>OY804604.1:23904265-25174265 GCA_963680895.1 Fragum sueziense
GCAGTCCGCGCAGCCAGACTAGGGCCGACACTTTTCACTTTTATGTAATTTTCTAAATCCGGGATGTTTTCCCTATCTTACTATATGTTCCTTTTTCGCATACGGTATCTGGTTGACCTGTACTGAGTCTCACAAGTTTGTCAAAATTTGGATTTTTGGAGTTCGGATAAGGTCCCTTTTAGCGTGACAAGTCACATATACGTATTTATATAAGTTATAAAGGTAGTCCACCCACAATTAAATTAACACGATGTTGGATTTTTTTTGTGCGACGTCGTTAACATTTGCAATGTATGAGTATAGCTTACGATAATTGAACTGGTAGAGCATCCCATTCGATTAGCATGGGCTGCTCTGCCAAGTCATTTATCGCGAGAAATACTAGTATACAATACACGGTGTACAACCCACGTGACTTGTGACGTCACGAATCGGTCAGGATTGGATGATAAGTGGATAAACATTGCTCGCTTCGGGTAAGACTTTTGCTAATAACTTTCTTTATACTTGTCGTATCTTTACAAAACATGGACGAGAGCCGTCCTTGAAGAATGCTTGACCAACGACAAACAAGTTATTAACCCAATGTTCTAAGAATTTTGAGTTTATTCGAACCGCGTAATTTGAGGTCAATACAATTATAAAAATGATGAAAAATGCCTTTTAGACAATATTTCTATAATTTTATCACCCCTAATGAATGACGCATGTGTTGCACTATTAATATTTGGTGGTAAACTGCGTCGTCATGTTAATCTGATTATATTTTGAAAAGAAATGTGTAATGACATGGATGGGAAACTGAACAAAATAGACATGGATCGGAGCTAACAACTTGTCTGTGAACTAAAATTGATCTATCTCTATGATTTATATACAGTTGTACGCTGAATGATAATTGCCCAAATGTATAGCATTTTTATACACACAAAAAAATCATCATCCCTGAAAAAGCCCATAAGGGCGAAACGTTGGAAATGAATTAAAAAAAAAAAAAAAAAAAAAAAAAAAAAAAAAAAAAAAAACTGTAAATGAAAAACTGTAAATGAAATCGTGTAAACTTGTGGCGTGTTTTTCTAATAGCATTTTTATGCAAACTTACAGGAAAATTCCATGATATGTAAATACTTGTTACTGAAAATAATTGTTCATTGTAACAATGAGCCAAATTGTTTCTTAACCCTTCCCATACCACACTCTTTGAAACAATGCACGTTTGAATTGAATTGGTCGCTATTTAATGGTTGGTTAAAAAAATCTTCATAAAAGAAAGGAAAATTTCAGGCTAAAGAAGAAATTTCTGCTAATCAGCACTTTTAGCTCACCTGAGCATCAAGAGCTGAAGATGACGTATTTAGATGACCTTTAGTACGTCTGCCCTTCACCTGTCGATCATCCGTCCACAATTATTAGTCACTCTTGACCAAATTTGTCAAACAAGTAAGGTCACAATGTCCTTGGTGAGTTTCATTATGGGCCATATCGAACCAGACATTCACGAATTAGGCCTATCTGCCAATGAATGTGGAAATTTCGTCTTTTACTGTGATTACATTCTAGCATCTACATAAGTATCAATATTGACTAAAGGATGCAAATAACACAATGTTGATGACCATAAGATCCTGGATGACTTTTATTTTTCAGTTATCTGCCTCTGGATTTGACAAAATTGCCGTTTTAAACTTTGTTTTCACTCTAACAGTGACAAAATTATCTAGTCAAGACAAGACTCGGACACAATCTTGGTGACTATTAAATCTTGAAAGAGCATGACTTTCAGCATGTTCGGACTTGAAAGACCTTAGTTATCTGGCCTTGAAGTTGACAAAATTTCCATTTTTGATTGATCTCTAACATACACACAAATTGACCAATCAAGACAAAAATTTGACAACATTTTGGTGAATATAAGATCTAGGCTAACTTTGCTTTTGAGACTGATCGGACATTGACAATGTGTCATAGCAGCTCAGGTGACCGATTTAAACCATCAATGTCATCTTTGTTTGTATTGACAATGTACATTTCCTCTTGATATTTCTATTTCAGGCACCTTCAACGATGATGTCGAATTACCTAAATTGACGATGAATGCAAATAGCAGACAAAACGCTAGAGTTAGAAACTAGTCATTGTCGACATAAACAGCGTCTAAACCGAATTTGTGACAAAGTACTTTGAAGGAAGTACTTGTGACATCTAACGGTTCATTTGCAAATGTATGTATTACAAAGCAAACGCTTGTTAAATTTTATCCAGCTCAAAAGACTATCTAAGCTCGTGCAAAAGTCAAATTAAAAGACCTCCGCCTGTCTTCAGTCCTTCGAAAGGAACAAGGTGTAATCCCAGCTCTGTGAAAAAGGGCGTTAGTATGTGATACATCACCACTTGTAAAAAGGACACGTAGCTTTTCCAAGAATGTGCTCTTTGGTCCCGCTAAAGCTCCTGAAAAATGAGTGAGAATTTTATAGCGAGGTAGAATTACCCAGTGGCCTGGAAACAAGATCGGGTCATCACGTATGTGATATGAGAGTTTTGAAAGACAATGGTATATACCACACCGTTCATCCAGATACAAAAAACACGGATTGGTCTTCCAAACGCGGATGTGAAAAACAACACCGTGGGAATATAATTTGTAAGAAGACATCAACATATAACCTTTTAATTGCTGCTATATAAAAAGTGTTTACATTGCAGAGCTGATGCAAAATGGTTTATCTTGAGTGTGCTGCAGTTTCATATCAAATGATTTGAGTAAACTATAGATACAAGCGATTTTAAATCGTAAATCACTATTTTCTCGCCTACTTCCCGTTATGTTTTATATTTGTAGAAATCATTTAACTAGTTTCGAGCAAATATCTCTTCAAAATAAGTTTTCGACATCTATGAAATAAATCTATACCATTCATCAAACTGGAAAAAAAAATGGGTGTCTAAAGCCATGTTTAAAAATTAGCCTAGTTTGCTTCAAGGTACAACTTACCACGGATGTTGATACCACACAACAATAGAGAATTTGCACCGTGGTATGTTGCACCATAGCAACTGTCAGTACTAAATTTCAAATAATTCTTGTTCTTTTTCTATACTTTTTTATGAGTTCACTTGAAGCGATCCCCGATCCTCCGTGAAACATCAATTTGACAATAATTGTGTGCTTTAATAATGATTTACAGACATTCTTACCAAGATTTTACTCTTTTCGTGCATCAAAGTCAGAATCAGTAGCATATATTTCTCTTACTAACAGATTTTTTGAGACAGGATTTAAGGTAAATGTTGGCAAAGCTTTGTACGTTTTCATTGTATGTCACACAAAAATCAACTCAGCCGATATCCGTTGTAATTAAAGATGATAAATACTCACTCTTTTTCCCGCCGTTCAAAATAAAATTGTTTACATCCGCGTTTGGATGACCAATCCGTGTTTTTTGTATCTGCATGAACGGTGTGTATACCGATGTGTTCGAAACATTTATTTGACTTCTTAAAAACAGAGGATTTCAACTGGATAATACGTCATCTGAGTTTTTGAAGGACGTTATTAGATGGCTTCTTGTACCAAACCATACTTTTAGTAGTGAGTAATTCGATTCAAATGCGCCTTGTCTCAAAGTTTTTTAGTATGGAAAAAGTAAATATACAATACGTTTAATTGCTGCAATCAACAACTATTTTCGGTTATTTATTTTTCTTGTGGAATTTCCATGTAAGCGTACATAAAACTACTATATATTTGGGCAATTATCATACAGCACACAACTTTATAATTATAAATCATAGATATAGACCAATTTTAGTTCTACGTCTCACAGGCAAGTTGTTAGCTCCGATCCATGTCTATTTTGTTCGGTTTCCCATCCATGTCATTGCACATTTCTTTTCAAAATATAACCAGTTTAACTAGACGATGCGGTTTAAAGCCAAATCTAAGTACTGCAACACACGTTTTATTAATTAGGAGACACGGCGTCATAGAAATATTGTCTAAAAGGTATTTTTCATTATTTTTATGAAATCGCTCCGATCCAGATAACAGAAATTACTTTGACTTCCAATCACGCGGTTCGAATAAACTCAAAATTCTTAGAATTTGTGGTTAAAATCTTGTTCGCCGTTGGTCAGGCATTTTACGAGGACGGCTCTCGTCCAAGTTTTGTAAAGATACGACAAGTATAAGGAAAGTTATTAGCAAAAGTCTTACAAGAAGCGAGCAATTTTTATCCATTTCTCATCCAATCCTGACCGATTCATGACGTCACAAGTCACGTGGGTTGTACACCGTGCAATATAGGGATGCGTACTTGGCCCTCTTTTGTTTCTTTTGTATATTAATGTCCTTCCCAATACCATCACATCCAAAGTTCGTTTGTTTGCAGATCACACTGCCGTTTACTTAACTGTAAACAACAAGCAAGACTGTTTGACCGTGCAAGAAGATCAAGACAAGCTAATGAAGTGGGGGGGGGGGGGAGTGGGAAATGGAGTTTAACCCAGCAAATGCATTGCCATAAATACAACTAAAAAGAAGAAAAATATTTAATTTGATTACAGTCTACATTGACAAGCGCTAGAGGCTGTGGACAATGCCAAATACCTAGGAGTTACAATACCTGGAGATCTTTCCAGGAACAAGCACATTGACAAATGATATTCGTCTTCGTCTAGATACGTCTCTATTGCTGGATCACCGATTGTCGCGTCTGTTTTACGCCCATTGTACTGCTTTACCACTGTCAGCAGTCGTAGTATAAATGGTGTGCAGATCAATTGTTTTACCATACCCAAAATGATTTCCGTTTTATTCTTTTAAATTATCACGACCGATAGTGCTTTGTAACTAGGTGCCATTGATTGTAACCGTTTATCTGAGGCCTAAAAAAGCTTTATATGTCTTCCAGTTGACACTATATTTATGGTAACGGTCTAAAAGAATAAAAGTGCTTGACAAAGCAATGCCGTAACTGATCTTTATTGTCATGATGAATCACAAACAAGTGCAAGTTATCTAGCCAACGGAAATGGCGCCTGGAAGTATGTCAAAAAACGTACCCAGCTTTGCTGAAATATCTGTAACGATACAATTTTACAATGTGCAATAAATAAATACAGACGTGCGTGACAAATTCATACATTCCTATGTCCTCGTGACTAAATTTGGTTTCAAATATCGACATACACTGTACTCTGCGTGCATTTTACTTATGATATATGTAGTAGATCTTTATTTCAAATTAAAAAATGCTCTTAATTAATTTATATACAGTGTACATCTAAATAGATTATACAGATGGACGTAGCACTTACTATATTGACATATGAAGGGATGTGTCTCGCCAATATTTATAATACTAAGGGCCACTCCACAATCTTGATCTACCCACTCACCACCATTGTTTATAACAAAACAGTCGTTATTTTTGTGTGTGAATGTTGAATGCTGGTTATATCCGGTCTGAAAGTTGGTGTAGGTCACTGGTTCGCCTGTAAACATTGTTAAAATCCATTTGCATCGACAAATATGGATGCCTTAGAAGTATTTCACAAATAATAAATACCTCGTTATTAATAAAACAATAATAAAACCCCAATAAACTAGCAATTAACAAAATATATCCATTTCTTAAAAAATCCATAAAAACACTCATAAACAGTGTTGCCAACAATCATAATTGTTTCCCCGAGCGGTTAGGGCGTCTGCTTTGGACGAGGAAGGTCGCAATCATAGGGGTCTGTAAGTTGACTCCCAGCACCTGATGAGCCTTTTTTTTAGTATTATTACTGTTATAAGAAATGACTAGAAGGTGTCAAGGGTCAAATTACAGACCCCTATGGTCGCAATTTCGAATCACGACTGATGTCAGCCAACCGAATTATCAAAGCTGAAGTTATTGGTTTTAAGCCATCCTCTTGTTTGATGATATGAGGATATTTGACAATTTGGGTCCCATACCCTTTGAAGAATAGGCCACAAAATATGTCTATATTTGGATGAGGTGATTGTCGAGTTCAAATATAGGCAGACTCTGTATCGTACTGATCTAATCGAAATCGGTTTTGTACTTAAGATTGTTGAATGACTTCATTATTTATGTATGATGATCATGATTTTACAAGAATTGATTTTGTGTGAAAAAATGAATATTTTAAAAGAACATACAATTGAGTTCAAGACATGAAAAAGTAGCCTAAATACAAAATATGCCATAGCAATGAAGTCGTTAAAGTGACATTTCAGAATTTTTTGTCATAAATTTTACTTTCATTTTTATCTGAAAGAGCATATTTCCTTATGAAAATTCTGAAATTTTCAAGCCAAAATATTGCGCCGTTTACGAGAAATTTATATTTTTGTGTTAAAATTGAACAAATTGTTGTGGACAACAGTTCGGATTTATATGCAATTTATCGATTTTGTCTCAGCTTTAAATGCGTGTTGCTCGCTTATTGGCAGCAACTTAAAGAAACTAATAGTATTTATGCTCATTAGAATAACCAATCTTGGCATCAAGACATACTTTAAAAAATTGAAATTGGAATGAAATGTCCCTTTAAGTCAATTCAATACAAAGACATTCTTTAAATTTTCTACAAGGTGAACAGTTTCTAACTGACCTAAGATATTCCTAGGGAAGGTAAAGTGTAATCAATCACTTAAAAATATATTGATAGCAACTAGTTCCATATACCAGTAGTCCACGATTGAACTCCTTCACTCTGCTTGTCATTCAATCCGATCCACGCCTTCTCTACCACGTGATGGCTCGCCAGGAACCGCTCAATAAAGTCCTGCTCATGCTGGTTTGTGATCGAAACAAGCGTGCCAGATTCCACGTTACAATGCGATTCAGCGCCATCAAAAGCTCGTTTCCAATTAACAAATTCATAACAAAATTGTCCGTATTGTCCAACGAACCCTTTTTTTAGATGGGCGTCGGTTCTTACGTGATAAGGACACAAATCCACATGACCTGAAATATGGAAACTTAAAGTGATGATTTCTCCCTATGTCCTAATCAGCCAAATCAATTTAAATTTCTCTTAGTACACAATTAAGGGAAATATTCCAAGTGAGCTGTCGCTGTAACGCTATTATTCCAACAACCGTCAATACATTTATTTTTTTTTAATTTCACTTAGGAGCCTACGATGTTTACTATATATGTATACTGTATATATTCCGCATATAAACTTAAAGACACTTCTAACGCAACACTTACCTTTTTGGTAATAACTTGATATTTAACGAACCACTCTGTATCAAATTTTCAACAAATTTGATTCATTCACAATTGCATAATATCTGTAATTTTCATAAAGAAACATTGGGTAGAAATGATTAAATATGCAGTGCATATAATATGACTTGAAAACAAAAAGTCGCAAAAAAGCTGTACGAGCTGATAACGTAAATTCATGTTATTCAGGCCCGTAGAAAGCAATTTCATATTGGGGTGGCTGAAGCCCCTGTGTCTGGATATTGGGGGGTGGGGGTGGGGGGGGGGCTAAATTGGATTTTCCCTACATTTTCAGTGTAAGATATGTAAAATTTGGCATTTTGGGCAACATAAGGGAGGCTAAGCCCCCCCCCCCCCACTAGCCCCCACTGTTCCTACGGGCCTGTTATTAATGTAACAGCAGTAGAGTTTATGACATTATGCTAACATTCTGTGTGTCCGTCATGAATCTAAATGACACGAAGACACACCATTCTCATTGATAAAGCATAACGGATGGTGAATCTTTGCGGGATCATTCTCAACTCGTCCCTATTAAGTTCCTGTTGCTGTTGTTGAAAATTTCTTGAGGCAAAAGGGCGAAAAACTAATGTCTGATTTTGTGCAATGCTGAAACGTACAAAACATTAAACAAAATAGGTGCGACTGAATTCTAGTATTGCATCGCACATGAAAACATGTTATCAAATCTTATGAAGCAATGATATGAGATTTGAGCATGATTTGGTGACGCTGCTTTGATGCTATTGAATTCTGCAATGGCCTGGGGTTTTGTGACTTTTCATATTTGAGTCTTAGTGAAAAACCTGAATATTTTTTATGTTCGGATCAGTCGATTTTATTAAAACTTACAGAAAACATGTAAACGTAATTGATTGATATTTGCTGAAAATTTCATAAAATATACTGCATTATTTATTTAGTTATGATGAAAAATATAAGTGTTGCGTTGGAAGTGTCTTTAAGTGTATATTATACATCATATTGTAGAAGGCATTCAGAAAACTCTTTTCCGGCAAAACATGTCTTCGTGCTAAAACATGCTTATTTTAGGTTGTCACCCAACGCACGTTCCATGTAATATAGACCCGTCGGAAAGTGGGCCACGGAAGGAAGCTCTAGCCTACCTTCAATTATGTTGTCTGTTGACGTGATGATCGTGTGCACGTCTGTCTGTGTTGTCATTAATGGTGTAATTGTTTCTGTGCTGTACGTGTTACTAGATGTAATCGGGGATATTGAACGTGCCACCGATATGGGATTATTTGTCTGTGTAGTCATTAAGGATGTACTTGTTTCTGTAATATACGTGACACTAGATGTCATCGAGGATATTGAACGTGCCACCGATATGGGATTATCTGTCTTGGTGGTATAAATCTGGACAGTGGTCGGCAATGTTGTTTGTGTTGGTACTTCAGAACAACAACAACAACATCAACACCCCCCCCCCCATTTTCGCTGCATCAGAACAACAGAGTGGTATCTTTTGAAGGAGATGCTATTTTCTAAGAAAATTACATATAAATGCTAGTACACTATAGGACAACAAAGAAAGCATGACTATATGTAACTAAGCTTTGATTGTGTACTGAATATTTCTGATGAATTAAATGACCATTATTATGGAATCAAAGAGAAAATCGGAACTGACATTATACAAAATATTATGTTTTCGAATAGATATCTGTCAGAATGTTCAACAGTATTTTTTTCTGAAAATATTTTTCGGTCCAGATTTTTATTACGTATACTTATCTGGGACAGGGTACCTATTTCGTCCACGTTTGACTGGCCACTGCATGTTTTCATGTGGACATATTCGTTATATTGTAGGTACCCGATCTGAAACGTATATGATAAATATATCAAAAACAAAGCTTCGATCATCTACATGGACTCATCAAATTAAAATAGACTAAACAAACATTCAACATTAGTCATTTTTGCCAAGTTTCAAACAACAAAATAAATCTAACTGAGAACAAACTGATTTGCTGCTACTTTGTACGGACAGATTGAATATGTTAAAAGGACATAACGTTCCCATTTCATTTTTTGCAAGTATGTGTTGATGCCATGATTGGTTATTCTTATGCGTATTATTGCTATCAGTTTTTTTGTAAGTTATTGCTGATAAGAGAAAAACGCACCTTTAAAAGTTAGGAGAAATTCTATATACGTCTGAACTGTTGTCCATATCAATTTGTTTAATTCCCCATCTTATTTGAAACATTAAAATATGCGGTGTTTGGAAGGGAATTTATTAATTGACACAGTTGTATTATAACTACCTGATTATGGAATGGTATGGTTATCCAGGTCCCCAGAACGGCTGTGGTATTGGTCAAGGTCGGCTTACAGTCATCCTTATAGAGTCGGCCTAGAGGCGCAGCTTGCTCGTTAGCCTGTCAACATAGATATCAATCAATCATAAATATCAATGCACTGCTAAATCACAAGATCAAACGTGTCAAAATAACACGAAACGACATAACTCAGCCTTTATGACGAATTCCCGCCATCAATGGATCCGAATCTCTAAGCAGAGAATGTCGTTCGTTACTCTTGCCATACATCTCAATGAAAGGCTGTCAAACCGAGGAAACGTGTTTTATAAATAAACACAGAAAATATGGATCCGAATGCGATAGAAATGCATTAGAATTGATGAATTAAGCAGTAAAAATGCAATTTAATTATCAAGACTCCGTACTTATCAGTCTCAAATGTTAGCAAGAATAGCTTGTAACTATTTTGTCTGAATACTTGTATACAGTAGCATGGACCATGTGTTGGTGCGTGTCTGTCTGCAGTTCCATCCTGGGATCATGGCTTATCATGCATGTATCAATTATAGATCTTCTTGAAAAATATGTTTAACTTATTTCAAGATTCCCAAGTTGTTGGCTCTAATTTGGTGGGTTGACTCTTAATTTTGACCTTGATCCTAAACTAGATCTCGGTTAGAGTAACCAAAACAATGTCTTGACACCTTTTTTGCTTCTAAGGATAAGTCCCATGGTCCGTGTACATTTGTAAATTTGTTCTAGTAAGAAAATAAGCAGTAACCCGATATCACTCCACGCTTTATTGTAGACATTACATGTCGCTCTTGCAACAGGTCGCTCTTTATTCAGGCACGAACACGTAATTAAAAATATTGACTAACTTACATAAGGTAGAACGCTGAGGGTTGAGATATCGATGCAGATACATGGATAATCACACAGTACAGCAGTCAGGCATAAACAAATAACCAATCCAAATAGGGATCTAGCTCGTCCGTCCATCTTCTGTACGATAGGTTAAGAGCTAGTGTTATTTGCAAAATTATTTTGATATTTGTATACTGCACTCTCCCCATAGCATCACGTGATTTCCAAACTTAAGTCTGTTTGTAGTGACTTCTCAAAGTCGTGGTATGCATATTTCATCAAAATCTTGTCACACGTTAACCCTTTCCCAAATAAGACCTGGTTTTGACGTCCCTAATAGATAAGGCTTGGGAAAACATAGAAACAAAAGAAGACACTGCTGATAACCAGCAGTTTCTCCTTTTGTCTCAATATTTTCCATGACATATTTTACACAAATCCTATCTTTAATAACATCCATTTTGTCATTTGTGGCAGTTTTTGAAGTGGATCACCGTAAAATTTTGTCGTTTGGGAAAGGGTTAACAGAACATTTTAGTTGACTGAATGCTCTTGTGGGCAAAACAAATGTAGACTAGAATACGGAATCCTGTTTCTGCCATCCACTTTTCTAGGAAAATTGAGTTTGTGAAATGTAGAAATGTTGAACTTTTGTCTGTAACAATTTTCAGAAGTTAGTGTGACTAACTTCAACTTTTCCTCTTTTCACAAACTCAATTTTGTTAGAAAACTCGAAATAAGTGCGACTTACTTCCACTTTTCTATCAAAATAATTACATAGAAATGTAGAAAACTTTTGAAAAGTTTTGTCTGTGACAATTGTCAGAAATTAGTGTGACTAACCTCAACTTTTCGGCTTTTCACAAACTAAATTTTGGTAGAAAAGTGGAAGTTAAAGCGACTAACTTCAACTTTTCGACTTTTCACAAACTCAGTTTAGGTAGAAAAGTGGAAGTTAGTGTGACTAACTTCAATTTTTCGTCTTTTCATAAACTCAATTTTGGTAGAAAAGTGGAAGTTAGTGCGACTAACTTCCACTTTTCTACCAAAATAGTTACCTAAAATGTAGAAAACTTGAAATAAGTGTGACTAACTTTAACTTTTCCACTTTTCACAAACTCAATATTGATATAAAATTCGAAATTAGTGCGACCAAATTCCACTTTTCCACCACTATTGAGTTTGTGAAAAGAAGAAAAGTGGAAGTTAGTCACACTTATTTCTGACAATTGTCACAGACAAAACTTCAAGTTTTCTATATTTCTAGGCAAAATTTTGGTAGGAAAGTAGAAGTAAATCCCACTAATTTCGACTTTTAGTGTTGTATGCAGGTAGAAAAGTTGATGGCGGAAACAGGATTCCGTACTAGAATGATTTATTCACAATGATAGAAATGAGATTAGTCCATGTAAAAAAGAGGTTGTTTATATTGTAATCACACACCATGGCTTATTTTGTGTTTATCACACATACGACCGCATATGTCTTTTTTACTTTTTCCAACAAAGAAACCACAGACCTGTTTCGTTCATTCGACATAGAGCTATCGCTCGTTCATCGGTGACCAAAGCAGGTTGTGGCGCGTGTATTATATCGTGTGAATAAATATAGCTAAAATACAGTGTGAATACAAACTATTTTTATTCAATAGTCTAGGAAATGGCCTCCATAATTTAACGTTTAAGAACAAAGCCAGCTTCCGAGATATCAAGCATGTCTACTTATTACTTGAAGCTAAGAAGTTAAAATTTTACAGTTGTTTGTTGTGAATGTCTTACTGACCTGCATTCTCATTATCACACATTATGTTGTCCTGTTGTGTGTAGATTAAATGGATCCGTCTGTCCTAGATTCTTCACATTTTCATGGGGTCAACATGTTGAACATTATCTCAGATAAGAAACATTCTTCCTGTCGACTTTGTAAACACGGTCACGTAAACAGAAAGTGTCTATAGATGAGAAATCTTCTCTCTTAGAGCAATATGTTCACATTTACGCGACAATCATGACTTAAAAGTACATACAATTAATGTTTACATACAAAAACAAAGGCATGCACAAGAACAAATTGCAGAATGTGCGATTACCGAAATCGGCAACTGATTTTCATAAAAACATCTTACGACATTGGAGATCACAATCGCAACGTCTGTGATTTTTAAAAACATGTACGATCGATTATAATACGGGTCCCTGGTTTTGACGTCCCGAATAGGGGGTTGGGGTTGGAAACATTGAGACAAAAGAAGAAAATGCTGAGCATTTTCTTCTTTTGTCTCAATATTTTTTGCATCCTATTGTACACAAATCCCATCTTTATCAACACACATTTGCCAGTTGTATAAATTTACTAATCTGAGAAAGAGGAGTCACAAAGTATGAGGTATCAGGGTATCTAATATGGGATTACCTCGCTTGAATCGGTAGAGAAAGAGACAAAGTTGGTGTTGACGAATCGATGTTTTGTAATCAAAATTCGTTCAATCCAGTGCATTATCTGCAACAAAATGTTTTGTATGTCTTTCACAACGGGAATGGATAAACGAAAACAGCTGCTTGCAATTGATCAGGGCAGAATATTTTAAATTCAAATTTATTCAACATTAACTTAGCTTAATGGAAATCAAGAAAGCGTGGCTGCAGGTACGATGTCTTTGTTGAAAAGCACTAGCTCTAAGTTTCTCTGTAAAAGAGAAAATCGCTATTAACCCTTTGCCACACAGAGACTCCTGTTGACTCCCCATAAGCAGTGGCGTAGGAAGGTTTATAATATTGCGGGGGGGGCAAACGTTAAATATGGAAATATGGGTGTATTGTGGGGGGCCAAAGGGGGGCAGGCCCCTTTTCCAAATTATTGGGGGGCCAGACACCCCCCCCCCCCCCCGCCCCCTCTTCCTACGCCTATGATAAGATAATAGCTTTGGAAAACATCGTAGAAAATGAAGGAATTGCTTGTGACAAGCAAAGTCTCCATTTCCAATAATGTTTTTTTTTACACAAAAAGACCAAAACATGTAACATTTGATTCACTTGAAATTTTCGTCTTGAATTTGGACAAGTCTAAAATGTTGTCGTCTGGTAATGTGTTAACCCTTTCCCAAGCAACAAAATTTTAGGGTGGTCCACTTCAAAAACTGCCACAAATGACAAAATGGATGTTATTAAAGATAGGATTTGTGTAAAATATGGCACAGAAAATATTGAGACAAAAGGAGAAACTGCTGGTTATCAGCAGTTTCTTCTTTTGTTTCAATATTTTCCCAAGCCTTTTCTATTAGGGACGTCAAAACCAGGTCTTGTTTGGGAAAGGGTTAAGGCAAAAATCACACAGTATTTACAGAAATTCAGGAACAAGATTTTCCCATAATAAAAACACCAGTCATAAATCATCGCAGGACATTTTAATGTTCCTTAATGGTCTGACTTCACCTCATTGTCCAAATAGGTCCAAATAACCAACCATGTTTTTTTTTTGTTTTAAGCTATTTATTCGTTTCTTTGAAGCGTGTTTCTGACTACTTTGAAATAAATTTGTCAAGTCAATACAAAACGTGCTCTCCCTGTTCATATATCTTGAAATAAGCCATTTGTCGGTGTCCTTGCAAAACCTCGTAACTCCAGCTTCAATCAAGCTGGAGTTACGATGTTTTACAGTACCGCTGACGCATTATTCATTGTATGTGACTTTTCTTCATGTATGAACTCCGTGAATCAATCTGATTAAAACCCAGTATTAACTTGCAGTAACATCTGATATGCACCAGTAAGGGGTAATCTTAAATGACATTTTCTTCTGTCCAATCAAATAAACGCTTTCAAGATTCTGAAAGCGATAAAAACTGAAAATAAGTCCACGAGGATACCACATTTCAACACAGAACCATGTGTTTGCATGTGCTTGTCATGGAAAATTATAACGCAACAAGACATTCAACTTGTAAGAGTAAATATAACAGCGTTTGGGTTTCCCATGGTCATACAAGGTGACCCAAAAACTGGAGCCAGTCAGACGTTACTGTAGGCCTAAATTAACACCGGATTGTTCTCACATTGCATCGTGAACAACCATGAAATTCTTAAAATCTTACCTATCCTTTCTTTTCGAATAATTGACCAAACGCCAATCGACAGATCGCCCCGCCCAACATAGAATTTAAGGCAAACAATGGGGATGTGATCGTTGATACGGAACGATTTTATCCAGATAATCGTGACGTAAATTCGGACAAACAAAACAGTATTTCGTAGGTGTTGTTATAAAATCTCGTCGCTTGATTTAATCGACGGTTTATCAAAACATAACGTCAAACCTAGTCTATTGTTAGCACAAAATTCTTTGCCATTGGCATGTCGATTGTTTTGATTATCAGTCAATAAATCGATACAATAACACGTGCAACGAAGAACAATTGGGGCATGACATTTTTCTGATCGTCCATTGGCTAATCGATGTTTTTGATTGACAGTCGACGTTTGGTCAATTACAGGAAATATATGACAACTTCATAAATTCGTAAAGGATGAGATAAATCTAGTAGACTCGTTACAATTCGTAACATTTGCCGTAACATTCGATATTAATTACACGTAAATCCGATCAGATAGTAACAATCGTGAATCCGTGTACTTTTACTGAAATGTGACTTGTTTAAAGGACTCACCAGTAAGAAAAATCTGTGATTATGGATCTAGCATATAGCCGTATTCGTCTACGTACATAATGACGCTTTTCAAGTCTATTCGTGTTCGTTAAAATAAAATATTGTACAGGACAATACAATTTGTTTGTAATTTCTCAACAAACTTTGAAACATCAGTTGTTCCCGTACAACTGATGTTTCAGAGTTTGTTGAAAAATCACAAACAAATTCAAAAGCAGCAGGAAAGATTATGTTTTGAAATGACGCCAAACTATTTAACGATGATGTGACATTATGTCATATAAAAGTTGGTTTACGAGTTTTTTTTCTGGGAACATTAGCCCATCAGAACAACGAAGGTTTTAGTCCAGGCGTGCAAAATTGTATTGTCAATAGTCGAAAACGGCGTAAAACCCTAATATACCAAACAAAAATTGTATTGTGTAAGATCATTACCTCGGACCAAAAAGAAAGAAATCATGGAAATCACGATATTATTTCTCTTTTTCTAACGAACATTCATACATGTATCATGTTCGGACTCCATATGGAGTAAGGTCACCTAGGCAAGTACTTCCTAGGTCGTAGGGGGCTAAAATAGTTCTTTGAAACAAATTGGCCCCTTTTCTGGTGATGCCTTGCTCTCTGCATGAATGATTTTGACCTCAGATTTCCATTGGATGCTTTTGGTTGACATGTTTTCTCATTTTTGAGCCTGAATCCATGTTTCTTTTCAGGACAATTTGACGTCTCTGGGTGGATGAGTACATGTGGCCACCATTTCCGGTGTCTCTATTTTGACACTGAAAAATACACGGTACGTAGGGCCTATGTTCGATTGAAAATTTAAAAAAAAATCCACTCCATGATAATGGGTTCATTTCCTGGAAATTCCACAGGCCAAGGATGGATCTATAGCAGTTTAGGGGCAGTTTGGCCCAAACTAAAGTTGTTGATGGTGTGACAATGTGTGGAAAAATGGGTATTTTACATAGAATTAAATAGGAGCCAATATTAGTGGTATGACACCATATGTTTTGATGTATATATCTTCTAGAAAGAGTCCATCCTATAGCCAAATACGTTTTAAAAATAATGTACCGACTTATACTGTTATACATATTTTACTTTTTTCAAAAAGGTTGAACCTCAATTGTCTGTTTGTGTCTGTTTATGTTGTTGTTGCTTTTATATAACACTTATTTCACACTTATTATGTATACTGCCTTGCCAACGGAAATACTCAATTTAGCTGTCGTATTGGCCAAATAAAATGTCGAAATACCTTCTTAATTTGCTAAAATATTACTTGTCGAACACCTAAACCACACACACACTGATCTATATGTGGCGCATTCTAACATTTGTTCACAACAACAATACATCGTCGCTTTTCTGCAAAAACCTCGTATCTGCAGCTTGTTTTAAGCTGCAGATACGAGGTTTTTGAAGAAAAGCAGCGACATGCTATCCTTTTTGTTCTCCGTTCATATCAGTCCGAGATCGACTCTCATTTGTCGGTGTGGCTGGAATACTGTCGCTCTTAGTCGAGAAAATACTGCTGCCGCGGAGACTGGATTTGTCACGTGGTTTGTCACTTGGGGTCTGTTCCAGCATACCCTCCCGGATGTGATGTAAGATGGTGGCCATCAATGTCCGCCATGTTGTTTCCGTATCCGGGCACCAGTGGTCCTCCAGATGAGGTTTGATGGCACTCAAAAATGGCATCAACATCTCCTGAAAAAAGAACGTTCATGTCGTTTTTTACCTGTATCTATAGTCGCTTTTCAACAAACACCTCGAAACTGCAGCTTGTTTAAAACAAGCTGCAGTTACGAGGTTTTTGTTGAAAAGCAGCGATATGTATAACTTAATAATTTACATGCTAATTCAGGACGTAGAACATGAAAAGTGCGGGGATACCGTTCTTTAACTGCTTTTCAAGCTACTTGGAAATAAAGAATGGTAAAGATAATCAGGTCTAATGGCTTTTGGTATTATTTCTAGTTGTTCATTTTAAAAAATATAGTTTCATATATCATTATATACTAGGCAAAAAAAGAAACGCAACTTCCTTTTCAATTCCTTCTTACGCAAAGACAACAAATCATATTTGAACAAAATGTAATACATCTAAAGCATTAACATTTCACCTTATAAATTCCAAAAAATCTTGTTTGTAGTAAATTCCATTAATAAGAAGACACCCAGTTTACACCGGGCGTCAACACAGTTTGACAAAAAAAGTGTATGTAGGTCGAAAAACACATTCTCTTTCGTTCAGTTTGGACCGATTTTCGAATGTTGTGAAGTCCATGCGATTTATTAGCGGTCTCCATTGCATTCTTAAACCTATCCCGTAGCTGGCGTTAACCTGACGATACGGTTCTGCCTAGACCACGGTGGATAATCACGTGATGCAACAATTTCAGAAAATCTTTAACAACTTTGTTAAAAATTGACCGATTTGAATTCGGTTTGAAGCAGAGAAGGTGGACAGCCGTCACGCATTAGATGAGCGTGAAAACCGTTAAACTTATAAAAAAAGTTATTGAAGATAAAGCAAATTTTGTGTTTATCTTCAATAACTTTTTCATCAGTTTATTTTTCAAAAATTCACGCTTCAAGGTTATTCCTGACATTTTTCCGCCTTCTCTGCTTCAAACCGAATTCAAATTGGTCAAGTATTGACAAAGTTATCGAAGATTACCGGAAATTCTAAGTCACGTGATTATACACCGTGCAGACGTCATATCTCTTGCACGTCCGCTCCGTGCTCGTTCAGTTGTGGTCCCATTGAGAGCCAACAGCGTAAACATTCGAAAATGTGTCGATTTGTTGCCCCATCAATGCTTTGCAACAACTTTTTGACTTTTTCAAACAAACAAAATCCGTACTGCAGACTGGCGCTGATTTTGGCACAGCCGTGCTATGCGTAGGGTAGTGAGAAGTCTATGAACGCTTTGGCATCTTCTTGGTCTATGTTTTAGCTTGTGTTTGAAGAAAATTTGTTATGATAGTAGTCATTTAGAAACCACGACAGGGGGAAAATCAGTTTTTAACAGTTTACTATGAATCACGTGATGAATTTACGACATCTGAAAAAATGACACAATATCTATGCGTATGGAGGCAGGTATATTAAAAATGTACTCAATATCCATTAAAAACATATTTTGTCGCAAATATTACGAAAAATTGGGGTTGCGTATCTTTTTTGTTCTAGTATAATTCGAGTCTTCTCTGATGAAAATGGGCTCTTTGATGTTTGGATGTCGCTATTTACAATAAATATCGACATCCAAATATCAAAGAGCGACTTTTCATCAGATAAGACTCGGATTAATATCATTAATATAGCTATGTGAAAAAGTATTGTTTGTTGCAGCAAACCAAATGTTACTCTTGTTGCAAAATATTTTGGGTTTACCATCTACATGTAATATTTTATTCCTTTTATCCTATCACAATTACATTCTTTAATGATTTTCAGCCATAAAAGATGAAATACAAGATCCCTAAATTGGACGAATCACGCACAAGAAAACATTAGTGTGAATCTTAACAGTATTTAAAGTAACAATGGGGCTTATTTTCTGAATTAATTAGGTAAAAATGGTCACGAATTTGTCATTACGAAATATGTTTATAAAAAATTGATTTTGTAACGAGAGCTAAATAAGGCTGTATAACTAATATTTTGGTCACGCGTCATTTACATAAATTCGACATTCGTTTCCAGAAAAAGTCAACATTCGCGTTTCTGTTAGGCCCTATGTATTGTTTGGTTGAAGGTAAATATGTGCACAATGCGCTGAAATGCGTACCATTCTCATTTCTTCCAAATATGGGAAAGCATCGTACATAACATCTTTTATACCACCGCAAGTCTCTGGTGACCCAATTAGTGATTTTCGCGCGCGTTTTATTAGTAGTAGAGACTGTTTATTAACGCTGCTTTTCCACGAAATACTCGTAACTGCAGCTTAAAACAAGCTGCAGTTACGAGGTTTTCGTTGAAAAGCGACGATAACTACGTAGTTCTACAGTACGAGTCATTATAGAGAAATGCTGGAGTGATTATTGCTCACAACTTGATGAAAACACATGGTTGTATAGAAGCAAAAGTAGATCGCGGAAAACCCACAGCCATACTAAAAGCAGAAAGTATTTTCAAAACAGAACATTCGTTATTTTATAAACAATAATTATAACGGTGATAATAATTATACATTATTCATTTACAATTGTAATCTTTTCTATCTTTCCAAAAAGTAGAACCTTCTCTTTCCAGAATTATTAAAAAGGTGCTGTTTCGCCGCTTCCATGTATGAATTTCTGAACAACCTCCGTTTACTCTCTGAAACACATGATCTTTTTCGTAAGAAAAAATTCTCACCTTTTATTGCGCAAATTGACAGGTCGAATCATGCGATTTTTGCCCTGTTTGTCTGTCCTGTGTGATTGTTTGTTAATTTGTTGTCATTTTCTGTTTACTTTGAACCTAGCTGTTGACTAAGCGAATGAGACTTTAAGCTATTTTTATAGTAAATCAGTCATATATTGAAGACTGAAGCACCTAACCATTTATTTCTGCCATTTCCCTCACCACACCCACCTCGATACCCAGCTGTTTACGATTACACACCAATTATTGCACACAACGTGTGTTTCTAGGCTATCATAGGCGTGTATTAACCAACAATCAAAGTACTGAAAGTACTGTTGGGAAGCAAATGTGCTAATAATGTAGGTCTGTCCAGAAGTAGAGTATTTTTATTAGATACTTTAATTATCCATTTGAATACCTTGAATACTTTGATTCGTAGAGTACTTTGATAAGGTACTTTGATTATAGACTGGTACTCATTCGTGTAAACTGAATTAACTAAATCCGTAGTAGAGTTCAGGGGCGGTAACCAGACTACTTTGATTATCCATTTGAATACCTTGAATACTTTGATTCCATGCTGGAGTTGTATCTGTTTTTAGCACGACCTTCATCATGCATATTTATCGTTGGTGCAAGCTTCGAATATATTTCATAGTTCAGTAAACTTGACTGACCCATTTACAAGGAAGGCCATTGGACTGATCTTTGAACCATAATAAAGCAAATTACTACGTCAGTCTTTTCTTCTCTTAGGGACATGATTAATCTAATGGTTCATTTTCAGTCACACAATTCAATATCTACCAATAACTTCAGACTTACATATTGAATATTCGAATGACTGTTACCTCATTAATCTTTGCTTTTGATAGAACTATTTATATTGAGGAAGACCGGAAGATGTTGTGTGGTATGCAGAGAATGGTAAGGTGCAGAGACAGGTGGCTGCATGGAGAAGCAAATTTTGCAAAAAACTGCTTCCCATAAACCGGGTGGTTAATGTTTATAGCGTGTATTATTTAGTAATATAACTATGTTAAGGTAAGGCCTGCGTCATGCACTCCCCGAATAATCGTTATATTTCGACATATTCCGTGAGGTTCGTAAGAACGAGCTCAAACCAAACATCTCCGAATATGTCCGATTGTAGTTCCCCGCTTTTTAAAGTACTATTAGATGCAATATAGCCTGTTTCCGTAAAAACGGAAATAATTGAGCGTGGTTAGATTTCCGGGGAATATTATTAACAATTTTTGTGAAAATGTTTCTAAATTGTATGAAGAGTAGGCAAAACCTCAACAAAAGTCAAAAATTCAAATGTCGAGAGCAATAGAAATTACTTCCCTTTAAAATCGTCTTAGAATTGTTTTAAATCGTCTTTTCGCACCATACAGTTTTCGTTTCGTAACTGATTACACAGGCCTACCTTGAAAAACCCTCTGACAAATATTTTACATGGGATTTTAGTTTACAAAAGAAAACATGTACATTAAAAGTTTTTGTGTAATATAGACAGATTCATTGTAATCTTTGATTCGATGCTTGAAGTCCGATTCATTAAAATAACGTTGCAACTGCCGTGACGCAAGCTTATCTAGTATTAGGTTAGTAAGTCCTAATTCGTCAATGGAATTAAATATATACTGTACTACTTCATAATTTATTTTCTAACGAGGAGCAGTGATTGTATATATGTTATCCATTATAATATAATGAGAAGTATAAATAGAAGTGGTAATTGTACGGTATTTCAAAACTTCCATAACAATTTTCAATACTTTAAATACAAGGTTTTACATTACGTTCTGAGTGAAAAACAACAGTGTAGTTACATTTCCTCAATTTTACAATATACTCTGAATGAATCGAGACGTAAATGATGTACAAATTAAAATATCGCTATTTTCTGATTCCAAGGAAGCCAATACTTTGTAATTGACTACAAATAAATGACCCCCATCAGTCCTAGTTTGATTTGTCTGATAATCACATTGGACGCTGTTGCTGAAGATGAGCCTGTTTTATTGCAAACCATTACTCGTAAACAGTTTTATTACAATTTCGTAGCGTACGTGAAACACTAGTAGTATAGTAGAACCTTGGGTATAATCTGATACTTCCTCTGTGTATGGTAAACTCGCATTTTCCTTATCACTCATTCCCTTATGAGATACGCAAGGTTCTCCACAAAATAATTTGAAGCTGTAGTGACAAATTATTTTTGAATCAGGAAACATTGAAACACTTGGTGTTTAAGCTAATAAATTATTTATGAAAACATGATAGGAAAAAGAGAAATTGGCTCATTTTCAGCAAGTTCTTCTTTTTTATCACTGTCTTACGTACACAATTATTTCACGATCGAGGGGCATATCTTTTACTCGTGTCGGTCTGTCTGTCTACCTGTCCTTCTGTCTGTCCGAAAACTTAACATCGGCCTTTTCGGGGCATCAGTATTTCACAAATACGTATTGGTGTTGGACACATGAGTTTATAGATCTTATAATGTTGATTCCAGGTAACTATTGAATACTCTTCCAAATTAATTACTATTTCCGTGCGTGTTTAATCACTGGTATTGAATCTTTTATAACTCTCTAGCTTACAGCTTATTACAAATTTAGTACAATTCTATCCTTCGCTAAAATACAATTTGTTGCAAAATAACTTCTCAAAGGTAAATGAATATTTTCTTTACACTTTGATAACTCATAGTACTGTCAGACATCTTTCGTGTTATAGTGTTCGACATACCTTTTGGACCAATACAAGTGCAGTATATTTTCAATTTCGAAGCTATATTTCGCATAAACGAGACTGGCGGCTAGTTTATGTGACGTGTATACATAGCCACGCCCCGTCTCCAATGAACCGCTAGTGAACACTAACTTACACTTAGAGTTTACTTTGCAGACAAATGCTTCAAACTACATACGGATCTATATCTAAACACCCTTTTCTTTCAGGAAAATCAACCAGTTTTGGTCTGCTTTCTTTCATCAGAGCAACCAGGTCTGTTTTTTGAGCGCCGGCCTTCTTCCAATTGCCATGTGTTTTTATTGAAAATGTAGTCGATCTGCACGGGTACTAGTCTAATGGAAAATGTTTTGAATGTTTTACAAAAACAATAAAACTTAAGTGAAATAAGAACTTTGTGGATTTTTATGGCAGAAAATGACAAACCTTTTATCGCAAGGGAATATACAAAGTACATGTAAGCCTACTTTACACCTTCAATTTTGAGATGCAATTTCTTTCTTTTTATGAAGTCACACTATGATGACAAAATCGTGACCAGTGACTGTAAGTTGATACATACTTCCATATATCGCTGCTTTTCAACGTAAACCTCGTAACTACAGTCTAAAGCAAGCCCCAGGCTTTCGTTGAAAAGCGACGATATTCAGGTTGATGGTGTATTTTTGGTGTTGTTGACGTCATGCACCATGACGACTGAATTATGACAGATGACCGTAAGTTGATACCTACTTCCATGTAGTCCGGTTTGATGTTGTATTTTTTGTGGTGTTGACCGAGATCACGGCACAGTTTGATCATGCTGGCAGGAGTGTCTATCCGGGTCACACACTTGTCCACTGTCGCCATCACGCGCAGCGCATGCGCACGGATAAGCCCTGAGCTGTTAAGTTCGGCGAGGTCCTTCCCTCGAAACGATGAAAAGGCATCTTTAAGGTCTGGTTTACTTTCAAACATACTAGAAAGAGTAGAAAAGGATAAATTATCCAAATGGTATATCTGTAGGTTAGATTTATAAAACAATAGACAAAGGGTCGTATAGCATAGTGTACCAATTATCTGAGTACACTGGGCTTGGATCCCAGCAAAGCCCCGGTATTTTACCACATTTTACACTGCAGGTTATAACTAAAGACGCGAAATATGGAGACACTCCACAACGGGAAATGCTTCTGGGTCGTAGTATACAATCATAGTTCCGTCAAAAATGGATTCGCTCCTTTTGTTGCATTGATTCTGTGTCTATAGAATAGGCAGATGCACGAAATGTGCTTCTGTACACTGGCAGACCATCAGTGTACTACTAGGATGTGTTTTAATGAATTTGTTGGGAACTAGTTTCTTGCGCGGTCGTGACCTTTCATGGGGGTGTGTCACATGCAGATCCCGAAATAGATGGCAAATTTCAAGGGTGGCTGTGTTCACGGGTGCGTGATTTTAGCTGATGGTGCTATTGATACCACTGTCTTGGTAGTAAATTAAAGACAAAGAAATGGTCTGTCAGGCAGACTAAGTAAAATGTGCCACAAAGACTTCTGAGAGGAACTAGAAGCTGCCAAATTGACCCATTTTACTATATATTTAATAGGCCCGTTTCGTTGAGGAGTGACACCATATCACTTTTTATCACATGATCGTCGTGATTACACAGTCTTTACTTAAAAAGTGCAAGTAAGTGTTGAAATGGCGGAACAAATCGAATCTGAAAAGAAAACAAGCCAAAAACAAATATAAGCATTCTCATTTGGCATTAGAAAAAATGGACAAACGAAGATTCAGTTCCCTGGTTACCATTTTTATTTGATTTATATTTTGATGATCACCGCTATAGGCATGATATCATTAAACCACGGTCTTTCTATGGCTTATATGTCATCCGTTATCAGGATAAACCTAGATATATATCTGTTATTTAGAAGCTCAAGACGATCAATGGCTCAAGGCTATGACCAACTTATTTACCTCTTCCCAAATGACAAAAAATCAGGATGGTCCAATCAGATAGCTGCTTTAGTGGCAAAATATATGATGACAAAGTACAAAACTGTGTACAATGTAGCAAAGAAAATAATGAAATTAAGTGACATTTCACAGCATTTTTTTTTAAAAAATAATTTTTACTTTTATTTTTATCTGAAAGAGCATATTTTCATATGAAAAATCTGAAAACAATCAAGCCAAAATATTGCACCGTTTACAAGAAATATATATATTTGTGCTAAATCAATCTTAATGTTGTCCGCAACAGTTCGGATTGATATGTTATTTGATAATTCTGTCTCAACTTTACATGCGTATTTTTTATTTTCGCTTATAAATAACAAAAAAAAAAAAAAAAAAAAAAAAAAAAAAAAAAAAAAAAAAAAAAAACCTGATAGCATTTATACGCATTGCAAAAAACAATCTTTACATCTAGATAAACTTTGAAAGAAAATGATATTCGAATGTAATGTCCCTTTAAAGAAGAAAGTGCTAGTGATGCGAATTCAATTTCAATTTGCCTTGTTATTGTATCGTAAAAAAGCTTTCATCTATAATATACGAGCGTATATGTTCTACTATGTTTAGTACAATTCTAGAATTGTCCTGCGCAATGTAGGAATTCTTACTTTGTCCGCCGATTCCGGAATTGTACCGGACAATTCTAAAATTGCGCAGGGCTTTTAAATAGCATATTTGCATTCCTACTTTGTTCTGTTCGCAAAGTAAGAATGTTTTGGACAAAGTAAGAATGCTGAATCGTGTGCATCTTAGTGAAAAAACATAGATTATTTTTTGAGTAATCTGCAATAATATAAATCAAAAGTATTTTTGACGATTTACGTTCATTTCTTTCCCTTGCTCGGTCTTTGTCTATTTTAGTGGTTTTGTTAACCTATCTATTTCTTTCGTAATGAAATTGAATATTGATGAAGATAAAATTATGATTTATGATCAATATAGCGAAGAAAATATTGAGACAAAAGGAGAATACATAACACTGGTGATTATCATTTTCGTCTCTTCATTCAAAGTTTTGTCAGACTCTTTCTAAAAGGGACATAAACCTAGGTCCCCCGGGAAAAGGGTTAAAGTATTCTGACAATCTTTGGATTGAATTGTGTAACAATGTTATCACAAACTTATCAATTTTAATACGAGTAGTTTGTCACAGCTCCTATGATTTAGACAAAATAGATCTTGGACTATAATACGGAGAGGTGTCCTTAATATACAAGTATACTCGTCATTCATTACATACATTTAAACAATTAAAACTTTTCTTTGATATGCATTTAAATATTGTATAAATTTTACAAATACGCATACATAATTTATGTATTTATATTGTAAGTGATAAAATATTCTTACTTTGTACCGCACATTCTTACATTGAGCAGGCAGTAAAAAATCGATAATCTATTCTTACTTTGTACCGATTCTTACTTTGCGCACGGCCAATTCTAGAATCGTCCGGGCAATTTAGGAATTCTTACTTCGCCCGACAAAGTAAAAATTTCTACTTTGCGCAGGACAATTCCGGAATTGTACTTACTCTCACTTTGCGCAGAACATGAAATATTACTACTTCTACGACTACATCTGTAGTTACGACATATCGACATAACCGACAATTTTTTCTATGTTGACGAAGACAAACATGACGTCTGGTATTCAATTCTTGATTCCCGGTTTACGAGGAGGATTTTGTTGACTTACGGCAACGTCTAATTAGGTCGATGTTCACATAATCTCGCCTACCATCAGACTCTAATTATCCACTATCAGATAGGAATATCACTTAAGGTAGTTCAACTGTAATAGTTCAAGGTATTCCAACCCAACTTTATTTTTGATTATATTTACGTTCGTGCGCATGTTCATAACGAGAGACCCATGCGGGCTGTGTCGCTCTGCTGACTATATTAGATACAAACCTTAATCGACTGTGTTATTCGTCGGTGTAAATGCAAAACATCGAATTTTGCAATTTTCAAAGTAAAACCTTGTGTGTCTAGTAAAGACAATTATAGCAGATTTTGAGACATGTTTACTTATCAGTGTTAATGACACATTATTTGTGAACAATATGTCCAACTTTCAAGTAAAACCTTTTTTTTGGAAAAGTTATTGCACGTTTTTCCTTCCCCTTTAAAATCTTCCAACAACGAAATACGAGGTTTTGCATTTACAACGGCGTATTGTTAATTAAGATCGGAAAGACGTCAATAAGAGGTCATATTGAACGATCCCGAAAAGAAAATCAACATTCTTCATTAGATAACAAACATTTCGTGCAACTTGGGCAATATTCGTATCAGCGGAAATTGACGAGCTTATCTGGATCCTTGAAATCGGATAGCCTCGTCAATTTCCGTTGTCAAAGCAAAACCGCGTAGTTTTCGCAATTTTTTTATGATTCGTGGAACACATGAATATATCGTCGCTTTTTTACGAAAACCTCGTATCTGCAGCTTCAAACAAGCTGCAGATACGAGGTTTTCGAAGAAAAGAAGAGATATAAGGTATTCCATCAATCATTAGATATCAAACACCTTGTGCTATTTTAGGTATCACATCGTCAATTTCCATGCGTCATCCATGGTAACGAAAATTGACGAGTGATACCCTTGATTACCGTTGCCATGGATGAAGACCAAAGTTGCACGATATGAATTTGGAATTTAATGATGTGTGTAATACCTTAATTTAACGACATGTATATTACAAACTCACCTTACAAATGTTATAACACCAACATTGGCTATATGTAACTTCAATATTTGCCAGTTATTTTTGATGACAGCTTTCTGCACGTCTGTCAGAGGTTTCGGACTCAAGACTGTCTGGTTTGTGGTACCATCACCGATCTTAGAGTTCTTTTTCTGCACCTTGCCGCAAGTGCAACCCATGACTGATTCTCTCTTTATACCACGTTAATCCACAAAGTAAATAACTTATTTAGAACCTCTGTTCTAACAAACACAAAATGGTTTATATTTTTCCTCAAACGGTACCCATATTTTCATTGTCTTCACGACATACTCCATGAAAAGTAAGAACAAGTTCACATATCGTATATCGGTGATTCAAGAAGAAAAGTAATTTACTTAAATATGAGTCCAAAACACTTGGTACTCATGCAAAATAACCGTTTCCTCGAATCAAATATCATAAACAAGTCATAATAATAACACAAAACATCATCTACAATCTGTATTTAAACACAATTCCATGTTGTCACGCACGCTGGTAAACACCTACAATATAATAGTAGCTTGCATGACAGTCCTGTTCTGTTGTCAAGTAATACGTATCGTCGCTTTTCAACAAAAACCTCGTAACAGCAGCTTGTTTTAAGCTGCAGTTACGAGGTTTTTGTTGAAAAGCAGCGGTATATTACGAGAGTAAGCACTTAATCAGATTAAAAACGCCGCTCCTTCCATCACAGAACGTCAGTAGCCCTGAAAGTAAACATATGTGACCCGTCAAGCTAAACGGCACCTTCTGTCATCTCATTAAATCCAATACATCGATGCTTTTCAATGAAAACCTCGTTACTGCAGCTTGTTTTAAGCTGCAGTTACGAGTTTTTCGTTGAAAAGCGACATTATAAGAAGAGGGCCAGAATCAGCTGAGGTCATGCCCTGCTGTCTCGAAAAAAAAACTAAAGTAGGTTCTCAGACTCAAATCTGAGCACCGTCCTCAAATCACACGAAATCCACGTGAACTTCAATTGAATACCAATCAACGTTGATTAGTTTTCAATTGAAGTTGAGCATGAACTCATATAAGTATATACCTAAGTTTTTTTTTTCGAGAAACCGGGGTCAGATGTCATATTTGAAAATGAAAATATGATAGGAATCAATTTAGAATAAAAATGACTTTTTGATGAAGCGTTTCGATCCTAGTCAGACTGAGTTGGGTCGATATTTTCACGATTCCAAGAAGGTTCGTTTTAGCATAACGGGTCACAAGTAATAAATTATTACGGCAATGACATTATTCCAATGGGCAATCTACGTAATAAAAACGGTTAAAATTGAGATTCGACCAAATTTTCTAGGGGCAAATATCGTAAATAATTAGAAGCGATTTTCATTTCAAATCAAAATGTCAAAAAGTTCAAAGGGTTGTCTTTTTATAAGAGCACTTCGATAAAACATTTTAGGCTCAACGCCATTTTTTTTTTGGAATTATGGGTAGGCCCTAATCACAGTAATCAAGCATTCGGAGTTTAACGGAGGTTAATTCGAGGTTAACATTCGCAGATGCCCAAGAAATACCGTAATGAACCGGCCCAGTGTGCGAATCTCAAGGATGTAATATAGTATTTTATAGTCCGTTTGTATTTTTTTCGCATTCTGCCGGCTTTTGTGAATGATCGAATGATGTGCTATCGATTTTGAAATAGACAAAAACATCTTGTTTTGATTCTTCTAATTAAGTGAAGCGGAAGAATTCCCGGCTTTCCGGGGATGTTTTAATGAAAACATTATGTTGACAATCTGAACGCATATGACAGATAAAAGAGCAAACACATTTTTATCCTATTTTGATGGGAGTAGACTGAAAATAATCCATTCACTTATGGATAAAAAGGGCGAATAGACCATTTCTCAGGCCCGTAGGAAGCAACTTCAAATTGGGGGGGGGGGGGGGGCTAAAGCTATTGTCCTGAATATTGGGGGCTAATTTGGATTTCCCCAAAATTTTCAGTGTAAAATTAAGAAAATTTTGCATTTTTGGCAAACATGGGGGGGGGGGGGGGGGGCTAGCCCCCCCACCCCCCACCCCCTGTTCCTACGGGCCTGTAAATTCTAGCCATGTTTTTGAACGTACCATTTTTCGTCCGAAAGCCTTTTAACACAAGCACGAGCTTTGATTGATTACAGTCTCTGATACATGTTTAGCTCAAGATAACTGACCTAATAGCTAGAGATGCCCAGCCAGGTTATTTATCGTGAGCTATACCACTACATGTACTACTTGGTGTATAAGTAAACACGAAGTTCGTGTTGAAGTATCACTGGTGGTGAACTCGGCCAAAGCGAGGAACGTTTTCTCACGATCTATGTTTTCCGTCGGTGTTGTTTTAAAATCTCGTAACTACGGCTTCGATAAAGCCGTAGTTACGAGATTTTATAACAATACCGACGGTTTGTCAGTACATAACCGTAAACCCGGTCTATTTTTAGAACAAATTCATTGTTATTAGAGAAAAATCTATAAACTAATATGTAAACGCAAAATATCTATACCTTGTTGTAGCGAAAAACGTCCCTCGCTTTGGCCGAGTTCCCCACCAGTGAGTATCAGTTTTGGTTGTTATGTCACTTTAATGTGCCACTGTGGTCAGAATTTCAGAAGATTAAAAAACAGATTTCCAGACTATTTCCCTGCAAGCGGTGGAACTTTCCAATGCCGAATGTTTACGACTGCATGACTGCGCCCGAATAGGTTCGGATACGTTACGACGCCACTCGAAAAAATCTTATGTTTTATGAATCTCAAAATGATATTTTTACGGGTATTCTTACTTAACTTGATTACGAGAAGACTTGTAGACGGACTGACGACGGTCGATCGCAATACGAGCACTGTGTGTCAGTTGAGCTACCAGTACAAACGAAAACGAAATCACATCGTCCGTAAAAGTACACACACTGAACAAGAAAACACTTGCTTCAATTTCCTCTCAGAAATTAAGCCTACATTTACAGTGTTTTTATGGCCCAGATTTACGTGACGAATCACTGTAGCAGTTTCTCCAAATATTTGATGTTGCATACAAGGAAATAGAAATCGAATGTCAGAAGATTTTTCCTAACGATATCTTTATTACAGACATTTTACAGATACTGATTTAAACAACATGGAATTGATCTAATCATAAAATTCTGAGATAACGTCATTACGCCAATAAGAATTTCTAGGGAAAATGTACAATAATGCCATATATTTTTTCGGAAAATTCTTTAAAAAAGTAACAGTCGAAAATAATTTTTGTGAGTTTATAATAGTAATGTTACCGTTGTTACTTTTGTGATGAAAGATTTTGCTTAGTTTCGTGGAGAAGTGAAAGGGGCGTGCATTGTCTTTTTCTCAATATTTCGAAAGCAAGGGTCTTAAATCATGCTTTTAATATTCACTGTTCAATGTTCAATGTTTTTGTCCACTTATCTCTAGAATATACGATTAACTAAACTGTGCAGTATTGTATTTTCCCCCACTCCTTTTAATGATTTCACATCTTTTTGACATAGAGTCTGGAGCTTCCATTAACTTTCTTCGTTTATTACACGATAAATATAATCTAAAACTTCCTGAAAAACATGAACTTAAAGGTTCCGGTACGAAATAAATACACGTATCTGTGGATCTGTGCAGTATTTTCAAGTCAGAAACATGTACTGATTATTTACAGTTCACACCAAAACATGTCAATTTGAGTTTTGCCATACATATAATTGATATAGAATATTATACATTATCAGGGAAATTTTGGTTGTAGCTAAATTATAACCTTAACTACGAGTTGCCGGGAAGTTGCAGAATCTGGTTTTTATTCCAGTAAAATGTTATCTATATTTTGATATTTACTAGACAGATACCATTATCATATGATAGCTGGCTTGTCAAAACCCGAGGTATCTGCTTTTGGCATTATGGGTAGTAATACTTCGAACTTCTTTCAATATGTCAGTTCCTATGAAAAGATAATAATTTCACCCTGTGAAATCCCGATGAAGTGATGCGTCAAAGTATACTTCATAGAACATGATAATTATGTGATGACAAAGAGACGGATACAACAGTTTCTAATAAATACCATGGTAAATATTTATCATACTTAGAACAATGAAACATACAATCCTACTTCTAAGAAACTGCATTAGAGACAGTGTAAATTGATGGAACGGATTTTTTCCTTTTTGCAGAACATCATCATTTCGGCTCAATATCGTTTACTTTCCTTAATGTCAAAAGTTCACCATATTTTCCAATAGCCAAGTAATAAATCGGAGCCTGATCACGGAAATTAACCAAGTTCGCACATGACGATGATCGTTGGACGTCAAATAAAATAGAGCAAGTTTGTAGTAAAATGTATTTGAATGTTGATTCTTGGTTCAAGAAAACGACATATCGTATCATTAAAACACTTCTTTTTAAAGACGTGTGAGATATGATGTTATATAGAGATTAACTAACTGAACAAATGTGATATGAAAATTATTTCACGAGAATGGGGTGTGATGCGGTTGAAAAAACGAGTCCGCTAGGACGAGTTTTTTTTAACCGCATCTCACCCCATTCGAGTGAAATAATTTTCATGTCACATTTGTTCAGTTAGTTAATCTATTTATTACATACCTATTTTGGGAATTTAACCCTCAATTTGGAGTAAAACCTTTTAAAAAATAACGTTCTTATTCCAATCTGATCCAAGGCTTTACACCGCGCATGTATACATGTTCTTTGTGTATTCAGAAAAAAGGCCGCCATTTTGTTTAAATTTTGAATCGAGCAAAGAAGGAAGCATCTATCTGGACATTAAATTATCAAAAATAATTGTAATGAACGAATAAAAAGCGAACTGAATAAATTTCAACCTTTCTAGTCTAAATTTTCCAAAACTCCAGTCTAAGTTACCAATAAAAACAACAACAACAACAAGGTCAACAGCTGGAATGACAGATTTACTAAAGAAACAGAATTTACAGCGGAAAATTATTGATTTAGCGTGTTTTAGACAAAATTGATGGTCTAGCAATAATCTTTATCCAATTCTGTGATGTGTCGTTCGGTTGCTTTGAGCAGACGTGAAAAAAACTGTCTGTGCAACAGTGCAAGTGATTTGAATGTAGGCCTATCACGGAACAAATTTCGTCATGTTTCCCTTCAACACTCCAGCGCTGGATAGATCTTCGCTTCCATGATAAAAATGTAGAAAAAGGGCGAAAACAAAGAATAAATGTTAGTTCTCTGTAGATGTTTTTCTTTTTTGCAGGTAGATCTAGATCTTATTTGACATACATTTCCGATGTTATGCATGCATGGAATCTGTAAAGGATAAAGAATTAATGGGGAGAAAATAATAAAAAAAAGTAGTTTCGGCAGGAGTGAAATATTTCACTGCAGTGAAATATCAAAATTTATTTCACTATGAAAATCCAGGATTTCACTGCTAGGAATGTAATAAACATATATAACGGATTTACCTGATTAGTATTTTCTAAAATTAAACTACATAAAGTCCACATATTATATCTCTCGTGTCAGTATAAAAAATCCTCATTTGCATTTGTCGGAATGTGACTTCAACTATTTCTGTATTAGTATGTAGGTATTGAAGAATTTCTTGGTAGTGTGCATTAATCAGCACTAATTAGTTATCGATTGTTGAACGTTAAATCTTCAAAGAAATCGCCGATCTGCACAATTAAGCATTTAAATTGTGTGTATAAAATACGGCGATATTTGTATAATGGTATTACATTATATTCTGAAAATACAATAAATTTTAATGAGGGAGAATTTCAAGTACCTTAATATCTCAAATATCATGATTGGTTCGAATCTGCATATTAAATATAGAGAATCGCATTAGATGCATAAATACCAAAATAATTCAGAACCGCTAAAGCAGGATTCATTTACTCTGAGAACGTACCATAATCAAAGCCATATCTTTGGTACATTAATTATTTTGGTAAGAAACCCCGCAGGTTATTTTCCGTTTTGTGTTCAATTTACACTGATCTCCTTTACTTATCAGTTAAAAGTACTCTCCAAATAACTTAATCCGATCTCATCTAGGCTCTTGTAGAGGTTTGATGATAAAAATGAAAGGGATCCGAGTCCGAAATATGGGGATCAATGGTATGTTAATTCAAGTAAAATTCAGGCAAGATTACACGGTACTCTGGGGGCACGATTTTAAGTACATTTTCCACTTTGTTGTCCATCCATTTTCTTTTTGTTCATAAAAGCGATACAATGAGAATGTAATGCTTTACGACCACTTTTGTGTCTGTCTTATTTATGCTGGCTTCAAATTCGGTACTGTTTTCATAGGATCACGTGAGTTGACCCGACGTGATTATCGCATTTATGAGCATTCCTATGTTAAAAAGCCAAACAACTGCCACGCGAATATGCATATATTTATCGAATGCTTCTCTCAATAACAGAAAAATTTAAATATTTTTTTTTCAGAATTCAATTCAACACACACCTCCGCATTCTCGGACTGCTTGTTCTGGGGCGTTTACTCTTAGGACTGCACCCGTTTTGTTTTCAAATAAATAAATAAATAAAAAAAAAAAGAAAAAAAAAAAAAAAAAAAAAACACAAAAAAACTGTGAGATACGTAGAATCATTGCTTACCATAATCCTTTTCCTAAATGTTTCAAAGCGTATCAAAGAGTTGAATACAAACTAAGTTTCATATTGAAATATGCACATATTATTAAATAGTCTTCTGAAGAAATGTAAGAATGGTTCAATACAAATTTTCTTCTTCTTAATATGCTTACACTATAAATTTCACAGAATTTTCACATAAATTTCCATCGCTTAAGTTTCCTACAATTACATATAAATATTTCTGAAATATCGTTTACACAGAACTTGATATACTGTGATGATATCCAGAAATATATCTAGAGTATCTGCCAATAAAAATACAACCATCAGGTATGGATTCTGAAGTAAATGATATATCTATCTAGATCTACTTAACGAACATTTCTTTTGAGTTGTAATGAGGTTTTAAACTTACGAATTTATTGCTTTCAGTCTTGTTGTATTGAAATAAAAAGTCATTTAGCATTACTTCTCGATAATTGGAAATGGGCATAAAATGTACGAGTAAAACATACCACGAATGGACGTTTTACTTGAACTTACTTCTTAGTCTATTTCTCATTGTTTGACTTGCCCCTAGAAACTAAACTATTACATACCATAATAAGTAAACACGTCCCAAGCCAAGCAGATCCTGGCTTTGGTTTCGCTAATAGAAAAGGCTGGGAAAACTTTGGGGCAAAATAAGAAAATGCTATTTGCCAGAAGTGTATCCTTTTGTCCCCTTTTTTGTGATGTATTGTATAAAATGTCATTACTATTATCATCATCAATGTTCGTTTTATTGTTTGAAGCAGCATTCAAATTGAACTACTCCAAAAGTTTGCCGTTTGAGAAATAAGCTTGGGGACCAAATGGTTCTGGATTAAATTACCGTCAGTACATTTGGGAGTAACGGTCATGCAAAGTATTAGACTTGTTTTGACTTTCCTAGTGATAGTACAACAGAAACGAAGAAAATGCTGATTGTAGAAACAACATACTCCATGAATAAAATGAAACGAATTTAAAAAAAACGACCTAAAATATACTATTGTAATTTCTACTACAACTACAATGACATATGTCCCAATAGATATCACAGCTACAATTAGACATGTTGAATATGATAATAAACATACCTAGTTTTCTTTATACGATTTAGACAATATTTACTTCAATCACAAACAATATCCAACTATTTATTAATCGAAATATATTTACTAGAATTTGTTTTTTAGAACATCATGCTGTTGAATCGATTCTAGATACAAATTCCGACTGATGGTTAAGAGTATTGGCATACGTATTATATACAAGTTATTCTCTATATCTAGTGTCTGTTACTAGTGCTGTATAAAAGTTCAATATTAACACTTTCTCAAACAAGGCCTGGTTTTGATAGCCCTAAAATGTATGCATGGGAAATCATTGGAGAAGAAACCACTGATTACCATCATTTTCCCTTTTGTGTCAAAATTGTCTGTGCTTTATTGTACATGGATACTATCTTCACCAACCGCTAATTCTTATCTTCAACAGCTTTCAAGTTGAACTGGTCTGAGTTGACTCTCCGTTTATGAATGGGTCGAAAAACATATAGGCGCCCCACTTCACGTAGCTTTCAAAATCACAGGAAGAACCACTAGCTTTGAATTTTGGAATTTGTTAAGGAAACTACAGAAACAGATCTAAGTCCGGCTACGCGGGGCTCTGTCTCTGTGGCCACGACTTTTGGACGAAAACAGGATTTGTTGTTCATTAATCTTCTGTTGGTGGTTATAAAAGTGAAAAGAGGAGAATGTCATGCTCCGCTACAACCATCTAACTGTATGTCCTAGTCCTGTTAACTCCAATCTTGGTTTCCGTATAAGAACTCTATCTATTTGTAAATTAACTGTCAAATTGTGAAAAAAGTTTAGTGCTCTAATCTTCAGAATTTTATTGATAATTACTAACATATAACTGTACACGAAGTATCTAATAGAAACTGTGTGAAACTGTCTTTGAAATACCTTCGTGATTTTCAAATTAAAACATCAAAGGTTTCCAGAAAACAATCTGGATTTTAGAAAACAATAAGTTGGTGTTATAATAGCAACTTGTTAAACAGCTCTATGTGGGAGGTTCTGTCTATATTGTATGAAATATTCTATAAAGGTCATAGAAATAAGCCTATGTAGATTTTATATTGAATCATAATGCACATTGTATTAACGCTACTACAAACGTGCTAAGCGCACGGCTCATTTTAAAACTTCATATAAAATGATAAAACGATTGAAGTCTGTCATTTGAGAATGAAGTCATATCCAATATTTGATGTAAAATTTATAAAGTAGGATAAAAAACAGCAGGTCTGATAATTATTCTTAAATGAAGCATACAATTGAAATAAACTTGATCACATTTACTTGTTAAACTACATGTTTTGATATTTATAAACGTATATTTTTAATCAAACCAATGCATATTTTATTTGTTTAAACACAATTCAGTTATATATATATAAAAAAAATCAAGTAGTATACTCGCGACATTAACTTTATATGACCTATGTTAAATTAAAGCTAATGATCCGAAAGTATGGGTAATTTAGAGATTAGATAAATATAGTGTACTACTATATCATTCTCGTCTTAACAGACTTGTAATTTGACACGTGAATTAATCTGTGCAAATTACAGCTTGGTTAAGATAGTTGACAAGCATGTCAGTAATCAATTGAAAAACTGACATTAAAACGTATACATTTTTATAACCATAGTAATGAATTAAAAGCAACTGTAGGGTGGTTATTTTTCCTTTATAAAAAGTATCTAAAGGAGACACAGTTCACTCCCTTCATTTGCATACTATTACAGTAAAGCATGTCTATTCATGACAAGATTGTCGCGTCTTATCAACAATGCTTTTGCTCAAAATTTAATGATGTGATAAAGAGCCTTCAAGTAAATATAGGCCTACAATTGTTTCCGAAAACGTGTTTGTGTGACAAAACAAATATGAATACTTTACTCAACATCGATAGTAATAGTTAACAAGTAAAGTTAGAGTATGCCTAAATATTTGTCGAAGATCATATAATTGTAGGTATAATTCGTTTTAACCCTTTCCCAAACAAGACCTGGTTTTGACGTCCCTAATGGGAAAGGCTAAAGACTGGAAATCTTAGTAACTCGAGCAAATATGGTAACCAGCATTGTGTATAATTTTCATCTTGGTTGGACAATAAATGTACATGCTAGAGTAGAAACAATGTCAAAACTTATTATTTTTGACGTTTAAGGGCAGATAACTCTGCACCTTTTTGTTTGATCCGGCCCATAATCGAAATCCTAAGAGAACTTATGACCATACTTGTTTTGACAAAGTTCTGTCAAGATTGGCTTGTATTTGCGGATGCTAGAGTGTAAACACCAAATTAAGAACAGACAGATGGACAGATAGAGAGACAGACGACGGACGAAAAGCGATCAAAATAGCTCGATTTGAACAGTTTGTGCTCAGATGAGCTAATACAAGCGTTACCATACATTTAAGATGCTAAACAAGCAATTCTGTCTATGAAAAATTCATATCTGTTTCAAGCTTAATTTTAGAGTATATTACCTCACCCACTCTGTTAAGATAACAATTGCAACCTCATTATCTGATGTTTTTGTGTACATAAGGCTCTTATCGTCATCCTATTGGTATTTATGGTGATATATAAAGAAATGCTTGGTTCAGAATCGAAATAGTTATTCTTATATTTTTTGGCATTTTCATCATGAAATCAAGGGCAAGTAATCCAGAATATACAAAAGCAATTTTGAAAATTTTCATATTACAAATTATGGTTATATATCTTCATTCACTACCAGAAAGAAAAAATAAATGAAATGATAAATAAAAGCCTGTTGTGGTTTTTCGTAAAGTTAGTCCATCCAAAAATCCTAAAAATTCATAAACATGTTTATTGCCCCTTTTCTCCTGTACAGGGCATCCAATGGAATAAACAACAATGTTTATTCAAAGGCATGACACATAAATTTCACTGCATCACCAGTTTTTAAGATATAAATTGTTAGTAAAACTGTATAAGAAATTGATAACCATCTATTGGCATAGTGAGTGACTTACCCCACCCACTTTGATTTGATACCGAGGCTCTGTTCAAGTTGATACTTTGCCTACATAAGGTCAATATGTTAGTGGCTATGTGTGGCGAAAATGAAGAAAATCGGGCTGGGTCACGAAAGGGCCTCATTGTCATTGACACTCATTCTTTCATCGCCTTGTCTCGTTTAATGTCAGATTTACAGCCCTTAATGCGTTTAAAGCTAATTTGACCTAATGCCGCATTTGCGCATGCGCATAAAAACGCTTCGTTATTTTTTCGGAATTGGTCATATCCGGGTTGCCAGAAAAACACTAAAGATCTCACTTATCTCTTGTAGAAAGCTCTAAAATCAAGGTATAATATATCAATTTTGCAAATTACCTCCCTTTGACATAAACAAATGGGGAATTTAAAATGTTTCGTATTCACAAATTTATCACGGTTTCCGATTGGGTTTTATTCAAACATCATACAGGCCTTACAGGGGATATTTTAATCCTTTCTTCGACTAGGATTGTTCCCAGAAGTCTATGCAATAGCTATTTCAATTTCCTATGGAGATTACATTGTAAAATGTTCGAGCTTTGGAACATAATGAAAAGTCTGCTTTTCAAACATCATTTTCTAAACGCTGAAACAATGTTATACAAGCTTCTTTACATTTCCTGTCTGGTAACTGGTCAGACTAACATTCAGTGCAATCTGGCATGATTTTCATTCTTCTGCTTGGATTTCTGTAGGTTTAAATTGTGTAAAATTTCTGTTCAGATTGTACGCCTGAAAAACGGACCCCTGTCACATTAAAAGGGTCCGTTTTTCATCCCCGTAAATAAGATCCACAAAACGTTTAGTACTTGTCATAACCGAGTCAATGAACAAAGCGAAACACTTTCATTTGATTTTTCTGCTTGATGTATTTAGAAGAAATATGACATGCATGGAAGAAATATGACATGCAAAGTAGGTGAAGCGTTTTCACTTTTGTTCAGTATATAATATAGAATTCGGGTGCTTTAAATGGTGGATACTCCATTCCGTTCTACAAGTTTTGAGAGTCATTGTAACTTAACCATGTTTCCCAAGATATCAAACTTCTACAAACACAAAATTAAGAGTGATCCGCAAAGTAAATTGTTATGTCATGACAAAACAATATCAATATATATGTCACCATTTGTCATTTGTCATTTTTCGTTTTGATGGATATAGCAATTCTTCTGAGGGTGCTTATAATAATGTTTATAATGGAAGTACGTATGTGATATTGTGTACTTCATAATTATAGCACTTGTACTGCAAGATTACATTTCATAATTTCATATAGTTGACATCTAACGCGGACCAATGTATGGTCAAGTTGTAAGATGAGTGCGTTGGAATAAAGTCCCTGGTTCGTAATTCCGCTAACATCTTGGCGATTTTCATGAGCATCTGGGCAAACATGATACCTGATGCTGTATTCTTCTCTATCCTATTCTGTATATACGATTATAGTCATGGGAGGGTTGCAACATGAACATGGGCTTTTTGTCTTAAGATGGTTTGTATCAATCTAAATAACGATTTCAGCATTTCCGTAACCATATATAACCTATATAACGATGTACACGCGTGCGGGTATGTTTCGTTCTTTACAAACAGAGTGACAACGTACTTCTTAATTATCTTCTTGTTTATTCATCTAGAATTTGGAGTCCAAGAAAACTAATTCTGGTCTACGGTCCACATTCTTCAATTAAGACTGATTCAATTTCGTTAAGTTGAAAGAAGAATTATTCATCGCTCACAGAAACAAATGACCTGTTCTCGGTAAAAATACAATCTAATTTTCTTGTGAAAGCTCACGATGAATGAGTCTATTAGAGGGAAAGTTCAATATTACGCTAATATATGAGCAATCGTCAATAGAATAACTTATTCATGTTGGTTACACATCTTATTCTTTCGATTATAATCTGTAAGTGTTGAGAAAATATTCTGAAAGCGATTCTTAATAAATAATACCGGTAGTACGAGGGGCGTTCAATTAAAAATGGTACTAATGGTCCACCATACCTCACGGTTCTAGAGAACTAGTGGTTCTTGTGGCTATTTGACGGGAAAATTACTGTCTATACTTGGTCAAAATTTGAGACAAATTCGTTGACTCTTTCAAAAGTTATTGAATTTTTAAGTTGGTTCAGTCATATACACTGGCTATTTCGCTGTGCGCAAAATGGAAAACGAACTGAAGTAGGATGTACGGGTCTACATTATAGGTCGCATAGGCTTTGAAATATCTGCATCAAATGTATATAAAAAACTATATCAGATTCGTGGACATTCGAACGTTGAATATACGTCAGGTTTAGGAAGATAATAAAAAATAGAATTGGTAAAACTGGCCTGAATGTTGTCCCCCTCTCAGGCAACCCGGGTACAGCTAGTACTAAAGCAAATGTTGCTGCAGATTCCGACATGAGCGAACAAGACGCATGGTTCAATGTTCAAGAAATAGCAGATGAAGTTGGTTTATCATCGGGGACATGTTATACGATTTTGACGAAAGGGTTGAAACACAGAAAGGTTTATGCCCATTGGGTTCCCCACTTGCTGCCTAAAGGACAGAGAGCCACCCGCGCACAATATATTTTGAAATAATGTAATAAATACTCCAAATGTGGACTTTCTTAGCTTTATACATACGATTGAACAATAATCTACTCTTATGAGCACCAATGGCGTGTCATTAGCAAGCAATGGTTGCGAAAAGATCGGGAAAGGTCCGTAATAGCCATAAAATTAAAAGCGCATGGACTTTTAAAACCAGGCTTTGTTTGGAAAAGGGTTACAGATATCAATCATGTTGAACTTTTAGAAGGAATATTTAAAAATAGATTTAACAAATGTAATAGGCAAAATTCGATTTAAACTGAAAATATGTTTTAAAGAGAAACATCGAAAATATTAAGTGATTAGACGAAGAGTTGTGAGCATCTTACTATATGATAGGCAATTGGTAATTTTACTAGAACATTTTTGATAAAAATAAAATGCCGACCAAAGAAAATATCTAAACATTATTTTGCTTGTTCTTTATTTGTAAAAAATGGTAGTTTTGAGACATCATATCGTTATCGTCAGTATTAATTATCCTCGCCAACACCACGGTGGATAATTACGTGATATCGTTAAAATTCCACAACGTAGTATGCTATATATGCATTATTTCAATTATCCGCCTGGTTCTCAGCATCAACACATTTAAAACTAGACTAGCACAGATAATTACGTTGTTTAAGTTGATTTCCTTTAAAAAAAATACATCACAAATTAAAAATATCATTTAAAGCTATCAAACATCGCCATGCAGTCAAGATTACCAATCATAATTTGTACAGAGGAATGATTTTCCATGAGTGGAAGCTAACATGCTTCCGTTGTTTGTGGTATCATGGCATCTATTCTCATTTAGGTGATTTTTTGGGTTTTAACGCCTTTGGTGATATCGCGCCGGCTGGAGCACCTAACCGTGAACTCCTGGTATTTCTCTCATAAGTACTACCACAATATCCAAACTGAGTCTACAGCTGCTCCCTCAAATAGATGATTCACTTGCCTTGGTGAAGGACAACTGACTTTTGTCAAATGTCAGAATGGATACTGGCCGAGCCAGGGTTCGAACTCACGACCCTTGGATTGACAGACCCCGATGTTACTTACTGAGCTTTCCGGACACGACGAATATAGGTTATGAGATCCCTGCCATTGCGAATATCACTAACAAGATTTTAACTAATGTGATCTTTTTGTAAATCGGTATTCAGTTTGGAGAGTAAACATGGGTTCGACAGTGTTTTAAAATCGTAAGGTGTTAGATGACAACAAAAATAATAATAGTAATGATAATGATCAATATTTAGACTCAGTATTGCCTACTTTCCTTAAAGTCAAAAGTTCACCATATTTTCCAATAGCCAAGTAATAAATCGGAGAATGATCACGGAAATTAACAAAGTTCGCAAATGACGGATAATCGTTGCATGTCAAATAAAATACAACAAGTTGGAATCAGAAAAAACGCAATCAAATGTTGATTCGAATTTCATGAAAAAAAAAAAAAAAAAAAAAAAAAAAAAAAAAAAAAAAAAAAAAAAAAAAACGATCACGTATCACGTAGAATGATTCTTCTTCATATGACATGAGTGATATAAGTATAATTGATTAACCTAATTGGTATTTTCTAGACAGAAACTAGAAAATGTCCACATATACTAACACACATTATAAGAAATAGTGCATTTGGTTACAGGACAATACAAAAATGCATTAACCGAAGAGTTGATTATATTTGACTGGAACTTAAACAATATCAGACGTTTGCTTGACTTGCAAAATAACAGAGAGTGAACAGTAAAAGTTGCATACGATTTAATATCTTTTGCACTTCTCTAGTAATAAAATATAACCTCAATGAGTCCCTTGTCGTTTAGAACACGTGCATTGATGAAACCCTTGCGGTTTAGAACACGTACATAGATCCAGGGTCGCGGAAAGCTCAACAGTGACAGATACAGAGTTTAAATCAAATTTTTGGACAAGTCACAAAGACAAAAACAAAGAAAATACCACATGTCTTCAACTTTTTACTTTTCACTTTCTGTTATTTATGTTAAACAAACGTCTGTTTATAGTAAACAAATCCTATAGCTGATACATTTTGTAATTTTGAAACTCAAAATGATACCGTTTTGTCCAAATAATTGTACAACATTTTTCTGTAACCAAATACAGCTCTTTTGTAGTCAGTAAATTACGTTTCTCGCCAATAATGGTCCAGTTTGCAATTCCTCACTTGCACTAGTCAGAATGTACCTTTAACTATTTCTGTATTAGTATGAAACGCTTGAAAACCTTCTTGGTAGTGTGCATTAATCAGTGCTAATTAATTATCGATTGTCGAAGGTGAAGTCATCAAATGTTCGTGAAGTTGGCAGACCAGCAGAGTAGCAGAGTAGCAGAGTGAAGTTGGCAGACCAGCAGAGTAGCAGAGTAGCAGAGTGAAGTTGGCAGACCAGCAGAGTGGCAGAGTAGCAGAGTGAAGTTGGCAGACCAGCAGACCAGCAGAGTAGCAGAGTGAAGTTGGCAGACCAGCAGAGTAGCAGAGTAGCAGAGTGAAGTTGGCAGACCAGCAGAGTGGCAGAGTAGCAGAGTGAAGTTGGCAGACCAGCAGAGTAGCAGAGTGAAGTTGGCAGACCAGCAGAGTGGCAGAGTAGATGACAATTTGAATTTATTTCTTATAATGACTTGTATGATCGAAAAAACGCTTTTAAACGTTGTTTTACGGTAAAATATTCATTAGAAGACGAAAAAAACAGTAATTCTATATTGATTTTGCAACTTGCATTTTCTGCCGACACAGTTGCAAATTAGTAGATTTCGTGCGTTTTGATCATAATAATGCATTTCTGAGATGCAAGAAGGCTTTCTAACAACATTTTACCGAAAAAAAAAACGCGAAAATTTTTCAACTCATTTCTACTCTGCTACTCTGGTGGGTCTGCCAACTTCACATTTCCAGCAGAGTAGCAGAGTAGATGACAAATTGAATTTCTTTCATATAATGACTTGAATGACCGAAAAAATGCTTTTAACAGTTGTTTTATGGTAAAATATTCCTAAATACACGAACAAATCATCATTCTATATTGATTTTACAACCTGCATTTTCTGCCGGCATACGTGCAAATTAGTAGATTTCGTGCGTTTTTTTTCATGAAAATGCGTTTTTTGATGTGAGAAGGCTTTCTATCAACATTTTACCGAAAAAAATCGCGAAAGTTTTTCAACTCATTTCTACTCTGCTACTCTGCTGGGTCTGCTACTCTGCTGGGTCTGCCAACTTCACGTTTCCAGCAGAGTAGCAGAGTAGATGACAAATTGAATTTCTTTCATGTAATGACTTGAATGACCGAAACAATGCTTTTAACAGTTGTTTTATAGTAAAATCTTCCTAAATACACGAACAAATCATCATTTTATATTGATTTTGCATCATGCATTTTCTGCCGTCATACATGCAAATTAGTAGATTTCGTGCGTTTCTTTCATGTAAATGCGTTTTTTAGATGTGAGAAAGCTTTCTATCAACATTTTACCAAAAAAAAAACCGCGAAAATTTTTCAACTCATTTCTACTCTGCTACTCTGCTGGTCTGCCAAGTTCACTCTGCTACTCTGCTGGTCTGCCAAGTTCACTCTGCTACTCTGCTACTCTGCTGGTCTGCCAACTTCACGAACATAGTCATCAAACGTATCGCAGATCTGCAGTCCTAAAATAGCAGTATGTGGACAATTTGAAGTGCCTTTATATCCTAAATATCGTGATTGAATAAGCATAGTCGTCACATAGAATCGATTAAGGACAGATCCTCCATTTATTTCCTACGGTAAGATTTTTTTTTATTTTTTCTGTACCGGTATTTAAATATATGAGAAGTAAAAAAATGACTTAAAAACTATAGGTCACCAAGCGAATTAAAAAGTTATTGGATTTCAAGGAAGACTACTCTTGTCTAAAATTGCAAAAATGAGGTGTCACTTAAATAACCACAAAAAAGGTGTTCGAAATGACTAGGATTACATAAATAAGTCTTTATTGTGTTCAATATGTTTTATTCTGTCTAAATGAGTATCAATTTGGGATAATTAAGTGATGATTTTGAAATTTTTAGTAAAACATTCTTTCAAAAGTAACTGAAATTGCTCTTTTTTCACAACGTTTCTGATAATAAAAAATATTCCAGCGGTAAGAATTTTTTTCTTTTTTGGTATAGACATAGTGCTTGGTCATACCTACAAAAACAAAAAAAGAAAAATATATCAAACCAAGCGTTTTTCTTAGTTATAAGTAAAATTTGGTTTACTTTTTGCAGCTCTGTCCGAAATTGTTTCACTACTTTTATCCATTTTCTTCCTTATTACCAGCTTTAGATAATAAAAAGTGTCATATTTTGTGTCCATCTGAAGCGGACTTCGTCATAAAGACACCACCTTGCAGTTGTTGCTTCGTTTCATATCGCTAACGCCACATGTTGAACGCGTAACAGAAAGCGAAATGTACCATCCGAGTACTATTGCACTTTAATTGACCAAACAGAGAAAATTGAAATAACCGAAAAGGGTATTGTCATTTATCAACCAAACATTAACTAAATGTAAAAAATACATTTGCTGAAAAGGCCAATTACTGAAACAGCTTTATCTCGTTATTTAGGATATGCGCAGTAAGTTGCGCAGTAACAACTGGAGGATCTGTCCTTAAGATGCATAAATGCCAAAATAACTCAGAGCCGCTATATAGTAAGATTCATTTATATATAGCGAAAACTTGCCATGTATTAAAGCATTTTTAACGAACAATAATTATTCTAGTAAGAAACCCCATGAATTATTTTCCGTTTTATATTTAATATACACTGATCTCTTTTACTCAGGATGAAAACACTTCCCAAATATCTTAATCCGATCTCATCCAGTCTGTTTTTGTAGAGATTTAAGGATAAAAACAGAAGGAATCCGAATCCGAAATATGGAGATCAATGGAATGTTAATTCAAGTAAAACCCAGGCAAGATTACATGGTACTGTGGGTGCACGATTTATAGAACGTGTTCCACTTTGATTTCCAATCATTTTCTTTTTGTTCATAAAAGCGATAAAAGGATAGTTTGAGTTTATTGGGGTTTTACGCCGTTTTCAACTACCAGGGTCATATCGCGGCGGCTGGAGCACCTAACCGTGGGTTCCTGGTATTTCTCGCACCAGTACAACCACAATATCCAAACCGAGCCTCCAGCTGCTCTCTCACATAGATGATTCACACCCATTGGTGAGAGACAAATGACTTTTTGTCAAATGTCAGAATGGATACTGGCCGAGCCGGGGTTCGAACTCGAGACCACTGGATTGACAGACTCCGACGTAACCGACTGCGCTATCCGGGCTCGGCGATAAAAGGATAATGTAATGCTACGACATCTTATGTGATACGTAGAATAATTGCTTATCATAATCTTTTTCCTAAATGTTTCAAAGCGTATCACAGAATTGAATACAAACTTAGTTTCATATTGAAATATGTACATATCACTAAATAGTCTTGTGAAGAAATGAACGAATGATTTAATACAAAATTTCTCCTCTTATATTGATATGTTTACACTATAAATTTCACAGAATGCTTCCATCGCTTCAGTTTCTATAATTACATATAAATATTTCTGGAATATCGTTTACATAGAACTTGATATACTGTTATGATAATCAGAAAATTATCTGGAGTATCCACCAATAAAAATAGAACCATCAGGAATGAATTATGAAGAATATCATCCATCTAGACCTACTTAACAAATACGTGTATTTTTTCAGTTGAAAGGAGGTTTTAAACTTGCGAATACAATCTTGTTTTCAGACTTGTTGTTTTAAGATAAAATGTCATTTAGCATTAATTCGCGATAATTGAAAATGTGCACAAAATGTACGAGTAAAACATACCACGTATGGACGTGTTAATTCTTAGTCTATTTCTCATTGTTTGGCTTGTCCTGGTGTAATGGCACTAGAAAATAAACCATTATGTAGACATGTTAAAACCATAATAAATAAGTAAACACGTTCCTAAGCGAAGCAGAACCTGGCGTTTGTTTCGCTAATAGAAAAGGCTGTGGAAACTTTGGGGCAAAATAAGAAAATGCTAATAGACAGAATTGTATCCGTTTGTCCCTATTTTTCGTGATGTATTGTATAAAATGTTAATATCATCATCATTATTATTATTATTATCATTATTATTATTATTATTATTATTATCATTATCATCAATATTCATTATATTGTTTGAAGCAGCACTCAAATTGAACCAATCCAAATGTTTGGCGTTTGAGTCATGAGCTTTGACTACTGGTAGGAAGCAGACTTGGGGACATAATGGTTCTGGATTAACCCTTTCCCAAACAAGACCTGGTTTTGACGTCCCTAAGAGAATAGCCTTGGGAAAACATTGAAACAAAAGAAGAAACTGCTGATAACCAGCAGTTTCTCCTTTTGTCTCAATATTTTCTGTGTCATATTTTACACAAATTCTATCTTTAATAACACCCAATTTGTCATTTGCGGCAGTTTTTGAAGTGGTTCACCCTAACATTTTGACGTTTGGGAAAGGGTTAAAATACCATCAGTACATTTGAGAGTATTGGTCATGTAAAGTATTAGACTTGTTTTGACTTTCCTAATGATAATAAATTTGTAAAGCACGACAGAAACGAAGAAACAAGCTGATTAAAGAAACAACTCAATGCTTAAAATGAAATGAATCTTTAAAAAAAACCGACCTAAAATATGCAATTGTAATTTTTTACTATAACTACAATGGCGTATGTCCCAATTGATATCAGAGCTTCAATAAGAGATATTAAAAATGATATAATAAACATACCTCGTTATCTTTATACGATTTAGACAATATTTACTACATTCACATACAATATCCAACTATTTATTAATCGTAGTATATTTACTAGAAGTTGTTTTTCAGAACACCATGCTGTTGAATCGATTCTGGATACAAATTCCGACTGATGGTAAAGAGTATTGGCATACGTATTATATACAAGTTATTCTCTATATCTAATGTCAGTTATTAGGGCGTATAAAAGTTCAATATTAACACTTTCTCAAACAAGTGCTGGTTTTGATAGCCCTAATAGTGTATGCATGGGAAAGCAATGAAGCTTAAGAAGAAAATACTGATTATCAGCATTTTCATTGAAGAAATTAGGACTATTCCATTTTAACAGCCCATTCAGAAGGCAAAATGTAATATCATTAAAGGAGGGATTCGTTTACAATATAGCACAAAATTAGAAACGTCAAAAACAGGTCTTGTTCGAGGGAGAAGGTGAATTTGTGATCTTTGATTGTAGGGACGGTAAAAAATAAGATATATACATGTACACAGAGAAAAACAATCTTAGCAAATTTGAGTCGTAAAGTCACAGTACGGATACTCAGATCCACGTCTGGCTAAGCACCGGCTCTGTGACCACGACTTTTGGACCAAAACAAAACTTGTTGTTCATGTCTTTCCCTTTGGTGCTTAGATCAGAAAAGAGGAGAATGTCACACTTCCCTACGACAATTTATCCGTCTGTCCTAATTCTGACCGCTTCAAACTCTGTTTCCATGCCATGAAAGTTATGCATTCCGCGTTAGAGCTCATTTTACTATCAAATTGTGGAGAATGGTTTAGTGATCCAGTAATCAGAACTTTATTGATATTTAGTAACATTTCTTATTACACGTTGTATCGCATGGAAGTTATACAAAGCTGTCTTTGAAATACTTTCGTGATCTTCAAATTAAGACATCAAAGGATTCAAGAAAACAAGTTGTTGTTCTAATAACAACATGTAATACAGGTCTGTGTAGGATGTCTTGTTTTTTCTGTATGACACACATTCTCTAGAGGACATAGAACTACGCCTCTGTGAAATTTATATTAAATAATAAATATTAAATAATAATGTACGAGTATATTATATCAACGCTACTATTAACGTATTATGCACACGGCTCAGTTTCAAACAATGATAAGATGATTGAGGCTTGACATTGAAGCACGAACCCATATTCACTATTTTATGTAAAACTTATAAAGTTTGGTGAAAAGCAGATGAAAAAATAATTATTCTTAAAGATATTTTTCATAGAATCTATATATTTTTTCATAATTTAACTTTTCATCTGAAAGAGCATGATCATTTTATAATAATAATTCTGAAAATTTCAAGCCATGTATTGCACCGTTTACGAGGAAAACATTGTTTTGTTAGAAATTTACTAACTGTGGTTTTACGACAGTTCAGATGTAAATTTGTCATTTTCGTCTCAACTTTAAAGGCGTTTTTTGCTTATCATCAGCAATATAAAAAAATCCTGATAGCATTTAAACGCATTAGAAGAACTTATCTTGGTATCAAGACACACCTTTAAAAATGTAATGGGAATCTGATGTCTCTTTTAATGGAGCACACAATTGATATTTGTAAACATACCTTCTTAATCAAACCAATGCTGATTTTATTTGTTTTGACAGAATTCAGTTAGAAATTAGAAGACATGGGATATACTCGCGACATTAACTTTATATGACCTATGGTGAATTAAAGCTAATGATCCGAAAGTATGGGTAGTTTAGAGGTTAGATAAACATAGTGTACTACTCTAGCTTTCTCGTCTTAACAGACTTGTAATTTGGCACGTGAATTAATCTGCTGGAATTACACCTGGTTAAGAAAGATAATTAACAAGCATGTCAGTAATCAATCGAAAAACTGACCTTAAAACGAAACCATTTTTGTGTCCATGTCAATGTACAAATAGTACATGTATATTTTGTAAACATGTTGTAGTGTAACAATAGCTCTATTAACAATCTTTTTGTTCAAATGTTTTAAATCAAGTCTTAAAGTAACAGTTTTTCTGTAAGCCGTCACTTCCCTCTGAAAACGTACTAGCGTGAAAGAACAAATTTGAATGTTTTACACAACCATACATTCGGGGGTTATCAAAATAAAGTTAGGGTATATATGAATATTTGTCGTAGATCATATAATGGTAGATAAAGTGCCTTTCTATAGAAATGTTTGGGTCAGAAGAACTATTTCGGTTCGTCTGATGAGTACATGGCATTGCATTTTTACTAGTTTGTTGGTGTTAGATCTTTGGTACCCGCACGGTGTTGTTATTTCTATTTACCAAAATTGTGTTATATGAAGCGATAGACGGTTCGCAATGTTATCGAGATGTCCAAAAGAGCAGGAAAGTAAACATTTATACATTTCCCTCGTACTCTTAAAAATGTTTTATAATAATCCATTGAAACCTTATTAAATGAATAAGAGTTGGAAAGGAGAACTTACACCGGAAAAATATTCTACTTTTCAGAGGTAAAATGAGAAGAAATGTACAATCGGTTAACCCAATTATTTCAACATTGTTTCTTTCGATGTACCATTCGTTGTCTGAAAAAAAAAGAAAAAAGAAATGAGTGTTATCGACAACGTTGTTAGATACCTCTGTATTTGCGAGTCAGAAAGAATTTCTATTTCGTGTCTCTACACATTCTAGGCATTTATTGTAGATAAAATAACGTCAATGGTCGCGTGTCTGATAATGTATCACGAACGTAACGTTTTATAATGGTATCACGAACTTTAACCCATTACCAAACGACAAAAAATCGACTTGTCCAAATTCAAAGATGTTGCAGACGATAACTAAAAGTGAATGAAATTTGACATTTTTTTGGTCTATTATGGTGGAAAACAATGTGGGAAATGAAGAAATTGCTTGTCACAAGCAATTTCTTCATTTTCCACAATGTTTTCCAAAGCCATTATCTTGTGGGGAGTCAAAAGGAGTTACTGTGTGGTAATGGGTTAATGACACGAATGACCGTAAATATAGTGTAGGCTTTGGATGCTTCAAATGGTGGATACTCCATTCCGTTCCATAAGTTTTGAGTCTTTATAACATAAACCATGTTTTCCAAGATATCCCATTTCTACAAAGACAAAATTTAGATTAAGAGTGATCCACAAAATAAATTGCTATGTCATGACAAAACAATATAAATACCTTCCATCATTTGTCATATTGTTATATACCACTATAATCATTTCTCGTTTTGATGGGTATATCAATTTTTGTACGCGGTTTCTTGTAATAATGTTTCTAATAGTAATACCTATGTGATATTGTCAGTTTACAAAACCCAACGGGGACAAATGTGTTGTGAAGTTGTAAGATGAGGGATTTTGGATCCGAAAGTCCAGGGTTCATATCCCGTTTACATCATATGGACTTTCTCTGAGTATCTGAGCAAAAAACGATACCTGATGCTGCTCCTATTCTGTATATACAAATATAGTCGTGGGAGGGCTGAAACATGAACATGAGCTTTTTGTCTAAAGATGTTTTGTATCAATTTAAGTGTCGTTTTAGCATTTCCGTAACATAAATTATTACCTAAAATGTGTGTTTTCAGTCTGTTATTGGCATTGTTTAACGAGCAGAAACAGGGCGGATATCCAGAGAAATCGTGCATTAATCGGCAGATTCACGTGCGATATCGGACCGGTTTTGCACTCAAATATCCTCGATCGGCGATTTGTTGTGAGTGCTTCAGAAAATTGAAAATAAAGCCGAAATTTTGTCATTTCCCTTTTCCGCGATGTAAATTCTTGTAAGACCCCATTTCCAGTTTACATCCCAATAAATAAACTAGGTCTCCCAGTGTAACCATATCTGATGACGTAATGTAGTGACGTAGGTTCAATTCTTGGAATCAAAAAGTAAACAAACGGGCAGCTGACAGATTTTAAACTAAAAGTGGATTTCGTGGACATAGAAGGATAGAAATTAGAATTGAGTGGTTGTTGTCTAGGTCAAATATGGTGGTAAGCCTATGTGTTTCTTGTTCGTCTTTTAGTTACTGCAATTTTTCCTTTACAACTTTGTTTTTTATTGAAATGAACGAATGTCTGAAACGAACCAGACGGTCCAGAGAACTACCTCGGAAATTCCGACCTTTTATAATTTATTACTCGCACTGAAATGTTAGAATATCCAGAGTATGTTTCCAAAAGAAAACTAAGTCGAATATTGTTACGATTTCGCCAACCCAAATGAAGATTATGTCAGTAAAAATGCGATGAAACTTGACTACATAGCTACACGATGAAAATCTATCGGCCCGTCTAGTGGATATCGTGCTTACTCGATATATGTCGAGTCGAATGCCGAAAAACTCTGGTATCTGTCGGTGTAAATGTGACTAAATTTTCACAAAGTCACCTGCGGTCTCAGGCGATAACGCATTTTTTGGGCCTCTGAGAATGTTAACGACCTCAAAAACGTGAATTAACCCTATATTATGTACCATGTGCGCGCGTGAAGGCATGATTCGTTCTTTACAAACAGAATGACAACACACTTCTTCATTATTTTCTTGTTTGTTTATCTAGAATTTGGAGTTCAAGACAATTTACTCTGGTCTACGGTCCACACTCTTTAAACTAAGACTAATCCAATTCCGTTAACTTGAAAGAATAATTATTCATCGTTCACAGAGACAAATGAACTGTTCCCTGTAAAAATACAATCTAATTTTCTTGTTAAAGCTCACGATGAATGAGTCAATTATAGAAAAGATTCAATAGTAGGCGTAACTATGAGCCCTCATATGAAAAATACTGGTAGTTTATTCACACTGGTTCCACAATTCGTTGAATTATTCTTGCATCGCTGTAGGCATCACTGAAAATGAAATACGAAAATCGTTTTTGTAACCATGTAAATATTTAAAAAAGCAAATGTAAAGAGTTGTTTTAACAAAAAGTATCTAAAGGGGAGAAAAAATGCAATTCGCTCGTTTGCATACTAATGCAAAAATCACATGTCTATTCTGTAAAAAGGCTGTCGCGTAACAAATAGCTTTAACAATAATGCTCAAAATTGCTCAAATGATGAAGTAACGAGCCTTCAAGTAACTGTTGGCCTACTTTTGTTTCTGAAAACGTATTTGCATGACAGAACAAATTTGAATATTGTAAACAACATTGATAGTCAGAACTCACAAAATAAAGTTAGAGTAGGTCAAAATATTTGTTGGTGATCATATTATTGTAGATATAATTCGATTTAATTGATATTTAGGGTCAGAAGAGGTCAAAAGATAAGAAGCGATGATGAGTGATGGATTATACATGTATAGAGATTAACTAACTGAACAAATGTGATATGAAAATCATTTCACGAGCATGGGGTGTGATGCGGTTGACAAAACGAGTCCGCTAGGACGAGTTTTTTAACCACATCTCATCCCATTCGAGTCTAAGTTCCAGTCTAAGTAACTAGTAAAAACAACAACAACAAAATCAACAACTGGAAAGGCAGATTTATGAAAGGAACAGAATTTTCAGCGGAAGACTATTGATTTAGCGTGTTTTAGACAAAAGGGATGCTCTAGCAACAATCTTTATGAAATTCTGTGATGTGGCGTTCGGTTGCTTTGGGCAGACGTAAAAACAACTGTCTGTTCAAGTGATTTAAATATAGGCCTATCACGGAACAAATTTCGTAACGTTCGTGTGTCCCATTTCCCTTCAACACTCCAGCGCTGGATAGATCTTCGCTTCCATGATAAAAATGTAGAATAAGGGCGAAAACAAAGAATATAGGTTAGTTCTCTTTAGATGTTTTTCCTTTTTTGCAGGTAGATCTTAAATTGCTATTTGACATACGGTTCCGATGTTATGCATGCATGATCCCGTTCCGTGTTAAGGTTTACGAACTGAGAATGAAAACACCATTTTCTGGCCATACGAAATGCATTAAATTACACACACAAAGTTTGTAAATACACTTCACATAAGTTGATTCACCGTGCCGGAGTTCAAGATTATGCTTGAGAAAGAAAATAATTAACAAATATTACACTACTCAAAACTTATAAGTACTCCGACTATATTATAGAGCATATTTCCGGACTGGCATAACATATCTTAACCAAATTTGAAACATCTTCGCTTTAACCATATGACCACCATATATCAAATTTTCATCTTCACGACATGATGAATTGAACAAGAAGCAGCTAAAGGAGACTACTGTTGGTAGCAAAAATCACAAAGTCAATAACTTGTGTGTTCCTTGTTCGCTCAAACAATAGCATGCCATCAGGAACGCATGGACATTTGTAATTCCTGACAGATGCTGTAGGGATATCTTTTTTAATATTTTAGAAGTCGATGTAAGGTTCTCTACGCTTGCTAAGCATGTGGCAGATCATCTTCCTACTGGGCAGTAAATCGTTAGTCTGTAAAACATTTTTTCACAATCAGCAAATTGAATACACCTTTGCTAACTGAACATTAACATGTTAATTGTGAGGTCATTGTTTTTTGCGTCTTGTACATAGACATGATGAATTGAGCCATTATCGGATAGTTCGGACACTGAATGGTCTCCCTTGAAGGCATAATGTATCCCTTTCTGTGACAGCCACTGAACGCTCCAGTTCAAGTAGACGAGACAGAACAATGTTATGGTTCTAATTCCGGCTTGATTTTCTATCACGTGGTTTTCTTGGTAGGTTGGCAGCACTTCCGGTTTATCTGTACTCTGCCACAAGTTGTTTGATAGCATTTGCGTGTACATTTATGATACGGATTGCATTTCTTTTGAAAAAAATGGTACGAATGTAACAAGAATGTTGATGTTTGGCAGTAATGAACGATGTTTTGTATTTAATTTGTATAGAACGACTGGAAATGTGGGTATGAGAATATTACCTACGCTTGAATCGCACCACCTTGTAAAACACCAATTGTTATGGGTTGTTGTTGTAGAGTTTTCCAACGCATTTTATGTTTTTATGTTTGGCACGTTGACCAATAAAGGAATAAATTGTAAATTAAGCACGCGGGATTCGTGTATGAAACGCAGGAGGAATATTTCAATTTTCTATAGTTGACCGGAAGTTCTCATTTTGCACAATAATTTTGCAAAATGAAAATGATATCGGTCAAGTAATTAAGTTAGGGAATAATAAAAAAAATATCGACTTTTGCTATGCCTTTGCCGGAGAACTTTTTGCGCATAATAGAAAACGGAGTACTTATAAGTTTGGTTAAGTATATTTTACTCTATATTCATATGCAAGGCAAGTAATTTTGAACATTCTTGTCAAATATTTCCACAAGTATGCATTTAGTAAAAATTCTAAACCATACAGAATGCTTATGTTTGTATTTGGAATGGAAATGTAACACAGTTTAGGAATTACTGGCATTTTTCAAATTTCGCCTCTGCCTCTGCTTTTCATACTCAGTTCATAAGCCTTAATTTGTTGGTTCATTAGTTTGGTGCACCACAGGTTTACTGGGAACAATAAATTTTGTGCCTTGATTTTGGCTTATTGATGATGGGGGACTACAAAAACAATTATTTTTTTTCTTAACATATTTTTGATTATTTTTAGAATGAGTCTTCAATCTTGATTTTTATCTCTAACTCAAACCCAAACCATATAAGATAGGAAAGTACAAAATTTCCATCCAGTAAACCAAAGACTAATAAGTTTGTGTTGCTTTTTATTTACTTTTCTCATAGAGTGAGGTCGGTTTGATGATTTTATACATATATAATTTTAGTATTTGAATTTAAATTGTCACAGCTGTAACAGCTACAAATATTGATCATTAAAAATTATGAAAGCAGTTTTCAGCTAGATCATAATCTCGCATCTTAAATTATGTGCTCTTTAACTTGACAACATTGTGACTTTCATTCCATCTAGGTTCAGGTGAGCGATTAAGGACCACCATGGTTCTTTTGTTGAATTATTGTTCTGTATCATTCCATACAGTTTACAATATTTAACGGGGGACCGATGTGTGGTTAAGTTATAGAATTGAAAGGTTCCTCGTTCGTATCTCGCTGATATCGTAGCGATTTTTCTGAGAATCTGAGAATCCTAGCAAATGTTTTATCTGTTGCTGCTCCTACTCTGTGTATAAAATATGTATGGGAGGGCTGAAACCATTTTTTGTGTGGCTGAAGCGGTAGGCAACATGAAATTCGATCATCGTATGCTTAAAGATTAAAGTTGTAGAAAATGCTTGCGTAGATCTATACAAACTTTGAACGTTAACCCGGAAAAGGCATGTGCACGAACATGGACTTTTTGTCCCCATTTATTTTTACCGATTTAACCCTTTCACAAACGACAGAATTGAAGGTTTGTTCATTCAAAATCTGCGGCAGATGGCAAAATGGATGCTGGTAAAGACTGGATTTTTGTACCAAGTAGCGTAAAAATATTGGGGCAAATGGAGCACATGCTGATAATACGCATTTTTTTTTCATTTGTCTCAACCTATTCCCAAGCATGTTCTTTTAGGGTCGTCGAAACTAGGTTTTATTTGGAAACGATTACACATCGCTTAAACCAGAGTGCTTTCTGCTACAGAATCGATGCACCATGTACCCGTGTGCGTGTATGATTCGTTCTTTACCATCAGAGCCACAGCGTATCCCTCTAGGATTATTTTTTTTCGTTTGTTTGTTGACAATCTATTCTTGTCTAAAGTCTACATTATTCAAAATAAGATTCATTCAATTTAGTGAACTTGAAAGAATAATTATTCATCGTTCACGCAAACAAATGAAATGTTCCCTGTAGAAATACAATCTAATTTTCTTGTTAAGGCTGACGATGAATGAGTCTATTAAAGAAAAGATTCAATGGTACGCGTAAATGTGAGCTCTCGTATGTAGATTATGTAGAATACTGGTAGTTTAATCACACTGGTTCCAAAATTCATTGATTGAATGTAATCGTGAAGTATTTCAAAAGGATTCGTACATCGCCAAAGGTATTCACTGAAAATGAAATCGAAAAGTTGACATTAGAACATATAATTTTGTAACCATGTCAGTGTATTAAAAAGCAAATGTGAGGTGGTTGTTTTTCCAAAATAATATATAAAAGAGAAACAGTGCATTTCGTTCATTTGCATACGAGTGAAAAAGTTATATGTCTCTTCTTTAAAACGGTTGTCACGTAACAAATAGTTTTTACTAAAAAGTATGTATATGTGTGTATAACGAGCCTTCAAGTAACTGCAGGCCGACACTTAGTCTTCTTTCTGTAACGTATTTGCGTGAAAGAACAAATTTGAATATTTTACACAACATTGATAGTCAGAGAAATAAAGTTAGAGTAGGCCAAAATACTTGTCGAAGGTACTATAATTGTAGATATAATTCGATTTTTAAAATTGATTTTTAGGATCGGGAGTGGTCAATAGATGAAAAGTGAACATGAGTGATGAATTATAAATTAATATTTTGCTACATTTGATGTGCATATGAAATTACATTCTCATTCGTTTATTGGTGTTCATTGGATTTGTTTTATCCGAATGCTGTTCTTATTATTTTCATTAAACGAAAATATATTATTTAAGACGATAAACTGTTCAAAATGGACAAACGTGTTTATTTTTCAAGATATCCCAAACCCTCAGAAAGTAAACATTTTATTTGTACAATTCTCTTGTAGTCTTGAAAAGTTTTATAGTAACCCATTGATTTTTTACATAATGATTATGAGTTGCAAAGGACAGATCATACGAGGATGAAATATTCTAATTTTCAAAGTTAAATGACAAAAACGTATTATCGTATCGGTTCCTTCCTTTACTTGGATTGGGTTGGTTTGGATATCGTCTCTTCAGTGAACCGTCCGTTGTCTGGAAAAGTTGGTTTTAATTGACAACATTGTAAGATACCTCTGTAGTTGCGAGTCAGAAAGAATTTCTATTTCGTGTCCCTACGCATTCTAGGCATTCATTGTAGATAAAAGAGCGACAATGGTCGCGTGTCTGATAATATATTACGTACGTAATGTTTCATAACGGTGTCACGAACTTTAATGTCACGAACAACCGTAAATATAGTAAAGAATGTGTGCGCTTTAAATGGCATTAATTCGTTCTATCAGTTTTAAGAGTCGTTGTAACCTAAACCATGTTTCCCAAGATATCCTATTTCTACAAAAACAAAATGAAGATTAAGAGTGATCTACAAAGTAAATTTTATGTCGTGACAAAGTATAAAAACATTCCATCATGAATTTTGTCACATCGTTATACACGACAATACTAATTTCTCGATTTGATGGATATATCAATTCTTCTAAGGAGGTCCTTATTATAATATTTCTGATGGAAGTACGAGGGGGTATAAAAAAGTTGTGAGCCTACCATAGAAAGCATGAAGTATTTTTTTTATTTAAAGTGCACTACTTTTCAACATAGTCCTCTTCCAACTCCACACACCTGTTCCATCTGCTCTGTCAATCACTGATGCCTGATTGAAAGTGGTCAACAGGTTGGTCCCATAACCAGGCCTCAACAGTAGCAGTCAACTCGTTGTCATCACCAAACCTCCAACCCCGGAGATAATTTTTCAGTTTAGGAAAGAGGTGGAAGTCGCTGGAGGCAAGGTCTGGAGAATATGGTGGGTGAGGGAGGAGTTCGTAGCCACATTCGCGCACAGCCTTCATTGCAATACGGCTGGTGTTACAGCCGCATTGTCCTGGTGGAGCAAAACCCCAAGACGAATTTTCCCGCGGCGTTTCTCTTTGATGGATTGGCGCACCTGTTTCAGTAGGTTATAATAATATTCGAAATTCATTGTAGTTCCAATTGGCAAGTAGTCGATGTGGATCACTCCTTTGCTATCCCAAAATTTTTTCGCAATAACCTTCTTGGAGGACCTGGCAGCTTTGAACGTCTTGGTCTTCGGAGAAGAGGAGTGTTTCCATTCCATGGATTCCTGTTTACTCTCCGGATCATAATGATAAAGCCAGGTTTCATCAAAGGTTACAACCCTAAAATGAAAGTCGCTTGGGTAATCGTTATACCTAGTTAGCATGGCTCCACTGATGGTGACCATCGATTACTTCATTTCAACAGAAAGCATTCCCGGGGCCCATCTTGCGCATACCTTGGACATGTGGAGCTTATCATGTAATATGCTGTTAATGGACCCATATGAAATGCCAGTTGCCTCTTCTAACTCATACAGAGAGATTCGGCGGTTTCTCATCACCAGAGTGTGCACTTTATCAACCATTTCTGTGTTGGTACTGGTTGATGGCCGTCAGACCTGAGGTCATCTTCTAAGCTCTCTCTGCTACGCTGAAATTCCTTAACACAGCGTTTGATTGTTTCAGAAGAAGGGGAAGACTCCCCATAAACTTAAGTCAATCGTTCTTTTGTAGCGGAATTGCCCTCAAGGACCAAAAACTTTATCGCGGCTCTATACTCAGTTTTGTCCATTTTGCAACATTACTGGGGGTACGTCTATTCAACAAATCTTTGTGACTAAATTGTTACAGTTAGCAAATTGGTTTTGCAAGTAATTTGATGTGAACATATTCGTGGTCATAAGGCGTGAAGCATTTTACTGTCTGATTGGTAGAAATGCCCGAGGCTCAAAACTTTTTGATACCCCCTCGTACCATTCTCCCCGCAGAGTGAACGTTCGTTGCTCACCACATATCATCTCTGCAAGGGGCTATCTCGGTTTGAGTCCATGAATCGTCTTTTATTACTGTGTAACTATTTCATTTCTTGTAGTATACATTAGAGATAGTAAATCAGAAGTGTATCAGAAGTGCTCTCAAATTTAAGTATTGATCTAATTAAAAAAGGGACTATTTTGTTCAAACCTCCTATTATTCCTATCGTTATTTTTCATATCCTTTGTAGCCCTGAACAGAGGAGAAATGAAATAGCCTCTGTGAAAGAGAGTTAGTACATGGTTCATTTTATGTATTGCATGATTATTGTACTGCGATTACATTTCATACATTTTACAATACCCTGCGGGGACCAATGTGTGGTCAAGTTGTAAAATGAGGGCTTTGTGATCCGAAAAAGTTCCGGGTTCGTATCCTTCTAACATCATGGGGATTTTTCGGAGCCTATGAGCGAACATGATACCTGCGCATGAAGTCTGCGCCTCTTCTGTTTATAAAATAGGTATGGAAGGGCTCAAACCATTTTATTGCGGCTGAAGAAAAGGACAACACGAAACTCGATAATCGCATGATTAAAAATTAAAGTTGTAGAAAGTGCTTCTATTGTGTAGATACAGTATTTGAACGCTAACGTGGAATAGACATAGGCATAGTCATGGGCATTTTGTCCCCAGTTGTTTTGTACCAATTTAACCCTTTTCCAAACGACAGAATTTAAGGGTTGCAAGGGCGTATCTAGAAATTTTTTCCAGGGGGGGGGTGCAAGACCAAGATTATTTTCCAGGGGGGGGGGTCCAAGCTCAAATTATGGCTTAAAATGCAATAAATATGTAACGTTACAGTAAATTTATATAGTCAAAATTTAATTTTTGGCCAATGCCAGGGGGGGGGGGGGGGGTTCGGACCCCCCGACCCCCCCCCCCTCTCTAGATCCGCCCATGGGTTGTTCAATTCAAAAGCAGATGGCAAAATGGATGTTGGTAAAAACTGGATTTTTGTACAAAAATAGCATAAAATATTGAGGCAAATGGGGAAAATGCTGATCATCAGCATTTTCTTCTCTTGTCTTAACGTATTCTCAAGCATTTTCTTTTAGAGTCGTCCAAACCTGGTTTTATTTGGAAAATGGTTAAACGTCGCTTTCATCTGAGTGTTTTCTTATATATAACTGATGTACCATGTACCTGTGTGCGGATATGATTCGTTCTTTACAAACAGGGATGGTCACAATGTATCCCTCTTGATTATTTTCTTGTTTGTGTATCTAGAATTTGGAGTCCAAGAAAATTAATTCTGGTCTACGGTCCACATTCTTCAATTAAGATTGATTCAATTTCGTTAACTTGAAAGAATAATTATTCATCGTTCACAGAAACAAATGAACTGTTCCCTGTAAAAATACAATCTAATTTTCTTCTGAAAGCTCACGATGAATGAGTCAATTAGAGAAAAGATTGAATATAACGTCGTTGTAAATGCAAAACCTCGTATCTCGTTTTTGGAAAATTTCAAAGGGGAGGGAAAAAGTGTAATAACTTTTCCAAAACTGAAATGTTTTACTTGAAATTTGAACATATTGTTCACAAATGATTTGTCATCAATACTGATTAGTTAAATATATCAAAACCTGCAAGAATTGTCTGTAACTGGGCATGCAAGTTTGTACTTTGAAAATCGCAGGAATCGACATACGAGGTTTTAAATTTACACCGACGTTAAGCTCTCGTCATTAGAATAGTTTATTCATGTTGGTTCTTCAATTTACTTGTTGATTTTAATCTGTAAGAATTAAGAAAATATTCGTACGACGCTAAAGCTCATCTTTTAAAATAGGGATACTAATAAAAAAAAGTTTTAAAAGCTAGCCCATGACCCAGGGAGTTAACCTAACTTCTATGATACCCCCGTTGATACAGCAATAAAAAATGCACTCGTCTTTGTGAAGTATAAAATCTTACAGAAAACGTGAAATAAACAACCATTTGTTTTTACGAAATAATCATATAAATGTTATCTCGAGGAAAACCTGGTTCATGGAAAGTACTAGATATTTTAGTCTGGCAGTTTAATTGGTAGCGTAAATATTTCAGAACTCAGGAAATTAAACCTAGAACATAATGGACAGACTGACAGAACTGTTGTATATCTTTGATTTTATCTTTCAGATCTTAGCTGGTTTAATTTTCTTTTAAAGAGATATTTCCTGAGTATAATAGATCGAAGTCGAAGAGATGTTTTCATCGGTTTCATTCTTACATGTAATGGTATAGACCTTTTCGCAATTGGCCAAATTTCACAGTATTCCAATTCAAAACCTGATGCACTTCACACAAGTCATGTTAATAAGTTAACAAACTCTTTTTTAGGGACGTAAAACCTAGTCTTGTTTGGGAAAGGGCAACATATATCAATTATGCTGAACTTTTTAATATAATTTTATGGAATATGGAACGTTCCACCGCGACATGTTTATGACGTCGCCCGAATAATTCCGCCGTGGCGTGGATCTTATCATTGGTGAACCACTTCAACATAATTTTGATTGTTCTGTATTTGTAAAAATGTTAGTTTTGAGACAACGTATCAAATAACAAACACAGAGCATACAGCATACATCATAGCATAGCATACAGCGTCTTCGTCAGTATTCTTGAACTTCCTGTTCTCTAAACATGGATACAATTTACTATTGCCTAAATGCTACTATTTTTTGCCCATAAACATTTTTTCATACATAATCGAATTATCGACTTATCACAAAATAAAATGGTACAAATCCTATAAGAATGGCCTTCACTGAACTTGTTATTGTGGCAATTTCGCGGAATACACCAATAATGACTATAATTAAGCCCGGAATCAGTCCGGTCATGCTATATAGTAGACCATCAGTGTGTGTGTGTGTGTGTGTGTGTGTGTGTGTTCGGATGTACTAGCAGACTGTTCAACCGTCAGTGATTCCCTATAATTAATTTGTCGCCACATAAACAAAATAATTCTAATCCGTGGTGGTGAGAAATGTATCGTCCCTTTTCGCAGCCCCCTTGGCGAATGACGCGATACATTTCCGATATTTTTCGATGATTATCTTTATGTATGGCCAATTTAGAAATTGTTTGAAGCAGAGAAGGTGGGACAACGACAAGGAGTTATTGAATGCGAATGATCCTATATTAACCCTTTCCCAAACAACAAAATTTTAGGGTGATCCACTTGAAAAACTGTAAAATATGACAAAATAGTTGTTATTATCCCCCGCCGAAAAAATTTTTCTGGGGGGATATTGTTTTTGCCATGTCCGTCCGTCCTTCCGTCCGTCCTTCCGTCCGTCCGTCCGTCCGTCCGACATTCGTTTCCGCGCTATTTCTTGGAAACTATAGACCGGATTTCGATGAAACTTGGCACACAGCTTCACTACAAAGAGGACATGCGCATATCGTCGGGGTTACCCGGTTCGACCATTGAATTCAGAGTTACTGCCCCTGACTGTTTAAGCCATATACATACAGAGTGATATTCGTTTCCGCGCTATTTCTTGAAAACTGTTGACCGGATTTCGATGAAACTTGGCACACAGCTTCACTACAAAGTGGACATGCGCATATCGTCGGGGTTACCTGGTTCGACCGCCGAATTTAGAGTTACTGCCCCTGACTGTTTTAGCCATATACATACAGTGATATTCGTTTCCGCGCTATTTCTTGGAAACTATAGACCGGATTTCGATTAAACTTGGCACACAGCTTCACTACAATGAGTACATGCGCATATCGTCGGGGTTACCGGGTTCGACAGTCGAATTCAGAGTTACTGCCCCTGACTGTTTAAGCCATATACATACAGAGTGATATTCGTTTCCGCGCTATTTCTTGAAAACTGTAGACCGGATTTCCATGAAACTTGGCACACAGCTTCACTACAAAGTGGACATGCGCATATCGTCGGGGTTACCTGGTTCGACCGCCGAATTTAGAGTTACTGCCCCTGACTGTTTTAGCCATATACATACAGAGTGATATTCGTTTCCGCGCTATTTCTTGAAAACTATAGACTGGATTTCAATGAAACTTGGCTCACAGCTTCACTACAATGAGGACATGCGCATATCGTCGGGGTTACCGGGTTCGACCGTCGAATTCAGAGTTACTGGCCCTGACTGTTTAAGCCATATACATACAGAGTGATATTCGTTTCCGCGCTATTTCTTGAAAACTGTAGACCGGATTTCCATGAAACTTGGCACACAGCTTCACTACAAAGTGGACATGCGCATTTCGTCGGGGTTACCTGGTTCGACCGCCGAATTTAGAGTTACTGCCCCTGACTGTTTAAGCCATATACATACAGAGTGATATTCGTTTCCGCGCTATTTCTTGAAAACTATAGACTGGATTTCAATGAAACTTGGCTCACAGCTTCACTACAATGAGGACATGCGCATATCGTCGGGGCTACCCGGTTCGACCGTCGAATTAGAGTTACTGCCCCTGACTGTTTAAGCCATATACATACAGAGTGATACTCGTTTCCGCGCTATTTCTTGAAAACTGTAGACCGGATTTCGATGAAACTTGGCACACAGCTTCACTACAAAGTGGACATGCGCATATCGTCGGGGTTACCTGGTTCGACCGACGAATTTAGAGTTACTGCCCCTGACTGTTTAAGCCATATACATACAGAGTGATATTCGTTTCCGCGCTATTTCTTGAAAACTAAACACCGGATTTCAATGAAACTTGGCACAAAACTTTACTACAATGAGGACATGCGCATATCGTCGGGGTTACCGGGTTCGACCGTCGAATTTAGAGTTACTGCCCCTGACTGTTTTAGCCATATACATACAGAGTGATATTCGTTCTGTTGAAGCCATATACATACAGAGTGATATTCGTTCTGTTGAAGCCATATACATACAGAGTTATATTCGTTTCCGCACTACTTTATTGACAATGAAAATATGTTCGGCGGGGGATATCAATTCAACGAATTTGCTTGTTAAAGATGGAATTTGTGCAAAATATGGCACAGAAAATATTGAGACAAAAGGAGAAACTGCTGGTTATCAGCAGTTTCTTCTTTTGTTTCAATGTTTTCCCAAGCCGTCGAAACCAGGTCTTGTTTGGGAAAGGGTTGATACGCAGACAGAAGAGTTAATGACGACCTGCCAATGTTGGTTCGTCGTCAAGAACTTTTTATCAACTGACTTTTTGGAGAAATAAAAATCTAAACAAAACAATCTACTACATCGATCAAATTTTTCACGTCTGCATCGAATCGAATTCAATTCGACAAGTAATAAGTCACAATCTATCCATAATCGAAACTTTTGTATTTGTGGAGAAATTTGGCCATGGGTTAACCTAAAATAAACGTTAATAAACAGATATTTACAAATAGATGTCGGCCCGACTTCTACTCCTTGGTAGACTCTCGAATCGGGAATGACTGTTGTGTTCATCTAGTGTGTTTTAGGAGGTGACTGTGGCGTCCAAAGTCTGATGCACAGACATGTTAGTATTGGAGGCCGCGTAACAAATATAACAACCTTTATACTGTACACAGTACCTGGTTAATCATGACCCGTCACGTGCTGTGGAGTACAGTCGAGTCAACATACGTATATATCAGACAGACCATCTCTCCCTGACACATGGTCCTAGAGTGGCGACACCTAACAGTCTCTACACTGTACACGGTGCCTTGTTTATCATGACCCGCCACATGTTGTGGAGTACAGTCGAGTCAACAGACGTATAAATCAGACAGACCATCTTTCTCTGACATATGGTATTTATTACACAACATTGTCCTTCGTCACGATACATATGGCAGACGCTCTTCGTAACGTGTCTGATATAAGTAAGTAAGCGGGTCAATTTCCACAAAATACAATATTAGCCTACTTTGTTTTGTCGCATACTCCAAGCAAACGGACAACCATAAACGAGCATAATGATCATACGAGTTTTTTTTAGACACCACGCACTCATGAAAAGAATAAATGATTGTTTAAAGCGATTATTAGTTATTAGTTATTAAAACAGATTAGAACATTTGTAATGACGATTTACAAGTTTCACGGTAGAGATTGTGCTTCATATGATTGATATGATACCAACTACGGCACGATAACTTTCTTATTTCTGCACCAATTTTCAAGCAGTTTGTTGCATGTTCCCCACCTTACTGTACTCTTTCCTCATTTATATATATGACTTGTATGAGGAATGCTCGCCCCTTTTCAAAAAAAACGGATCCCAACCGACCAGGAAAACGACAAAAAAGTCAGATCGCTTTTCCAGTCGGTTTGGATCATTTTTTGGGAAAAGTATAGTAAGTTACCAAATACGAGTAAGTAATACATTTGCGGAAAGAACTCAGTAAGGCGAGGTACATGCAATAAACGGCTTAAATATTAACGCAGAATTAAGAATGTTATTGCACAATTTCTTACCTGAAGCAGGGCTAATTTGGTCGTAGTAGTTATCCATCCCATGATGCAAAATCTCCACCCTGAGTTTGATATGTTCCGTTTTGCGCATTTTCAGTCTTCATCGTTTGAATTGAAGACTACTTTTCAATGTTTCACCACGGGTGTAAAATCAAATCTGTTTATGTTATGAATGTACTCCTGACCGACCATGTCTTGTGTACGAACAAGTATGTTGTCATTCATTTTCTGTCAAACAGCTTAAGTTTACTTGACGCTTTAAAAACTATTAAAAAGATGAAAGAGGATGTTTAAAATCGCAAATGTAGCATGCAACTACAGATGTAAGAAATGTGTCACAATTTTTCGATAAAGGCTACAGTTCGTGGTTACCGATTTGTCAAATAAGACATGTCCACCAGACAAAAATCTCACAGAAATGACGTTTTATATACAGTTAGAATTAGCCTTTGGGTCAGAAAGACGCTATAATATATTGTTTATCATTAGGCTCACGGAAAATATGACACTAAGAAACACGTAAAACTGATCAATGTTTTACTTGTGTTGTCAGTTTATGGACACTTTGCTCTTTCCAAGTAGCAGCAGGAGCAACAGCAGCAGTAAAAGCAGCAGCAACAACAACAACAACAGCTAGACTGATTTACCCTTTTTTACGTTTCGCGGAAGATATTTTTGCTTTCTGGCTTTGGAATAACTTGATCCATAGGTTTCCTCCTGAAATATCGCACGAAACTTTTATGTAGAAGCTGATATTATCGTCACAGAAGCATATGCAAAGTTTGAAGGCAATTGCTAAAGCAAAAACAAAATTAAGCAGATATATCAAAGTTGCACGCAAAAACTTAATCAAGAAGTTCGAAAAGGGTAATAATTACACTAACGTAATTGTCTGAGTAATGAACCTTTGTCTACATTCTGATATCATTGTCACAGAAGCATATGCAAAAATACCGGTAGCTCGAGCAGAAACAGTTATAACAGATCAAAATGACCGTTATGCGTACAAAATAATTTTCTTCCTCCGAATATAGTTAACATTCCATTAAAGTAATTGTGGGAATAATGAATCTTTACCTAGAGGCTGATATCACGGTGACAGAAGCATGTGCAAAGTTTCGCAGCAAAATCATGAATAGAAACAGATTATAGTTGCACGTAAAACCTTGACCACAGTTTTACGCCGACGTCGCGCTAAAACAACACAATCGCCGAACAAACAAGTACTAAGAAGTTCCGTAAAAATTAAGTAATTTACTAAATGGTTCTTGTTAATTAAAGCGGAAAATAAGACTGGAAAATACTCATTTATGTTTACAGTAATTACTTCTTAATACCGGAGAATTTCACAAATGCAAATTCTTTTCTCACACGTTTTACAGTCTAGATAGATAATACACAGTAATAAGAAAATGAACCATTTAACACTCTTGAAACATTCGTCCTACTAGGAGAGATGTGGGGAAATGAATGGCATAAGAAGAGAATGATGATCAATATGATCGCATTTTCTCCAAATACATAAATACTTCATGTTTAAACTTGTGCACAAATCCAAATCATTTCATTAATTAATTTTGTTGTATGTGGCATCAGCCAAAATTGAACGTTTCTACCTTTTTCCGTTTGTGAAACGATTAATTATTGCAAATCTTCTTGATTTCGAAAATTAAAGCATTTTTGTCTCTTACACGTGCCAAATCAATTGTGGTGACTTAAATAACAAGTGCTCGAATTTTATGAAAAGGATAAGTTGTTCAAATGTACTCTTCAAATCGTGATGGCTGCGCAACTTTACCTACGTACATCACAATCTGATACAATCTGATATGGGTCGATATGTTCCAATGTTACCTTTTGTCCCCCTTATTTAAAAAGAGAAACAGTTTAAACAAATATATACATGTAAATAAGTATATTAATTCCATTCACTAACGTTAGTCAGAAGTGTGAGCAATACCTTCGAATGGAATAAAAGGGGAGGACGTCTATTATAATTGTCGATATAAGTATAAAGATTTCCAACATTGGTTGTTTACCCGTGACACTAGTCTGTCTTGCCTTAAGCATTGAATGCATTTTGCTAAAAGAATCTAAGAACAAGAACATACATACGGAGTACATAGTGTCCCTACTATAAACTTGTGGACGACGCACTGTTACGATTTTGTCGGTCGGCCGTGTATAAACTCGTCCAGTAATTCAATAGAGTGTTGGCCTACCGACTGACTGACCGTTTATTAATATGGACAGACAGGACTGAGTCTCGAGGGATATAATATCTTATATTATAATGCTCCATAAAATAGTTCGGGACACATGACCGTCTCTTGTGTATTGCCGTCTCCCATCACTGGACGGCAGATAGAATGTCGAGTTGTACGTGACTGGCTTTTATAAAGGAGAAAAGGTTGAGTGATAAGCTGCACACCCGGTGAAGGGGTTGGAAGAAGAAAAATAATTAATCCGTTCTTACGTTTGCTTATGATCTACAAAAACCTTAATTTCATTATGCTTGCTTTCATTTTAGAATCGAAAAAATCCATGTCGTGTGTCTCAAGGTCTTCTCATGAAAGCGATATATGACAATACTATGCCCTCTTGTTTATCGTGCAGGGGAACATCAAGCTCTGGGTGAGCTTTTAAAGTCTAGTCTAACTTTGCACAAGACGGAGAAAAATCGGAAAACATAAGATAACAATTTCAATTACTGCTTAATTAAGTTTCCTATTAAAGAATGATCAAAGGAATTAATTGATTTGTATATGACATAATGGTTATTAGTTATGGTAAATGTACTTTTGATAAACCGTTTCTCCCTCGTTTGGTTTTTACATTGTCTCCTATACACGATTGGCTTTAAATCATATTTGGTCATTACGTATGGGATTTTGTTCCTCTGCATAACAACAGGTATTTGCTGCCACACTACCGACACATAGCTATTAGTTGTTTTTCAAACTTCAAATGATAATTAAATCTTCGCCAAATTCTATGTTGTTGAAAATTTTTGGAATCGTCTCCGAGTCGAGACCATTGAGTATTCGCAACATGAGGTTTGTAATTCAAACAACAAAAGCAAAATATTTTTCAACCTTCTTATATGTAAAGTATGTTGTCAGTCGGGCTGCGTATTATGGCAGAAAAACTAGAAACACCGCAAACAGTGGGTTATATAATACACTCAAGGGTCAAAAGTTATTCCACAAAACATGGCCGACGTCATAAATTTTAACAAAACAGAACTCAACTGTTGGGTAAAATTTCAAACTTGAACAAATTGTACTTACCAAATTTGCATCAAAATTTTGTTATACATCCATTTGCTCTCAATACATGTCGAATTAGGCGTGGAATGGAATGGTACAATGTCTTTATATAGGCTGGGGTGATGGATGTCCATATGTCTAGAATGTTATCAATTAGGTCCTGCTTTGTATTTATCGTGTGTGTACGCCTGTTCAACTGCACTTTAAGGGCTCTCCAAACATTTTCAATAATATTCAAATCTGGGCTCTGTGCAGGCCATAAAATAGTGGGAATATGGTTTTCTGTTTTCCATTGAGTAGTGAATCGGGTTGTATGGGGGGGGGGTTGCATTGTCATCTTGAAAAATCCAAGGACTGTTTGGAAATACTTTTTGTCACAACTGGCCATAAATTGGTCTCTAAAATATCGACATATTTTTCTGAGTTTATGTTACCATTCACAGGCACTAGAGTTCCAACACCATCGTAAGTGATGCAGCCCCAAAACATAACACTCACTTTCAAGTTTGGGTGGGGATCAGCATGCTCTCCAAGACACATTGGGGCCCATTTTTCCTCATCTCTACGCCAAATATACACTTTCCTGTCTTTCCCTAACACAACCTGTGTTTCATATGAGAAAATAACTCTCCTCAAATAGTTTTCAACAGTTAAATTCAACCTTGTTCTGCACCAAGCCCTCCTTGCCCTCCTTTAATCGCCTCTTCACTGTCTCTCGAGATATTTTAGTTGGTGTTTGTGAGTTGAAAGTTGTTGTAATGTGAGTTAAAGTCTTTCTCCGATTGCCTTTCACAACGCGCAAAAGTCGCCGGTCAGCACGATCGTCGGTCTTCTTCGGTCTTCCACTTCGATGTTTATTTTCAATAGAACCATTTTGTCTATACCTTTTTAGAAACTTTCCCACTGTAAATCTATTTATTCCCAATATCTGTGCGTTTTTTGAACAGTTAATATTGTCATTTGCCAGTTTTACGATCATTTCTTTGTGATCAGTGCTCATTTCTTTCCGTTTCCGATCCATTTTTACAGCAGACGAAAACATAAACAAAAGGGATATCAATCCCCTAAATTTAAGAATCAAAGCACGCGAGTATCACGTGAGAATCACTTACATGTGTAAAATACACCATGGTTTATAATACATCCCCATTCCGGACAATTTAACTCGCTGGTCTTGTAAATGCAAATTTCACGGCCGCCATTTGTGGAATCACTTTTGACCCTTGATTGTAGACAAAGGTCACTTTATATGACCTGGAAGAGCATCTCTAGCTAATAGAGATGAACTGTCAGGTCATTTATTGAGACCTATAAACCTATCACACGATGGCAATTTTGAATAGGACAGTCTGATCTGGAGAAATAAGGGGAATAACTGGATATCAACTTTTTATTTGACCAGGTGGATTGTTTCCCTTCCAATCTCCAAGTGTATAGTGGATGTGCGCTATCTTACTGACCACGAAACGTCTTAGGGCCAATATCTACCAATATGCAGTTCAAGATAATGATATAAATGAATCCCAATGCTACATGTATTACGGTATTGTACGTTTTGTGGCAACATCACCCTCTTTGCGATAATACTATGAATCCGGGAATGTTCATAATACCGAGTTTAAATAGAAATAGATGTTCACTTTCATAATTTTATTTGATAAACATTCTTAAACAATAGAAACATTTGCAAGTCCGCTGCGTCTGGTTGACTAAAGGTCTGAAACATAAAGCACACTACATTTTAATGCATACAAGACAATACTTGATTTTGAGATACACAATCAAATAACTTATAAAAACATCGAGAGCAAAGATTGAAATACTGATATCCAGTATTTATGCCTTTCTAAAATTATAATTTGAGAATTTAATCATGCTAATCAATGCGTCTGCTATTACATTAACGTCATATTTTTGTTGTATACGAAAGGTTAAAAAGATCAATTTATAAATATCTTTTTTCATGAATTTCCATAAAAGCTAATGTGACGAATGAAAAATTATAAGATCCGGTCCAAATTATTCAAATTAGATTAAGATTTGTAACAAAATGCACACTTTCTTTTGCGTGTGAGTATAGATACCTACCAAGTTGTAAGATAGCCCGTACACAAGCGTGTGTTGTGTGTATGTAGCCTACTATCTCTATGTTGAAATTGGAATTTTTCTGCCACATTACACAGCCTAAAACATGCCAAAAATGACGGAGGTTACATCAATTCCAAACCCAATGCTAAGCCGATTCCAGAGAGTTTCCAGGAGACATTGCTTTATCGTGCGAAAACGGATGGGTACGAGCGACATTTCTTTTTATTAAACTTGTATTTATAATACCTATTCAAAATACCTTTATAATTAATTCCCGGGTTATATTAAGAGAATCAAGTTTTAGATTTAATATTTAATTACCATTTTTGCGGAAGTGAACAATTTCGGGTACAAATGCCAAAGAGTATTAATGTATTTCCAAGTAAAGCAATAGGAATTGTCATTTTATATTTAGTAGAACAAGTTGCAATTGCACTCGTACAAGATCTTACACATTGTCTTATAGTCACCAAGATTCCGTGCAAGTTTTGTCTTGATTGGTTAATATCTATTGTTGTTTGAGCGACAAAATAATAGAAAACGTAATCAAATTCAATGGCACATAACACAGGATGTAAAACTTCGACCAAGCTGATTATACAGGCAAGATCTCATAGTCATCAACATTCTGTCCTAGTTTTATCTTGATTGGTCAATATTTGTAATTGTGTAGAGTAAAACGAAATTTTTATTTTCAAGGGTAGATAACTCAAGCTTTTTTGTTCAATCAAAATTCTTTGGAGAAATGTAAGACTTTACTTGTGCAACTTGGTTGAAATGCACCAAAAAGTGTTTGAGAAGATTTTTAAAGTAAAACTTTACGGACGGACGCACGACGGACACACCGTCATGCCAATAGCACGCTGGCCTGACAGTCAGTCAAATGATTTAAAACGAATTCAAGATGGATAGAGTTACATTAACCACTCACCGTTTAGGAACATAAATCTACGGCGTCTGTGTGGCTCGTCGGCGATCACGTAGGAGTTATTGGGTACCAACTGTGAATTAAGAACATCGGACTCGGCCGTGCTCAAATAACCCCCGCGTGAATGGCACATGTTCTTGATCTGGGTGCAGAAATTCGAGGGTATTTTTGAGGTGAGTTGTAAGGTTAGAAGCTGGTAGCAGTATTTTCCGTCAGTCTGAATGGGTCCATCACCTCGATGTAGTTTTGAATAACACCTTGTCAGCGGATCTGAGGACATTAAGCATCAATATTTGAATGATAAATCGTTGGTTATGTTAGAGATTACTGTAAATACAGATTGAATACAGAAGCGATATGGTTTGTGACAATATCGAAGTGAATGATTTTACCTTTCCAAAGGCGACCTGGGAATATCGTTGTTCGTAATGATATCCTATTTTTACCAATCCCAATTATGTATATTCATTAATTTATAATAATAATAATAATAATAATAATAATAATAATAATAATAATAATAATAATAATAATAATAATAATAATAATAATAATAATAATAATAATAATAATAACTTTATTTAGAGAAGGTAGCATATTAAGACATATATAATTCAATAATATTGAATTTATCTTATTTACAATATGGCCTTCTAACAATAACACTCATACTAACACAAGTAAACGAACACACTTCCGCCTTATTCTCACCTTATCTCCCTTCTCTGTTACTCACACACACATACACACACACAAACATTCATAAACTCTAACGTTCAATCAAATCAAAATTTATTAAGTTAAATATTAATTTCATTAATTAGCTATCTATTAACCCTTTCCCGAGAGACAAAATTTTTGGGTGTTTAATTTGAATGTTTAAGCAAATGTCAAAATGGATTTTACTTCAAGAAAATAAATGTGAATAATTTAGGTCAGGAAACAATGAGGATAGAGGAGAAAAAACTGATTTTCAGCATTTTCTCCTTTAGACTCAATGCTTTCCCATGTCATTTCTAATTGGGTATTTCAAAACCAGGTCTTTCTGGGAAAGGGTTAACTTAATTTATTTTCAGTCAAGAATTTCTTTTCTCTGACAGATACTCATCTTCACATTATTGTTTATACGTTAGATAATAATTTCTTATTTTTTGCTTGAAATTAGCAAGTTTTGCCTCCGATCTTAAGCTTACAGGAAGGTCGTTCCAGATGTCAACGCTTTTATAATTTAGAGAAAGTAAACATTTACTTGCACCATCATATTTGCAAGCAAAAGATTGTACCTCCACGTTGTTCATTACTAAGAGAACAGAGCAGGATTGGAACCCTGTATAAGTGTAGGTGTCGTACCTTGTGTTACGGCTGGTTTGTGAGTGGTACTCGGCCTTGTGTGGGGAGGGCGTGTGACTCTGTGGGTTGTGGGTTTTGTAACCGCCGTTGTTGTCGTTACTGGTGATGAGGTAGGGCGAGTACAGCATTGTGTCACGTTACTTCCCAAAGTCTGTTAGTAAAATATAGAAGGGCGTGGGTATAAAATAAGTTTAATCCTTTCCCCCAAAACGGCAAAACTAACATGCTCCTATTTAAACCTGTCAAACGACAAAATGACCGTTGTTATATATAATTATATATATATATCTTGAGCAACAGTATAGAATATTAAATGGGTTATCAACATTGTTTAAAAATACTGCAAACACAGAAAGCATTATGATAGCAGTTTACAATACGAAGGCCCATTTCATAAATTTCGTACATGGCTAGATTACATTGGGTGGTGTCCATAACCATGTATTCAACCCAGCCATTTCTACCTCGTCCAATTTGCATGTAGCACATTCATGAATAAGTGAGAGACAAGTGACGTTTTTGTCAAATATCAGGAATGTCATTGGCTAAGCCATGATTCGATCCCTCGATCACTTGGTTGACAATACCTTCGTTACTGACCGACTCGCAGGACGTGGAAGGTCAGTATGCATTATATAGTTGTGCCATATAAACAAGTTCCGTTCATAAATAAAACAACTTCCTTCTGTTGTTGAAAAACATTGTTAATATGAAACAGCAAGCCTACCTGTATAGTTGTTTGAAGCGCAGTGTTCTCCAGTTTGAGTTGATCTACAGTGTTCTTCAATGCCTGGTTGTCAGTGACCAGTTGTTTAATGATGTTCTTTATATCAGCTATCTCATCACCGTGTAGATTCAACGTCTTCATAATGAGTGGGTCACTCCTCAGCTGTGGACCCGTGGTAGACTGTGACAGGCAATACGTCGACATAAACAACAGTTGCAAAGCACGAATACTTGTACAGATTGCCATCGTGATTGCTCCACTGTTTCTGAGTTTCTTTGTGTTAAAATGTTTGAATTGACAAAACCTTACTTCCTGCTAAAGTGAGCCTCTTGACCAAATCTTTCCGAAAAAAAATGTTTTGCCTAAATTCAAACGAACTACGGACGACAAGAAAGGTACGAAAAGTAGAAAAAATGTATGTTATAGCATAGAATATATGGAGAGAAAATGAGAAATACTGGCTATCAAAATTTTCTTATTTTCTTCCGACGTTTCCATTTTTTCTTGATTAAGGGCTTCAAAACCAAGAACATTTTTGAAAGAGTTATGTTCAGATAAGATATCACCTTTTCAAATCTTTTCCAAAAAAAAAAGTTATTTTTGGTCACTAATTGAACGATTCTAAAATAACGATAAAAATCTGCAAAATAAATAAACGAACAAAGAATACTCGTAACTATGTTAAATAAGCACGCCGATTTACTGTCAATGCAAACAAGATAAACTCATATAGTCCCTCCTTTTTCATTTAAGCATGCATTATCAAATACATCAAACAAAGTAAACAGCATATTCTTATTTGTCTTGATCATCTACATTTATTTGTTGTGCATTTTTTTTCATTTTTATCAACTGTTTCTATTGTCATGTATAAAGACGGGTCCAGATTTATTCGACATACTTTATTCGTCATACCTGGTGTCAGAATTATTAGAGAGACATGTACGTGTACCAATATTGTCAACATTCGAGGGTTATCACAGAAAAGGGGGTTGGGTTTTAAAATGCGACTTTATGTAGATTTAGAATATATATACTGACACATAAAAGAAAGTGTCCACATGGTTACAGGAAAATATTGTATACATACTTATTTAAAAGGTTAAAGCTACAGCAACGTGCGTGGTCAAATTGCAAAAAACGAAGAAAAAAAAAAATGGAATGAAATGCAGAACTTTTATAATGGCCACCTTTGAAATAGTTACAGAGGGTGATTCAGACAAACAACGAACCGAACGTAGGATGGTAATTGCAGGAATCAAGGGAAATGCGTGGAAACAATGAAAATCGTTTGTCACGTTTTAAATCTTTTTTCATCACTGTTTACATTTTGCTCAGATCACGGTGGGGATTGTCCATGCTGGGATGGATAACGAATACGGACAAAAATAATCTCGAATCTTGCCAAATATTTTGCAATAACTCCTTTATTTCTTTGTCGATTTTCAAAAGGTCTGTTGCACTGTTGTACCCCGCCTTGAAAATCTCTTTCCTCGGATGAATGGATTATTTGTGGCATCCTTTTAAGTTTTCCAAAAATTGATCCCAACAGACCAGAAAACGAAATGATAACGACTACGGCAAAATAATCCACGCTTCATGTAGGAAATTGTGCAATAATTTTCTTATTTCTGTGTCAATTTTCAAGCGGTTTGTTGCATGTACCCTGCATTACTGGGTGCTTTCCTCAGGTGTATTTTTTGTTTGAAAACTGCCCATATTTTTCCCAAAAAATTGATCCCAAATGACCTGAAAAACGATCAGATTTTTTGTCGTTTTTCTGGTCGGTTGGGATCACTTTTCGCAAAAAGTACAAAAAGGTTTCGTGTAAAGCATACATCGGAGGAAAGAGCTCAGTAAGGCGGGGTACATGCAACACACCGTTTTTGAATTGACGCAGAAATAAGGAAGTTATTGCAAAATGTCTTACCTGAAGCGAGGCAAATTTGTCCGTAGATTTACCCATCCCAGCATGCACAATCCCCACCGTGCAGATGTAAACAAAGAATTTTTATAAAACACGATAAAACTCTTAAAAAGTAGTGATATAGATACGATGAAAACTTAGGTAAAGTGATAGAGCGGTGTGACTTCAGTACCGGAGATCCGAGTTCGATCCGTGGTCATGGCGATTCTTTTTCTTTTTTTTTCTTTTATTTTGTATTTTGTCCTTTATTGTACTCATTTGTATTTTTTACACAAAATGCAAGCTGCCATCAACATAACAAGTGAAATTTCATAGCTAATAGCCATTGATGACGAAATGAAAAGTGTAAAATAAAATCTGCAGATATCTAAGTTCGAACTCGGAGCACCAAAACTGAAAACTGACCGCTCTACCTATGTATCTAACTTTTCTTAGTGCTTACGTCACTACATATAAACAATTTATTGTGTTTAATCCATGTGCCACTTGATCTTGCACGAACTGTATAAGAAATCAAAATCCAAACGACAGGAGATTTAGATCCAAGCCTATTTTTATCGGGGATCAGACAGAGCGATGGAAAGGAGAATGGGTAGGCCTAATCGAAGCTGACATGAACCATGTTGCCAAAACGCTGATCGATACATCAATAGTGGTCACGTAAGAAGACATCATCAAAGTCCCGCGAAATACTTTTTTCTATAAACAGCGGTAATTTGTGGAAACTCCCCTTCGACATTTCGTTATAAAGGAGAATTTCATTGAATTGGACTACAATTGAGCTTGAAGGGTGTATTGTTTTGAAAATATTATTAATGACCCTGCGAATGACCACCAAATCGTTTTAAAGTTGATTTTTCGAGGAAAATTCTAGATAGAGCACCTTTAAGTAAAAGCCTTGCAAACATAGAGAAAATATACAATGAATTCTGTTGAATTCTTTTCCCAAAATAATAATTCCAACCGAGCAGAAAAGACAAAAATCCGTTCGTATTTTTCTGGTCGGTTGGGATCAATTTTGGGGAAACACATAGGGATTTTTTCCAATGATCAGTCAAAAATCTGAGGAAAGAGCTCAGTAATTGCAAAATTTAAATTTAAGTTAAACGCGCACACACGAAAACAACAGGTGGTTTAGTGACATTTCTACATTTCCACACAGAGTTGATACGTTTGTAAGTAGTCACAACAACATCTGGGTGGAAAAAATCGAACAAAATAATTTATCAAGTTTAATGATACAAAACACAGTGCGGGGCATCAAAGCCAAAGTAATTCGTCAATGTTCTTCAATGTTGGTTTTTTACAAGTCTGAAATTGAATATAAATTCTTAAAGCTGGCGTAAGAAAAATCTTATACTGGAGTCTTTTAATCCTTTCCCAAAACAGCGTATATTTCCAAGTAAAGCTGTTGTAGACGACACAATACATTTCAATAATGATAGAACGTGTATGTGGTATAGCACATGATGTTGATATTCTGATTATCAGTATTTTCTCCTACTGTTTCAATGTTTTCTAAAGCTTTTTTATAGGGATTATTTTCTCTTTGTTGAAGTTTCAAGGATACTCTTTCAAAACGTAACTATTTTACATAAAGTTCGAAAAAGACGTTTACAACAAAGAGACACAGCTTTTACATTGTCTGCTTACATGAATCTTATACATACATGTATATTTCCGAACAAATAAAAAAAGGAGATAATAAATGAAAATAATCCATTTGTCATCTAGCTCTCATCTAACAGACATTGAAGGAAGAAAAGACATTGTTAAAATCTTTATTGTCTTCTTTTCGAGCTGTTACATTTATTTGTAACGTTTAGTTTCATGAATATAGCTGTCTGCATGAACCATATTAGAAATCTATCATGTTAGAAAAAAGTTCAACCTTTTCCTGCGTAATGGCGCTTTTTGAAGCCATCAAGATAAATGTTCAGGAAACCATTGTGTAAACCGAAGATATTGCTTGTGACAAGTAATTTCTTCATTTCTCACGGTAATTTCTATCGAAAAATACAAACAAAATGTAAAATTTCATTCATTTGAAATTATCATCTGCAACAACTTTGAATTTGGACCAGGCTATTGTTCGCCGTCTGGTAATGGGTAAGTTGTACGTACCATATCTACAGACACTATAGGTCGTGATTGTCTGATGAAAGGATACGTGGTGAAGTCCATCCGACTTTAAATTGAAAGTTGCACAACCTGGGATATAAAAAGAAATAATCTCAAATAGTGAAATATGAAATGATTTTCGACTTGCAAACATCTTTAGTTTAAAAATTGATTTAATGATAGAAAAGAATCACTCAATAAATGAAAATATACATTAAAATTATAGTTGTGTACGCTACATTTTTTGTACTTAATGTCAAGTTTCTTATGACATCGTAAACATGTGTCGTTTTTCCACATCGGGGATTTTTTCTGGTGACGCTATGTACATTCGACAAAGCTTTTCGACGCCGAATGTTAACAATGCCGTCTGAAACGTTCGAATGACGCATGAAATTAAAAACAGCCACAAATTTACGCGAATTTTACTTCTATGCTACAGGAAATGTTGACGTCTGAATTCTAGACACATACCGTTCGGTGTGTCGATGAATCTTTTTCGTCCTGCCGAATATCCAGGGACGGTTACAAAAACGTTGTTAGGAACCAATGCTTGTAGAATCTGTGGACTAGGCCGAACCAGAGTTTCATGTGAAGAGCCACACAATCGCTCTAGATTATAACAATGCTGCCTTGAATCGGTATGAATAGTTCGAACATATCGGATAGATCTGTAACAATGGACACCATCTGTTTGAACGCTGTTATTGTATATACCAAGTTTGTTACGACATCGCTGTAGTGTGTCTCTGTACGCTTGAACGACAGGAGTAACAGAAGAGTGGGATCCCGAAAATACTAAACAAAACAAAAATACAACACATACCATATGGACTATCAAAAAGTACATACAGCATAATTTTATGTCAGCCACGATGTTCACTCAAGATAAATTAAAGAAATACCTAGCAACTAATCCTAGAATACTAATTCAACATAATGTATTTCTAAGTCTTACCAATTGATAATTAAAGGACAGTTTTGAGAAAATTAATGATTTTACTGATTTTCTGATAAATCGCTCGTAAAAATGGTTTGGAGATAATGTGTGGATGATAATTTCGTAATGGCCCTGTCATACCTAACCGTTTAAGTCGGCGTGAGCCGAAAGTATTGGATTGAAAGAACAACAAAAAGCCCCTAACGCGATGAACAGGCTAAAGACACGCTCCGCACACACTAAGAACACGTCGAAACACGTTCACAAACGCTGGCATACGCTAAGTACCTTCCAGTTTACAATTTCAGGTTCGTCATTTTTCAAAAAATATTTTCCAAATACCCCTCACCCAAACAAATTTGTCTTGTCATTTTTAACAACAATCACAACTATGAAGTCATTGTAGAATTTCAATAAGATTAGCATGATCTTTTGGATTGAAATTTGATTGAAATACAGCAGCAGATCAGCCAAACGCGAAACTTCAATTATTCTTGTACCTACACATTCTGTTCAAATATTGGAAACAGAACCAACTATACCAACTTCCAAAAGAAAGTGTCTCTATCACTTTTTTCTCATAGCCTAATTCTAAAGAAGTTGGTGAGAATCTATGGAGTAGAACCGGTTTTTTGTTCCAGATTGGACCATACAAAAGTAAGGAATCAAAACAGAATTCAGTAAAATGTTCATGCTGCACACATTCACTAAGATCGTATTGTGTTGAGATTTGCATTAGTTTCAGTTTATTTTCCGGAAAAGGTTATGCATCTATATGACATTGTTGGATTTGGTCAAAGCTATCGCGAAGATCGCGATATCTTTTGACCGGGGATATTTCTTGCGCCGTTGGGTCAACGGTCACGTTATGCAATCATAAAACTCATATTTTTGCACGTGTCTCACGTGGCATAAATCCTTATAAAAACATACCGACGTACGCAACGGCACCCGTTTATGGTATATAAACGAGTGTCCTTGCGTGTGTCGGTTAGAATCCTTGAGTTCTTGAGATCGTGAATAGTGATTTTTGGATTATATAAAAAATATTTTTGGATTATATAAAATTTGATTAACGTTTGGATATACAGTGAAATTTTCTAATTTTCTAGTATTGGATAAATTTGTTTTTGATGATTATTGAAAGCTTTTGGTTTTCCAGTAATAAAATAATGAAACGTTTTTGATCTTCATTTATTTGACCTGAAATCCCAGTTAACAAAAATTTCATGTGGCTCAAACTCCGCCACATTGAATGGTCCCGCGAGCCGGATAAACACTTACAAAGTATCATACTAATAAAAATAAAAAGAAAGTGTTAAAATAGATTGTTTGTGTGTGGTGCTTTGTGATTAGCGTTTACTCGTGAAATAAAAATGACGAGTACTTCGTACATCAAATGTGTTCGTAGTAGGTACCGTAATTCATTGGATTCAGCTGCCAAGGCTACGAAAGATGTTATGTATACGGACGATGACTCCGATATTGACACCAAAATTTTGAAAGCTTCGAAATGCATTGAGATGATAAGGTTATATTGTGACAAAGTGGAAATACAAAGTGAAAAGTTTTCTTCTACTTTTGAAGAAAGTGATAGTGAGCCAAAAGAAGAAGTGTTAGCTGATGATTGTAATCTTTGTTAAATAGCAATGGATATTTGTTTTGAATTACAAAGTTTTGAGGATAACCTGCTATTGTTTAAGGAAAAGAAGGACTTTAAATCAGAGGTAAGTCCAGAATCAAATACAGAGAAACTGATTGAGCTACAAAAGAACATGCAAAGGCTGTTCGAAAATCAAATGAAACAAAGTGAGAAATATACAAAGCTAGAAAAAGAAAAGACTCATTCGGTGAGATTGCCAAAGATTGACGTGATAACGTTCAGTGGTGATAAGACATATTGGTCTGAATTTTGGGATTCGTTTCAGTGTTCAGTTCATAGAAATAAATCATTATCAGGTGTTGAAAAGTTCAACTATCTAAAAAAGTAAGCTGTCTGATGAAGCCAGAGCTGCCATTGTTGGGTTATCACTGTCTAATGAAAACTACGAAATTGCTGTCGACATTCTACAAAGAAGATTCGGCAATAAACAAGAAATAGTGGACTTACGCTATTATAAGATAATAAATCTAAAAGCTGCAAACAATGACAGGAAAAGTTTGCGGAATTTGCTAGACAATGTGCAGAAGCATCTCCGTAGTCTACAAGTACTTGGACAAAATGTGCAACAAGATGTGTTTGTGTCAATGATAAGGTCTAAAATACCAAGTGAAATTCTGGTACAACTTGAGATCCAGAAGGGATCAAGTGACAAATGGACTGTAAAAATACTCGAAGAGATGTTACAGGAGTATGTTGAAGCATGCGAAAGAGCTCGTAAGGCTACCTATAGTGGAGGTGGTAGACCAGGGGATTCAGAATCAAAGAGTAGTGCAAGTGTAAAAAGTGGATTGTAGGGACTGTCAATGATGAAGTGCAACAGGAAATAGCTGTTGCTCATGCTCTTGGGTCTACGGATGTTAAAGAAAAGAAAAGGTATGGTCCTCAATCGAAAAAGTGTTGTTTCTGTCATGCTAGTCATTGGAGTGATGAGTGTGTTAAATTTGAGACAATAAGTGTACGCAAGGCTCAGATAAAAGGACACTGTTTCAGATGTTTGAAGAAAGGTAATTTTTATAGTGAGTGCAGAACAAGTAAATCATGTGTCTACTGTGGTGCAATGAATGTGCATCATCGTAGTTTATGTCCCCAGAAATTCAAGTATAAGAATACTATGATGAATTTAGCAAAACAGACAGAGAATGTTGAATGTGAAAGTGAAGAAAGTGGTTTTATGGCAATGAATGAAATGGTTCTTATGCAAACGGCTACTACAGAGTTAAAGAATCAAGATACAAATCAAAGTCAAACAACACGCCTTCTGTTTGACTCAGGATCTCAGCGTAGTTACATAAGTGAATCTCTGGTGAAGAAGTTGAAGTTGAAATCCGGCGGAGAACAGGATATTCATGTTGTTACGTTCGGAAGTACAAGTTCGAAGAAAATCAAGACTAAATATGTAACATTAGATGTAAAAGTAAAGAGTGGCAATTACATTCGTGTTTCAGCAAACATTGTTCCGGTAAAAAGTGGTGTTCTCCAAAGACGTGCAGTGAAAGATCTCGCAGTAGATCACATACAAGAGAAAATTAGAAATGTTGTCCTAGCAGATAATGTTCCAAGTGAAATACCTCGCCGATAGAATTCTTGATGGGTAATGATTATTACTTAGTTTTGATCATTGGAGATAGAATTGAATTACGGCCTGGACTGTATCTACTATCATTTAAACTTGGCTGGATATTAAGTGGAAGAACATGTGATTGGGAGAAAGAACAAGAAAATCGTCATTCAGCAAAGGAAGCAAATACCGGTATGCTTATAATGACATGTGGTGTTCATGCTGATCAGTGTAGTGCTGGAGCTGTTCAGTGTCGTCAGAGATTGAATTACAAGATTTGTGGAATGTTGAGTCAATTGCAATCGTTGATAAGTGTACGAAAACAGACGACAAAATTGCTATGGACCAATTTCGTGATACTATCAAGTTTGAAAACAATCGGTATTACGTAACATGGCCATGGAAAAGTGATAAACCGGAATTATCTTCAAATAGAGAGCTAGCAATTGGACGATTGAAAACATCCATAAATAGAATGAAGAACAGGCCAGATGTGTTCAAGAAATACAATGATGTGATCAGTGATCAATTCCAAAAGGGAATAATTGAGAAGGGCAAGGTTAGAGGTCAAAACGCAGATGGAAATGTTCATTATATACCTGATCACGCAGTAATAACACCACAAAAGGTTAAGACTAAAATACGTGTGGTAAACGATGCCTCTGCCAAAACAAAGCAGGAAAATCTGAGCTTGAATGATTGTTTGTACAGGGGGCGGTGATGTTAAACGACTTGACGGGAATGTTAATTCGATTTCGAAAGAATCCCTTTGTCCTTGTGGCAGATATTGAAAAAAGCCTTCTTGCAGATTGGACTACAAAGATCACAACGTGACGTGACACGATTTCTGTTGCTAAACGATATGAGTATCAGCGGTGGAAATATTCAAGAGTATCGCTTTTGTCGAGTACCTTTTGGTGTTATTTCTAGTCCGTTTTTGCTAGGAGCGTCCGTCAAATACCATCTCGATTCACATGACAATCCTATTGCAGAGAAGATTAAGAGTGATATCTATGTGGATAATATTATAACCGGAACTAAGAGTGTTCAAGAAGCGGTGAAGTTATACAGAGATTCCAAACAAATGTTCAATGAAGGATCGATGAATCTCCGTGAGTGGATTTCCAATAGTGAAAGTGTTGAAGCGCACTTTGCAGAATCTGACAATGCATCACCTGAAGAAACAATAAAAGTGTTAAGTCATAACTGGAATAAGAAGAGTGATAGTTTGGGCTATAAATCGCCGACAATTGCAAACAATCTAACAATGAGTAAATGGCTGATATTGAAGCACATCGCTTCCATATTCGATTCGTGTGGGTTGACTTATCCAATTACTCTTCGTGGTAAAGTTCTTATCCAAGATTTGTGGTGTAAGGAAAAGGGATGGGATGAACCGTTAAGTGCCCTAGACCAAGAAGTTTGGACAAAAATTGACAGTGACATTAGAGAATTAAACAAGATCTGCATTCCAAGGTATGTGTCATTCGAATACCAGGATGGTGTAGAATCAAGATTATTGTGTTTCTGTGATGCTTCGAAGAGAGCATATGCTGCAGCGATATATTTGCATCAAAAGTGTAACGGTGCTTCTCAGACAAAATTGATCTTTGGTAAGACCCGTTTGGCACCGGTGAAACCGTTGTCAATACCAAGATTAGAATTACTTGTAGTGTTGATAGGAATGAAGTGTTTAAGTTTTGTTAAAGCTAATTTACACAGAGAAGTAGTCCATTCGTATTTGTGGACCGATTCGAAATGTGTTTTACAGTGGCTAAGTTCTGAAAAGCAACTGACAGTGTTTGTGAGAAATAGGGTGACTGCTATTAAGGAACACAAAGATGTGACAGTGTCGTATGTTCCAACGAAGGAAAACCCTGCCGATATCGCATCTAGGGGAGCGACAACAGCAAAACTGATGGAAAATGAAGGCTGGTGGGATGGTCCAAAATGGCTTCAAAGATGACCACATGATTGGTTGTTTGAATATGATGTATGTGAAAACAGTAAAGTAGAAAGTGAGAAAGAACTTAGTAAGTCAAAGAAAAGTGCAGAAGTAGTAATGATTCAGAATTCGAAGGAAGTAAAATTAAGTGAAAGTCAAAACAATTTGTAAGAAGTTTCAAGTCCATTTGGCATTTACTGCAATAGATTTTCGTCTCTGACAAAGCTTTTGCGATTCACTTCACTTGTAGTTTTGTTCACGCGAAAACTAAGAAAGATTGTTATTGACAGACAGACACTGAATAGTGAAGATATAGATGAAGCAGAGCGAATTAGGATTCGACATATTCACAAGAAACATTTTCCAGAAGCTTTGAATTAAATGGATGGAAAGAAATCGTGTAGTCTGGTAAAACAGTTAGGTCTTTTTCTAGACGGGAATGGATTAATACGATGCAGAGGTCGAATGAAAAATGCGTGCTTCAGTGAAAGTGCAAGACTGCCGATTTTGTTGCGAAAAGTGATAGATTTACGCACTTGCTGTTTGAAAGGATTCATAAAGAACTGTTACACAGTGGTGTGTCACAAACATTATCAAGAATTCGAATGAGAGTGTGGATTCCACAAGGACGCCAAACAGTGAAAAGTGTTCTTAAAACGTGTTCTGTGTGTCGTAGGTTTGAAGGTGGTCCTTACAAGATGCCACCGGTGTGTTCATTTCCTAAGTGTAGAGTAACTGAGGCAAATGCCTTTCAACGGATTCGGTTAGATTATTTAGGGCCTTTCCTTGTGAAACATGAAGATGAAAGAAAAGTATGGATATGTTTGTTTACATGTATAGTGACTCGTGATATCCATCTAGAGTTGGTTTGTGATATGACGACGTCAGAATTCCTTATGTGCTTTAGACGCTTCATTGCTCACCGTGGTACGCTATCTCAGGTGATAAATGATAACGCAATGCAATTTCGTGCAGCAAGTAATGTGCTTAATAAACTCTGGAATAACATAAAACAAGATAGTGAATTGATGAGTCATGTGTCAGATGCTGGTATAAAGTGGTCTTTCAATGTAGAGCTCGCTCCTTGGATGGGAGGTTTCTATGAAAGGTTAGTAGGATTAGTGAAACGTGCCATGAGGAAAACGATAGGAAGAAAGCTGATGACATTTGTTCAGTTACAGACCCTAGTGAAAGAAATAGAAGCAGTGCTAACTTCTAGACCTCTCGTGTACGTTGGAGATGACATAACTTCAAACATACCTCTTACCCAAGCACATTTTCTAACTCCAAATCCCAAAACCGGCATTCCCAATACTGAAATTACGGATGATGGTGACTATATTCCAAACGAAACACATGCAACAAAATTGGTATCATTGTGGAAGAAGGGTCATAAACTTTTAGACATTTTCTGGCAAATATGGAAGAATGAGTGCTTAACCAGTTTACGTGAACGTACTCAGAATTCGATAAGATCAAACAGAATAATTGCCAGTTTTCCACCAAGCGAGAACGATGTAGTGATAATCAAAGATGATTCACCAAGAGGTAATTGGAAGTTCGGCAAAGTAGTCGATTTAGTGAAAAGTAGAGACGGGTTAGTGAGATCTGTGAAAGTGTTATTACCGTCAGGTAGAATATTAGGAAGGACAAACAATATACTGTATCCTTTAGAAGTGTGTAGAAATGAAGCTGAAGAAGTTTAACAGTGTAGTAAACAGAGTGGTTGTTCTGAGGAAAAAGTGAAAGTTGATAAGCAACAAGCTTCAATTGCAGCAGAAAAAGCTATTAAAAAGATCCAAGAAGAAGAAAAGACATGTGAAAACGTTCCATAGAATGTAACAAATTTGAAGAGAAAGTGTACAGAAAATATCAAGTTGTGCGATTATACCCAGAAGTGTTCTTATTTACGCAAATAATAATACTTTTATCAACGTTTGAATCCTATTAAAATTGTGTTTATAGTGCTATTAAGTAATAGCTTATATGCTAAATTTGGATCTATTCATACAAAGTCCCATTTACAGATGAGTATACTTAACACGTGCAACGGATCGCGTAGTAAATCTTTTACAAACCCGTGCAACGGATCCAACATGTTTGTGAAATCTCGTGCAACGGTGTATGTTTTTTTAAGTTCCTTATTTAAACTGAAGTGGTCAGTTTCTTTGCTCATTCCTAAAGATGTTCGCTTGTGACCATTGCGCTAAGGAATATCAGACGAGGAAAAGCTTGTCGCGTCATATCAAAGAACGATACATGGACAGTAGGAGATACTCTTGTATTGTGCCGTCATGCCAGACAACATTCGTCAGACGCAGCTACTCATCTCCATAAAGTTCATGAGTACAGCAGGTCGATGTCAAAAGAAACGGCAGAAAATGTGCGGGTTGAAAGCCGTGTACGTGAGCAGCCGGAAAAACGACCAATTTACATAATACGAGGTACAGTCGGAAAGTTCCCGGACTAGTCCTTTTTTGCAATATTTGACGTCAGAATACGATAAATTTTGGCACGGATGTATGTTGACTCTTAATGAACTTGTCCGCACATTTTGTCAGCAGATATGATCCGTATTTCTACCTGAAACGAACGTTGTATTTAGTCTGTGAACGAGGTACGGTGCAGTTTGAAAAAATCAAATCGCAAAATTTTAGGATCCTACAGAAATCTTAAAAATGTTTAAAAATTGGCGCCATAAAATCACGAAAGTTTGCGTAACATCACACCAACATCATTTCAAGACAATGTTAAAATATCAGCGCGATCTGTTAAAAGTCGCATTTTTTCAAGCATTTAAAGTGGGGATGGAAGAATCAACAAACAGCACGTCTTCGACGTCATGTGAACGTACGGAGCAGTGGACCGCGATTAATTTTTTATAAGCGTTGGCATGACTCCTATGTTATAGTAGGATTCTATGAATCCAAAACAAACATTTTCCAAAACACAAATTAAGGCAAAGACAGCGAAATGTGCCAAGAAAATGATGTTCTCGTTCTCCTGTAGCAACAAAAAATGCTTCCGCACCACCCCGTACGCAACAATCTGGCATTGAACAGAACATACGGGCCTAATATCAGAAGATAAGTTCCTGTCAACACCCCGTTCAACATTTTATTGTTGTAATGGATACAATTATTTTATTACATTATCTAGGTTAGGAAACTAAAAACAACAACAAAATTTTATCATTTAAAGCACCTGTCAAAAAGGGTTATGTTTGTAAATACTGGTCATTTCAGTTAGTCAGGAATTATTTGACATGAAAACGTGTTCATGTGCGCCATACTACTCCGCACAGAAGATTATACTCGTATAATGGAAATTTATTTCTTTGGGTTTGAATAAGCACCATATAGCCCAGATATCGCCGCAATGGACTTCGAAATATTCCGGTGATTTAAGTCTACGGGTTAAGAAGATGGTTCAAGAAGGAAGAAGAAATGCCATACGCTGTCCGACATGCTGTCATGTGAAACCCAAAAGACTGATACATGTATAAGTTAGTGTTATACAGTTGGGTTGAGAGACATGATAAAGATGCGAGTTGCTTCCGACAGAACTTCGAGAAACACTTAATCGCTGTAAGGACGTCGTTTAAACGTTGATAATTGAACGTTTTTGACGTCAACGTGCTCCGTACAGTATAAGGTGCTATTGTTTAAGATGTGTAATCTCAATTGTTTTTTAACACTATCGAAATTATAGACGTACGCGAAGAAAAGGGTTTCAATGTTATTTTAATATATGTTTATTAGTTATTTGTCTAAAAATATTGCGCTCACAATACAAGTCCGGGAACTTTCCGACTGTACCTCGTAGATGGACTTAGTGATACAAGTGATGATGAGACGTGCTTCGACCAAGTGGATAGTCCAATAGACCCGTTAGAAAGCATTGAGTCCATTTCTTTGAATTTTTCACCATTGGACAATGTTTTGGACTATTTAATTGACAACGAGGATGATGGACCTGTAAATATAAATGATACACTGTTAACGGCTAGTGAGTCACCGGAACCCAACAACATCGAGGACAATAATACGAGGACCGACGATAACACATACGAAGACAATCCAGCTACACCAGAAACACCATCAACTACCGACAACATTGAGGCAAACGAGGACCCGACGGAGGACAACACAACAATGAACATTACTACAGTAAATCTAACATTAATAAAAAAGGAAAAAGTAGTGAATAGACATGTTGTTGACATTACACGAAGTGCGTCCGTGGGTTATAGCAATAATTTAACTGAAGAGGACGTTATGGATAGTGCTCTAAACATTATGGACTATATACAAAATGAATTTGTTGAGTATGCAAATTACATACATAATAAGGACTTTTGAAGTAAAAGGATGAAAATTGGATATTTGTAGTGTTGAAAACAGGACGTTTTTAAAGGTATGGACTATTAGTTATTGAGGGACATATTAATATATTGTGTATTGTCATTTGATAATTGTTGTTTTGTTAATTTTGATTCTTATAAATAAGTTTTTAAGTCATTAAAGAAGAAAATGCTAGCTAGAAATATTCCCGGTCGGGAGTGTCGCGAAGATCGCGATATCTTTTGACCGGGGATATTTCTTGCGCCGTTGGGTCAACGGTCACGTTATGCAATCATAAAAATATTTTTTGCACGTGTCTCACGTGGCATAAATCCTTATAAAAACATACCGACGTACGCAACGACACCCGTTTATGGTATATAAACGAGTGTCCTTGCGTGTGTCGGTTAGAGTTCTTGAGTTATTGAGATCGTGAATAGTGATTTTTGGATTATATAAAATTGGATTTAATTAACGTTTGGATATAAAGCGAACTTTTCTTATTAGCTCACCTGAGCACAAGGTGCTCAAGTGAGCTATTGTGATCACCTTTTGTCCGGCGTCCGTGCGTCGTCCGTCGTTCGTCAACAATTTCTTTAAATGACATCTCCTCCTTAACTACCTGGCCAATTTCAACCAAACTTGGCAGGAATGTTCCTTAAGTGACCCCCTTTCAGAATTGCTAAAAGAATTGAAATCCATAAAAAACTCTGGTTGCAATGGTAACAGAAAAGGAGAAATTTGACTGAATCTCAATACTATCTTTGAACGACATCTTCTCCGAAACTACATGGCCAATTTCAATCAAACTTGACAGAAATGTTCCTTAGGTGACCCCCCTTTCAGAATTGCTAAAAAAATGAAATACATAAAAAACTCTGGTTGCCATGGCAACAGAAAAGGGGTAATTTGAATGAATCTCAATACTATTTTTGAACGACATCTTCTCCTAAACTACTGAGCCAATTTCAACCAAACTTGGCAAACATATTCCTTATGGGGTCCTCTTTAAGAATTGCTAAAAGAATTGAAATTGACTAAAAACTCTGGTTGCCATGGCACCAGAAAGGAGAAATTTTACTAATTCTCAATAATTTCTTTGAAAAACATCTCCTCCTAAACTACTTGGCCAATTTTTACCAAAATTGGCAGAATTATTTCTTAGGAGGTTCCTTTTAAAAAAATCTAAAAGAATTGAAATCCTTTAAAAGCTCTGGTAGCCATGGCAACAGAAAAGGAGATTTTCCACCAAATCTCAATGAAATCGTTGAATGATATCTCCTCCTAAACTAGCAGGCTAATTTCCACCAAACTAGGAAGAAATATTCCTTAGGAGGTCACATTCAAAAAATTGCTAACAGAATTACAATTTATAAAAAAAACCCAACTCTGGTTGCTATGGCAACAGAAAAAGAGAAATTACATGAAATTTGTCGGAAGCAATTTCTCAATAACCGCAGACCCAAATTTGACAAAACTTAATATTTGTATTGCTTATGAAATTGCTGAGGGGCACCTTTTTTTGCTTTTCAATATGAAACATTGTCACAGAAAAGGGGGGACTTCTTGTAAAAATCTGCTTATCAGGGGCATAGCATCTACATTTATGCATGGATTTAAAAAATGTATGGGTAAATGTGTTCTTTATCATGAGTAGATGTTCTATTTGAAATATATATTTATGTAGGTTCAAGGTCATAGATCTTGGTCAAATTGCAAATTTCTGTTTGTTAATCAGTCTGTATGTTTTATTTTAATTCCATCTGTCCAAAGCAATTTCTCCATAACCACATAGCCGAATTGGATGAAACTTCATATTTGAGTTACATATGATATTGCACTATGGTAGTTTTCTGGGTTTTCTATGGTTTGAAATCGCATAGCGGCGTTCATTATGATCTTTGACCCTTTATTGCATTACCTGTAAAAAATCTGATCTGTTATAAAACCCCATCTCAGGTGAGCGACCTAGGGCCAACGGCCCTCTTGTTTTCTAGTATTGGATAAATTTGTTTTTGATGATTATTGAAAGCTTTTGATTTTCCAGTTATAAAATAATGAAACGTTTTTGATCTTCATTTATTTGACCTGAACTCTCAGTTAACAAAAATTCCATGTGGCTCAAACTCCGCCACAAAAGCTGCAAAGCCATTACCAAGGAAATGTCTTGTCTAAAAACTGTCATTTGGGAAAAAGATTAAGACACAATACATACGATATTGACATATATATGAGAATTTCTCCGTACAATCATGAAGCTCCCAGACACCAACAGACCCTCTAGTGTTGTAGACAGCACAGTTCGTGTTGTTACCTAAACCTGCCTGTACTCTAGATTGATCGACCAAGTTTGTATAATTGATAGACGCACCTGTATGGGTAAATAGTGAACATATGAAACAGGTTCCTCTCGACGAGAAACAACAACAAATATACAAAGTAGTAAATATAAACGAAGACTTACTAAATCGAATTGATACTCCTTGATTGTGTGTGGGGATAGTCTATTTTTCATTTCTTTCCAAAGTATAGGATTACTCTGCAGTTAACACTGTGGTAAAGATTTGCCATATCCCTAAAACCGTCAAAAAATGTCTGCGCTAAAACAATTGTTCCGGTCTACAATTGACTCGTTTAACACATGCTAACCTGACTCCCATTGAGCGTGACCAGAAACATTGTTGTAACCAATCCAAACTGGGTTGTTGAACCATGTCAGTAAAATATGTCTTAAATATTCCTCGGTTATTAAGTTAGGGATAGTAACAAGGTGTACTCCTCGAATTGTACAGTGTGTTTCGGCAAACTGATAGCTGTACCGTGACGTCGTCATGATCTCATAACAGTTACCCTGGTATTAATTCATTATGTTGGCGCCTCCACCGTTCGGTAATTTTGGGCAACCGCCGATATCTCCTGTAATAAATTAAAGCCGCAATCAACTCGATCACCTTAATTCCCCGATCAAACTCGATCAAATGTATTTACACGACGTCTTCTTTATTTCTTGTCGATTAATCCCCGATCATATTTGCCGATCACGCTCTATAGTCCCGATCACTCTTGCCGACCAAGCTCGATCAGTACTCGATCGCTTGATCGAGTTGATTTGGTCGGCAATAGGAACGCGCCTTAAAGTTGGGACAGAAATGGCAAAATAGGCCCTACATATAAATCCGAACTGTTATTGACAAAAAATTGATTAATTTTAGCACAAAGATAAACATTTCTCGTAAACGGCGCAATATTTTGGCTTGAAATTTTCAAAAGAAAATATGCTATTCCAGATAAAAATAAAGGTAAAATTTATGAAAAAATATCTGTTAAATGTCACTTTAACTCCATATGTTACACTAATATTTCTCTTTTGCAAATATAAATACACCGCAAAGCGTTTTATATCTTGTTTGTTTCTTATATCCGTTTATATATACTAATGAAAAAAAGTAACTGTGTATGCTTATTTTCTTATAAATTATGTAAATATACGACCTATTGACAAGAAGCATCTCTCGCAATTGTCCGTAAGAGACGTTTGTTAACGAAATGTCGAATGTCACCAAATGCACATGCACGGACGTTCGACGTTCACGTCCTTTACGTTTGAGTGTTTTGTTGCGTTATTCCTAATTGTGGTTGAAATTTGTTCTTATGGTGAAACTGTCGTTAACTTGCTTGTTGTTCAGAAAAACATGTAAATTTGTTTAAATGAACAGAAAACAACGCGATACGTTTATCCAAAAATGCACATTAATGCATGTTTTAGACAGTAGCCTCCTAATGCCAAAGCAATAGGTCAGCAAGCGTTTTGGTTTGCATAGAAATATCATATAGGCACTTCTGATACAATTTCAACAATTTAGAAACACACGCAACTTGCCACATTCGATACGTCGATGCGTGACGTTATTCCGACAAGTCAACCATAATCGGAACAACCACTGGTGAAATCGATTGTTGTCGGCAAAAGTTACAGCTATGTTGATCCCAGAGTTGATTTCTATCAGCAGAAGGCCTGTTAGAGATCGGTTAAAGGAGCGCTAGATCCGTCTTAGACCTACTCCGATACGTCTAGTCTTACTACGACGTCGTTGACAACATCGTCTTCAGTGACATAGACAACATCTACCCTTTCGTAAGGTCGATTTGAACAAGGTATTGCTTATTGGCGCGCCTCGATTACATCTGTACAGTCCTATGTTCGAGCTGGCATTCATAAACGCATTAGGGAACGTCATACGGATTCATGCTTTTTCAACGTCAGCGCTTGCAATTGGCTCCGTTATTGGTCATTATCTCAAGAGCAGTTTGTGACAGTTTAGTTGTCTCTTTGCTGCAGAGCATTATCGGTGTCAATAGTGTTCACACTCGAAAATGGCTTGTGAACTTGAATTTTACCCCTACTCACTTTCCAGGCTTGTTACGGTGATAACGAGTGGGGTAGCAAACTGACACTCATTGAAATCTAAATGCTAAACGTTCTTTTTCCGAAATCGTAAAATTTGATTCATTTAACTTATGTATATAAAATGTTATATAGAAAGGAACTGTGCACTGTTACTTTTTTCCGTTAGTATATTTAATGATATAAAGATAATTATATATCGATTGATTTCTAAAGGAATATGACATAGATTGATTATAGAATAATAGCGTAAGTAACTTTTATAATTGCAGAATTGTAAGATATTTACGCATGCCTCAATTTAATAAATGAACAATAATTGTCAGTATATTACCTTGCAACACGTCTGGTGGAACTGTTATTGCTGCATAATGACCTAAAGTATACAAACAAGATAATAAAATTGTTTAATATTATAGAAGTATAAACGGCATATAATGAAAGGAATTGTCATAATGCAACTATTGTATATTTTGATGTTGATTTAAAAGAAAATAGTAATAATAATATACACGATATCTTACAGAATTCATAATGGCAAAAAAGAGGAATTTAATTTGTACTAAAAACCTAACATGGTAACTTACATTTTTTATCAACACTTAAAAATACAAAATAAGTATACACGCACAGAGCTACATATTAAGAGGAACTGGTGGCGATAAAAGTGAACAATTTCACTTACATGTTAACCAAATCACAATGAGATGATTCCAATGTGAAACCTCAACGTAGGGTTTGGAGAAGATATACTTGTATTAATCGATAATGTTATGGTAACCTCTTATGAAGAGCTATGCATGTGTATTGCATATGGCGCAAAATATGTCTTAATGGTAAAAATAGCGATCTTATTGATACATGTACAAATATTGATAGGTCTATCTTTCGTTACATTAACGTATACAGCCTATTATTAGCACTGAAGGGCGAAATTTGAAAAGTGTCGGTAATTTATAAACTGTGCTACATTTCCATTCCAAATACAAACATAAGCATTTTGAACGGTTTAGAATTTTGAATTCATGCATACTTATGGAAATATTTGACAAAAATGTTCCAAATTACCCCCCCCCCCCCCCTTGGATATGAATATAGAGTAAAATAATATTTGTAAACTATTTTCTTCTTGAAGCATAATCTTGAAATCCGGCACGGTGAATCACCTTATGTGAAGTATATTTACAATTGTGAGGAATTTAATGAATTTCGTATGGCTAGAAAGTAGTGTTTTTATGATGGGTCATGTACCTTAAGTATTAATAAAACTATTGACTACAGTCATTGATGGTCTACCTGATTCTGATCTTGTTGTTGTCTTATGTATAGTCGCACTTGAAAGATCAACCTTGTCATAATGTACATATGTTGAGAGTTCCGATACTCTTTTAGGACTAGTTGATTTCAGCGTAGTCGGTGAAACTGTTGTCATTTTGATTGTTGTAGACTCTGGTGTCTTCCTTGAAGTTGATATCTTTGTTGTCGACGAACGGGAGGGATTGTGTGAAAAAAGTGAAGACCTACTCGTCAACATAGAGTAACCTTTTGACGACACCACTGTACTCGTTTCTGTAATAATTGTGGAACTAGATGTCACCGGGGATATTGAACGAAACAACGACATGGGATTATCTGTCTTGGTGATATGAATCTGGAAAGTGGTCGGTGATGTTGATTGTGTTGCTTCTTTAGAAAAAACAACAACATGATATACGCCGATGTATTGTGTAATTAATGGCTGTTGAAATTCAGTTCAATCGATTCATCCGAATTATCCCATGGAAAATAATCTGTTGAATGATATCTTATACATATATCCAAACTTCTAAACGGCCCTTTCTATTATTTGAATAAAAAATATATCAAATCATTTGGATCGTTGATTTGTTTAGCTAATTGACGGAAGTCATAAATTATCTTATCGAACAAGTTATACGAGTAGTAGCGTCACGTCATAGAAGTAGCACGTGCTGTCACTTTGGACCATGAAAAATGCACTTATGGATCTTACGGGATTTTAAATTGTGGTTTGTGACTTTTTATTTTCAGGGTAGTGAACATATAAACGTCTGTATTTTATTATTTAGGAACACAGCTTTGTGATATTGGCGTATTAATCAAAAATGAATATAATTTGCAAAGAACCAAAATAACATAGGTCTCCATTAGAAATACCGATAGGTGACAGAATGAGGTGACCGTTTAGGATTTCGAGTGAGTGTATATTATAGTACAGAAAAAGTGAACTAGATCTAAATAAATTATGATAGGACAAAATAAACTATATTATGGATGACAGAGTTATAACTACGTACTATATTTTTCAGTCTGGTTATTTATAATTTAGAATTCCTATATAAAAATACCATTAAGAAAGAATTCCAGAGAAAATGGAAACTTGTAATTCGCTTTAGAACGTTATTGAACCGTTCGACGGCAATTCACTAGACTACTAACGTAGAGATTACTAACGTTGACGTACACGTAACGCCTACAAGACAGTTCAAGCTTTAACCTGGAAATGGCTTGAAAGGCCTGGCCAAACCCTACATCGGCAAATAAGCTTGTAACTCTATCCACAGGAAAAGCTGTAAGGGGTGCAAATCTCAACACCATCAACACCATAATGATCTGACTCTGTTTATGCAATATGAGCAATTCTATCGACATCTGTTTTGACCCCAATTTTCTTTATGGTCTACTCTGAAATATGATATCACTTTTACTCCCTAAATTGCCACTAACTTTGTAAAAAATAAGGTAAAGGTAAAACGCAAAAGAACACACTTTCTTTTGGAACAGGGTATAGATATACTGTATGGCTACCATTTAAAAACAATAAGGCTATTGAACTAATCATTTTCCACTTTTATGTCAATGCTTTCCATGTTTTGATGTTACATCGACTTTGTGGTCTGCAATGCTCTTGAATTCGGACCAAAAGGTTGTGGTTGGGGAAAAGTTAAAACAAAGGCGTGCGTGGTGTAGTGTTAGTGTGTGAAATGTGTATAATGGTTGTAAATGCCATCACAAGAAGAGAATGGAAATATAGGTCTAGATAATTGACCTGGCAGAGCATTTCTGGTTCTCAGCAAGATATTCTGTGCCGGGTCATTTATCTGGACTTATACTGCGTGACTGGATGGATAATACAGGGTGTCCCAAAAGTCTCGGTTTATATATCACTTGTATATTCCTAATATAGCTGACAGTATAGATAAAACGCGATATTGTGACGATTATCGGGATCGCTTTATTTTTGTAAACAGATTGGAAGGCTCGAAACGCAATCGACCGTAGCATCGGTAATTATTGCATAACCTTTATAAAGTTTCAATTCGTCATATGTCAGAAGCGGTAGAAATATCGACTGATTGTAGAGACAAGAAGCGTTAAATTGATTCCTCGGTGTGCCGATATTTTTTTCTTTTTTATGCTAAATTTTATTTTTATAGATCGTGCACGGGACACAATCATGCTCATTTCGATTTTATTTGTAAAAAAAGTTTGAATATCTCTATCTTTCGATACTGCCTACGAGCTCGCGAGTATTTTTGGCAGGCTTTGCGCGTCTGGGTTATAAAAAGCATAAAATTAAAAGGAAGAAAGTGTTAAAAATAAAGAAAATGATAGATAAAAGCAACAAACTAGAATTGATCTCATGCTGATAAAATAAATAAAAATAAAATTGGTTAAAATCTTGCAGTGCACTGCCTACGGTTTGTACTGGTGCATTCCTCCAACTGCTGCCTCGAAACTGTCAAGGCTTGGAGAGACTGCAACATTTGCTGGGAGGGCATTCCGCTGGACAATCGATAATGGGTGGAATTAGTATTTGTAATAGTCCTTGCCTGTGTGGATCTGGTGGGATGTCATTGAATGACTAATAGTGATTAATGATGAAAAAATGTGCTTTACAAAATGAAAGATAATAAATAATCGATCATTACTAAAAGAGATAAGGACAAAACGAAAAGGAAAAAAACATTATCAAGCTAAAATAATGATAAAATATGATAATAAGTTAAAGTGATTATTCAAAATAGTCGGATGAATATTTCTTACTTATTGTTAAAATCTACACTAAAACTCTGGTAAAGGCTCCTTTTCTATACAAACACAGGCTAAAGCTGTTCTTTACGATAATTACCTATTTTGTCGACGACTGACTGTCTACTGCATGTCTCCATGTGAACATATTCGTTATATTGTAGGTACCCGGTCTGAAACGTAAATAATAACTAAGAGATCAAATCCTCTATTTGGACAGGAACGACTAAATAATTGTCAAAAGCATTGAGTCATTTGGCATCAAGTATGTCGCAACAAATTATTCAAACTATGAACAAACTGGATTGATACTACTGTTACGACCCTAGGGTAACAAGAACTAAGAAGCCAGCAAGAAACTTTTCAATGAACAATATTTACTAACAATAATTACAAAGTTTTTGTTTTAAAAGATGATAAAAGATGCACTACCTTAATTGTATGTAAATTTCAGAGTCATGAAGTTAAATTCAGTTTATAATCCACTATGAATAGTTGCACCACTTCAAGAATTAAACACACTAATTTTAGTAATTTAGTAATCCCCTTTTAGTCCGACAATTTTGTATATCAATTAACAAGTGAAAATACTAGAACACCGCACAACCACACAAATTCTCTCTGTATTACTGAAGTTCATCCGACAGTAATATGCAAAATACATAATCAACTATGTTGTATTGTATACTTAACAAAAGGTTGACATCTTATAAACATGTCCTGAAAATTTCAGACACAAATTCGATTCAAATGCTGAGATATAGCCATCTAAAGAGAGGTGGTGTGAGGATTTTGACAGTCTTCTCTATTCAATAATGAGTAATTCCGCTCTGAGTATGAAAAACGTTCCCCAGTCGTGACCTCGTTGACCCTTGAGTTTAAACAATTTCATTATTCGTTTGGGCTTGAATTATGTACCATATATTGCTGGACAGTATTCAAAAGTTTTGGCGTCCGTTTTTCAGCATGTCTAGGCCAAACGCATACTGATATGACGATAACTTTCTGTACGATATATCACGCGCAAAACGCTAGTAGTGAAAACGGCAAAATTTTATTCGTTAATTCACTGTTATGACATAAGTTTATCAGTAGCAACATCTTTGTATTACAATTGCAGTTGAAAACGTTGTTGTAAACCAATTACGTAAGTGACGTTGACGTATGTTATTATCTTGACGTTAGCTCGTTATAAACGGCTGATCAAGTCGCTGATGTTCGGCAGCAATCCCTGTAGATTTGCTACGTTAATGTAAGTGAGAAATCGTCGATTGATTTACATTTAAACGCCTCGCGTATTCTCGTCAACAAATACCCGCATAGAATAATCCAACAATGTATGTACGCTCATCGAACTTTACTCTCTTGACTTTATTTTTTATTTAATGAAAATGATTGAGAAACAAAAGTAAATCCTGACCATTGGGATATGGAATATGAAAACAAAAATCCTGTTGATCGCATAAGATGTAGTTACTTAGACGTTATCTAAAATTTGCACGTTGACGTCGTGCGAAATAACGTGGTAACTGACTGCAATAAATTATATTCGATATCGTGGCTTATTTGTTGAAATATATATAAGTAGTACAATTTTGATCTTATAGACTATGACTACGAAAATATTTGAAAAAATAAGTGATGCTTTTGAAAGTCAGTCAGTATATAAACATGGAAAATATGGATCCGAATACTCTAGACATGTATTAAAATTGATGAATCGTGCAGCAAAAATATGATTTATTTCTCAAGCCTCCTTAAATGTTAACAATTTAAACTGATGAATCGTGCAGCAAAAATATAATTTATTTCTCAAGCCTCCTTAAATGTTAACAATAGTTGCGGGTTTCTATTTTGTATAAAACACTTGTTTACATAGAGAAAAATGTGTTTGTATTTGTTTGTCTGCAGTTCAATCCTGTGATCATGGCCTAATTTCCATGCATGTATCAACTACAGATAGTAACCAAAACAAAGTCTTGACACTTTCCTGGCTTCTAAGGATAAGTTCCGTTGTCCGTGCAGATTTCTTATTTTGTTATAGTAAAATAAGCAGAAAGTAAGCATCCACAATCACATCACGCTAAACTGCAGGTATGTATTTCTCTTCAAGCCATTTTTAACTTTTTTCATTAAAGCATGAAAACAAATTTTAAAATTTTAAATAACTTACATAAGGTAGGACGCTGAGGGGATATCGATGCAGATACATGGATAGTCACATAGTACGGTAGTCAGGCATAAACAAATAACAAATCCAATTAGACATCCAGACCGTCCGTCCATCTTCATTTGCACAACAATGTAAAAACGCATTTCTAATTGCATTATACCAGCATTATATCATACTCTACAAATGATAAGCGATTTTCAACTGATGTCTGTAATGGCTACTCATAGTGTGCGTAAATTTAAGCAAAATCTTGTTACAATTTTACAACCATCATACGTGTGTATATAATTTCGCGAGTAATGTTTATAATAAACATACATTTCAACATACGCGAAAATTAAACTATTAAGGAAGAATTGGGAGGACAAATTATTTAAATGTTAGTCGAGGAAATGGCACTCATACGTTTAAGAACAAAAAGAGATTTCGAGATACCAATCATACCTATTTGTCACTTGGAAACTATGAATGAAAAAAGGTAACTGTTGTTTGTTGTGAAAGTTTGACTGACCTGTATTCTCGTTATCACAAGTGTCGTCATTGTGTGTGTAGCCATTGATTCTTTATTAAGGGCTTCAAAACCAAGAACATTTTGGAAAGGTTTTATTTCAGATAAGATATCACCTTTTCAATTTTTCGAAACCAAAAGGACCATTTGTGGGGCTCCAATTAATAATTCTAAAGAAACGATAAAAAATCTGCAAAATTAATCAAGGACACCCGTATATTATATGAACAAGCACATTTACTGTCATTGCAATTTAGATAAAATCGTATATGACTCCCCCTTTTTGATGTAAGCATTTTGATTTAAGCATATATTAGCAGATACATCAAACGTACGAAAGAATCTGTTCTCATTTGTATTGGTCTTCTTAATTTCTATGACGTGGATTCTTTCTTTAATTTTTACCAACTGTTCGATAACTATTCAATTTCCATTGGCATCTACATGTATAAAGACGATGCCGGATTTGTTTTTGACATACTTTTTTGTTTAGCATACCTGATGCAGGAATTACTAGCGCAACACACGTACGTGTACAAATATTGTCGGAAATTAGGACACATCTCAGTGCCAGTGTCCCTATTTGGTTTATTATTACGGACAAATGACATTTAAACAGATAGAAAGATGTCTGGTCATAATGTAACAAGAACCCACATCAAAATTCGAAGATGAAAAGGTGTGTGTATGTGTGTGTTTTGGATGGGATTTGTTTTGTAGGAACTTCTGAATGCGACTTTTTGTAGATTTAGACTATTTACTGACACATAAAAGAAAAAAGTGCGCTTGGTTGCAGGAAAATATTGTACTCATTAAAGCAACACGATATGATGTCCTATGAGGTATCAACATGTACATACGTTTGCCTTTGTGTGTTAATAAGAGAGGGTTGTAGACTGCAACTTTTACTTTTCATCTTACGTTATCTAAACGTAAAGCTAACGTCTGTTAATGGTCAAATTTCAGTCAAATGTAAGCCATCAGTCAGCGTATATATATATTTTTAAAAGTTTATTACCATAGTTTTTGCTCTAATAAAAGTACGGTGTTCCCCTGTAGTCACAAGTACACTTTCTTTTGCGTGTCAGTATGTAAATAATATGATTTAAAAACTTCAAAACAAGAGGGCCATTGGCCCTGAAGCGCTCACCTGATATAATATAACTTTTTGTATACCAATTTTCAGGTTGATTGGACAAAAAATGTGACCTGTAGGGTGCACACAAGGTTTAACTAAGATTTGACCTCGTGACCTAGAATTGATCAAGACAATCATTCTGATCAATTTTCAGGTTGATTGCCGAATGATTGGGCAAAAATGTGGCCTCTAGAGTGCACACAAAGTTTTACAAAGATTTTACCTCAAGACCTAGTTTATGACCCCAGATGACCCAATTTCGATCTTGTCCGAGAATTGATCAAGACAATCATTCTGATCAATTTTCAGGTTGATTGGGCATTGGGCAAAAAATGTGGCCTCTAGAGTACACACAAGGTTTTTCTAAGATTTGACCCTGTGACCTAGTTTTTGACCCCAGATGACCCAATTTCAAAGTTGTCAGAGATTTCAACAAAACAATCATTCTGAGCAAATTCCAGGTTGATTAGGCAAAAAATGTGGCCTCTAGAGTGCACACAAGGTTTTTCTAAGATTTGACCCTGTGACCTAGTTTTTGACCCCAGATAACCCAATTTCAAACTTGTCCGAGATTTTATCAAGACCATTATTCTGATCAATTTTCAGGTTGATTTGGCAAAAAATGTGGCCTCTAGAATGCACATAAGGTTTTTCTAAGATTTGACCCCGTGACCTAGTTTTTGACCCCAGATAACCCAATTTCAAACTTCTTCGAACTTTTATCAAGACAATCATTCTGAGCAAATTTCAGGTTGATTGGTCAAAAAATGTGGCCTCTAGAGTGCACACAATGTTTTTCTAATATTTGACCCCGTGATCTAGTTTTTGACCCCAGATAACCCAATTTCGAACTTGTCCAAGATTTTATCAAGACAATCATTCTGAGCAAATTTCAGGTTGATTGGGCAAAAATGTGGCCTCTAGAGTGCACACAAGGTTTTTCTAAGATTTGACCCCGTGACCTAGTTTTTGACCCCAGATGTCCCAATTTCAAACTAGTTCGAAAAGTTTCAGATTGATTGGTCAAAAAATGTGGCCTCTAGAGTGCACACAAGGTTTTTCTAAGATTTGACCCCGTGACCTAGTTTTTGACCCAATTTCGAACTTGTCCAAGATTTTATCAAGACAATGATTCTGAGCAAATTTCAGATTGATTGGGCAAAAAATGTGGCCTCTAGAGTGCACGCAAGTCAAAGGTTGACGCACGACGCACGACGAACGACGCACGCCGGACGACGGACACAGCGGTATCACAATACCTCACCATGAGCACTATCGTGCTCAGGTGAGCTAACAAGGAAAGCAGCGTTTCGAAAAATTTTTAATATGCTTGAACAAATGGCGGAGTGGTATTGGAAAGATACGGAACATGAACGACGGTACTTTCGAAAAAATATATTGTGTAGTTTGCGGAACGGGTCTGTTTTAAATCAATTTGGAAACAAGATATTACAACATGAATTAATCCTTCTCGATCCCGCTTCCTAGATAATGCACCAGTACTCGCGCCTAATGTATGAACCGGTGAAAAGTCCGAAACTAGAAACATTTTGGTCGCAAGGCCGACGCTGCACCCCCGAACACCAGACATTGTCTAAATGACGTTACGTTTCTGTTCGCTTCTTCGTGTTCTAGATTAATATTCTACATGCTTTTGTTGAGTATGAAGATGTACGTACACATTAGGCTACTTACATAAACTGACACGATTTAAAAACGCAAAATAGTACTTTTACAAATGCTAAGTCCTGCATCTTACAAAATCGATGTATAGCCATGTAAAATTGTAAATGTTACAATTGTTAACATAACAGGACAGAAAATGATCTTTAAAGCCACGAAAAATGCCTGAATGGACGTCAGATTATGCAAAAATGCACATTGTGTCAAGAGCCTGGCATTGAACATCGACGACAGCGAACCCAGTAATTTCACAGGCGATTTATCACCATGTCGCGATGTATATGACGCCCGCGACTACCAACCATAGAATTTGCTGTAGACTGAGCCGTCACAAATCTGTTGTGTTAGTGACGTTGACGTATACAATTATGTTGACGTACAGTTGTTACACGCAGCTGACCGGGACGTGGGTGGACTGTAAATCTCCCTGTGTCGTTTACACGTCTCATAAACCTTGGAACCGTCGATTCGGCTACATTAAAGCGTCTACACTGTAAAACAATACCGTAATTTTTTTATCACTTTTACGGTGCATTTGTAACGGTATTGAGCCGTAGCGAAAAATCACTGGACGAACCGTAAAATCTGTTGCATTATGGGTAAAACGTGTTGCATTGTGGGTAGTAAATTTGAAGCGTGGACATTTTTCTGCAAGCAGACAGGTATTTTTCCCATTGAAAGAGTCCGTTTTTGCCTCGTCCTTGTTCTATTTCGGCCTATTTTTGACATTATACAACCGGTATTAGCATTTTTGTTCTAGATACAATGCTTGGCTTTTGCATTTTTTGAAATGAGAAGCAATATTTACCTTTCGGTCATGTGTTTCTGAACACTACCCCACCCACCATCTTTTACATTGTATCAGAAACAGATCTTCAAACCCCCCTCTGAAGCCTGATTATTTCATTTTCATGCAGAATGTCATTGTAATTCTAGGAAATGACCCCCTATTTGTACTTTCCAACACTCCAGTGGCGGATCCAGAGGGAGTGGGGGGGATCCGATGCAGACGGGGGTTTCCCAAACTTTCAGTATAAATATTTTTTTTCGTTCCGTAACCATTTGTTTTTCTGTTTTTATATGATTAGCTAGATTTAAGGAATTAAGTTACCCTTTTGCATGTTTTGTTACATGTTTTATTCAGATCTGTTGAAACAGCAATATTACTGGAAAAGGAGAAGAACTGTACTTTTATTGAAAATTTAGATTTTGCAGTATTGTTGTTGGTAGATTTACTTTAACAGGTTATAAGGTAGAATAGTTAGATGTATGATTTTCAGTAGAAAACCAACAAATCAAACAAACATATTGGAAGAACAAAGAAGAGGATTGCAATGACAAAAAAGAAATGGACCAACAAGACAAAAGAGGGCAAAATTTTGCACCAGCCGGCGACGGATCAACTACAGTATAGACCCGCCATGAACGAACTGACGCGAAATGGTTGACGGCCGGTGCATGCAGATTTTATAACATACTGTCTGTATCGGTTGTCAACCTCTTTGTAAGTCAGATCCTACATCACTTATTGGTATCCTGTGACAATTTGGCTGAACTTTACCTGAAGAGATTGAATTTTATCAGTGGTGGCTTGAAAATATTATAGACTGCCAGGGATTTTGATTTCATTTAGAAAGGAAAAGAATATCATTCACACTGAATAGAACATCAGGAGTCTAGAACTTGGATTTGAGGTTTTGTCCCAGCAGATGGATGACTGCCACAGTGCCACAAAAATGCTTGGACGAGATAGGTACTACAACACATCACGGCTCTGACAATTTGCCGTAGTACGAAGTATGTATTGCTCGACACTCCCAGCAAACGATTCCAGTCCTAGACGATTATGCCTTTGTCCAATCTTAATCAGATGAATAAGAACACAGTGGTCTAAAACTAACTTCATCATGACAAGCCAGAGATTGCAACTGTTTATACTATTTCCTTTTAATATGTCTGCGATAAAAAGTGTGATTGAGGGAGTAAATTTCCGATTTTGCCAGGGGAACATTGGACACAACATTTAGTACTTTATCATGACAATCAGCCGTCTCGTTACTCAGAATGTCAACATGAGCAGGACACGACACAATTGTAACCTCGGCTCCATTCCAGAGGCACTCATCATTTCGTGCCTTGATCAGTTCTACTAGATGGAGTTGTTTTTGTTTTGTACAGATTGTAAGGAAGAGAGAGTTGGATAGAACAGCAACTGTTGCACGATTTATTTATCATCCAATTAAGTGCATATTGGATAACTCTTTATTCTGCAGTATAATTGATGAATTGTTACAGTTTTTTTGTGTGTTGACCTTTTTTGCAGATGAAACCATTGCTGCAGAGACGCCTTGATTATCATCCCTACTGCCATCTGTATAAGTTTCGAGGTGCTCAGAATAGTTTTATTCAATGTGCGCCTTGGTTTGAGGTATTTGTCTGTATGTCGATTTGTTAACAAACATAGAAATTAAACCAAAACGAACCATCAGTTTTCAACAGAAAGTGAAACATTTTAACCCAGATCAGCATGTTCATTCATGCACATTTATAAAGGACAATAAACCAGCTTAATAAAACCTTTTTCAGTAATTTCTTACAGGGAAACATCAAGAACAGTATCACCGTAACGGTACCTCATGGTAGATTTACGGGAAATAACCCGGCAGCTGGTTTCCAGGACATTTCCGTAAAGTTACGGTTTGGCTGTAACTGTCTCACTGTAGATTTACGGTTAATGCTGTAGATTTACGGAAAGACATGGTTATGGGCGGAGCGTAATTTTACGATACGGTCCTGGAAACCAGCTGCCGGGTTTTTTCCCATATTTTTTTACGGGATTTTTTTTACAGTGTAGCTACCTTCATTTGCGAAACACGGCAAATCCAAAGTCAAAAAACTCAATTCCTTTTTCGCAAAGTAAGCCTCAGCATTTTCACACCCTATTACCGGCTATCACTACAGCAGTTGCTAACCTTGGGCAGTATGATCTATAAATAGCGGGTGTACTGGGTAGGTCATTCTTTTTCCATCTTTGCTTTTGTGTTAAAGCCTTTCTCAGCTATATTTGTAGTGCACTTGGCTGGCCATACATTTGAGCACCTACATGATAAATATTAGCCCAAAGAATCCCTAAACAACAAAATTATTCATCGACAAAGTCGTAACTTCACAATTTTTTACGTAAAATCCAACTTTCAGTCCATATAATGAGAAAATGATAAGACGATCATTAGAATTAATATAACTATTAAAATAGACAATCAATTTTCTTACACTGTGTAAATTTAGAGAACTGTCTGGATTGAATTAACTTCAGACTGATCGATTAAAACTAAACACTGATGCCGATTTGGCTATCACGAACAGCATATTGAAAATTTGAATGGCAAACCCGGACATAAGTTGATGGCAACACAGAACAATATGTCTTGTTGGAAAAGCGGCATCTCTTTCAACAAGAAATTGCATGAAAGGAGCATAAATAATGAATTAACACCATTTCTTGATAGACTAGCCAATTTCTGAATTATAGACATAGAAATCATCTAGATATGGTTGAAGCTGAGTAACACAAAATTGAAGGACGTATGCAACCATTAGTTGTAGATGATAGTTTGTCGGTTTAGGTATACATCCCATCATTAAAAACACCACTTTTTAGCCGTACGAAATGCATCAAATTACACACATTTGTACATACACTTCTGATAAGTTGATTCAACGTGCCGGATTTCAAGATTATGCTTCAAAAGGAAAATAATTTACAAATATTACTTTACTCTATATTTATATGCAGCGGAGGTAATTTTGAACATTTCTGTCAAATATTTCTGTAAGTATGCATTGATTCAAAATTCTTAACCATTCAAAATGGTTATGTTTAGAATGGATTTGTAACACAGTTTAGGAATTACTGACACTTATCAAATTCACCTCTGGCTCTTTAGTGCTAATGATGGGTTGCAAACCTTAAAAAAACTACACATACTTTACAGTGAAAATTGTGGATTTTACATCATGTCGTCGCTGTTTCAGGCACACAATATGACTGTAATCTTTTTTAAATTTCATTTAGTCAGACTTAACTTAAATAGATGGAACCCACGCAAATATATGTATATGAATCCTGCTATTTCAAAGTCGGTCAATGAATCTTCAAACATTTCGATCGAATGTTTTGCGCGGTGCAAATTTGTATTTTTCATTGCGAAACGATTTGGTTTATTGGGGTTTTACGCCGTTTTCAACTGCCATGGTTATATCGCGGCACCTTGAGCGCCTAACCATGGATTCCTGTTGTTTTTCATACAAGTACTAACACAATAGACTAACCGAGCCTCCAGCTGCTCGCCCACATAGCTTAACAATATCAAACCATTGGTGGGTAACATTAGTTAGAAAAGATATTTGCCACGGCCGGGGATCGAACCCGGGTTCTCTCGAATGAGAGTCAGATGCGCTATCAATGTTCAGCGTTTTGGCCTCATTGCGAAACGAAGAAGAGATATCGGTGATAACGGATTATCAAGCAAGAATCTGTTGATATCGATAAAACATCATGATTGTGTTCATAAAGCACATGATTGCAACTAGCCTAGGTAAGTGAATACAGAAACTAGTGAAGGATCAAAGATCAGTCAGCTAGGTAAGGATCTCTATGGATAAGGCGAGAAATCTCCCTAAACGTCTGAAATGGAAAACTCAATTTTCAAAACATGCAAATTGATAAATATCTCGAGCTGTATTGTTAGATCTATACCAAAATCATATGAAAATTGATTTTGTACAATCAAAACGATCCGACATGTACAGATAACTCCGTAAAAAGAGGCATTCTTTTGGAAATGGTTAAAAATGTTTATTTCTTTATTCTGTGTTATGTTTAACCTTGCATGGTGAAGTAAAGCCGAGTGGTCATTGGACAAATAGACCTCTCAATAAAAGTACCCAACCTCCAGCTGCGCTCTCACATAGATGATTCACACCCATTGGTGAGAGACAAATGACTTTTGTCAAATGTAAGAATGGATACTGGTCGGCCTGGGGTTCGAACTCGCAACCCCTGGATTGACAGACTCCGACGTTAACTGGACTCGGCTTAAACAGATACATGTTGAAGCAAATACTCTTTATAAAGCAAACCGCACGGAATCTCGGACAAACAAAAGAGCTTTGTCCGTATGATTCTAAAACCACACAACTGCAGCTTGAATGAAGCCGTGGTTACGAGATTTTTAACAGCTAAAACCGCTTGGACCATTCTATTTATAGCGTAAGATTTAACCCTATTAACCATAAGATTCCATTTCCTATATTATCAATAGCAATGAACTCTGTGCTAAAAGTACACTAGATTTACCGTATTGACAAACCGTTTATGTAGGCCTACTTATAAAGTCTCACAACTATGGCCACATACGAGATTTTATAGCAACACATACGATGCACTATTGTTTCACCAAAATTGCGCCACGGTTAACTGGATAAAAACATTCTCCATTTATCTGATTTTAATATCAAATAAATAACAACGACATCGCTGTATTGTCCACCCAAATTAACCCAGGACAACTTAATTTTCGTGTGCAAAGTCCGTTAGTTGAGTGCCTTAACCTTAACAAGTGGGGTCATTACATATGCAGATGTCTCGGGTTAATCTTACTAGACAATATAAATGATCATTCTGATATTTGGCTAGTATAATTACCCGGTCAAGGTCAGTAATTATCCTCCAAATAGTGTTCATAATTAAAACTCTTATTAAATTCCCCTGCAAATAATCGAGTTCATAAGCAATAATTAGATAAAGCGGAAACTCACAATTTTAAAACTTAAATTTATATTGCTATAATAGACGAATAACGCAATGGTATTTTTGAGCATAGGATCTAATGTTGAAGGTATTTTTTTAAAGTTAGTCTGTGCCCGATTTTATAAACGCCGGCTAGAGTTAACCAAATGGCCAAGTATCTGTTTCGGTTATTTTTCGATTATTCACATCGGAAAATTTGAACAAATCAGTAAAATATTTTGTTTGTGCTAAACAGCGTTGATTGTACGGCGCTCTGCAAGCGCCGTACAATATGGCATGCTACATGAGCTTTATCACTGGGGATGTAAATTGTACAAGGACATGGAGTAATGAACAGTTCCGCGACTGTTCATTACTACATTTTGGCCGATTCGATTGGCGATAGTTCGGGCTATATAGTGTGGATGTTCCTCTGTTTTATTCAACATAATTCTTTGTTTGTCTCAACACTGTTTGTTTTCTGTTTTCACTCGGGCTAAATGCGTAGATTTCTTGACCACAAAAGTTCGTCATGTTGCCGGTTGAAAACATGAAATATATCAAACGTGTAAGTGTAGGAGGTTTCTCAAAATGAAACATCGATGGAAATCAACTCAAATATTCTTACTGCGTAGAAATGTTTTGGGCTAATTTGATACCCGACCTGATCGATAGGATACATTTTGGTCAATCAATTTGGAGCCGTACCACCATGTCGTCTTGTACGATCTGGCCTATGATTTGATTTCATGAGATGTAACGCCGTTTTAAACCGGTATGGCCATATTGCAGTGGCTGGAGCACATAAACGTGGATTCCTGGGAAGTTCTTGCTTCATATATAGCTTATTCTTATCTGATGCTCTTTAATCAAACAAAAGTACCAGCATTCATGTACTGTTATAATTATCATCAGCAAATTTTAAATATTTCACACCATGATCACTTGGATAATGAAAAAGAATTGTACATAGACAATCAAAATAGTATCATTTATGCTGTCTGTGATTGCCTGTTTCAAGTACTAATCTCCTGTCGGTGATCCCCCTACGTGCTGTTCGTGATTGCATAAATTTGTAGCTCACCAAACTTTGTTTGACTATAACGACATAACGGAATAGTTGATTGTCTTCACAAGCAATTAGTTGGTAGATAATATACTAGATATCCATTCTGTAATAAAATTTCTAACATTTGCTTCAGTGTTTTTCTGCTATTTGCATGGAAAGATGAATTTTATATGCAAATATGTGAAGTTTCGACTTTGTTAGTGAATCATTTTTTTGTTTGAGGACTCTCTGTGCTAATATTTGACATGTAGGTGCTCAAATGTATGGCAAGCCAAGGGCACTACAAATTATAGCTGAGAAACGCTTTTACACAAAACAAATATGGAAAAAGTATGACCTACCCAGTTCACGCGCTATTTATAGATGATACTGCCCAAAGGTTAGCAACTGCTGTAGTGATAGCCGGTAATAGGGTGTGATTTTATACACAATTTTCCTTCGTTGTTCTCGTATGTTTTCGATAAGTAAATCAAAGTGGCAATTTGTACACCAAAAAATCTTAGTGATTTAACACGTGGTCTGAATGCACGAGACGCACGAGCATTTAGTGATGGGCGATTCAGATGTCCGGATAGTTTACAGAAAACACGACAAAATCGCTGGGGCGTGAAGCGTATACATTGTCTCATACATGTGCCCAAATATGATGCCGATCGAGGCAGTAGGAAAGGAATGGTTAATGAAAACGTATTTTGCGTTTTTAAATCGTGTCAGTTTACTATCCTTGCTCAAAATACTCTTAAATCAAACCTTTACGACACATAACGTCCATAGTACTTTGGTTTCAAAACCATTTCCCAACCACTTACGCCTTCCGATGTACTGAGGTGTTAAAGCTTATGAAAAACAAGTATTGAAGAAGTGGAGGAAAATGCAGATTACCATACATGTATGTTTCCCTTATCTATCGCTATTTTCCATCAATCCTATCGCAGAGTTTTTCATTCTGATAGAAAAATTTTGTCCTCTGCAACACTGACTTTGGACTGGTGTGATACAAACAACAAACTTAAAAATTAACGCATAAATACGAAAAGCTGTATTAAGTATTTATTCAAATAGTTATGTATTATCCGAAGCATGGCAGTTTAAGCCATAGTTGTTATCCATCCCAAAATATGCAAAATCCCCACAGTGTTCGCTGTTTGAAAATTATAATAAAAATATATACTCTGTTCCAAAAGAAAGTGTACACTATCACTTTTTACTTTTACCCTTACTTTAAAGAAGTTGGCGAGAATCTAGGGAGAAAAATGGGAAAAAATCAATTCGAAAGAAATACACATTTATTTAATTTAATGAAAAGTAACACAGTAACAAAAGCGACAACTAATTCGTTGATGTTCATCAATGTTGGTTTTCTACAAGTCTGAAATTGAATATAGATTTTTAAATTGGACAGAAGAAAATTCTATATAAGTTTTGACGTAATTCTGTTGTAGACGACACAACACATTTCAATAATACATGTAATAGAATTATAAGACAGGAACGATGATTTTCTGGTTATCAGGGTTTTCTCCTACTGGTTTTTAAAATGTTTTAAAACTTCTTTGAAAATTAAAATCATATTCTCTATGTTGAAGTTTTAAGGATATCCATTTTAAAATTAACTATTTTACAATAAGTTAAAAAAAACTACTTCACTTTAAAAATAAGAGCCCGATTTTACTAACACGAAACGTTTACACAATATATTTCAAAACAAATGAAATACAAATAATAGATAAAATTAAACCATTTGTCATCTAGCTCAAAACACCAGAATTTGATGTTCGTTATAAAAAGAAACGATAAATAGACATTGCAAGAAGAAAAAGACATTGTTTAAATCTGAATTGTCTTGTTTTCATGCGGTAACATTTATTTGTAACATTAAGTTTCATGAATATGGCAATCTGCATGAAGCATATAAATGATTTATCATTTTAGATAAAGGTTTATCCCTTTCTTGATGAGACATGACGCTTTTTGACGCCCATAAAATTTTTGTTTTGGAAAACACTGTGTAAAACGAAAAAAATGCTTGTTATAAGCGATTTCTTCATTTCCTACTGTAATTTCTATCCAGAAAATAAAGACAAAATATAAGATTTCATTCATTTGAAATTATCATCTGCAAAAACTTTGAATTTGGACCAGGCTGTTTTATGCAGTCTGGTAAGTTGTATACTGTACGTACCATATCTACAGACACTATAAGTCGTGATTGCCTCAGTAAAGAAAACATGGTGAAGGTCATCCGACTTTAATTTTAAAGTGGCACAACCTGTGGTATAAGAGGAAAAGGAGACAAACTCATAGGATAAGTGAAATATGAAATGACTGTTCGACTGGTAAATATTTTTAGTTTGAAAATTGATTGAATGATAGAAAAGATTCCCATAATAAATGAGATATCCATTAAAACTATAGTTGCGTACGCTACATTTTCTAGTATTTCGTAATATCAAATTTCTTATGACATCTTAGACATGTGTCGTTTTTCCACATCGTGGATTGTTTCTGGTGACTTCATGTACATTTTACAAAGCTATTCGTCGCCAAACGTTAACAATACCGTCTGAAACGTTCGGATGTCTCATGAACCTGAAAACGGCCACACAATTACGGTGATTTTACTTTAATTTTTATTCATAAGGAAAGGTTAACGAAGGAATTGTGCCTGAATTCTAGATACGTACTCGGTGCGTCGACGAATCTTTTTCGCCCTGACGAATATCCAGGTACGGTTACAAATACGTCGTTAGGTACCAAAGCTCGCAGAATTTGTGTACTAGGCCGAACCAGATTTCCATGTGAAGAACCACACAATCGCTCTACATTAGCACAATATTGCCATGGATTCATATGCATAGTTCGAACAGATTGGATAGATCTGTAACAATGGACACCATCTGTTTGAACGCTGTTATCGTATATACCAAGTTTGTTACGACATCGCTGTAATGTGTCTCTGTACGCTTGAACGACAGGAGCAACAAAAACATTTAAATGCCGAAAATACCAGACAAAACAAAAAGACAACACACACCATATGGATCATAAAAACATGCAAATTCAATATTAACCCCAATATTCGCTCTTAATAAATTAACGAAACATCTCGTGAACTAATTCGAAAATACGAATTAAACATTACAATATTGCTAAGAATTACACACTTCTGATCTCTTGGTCTCGCCTTTCTTCAATTGTTAATTTTAGCTTTCAATTAGGGAATGGTCTATAGGTTATTCATTTAGAAGATACAATACGTACGATATTGACATATATATGAGAATTTCTCCGTACAGTCATGTAGCTTCCAGATACCGACAGACCCGTTAGTGTTATAGATAGCACAGCTTGTGTTGTTGTATCCTGAACTTGTCTGTACTCCAGGATTGGAGGCCAAGTTGGTATAATTGATAGACGCACCTGTATGGGTAAATTGTTGAAATATGAAATGAGTTCTACTCGACGAAAAAAAAAAAAAAAAAAAAAAAAGATATACTGTAACGTAGCTTTAAATGACCACTAAATGGAGTTGAAACTCCTTATGTACTCTGTGTTCGACGGGAATCACCCCCCCCCCCCAAAAAAAAAAAAAAAAAAAAAAAAAAAAAAAAAAAAAAACACGATATCTCCACGGTCAACACCTCAATACAGATTTGCCATATCAAAAAGAAACATGATAAAAACTGTTCGATACGTGATTAAAGTGACATTTCACATTTATTTCATTTTGTAAAAGTATGTCTTGATGCAAAGATTGTTTATTGTAATACGTAGAACTGATATCAGTTTTTTTTTAAGTTGTTAGATCTATTTATAAGCGAAAAATACGCCTTTAAAGTTGAGACAGAAATGACAAATTCTATATAAATCTGAACTGTTGTCCACAATAATTTGTTTAATTTTAGCACAAATATATATATTTCTCGAAAACAGTTCAATATTTTGGCTTGAAATTTTTGGAATTTTCATAAGAAAAGATGCTCTTTCAGATAGAATAAAAGTACAATTTACGTAAAGATAATTGTGAAATGTCACTTTAAAGGGAAATTAGTATTCTCAGGCCTAAATTCCTAATGATCCACAGAAGTTGGCTTTTAGCATGTTGTCACACTATTATACACATTATATGACAGAAGACAAGATGAATACAGTAAATGACATAAATCGATAATTATGCAGCGGTGTAAAACTACGAGTATGTTTAACGGTGTGATAGTATTTACGAATTGATGTGATATGGGATTTTATATCCGTCGTTACGTAATCTAAGCCACCCAGGTCAGGCGAAGCTGAAATTTTGTACAGAGGAAAATTGAAGGCCATATTTTAATCATGTACATTTATTCTTACAGAAAATTACCCCGAAAATAAGCAAATATGTATCTTTAAAGTCAACTTACTATTGACTCGTTTAATACTCGCTTACCTGACGTCCACTGAGCATGTCCAGAAACATTGTTGTAACCAATCCAAACTGGGTTATTGAACCATGTCAGTAAAATCTGGCGTAAATATTCCTCGGTTATTAAGTTAGGGATAGTAACAAGGTGACCTCCTCGAATTGTACAGTGTGTTTCAGCAAACTGATAGCTGTACCGTGACGTCGTCATGATCTCATAACAGTTACCCTGGTATTGAGTCATTATGTTTGATCCCCCACCGTTCGGTAATTTTGGGCAGCCGCTTATATCTCCTGTAATACATTAAAGCCGCAATCTGGTAAAAGGGTCCTTATGGCTGACATTTCATACAACCCAGGAGGGTTTATATCTGATACTGTCCGAGAAGTACAACGTGTAGTTAAACAAAGCTCTCACAGTCTCTTTCTTTAGTGCTACTTCCCAAAACCTGTGTACTCTATACTACATTACACTTTACATCAGAATTGATGGCTTTTGAGCCACTTAAAATACAGGGTGCTCACTCCCAGAGAATAACTGTGATCTTAATCAGGCTGGGCGTATACATAGGCTGGTCTTGGATCCACATGTCACGTGGGCCTCATTTTTTCCAGATCTAGACTCACTTTGTATTTTGATACATCATGAAATGTTGTTTATATCTCTGATGATATATAATTCTCGATATTATAGAGCTTAATGATGTAAATATAAATATATACCAATTTAATCGTTCAATGGTTTGGTTACAGAATAATTAAATATAACGCAATATTGTGAACAGCTTTTATCACCATTCGTATACAGGGTTCAATAAATAAACGAACAATAAGTGGCAGAACATTACCTTTCAAAACGTCAGGTGGCACTGTTACCGCTACGTAATGACCTAAATTATAGAAACAACATGGTGAGATTATGTAGTTCTATGGAAGTATAAAATACAAATCCATATAACTTTAAGAAATGAGAGTTAAAAAATTTGTCATAATGTAGGGAATGTATAGTTGGATGTTGATTTTGAGAAAAAAATATAGATTTAAACATGGTATTTTTTAAAATTTAAATTCAAAATTTAATTTGTGCTTAAAAAACCAACATTGTTATCTAACTTTTTTCACAATATGTATTGATCAATGTTTTATAAATAGAAAAATAAAAAAATACAAGATACATGTACACATACAGAGCTACAGATATGAGGCGCTGATGACATTTACAAATATTAATGTTCACTTTATTGTGAACCAAACCACAATAAGATGATGCAAATGTGAAACCCTAACGTAGGGTAAGTAGAAGATAAACATTATATTATATCAACTTTGTAAGGACAACCTCTTATGAAGAGCTATGCATGTGCATTACATAATATTATAATACAAAAATCTGCCTAAATGACTAAAATAGTGATCTTAATGATACCAATATTGATAGATCTATCTTTCATAACCAAAATACCTATATAGTCCCTGGACTTATGCACATTCACTGAAAAATCTTCAAGAAATCCTCTGACATTTTTATGGCTATTCAATTATTTGTTTAACCCTTTCCCAAACAAGACCTAGTTTTGACATCCCTAGAAGAAATGGCTCGGGAAAACATTGAAACAAAAGAAGAAACTGCTGATAACCAGCAGTTTCTCCTTTTGTCTCAATATTTTCTGTGCCATATTTTACACAAATCCTATCTTTAATAACATCTATTTTGTCAATTTTTACAATTTTTGAAGTGGATCACCCTATAATTTTGTCGTTTGGGAAAGGGTTAAGATCTGATAAGCCCAATGCTGCCCATCACACTGTAATTAGAGATATCAGGTTTCAGGCAGTCTGCTGGTCAAATACACACTCAAACTCTGTTTCATGGAGTTAAATATAAATTCTCTCTTGAAGTATGGGCTCTGGAGATGTTATTTGCAATATTATGTTTAGGCCTACATGTTTGAGTGAAGGTCCTGCCATTTTATGAAAAGATTCCCTAATATCAAAGGCAAAGCATATCCAATATTTCAATTTATTCAAATATGAAGGTCGTCCCAATTTTAAATCTGCAGATGACAAAATGAATGTGTTTATGTGTATAGCTTGTAAAATATTGAGGTTAATGAAGAAATTTCTGGTTATCAGCATTGTCTTCTTTCGCCTCAATGTTTTCTCAAACTGCTATGGTCATATCGCGGTGGCTGGAGCACCTTACCTTGGATTCCTGGTATTTCTCTCACCAAAATCACAACAATATCCAAACAGAACCTCCAACTGCTCTCTCACATAGATGACTTACACCAATTGGTGAAAGACAAATGACTTTTGTCAAATGTCAGAATGGATACAAGCCAAGCCGAAGTTCGAACAGGATTGAGAGACTCCAACGTTACTGATTGAACTATCAGGGCTCGGCATATTGCAATGAAAGTTTTTTTTTCTACTTTTCCCTCATCATTTTACCTTATCAAAATTAATAATCTATATCAGTCTTCAACTTGAATTTTATTTTGTTGTCTGGAACCCCCTTCATTTGCTATGATATAAATTGTGGAGGAATTGCCATCAAAACTCCTTTGAAATCAAAACATATTGTCCACAAAGATGCATTGCGAAAAAGACAATTTTTTTAGAGAAAATGTGCACAATGTCCCTAGCAATGGTTAACACTTTCCAAAATGGCACAAAATTAGACCACCTTAGCAGACGACAAAACGCCCCTTGATAGCCAGAAGTGGCTATCAGCAGTTAAATTTTAACTGCTGATAGCCACTTCTGGCTGTCAAGGGACGAAAATACATGTAGATTTATATAAAGCTTAATTTTTAGCGAGCCGGGACTTTAAGTCCGAGGATCTAATGTCACAGCCCTAGTGTCGATGTCGGCGTCAGCGTCGCGTCTTCAAAAACATTAACTTGGCCTAAATCTCAGGTACTATTAGAGATACAACCTTGATATTTCACACATGAATACTTCTCGACAAGGCCTTTCATTTGGGACCTTGACCTAGTGACTTTGACCTTGGAGTTTGACCTACTTTTAAAAAACTTTAACCTGGCCCATATCTCATGCACTATTATAGATAGAGCCTTGAAATTTCACATATGGATACCTCATGACATTACCTTTGACCTAGACCTTTGACCTTGGACTCCTTTTTTGCGACAAGCTCTCGTACAGTACAGGCGAGCTATGTTGTCTGCGGACAACTCTTGTTTCAAGCTTTTTTCCGAGAGGGATCTCAAAGCCATGTTTGTTTGGGAAAGGATTAACATAATTATGTTAAACTAACAATAATAATCAAATCTTAAAAAATCTTATGGACCATGACCATAGCGTTTGTATAATTCAGGCTGATCTATGTTTCTTGCGAAAATAAAATTCTTTTTCGTTACATTTCAACATGAAAAGGGGTGTTCTCCCTGTTCTCAAAATGTATGCTTTCCAGTTTCGGCATTCTGTCCTGCTAGGATACTTCTCATATTTCACTAGTCTAAACAAATGGTCAGTGAGGTCAGCATGCTGACTGTTAACTGGTATTTTATCACCTATAATGATCTGATTATTGAGATGTGGGACTGATAACGCAGAGCACCGTGAAGGTGCTGTTTGCTACCCTAAGTCTACAGAGTATATAGTTATAATAAAACTATTGAAGTCAACTACAATCGTTGTTGCCTGACTACCTGTTGCTGAGCGTGTTGTTGTTGTCTTAAGTATGCTAGTGCTTGAAGGAAAGACCTGGGGAAAATGTACAGATGTTGGCAGTTCTGATATGCTTTTAGGACTAGTTGATTTCAGCAAAGTCGGTGTAACAGTTGTAAGTTTGATTGTTGTGGACTCGGGTGTCTTCGTTGAAGTTGTTATCTGTGTTCTTGACTCCATTGTACTCAGTGTTACAGTATTTAGGGTATACTTAGTACTCATTGTGACAGTTGTAGGTATTCGATGTGTTGAAAAGTAACTAGACGAACTGTTAGTTCGTAGATTTCTTGTTGTTGAAAAGGAATGTAATGCTGTGGTGGCTGATGTGGTTGGATTCTTCGTGATTGGTGTCGTAGTGAGAGGTAAACTTGTTGACGAGGGCTCTTTATTCATAGTAATTTTATCTGTGTTACTATCTGTGATGTGTGGCGGACTCGTGGTTGAGGGGAAAACACTAGTTTGAGTTTTCAAAGTTGTTTGAGCTCTCGTGGTTGTCTTTGTTGTTGTCTGGCTATCTGTAAACCTTTGTGTTTGACCAATATCAGGAGGTTTAGAGGTTTTGTACTTGTTGGTTGTTTTAAAGTTGTTGGTTGCACCACTAGAATTGATTGATGATACATTGTCGGTGCTTATGTGTGTTGTTTTTGTTGTTGTTGTTGTTGTTGACGACGGCGGGATTATCTTTGTTGTGTGCTCTTTACTGGATGGCTTCTTCGTTGTCACTGAAACATAATCCATATGAGTTTTTTTTTATGAAAAGGTGGAAAATATCGAATATATTATAATCGTACAGAAATACACAAGAGATCATGCAGATGCATTCGAAAGAACATCTTCGATCTAGTTCTCTTTTTTAATTTTGTATGCTGACAAACATGCTTTTCACCGCCATTATTTTCAAAATACTCAAAAAGCGATATTCTGCGAAGATAAGCTTAGTGTTATGACAACAACGGTTCATATTTTCCATGGTTCCGAATACATGATGACTCTAAAAGGTGAGGTTAGATCTACAATCATATTGATTGTGTAATTTGTCATTAAATTAAGACCGATTTACCCATTGCCACACAATATCTCTTTTGACTTCCTACAAGACAAAGGCTTGTTGGGAAAACATTGTGGAAATTGAAGAAATTGCTTGTGACAAGCAATTTCTTCATTTCCCACAATATTTTCTACCCCCAAAGACCGAAAGTTTCTAAATATCATCCACTCAAATTTGTCGTCTGAAACATCTTGGAATTTAGGAAAGTCTAAAATGTTGTCGTCTGGTAATGGGTTAAGTGTCAAGTATTCTACTTACCTATATCGTCCGGCGAAGGAGAGCCCTGGCACACCTGGGCCTGTATTTGATCATCGTCTTGTACATAACCTACCTAAACGTGTAAAATGATGCCTGTGATAAGACTGATAAAGATATTCTTACCAGATAGCCTACTTGTAATTGGCACAAATTTCACAATAATCTTAATTCAAATTTAAAGAACTGGTCCAAAGATTATTTGATTGGGAATAACTTGACAGTAATCGTTATTAATAGTTTCTGTTTCAAAAATGTGTCTTTTTATGAGTTTAACGATATTAATTGATAAACATAGATAAAGAAAAGTATGATTGAATAATAAAAGCATCTAAGGGTAATCCATTCTATTAGTGAGAAAGTAAATATCTTACCAATAAGAATAGATAGGCCTATGTATTAAGCTATCAAAGTCAAAGTGGCGAATTAGCTGTTTTGAATTATACTCGTACATTTAAAGTGACATTTCACAATGATTTGTACATATTTTTTCTTTTATTTTATCTGAAAAAGCAAATGTTTTTATGAACATTCTGAAATTTTCAAACCAAAATATCGAACCGTTTACGATAAATATATATTTTTGTGTTAAAATTAGACAATTGTTGTGGACAACAGTTCAGATTTATATAGAATTTGTCATTTCTGTTTCAACTTTAAAGGCATATTTTTCGCTTATAAATAACAACTTCAAAAAACTGATTGTATTTCTACGTATTAGAATAAACAATCTTTGTATCAAGACATACTTTTAAAAAATGAAATAAATGTGAAATGTCACTTTAATTGAAGACCTATATTGATAATGGGTTTAATTTACCTTATTTGCAAAAGCTATAGATACCCATCCGTCAAGTGTTTTTATAATTGGTTTACAGTCGAATTCAAACAGGTCTCCTAGTCTATCTGCAGACTCGCATGCCTAGATCAACGAAAATTAAACTTTATCTGTCTAGAAAAATACCTGACAGAGCATCTCTAGCTAATAGATAGAGATGCACAGCTGAGCCATTTATCGTGAGCGATACCAAATTACAAAGACACTTGAATCGTGGCTTATTAATTAGGGTATGTGGCTTTGAAACGGGAGGTCAAAGGTTCGAAACCCAGCGGGAACAGGCCTGCTGGATTAGAATCGGGAGGCGCCGTGTAATCAAACACAAAAAAGTGTCTAATAAGCATAAACTGAATGGTTCTTTAATAAGGGGTGATACTGAAATAAACAAAAGCTTTACCAGCGTGTCAATCCTGAAATTCCAAATAAGCTTTTATTGGACACAAGGTAGCAAATTCTACGATGAACGACGTTACTTAATTGGTATGACAAAATGAGCATTCAACGTCTCAATCTTATCCTGACTGTTTAACCCTTTCCCACAAAGCAAAATTTCACGGTGGCCAAAATCGAAAGCAGTTGTAGTCGACAAAATATATGTCGATGAAGATAGAATTCCTGTTCACTATAGCACAGAAAATGTTGAGGCAAAAGAAGAAAATGCTGGTCACCAGCATTTTCTTCTTTTGCCTCAGCATTTTCCCAAGCTGTTTTTATGTGGGACGTCAAAGTCAGGTCTAGTTTGGGAAAGGGCTAGTATTGTACCTTGGCTAAAACACTCCACTGTACGTTATAGTTACATAGACAGTCATAGTCGGCCATCACACTCGCCGTTACTGTCAAAATCGTCAAAACCAGGTAAACAGCCATACCTGAATAAACATTATTACCTGGTCAATATACCATTCCACGTCCACATCACGACCGGAGCACGTCTAAACAAGGGATTCGTGCAGTTAATTTTTGGATGTGATATGGACGCGATATGAACGCGGAATCCTATGTGACCGGCTTTACACTTAAAATATTTCATTAACTAGTTTTTATACGCCGCCGGAGGCGGACGTATATTGGCGTCATCTTCTCCGTCTGTCCGTCCGTCCATCCGTCCATCCGTCCGTCCGTCCATCCGTACGTCCGTCCACTTTTCTTGTCAACGCAACTACTCCTAAGTTTCTGGCTGAATCTTCTTGCAACTTGGTCAATGTTTTCACCTCAATTGGTAGATGTGCATGAAGGAAGGATTTTATGGTTCATTGATTTTTGCTAGAGTTATGCCCCATTAAAACTTAGTCTCTGGGGCTTATTGAAATTGCAGCCTTGTCAACGCAACTCCTCCTAAGTTTCTGGCTCGATCTTAATGAAACTTGGTCAATGTAATCACCTCAATTGGTAGATGTGCATGAAGGAAGGATTTTATGGTTCATTGATTTTTGCCAGAGTTATGCCCCCTTAAAACTTAGTCTCTTGGGCTTATTGAAATTGCAGCCTTGTCAACGCAACTCCTAAGTTTCTGGCTGGATCTTAATGGCACTTGGTCAATGTTATCACCTGAATTGGTAGATGTGCATGAAGTAATGATTTTATGGTAGGCCTACATTGATTTTTGCCAGAGTTATGCCCCCTTAAAACTTAGTCTCTGGGGCTTATTGAAATTGCAGCCTTGTCAACGCAACTCCTAAGTTTCTGGCTGGATCTTAATGACACTTGGTCAATGTTATCACCTCAATTGGTAGATGTGCATGAAGGAAGGATTTTATGGTTCATTGATTTTTGCCAGAGTTATGCCCCCTTAAAACTTAGCCTCTGGTGCTTATTGAAATTGCAGCCTTGTCAGTGCAACTCCTAAGATTCTGGCTGGATCCTAATGAAACTTGGTGGATGTTATTACCTTAATTGGTAGATTTGCATGAAGTAATGATTTTATGGTTTATTGATTTTTGCCTGAGTTATGCCCTCTTAAAACTTAGTCTCTGGGGCTTTTAAATTATATTTCAGCCTTGTGAATGCAATTCCCTCCAGGTTTTCGACTGGATATTTATAAAACCTTCTTGTGAACATAACTTTTTACAGGTTTTTGTGTGGATATTTATAAATCCTTGTCAATGTCATTTTTGTTTCTCAAGGTTTATAAGTGGCGGCGTATATTGTGACCATGGCACTCTTGTTAAAATTCAAATCGCGCAAGATTAATTTCAGGAATATTGGATGAAGTATTGAAAACAAAACGGAAGCTTCGACCAAATCTATTAAAAAGGATGGATATTTAGATATACATTACAAACGCCTCAAATGGGCGTTGAAATAGAGAGACAAACAGATAGCGAGTCATACAGACAAACACACGATTTGATTTTATTGGATGGTCATATCGCGGAGGCTGGAGCACCTAACCCTGGATTCCTGGTATTTCTCTCATCAGTACTACAGACAAACATACGAACAGTCGGGCCAATGTGCGAGTATGTAAACAGGCGAACGGACGAATGGGTGGACAGACAATCACACAGAAAACACACGTCATACCTTGTTAGTGTCACGCGTTTGTCAGTAACCTCAATACGGAAGTCTGGACTGGAATGTACAGATCTACATATTTACAAATGACCAGAGATAGAAGAAATACTTTTTAGATATTCCCATCTTCGCAAGCCAATGATTCTACATCCCCTATGTTACATGTACTTACGAACGTAAGAAACAAAGTGGAGGTAGAATCATTTGCTTGCGAAGATGGCCCTATCCTAAACGGAACAATTTCAGGGCGGTCCGATTTGAAAGCTGCTGTAGACGACAAAACGGATGTGGTATTTAGAACTTGTGAATGTAATATCACAGAAAACATTGAGGCAAAAGGAGAAATGCTGATTATCAGCATTTTCTCATTTTGCTTCAAAGCCTTTTTTCCTATTAAGGACGTCAAAACGATGTCTCATCTCGGAAAGGATTAAAAAGAGATTAAGACTGATTCCGGATCGACCTGACCTCTTACATTTTGTTCCTGGCCATGAAGAACGTATCAGAGAACAATATAGGCTTTGATTAGAAAGCGGGCATCCGAAGGCTGGTCAGGCCGAGTGTTAGTCTTTAAATGCAAACGAGGATTTTTAAGAAATCAAAAGAAAATATGCATCAAAAGTGGTTGGTATTTGATTCATTTGATTTATTCCTCCCACTGGTCTCTCAGGACTACTATTCACCTCACAATTCACTCAGAGATACAGATAAGGGTAATCCGAGTCTTCTCTGATGTAAATACGCTCTTTGATATTTTGATTTTTCGCTATTTAAATAGCGAAAAATCAAAATATCAAAGAGCGTATTTACATCAGAGAAGACTCGGATTAAGATAAGGGGGACGATTCAAATGAGTAGGATATAGAACTGGAATGAAGTTAGAATGTCTTCAACCCCACTTATCTGCAGATCTGAGTGTCATCAACACAAAGAACGGATAGTATATTAGTACAGTTCGAAAATAGGTCGATTTTCACTACTGTAGTCATTGATAAGAAAACATATACATTAGGCCTATAGATAGATGAGGGGATATCAAAAAGGATTTTGCATTAGACATTCCTTCTACGTATTTATACAAGGGCGTATCCAGGATTTTTTTCTAGTGAGTCCAAGCCCAAGATATTTTTCCATGGGGGCGGGGGGGGGGGGCAAGCTCAAATCATGGCTTAAAATATAATAGATATACTCAGTTCCAAAAGAAAGTGTGCACTTCTGCTTTTTACCTTTACCTTATTTTTTACAAAGTGAATGGCAATTTAGGGAGTAAAAGTGATATCATACTTTAGATTAGACTTTAAAGAAAATTGGGATCAAAACAGATGTCGATAGAATTGCTCATATTGCATACACAGAGTCAGATCAGTATGGTGTTGAGATTTGCACTCCTTAAAACTTTTCCCGTGGATAGAGTTACAAGTTTATATGCCGTTGAAGGGTTTGGCCAGGCTTTCCAAGCCATTTCCACGTTAAAGCTTGAACTTTCTAGTAGACGTTACGTGTACGTCAACATTACTAATCGCTACGTTAGTAGTCTAGTGAAATGCCGTCGAACGGTGCAATAACGTTCTAAAGCAAATTTGTTTGCCTTTAAGATGCCATACAAATGACCAATTGCTGTTAGAACATAAATACCGTACAAATTCAAATTTTCGGAATGTTTTTGTTTTCACCAGATTCGGTCTTGCGCACCAACGTCAATTGTAATTCGTTTCACGCTAATGCACTATGTACAGATGTAATGAACATGTGATTTTATGCTACGATATGCCAACAGGAGTGCAGCGAGTGTAATTTCTGATCGATAACTCATCCAGCACGTGAGGCATACGTAAAACACTAAAAATGCAAAATCGAAATCAAGCCGAAAATTCGTGCGTGCTATGTGTTTTCTTCATCAATATATCGTTTGTCAATAGTCTTGAGATGTGTCGTACAAAATTTCCTTGTGTTAGACGGTATACTTTTTGAGATATTCAAAATTTAAAAGTGCACACTTTCTTTTGGAACTGAGTATATGTAACGTTACACTAAATTTTTATACGGACGAAAAGTCCGTCTATAGATTGAAATTTAAACGGAAACAAAAATGTTGGAAACCCTCTGTTTTTTTCAATGTTAATTGAATGGAAAAATCAGAGGGTTTCCGTGAAATTTCGGGCGGGGGGGGGAGGGTAATTTCGCATTTTTGGACTCGTGTGCCCCTGGCTTTTAACGTCATTTTTACAGCAATAACTTGATAATCCCCGTCCTAAACGCCATCAAAACGACCTGTCAGACGCAGTGGATCAATTAATATCGATTTAGATAATGCTTTTGAATTGTGTGTGAATTTAAGAAATACAACAACAAAGCTAAAGTTTAACTAAAGACCTAAGCGAAGTCGACCTATGCTAGCTGAGCTCACGTGTTATCGTTCTCTGTTCAATGGATAATTTATGATCAGCGGCCATCTTGTTTCGTCTGCACTAGTCGACAAATATAGGCCTACAGGTCTCCAACAATTTTGGCTACATTCACCATTGAGTAACATACTGCGCGATAATATGAAGTGGTGTGACACCAACAGAGATAAATTACCGGAAGTGACAGAATCAACCTACCAGACAGCAAAAAGGACCGAATTGGTGCAAACGGCTTCGAGAACTGTGTGAACTATGTGTAAGTGTCAAAATCTATGGATTTTTATATTTTATATATCAGTTTTTATATATCAGTTATATTTCAAACCTGTCATATTGGTTTCCAGTAGCAAAATGAGTTTCGTACCAAATAAATTTCGACCGATCAAGTTTCTACGGGTCTTCTACGGTACCGCGGTATTCGAAAAAGTATTCATTTGCAAACGAAGCATCACCTGTCAACTGCGTGCATTAGCAAAACTAAAGGAAATTTTAGTTACTATAATTTTCGGTGATTATTCTTAACATTATTTTGTCTGCATTGGATTGCTGTAGAAAAAGAAAACATGGAATGTTTTCATGTCTCCATAATTGCATTCATCATTTATTTTCTAGGACGCCATTAACTACCGCGGTACCCAAGAGAACCACCTTCAGGGGTAAAAGTTTTCAGGCATATGCCTGAAGTTCAGGTTTTTGAGTATTCCAAAATGCCCCATTTTCTCGATTTTTACTATATAAATACAGACTTTTCCAGGTTTTCAGGTTTTTCAAAATTTTTAACTTTTACCCCTGCACCTTTACATTAACAATGATAACGGAATACCTGTTCCTCGAAGCCGTTAATCGGCTTTCACCTCTATGGCCTTAGCAATTTTAATTGTATACATGAATCAGATCAAATTCTACATATTCATAACTATGATATGTTGATGTCACTCATTTGCATCAGAGCGCATTACACTTTAAAAACAACAGGAAGTTCAACACATGTCTTGGCGCTTTGTTCACCATCCGATCTTGAACGCTATCCTTATGACGTAACGGTTTGGAATTTAAAAGAAAAAGGCATAACAATATTCTAATTTTCAAAGTGAGGAGCGTTTTGGACATAGTATAACAATAACGAGTTTAAAAACTCTGATAATATTAATAAGCAAATAAATGAAATATATCAGAAACATTCGGTAAAAGTTCCAAGCTAGAATTCGCACCAATAATGTTTGCTACTAAGTTGGGTAAATTCTATAACGAGCATGGAGAACAAAATAAACAGAATTTCACAGGAAAAGCAATACATTTTCAAGTGGCGAGCTTAATAGATCGCAATCTTCGCGAAAGCGCCGGACCGCCGGTCATTGACCGGCAAATTCAAGGGGGTCCGGCAAAATTTAGAGTTGACCAGTCCAAATGTCCGACGTATTTAATTGTGAAGAATCTTATAATAAAAGTCTACATACCTTTTTCTAGTCCAATTAATTTCATATTAATTACTAATTAAAGATCGCTATCCTAAAGTAAACTGTAACTGATTGAAGCCAAGAATATGACGGGAGTCCTGTACCAGAAAAATCAATAATTTACATGCATGGGTAACTTTACTTAGCATAAAGTATAACACTTTACTTGAAACGTAGCCAACTTTTATCCCTTTCCCCACAGAAATTACACAGACAAAAAAGCTTTTGTTAATGATAAAAGAAAATTTAATTTTTTGTTATTATTCTCCTTTCCTCCAAATATTTGAATAAGAAGGTTTCCCTTTTAATTAAACACACTTTTGCATACCATTTAACCCTTTTCCATATGCTTTTTTCAGATCCAAATCAAATTTCCAAATTCAAAGCAGAAGCATATTAGAAGATAAATGCTCCAAAATATAGAAATATTTATGTAATATAGCATAACAGATTAACAACAAATGAGAAAAAAGGAGAAATTTAGGTTTTAAGCATTTCCTGTTTCTCTCCTAGGCTTTATTTATTTATAAGACTGTTACTTCAGGTTTATTTTCCATTTTACTCCATATGTCCGGTCCGGCCAAAATTGTTTCGGTCCGGCCAAAATTTCAAACTGCCTGTCCGGATGTCAGGCACTTTATTGTCAATTTCGCGAAGACTGAGATCGACATAAATTGATCTCCGCAACAATAATACTCTATAATTTCTAACAAAGGCGGTCACATGACTGGAAAGAAATTCAAAACAAAGCCAGTCATGTGACAGTAACTGATTATCTAACTTCCATTCTATTTTCAAACGAGATCTGGTCATATGATCTACAATAACAATGTAGACGTAATTTGGGGTTGTTGTGTTTCGGAAGGTTATTCTCTTCCAGCAGGCCAATTTGAATCAGAATTTTTGGTCAGGTATGACAAAAAATGATTAATTGATCTATACCCTACAGTGTTTTGCTGAGTGATTGGATATAATACACAAAAACAATGCGCCACAACTTGTGTCGGACTTTCCCGTTGTTTTTGAAGCGTAATGCGCTCTAATGTAAAAAGCGAAATATCAAAGAGTGTATTTACATCAGAGAAGACTCGGATTAAATGGTCATTGATTCTTTCCCAAATTATACGACATGGTTTTGTCATTCCCAAACTGAAAATCTTTGGTAAAAATTAATTTTGTATCCAGCATCTAGAACTCTGCTCAAATGATCATAATGCCAAGATGTTTATGTTAATCTATAGCCAATAGCCTGCCAATAGCACAGAATATATTGAGGACAGATGAGAAATTGCATTTGTATTTGTAAATGTATTGAATTACCATGACTTAAAATGATTTCTATATTCATTTCAGCTATAAAACAAGAATCTACATGGGTTCAAGTAATTTAATACTCATTGCGAGTAGGCCTAATTGTGAGGCCAAGCACCAGACACATTTCAAGTGAGTTGATTTGTTGTTTACCATTTTAAGTTAATTTTAGTAAAAGAGTACAAAACATGGCAAAGTAAAAACTCATTACAGCAATATTGCACATATAAATATTTAGTTATATGGGAAAAAGACTCCCTTGTCTAAATGATTTTAGTGAGTTTGTATATGTATAGATTCTGATAATTCTGATAAAATAGCACTATGTCTATTCAATCACTGTTACTGGACTGTCTGTTAACCCATTACCACACAGTGACTCTTTTTGACTCCTTTAACACAAATGGCTTGGGAAAACATTGTGGAAAATGAAGAAATTGCTTGTGACAAGCAATTTCTTCATTTTCCACAATGTTTTCTACCAAAAAAGACAAAAATATTTAAAATTTCCTTGACTTGAAATTGTCGTCTGCAACATTTTTGAATTTGGACCACCCTATAATTTTGTTGTTTGGTAATGGGTTAATAAATTGCTGAGTGTAACGCTGCACGCCTAGGAGGAAGTAGTGTTTGAAATGAGATATCATGTTACATAATTATGTTAAATGGACAGGTCTGTTGCTACCCACTGCAAATGCTGATCAGGGAACACTTCAGTTGTGGATACTTACTCATATAATAATCATTTTTTGGATAAGACATTATTTAGCTGAATCTATTTATATAGAAATTTAATTTCGAGGGTTTAGCACATTTAAAACTACATATTTTGTTTGTATTTCTGAATCTTTAGAAAATAATATATCATGAGTTCTAATAATGAGTTTCATTTCTGTATTTATTCAAAAAGATATTTAGAACTCAAAGATGTTTTATCTCTTAAAATTTTAGAAAGTTCTAAGTTTTTCCCTCTCCTGTAAAATTTTACAAAATTTATTTACAACAGTTTTGCACTAAGCCCTCAATTTGCCTTATGACCATCATAAGTGTTGAGATATTATATATGTATTTGACAATTTTGTCCATTTTCATGTTATGAATTTGATATGCATATAATTGTGTACATGTATATCAATAATCATTTTGCAGACATGGTGAAATCAGAAAACAGTGGTATGTTGAACAGCTGTATAAAGTCTGGTAGAATGGAATGTGTTTCAGAAAGGCCTTCAATGGTATGCATTTATTCTTTATCCCTGAAACAATCTTGATTTCATTGTATCATGTACAAAGGTAGACTTTTCCTGAATTACAAAGTATGATGAAAAACATTACTTTCTGAATAAACTATACCTTACCATAAAGTACAAATTGTCTGCAACCTGTTTCAGCATGGATCAGTTTGAAATATTGTTGTTTAGAAAAGGTTGCACAGGTATATATTTACATGTCTAGGTCTATGCTTGATTGGAATGTGACAATTTTAATTATAAATTCACAGTTTACATGTTGAATTACCCCGGTAGGTAATTAAGCAGCAGGTGTGCAGTATATATATTTTGTAAATAAAATGTTCTGTTCTGTATATAAGGGCACATCCCCTGCCGCTTAATGAAACCCAGACTGCATTAAAAGGGATGATTTAAATGGGTAATTACGGCTTTTTAAAGTAATTACAAACTTTTCCAACAGAACAAGAAGAATTTTACATTCTACAGTAAAAACAATGTAGGATATATCAATAATCAATATTTTCTACTTTTCATCCAATGTTTTGATTTTGAAAATATGCATATCCTTTTTCCTTTTGCAATACATATTGCAGAAAATTTTGTAAAAATACATTGAACATTTTTGATGATTAAATGACTGATCTTGTCATCTCATCAGCATCACCTTTGAAATTTTTGATAATATTTTTCATTGCATGTATTGTTGCATTTTGACAAGGCTTCAAATATTGTTAGAAAAGTAGAAAATGCCAGGATACCAGGAGTTGTGATTTTTAGGGGTCAGTATAAGGCTGAAATGTTACATTTGTTACTTTTGTGTAATTGCAGGTTCATGAATCATGTGCATAGATGAATAAAGATGATGCTGACAATGATGATTACCAGTGTTATAACAGAAAAATTGACAATTTGTGGACATTGTTTGGTCCATACAGTGATTTGTGTACAATATCCATGTATAAACATTCAAATTTTGAATCTGACAAAACTCCATCCTGTTTCAACCAATTCCAACTTAATGACGTCTTTTGACAACCTACATGATGAAAGGTTTTGAAAACATTCTGGAAAATGAAGGAATGGTTTTGTGAAAAGCAATTTTATCATTTCCCACGATGTTTTTTAGCCAGTTAGATCAAAAAATATAAAATTTTGTTCTCTTAAGATTGTCATCTGCAACATCTTTCAAATTGGGACAGTCTTAAAAAATCTTTCTGGTAATTGGTTACAAATGATATAGTGCAGATAACCAAATACAATAGAATATCATGTTGTGACTTGTACAAACCAGCCAAAGTGTCATTCATGTTTATGAAAATTAGAATAAATTTTTAACGTTTTATTTGATTTTTGTTCTGGCATTTGTTTGTTTTCTAATAAGAAAACATACAATATTAACCCAAATAAGTCCTGATTTTGTCATCCCTGAAAGAAAAAGCTTAAGAAAACATTGAGACAAAAGAAGAAAATGCTGATAACCAGTATTTTCTCCTTTTACCTAAATATTTTCTATGCTAAATTGTACCTAAATTCTATCTCTATCAACACTCATTTGACGTTTGCAGGATGTTTCTTATTGGATCACCTCTTAATTTTAGAGTTTGGGAAAGGGTTAAATCAGAGTAATAACTAGTATGGAGATTTGATACACACAAGGATGTTATGCCTGCCAACAGCATATCTTCTGTCCTCTTTATTTCAAGTTGTGCACCGGTCCATGAGAAAACCTTCAACCAAAGTAAATCGTCGGTGTAAATGCAAAACCTCGTATGTCGATTCCTATAATTTTCAAAGTACAAACTTGTGTGCCCAGTTAAGACAATTCTCCAGGGTTTTGAGATATTTTTACTGATCAATATTAATGATACATTATTTGTGAACAATATATCCAAATTTCAAGTAAAACATTTCAGTTTGAGAAAAGTTATTACACTTTTTTCCCTCCCCTTTAAAATTTTCCAAAAACCGAGATTCGAGGTTTTGCATTTACAACGACGAAATACAGTTTACACTCGTTAAGTCAACATCTGATATGTCAAACTTCCGCTTAAGTCGAAATGAAAATGTGGTCCTTGCATCATCTATAGCCATAGGGTATCAATCAGGTTAGACAAGTTTGATTATTTTATAGTGAATAAATCAATTGAAATATAGTAGGAAAAGGAGATTATTTGCTCCTTTTGAGCAATTTTCCATTTTCTGCTATATTTCAATAATACACACACTTGCCCAACGACAATGAATAAATGTCATTAATCAAAGCCAAAAAGAATTGGGATAAGTCATATTCACGATATCTTCAGCTAGAATGATGTTCCCTAAGACTTCGACACAGCAAATATTAGGAAACGTATTGGAAAACGACTTACTGTCGTTTGAAGGCAATGCTGAAAACTGTTGAGATGAAGCGAAACATGCTAGTGATAATGAACTTTCCGAGCGTCTTCAATATATGGGAACTTTTGAGAACTATGGACTTGATGAGAGAAAATATTGAAAAACTACTATGCCTGTTTGCGGTTTTTAGCTCACCTCAGCAGAAAGTGCTTAAGGTGAGCTATTGTGGTCACTCAATGTCCGTCCGTCTGTCCGTCCGTCTGTCAACAATTTGGTGTTTACACCATAAGAACTTGCATGGGTTCGAATCATTCCCATTGGACCAGAAAGTTGAGAGCTATGTGCCCTTGAATCTGACAAAATTGCCGTTTTCGAATCTAACAACTACAAATATTAAACAAACAAGACAAGACTTGGCCATAATGTTAATTATCAAGTATTGTTCGGGAAAGGTTTAAGGTAGTCCATCCCCTAATGAGATTTGCACGACGTCGGAATTATTCGGGTAAGGTCGAAATCAGTCGGCGGAGGAACCTTCCAACGCTGAATGATTACGATATCGCGTCTGGATATGTTCAGATACGTAACGACGACACTCGGGAAAAAAAACAGATGTTTTATGAATCTCAAAATGGCCACATTACGGGTATTCTACCTTAATTACAGACAAATTACTCGTAATCTTTTCACCCAAAAAAGACAACAATATGTATATATATTCCAATGATTCATTTAAAATGATTGTGTGCAACATCTTTGTATTTGGACCAAACTCAAATTTTGACGTTTGGGAATGGGTTTATGGTGTGGATTTCAAAATTCATACAATTCGTTATGATGTCTGTGTGACAAGTCTGTCAGGTCATTGTTCTTGGTCAAAGAACACATCAAGGTCATAATTACAGAACCTCATAGACCTATAGACTCTACTCCAAGTTCCAACAGGCATTTGTGCTTCACATACACGTCTTTTTGTCTAAAACCCTTTGGATTTTGCTGGCCGCGGCCTTAGCGCAGTTGGTAGCGCATCTGACCCTCATTCAAGAGGTCCTGGGTTCGATTCCCGGCCGCGGCTAATACCCTTTCTGACAAAATTGTCACCCTCCAATGGGTTTGAAATCGTTAACCTAAGTGGGCGAGCAGCTGGAGGCTCGGTAAGGGTGTTGTGGTAGTACTGGTTTGAGAAACAACAGGAATCCATGGGTAGGTGCTCCAGCCGCCGCGATATGACCCTGGTAGTTGAAAACGGCGTAAAACCCCAATAAACTCAAACCCTTTGGATTTTGACGAGATAGATCTAGCTTTCTGGGAAACGTTAAGGTTGACGTCGACATCCTTTCGTCCGTTTCTAGGCTTTGCCTACTTTCATATTAGTCAAACTTTAATATTCGGCCAATGCCAGGGGGGCCCGAACCCCCGACCCCCTCCCTGTAGATCCGCCCATGTTATATATAGGCCTACATTCACTATAAATATTTACAAAATGAAAGTTGTTAACGATAGAATTTGTGTAAAATATGGGATCGAAAATATTGAGACAAAAAGAGAAACAGATGGTTATCAGCAGTTTCTTCTTTTGTTTCAATGTTTTCCCAAGCCTTTTCTATTAGGCACGTCAAAACCAGGTCTTGATTTGGAAGTGTTAAGACGATGTCTTCAGATTAGCTTTCTCGTCAAATGCATCATAACGATTGTGTTGAATAATAATAGTAGTAATAAAGAAAAGTTCAAAACTTCTTTAAGTTATGAACAATTCCACACACATTAAATTTGATGACAATAAATATAACTTTACAATTATTCACCCTCCTAACAAAACATATAGACTGATCCAAGCTTCAAAGAATTACACATGACAACCGTTATTTAACTTAAAGCAAAGCATCTGGAATGCCGACATGGGACACATAAAAAAGGAGAAAACGATTGATATTAGAATTTAATTCTTTTCCTTGTGTGGTTGTCTTAGCCTTCATTGGTTCAATCGTCTAGGCGTGTCCATGACAGCCTTTCAATTTACGATGAAAAGAAGAAGGGGCGCAAACCTTTGTAGAATGTTTATTTCTAGTTACAGATTTGTCTCCCTTGTAAATGTAACAAAATCTACACGCGCCAAGATTCACAAGGCGGTGTAGCTTACGATAAATGACCTGACAGAGCATCCCTAGCATATAGCAAGAGATGCCTATCCACGGCATTTATCGTGACCTATAGGCTCATCCTAACACTGAGTTCAAGTCACAGCGAGGAATCGCGTAGCACTAAATTTTCGGGAAAGCGATGTACATATTTAAGGTAAGACCTGGGTAAGAGGTTATGCGATCAGTTACGGAACGAAATCTGTATGGTGCGAATAGACGATTTCAAGGGAAGTAATTTTCATTTCTGTCAAATTTGGAATTTTTGACTTTTGTTGGTTTTTTGCCTACTCTTATAATTTATAAACATTTTCACAAAAGTTATTTAGAATATTTCCCCCGAAATCTCAGCACGCTCAATCATTTCCGTTGTTACGAAAACATGCGATATTGCATCTAACGATACTTTAAAAATGCTCGGACTTACAGATGTCATGGAATAAGTCGAAATATAACGATTATACCGGAAGTGCATTACCCTGGTCTTACGTTAAAGAAAAGCTTGGGTGAAAGCTTGGCCGAATTACAGGAAAATCGTAAGAATTGCGCTATCGGGAATTACTGCGAAGGTTTTTGAAATCGGGGTCTGTGGCACGGTGGGATGAACGACAGATCTAAGAGTTTCGACATTTTTAGCATTTCTACGATAAAAAAGTCCAACAAATTTACAATAACATAATTACATTAAGAAACCATAAATGAAAACATATCACAGAATGCTAGATATACTGAGCAAAAATGAAAACTTTACACTTACATTGCTTGTCATATTTCTTCTAAATACAACAAGTAAATAAATCAAATGAATGTGCTTCGCATTGTTCATTGACTTGGTTGTGCCAAACACTAAACGTTTTGTTGATATTAATCACAGGGATAAAAAACGGATCCTTTAAGTGTGACAGGGGTCCGTTTTTTCAGGTGTACAATTTTAACAGAATTTTACAAAATTTAAACCCTCAAAAATCCGAGCAGAAGAACTCAAACCATGTCAGATTTTTACGGAATGGTAGTCTGACAAGTTATCAGTCAGAAAATGTAAAGAAGCTTGCATAACATTGTTTGAGCTTTTAAAAAATGATGTTTGAAAAGCAGAATTTTCATTATGTTGCAAAGCTTGAACATTTTACAATGCAATCTCCATAGGAAATTGAAATCGCTATTGCATGAACATCTGGGAAAAATCCTAGTCGAAAAAAAGGTTCAAAAATCGCCTGTAAAGCCTGCATGATGTTTTAAAAAAATCAATCGAAAACCGTGATAAATTTTTGAATATCAAACATTTTAAATTCCCTATTTGCTTATGTAAAAGGGAGGTAATTCACAAAATTGGCAGATTAGACCTTTATTTTAGAGCTTGCTACTAGTGATAAGAAAGATTTTTTGTGTTTTTTTGGCAACACAGATACGGCAAATTCCGAAAAAATAATGAAATGTTTCCTGCGCATGCGCATATATGACATTAGATGTAATTAGGTATAAACGCATTAAGGGCCGTAACTCTGACATTAAAGGACACAAGGCAATGAGATTTCGACAAAACGATTGCTGAAAGCCTGGGAAATAACGTCAAAATATATTTCAGGCTTTTTGTTCGATAGTTTTCCCAAAACAAGAAATCTTGAAGTGTAAAGTTTTCATTTTTGTTCAGTATATAATGATTAACAAAATCATTTGATCTGACAAATGACGCTTCGATAGACGGCGGCTATTTGTCATTTACAGAAAAAAGCCCATAACCGAGCGGTCTACATATTAGAGGAACTCGCTTCATTATAAAAAAAAGTAGAAAAGAAAAAAAAATGAAATCCCCAAAGAAGAAATTCGCATTATGAAGACAGTATCTATATACGTAATATATCAAAGTGTATCCTTCCTATTGATGACAGCGTCAGAGAAAAGACGTGTAAAATTTGCAATTCATATAAGTATCTTGTCTGATTAGCACCCACTTACCATACATCTCCTCGGCATTAAAGACGCAAATGTAATACCGGTATGCATCTCGGGGGAATCCATGACAGAATTTGATGAAAAACTCTTTAAAATTTACGGTAAAATTAATTCACTGATTGCGTACTCTTTTTTTAAATCAGCAATATAATCAACATACGTTTGTGGATTAATGACGAATTAGATGACAACATACATGTGTTGTCTAGTGTGTGTAGAAGAACGCCTTGGAAAACACTAGTTTCCCACCTTATTTGATCCTATTTACATGTTTTTGTTGGTATTGCAAGCAACCACTTGTACATGTAATGTTGCCTCCAACTTAAACGTTTTCCGTAACCACGGAAATTTACGGGGATAAAGTTAATCTCCGTTGCCATGGGTGACACTGAAGCTGCACGAAGTGCAGAATCTAGTGGAAGATGGAATATCTTCAGGTCATCTGTTTTGTTTCGAAAATGGTAAATTATGAGATTGTTTGAATGGCTCTTTCTTTTTTTAAAATAATTTCTATTGTTGACATGTAGGCTATGTTTGCCTTTATTAAGGTAAGTTTGGAGAGCGGCCATGTGACTTGCAAATTTTGTGTTTATTCTGCGGCACCAAATGCCCATGCTACAATTTTCATCAAATTATTAAAGCGAAACATTCCCCTTTTTGTGATTGTGAGTGTCCAATGAAGTATTTTATTGTTCTAAATGTAAACATATGCCAGAAAATTTTAGTATTTTTTTGAAAATATAGATATTTTTGTCATAACTGGGCTAAAACAGGGTGGGTGGGGTAAGATAAAGTCAAAATATCCAAAAACAAAAAAATATTAATTGGGTATTTTTTTGCAAATTGAAAAAAGTTGCAAAATTTTCTAAAAAAAAATGTGATTTTTAAGTTCTCCCTTATTTTTTTCCAGAAAATAGTTCTAAAATATTTCTTCAATCATTTTATCACATTTTGTGCATATGTTAACTATATGACTTTAAAACATAAGGGTAATTTTGTCATTACTAGTCAAGGGTAGATAAATCTGACACGAAAACGAGTCAGGAAACTTACCATGATTTTTTTTTATATTTTGTTCAGGAAATGTTACTTTACAACATATGTACAAATAAATAAATCATTGGGCGGATAAAAAGTAACCCCCGAGTCCAAACTTACCTTAATGTTTTATATCCTATCTGGTACGAGTGACGGAAGAAACTCTACGGAATTGTTTTTTTATTACATTTACTTTCATTACAATTACATTTTTAATTGGCTTGTCATGATTTGCTGTATTCATTGCGTATTGTGAATAAGCATTTTACCCATATGCAAAGTTTATACATGTACCCTTTTTACATTTCCTGTTTGAAAACTCGCATGTCGCTCTTGCAGTAAAATCTAATATGTGTCATTCTATTATTTAAAGTGACATTTCACATTTATTTCATTTTTTAAAAATTATGTCTTGGTGCGAAGATTGTTTATTCTAATGCGTAGAAATGCTATCAGTTTTTGGCCTTGAAGAAGGCCAAATTTAGCATGCCATTTTTCTCAGGGCATGCAGAATCACTAGTCGGCCTTATTTTGTGAAAACGTTGAACGCAGATAGATAGTGTTCTTGCGCGATGAAAAGTAGATCGGAACTGGATTAGATCTATACTACTTTATGCAGATTTTGTAAATTTCGACCCATGTACATTACAAAAGAAGTAAATACAAACAAGCGGCGATGAAATGATTTTCATGATTTTTTTTATCCCCGTCTCGATCTGCGCATGGGTTGACCCCCTCCCCCCCCCCCCCCCCCTGCGAAAAGTCCCTGATTCCGCGCTTGTATATTAATGCGCGTAGGTCGACTGAAGACGATGAATCTTCCCGTAAGATCAATTACGGAAATGTATAGCTCTAAGCACTGGGGTTAAAAAGCTGTCCAAAGTTTAAAGCCAGCAACTATAGGCCAATCTCTTTAATCTGCATAGCATCAACAATTATGGCGCGCACCCTGATAACAAACATCATTGGCCACTTTGATAAGAATAATCTACTTAGCCAGTACCAGCATGGCTTCAGAGCAAAAATACCTGTGAATCTCAATCGATTAGCCTTACCCAAGAAGCATACGACAATCTTGAAATTGGTCAACAAGCGGATATATACTTGAAATGGATTTTAGTAAGGCATTTGATTTGGAACCACCTTCCTATAGCCGTCTCAGATGCTACTACGCTCATGGGCTCAGGGTCGCCCTACCACAGCATGCTGCGGCCCTACCCAGTAGCAAGTAACCGGTTGGTGGGTGTACATAGTTTTAACTGTACCGTGTAGACTTTTAGCTGTACATAACCAATGGAAGTGGTGATTGTCTCATCCCATCGTAGGTCAAATATACATTCTATGAAGAACCCTGACCTAAACCGGAAGAAGAAGAAGGTTGATCACGGCAATTAAATATCCAAATTGAATAAGCTGGGAGTCCTTCCACTGATCTCAAGATGGATATAATCCTTCTAAAAGGATCGTTCTCAAAGAGTAGGTATTGATGATCACTCATCAACTACTCTACCCGTTCTCTTAGGCGTCCCTCAGGGTTCAGTGCTCTGTCCATGTGTTTTCTTAGTCTATATAAATGATCTGCATGTGTTCAAATTCTTCAAGGCCTTCAGCGCTTTCAGCGCTTTGATTTGAAGTTGTCATTTATAAGCGAAAAATATGCCTTTAAAGTTAAGATAGAAATGACAAATTCTGTATAAATCTGAACTGTTGTCCACAACAATTTGTTTAATATTAGCACAAAAACATATATTTCTCGTAAACGGTTCAATATTTTTGCTTGAAATTTTCAGAATTTTCATAAGAGAAGATGCTGTTTCAGATAGAATAAATATAGAATTTATGTAAAAATAATTGTGAAATGTCACTTTAAGACAAACCCAACCGACGTCTGACATTTTATAATGAAGTCAGTCGCGGACAAGTCGACAAATTACATTATGCAAACATAGACTGGCAAGGCTGTATGGATTAAACCATTTGCCGAACGATCCATTGATATGACATAAATTATGATGGTTTTGCATTGGAATACATGGGGGCAAGAACTGAATGTTACACGAATAGGGGTTTTTCATTGAAAAAGAAAAACAAGCAGATAATCGCAGGTTATTTATAAACGGAAAACGATAATTTTAACACTGACTTGTATGTACGGGAAGCCAGGTGAATTATCCGATATTATTCTGATTAGGTATAAAATACTTTTTGACCAGCACATTTTAAACTGACATTTCAGAATTTTTTGTCATGAATATTACTTTTATTTTTATCAGAAAGAGCACATTTCCTTATGAAAATTCTGAAAATTTCAAGCCAAAATATTGCGCCGTTTACGAGAAATTTACATTTTTGTGTTAAAATTGAACAAATTGTTGTGGACAACAGTTCGGATTTATATGCAATTTATCGATTATGTCTCAACTTTAAATGCGTGGTTCTCGCTTACTGGCAAGAACTTGAAAAAACTAATAGTATTTATACTCATTAGAATAACCTATCTTGGCATCAAGACATACTTTAAAAAATTGAAAGTGGAATGAAATGTCCCTTTGAAGGAGGACGTTATAATATGGACGTTTGAGTGACATTGACTTTGTGAATACCGAATGGTTAGCCTTTTCTGGCTTATTTTGCTTAATACTTACGTGGTGTTAGGAAGGCCCCATTATTTGTGAAAAAAGGACCATAGATATTTATAAAAGCGAACAATTTTCGCGCCATCTTGTAATAAAAACAGATTTCTGATGGGAATATCCCCAACAACGTTTGCCGGGTACCAGTCTAATATTTTGTTTATCGGTCATGAATCGGACATTTTTTTCGTAACGGTGTTAGCAAAAAAATATTATTTTCAAGCGAGATATTAGTCGATCATAGATGATGCAGGCGGGAACTAAAACTACGAAATATTGCGCATATGCAACATGCAAAATTGCTTCCAGAGACGGAGACAGACTAGAAATGACAAACGTTTTTCTTGAGATTCCTCAGCAGCTTAACCAGAAAAAAAATATCGAAAAGTCTGAAAGTAAAGTAGCTATGATCATGAAACTTCTCGGGTAGATAGATCTCACCAAGGAGAAGTGCAACGTACAAGTAGCATAACTCTACCTTGCTTATTTTGTGAGTTATTGTCCTTTGTTGTAGTGAAAGCCTATGGGGGTATCAAATCACATTCAGCGACACATTCTAGTTTTTTTTCTATATTCACCATTTCCCAAACAAGACCGGTTTTGACGTCCCCAACAGCAAATTCTTGGGAAAGCATTGGGGCAAAAGAAGAAAATGATGATCGACCAAATTGAAAAGGCCTGCTCAGCAGACAAAATGGGTGTGAATAACTTCTTTGGATATTGATGATCATTCTTCTTTTGTTTCGATATTTTCTCTGAGATAAAACACTAAAAGTATTAACATCCGTCTAGTCATCTGCAGACTTATTTCAATTTGGCCCTACATGACATTTTGTCGTTTTGGAAAGGGTAAGCGAGTACGCACGAGCGGCACGATGAAGCCAAGGCAGGACCAAATGTGTAAACATTACTTGTCAACTTCTTATTTCATAGTTACCGATCTTAAAAAGTACACGACAATGCAGCAACCTTCTTAACTCTGAATTAGAATGTTTCTCAACAAATGATTACAGCAACCCAGCTCTTAAAAAGCCATCTTCGGCAAGTTGAACGTGGGAAAACTTCGCGAGATTCACAGCCATATTTGTACGATGAGAGATTCCCAATCTATTTTTAGACCAGTGAGGCGTGACGATGACGTATTTGTTTACACGAGAAAACCGAATCCTATTATCTATGATTTTTGTAACTTGCAGTTATATGCACTTTCGGCTAACAAAATAGTGTCATCTACATAGAGAAGTTTCCAAGAAGAGAAGTACTAGAATGTAAACATGCACATTTGTTTATCCTTGATGTAAATGTTACTCCTTCATTGCCGTTTTGTTTGTGACTCTATGTCGTTCCAAGGGATCGAAAATAGTTTCGGTGACACAGTTTCTCCCTGTCTTATTCCGGTTGCATATGCAAAGAGAGGGGATATTTTACCATGAGCAGATGCACATGATTTAATATTGTGATACATTTTAAAGCTGACGTGAAAGATTTCCCCAATTATTCCCAAGCGGAAATGTTTTGACCAAAGGCAAGTTGCTCGAACTGTTTTCCTTCCGATGTCTTTTGTAACTATATTCTTTTGTAAGTCTTTTTTCTTAATTTTGTTGCCTCTTCTCCATTCGTATTTAATCCAGACTTTAAATCGCTTGCCAATTGATATCCTAGCAACCTTGAATATTTACTTAGCAAATTTTGTTATATCTTAGATTTCCATATTTTGCAAGCTTCCACGTTGTAGTCAATACGTTCATGTTAGCAAGGTGTATCCTTAAACAGAAATAGAATAAGATCATCTTCAATCCTGTCGTCAAACCGGAATTATATATATCTGTTCCGCTGCAACGATTTTTTGATATTTGAATACGAAATATGGCTTGTTTGTACTGCTTCTTCCAGCGCGTCTTCTTGAACGACGACTACTTCAGGATTGTCCTTGTTGTTGTGCAGCCAGCTGTTGTTGATCTGGAACCGGGCCATATCCTTCTCTTCTTCATCACCGCCATCATTATCTTCTTATTCTCCTTTGCCTTCCTCTTCAAAATTATTAATATCAGGACTCGCGCCAGCGTCGCTGTCAATAATTTACACTTCCAGATCTCGTGGTGTCGGTCGTTTAGTTTGCTTTCGGCCTTGAACAGATGACACTTTTTGCTGTTGAGCCAAATGTGTTTGATCTGGAAGGTTGGCTGTTTTCGGTTTTTGTGGTTGCTGTTGTTGTTTTTTTTTTCCTTTTTTGTTGCCCCTTGTGTCTCTGCTGTTGTTTTGGTAGTGGTCCATTTTCTGTATTTCCGGTTACAATACTAAATTTATCAAAGTTTACAATATATTTACAATGTGATAAATCTCGAGATCGCCACGTGACAGGTCAGTCGGAAGGGGTGTAGGCATAAACATCTAGGCGTGTCTGCACAATAAATTTGATAACTACTTTCTTCTATTCAACTTTAGGAAGGTTTCTAAATCTTCGTTAAGATAGCAATGAACAATGAAGTGAGATAGTTATTTCCTTCCTAATTATGTTTTTTGTATACGTTTAAAAAATACAATTCACTCTCAACAACATTCATTTTACAATTCGCGCAAATACGATTTACGCGTGGTACATGTACATGTACACGGTACATGTATATTTGTCAATTGATACGATGCCCTAATGAAACAAAACCTTTTCAGGAAAATGAGTTGGAAAATGTTGGGTAACGGTTTCGGAATTTTTTGGGTTGGGATTAGGGGTGGGGACAAAGATATAATGACATGTTTGTAAAATCTTGCTACTTTTTCAAAAAAAAAAAAAAAAAAAAAAAAAAAAAATGATCCCAACCGACTAGACAAACGACAAAAAAATTATATCGTTTATTTGGTCGGTTGGGGTCAATTTCGGGAAAATTACGTGGTGTTTTCAAATAAGTCATACACTTCATAAAAGGGCCCATGAGAGGCGGGGTACATGTAATAAACCGCATGAAAATTGACGCAGATATAAGAAAGTAATTGCACAATTCAATTACCTGAAACTATCCCTAACTTGGCCTTAGTTGTTGTCATTACATTTCTTGCCGGTTGGGATCATTTTGAGAAAAGGTAAAAGAATTCTACATATAATTCTCACGATGGAGATTGTGCATGATGGGATGGATAACGAATACGGACAAATTTGCCTCGCTTCAGGTAAGAAATTATGCAATAATTTTCTTATTTCTGCGTTATTTCTGCGTCAATTTTCATTGTTGCTTGTACCCTGCATTACTGAGCCCTTTCCTCAGATATATGACTTGTTTGTAGAATCTTTGTACTTTGTACAAAAATTGATCCCAACCGACCAGAAAAACGACAAAAAATTCAGGCCCTTTTTCTAGTCGGTTGGGATCGGTTTTTGAGAAAAGTACGAAGAGTTTCAAGATAAGTAATACGTCTGAGAAAAGGGCTCAGTAAGACGGAGTACATGCAACAAACTGCATGAAAATTGACGCAGAAATAATAAAGTTATTGTACAAATTCTTACCCGAAGTGTGGTTAATTTGGCAGTAGTCTTTACCATTTCGCTTTCTGGTCGGTTTGGACAATATTTCGGAAAAATACCATGAGTTATCTAATATGTCATACATCCGATGAAAGAGCTCGGTAAGGCGGGGTACATGCAACAAACATTTTGAAGATTGACGGACAAATAAGGAAGTTATTGCAACATGTCTTACCAGAATCGAGATTATTTTGTCTGTATTCGTTATCCATCCCATGATGCACAATTGAAAAAAAGATCTCGGGCAAGGTGGAGTACACGCACCAAACCTTTTGAAAATTGGCACAGAAATTAAATAAAAAAGTTATTGCCTTTTTAACACCAGAATCTATACTGTTTTGGCCGTATTTGTTATCCATTCCACGTTGCACAATCTCCACCGTGTAGGATAGAACATTTTCAGGAAAAGAAGCTGCGGTTCAATTTCTTGTTTTTTCTTTGTGTCGATGTTTTCCCAATATGTATATTTCTACTTGGGATATCAAACCTGAGGCGCGTTCTTTAGAGCGAGATTTCTTAAGATTTCGTAAGGTGTTTTGGATTAAGCGTTTTTAAGACCGAGACTTTGACCGAGTTGTTCCGAATGCTCCATATTTATACAAATGACGTCATCATGATCAGAAATTCTAATGATTATCATGTTACCGGTATTCCATTTCAATATTCATTTTCAATACCGCTCCAAAAGCTGGAATAACACGTAGTTTTCAGTAGTTGTGACTGAGTTAATAAGAAAATGAATGAAAAAAAAAAAAAAAAAAAAAAAAAAAAAAAAACAGGTGACTGACGTATTTCATTCAGAATTATCGGTATTATAAAGATCATGATTTTATGTAGACTAACATGATAGCAAAAGTAATCAATACCAACAAATTTTCAGTCTGATCCAAATTAAAAAATCTTCGGATGAATAAATTGTGTTCTCACTTTTCCTGACTATGCATTTTAAGGTGCCCGTTCATCACATTTTTTTGAAAAACTTTGTGAGAAAAGGAGATAATGGTTATCATAGTTTTTTTTAACCTATTTAATGTGTTATAGCATTTTAAAGAGCGTATTGTTTGTTTTTGTTTGCTTGCTGGTTTTATCACTAATTTTGTCAATTGCACGAATTTTGAAATCGGACAAATATAAATATTTTAAGGCGGGGAAATGTAAATATATAAAGAAACGACTTGAATAGACGAACATGAAAGTGAACGTGCTACGTCATGATATTTAACGTTACGTCGGAAAATCGTTGTGTTTTCGAAATCGCTTTCGACACAGTGTTTTTGATATTTTGAAAGCATATCTAGCCGACACATCTTAAAATTTTAATTAGATATTTAATAATAAATTTACTCACATTCTATATAACAATCATAGAAAAAATATGCAGGATTTGATTTAAATTTTCTAGTTAAAACTCGGAAATTTACTAAAATTTACTCCATTTTACGGCTTTTTACGTCATTTTTCTTACACAATGCGACACAGGTATTCTTTAATTGTGAAATGAGTTATGTATCGAATGATGCGAAATTCTACACATTAACTGGAAATTAAATTTACATTTAGGTGATCTGAATCGGAATTTCATCAACAAATTTATTCAAGTCGGAATTCTTAGTTAAACGTAATTTTACATTTCCAAAACGTTGCGATTTTCGCATGCGGACATTTTTGTCATAACTTTTTCGAACACGCTTATTATTTTTTACTTTAACAATATTGCAAGTACTACACATTATATGATAGCATATAGAAATATGCATTTAGGAATGTATTTTCAAAGAAATTCTCCGTCGATAAACCACAACAGTCACAAAAGAAAATTCTCAATGCGAAGTTAAAACTGAAAATGAACGTCGGCGGACATTGTCAAAATTATCCGTTTCATTCAAAACTTTATTTTACCTCGCTCATAAGCATCAATTTTCATTTTACTTTACGATAGAAAAAATGCTTACAAATAAGTTCCGAGGATAAATTTCTGATGGCTGCATTTTTCATGGCGAATTTTTGTCTTTCTCTCGATTTAATAAATTCTGTTTTACTAAAGGGGACACATTTAGCGCTTTTCTCGAAAACTGTATAACTTTACAACAAAAGCTTTCTACCTCGAAAAATCACAACGACTGTAACGGGAAGAGTCATCGCAACTGTCTGCATGAATATCTGAAGTTTGCTGCTATCCGCGTTGAAATAAATCAATGTTTTGTATGAGAATATGTAACGCGTTGTTACGCGGGGACATTGTGAAATAACGTTGTTTTACAAATTCTGATTGCTCGGAAATGCTAGGAACAAAGCACTCGCGTTTTATTATTATATCATGTGAATCCTTATTTTATAAGCTTCATTTTGATACATAACACAAAGTGGTATTTTCTAATATAGGAGCTGTTGTCGATACTAATTCATAACGCACGGTGCATTTTCTGAATGAGTACCAGTAGTTGACGTTACGTTATAAAGTATGGAGCATTCGCAACACCGCCGTTTATGAATTATGGAGTGTTCGGAACAATTCGGTCAAATCTCTTTTATATTGTTTGTACAGAGTTGACCGAGGTGTTCCGCTCGAAGTATAGGGTAATGGCGCCTCCCATTGAGCGTCTTAAAAATCTTGCTCAAAAGAACGCTTTTTCCTAAAATATCTTAAGAAATCTCAAGATATCTCAAGAAATCTCGCTCCAGAGAACGCGCCTCTGGTCTTGTTTTGTAAATGGCTAAAGTTCTTGTCGAAATATTTTTGTATTTTAAATCCTGACATTTAACAGGACGATCACGTGTGAGGTATCTGGATTTTCCTGCAAAAAGGAGGAAAATTGATGGCCCTAATTTTCCTAGATCAAATTTTGAAGGAAATTGCGATGCAGTGTAAAAATGATTATGGCTTTTAGAGCCAATTTATTCCCCGAATAACTATGGCTTTCAAACCCAATTACCTATAGATGAACCAGCATTTACAAGGCCTCTGGCAAATTATGAAATGTGTTAATGCATTCTCGAGAATTTCTTACTTAAAAAACATGACTGTCGGAGATAACGTTTGCAAACTCATACTCAAACTCACTGGTGGTGAACTCGGCCAAAGCGATGGACGTTTTTCACTACAACAAGGTACAGATATTTTGCGTTTAAATATGAGTTTTAAGATCTGATTGGATAGTTTTTCTAATAGCAATGATTTTGTTCTAAAAAAAAAGACCGGTTTTACCGATATGTATTGACAAACCGTCGGTGCAGTTATAAAATCTCGTAACTACGGCTTTATCGAAGCCGTAGTTACGATATTTTATAACAACACCGACGGAATACAATGATCGCGAAAAAACGTCCCACGCTTTGGCCGAGTTCATCGCCAGTGAAACTCGACTTCAAACATAATTTCATCGGGCTGGTCACGTGGATGGTCTTATAACTAACTTAATAAATTACTACCAATCTTTGTATCTTATATTTCATGTCATTTGCTGCTTAAATTTTGTCGTCTGCATCAATTTGGACTGTTCTGATATTTTGTCTGCTCGAAAACGACTGGCCGTTTTTGCAGCTAAAAGCTTTGTCCGGTAATATAATTAGCCTACCACGACCGACACGACATAACCAGATCCCAAACATGACAAAAACAGCTTGGGAGTACACCGACACAAAAGAAGATATCGTCGCTTTTCTACTAAAACCTCGTAACTGCAGCTTGTTTAAAGCTGCAGTTACGAGGTTTTCGTAGAAAAGCAGCGATATTCTGATAACCAGCATACATATGTCTCATTTTTTGTGCTGTTGTTTAGAACTTTTCATTTATCTTAATTGTTTCGTCCGCGGTAGCTTTGAAATAGCAACAGTGCATTATTTTGTTGTTTTGGGAAATGATTAAACGGGCCTGGATCTGGATATCGTCGAGTGGGGGGGGGGGTCAAAACCTCGTAACTCCAGCTTATTCAAGCTGTAGTTACGAGGTTTTGACTCCCCACAAACGATATGTTCCTTGTGTCACTTCAGATCAATATAGAACCACATAAGCTTGTGTCTGATTGCATTCCGACTGGACCTTGCTTTTCATTTTACAGTTGCTACGGGTGATGTTAAAGATCCAATGTCATTCCAAGACATGTTAAAATACTTTGGAATGCATATATGTATACGTCGGTTAATGAGATTCACGCGACGTCAAAATTATTCGGGCGCGGTCGAAAACAATCGGCGGTGGAACTTTCCACCGCCGAATGTTCACGACCGCGCCCGAATAGGTTCAGACACGTAACGACGCAGCTAGCTCGAACCAGTCCGATGTTTTATGAATTTCAAAATGGCCACATCACGGGTATTCTACCTTGACAAACTTATGTACTGTTTACCGAAGTTCTATCATGTCGAAGGAACATCATGGCGTTGTGAACTGCTTCTAGAAATTCCCTTTCGAAACGAGAAAAATATTGGTCCCAGTTTTCCTAGTTCAATTTTGATGGCGATTTTAAGACTGTAAAAATATAAAAATGATGATGGCTTTCGGAACCAATTTATTCTTCAAATAACTATAATGGCTTACAAACTTAATTTCCTGTATAGATAACCGGTGTTTGTGTAGCATGGCCTTATTTGAAACGTGGTGACGACGTCTCTTATATGGATAGCCGTAAAAGTTCAATATTTTGTCAATGTTGTCGAAAATAACGCGAGTCCTATGATCAGAAAGGCTATGACAAAAAATATATTTGCGCTTGATTTGCATCTTACCTGCCTTTGATTTCGAAACCTTATTGACTGTAAACAATGCACAATTTGAAGTTGAACGTTGGAAGCATTAACAAGTATAAAGACCCGGTCACATACGATACAGCGTCCATATCGCGTCCACACCAGGACAAAAATTATACTGCACGGGTCTCCTGTTTAAGACGTACTCTGGTCGTGATGTGGGCGTGGATTGGTGTATGTGTGAAAGTCGTAATGCAAATTTATCTCTCGCATCACAGTTTACATCGGTCACATTCGAAAATGTAATTACAGCTTGAATATGATATTGTTAATGTTAATACATATTTTTAAAGTGACCGACAATATGCATCTCTAACATCGATAATTTCATTTAGAATAATTCGACACTTTACTGTTTATAGTTCTACGGGTGGACTTCTAGTTAGATAAAGCAAAAACTCGATGTAGGTTCAAAAACATTGTTCATATTGCACGATTTGTGCTGACTGACCGGTGTTTAAAACCATTCGACACTTTTCTAGAGGGACGATTTCTAGTTAGATACAGCGCAACATCTATACAAGTTGAAAAACAATGTCGATGATGTTCATATTGTGCGATTTGCGCTGACCGACGGGTGTTATTTGTTTTCGTACTATAAACAAGACCCCTTCTATCGTGATGTAAACAGATAAATGGTAGACATAAAAAGGTTTCATAATGTAACAGGAGTGGTGTATGATTATGGTAATATTGAATTATAATATGGCTTCTTGTCAGAGAATCAGACAAATTCTTGTCTTTTCTAATTATGTACAGAACATTGCCGTTACAAAATATCACGTGTTAGAGATGTACCATACAAAAACACCGCTCCTCATAATGATCCATTCATTTATGCAGGTTCAGGATCCTACCTAGCATTTTTTCTCTTGTGCTATCTCTGGACAAAAATAAGTCTGAAAAACAATCAACGGCAATGACTTCATAAGAGTGATTTGCAGAGTTGCGAGCTGCATTTTTTTTTCATTAAGAGATCTATCCACCTATAGTATGACTATCGGGAGTGGCAGATGTTTACATATTTGTTTTTATCAATTGTACCGTAATTAACCCGATTAACTACATGTTTGTATCAATGATAGATACAACGCCTTCAACAGGAAATTTATCTCATAACATGATTTTAAGGGGGAATGCTCTAGTTTCCTAATTTTTTTCCCAATAATAGAATTTATTTATATTTTGTATTTTGAAATTACATGTTATTACCGATTGAAAAATAAAATAAAAATAGACGGTCAGTGATCTTGTTTGAATTTTATGGGCATTCGTATCACATACCCCTACGTCGAAAAAAAAAATGCAAAATTTCTTGCACCTGTCCAAAATCACTTAATTGCTAATAAAATGCTGTATATTTATCGTTTAGTCTCGAAAGCGGATTTAAAGTAATGCCTAACATTTAATAAGAACAGAAAACCCAAAATATGTGCTATTATAAACGCATAAATGTATAAAACAGCATGCTCACAAGTTTGGTTAGATCAACGAAGCTGGAGTGTTTTATGTCAAATATGCATATTTTTGGAAATATTTCAAGTTCTACGTAATAGAATTTTATAAAACTCCATCATTGTATTAAGCAACATGTCCTGGTAATAATTCAAATAGAAAATGTATAGGTCAGCGCACTTATTAGTGAATTACAGCAATTTTTATATGCTACACACGAATAAAATTACGCAAAACAGTGGTAACTGCGTACACACTTACAGCTGTCTTGCTCTAAATGATCGATTTCCATCTTGATGAAATCAGTTTCGCATAATAAATACGCTTTTACCGTTGAAAATGGTAAATTGTAATTATGTGTTATATTGTTGAAAATATGGTAGCGAAACATATTGGTGCGAAACTTTTAATTTACTACAGTAATGACCGAGTGTTCCAAAAAACTAGAGCATTCCCCCTTAATCTAATAACAATAGCCACATATCCCTATATAAATGAAAGCCATTCATTTTGGAAGGCCTATATGTATAGTTGGACGGACGGCAGTGACCGCTGTTTACATGATTATTATGTAAACAGCGGGCACTCCCGGCTATCGAACTATAGTTTCATGATTCTAGCTGACATACTGTTTTTACTCATGTTGAGGACAAACATTCTCTACAGACCGAAGGGTACTATGTTATATACCTTGTGATGGACATAAAAAATGCAATTTCTTGGTGTTATTGCAAAATATCGTAACTCCAGCTTTAACTTAGCTGGAGTTACGATGTTTTGCGATTACAACGATAATTGGATATGATAAAATGCTATCCTAGCAATTATGGAAATGCATCTCAATTAAAGTGGCTTACATGCTGTCATCGTAGCGTTACAACCTGGCAACTTACATAATCAAGCCGGAAATTAATTCTAATAGAGAATCACATTGAAGATTTCTATATTTATTTCCCCCAGGAAAGCATGTTGTCATGGGCTCTGAACTAATCTATAGTGCATTAACTCTTACCCTAATAAGACCAGAGGCGCGTTCTTTAGAGCAAGATATTTTAAGACACCTTGATGTCTTAAGATGTTTAAAGATAAAACAAGATTTTTAAGCCGCTCAATTGAAGGCGTCATTTCTCATTACTTCTAACGTAGTCCCTCGGTCAATTCCGTAGAAACAATTATAAGAGAATTGACCGAGTTGTTCCGAATGCTTCATAATTTATAGACCGAGGAGTTCCGAATGATCTATACTTTAAATAAATGGCGTCATTAGTATGGAGCATTTGGAACACCTCGCTTAGAATTTTATTTTCATTCCGTCATAATTGGCACATATGTCATTTGGGCAATTCCAGCCAGAATCATTTTGACCTATCAGGTTTTGTCATTTCAAGAATGGTTACAGAAAACTTGTTATCGATTTGGTACCCGTGATTTTATTCCTCTCTTGTTGTCTAGAGATAGAACGTATACGGTACATCACACAATGGCGCATGCCCAAACTTCCCTAAGCTGTTCTGAAGCTTAAATCATCTAGACTTCTGGGTCTACTTTGCGATTTAGGCTTAGAATAACATTATGTTTTCCCATTCTCCCATCAGAGTGATCGTTCGTTGCTCTTCTCATATCATCTCTGCAAGTGGATACATCGGCTAGAGTCCACGAATCGTGGTCTACCAAAGGATAACGTCTTTAGTTGCTTCGTACATACATGTTTCATTTCTTGTAGTATACATTTAGAGAAAATATTATTCTGTTTGCATCAGAAGTGCTCTCATTTAAGTATTGATCAAATTAAAATGGGACTATTTTTTCAACCCTCCTTTTATTCCTATCGTTATTTTTATATCCTTCCGAAGCCCTGTACAGAGGCAAAATGAAAGAGCCTCTGTGAAAGAGAGTGATGTTTTTCAACAAGTATTACATGTCACAGTCACGGGTATTTCATAACTTAATTACATTTCATGCTGTGTAACAACATTTTAATTGATTCAACACTGCATGACGTTAACGATATTTTCTCGTGTAGCTTTCTGTTCTAGAATATTCAGTGTTCATTCTAGTGTAATGAGCAACAAATATGCCCACCTTGCTCTTACATTAAATAAGATTAAGTCATATTCACTAACAGCTTGTTGTCTTCAAATTTGTCAACAAAATATAGCCTACATGTTGTGGTACTATATTTCATTTCAAAAACTGATCGAAAAATATAAATTGCTCACTTGTGTATAAAAGTTAGATGATACTAGTCTTGTCCATCGCAGTTTTTGTCGCGAATTTTGTTAGGCATAATAGGTAAAAGTCTCCAATTGTCGGATACAGACCTTTGTCATTTAAAGGGCGACGGTAACAGATGGTCTAATTGCAAAAAATGAAATTTTTTGAAACAATATGCAAAACTTTTGTGTTGATCACCTCGGGATGGTTAATAATATGCGATTCAGACAGAGAATGAGCCGAAATTACAAGACAGATAGCTGAATTTAGGGAGAATCCAAACCTAAATTCAACCCCGTCTCAGACGGGGTTAGAATTATTTTTAAATTGTTGCGCATGCGCATTACAACGCGGACCATGATTAAAACGAGATTCATACTTGAATTTCAATATGACGTCATCATGTATGTTGTGACGTCATTTAAGAAAGTCGCATGTCCTACTGTTTTGACCTACTTTCGATATCGCTTCATGAATTTGGTATCAAATTGCGAAAAAATGAGTCGTTGCTTCAATAGTTTGTCGTAATCATTTAATCAGGTCATGTAAAGCTTAAAAAGTGTACATTTCGTTTGTATTTGACAATTTTTGGGTCCAAATCTGGGATATAGTAGCTTTAAGCATTCCATAACAAGCCCTTGTTTGAATATCCGCATTAGTCTAGGAGCCAGGTCCTGGAATGAGACTTTTCTTGCAACCGGTGACCTATAAAATTTTGAGTGGTATTTTTCAATACATTAGAGTCCCATGCTTTGGTTAAGGGTGGATGACATGCTTAAAAGTGGTAGGATTTTTTTTAAAATCAAGGTCAAAGGTCATTCGGTGCACTTCTCATACATACCTCCTAAAATATCCCATAACTTACTCATTTATTAAGCTAAAACAATTATTTTGGTATCAAAATAAAGCTAATGATTTGCACTTTGACTTACATGAATAATAAACAAATTCTTGATTTTCAATATTTTTGAATATTCCTAAATATAGCAAAAATTGGCTAAAAATCACTAAAATAAGTTTTGACTACAAGTGAAAAAAAAAGTTTTAAAAATACCAAAGGTATGTTTTTGTGGTTGAAATCATACTTAAAAATTGCCCAGAAACCTGTTCTTGACTTATATGTATTTCTTCACAGAATAAGTCTTTAGCTTAGGCTTGTAGTCATAGGTAAAAGTGGGTGGGGTAAATTTTCCCTAAAATTACAAAACATGCAAACATTGATGTAACATTAAATCTTACACATAAATGTGATGTTTTATTAGAATTTATTGTTTTGAAATCATATCTGCAGGGATTTGTAAAGCTTTTGACGCATATTCCTGAAAATTAAATAGAATTTTAAGAGCCAAAATAACAATTCAATAAAACAGCATACGAGATGGATACAGGTCATATCAACACCACAATGTCAAAATAATGACTCTTAATGAATATTATCAAGTATCTAGTACAATTAAATAAAACAAGACTCAGATTAACATAGTCAGCAGCTGAAAATATTCCTCTTTCTAACTTACGGGTAAAGGACATTAAAGAGACCCATGCCAGATTTTCAGGAATCAGAACAACATAGGGGTGGTCAGAATTTGCTTTGTTGTGTAGCGCATTGCTTTTATAGACCCAAAAGGAAAGCAATTTTAGAGCTGGAACTAAATTTTTCACTATCAAGGTTCAGTGTCACATAAATGTTACTATAAATATTAAGTGCGGTTAGTTAATTATATACATTTGATCTAGAAGAACAGGCTTGATTTAAAAGAACTAAATGAACTTCATTTGAAACCTTGTGCAGAAATGATCTAGCTATCCAGGTTGACCATTCCATACAATATTTCATAAACATGTTTCTTATCGTTTTGTATTTCCTACAACCTAGCATGGGTCTCTTTAAAGATAATTACGAAACTGCCATCATTGCAATGCTTACACCTGGTAGCCTTACGAGAACATTCGAATATGTATACATAAAATGTAATTTGGAACAGAATATTCCATTCTGTGAATACATATCAATTTCATCAGTCTAGAATCTGGATGTTCTGATGTGTGGTTATGAAGGTCTCCAAGAGTAACCATGAACATGTTAGTATCGTATATTCGTTTATGTACATGCCTTCAATAGGGACAACAGAGGATCTGGTCTTTGAGTTTAATTAATTTTGTGACCAAATAAGTTTTAATTGTACAAGAAATTGAACTCAATAGGCCCTATATCTCTTATTATGCAAATTATTTATTGCACGTGACATTTTGTTACGAGAAAATAGTAGAAAATAAAGATACCACAATTGTTGATCCATCCTTCACAATCCCATCATGATAACATGACTTTATTTATTGATTCACGAATGTAATACGTATTTGAGTAGACACAGAGAAACTTTTGGTTAAAAAAGTGGAAATCTTTGGACCTGTGGTTGTTCTAACTCCACAACAATATACCTGACAAAAATCTGGACAATATTTTACTTATTACATGGCTAAAACTATTCCTAGTAAATCGTGCATCTTTCATTTGTATCTATATCAAAGAAATAATTGAATCTTTCCCAAACGAGACCTCGTTTTGGCGTCCCTAGGAGAAAATGCTTGGGAAAACATTGATGCAAAAGGAGAAAATTCTGATTATCAGCATTTTCTTTTGCCTCAATATTTTCTAGGCTATATTGTACACAAATCTAATCACCCATTTGTCGTTTTAACTATTAAACCAACTGAGATGAAATTTTAAACACATATACTTTGAAGAATTATACATTTGATCCTGGAACAAAAACGCTGCTATTTGGATAAGGGCGCATTCGACAGGGTGGGGTCACGTTGAGCGGGGAAACTTTTGACAATTTGCAAAGATGTGACTTATGAATCGCTTTTAAAGCAATCATATTTTGTATTTTGACTTCAACAATTGTCCAAAATGCTTGTTACCTTTGAGCGGACATTTTTCTCAGCAAACGTAACATCATCGGCTGACATTTGGAGTCATAGCTTTGCTTACATAGCAAATATGGTGTTAGGGCAATGGTATTCAATAATGATTTGAGTGTAATTTGGAAAATCAAAATCTACAGAGACGATCTTTATGATTATGAACACGCACAGCTAATACTTCTATGAGAAAAAACAAGCATTTGTGAGTGGTATAACGCATTTATAAATTATTTTACCTATGATGTTTCTGACTTTAATACATCTGGACGTCCCAACATGACGTCAGTGAAATCGTTCATAACTTGCCAATTGTGTCCCAGAAACTATCTATAGAACTCCCTAAGCACAGTTCAGACGCTTCTTTGAGAAATAAATGCATATGTTGGAAATGTGGTGTATGGTGCAGTGGCAAATATATCGAAAAGATGTAAATAGTAGATGTGTAAGTCATACTTTCCTGACTTATCCATCTCAGACCTAGGTTGCGCTGCTCAATATGACCCTATGTTGCCATAACAATTATAGAATGCGCCTTAATGCATAAACTTAGTTTTGTATCCTATAATATCATAACAGTTAATACATAAATGAAAAAAATTATGACATAATTCCGGATACTTTATAAACAGCCCTCCTACATACCAAATGAGCTTTGTATGTTTAATACTTTTGGTGAAAATGCCAATGTTAAGTTTTGAACAGACAGACGGGCGGACAAGAGTAAAACAATATGCCCCCGATCGCTCGATACAGGGGCATATAAATATATGGACCCATATATATTTTCTGTATAAACATTAATTCAGTATATTCCTATATTTGTAAGCACTAAACTGAGCAGTATCTGAATCTACCATCAAGGATGACAACAATAATTTAGTTCCTGTAAGAATGCGTAAAGATCCTGCACCTCTAGCTTTGTTTGACATCACACAATGCTCGTGTTAAACTGACTGCCACATGCAAAGGTCTAAGTGTCAAAGAGAAGATCTTTTATGCATTGATGCATGTGTTTGTGAGTCAGAACTGTGCAAAGACTTGAGAATCTTGATGCATCAGACAGTGATAAGGATGAGTGTATATGGCATGAGTTGAGTTTATTGAAATGTTTAGTATAGGGTAGCTGTGTACTTTACAAGTCTGGTTATTGCATCATGTGTCTTGTTGTTATTGTAGTTGTTGTTGATGATGGTGATGATGAGGATGATGATAGTGTTGTATATAAAGACACAGATATAACTTATATTTAGTAAAGTATACAAGATACATAAAATGAACAAAACAATGAGTTTATGCATTACCTCTGCTTTACGCAACTATCATGCAGAAGACATTTCGGTCGTCGTTTGACAAATAAAACTCTATAAAATGGTCTTACTTTCGAAAATGCACATCACTGGCTATCTCTCACGAATTCATATATAATTCAGCCTAATCTTTAAAAAAGATGTCTTTGTGAAACACGAATGCCCCTGAAAAGGCCAATGATACGTTTTTACGTTAAGCTTTTAAATAAATGGTTGATAAGGCTTGTGTGTGAACTCCCTTTGGCGAAAAGGCCAATGTTACGTTTTCACGTTAATTAGTTTAAATATTAAGTTTTCATGGTAAGGGTTGACAAGGATTAATGGAAGACCTTGGGGAAAGTCATATTGCATGGAACAGATAGATATCATTGAAAGAAGGTTACATACCAAATTTGAGCTTTGCATGTGGAATACTTTTGGAGAAAAGGCCAATGTTAAGTTTTCATGTTAAGTTTCGGACTGATGGACGGACAGGCAGATGGATGGATGGGTGGATGGACGGACAGACAGACAGACAGACAAACAATGGTAAAACAATTATGAATATGCCTTCGATCTATCGATGCGGGGGCATAAAAACGACTAATTCGTGGTCTTATTTCTATCTATGTTAAAATTTCGCTATATAAACATTTAAAGGGGCCATCTTGAATTTTGTTGGTCATTTTGAACAAAAGGAGAAAGATATTTTTGAAAAAAGATATTTCTGTATCTCTGATAAGTATGTAATACTAGAGATATTGTTTTATTCACTTAAACTGTAAATTATGTTTCCTGTGTATGAGCTATTTGGTTCCAGCGCTAAATTCCTTTCCCTTTGGCTCTATAAAAGCAATGCACTACCCAACAATACAAACTCTGACCGTCCCCATGTTGTTCTGATTCCTATAAAATATGGCACGGGCCTGGGGAATATTTCAGCTACCGATTACTATTATATAGATACTTGATAAATATTCGCTTTAAGAGTCATAGTTTTGACATTGTGGTGTTGATATAATCTGTATCCATCTAACATGCTGTTTCATTGAATTGTTATTTTGGCTCTTAAAATTCAAATTAATTCTCAGGAATATGCATTAAAAGCTTTACAAATCCCTGCAAATATGATTTCAAAACAATAAATTCTGATAAAATATCACATTTATGTATAAGATATATTGTTACATCAATGTTTACACGTTTTGTAATTTTAGGGAAAATTTACCCCACCCACTTTTACCTATGACTACAAGCCTAAGTCAAAGACTAATTCTGTGAAGAAATACATATAAGTCAAGAACAGGTTTCTGGGCAATTTTTAAGTATGATTTCAACCACAAAAACACACCTTTGGTATTTTATAAACTTTTTTTTCAATTGTAGACAAAACTTATTTTAGTGATTTTTAGCCAATTTTTGCTATATTTATAAATATTCTAAAATGTAGAAAATCAAAAAGTTGTATATTATTCATGTAAGTCAAAGTGCAAATCATCAGCTTTATTTTGATACTAAAATAATTGTTTTAGGTTAATAAATGAGTAAGTTATGGGGTATTTTAAGAGGTATGTATGAAAAGTGCACCGAATGACCTTTGACCTTGATTTAAAAAAAAATCCTACCACTTTTAAGCATGTCATCCACCCTTACCCAAAGTATGGGACCCTAATGTATTGAAAAATACCACTCAAAATTTTATAGGTCACCGGTTGCAAGAACTTCTAATTTAACCCCCTTTGTAAAAGCTGGCTCCTAGACTACAATAAAAGATGTGATAAATATTGAGATGAGAGAATGAAATATCTTTAGCCAGTATTTACTTCATTCCTCTTGATTTTTCCATTCAGGTATCAAACACGTTTTACAAACGTAGATACCACTGTTCAATTGTCAGCATCGTCATTGTCCTTAAAGCTGTCGTGATAAAATTGTAGATTGAACACAGATTGCATTATAAAACAATCACCAACTTTTACCATGATGATAAAATCATTGTGTTAACCCTCCCCCGAACAGTACTTTTTTGGACAACCGGACTGAAATAAGTCTAGAAGGGGCTTGTAGGTAAAGGAGAAACTGCTATTCAGCTTAATTTCCACAAGATATCCATTCCTTAACATGGGCTCTTGTATACATGATTAAACATTATTTTTGCCTTCAAAACCTCCGTTCAATTTACTGTATAATCGTTGTTATGTTGAAGCTTTGAAAGGTACACTTAACAAAACTTATAAGTACTCCGTTTTCTATTATGCGCAAAATTTTCCCCGGTAAAGGAATAACAAAAGTCGAAATAGTTTATAATTCCCTAACTTAATAACTTGACCGATATCATTTTCATTTTGCAAAATTATTGTGTAAAATGGTAACTTCCGGCCAACTAAAGAAAATTGAAATATGCCTCCTGTGTTTTATACACGAATCCCACCTGCTTAATTTACAATTTATTCTTTTATGGATTAACGTACCAAACATAAAAACATAAAATTCGTCGGAAATCTCTACAATAACAACCCATAACAGTTGGTGTTTTACAAGGTGGTGCAATTCAAGCGTAGGTAATATTCTTATATCCACATTTCCAGCCATTCTATACAAATTTAATACAAAATAGCGTTCATTACTGTCAAACATCAACATTTAGTTACATTCGTGCCATTTTTCAAAAGAAAAGAAACCCGTTTCATGGATGCACATGGAACTGCTATAACCCACCTTGTTGCCGAGTACAGACAAACCGGAAGTGCTGCTAACCTACCAAGACAACCAAGTGATAGGGAATCAAACCGGAATTATGACCTTAACATTGTTTTGTCTCACCTATGTGAGTTGAAGCGTCCAGGAGCTGTCATAGAAAGGGATACATTATGCCTTAAAGGGAGACCATTCAGTGTCCAAAATATCCGATAATGGCTAAATTCATCATGCCTATGAACCAATCGCATCAACCATGACCTCACAATTAAAATGTTCATGTTTAGTTGCCAATGATGCATTAAATTTGATGATAGTGAAAAAGCGTTTTACAGACTAACGATTTACGTCCAATATGATGATGATCTGGCACATGCTTAGCGTGCGTAGAGAACCTTACATCGACTTCTAAAATATTAAGAAAATATCCCTACAGTATATTTCAGGAATGACAAACTGTTTATGCGTTCCTGATACCATGCTATCATGGGAGATAACATGCAACACACAAGAGATTGACTTTGTGACTTTTGCTACCAACGGTGATTTCCGTTAGCTGCTTCTTGTTCAATTCAAGTTTTCGTGAATTTTATGCAAATTCAACATATGATGGCAACATGGTTGAAGTGAAGTTTTGTCAAATTTGGTTAAGATATGTTATGCCTGTCCGGAGATATGCTTTATGATGTAGTCGGAGTACTTATAAGTTTTGAGTAGTATATAATGGGTAAACATCAGCCTGCATCATTCGCAGTATTGGCTATAGTAATTGACCAAACGCCAATCGACAGATCGCTCCGCCCAACATAGAATTTAAGGCAAACAATGTGCATGTGGTCGGTAATAGGGAACGATTTTATCCAGTTAATCATGACTTAAATTCGGACAAACAAAGTAGTATTTCGTAGTTGTTGTTATAAAATCTCGTAACTACGGCTTTATTTAAGCCGTAGTTACGAGATTTTATAACAATACCGACGCGGTTTATCAAAACATAACTGTGAACCTAGTCTATTGTTAGCACAAAATTCTTTGCCATTGGTATGTCGATTGTTTTGATTGTCAGTCGATAAATCGATACAAAACCACGTGCAACGATGAACAATTGGGGCATAACATTTTTGTGATCGTCCATTGGCTAATCGATGTTTTTGATTGACAGTCGGCGTTTGGTCAATTATGACATTACGGAACTCATTTACGTAAACAACACAATTTCGAATTTTAAATTACTGCAATTTTGCATGTGATAGTTCGAATCTTGCAGGTGTGCTACACCTGCAAAATTCGAACCAACTCATGCAAAATTGTATCGCTAATAAAGATCGCTTAACCCTTGTATACATAGATATAATTTATAAACATGTGCGATGATATCATAACCCGACTGTAGTACAGCTTGAGAGGCAGTATGCACTTGGAGACACCACGTTTTCTCACAAAGAGAGATGGGTTAATCCCAAGGCGAAGCTGGAAATCAATTGCGTAAGTAATTAACGAGTGAGGTCTATCGGTTTTAATTACATTGCCAGGGCGATTATGTTTTGTATAAACGAGACTATTGATTTACTCAACTCTAGATAAGAAAGTATGAATCTAGGAATAGAGGATTTTGAATTGATCTGAAGACCTGCCGCGGTGATTTAGTCATGAGAGTGCTTGACTTGTCGTGAGGCTTTAAAAATCCCTTTATGATTGCAAAAAACGTAAGCCAATATAAACACAATGAAAGTCTTCTAAATTTTAAATATTGCATCGCATGCAAAATTACGATTGTAATGAATTCGATATTATGTTGTTTACATACATATTGTTAACATGTGTAATAACATCGCTACTGGAATATAGCATTGTGAACTTGCACTAGTGAGTACCTAATAACACTAAAGTGATGAAATTTCCAAGAGACAGACGTTCATTTAAATGAACCCAAATGTATTTAAATGGTAGCCAGAGTGGATACTCAATTTGCCATGTATTTTATTTCTTATATAGATCTCTGTCTTTCAAATTAACGCAAAACATTCGGTTTGGAAAAGATTAGCTTCTCCACACAAAACCCGATTTAGATGTCCCTAATAGTAAAAGCTTGAAGAATTCAAGCTCATATTTCTTCAAGCTCATATTCCACCTTTTAGAACAACTTTCTTTGCTATATTGTACACAAATCGAATCTTTATCATCATTCATTTTGTTGTCTGCACTAATTTTTGAATTGGACCGTCATAGCAGCTAGCCTCATTTCGTAGCACCTATCATATCAAAATATACTGAACAAAAATGAAAACTTTACACTTCAAGATTTCTTGTTTCTGGAAAACTATCGAACAAAAAGCCTGAAATATATTTTGACGTTATTTCCCAGGCTTTCAGCAATTGTTTTGTCGAAATATCATTGCCTTGTGTCCTTTAATGTCAGAGTTACGGCCCTCAATGCGTTTAGAGCTAGTTACATCTAATGTCACATATGCGCATGCGCAGGAAACGATTCATTATTTTTTCGGAATTTGTCCTATCCGGGTTGCCAAAAAAAACCCCAAAAAATCTTTCTTATCACTAGTAGCAAGCTCTAAAATAAAGGTCTAATCTGTCAATTTTGTGAATTACCTCCCTTTGACATAAACAAATAGGGAATTTAAATTGTTTGATATTCACGAATTTATCACGGTTTTCGATTGATTTTTTTTCAAACATCATGCAGGCTTTGCAGGGGATATTTGAACTTTTTTTCGACTAGGATTTTCCCAGATGTTCATGCAAGAGCGATTTCAATTTCCTATGGAGATTGCATTGTAAAATTTTCAAGCTTTGCAACATAATGAAAATTCTGCTTTTCAAGCATCATTTTTTAAAAGCTCAAGCAATGTTATGCAAGCTTCTTTACATTTTCTGACTGATAACTTATCAGACTACCATTCCGTACAGTCTGACGTGGTTTGAATTCTTCTGCTCGGATTTTCGAGGGTTTAAATTTTGTAAAATTCTGTTAAAATTGAACACCTGAAAAAACGAACCCCTGTCACACTCAAAGGGTCCGTTTTTCATCCCTGTGATTAAGATCAACAAAACATTTAGTGATTGGCAAACCAAGTCAATGAACAATGCGAAGCACATTCATTTGATTTCTTTACTTGTTGTATTTAGAACAAATATGACAAGCAATGTAGGTGTAAAGTTTTCATTTTTGCTCAGTATAGTACCAATATTTACTCTCTAATTAATCAATATTTCTCAAACAAGCCATACCTTTGACGTCTCTAACAGAAAAGGCTTGGGATTATTGAGACAAAAGAGAAAATGCTGATAATCAGGACTTCCCCCTTTGAGTCAATATTTTCAAAGCTACATCGCCATTTTGTCGTCTGCGGTAACATTTGTCTACCCTTCCTAGAATTTTACCATTTGGGAAATGGTTAATCCTTTACCAAACAAGACCTGCTTTTGACGTCCCTATTAAAAAGGCTTGGGAAAACATTGAGAAAAAAGAAGAAACTGCTGATAACCAGCAGTTTCTACTTTTGTCTCAATATTTTCTGTGCTATATTGTACACCACTCCTTTCTTTATTGACTTCAAAATTGCCCTCTGCAACACCTTTAAAATTGGAACAATCCAAATTGTTGTCGTTTGGGAAAAGGTTAAAGGATTAAACCGCAGGTACGTGTAGCCTCATTGTTCCTCTGATGAGAATATCACAAAGGAGGATTTCCGAGCAGAATTAAAACATCAATTTCAAAACATCAAATGATCTCCATCGAAACGGATATTAAACGAAGCGAACAGCGTTTTTCAATTAAATTGTCACAAAATGTTGATTGATTTGTCCTGGACTCAATACCATGGCTCCGTTTGATTAACCATTTCACACACAAGACCTGGTTTTGACGTCCTAAACAAAACAGGCTTTTGAAAACATTGAGACAAACGAAGAAAATGCTGATCAGCAGCATTTTCTCTTTTTACCTCAATGTTTTCCATGCTATGATATTAATATTTTCCAAACTTAGTAACATTGATTTCGCCATCTGCAACAAGTTTCAAACTGGACAAGTCTTGAATTTCGCCATTCGGGAAAGGGTGAACCATTTCACAAACGACACATTACTGGAACTACGATTCTCGTATTCACGGTTAATCCTTTCCCAAACGGCGCAATTGTAGGGTGATCCACTTCAAAAACTGCCACAAATGACAAAATGGATGTTAGTAAAGACATGATTTGTGTAAAAATTTGGCAAAGAAAATATTGAGACAAAAGGAGAAACTGCCGGTTATCAGCAGTTTCTTCTTTTGTTTCAATGTTTTCCCAAGCCTTTTCTATTAGAGACGTCAAAACAAGATCTTGTTTGGGAAAGGATTAAAGGTGATTCAGAAGACAGCATTTAATTAACAAATATTGTGAAATGTGTATGCTGCAGCATGATAAAAATTTCAGACTATTCATCATTTTCCCTGATTTACTACATTTTAAGCCATAATTTGGGCTTGGACCCCCCTGGAAAATAAACAAATTGGAGTTGATAAAGAATGGACTGCTGTATGATATATCAATTCAAATCATTGGTAGCAGCATTTTCTTCTTTTGTCTTAATGTATTCCCGAGCTTTGTAGGCCCTATATTAGAGACGCCAAAGACGTGGTCTTGGTTGGAAAGGGTTAATGACAGAAGTGTGACATAAAAAAGTCATGTCACATGATCATACGTGTAGAAAATCAAAATTATGATTGTCCATTGCTTTAATTGAATGAAGAAACAAGCTGACATCAACAAGATGACGTAAGCTTTATTCAGAGCGCTTTCTTTACGCAGTTGCCATGTCATTCTGTATGTCTTTAACATCTGATAGAGCTTTTAAGTTTTAAATGTATAATTATGTCACATATGTTCACTTAATCATAATTTTCTTCTTTTTTTTCTCAAATCGTTTATTTGGAAAAGGGTTAAAACGAAGCAATAAATACGGGATTGAACGTAGACAGTCCACACGCGTATACTCATCCAGAATTAAATACAAATGATCATGAACCAATTAATAAAGGGTTTAACTTATCTCGCATTGATTGGAACCTTGATTGAAATAAGCTTTCCCAGTAAAAAGCACGAAATTCATTTCATGATGGATTACTATATTTAAGTAATGTAATAAATTGCGGCTTAGACGTAATCGAGGAAATACTGTATTCTCAGTAATTATTTTGTATTAGAGACTATGCTTGCTTGGTTTGTTACTGACATAGTTTTCACTCCATTTAAGACCGTTTCCAACCATATCGTCGTGACTGAAACACCAAACTATGGGCTCCTGGCGTTCTACTGACCAGTAATAGAAAATGAACCATTCCGAGCCCCCCCAGCTGCCCAACCTAATTAAGTTTACAAGTGTCCACCTATTGATATAAGACTTATGGCTTGAGAGTTGGGACGCATTAAATCACTCTGCACCTACATTCCATTTTGATGACAATGCATGCTGTCCTAAAAATTCAGGCAATGAAGAAACTGAACATCGTGCAAAACAATGCAACATAGATATTATTCAACTGCGATATTACGATATAATCTGGTTTCATATTAGACTCAATTCCCATAATGAACACCTTTAAAAATACGTATACCAGCTCGTTTGGATAATTGTTTGCAATAATTATACCCCCCAAATTCAATTTGGGGGGTATATAGGAGTCAGCTTGTCCGTTGGTCTGTCTGTCTGTCTGTCTGTCTGTCTGTTGGTCCGTCTGTTGTTTTTTTGTCCGCTCTATTTCTCCTAAACCACAGGTCCAATTTTATTCAAACTTCACATGTGAGCTCAATACCAAGTGGAGATGTGCATATTATATTTTGGTCACGGTCCAATGATTTTTTACGGAGTTATGGCCCTTGAGTGAAATTTCTTGTCCGCTCAATATCTCGGTAACTAATGGATGGATTTAAAAAAAACTTTACAGGTATGCTTACTAGCTCTCAAATATGTGCATATCAAATTTTGGTCATGGTTCAGTGATTTTTCTTTGAGTTATGGCCCTTTGTTGAAAATTGGCATTTTGCGCAACATTACCATGTGTTGATTGGTTTGTTGATTTTTTTGGCCACTCTATTTCTCCTAAACTACTAGATTGATTTTGTTCAAACTTCGCATGCGAACTTATTACAAAGTGGAGATATGCATATTATATATTAATCATGGTTCAATGATTTTTCATGGAGTTATGGCCCTTGGATGTATTTGATTGTCTGCTCAATTTCTCAGTAACTTATGGATGGACTTTATAAAAACTTTACAGGTATGCTTACTAGCTCTCAAATATGTGCATATCAAATTTTGGTTATGGTTCAGTGATTTTTGTCTGAGTTATGGTCCTTTGTTGGAAATTGGTATTTAGCGCGAATTTGCCATGTGTTGATTGGTTTGTTGATTTTTTTGTCCGCTCTATTTCTCCTAAACCACAAGTCCAATTTTATTCAAACTTCACATGTGAGCTCAATACCAAGTGGAGATGTGCATATTATATTTTGATTACGGTCCAATAATTTCTTACGGAGTTATGGCCCTTGAGTGAAATTTCTTGTCCGCTCAATATATCGGTAACTAATGGATGGATTTCAAAAAAAAACTTTACAGGTATGCTTACTAGCTCTCAAATATGTGCATATCAAATTTTGGTTATGGTTCAGCGATTTTTATCTGAGTTATGGTCCTTTGTTGAAAATTGGCATTTAGCGTAACATTGCCATGTGTTGATTGGTTTGTTGATTTTTTTGTCCGCTCTATTTCTCCTTAACCACAGGTCCAATTTTATTCAAACTTCACATGTGAGCTCAATACCAAGTGGAGATGTGCATATCATATTTTGGTCACGGTCCAATGATTTCTCATGGAGTTATGGCCCTTGAGTGAAATTTCTTGTCTTCTCAATATCTCGGTAACTAATGGATGGATTTCATAAAAACTTTACAGGTATGCTTACTAGCTCTCAAATATGTGCATATCAAATTTTGGTCATGGTTCAGTGATTTTCTTTGAGTAATGGCCCTTTATTTAAATTTGGCATTTTGCGCAACATTACCATATCGTCGTTGTAAATGCAAAATTGGTTGGTTTGTTGATTTTTTTGGCCACTCTTTTTCTCCTTAACTACAGGATGGATTTTGTTCAAACTTCACATGTGAACTTATTAGAAAGTGGAGATATGCATATTGGTCACGGTTCAATGATTTTTCATGGAGTTATGGCCTTTGAGTGAATTTTCTTGTCTGCTCAATTTCTCAGTAACTTACGAATGGATTTCATAAAAACTTTACAGGTATGCTTACTAGCTCTCAAATATGTGCATATCAAATTTTGTTATGGTTCAGTGATTTTTGTCTGAGTTATGGTCCTTTGTTGAAAATTTGCTTTTTTGCAACATTTTCATGTGCTGATCAGTTTGTTTATTTTTTGTCCACTCCATTTCTCAAAAAATAGTGGTTCAATTATATTCAAACTTCACATGTGAACTTATTACAAAGTGGGAATTTGCATGTAATATTTTGGTTACGGTCCAATGATTTTTCACGGAGCTATGACCCTTAGGTAAATTTTCTTGTGTGCTCAATTTCTCGGTAACTAATGGATGGATTTCATAAAAAACTTTACAGGTATGCTTACTGGCTCTCAAATATATGCATATCAAATTCTGGTTATGGTTAATTGATTTTTGACTGAATTATGGTCCTTTGTTGAGAATAAGCAATGTTGGCAACATTACCATGTGTTGGTAAGTCTGTTTTTTTTTTTGGGGGGGGGGGGGGGGGGGTTAGCTCACCTGAGCAACATGCTCAAGGTGAGCTTTTGTGATCACCCTGTGTCCGGCGTGCGTTGTGCGTTGTGCGTCGTGCGTCGGAAGGCGTCAACAATTTCTTTAAACATCTTCTCATTCTTAACCACTGGGCCAATTCTTACCAAACTTGGCAGGCATGTTCACTGGGTGACCCTTTTCAAAACTTGTTTTCAAATTTTTGATTCGTCAAAAAATGTGGGCGTGGCAGGGCGGGGCTTATCAGACTTAGAGGCAGGGCGGGGCTTATCTGACTTAGAGAAATTGATAAATAATTCTTCAAAAATCTTCTTCTCCCTAACCACAGAGTCAATTTTTACCAAAGTTGGCATAAATGTTCCTTTGGTGACCCTTTTCAAAACTTGTTGTCAAATTTTTGATTCGTCAAAAAATGTGGGCGTGGCAGGGCGGGGCTTAACAGACTTTGAGAAATTGTTAAATAATTCTTTAAAAATCAAATGATGATCCAATTTGTACCAATCCTGGCTGGAATGTGTCTTGAGTGACTGTCTTTACTGCCTGTTGATGAATTTTTAATTCGTCAAAAAATGAGGGCGTGGCAGGGCGGGGCTTATCAGACTTAGAGAAATTGTTAAATAATTCTTCAAAAATCTTCTTCTCATTAACCATTGAGTCAATTTTTACCAAAGTTGGCATAAATGTTCCTTTGGTGACCCTTTTCAAAACTTGTTTTCAAATTTTTGATTCGTCAAAAAATGTGGGCGTGGCAGGGCGGGGCTTAACAGACTTTGAGAAATTGTTAAATAATTCTTTAAAAACCAAATGATGATCCAATTTGTACCAATCCTGGCTGGAATGTGTCTTGAGTGACTGTCTTTACTGCCTGTTGATGAATTTTTAATTCGTCAAAAAATGAGGGCGTGGCAGGGCGGGGCTTATCAGACTTAGAGAAATTGTTAAATAATTCTTCAAAAATCTTCTTCTCATTAACCATTGAGTCAATTTTTACCAAAGTTGGCATAAATGTTCCTTTGGTGACCCTTTTCAAAACTTGTTTTCAAATTTTTGATTCGTCAAAAAATGTGGGCGTGGTAGGGCGGGGCTTAACAGACTTTGAGAAATTGTTAAATAATTCTTTAAAAATCAAATGATGATCCAATTTGTACCAATCTTGGCTGGAATGTGTCTTGAGTGACTGTCTTTACTGCCTGTTGATGAATTTTTAATTCGTCAAAAAATGAGGGCGTGGCAGGGCGGGACTTATCAGACTTAGAGAAATTGTTAAATAATTCTTCAAAAATCTTCTTCTCATTAACCATTGAGTCAATTTTTATCAGACTTGGCAGAAATGTTCCTTGTGTGATCTTTTTCAAAATTTGTTTTCAAATTTTTGATTCATCAAAAAATGTTGGCGTGGTAGGGCGGAGCTTATCAGACTTAGAGCAATTGTTAAATAATTCTTTAAAAATCAAATGTTGATCCAATTTGTACCAATCTTGGCTGGAATGTGTCTTGAGTGACTGTCTTTACTGCCTGTTGATGAATTTTTAATTCGTCAAAAAATGAGGGCGTGGTAGGGCGGGACTTATCAGACTTAGAGAAATTGTTAAATATTTTTTTTCAAAAATCTTCTTCTCATTAACCATTGAGTCAATTTTATCAAACTTGGCAGAAATGTTCCTTGGGTGATCTTTTTCAAACTTTGTTTTCAAATTTTTGATTCATCAAAAAATGTGGGCTTGGCAGCGCGGAGCTTATCAGACTTAGAGAAATTGTTAAATAATTCTTTAAAAATCAAATGTTGATCCAATTTGTACCAATCTCGGCTGGAATGCTTCTTGAGTGATTGTCTTTACTGCCTGTTGATGAATTTTTGATTTGTCAAAAAATGAGGGCGTGGCAGGGTGTGGCTTATCAGACTTAGAGAAATCGTTAAGTAATTCTTAAAAAATCTTCTTCTCCTTAACCAATGGATCAATTTTTACCAAACTTTGCAGAAATGTTATTTGGTTGACCCTTTTCAAAATTTGTTTTCAAATTTTTGATTCGTCAAAAAATGTGGGCGTGGCAGGTCTGGGCATATCAGACTTAAAGAAATCATGAAAAAAATGTTTAAAAATCAACCATTGGTCAAATTTAAACCAAACCTGGCAGATCTGTTTCTTGAGCGACTGTTTTCAATGTGTGTTTATGATTTTTTTGATTTGTCAAAAAATGTAGGCGCGGCAGGGCGGGGCTTATCAGACTTGGAGAAGTTATTAAACGAATCCTTGAAAATTTTCTTCTCCTTATCTGTTGGACAAATTATATCAAATTATCCAGGAATGTTCTTTGGGTACCCGTTTTTATTTTTTCTTTTTAAAAATTTGTGATTGGTTGAAAATGTGGGCATGGCAGGATGTTTATACGACTAGGAGAAATGACAAGAAAATTCTTTAAAACTCAACTGTTGAGCCAATTTTAACCAGGGATGTTGCTTGAGTAGCTCTTTTTAACAATAATATTGTTTGTGAATTTTTGATTTGTTAAAAATTTGAGTGTGGCAGGTTAGGGCTTATCAGACTTCAAAGAATCATAAAGAAATTCTTCAAAAATCAACCATGGGGCCAATTTAAACCAAGAGAACAAAATGCTTATTGAGTTACTCTTTTCAAACACTTGGTTATGAATTTTTGATAGGATAATAAATGTTGATGAGGCAAGGAGGGGCTTATCATATTAAGCGTATTAATTCATGTAATGTATCATTCTGATGTTTCAAAATTGTAAATTGTTAATTGTTAAAGTTTAATCCTGATTATAAAAATCAAACTGGAACAGCACATGATATTCAATTTTAAAGATGTATGCAAATGCTTCTACATGCAATATGATTGAATACTAATGTGACTTCATTGTCTTCATTGGAAATTATGAAACTTAATTTACAATAGTTTGATAAGACATACATATTTGTTTACACTTACTTACTTACTTACTTAGTCGCCCGTAGGCGACCAACCACATGTTCACGCCATATTTTTTCTGTCGTTCATCAGCGATGACAGCTCAGTAGAGTTTGTTGCCCCAGTGTCTCTCTTCAGAGCATCCAGGTATGTTCCCCTAGGTCTCCCGCGGCTTCTGTGCCCGTGGCTTGGCTCCCACAGTACAAGTGAATGTGCACTGAGCTCCGGATGGCGATGACAGTGACCTGCGAGCTGCATTCTTCGGGAAGCAATCTTTGCACTCACTCTTGGGAGTCTGCCGTATAGCTCTTCGTTTGTGGTGTGACTGGACCAATGGGTGTTAAGAGCCTTGCGCAGCATCCTTGTATATGTCCCGTCGAGAGCCCGTTCCATGGCTGTGGAGAGTGACCAAGCCTCACATCCGTATAACAAGATGGACTCGATGGTAGCGACGAAGAGTCTTAGTTTCAATTCCTTCTTCATGTCTGATTTTTGTTTACAACAAAATTTATATTGTACACCATCAAATACAGGAAGAACTCAGGTGATCGATATCAGTGCCTTTCAGGCACTCTTGTTTTGCTCTTTTTCTGACTTGATCATTTCACAGTTCATAGGAAATGTAACGTAATTATTCTAATAAACGCCCATATTCTAATAAACGCCCATCCCCCCAAATCTCAGCTGAAAATATGCATATTTCAAGCGCAATTTAAGCTGGAAAGGGTGATTCTAATAAACGCCCATCCCCAATTCCGGATTAAAATAATATTAGTTTTAAACAAAGATCCTTTTCAAAAGCAATGAAAGAGCCGTTTTCCTGTCCATAATCTGTTTACTATGAATGAATTTCACCCAAAAATCGTATTCTACAGTCCTGGTAACAAAGCTTTGCCAACTTTTACTTGATTAACTTCGAATAAATGAATTGACATTTGATTCCCATGTTTTGACTAGCAAAATTAGAATACCTCTAATAAATGCCCACCCCCAACTATTCTAAAGAGCACTCTTCTAATAAACGCCCGAGCGTTTATTAGAATAATTACAGTACATCTCAAAATGTACAAACACAGCGCTTTTGGGGGGTATGATCACTTTCAGTGATATTCTAGTTTCACTTTTCCTGCTGTACGTTTTGAAAGGTACTGAGAAAAAAGGGAGACTGTTTTGATTATCAAATATCCCCACTGAAGAAACGAAATTGATTTTGAAACAGTGTATTTACAGAATACTAGGAAATAAAGGCTTTAATCTATAATATTTCAATTTATACAAGAAAATGTTTTCCAAGTACCTCTAAACAACAAGCCCTGATATGTCTAGTTCTTGTGAAAAGGAACAAAGCAACTTCTATCTCAACGTGTATTTTTCTTATTTTAACATTTCAAAAAAAAAATCAGTTGAGTAGTACATTTTAGCACCCGACAAAGATTATGGTTAATAACATCAATCATTACATGTGATTGAATTTAAAGGTCAGAACGTTCAGAGCTAATGGTCCTATTATTTGTCATGGTTATAACATTATTGTGCGTGCAGTTTTCAATGAATCGATTACAATTCTTTGACGCCTTGATTATCAGACGTAGATTGAGATTTGATATAACAGTACAGATTTAGGCCAATATCTATATTTTTGTCCAATTTGTAATGCACAGCAATCACCTATACCCATTGTCATAGAGATACTAACGAAGGTTACACATTTTTTTTTATAATTTAAGGTATTGAATCCATCAATATCTACAAAACACTTCGTCAATTTCTATTCGTAAAAATGACGCCCAAAGATAAACGAAATTTTTTGTAGACTTATTTTAGACTTATGATAGATGGAGAGGAATAGCTTAATCACCGATAAATCGCTGAAGATAAATTAGTTAAATTGCATTCGATAGATTTACCAGACAATCTCCAATTTATATGAAAAATATATTTGTATCTATGACAACAATTTGTGTTACTGCCTTAGTTTGGATACCGGATATTTTTACCGGATTACATTAGTAATAGTTACCGGGTATTATTGTTCTATGAGAATATCCGCTTGCGCATGCGTATTTGCGATCTGTGAAAATCCAAAAAAAAAATGAAAACTTTCCTGTGGCGATGTTTTTGAAGGCTATAGAGGTAATTATGCGTCAATACCTTTACAATTCACTGTCATAGTGAATGGTCCGTTCATATTCTTCGTCGATAGTCCGTCAGTCTGTCCGGTATCGCTGTATTGTCGATTTATCGAGTCGGTTTTCGTTCGATTGTCTTTCGGTCGGAACACGTGTTAATTTGCGTGTATAATTCAGGCGGTAACGTTAAGCTCCCTTTTTATTTTGCAGTTCGACGGATTCTACCGAGTCTTCGGATACTGCGGATACCTGTAATATGGATGTCATCCATAGATGTGCGAATCCCGATAATCATTGATGTGATTAAACGAATCCTGTCCGGCTTTATGCTTCTGTTTTCATCGCCGCAATAGTCGAACTCTGCCAAGATCAAGATGGCTGATCAACATCAGTTGACACAGCAGTTGAAACTGCTCATTTCAGACTGGTATGCTAATGCTGAGGGGATGAACGTGTTACTCTCCGACTATACCAAAATGGACGAGGATAGCATTAGATCGAAACGTGACATTCTTATATCTTTGGCAGCGGACATGCGGTCCTGTCGGGACGCTTTGAGGGAAATTACCATCAAATCAGAGAGTAATTCTGCAGAAACTGACAGTGTTTTTCGGACAATGGATGCTGTTGAGTCAGAGCACCACAACCTCGTTATAGAAATCAGCAATACACTGTGTGATTTGAGGGATGAGGGTAACACAAGGTCGAGAGCGTCCGTCAGTTCAAAGTCTAGTCGCCGTAGTCGTCGGTCATTTCACTCTAACACTCGCGATGATTGTTATGAAAGTCATTCAAATTTGGCATCCATCAAAATTAAATTGAAATACCTTGATGCTGAGTCACAGGCTAGATTAAATTATGAAAAGATTAAGCTTCAGAAGGGCTTAGAAATTGCTGAAGCACTTGACAGACAATCTGATTTTAATGACAATAGTCCACATGACTTTCCCATCAGTTCCCCTGTTGACGTTAAACCTAATATAGGTGACATTGAGGATACTCCGATTGACATTAAACCTAATATAGATTCTAGGCTTAGAATTAATGCGGATGAGTTTGTGCCAGACTATAAGCCCATTTTAATGCAGCCTAAAGTAGAAATGTCACATGTTCCTGAACAAATTCTTTCTGTCAAACAGTCATCTTTCCCTACGCATGGCGTAGAGGGAGAATTATCTGGTGTTGTAAAATCTCTGACACAACAAGTGATGTTAAGTAGGTTACCTCCCCCTGAACCTAGTGTATTTACAGGTGATGCACTGAAGTATCCTGGGTGGAAACAAGAATTTCAAACACTTATCAATCATAGACTGGTCCCATCTTCTGAAAGGGTTCACTATTTGAGAAGGTATTTGGGAGGACCCGCCAGAGAAGCAGTGGAAAATTTCTTTCTGCTCTCCTCTGACGGTGCCTATCATGATGCGTTTGAATTACTTGACGAGCGTTATGGTGACCCCTTTGTCGCTGGTAACGCATTCCGCGACAAAATTGAGAATTGGCCAAAGATTTCTAGTAGAGATCATGTGGCTCTTCAGAAATTTTCTGATTTTCTTCGGCAGTGTTGCACTGCCATGGAAAATATCAAATCATTAAGGGTTCTTGATGATGACCGTGAGAACAGGAAATTTGTAGCCAAACTTCCTGAGTGGTTAGTGCACAAATGGGCTAGAATAGTGTTTCAGACAAGAGAGGAATCTGGTCAGTTTCCTCCCTTTAAGATTTTCTCAGAATTTGTTGCTAAAGAAGCAAAAATAGCAAACAATCCTATAACTGCAATGGATTCCAGCCGTGTAAAGGGTTCAAGGTCACATGATAACAAGACTTCAAGGTCATTTGCTGTTGGGGTTAATGAGTCAAAGCCCAAGAGTTCTGTCGAGCCTGTGGTAAAGTGTCCTTTTTGTTCAATTAATCATGATTTGGATGACTGTTCAAAGTTTTTGGATCAGTCTTTACCTGATAGGAAAAAGTTTGCTTCTGAAAAGGGTTTGTGTTTCGGTTGTTTGCAAAAGGGTCATTTCTCTCGGAAATGCAAGAAACGTAAGGTTTGCAAAATATGTTCGAAATTGCATCCGACTGCCTTTCATGGTGATGTTAGAAATCCATCATTGCAAAATGGTCATGATGATAAATCTGAGGACAAGGAGAAAAAATTGGTACAGGGTGCTTCCTTTGTCAGTAATTCTGGAGCATGTAATAAAACATCAATGGTTGTTCCAGTGTATCTTGCCCATAAACAGTAATTAATCTACCTCTGCGTCCTGCGTCCTGTACGCATAAAATTGGCTGGGGACGCATAATTCTGAATGACGCGCGTCCTATAGGACGCATCATTCTAGAATGGCATTTTCTTTGACATCAATCTCTAGTTAAAAAAATTCTCGACTTCAATACAAAAGCCATTGCAAAGTGAAAGTAGAAGACAAATCTCGGAAAATAACGCGGTCACGATAACTTGATCGGTGGTCTGTTTGATTAGTACTTTACTCATATTCAATCGAACATCAACACAGACTTTTAAATGAATTGATCACAGCAATGGAGATTCTAAAGTATTCATGTTACTTTATCACAAAGAATTGTTTTATCTGTTTTATTTCATCTGGCTAATGATTAAAGCATAAATGATAAAATATTTTAAAGAACATTATTCCAATCATTGTTTTACGTACATATTTGTTAAGAGAGCAAACCTTTTAATCTCACCGAAACGACAGACACAAGTTACTATTCATGATAAAAACAGATTTACTACAAAACATTCTGTCGTAAGGGCTTGGGCCAGTTTGGGCAACAAATTTGAGAGAGTTTATTCATTTGTGAAGTAAAACCATGTTCTTTCATCGGCGATCAAATTCTTCCGTCTGAAGTTGGTAAACAGATTGAAACCGATGGAGAATAGGGGGTTGCCAATTACGTCACCGACATTGGCGACTTCAGACCAAGTCCAAAATGAAATTGTCGTTGACAGTGAAACTACTCAGGTGACAACATCTCAATGTCAACCCATTACAAATTCTGTCCATTTACCTTACCCTGACTTCGGGATTTTGTGAGAGAAATCTAAACTTGTAAGATAGACGGAATGTCCAAACTGTTTTTGCAACTTTTTTGTGTTTGGTTATCAACATTCTTAAATTTGTTTCAGAACTTTTTTCCAATTGGAATAAGTGTCATGCGAAATTTTCCTAGAGTGGGTTCTGAGTTCTCTTCCCAATATCTTTTTGATAAACAGGCCCTGCTGTCAAGATCAAGAAGATATAGTGAACCTCTGCACTGTGTTGTGTTGGTCAGTGTTCAAACATAGTCCAACAAAACCACAATGAAAACACAGTATTACAATAACATAACAGTGTTTGTTCATTTTTCCCAACAACAGCAATGGAACATGCATACATACATGTAAATATCACTTATCGTAGATCTACAATTCAACGAAAGTGAAAAGGTGGGACTCATACATTTTGAATTGGACGCATTGTTTTCAAAGCCATGCGTCCCAAGGACTCATGGTTTCAAATTCTAGATTATTCACTGCCATAAAGATAATCCCAGTCAAGAGAGATTGGTCTATGCAATGCTTGATACACAGTCTGATACCACCTTTGTTTTAGAGAATACTTGCAAGGCATTAGGTTTGTCTGGTCCGTCAGTCAATCTGTCACTCTCTACTATGTATGCAGCAGATACCTTGGTTGATAGCCAAAGAGTTCATGGCCTGACTGTCCGTGGTGTTAACCATAGTTTGAGTCTCTCATTGCCTGTAGCTTATTCAATTCAGTCTATCCCGGCGAATAAGTTTCATATTCCCACCCCTGCGGTCGCTAAAAGATGGCCACACTTAGCACACATATCAGATCAACTTTTGCCACTTTTGGACTGTGAGATAGGTATTTTGATAGGATATAATTGTCCAAGAGCTATGATGCCAAGAGAGGTTATAGCTCCAGACTCTGACGGCCCTTATGCTCAGCGTACTGACCTTGGCTGGAGTATAGTTGGGATCGTTGATCCTGAGTGTGATGATACTCAGGCAGATATTTTCAGTACTTTAAGCCATAGAATATGTTCTCATGAGATTAGTTTACCAGATACCGGTAGGTCTAAAGATTGTGAAAACGTTTCTTTTGTGTTTCAAGCCAAAAGTAAGGTTTTATGCCCAGCTGATGTGACACAGATGTTTGCTTTAGACTTTTCTGAGGTTAATGATCAGGATAACTCTAATTCTCTGGTGTCACAAGAGGATTTAAGATTTATCAAGGTAATGAAAAATGGAGTAAGTTTTGATCAAGGTCATTATACTATGCCCTTGCCATTTAAGGGTCACCCCCAATTCTTCCAAACAATAAACAGTTAGCACTTAGTAGGTTGAGTCATTTGCGTAAACGGCTTTTGCGGGAAGAAACATTTCGTCTGCATTATGATGCATTTATGAATGATCTGCTAACAAACAGGTATGCGGAGAAGATCCCAGACTCTGAAATTGAGTCGTGTAAAGGCCATGAGTGGTACATTCCACACCATGGGGTATACCACCCCAAAAAGCCAGATAAATTGAGAGTTGTTTTTGACTGTAGCTCTTCTTACAAAGATCACAGTTTGAACAAACACCTTTTACAAGGTCCTGATTTGACAAATTCGCTTATTGGTGTTCTTTGTCGTTTTCGGATGGATAAAGTAGCCTTCACATGCGACATTAAACAAATGTTCCACCAGTTCTTAGTTGAGAAAGAACACCGAGATTATTTGCGATTTCTCTGGTGGTCTGATGAGAATTACACTAAAGCTGCACCATATCGAATGCGAGTCCATCTCTTTGGAGCTACATCTTCGCCTGGGTGTGCCAACTTTGGCTTGAAGCAGATAGCTAATGACAACGAAGTCACATACGGCAAAGATGTAGCAGAATTTCTCAGAAATGACTTTTATGTAGATGACGGTCTTAAGTCGTTGCCTTCAGTTTCAGAAGCAGTCAAAATGATAAGATCCTGTCAGGACATGTGTAAACAGGGTGGTTTACATTTGCACAAATTCACCAGTAATTCTAAAGAAGTTTTAGCTCAGATCCCTGAAGGGGATAGGGCTAGTGAATTGAGTAAGATCAACATATTTAAGGATTCTTTACCAATAGAACGTACACTTGGTGTGTTGTGGAACATAGAATCAGACGCCTTTGAATTTAGGATCCAATTAAAGGATACACCCTTGACAAGGAGAGGTATCCTGTCATCTGTCAGTTCCATATATGACCCCCTAGGGTTCAGATCACCTGTAATTCTTAGGGGTAAGCAAATTTTACAACAAATGTGTGCTGACAATATGGACTGGGATGACCCAATTTCTGATGAGTTGCGTATGAAATGGCAACTTTGGAGAAACAGCCTCTTTGATCTTGAGTCCATTCAGGTCAAGAGATGTTTAAAACCTGATAGTTTTGGTCAGGTAAAATCAGTGCAAATGCATCACTTCTCAGATGCTAGTACCATAGGTTATGGACAATGTTCATATCTTAGACTTGTAGACAATGAACAAAATGTACATTGTTCGCTACTTATGAGTAAATCTAGAGTAGCCCCGATTAAGACTATGACTATCCCAAGACTGGAATTGACAGCAGCTTTGGTTTCAGTGAGAGTAAGCACTTCATTGCAAGCTGAATTACTGTACAAAGACATAACTCATGTTTTTCACACAGACAGTTGCGTGGTTTTAGGGTACATTTCAAATGACTCTAAGAGATTTCAAGTATTTGTTGCAAACAGAGTGCAACAGATAAGAAATGTTACCAGACCAGATCAATGGCATTACATTGACACTAAAGATAACCCAGCCGATATAGCATCTCGAGGTGCAACTGCTTTAGAGTTGAAGAAATCTGACTGGTTTAGTGGTCCAAAATTTCTTTGGGATTCAAATTTTGTCCCAGTAAGTGACAGTAATCATGACTTGGACTTGAGCAATGATCCTGAAGTGAAAAGAAACCAGTGTTTCATGTCTTGCTCACTCCCAACTAGACATGACTCTATTTTGACCAATTTGGAGTACTTTTCAGACTGGTTTCGTGTTGTGAGGGCAGTTGCTTGGTGTTTGAGATACAAATCAATATTGCTGACTTGCGCAAGACCCAATGGACAGACAATTTTCACTTCGTCTCCTTCAGTGGAAGACTTGAAGCAGTCTGAAACTGAAATTATTAGACTGGTACAAGAAGATAGTTTCCAGACAGAATTGGAAATCTTGACTAGACCACAGTCTGATAAAGACACAAATAGACCTTTTATTACAAAGGACTCCAGACTATACAAGTTGAACCCATTTATTGATAAATCTGGTTTGATTTGTGTTGGGGGTAGAATGACAAACTCATCTGAAGATTTTCATGTTAATCATCCTATTATTCTACCTAGAAAGGGACATATCACAAATCTTATCATAAGACATTTTCATGATCGTGTCCAGCATCAAGGTCGTGGCATGACAGTAAATGAAATAAGAGCCAATGGTTTCTGGATACTAGGTTGTAGTTCTGCAGTCTCTGAATTACTGTATCACTGCGTCACTTGTCGTAAGTTAAGAGGAAAGACTGAAATTCAGAAAATGGCAGATTTGCCTGTTGATAGGGTTGAACCTACTCCACCATTTTCATACTGTGGAGTTGATTATTTTGGGCCCTTTTTGACTAAAGAAGGCAGAAAAGAGCTTAAGCGTTACGGTGTATTATTTACATGTTTTACAAGTAGAGCTATTCACTTGGAAATTGCAAACAGTCTTGAGACCAATTCATTTATAAATGCTTTGAGACGCTTTCTCTCCTTGAGGGGCCCTATCCGCCAATTGAGATCGGATCGAGGTACGAACTTTATCGGTGCCGAGAATGAGTTGAAACTAGAGTTATCGCGCATGAACGTTGATTCCATTACAAACTTCCTACATAAGGAGGGATGTGACTATTTTCCCTTCAAGTTCAACGTGCCATCAGCTAGCCACATGGGTGGCGTGTGGGAGAGACAAATCAGGACTGTGCGTAATGTTCTCTCCAGATTACTTCAGCAACATGGGACACAGCTTGACGATGAGACTCTACGAACTTTGTTCTGTGAAGTAACAGCAGTTGTGAATAGTCGTCCGCTTTGTGTCGAAAATCTCAATGATCCGTTATCTAGTGCTCCATTGACTCCTAATCACCTGTTAACGATGAAATCCAAAGTGCTTTTACCGCCTCCCGGCACATTCGTATCAACTGACTTGTACATTCGCAAAAGGTGGAAAAGAGTTCAGTACCTAGCCAATGAGTTTTGGTACAGATGGAGAAAGGAGTACTTGAGTAATCTACAGAGTAGAAGTAAATGGATTCAAACTAAGAGAAATATGGAAGAAGGTGATATTGTTATGATAAAGGACGATAATCTCCCCAGGAACCACTGGCGAATTGGACGAGTTAGCAACGCGATCCCAGACGACGACGGTTTAGTTCGCAAGGTCACAGTTACAGTCCCATCAAGATCATTAGACAATCAAGATAAGGACGTCCATGGTTTGGTCACATTAGAAAGACCAATCCATAAACTTGTGTTTTGAAGCAAAATGACTCTGACTAACAAAGTTAAACATGCGTATATCGAGGGTTTATTCCCCGTCAAGGAGCCATAGACAGAAACTCTTAAATATCATACATAGTTTGAATTTTATCAGTGTTAAACTTGAAATCTGCAGTTTACATGTGTTTTAAGTCTTCTATTGTTTTGTGAGATCACTAATTTAAGGTGGCGTCATCACAAGCCATTAAATTTGTGGTTCCATTAAACAAGATTGTTGAAGAATTTCACTAAAATTCATGGTTTCAATTGCTTTCAAAGTAGCAATAAGGTAATTGCATATTTGACTTTAAATGAGCAAATTTTAAGAGACTTTACAGTGTTTAAGAATAATGAGAATAGTAAAACAGAACCCTGTGAACCCTTGATTGCAATTATGCGCTTGCGTTTAGAACTGCGTAATTGTGCTGCATCTCTGCTTGCTGCGTCCTTTTTAAGTAGTATTGCAACATAATCTAATTGAGGCAATTTGATTTATTGCAATTATTTGCAATCATTGATTTCAGAGTTCTGGTTTACTCTGCCTATGTAATAGCTAGTTAAAAATTAGTGAACTGCTAATTTTGGGGAGCCATGTTACTGCCTTAGTTTGGATACCGGATATTTTTACCGGATTACATTAGTAATAGTTACCGGGTATTATTGTTCTATGAGAATATCCGCTTGCGCATGCGTATTTGCGATCTGCGAAAATCCAAAAAAATGAAAACTTTCCTGTGGCGATGTTTTTGAAGGCTATAGAGGTAATTATGCGTCAATACCTTTACAATTCACTGTCATAGTGAATGGTCCGTTCATATTCTTCGTCGATAGTCCGTCAGTCTGTCCGGTATCGCTGTATTGTCGATTTATCGAGTCGGTTTTCGTTCGATTGTCTTTCGGTCGGAACACGTGTTAATTTGCGTGTATAATTCAGGCGGTAACGTTAAGCTCCCTTTTTATTTTGCAGTTCGACGGATTCTACCGAGTCTTCGGATACTGCGGATACCTGTAATATGGATGTCATCCATAGATGTGCGAATCCCGATAATCATTGATGTGATTAAACGAATCCTGTCCGGCTTTATGCTTCTGTTTTCATCGCCGCATTAATTTGTATATTAAATACCAACTCTAATTAATATTTCTAGAATATTTCTATGCTCTTATAAAGGTGGTTTCCGATATATTTCGATTAAAAACTGATCAGATTCTTAAACTAAGCAATTTTCTAAATATTCTATCATAATTTGGTTTTTTTTTCCTAACAAGTTTGTAATCTATTTGTTTCATCAGCATTTTAACACACAGGATCAGATAATCACCTGGACATAAAAAGTTATTCGACAAAACCGAACTACATCGTCAGTAGGGGTGATTTGGGCTCGATTACATTGCAACTACAGATTGAACAAGCTGGAGTAACGAGGTTCGGACCTCCATGAAATGGCATGTACAATACAATACAATACTATATGACTTTATTTAGCAATTGAAGACCAGCGGCCCAAAATACCAATGTTTCTTACATGTAATTATGTTGTTGACAATATTTAACATTCATTAAATAAATGTGTTTTAACAATATAAATATGGAACTGGTTTTACCCTTTCCCAAAAAGGCAGTAACTCATACTTTTCTGACGGTTTATGTACGTAAGTAATGGCGAGATAAGGAGGGTCAATTTCACAGTGTTGTAAGTTGTCCGGTAAATTTGTACAGTTTGTCCGTTAGATTTGTGCAGCCATTCAAAAATGGCGTCCATGGAACAGCGTGAGGGGTAGAGGTTGTAGTTATTTTATCGACGATTTTCTTAATTGACATAGTCTTGCCTTAACACTCATATCATTGTTCATGAGAAATGTATACCTACCCCTGGTGCCATAAAGCAAAGTACAAGTCTTGTCCTATCATATTCTACATGTGCCATAGTGCAAAGATAGCACAAACACGGATATTAAGTCACGATATCGCAATTTAAGAAAACAATCTACGAAAAACCACGACACCCACCTCTCACTCTGTTCCCTGGACGCAGTCTTGGAATGACTGCACAAATCTACCGGACAACTTACAACATTATGAACATGCTTTGTTTACATCACGTAACGTTTCCTGTTTTACTGGTGCATAGTATATCAGTGAGATAACCATCAAACAAGATCACGAACAACTGTTGTTAATGGAGAAATTTAATTAAAACAATTATTACATGCATTGACGCACGGTTACTACATACATCACCGAGGTAGGATTGATATTCAGCTTACATCCTAATTGTAGAATCGAAAGCCAATAGGTTTTTATTGGTAATGAAGATCACTTAATCCGTTCACAAGTGATGAAATATAATGCTGTAAGATACATGTACATACTTTCATTACCAGAAATTCTTTCTTTTGTAACTTCTCTTATCTTGGACTAACCTTCAATATTTTCGATGAGGAAAGGGTTGAAGCTGATTTAAAAGGCCATTGTTTGTGTCAGTTCTATTAGTCCAGAAACAATTGAAACTATTCTGGTATTTTCTGCAGGAAGTGACGTCACAAACTCACAACGCAAAATAATGAGAGAAGTGTATTTGATAATGTCAGACGTTATTTTTAGCAGTCGAAGTGTCTACACCGTCGGCATCGGTCACGTAGAAAAAGTTTAAATTGGTCTGTAATTTATGAAGTACACGTTAACACTGGTGGTGAACTCGGCCAAAGCGAGGGACGTTTTTCGCTACAACAAGGTACAGATATTTTGCGTTTAAATGTGAGTTTAACGATCTGATTGGATAGTTTTTCTAATAACAATGAATTTGTTCTAAAAATACACCGGGTTTACCGATATGTATTGACAAACCGTCGGTGTTGTTATAAAATCTCGTAACTACGGCTTTATCAACACCGACGGAATACTATGATCGCGAAAAACCGTCCCATGCTTTGGCCGAGTTCACCACCAGTGGTAAAATAAACAGACAAAAAGTCCGAAACAGCCACTTAAAATGATTATTTTATTTTTAAAAGTCAAATTTAAATTACAGTGATAACATACTCCTCAATTAGATTATCGTGTTAACTTTTTAGGTACAGCTTGCAATGAGTTCCATACATTATCTCCCAGTTATTATTAAAAGCTCAAAGAACTTTAAATCCACATACATGTAGAGCTCGAGATACATATTACACTTGCAATTGCTCAAGATTCACATAGGGCGGCCTATACATCACGACATGGTGATAAATCTCCTAAGAAAACACGGAGTTCGCTGTCGTCGTCCTGTTCGATGCCAGGCTCTTGACGCAACGCGCATTTTGGCATAATCTGACGTCCATTCTGGCATTATTCGTGGTTTTAAAGGTCATTTTCTGTCTTGTAATGTTGATAATTGTAACATTTACAATTTTACATATCTATACATCGGTTTTGTCAGATGTAGGAGATACCATTTGCAAAAGTACCTTTTTGCGTTTTTAAATCGTGTCCGTTTATTTTCCCACTAGATCTAGTTTTCGAATTTCGATCCCTTCTACATTTTGTAGATCTTAAACCGTTTTTAGTTTTTTTCGATGAAATCGACCCAATGTTAAGTTTACGTGTATAAACATTCACTGGTCAGTTTTGAAGGACAACTTTTATACCATAAAGCATCATTAGTCTGTCAAGACAAGCACTAAATAAAAGGAGAATCGTGGTCGTAAAATGGCATTGATAGAATCACGCAGATTTGTTACTGAATAGCATGCGATACCTGGCTGAATAACTCTTACCCAAGCGGTAAAATTCTAGACTGGTCTAATAGGAAATGATATCTTCAGTGAAACGTGACGTAAGTTCGGACAAATAACACTATTTCATAGGTGTTGTTATAAAATCTTGGAACTATGGCTTGATTCAAGCCGTAGTTACGAGATTTTTTAACAGCACATACGCTTTATCAAAACATTACAGTAAACATATTCTATTTTTAACTCAAAATTCTTTCTTTGCTTTTTAAAAACTGCTGCAGACCACAATGACTGCTGATAAATATTTGAGTAATGAGATATTTAGTATAGAAAATATTGCGCTAAAAGCCCCAGTAAAAGGAGAAAATGCTGATCTCGTAATGACTACGAAGCCAAAATCTGATGCAGTCAATGTGTCAGAACAATGCAAGTCAGAACGTAATCTTTTGTTTATGGTCCGTATACGAGCACAATTCTAGTTTTCACATAAAAGATATGATATATATCAGTAATTATAACGTTTATACTCAGAACAAAATGCAACATAGTACCTAACGTCTCGGAACCTTTATATCCAAGCAAATAAACGTAGGCCTGCCTACTAGCATTTTCTTTTAGAACAATTAAAACATTGTCATTTTTACGATAGACAAGGTATAATGAAACCATACTTGCGGACAAAACAATGTCATCGAGCCAGGGTTATGGTCTTTTGTGGTATTTAATGATACGGTCAGTCTCTTGTAATTAAATAATTAAGGCTCGGTTTATGTTTGAGGATAACGTTATCAAAGCATTGATGTTAGTTTCAATGTAAGGTTGAGCAAAATTTCCGTAATATAAATATAATGAAAATAAAACAAATAACTGGATTTAATTAATGAGTAGCTTATGGTCTACATCAGTCATCATAGTCACAAGTATAGTAAACACGGTGACTTTTGGGAAGCGTTCACACTGAAAAATCGTCCGCTTCAAGGTAGGTTTTGTTAAATTTCACAGCTTATACTCTACGGATTGTGACGACATAAAGTGCACCGTACGCGCAATTGAGAGGGCCAATCCCGGCTGTAACTCACTCTGCTCGAAATCCAGTGATTTCTTCAAACATTCGAGCATAAGTTTTTTCGGTGCAAAACAAAAGTGGGAAGCGTTCACGTGCACCGAAAAAAAACTTTCGCCTAAATGTATGAACAAACCACGGGATTAGGAGCAGAGTGAGTTACAGCCGGGAACAGCCCTCTCTAATGCGCGTACGGTGCACTTTATCTCGTCAAAATCCGTTGCGTATAAGCTGAGAAATTAAACAAAACCTACCTTGAAGCGGACGATTTTTCCGTTGTGAACGCTTCCCAAAAGTCACGTGGGTTACCCACCGTGCTAAAGCGCTGATGTCTTATCATGTTGAACAAACCTTTGGCATTTTTCATATTCTAAGGCCATTTAAATTTTTGGCAAACTGATCTTATAGTGAACTCGAAAGCTATTCACACTGTAAAAAAATCCCGTAAAAATTTACGGAAAAAAACCCGGCAGCTGGTTTCCAAGACCATATCGTAAAATTACGCTCCGCCCATAACCATGTCTTTCCGTAAATTTACAGCATTAACCGTAAATCTACAGTGAGACAGTTACAGCCAAACCGTAACTTTACGGAAATGTCCTGGAAACCAGCTGCCGGGTTGTTTCCCGTAAATCTACAATGAGGTACCGTTACGGTGATACTGTTCTTGACGTTTCCCTGTACGAAATTACTGAGAAAGGTTTTAAATTAAGCTGGTTTATTGTCCTTTAGAAATGTGCACGAATGAACATGCTGATCTGGGTTGAAACGTTTCACTTTCGGTTGAAAACTGATGGTTCATTTTGGTTTAATTTCTGTTTGTTAACAAATCGACATACAGACAAATGTCTGAAACCAAGGCGCACATTGAATAAAACTATTCTGAGCACCTCGAAACTTATACAGATGGCAGTAGGGATGATAATCAAGCTGTCTCTGCAGCAATGGTTTCATCTGCAAAAAAGGTCAACACACAAAAAAACTGTAACAATTCATCAATTATACTGCAGAATAAAGAATTATCTAATAAGCACTTAATTGCATGATAAATAAATCGCGCAACAGTTGCTGTTCTATCCAACTCTCTCTGATTGGCATGATAAAGTACTAAATGTTGTGTCCAATGTTCCCCTGGCAAAATCGGAAATTTACTCCCTCAATCACACTTTTGATCGCAGGCATATTAAAAGGAAATAGTCTAAACAGTTGCAATCTCTGGCTTGTTATGATGAAGTTAGCTTTAGACCACTGTGTTCTTATTCATCTGATTAAGATTGGACAAAGGCATAATTGTCTAGGACTGAAATCGTTTGCTGGGAGTGTCGAGCAATACATAATTGGTACTTCGGCAAATTGTCAGAGCCGAGATGTGTTGTAGTACCTATCTCGTCCAAGCATTTTTGTGGCACTGTGGCAGTAATCCATCTGCTAGGACAAAACCTCAAATCCCAAGTTCTAGACTCCTGATGTTCTGTTCAGTATGAATGATATTCTTTTCCTTTCTAAATGAAATCAAAATCCCTGGCAGTCTATAATATTTTCAAGCCACCACTGATAAAATTCAATCTCTTCAGGTAAAGTTCAGCCAAATTGTCAAAGGATAAGTGATGTAGAATCTGACTTACAAAGAGGTTGACAACCGATACAGACAGTATGTTATAAAATCTGCATGCACCGGCCGTCAACCATTTCGCGTCAGTTCGTTCATGGCGGGTCTATACTGTAGTTGATCCGTCGCCGGCTGGAGCAAAATTTTGCCCTCTTTTGTCTTGTTGGTCCATTTCTTTTTTGTCATTGCAATCCTCTTCTTTGTTCTTCCAATATGTTTGATTTGTTGGTTTTCTACTGAAAATCATACATCTAATTATTCTACCTTATAGCCTGTTAAAGTAAATCTACCAACAACAATACTGCAAAATCTAAATTTTCAATAAAAGTACAGTTCTTCTCCTTTTCCTGTAATATTGTTGTTTCAACAGATCTAAATAAAACATGTAACAAAACATGCAAAAGTTTAACTTAATTCCTTAATTCTAGCTAAACACATAAAACAGAAAAACAAATGGTTATGGAACGAAAAAAATATTTATACTGAAAGTTTGGGACCCCCCCCCCCCCCCGTCTGCATCGGATCACCCCCCCCCCCCCCCAGTTTAGCGGTCCCCAGACAAATTGGCCGCCATTCTGTTACCGTTTATTAAGAAGTAAAGGGGTGAAATAGCATATTTCTTCATCAATAAAAGGGGAAATAAGCGGGGGTGTGGGGGCGGCAGCCCCCATAAATACATTCAAGTGGACAAGGTAAGTGGACGCTATTTTGGTAGTGACCGTTTAACTGGAAGTGTTGCCCCCCCAAACCCCCCCACCCCACCCCCACCCCCACCTTCCTCTGGATCAGCCACTGGATTGTTGGAAAGTACAAATAGGGGGTCATTTCCTATAATTACAATGACATTCTGCATGAAAATGAAATAATCAGGCTTCAGAGGGGGAGTCATTTGAAGATCTGTTTGTGATACAATGTAAAAGATGGTGGGTGGGGTAGTGTTCAGAAACACATGACCGAAAGGTAAACATTGCTTCTTATTTCAGAAAATGCAAAAGCCAAGTATTATATCTAGAACAAAAATGCTAATACCGGTTGTATAATGTCAAAAATAGGCCGAAATAGAACAAGGACGAGGCAAAAACGGACTCTTTCAATGGGAAAAATACCTGTCTGCTTGCAGCAAAATGTCCACGCTTCAAATTTACTACCCACATTGCAACACGTTTCACCCATAATGCAACAGATTTTACGGTTCGTCCAGTGATTTTTCGCTACGGCTCAATACCGTTAAAAATGCACCGTAAAAGTGATAAAAAATTACGGTATTTTTTTACAGTGCATATGACTGGATAGTACTCGTTTGATAAATGCCCCTTGTGACTATAAAAATGGCTTTATTGGCGTATATAAAAATATGTTTGACCGCCCAGGTGCCGTCCATGTTAGAATAAGCGCTAACTCTATAGTAGTTAAAAGGGGACCTGATAGGCTGTCGAAAATGCAAATGGTACAAAAATTACAAACCAGATACATTATTACGTATAACGTATGAAATTACCAACCCGGAGGGGTAGATCATTTATGTCCATTGTTAGCACTCACCGAACTTTATTAAGTATCAATGAATAACGTGCGGATCCGCATTTTATTGTCCTTGTTTTTGTTTTGTAACGGTTACACATGCCCAACCTTCAAAAAGCAATTACGCCAGAGGTACGTCATCTGTACTCAGTGCGATTCAACACACCGTACAACCGGCTGCGTCGAAAGTCAGTGAAGACAGATTCGGCATCTGATGTCAGATGCATGGTAGGTCAAATTAATTTACTTTTATAAATAAACGAAAGGATCTTTTGTATTCTTTAGTTGATAAATACGCGTATAAATGTTCAGTGCTTCTACAAAATAAAGTTACAGTCATCGACGCAGCCGGTTGTACGGTGTGTTAATACCACTGGGGTGTGTGTCTCGTTGACCTTGACCTTGTCTCGTTTTGAAATAAAAATAGAATATGTAAACACGCTTGTAAAGGATTGATCTATAATAAAGGAAAGATGGTTATTCGCCGTGATTGAGTTTTTTTTTTGCATTGCAAATTGTTTCTCCAAGTACAAATATGAGTTCCCGAATAGTTCGGAAGCATAAAAACCTAGCATGGGCCACTTTAATGTCTGACCATTATAGTATGGCAAAGAAACCATTAACATCACTTTAAACATTTTCAACCATTAAAATGTTTTACATTTGAACATAGGTTACGTAGAAACTCCTTTATTCTATAAACAATACGGTGACATAGAGAAAAATAGTTTTAGTGGTTTCAAAAAGATGCATGTCATTGCCAGCGTCAATATGAAAAAAGAAAAAAAAAAAAAAAAAAAAAAAAAAAAAAAAGAAAAAAGAAAAACGTTACAAATAAATAATGGTTAATCACGTGTTGTGACACTACCTTCTCTATTTGAAAACTTGTCTGCTAGGAGGACAAGTTTCATTTATTATGCAAATATTGCACCATCGCAAACACATCTTTTTTATATCGTAAGAGACGCTACTTTGCTATGGTGAAATTTATGTGGGGTATCCGTTTGTGTATTTTATTATTGAAAGAAAAAGTTACCGGTATGGTATATGTGTTTTAGCAGGAATGCTATGCTTTCACGATTAATTAAGATAAATAAGATCAGTGTGGTAACTGAAAATAATATAGGAGGAAAACTAGCCTTACGTATCGTTGGAATTACAGAACTAGATCTACTAATACTATTGTGCAATGTATGCGACTTCGTGGCAGTATGCTTTGTTTCATCTGGCAAGGTTCGATTTGTAAACTTTTATGACAAATCATTCAATATCTATGCAAATAAGATCCTGTGTGTGAAAGACAATAATTCCAATCCACACTTTATATGCTAATAATGCTATAAATCAGAATTTCACTGTCGTCGCATCCAGAACTAGTTTGGAATTTAAATAGTAACGTGAATGGTTTTAATTAAATACTAGATAATATATTTGTCAAGGACGCTTTTACTCGTCATCGAATCAGCAACAACAATGACGACGCCTACGACAAAAATAACGACAGTTACAACAACAGCAACAACAATGACGACGACTACGACAAAAATAACGACAGTTACAACAACAGCAACAACAACAACTTAAAGGGTAGATACTAAAGCACCGTGACAGATGCTACATTACGACGATACTGTTACAATATACGAGAACAGGTCAAAAAGAGAAAACACTGTTTGCCAGTTTTTCCCTTTTTATTTTTCGACCAAACCTTTCTCATTGGGACATTCAAAATAGGTTTTGTTAGTAAAAGATTATTAAGATTAATGTAGTGTTGACGGTTTGCTATACCATAATGTACCTCCTTATAAGACCGATACTCAAATTCCTTGTCGTGCATTTTTAATTGTCTTTACACTAACCTTTCCGAAACAATCTTTAGCTTTTTTTCTTCCCCATAACGCAACTTTTCCTAAAAGACGCAGCAATAGAAAAATCCGTTTCCATTAAATTGTCCCAAACACACCGAGCGGAAACGCTGTAGCTGCGTGTTACGCTTACCCTCAGAAACAAAGTTAATGTAAATACATGTATCAAGATTAAGATCTGCTTTGTTTACAAATAGATCATTATTGCATAAAATGTGTGTTTTCAGTCCGTTATTAGCATTGAATAACGGGAAGGAATTGGTCCGATATCGTGACAACCGGTCTATATTCAGTGCGATATCGGACTGGCTTTGCACTCAAATATCCTCGATTTGACTCTTCAAAATAAAAAAAATGTCTCTTTTCCCGCAAAATTCTCAACGTCTTACGTTAAATAAGCGACGCTCGCCTTTTGGCGCCAAATTATGACGTAACGTCGTCAATTGGATCACCAAGGACAACTCTATCGAATCATACCTTGGATGCATCTCGGAGAACTACTTTCAGACTATGAATAGAATAGAACAACAATTCAAAACGTTCGTCTGTGACTAATGTCAACAATGACGCGACAATGATACTGAAATACATTGTTTGCAGTTCCAGTGTCCTCTCTTTTTAGAATGATTACAACCTGCAAGTCCCGCAAGTTGCCATGGTTGTGCATTTGGTTTAGCATGGAAAACTACTTTATGAAGCATAGCCACTTCCGGCTAAGAAATCCAATTTTTTTCAAGATTTCTTCATACACACACATCCAAGGTATGATTCGATAGAGTTGTCCTTGGTGATCCAATTGGTAACGTCGTTTTACCGACGTCACGCATAACAAAAAAAATCTCGGAAGATTTATCAGAACAAAACAACAATGGCGGACATTTTCTTACCTCAACTTAATTCATTTTTCGCACATATCAAGGGTAAAGTAATCATTGGAATGTTATGCTTTTATGCACTAATAGCGCCAATTCACGTATTATTTGGTCGTTAACATTCACAGAGGCCCGCAAAATACGAAAACGACCCTCGTGCGAATTTCCTAGGCCTCTGCGAATGTTAACGACCTCAAAAACGTGAAATAACCCTACATTCTGTTAATGACTGCAATACCTTTCAGTTACAACCAGTCTTAAGTCACCAGCCTAAAATCACTTTATTTTGGAAAAGGGATACTTCTATAGATATTGCCTTTTCCAATATTGGCGGTTCCACTTCCTAACTATCCTAACGAATCAGTTATCACTGAAATACAATACTTGGTCTTGAAGACCATCAGTCAGGCGCTCTGTCTTGTCATCATTCAAACTTGATACATATTGACGCGGTTGTAACAGATTTTGTAACATATTGATATCATCTTCCTTCATCTAATACTTTTTTGTTTTAATCGATTCCGTGCTTTCTCGTGGCTGAACACATTTACGTTAAATGGTGTATTGAACCATTAATTTATCAAGTGATATTTCGCATTGTATTAGATTTAGTATTGTAATTTATACTTTTTTCATGTTTTTTTGATAACGAACATTTGTAAAATCTCGTATTTATTATGGAGTGTGGTTGCATTTCTATTGGATTATCAATTCAAATAAATGCGTTAAAGAAGAAGATCCATACATGTAAGTATCTTCATATTATACTTACGTACAATAATAAGCATGTTGATATTTTTAAAACTTTTTTCCAAAACAAGACCTGGTTTTGATATCCCATGTATACCTCGCGATAATTGACCTGGCAGAGCATCTCTATCATTTAACATGGGCTGCTCTGCCAGGTCATTTATCGTGAGGTATAGAAATAATTTAGGAAAACATTGAGACGAAAAAAGTACTTTGTGCTGATAATAACCGTTTTTAAACATACCTCAATGTTTTCTATGATATATTATTCAGAAATCATATCGTTTTCGATTATTTTTAGTCGTCTGTATAAGCTTTCAATTTAGATCGCTGTATTTTGTCGTTTGAGACGTGGACTAACACTTTTCCTAACGGCAAAATTGTGAGAGCTGTTGCCACTTTTAAAAACAAGACCTGCTTTTGATGTTCCCAAAGAGGAAAAGGCTTCGGAAAATGTAAAAGACTAAAAAAGAAATGTTCATCATAGTTTTCTTTTGCCTCGATATCTTTTTATGCGATGTGCATAAAATTTGTATTCTTTTGAATGCAAACGCTTTCAAAATTGGATCAATTTGTCGTGTCAGAAAGGGTTAATAGGGACTTCCACTTATTTCTAAAGGTGTCTATTTAACCATACTATAATAAAATTTCTAAGAATGCTAGCATTAAACGAATCTACCTAATCCAAAACAAAAGAATGGACTGTTCCAATTTCAAAGCTGAATCAGAAGACGAATTTGATTATGATTTCATGGTTTGCATTATATCAATGGGACAATTGACTCAAAAGGAAAAAATGCTGGTTATTGGCATTTTCTTTTACCCTAAAGTCTCTCAAGCGGACATCAAAGACATTGTTTTTTTAAATTCAAATTATGATAAATCATTAAGTTAATTGCATATCGTCGCTTTTCAACGAAAACCTCGTAACTGCAGCTTGTTTTAAGCTGCAGTTACGAGGTTTTCGTTGAAAAGCGACGATATCTCTTTTATTTTCTCTCTCTCTCTCCCTCTCCCTTCCTCTCATCCTCACCCACCCTCACCATTTCCAACACCCTCACTCCCAAACCGTCCCTCACCATCAACCTGTCTCGCACAATAACCATTTTTCACCCGCTCGAATCTCCTCACCCTATGTCATCTTTGTCATTATCATCCTCGCGCTATTTTACATACTGTCATAGACCTTTCACCTAACCAATCACATTTTCTAACCATTTCACTCTAACCCATGAGTAGTTGCATTTTTTTTGTTTTCCCAAACAGTACTCGATCAGGCGGTAGAAATTTCCGCGGTTGAAATTTTGTTTCTGCACATTTACAAAACAAAATCAGGTAAACAGGAGATGAGCTGACAAAACTTTCTCCTATTACCCTTATTTATTACATTCCTAGCAGTGAAATCCTGGATTTTCACAGTGAAATAAATTTTGATATTTCACTGCAGTGAAATATTTCACTCCTGCCGAAACTACTTTTTTATTCTTTTCTCCCCATTAATTCATTATCCTTTACAGATTCCATGCATGCATAACATCGGAAATGTATGTCAAATAAGATCTAGAGCCTGCAAAAAAGAAAAACATCTAAAGAGAACTAACCTATATTCTTTGTTTTCGCCTTTTTTCTACATTTTTATCATGGAAGCGAAGATCTATCCTGCGCTGGAGTGTTGAAGGGAAACATGACGAAATTTGTTCCGTGATAGGCCTACATTCAAATCACTTGCACAGACTGTTGTTTCCACGCCTGCTCAAAGCAACCGAACGACACATCACAGAATTGGATAAAGATTGTTGCTAGACCATCTCTTTTGTCTAAAACATGCTAAATCATTAGTTTTCCGCTGAAAATTCTGTTTCTTTAACAAATCTGTCATTCCTCCGGTTGTTGACCTTGTTGTTGTTGTTTTTATTGGTAACTTAGACTGGACTTTTGGAAAATTCAGACTAGAAAGATTGAAATTTATTCAGTTCGCTTTTTATTTGTTCATTACAATTATTTTTGATAATTTAATGTTCAGATAGATGCTTCATTCTTTCCTCGCTTCAAAATTTAAACAAAATGGCGGCCTTTTTTCTGAATATACAAAGAACATGTATACATGCGCGGTGTAAAGCCTTGGATCAGATTGGAATAAGAACGCTATTTTTTTTAAAGATTTTACCCAAAATTGAGGGTTAAATTCCCAAAATAGGTATGTAATAAATAGATTAACTAACTGAACAAATGTGATATGAAAATTATTTCACTCGAATGGGATGAGATGCGGTTAAAAAACTCGTCCTAGCAGACTCGTTTTTTCAACCGCATCACACCCCATTCTCGTGAAATAATTTTCATATCACATTTGTTCAGTTAGTTAATCTCTATTTAATTTCATATACATGTATTATATTTATACGACGTCAGTACCAAGCATTGTATGGGAATATTAATGGAATATTATTGCCTAAAATGTGTGTTTTCAGTCTGTTATTGGCATTGGATAACGAGCAAAAATCAGTCTGATATTGTCAAAAACGGTCGTTATTCAGTAAATTCACGTGCATTATCGGACCGGTTTTGCATTCACATATCCTCGATCGGGGATTTGTTGTGAGTGCTTCAGAAAATTGAAAATAAAGCCGAAATTTTGTCATTTCCCTTTTCCGCGATGTAAATTCTTATAAGACCCCATTTCCAGTTTATACCCCCAATAAATAGTAAACTAGGTCTCCCAGTGAAACCATATCTGATGACGTGATATAGTGACGTAGGTTTAATTCTTGGAATCAAAAGGTAAACAAACGGGCAGCTGACAGATTTTGAACTAAAAGTGGATTTCGTGGACATGGAAGAATATAAATTAGAATTGAGTGGTTGTGGTCTAGGTCAAATGTGATGGTAAGCCTATGTGTTTCTTGTTCTTCTTTTAGTTACTGCAATTTTTCCTTTACAACTTTGTTTTTATCGAAATGAACGAATTTCTGAAACGAACCAGAGATCTACCTCGGAAGTTCCGACCTTTTGTATGATTACTGAGAATGCAACATCAATATTTGCACATGCTAGAAAAACAAACATGATAAAACAATGATGTATTGAGATATTTTACAAGTGCTCGGTAATTTAATGTTACTGTCCTCAAACCTATACATGATCAACTTTACACAAGTAATGTGGCCATTTTGAGATTCATAAATCATCGGGTTATTTTCGGGCGTCCTCGTTACGTATCCGAACTTATTCGGGCGTGGTCGTACACGTTCGGCGGTGGAAAGTTCCACCGCCGTATGTTTTCGGCGTCACCCGAATAGTTCCGACATCGCGCGAATCTCATTAGGGGTAGACTACCTTAAACAACCTGTAGTTACAAAGTTTTGTTGACAATCAGTGGAATATAGCAAACATAGGCACAGCAGTACACAGTTATGCAAGACAGTCGCTCACATACATGTGCATTTGACACTCGTTATCTCAACAGCGGATAAGTCAGAACATTTTTACTTATGTCGAAATGAAAACCCGGTCCACTCATCATTAATGGAAATTGCTTAAAATAAAAGCATAATGTAAGGAAATACAGACATTGAAACAAAATATTAAATCCCGATGTACAACCCAGTGACTTTTGGAAAATTCTTCCGCTTCAAGGTAATTTTGTTTCATTTCTCAGCTTAAAAACTCTATGAATTTTGACGATAAAGTACAACGTACGCGCTTTTGTGGTCATTCCCGATTCTAACTCACTCTGTACAGAATCTCGTTGTTTCCTCAAACATTGAAGAAAAATGATTTCGCTTATCAGAAGAATAATCGATTGGGACATGGTTGAGGGGCCGAGCCTAGCAAAAGGAACATTTTTGAAATACTTTCCCAAACATTGGATTTTAAGGTCAGTACAATTGGACAACTGCTGCACATGCTAATTACATTATAAAACGATAGAGTAAAAAAAGGAATTTGCATTTTTACTCAGAGTCTATTCTCTCAATGTTCCCCAATCGAATCATCAATGTTGACTTATTCACATTTTAACCGTTTAACTTTTCCAAGCAACACCTAGTTTTAATGTCCCTATCACAAATGGTTTGGGAAGACATTGTGGCAAAAGAAGAAAATGCTGGTAATCAGCATTTTCTCATTTTTCCTCAATATTATATGTGATATTTGGAACACAAATTCCATCTCATTATCAGCACCTATTTGTCGTCTATAGAGCAGCTTCCGAATAACCCCATCCCAACTTTTCGCCGTTAGGAAAAGGGATAGAATAGCATACTGTAGGCCTATAGCATTCTGTATTTTTGCCATGCAATATTGAAGATTGTTTTAAAAGATACTAACACGTTAACAGCGTTACAGGTATTGCAGTTATACTTATCATCCAGTTGATAAAAACATACCTTGTAATATTAATTTTATAAACCATAAACAACAAGATTATATAACTAGGTCGGATGCCCCCATATAAACAACACAAGATACAATCAAAATTTCAAGGACGCATATGATTTCTGTTATCGGTATTCATCTTCTCTGCGTACCACTATCTGTCAATCTGTAAATATTGTAAAGGTCGCTGTGAGAATTAAATGCCCTATCAGACAGAAATTGACATTAGAAATCATAATAATTATCATTTAAAAGGATTGGTTGCAACAAGGGCTCAAAATGCGATTTTCTTTAAATTCTGCGGATTGCCAGTGTTACGTTATACATTTTAATTTGTGTGTGTGTAAAAACTCTGATGATGGTTTATTTTTGGAGATAATGGCTAACAAAGTGGGTGGGGTAAATTGACACGAGATGCAAATTTTGTAAAGTAAGTACATCAAAAATAAGCATTTCCTGAGATAAATAGAAGATCGAATACAGAAAATCAACAAACTGATATGTGATTAATAATTCCTATGATATTTGTCATTGGTACATTGACAGTACGTGCAAAATGTCACATTGATCTTTTCTATATAGAAGAAGTTATTAAACTACAAAGTAATAATTTGATTATTGTGTCAATTTACTTAACTCACTTCCACGACACCATGTATGTTGATAGAGACAGGCTTTGTGTAAAATATAGTACTAAAGTAGGTGAAAGTAGAAAGTGTTATTGTTAGCATTTATTTTGCTTGATGCTTCCCAGGCCATCTCTATTAAGGGGGCAAAACCCGATGTTGTTTGGAAATGGTTAAAGTGACATTTCACATTTATTTCATTTTTTAAAAGTATGTCTTGATGCAAAGATTGTTTATTCTAATGCGTAGAAATGCTATCAGTTTATTGAAGTTGTTATTTATAAGCGTAAAATACGCCTTTAAAGTTGAGACAGAAATGACTAATTCTATATAAATCTGAACTGTTGTCCACAACAATTTATTTAATTTTAGCACAAAAATATATATTTCTCGTAAGTGGTTCAATATTTTGGCTTGAAATTTTCAGAATTTTCATAAGAAAACATGCTCTTTCAGATAGAATAAAAGTAAAACTTATGTACAAATAATTGTGAAATGTCACTTTAATTAAGCAGCTCTAAATGGTTGTACTTCCACGGAATCTATACTAGTCCATGTTACAAGAAAGAACCGCGTATGGTTTATACCTAGTTATCACGTGGTGAATTTTGTATACTTTGATGAAATGGGAGGCCTAAGAATGTTGAACTGGATATATTTGCTCTTCTAGCTCATTGTTTACTTTATTCTGTAAACGTTTTTATAATTGTGTTTACATTTCCTGGCCAGGAATGTCAGAACAACTTTATGACGGGGATCAATTTATACAAAACAACCTACTTATATCGGAAACAAGAAAAAGATACGTAAATAATTCAATTTGTATAGAAATATTAATTAGTACTCGTATGGGTGCCTAGATGTGTTTGTCAAATTCTTGAAATTTCGGGCGTCATCCGTAAATCGCTATCCGGAATTTGAAATCCTGATACCATCATTAATTTCCGTTGCCGTCGATGATGCCCGGAAATTGACGAAGGTATCCGAAATTTGAAATTCTGACACCATCGTCAATTTCAGTTGCCAAGGATGACGTCCGAAGTTGTAAGAAGTGTTTGATATCTATTGATGGAAGGAATGCGTTAAGTTGGTAGCAACAGCACAGTCAAAATGTTAACCATATTTTTTTGGAATTTTCTTGACAAAGACGACATACTATACTACAAAAAAATAAACTTTTATTCACAAACGACAAAATACTTGTCTAATTTAGGTACATATTAAGAAACCCGACTGTTGATAACATCCACTCAATTTATAAAATTTTCGGTTTAAGGTAACTTGAATTCTGATTGTTACAAAAACAAAGCTTCATGGAATGAATGGTTAAAGTACATGCATGCTCGTGTGACAACGCATATTCCATAACAAACAAACGATATATTATTTCTTTGATGTGAATATCAAAGGCAACCCACTTCCAGCACTAAACACCACTGCATGCATTGTTTACTGTATAGATAACGTTTATTTTTCATGCATTGTCTCTATGTAGTCAGGTTTTCACGATTGGTCATTACAGCACCATTTAAATAAAGTTTATGACCATGCGTAGGCTAATGACTTTACAGTTTCTTCTCAAATAAAAGGTAAAGCAACGCTATACATTTTTCGATTTTGTAAAGCAAATCGTTCATGCAATGAAAGAACACAGGCGGAATATTGTGATTATTAATATACTGATACGCAAAAGAAAGTGCGCATGTGGTTACAGGAAAACATTGTACTCTTATTTAAACAAAATCGTATCATTGTGGTATCAAATCTATAAAACAAACCCAAAATGATTGGCTTAGGACGGTTTACATTTGAAAAAGTTCCTTGCTATAGTTTTACAGAGGATGTCAAGTAAAAGGTGCAAACCCGGTATCTGTTTTGCCCTAATACCTCTATGGATCAATTCGAATGTATTAACCCTCATCTTACCAACTACGGTCAATCTGACCCAAAGCGTCATTTAGTGCGTGTCTCAGTTTTACCACTTATGCTCCGGTGGCCCAATTTTTCAAGTTTGTTGGTCTTCCTCAGCCTCAATCGTGCCACGAAAAGCTTTCATGTTGTAACAAAGGACACGTTTGTGGAGATATTTTTTATCCTGGGGTCGAAATTACTTGTAGATTCAGATTGACCCCAGTTGGTAGGTTGTGTTTGTAAAGTATGTTGGTAGGATGAAGGTTAAACCATACGAGTCTGATATCTGGCAAATAGATAACCAGATAAGTACCAAAACAAGGCACAACTTTCACACATGAATGAATCGATAAAGAGAAGGCAAAATATAGGGAAATATAAAATTGTAAGCGTAACACATGGACACATTAAAAAAAGAGACAAACTTCTTTCTGGTGTGGCAGATTGAAGAAAAGGCTTATAATCATTTTAAGTTTATGTCAAAAAAAGCGTCTAACTGTTTCAATTCTTACATTCAGAAAAAATAAATAAACTACTTTTAAGATATGAATGATTGTCGTTTTCTGTTTAAACTTGCATTCATAATAGAAGACTCCTTTGGGATGCCAACACTTCTAAGGAAAGGGAAAAAACAAACGGTCTTCCGTTAAGACCAACATTTATCCGGATTAAAGAGAGCATTTAGATCTTTAACATGGAACACCACTCCGGGTCGGCATTACAGGAAATATTACCGTGACGTAATGGTCATTGAAATTCCGCGCACAGAGCGCACAGAGTATTACTGCTTATAAAACGGAAACCAACTTTCTTTTAGTTTATCGACACATCTTGGCACAACAAGAGGGAAATCATGTTTTCAAAACATGAAAACAAAACAAAAAACACATAATTATATAGTTCGTCTATCGAGAGTGGCAGATGCTTACATTTTGTTTTCATGAATTATACCGCAATTAACCCGATTAACTATGTATCAATGATATATATGTTCTGCGCAAAGTAGGAATTAGTGCAATTCCAGAATTGTCCGTGCGCAAAGTAGGAATCGGGACAAAGTAAGAATCGATTATCGATTTTTTAATTCTTGCGCAGTGTTGGAATGCTGGTGCAAAGTAAGAATATTTCATCACTTGAAATAGGAATATAATTATGTCTGTTTGTTTGTCAATAACAAGTATTCGGATACAAATCTGTTATGAAACAAAAAAAAAATGTTTACATTGTACAATGGATGAAGAAAGCAAATTTAGCACAACTACGGGGTTTAAAACATAAAGCTTAAGCAGAGACAAGTTACTCATCCACAGATTGAGAAGTTTGTTTGAGTTGAGTTCTTTAATCCTTTCCCTAACAAAAAAAAAGGTTTTGAAGAGCCTTAAAGACGGAGCACGCGAAACATTGAGGCAACAAATATCTCTGGCCATGCTGTGCTCGAATTATATATTCAACGACACATATTTTGTTGTTTAAAGAATTAATTTCCAAACGTTTAAAACACTGGAATTGTTGCAAAACACAACGACAAACAAAGCCTTAAACGAGGAGAACGGGCCTATCAAACAAAATTCGATTGATATAGATATACACTGTAAATTTATTCTAAATTATTCGAAAAATACCACCTTATCATTCTCACTTTGCATCCGATTTTAATCCTTACATTTTCCAAAATATTCTTACTTTGCGCACAGGACAAAGTAGGAATGCAAATATACGATAAATTAGCCCTGCGCAATTCTAAAATTGCCCGTACAATTCCAGAATCGGCGGACAAAGTAAGACTTCTTACTTTGCGCAGGACAATTCTAGAATTGTACTAATTCCTACTTTGCTCATAACTCGATTTAAATCTCAAATCATTAGCCTGACAACCCTTTGTAAATGAAAAAGCCCATTGTTTATCTGCCACTCATTTTTAGAACATCTTTAGTACTCTAGATAGCATGATCTGTAGGTAAAGCCATATACAAAACATGTACTGTTAGCGTTTTCACAGACTTGGCCGGTATGACGTCACATATATAATATCACCTATAGACTTTGACCTACTTCTTTTGAAATTCGTATAACAGTGTCGCCAAAGTTTTCCTTTACTTGCTTCCGTTTTATTAGATCTATATAAAAAAGTGAAAAGATATCATTCATGAGATTTTTTTTTCAGATATTCATACATATTTTGATGTGTAGCCCTTGTATTGATGGCCGTTATAAACACAGTTTGGAAAAACATTGAGAAAAAAGGAATATTATGGTCATAACGAGCATTTTCTCCTTTTGTGTCAATATTTCTATTCTATTATCACACAAGAAACATTTATAAACGTATTCCAGTCACCATTAAGGATCCAATCACTTCATGCAATATCAACTCGATCTTTGCCGTTTTCTATTAAACGGAAATAGACTGATTTTTTTTTTAAAAAAAATCCGGATAATCTCGTTAACTTCGTTTGGCACGGATGAGTGTTTGGTGTCTTATGGTGGATGGAATACCTTAACCCTTTCCCAAACAAGACCTGGTTTTGACGTCCCTAATAGAAAAGGTTTGGGAAAACATTGAGACATAAGAAGAAACTGCTGATAATCAGCAGTTTCTCCTTTTGCCTCAATATTTTCTGTGCTACGTCATTACCTTTATAAACTTCTCTGTGTCGTCTGCAGCAGCTTTGGATTTGGATTAACCTAGGATTTTGGCGTTCGGGAAAGGGTTAAACACAACTTTACGTCTGTAACAACTTACAATTTGGACTGTATACTAATACTTTGCTACTTTTGAAAGTGCTAAAGAATGAAATCGATTTTGAAATCGACAAAGAGAAGTATTTGGGGCAGTTTGTCTAATTTCAAGCTGCGATGTTTGGAGGAAATGCAATTAGTAAGAAAAAGCTGAGAGACGATTTGTCTGCTTAAAAAACTAGACCTGATTGTTTTTTGGACTAGAACAAACAAAATAAATCACAAGTTTTGTGATAAAAACAGTAGACTAGTGTCTTTATTTAGATATAGAAATTAAATCCCTGCTGTTATACATATGAGGCGGGTGTTTAGGAAAGTTTAAAGTAGCCCCCCCCCCTCATGAGATTCACATGCCGTCGGAATTTTTCGGGCGACGTCGTAAAAATCGGCGATTGGACGTTCCAAAAACAAGACCGGTTTTCATGTTCCTGTCGTAAAGAACTTGGGAAAACATTGATGCAGAAGAAGAAAATGCTGATAATCAGCATTTTCTCCCTTTGTCTCGCTATTTATCTTGCTGAAATGTACACAGATCCAACCTTTAATTATATCGATTATGTTGTCTGCAGCTGATTTCAATTTGGAAAACTCCAATCTTTCGCCGTTTTGGCACGTTTCATGCATCATACCATTTTCTGTTATTATGCCCTTCTCAATGCGACGCAATTTTAGTTTAGTAAGACTCCTCACATTTTAAGGCTGCTAAAGATGTCAAATTTACGTTAATGAAATGGACATTTTTTGGACATTAAACCAAACAAAATGTGTAGGGATTATGAGAAATTTTCTTTTGTCCTTCAGAAGGTAGTTCGCATTATTTTCTATCAAGGACTCTATAACGGACAGCAAGACCAGGATTGCTTGAAGAAGGGCCAATGGTGAGCCTACATGTTACCCTTACTATAAATCTTAAAGAGGGTCTGGAGACCACGTTTGACGTGTTTATTTGGTCTATTTTCTGCATTTGTTTGTTACTTTTTCCTACTATAACTTTGAGAGGTAGGGGCCTAGATGGTTGTAATAATAGATTTTACATGTTTTATGCGTACTCTTTACTAAATGTTACATGTATTTTGAATGGCAATGTCCAAACCTAATCCTGTATTAAATGGCTTGTAGCGTTTAAACTAATTAATCCACATTCGCACAAATATCTAAATGCCATTTTTATGTTTCTTTTTACGTTAGAATCGACATAATTCAAGGATCTGATTTAAGTTTCGTAATGAATAATCTTCGAAAGATGTCGCCCGTTTCGGATTATTTATTGTAATCGTGGATAAATGACGATAGACCACGGTAGAAACGTGGATTATTTCTTTAATAGCTCTTGTCCCAAACAAGTACTTTTATTTTAACAGCATTTGGATACACGGCTATTGGAAGCATTGACAAAAAAAATAATAAATAGAAATAAAAAAAAAAGAATATGCAGTATTTCCATTTTCTTAATAAACGTTGTTATTTTGTATCGTGTTTTAAATAGAATAAAAGCTTCTAGTTCTTTCGTCAGCACGTTGTCGGCACATGGCTCCTGCCCATGAAGTTTGTTCCCATTAATATTAGCCTACAAAATACTAGGTCAAAGGCGACATGCTGAAACACCCCGGTGTAATTTACCAATTTTAACGCTTTCTAATTTGACAAAATTGTAAGCTATCTTCGAAGGCGAAAAGTTACAAGAGAGGTATGATTTATTTATACATTTAAAAAGTCAATGTTTAGGGTAGGGAAACGTTTTTTAGCAAAGTTCCTTTTTGTGGTTGTTTTCCTTTTTACCTATATAAGACATCACAACCAGTGTTTTATCGTCAAAGAGTAGTACATACGTGTACTTTACTATACCATGTTTGCGTGATGATGAAGGTATTGTCTTTTGTCCTAGTCCATAAAACATTTTATTTGTCGTCATTTTATGAAGCATAATTGCGTGCCGCAATAGCCATCTTAGCAACCTGTCAGAGGCGCCATGGAAACAATGCTCTGTGTTGTTTTATCCTTCACAAAACTTGTTTTGACGTCTTCAAAATAAAAAAAAGCTTGGACAAACTTTGACAGAAAAGCCGATATTCGACATTCTTTATGTTTATATGAGAAAACTTACCACATTCCCATTTCCAACACAAATATTCTTGTCGTCTAACTGCTTTCAATTCAGACAAGTCATATGTCGTTTGTTGAATTGTGGTCTATTCAAAACGCGAAGAAATGAAGATTGGTTCGAATTCAAAGGCGTTGCAAACACGGTAATGAACTGTTTCACGTGTCCTTATGAATTTAACCATTTCCCAATAAAAAACCCGGTTTAGAAAAGATTCGAGAAAATACAGATACGAAAGAGGAAAATGCTGAAAAAAATGTGAAATGCAGCATTAATTTTCGCTTTCTGCTAGATCAAATATAATATTTCACAACGAAAGCAATGTTTCTAGCTCTCAAGCATTGCAAAACTTTGACAGTTCTTGATTATATGTCTTTTTATCATATACTATGCATTTTGTTTTGAATTTCAAGAGATTAAAATAATCATTTTCACGACCATTTTTAAATCGTGAATATTGATGATATTCTTACTAGTGCTTTAAACGTGAATAACGCTTATATGCATCTAGCTTTTTTTGTATCTGCTCTATGACTTAGCCGAGCATAGTTCCTTTCTGTTCCTACCAACACACAAAATGTAACTTTACAATTGAAAGATTAATGTAAGCGCACATTGCATTTTTTATAAGTGAGATTACTTTCACTTTTTATGTGTTATTTTTATTTTCTAGACAAAATGAAACAAAGCTTACATTTTGGTATCCTCAAAGCGACGTCACGACGTTAACATTTGTTTACCAAGCAGCTCAATTGTAATGTTGTTTATTTGAATAATAACATTTGAGCCAATATTTATTTTCGTGGAAATCTGACAAAAAAGTTCAATTTTTATTTCCAATTTATTCTGTGAATTTCTGGTTCAGGATGAAAGTACTACATTTAAAGTAATGAATAACGTTAACAGGAACATTCCGATGCACATGGAAATACCTGAGATCGTCTTTCATAAATCTATGGTCTCAATAAAATGTCCTCGCTGTAACAACCAGATTTTCTTTCAGAAATTCGAATTGCAAGTTTTAAGATTATTTCAAAGTATGTTTTTTGAGAATAAGAATCCAGACTGAAGGAATTATGTTCAAGTCGATTTCCAAAAATGATTTGTTTGGCTTTTTTTTTCAATGTAGTATTGTATTTTCCTAATTAAATAGAGAATTTTGTCTGTGTCAATTGTAATAAAGCTTCTATCTAAGACAAAATGTATGTGCATGTACTTTAGACTCTAGAAAATAATATTCTCTTTGTATTTCAGGCACTATAAAATTAGCGTAACACTTTTTTGTGAAATAATTTGCCGAAAGTGCATCGTTACATCGAGGACATATTAGTTATTGCAAGGACAATATTCGCTATTTTATGAAATAAACAGAAAGAAATTAATTTCACTATTGTATTCAAGCTTCAAATAATTAGGTTAAAAAACATACCAATTTTACCATCAAAACACATAATTTTTATTGAACCATGCTGTAGTTTGTAATAAAAAAGGTCTTTGTTATTGGAATGACATTTACCATTACTGTGAGGACTTATATTTAAATATTTTTCCATTTCTTACATTGTATTGACCTATATATGGTCTTTAAATATTAAAATCAATGCAATTGTAAAAAATGTATACATTTAAATGTAAAAGTCACTTTATTAAACCCTTTCAAAAACGTTAAATTTTATGCTATGTTACAACTGCTGATCAAGTCAAATCGATCGCACTGACTGCTCAAATTCGCCCATTATTCCCGACTTAAAGACTTTTCTCGATCTTTACTCGATCAACCCGACCTCTACCTTCTATTTGATCGAATGAACAGATAAAGCACAGATCGAGTTGATTGAGATGTGTTTGGGAGCCACATGAATAAAAGGCCAAGTGATCGATATAAAGATGTTAATCCGATCACACTCGATCTCCAGTTTTGATTGATTCCTGATCTGGTCGATCGCCTTTCCGAGCAATACACGATCGTTTTTCAATCAACTTTCTACCTAATCTTACACAAATATTTCTTTTATATATAAACAAATAGAGAAAGATGACGAGATAAAGCTCGATTACCACGACCATTCCCGATTACAAATGGCGATCGAGTTCGATATGTACTCGATCGCTTGATTCGGCATGGTCCAGTTGATTTGATCGGCAGTGGATACCTAGCATAAAAATTATACAACTTGAAAGCTGTTGAAGACTACAAAAATGAAGTTTATGAAAACTTGTGTGTACAATATAGATGATTGGATATCAAGGGATATCAAGGGAAACGGAGTCAGAGCTGGTAATCAGCATTATTTTTTCTTCTCTTACTTTAGTGTTCGTAAAACCTTCTTCTTTGTAAAAAAAATGAGAAGACCCGAAGAAAGTTAAGCAATTACAAATATGATGAAAAACAGAGAAAAAAAAATATGGAATGTCTTAAACCTTCTCGTCAAACCATAAAATATCACATTGGGAAAATAATAACATAATGAAAATTCAAGTAAAAAATATTCAAGATATAGTAAATCGTTTAGGTGCGAAAAATCTCGACCATAGTCTGACTGTACAGTCTTGGCATACTGATTGGGTTCGATCCTTTTAGCAATATACGTAGATGATTTGTTGTTGTTGTTGTTGTTGTTGTTTCTTTTTTGGAAGATAGCTCACATAGTAATTTAGATACACGGTTGTAAGACGTTGAGTGTCCTAAAACTGATTGTCCAAAAAACAAAACAAAACAAAAAGAAATAAAGTAATTTGAAAATGTTTTCTTCTTAACTTCTTGTTTACCAAGATAAGATAATTTTTGACAAAAGAATCCATCTTTTTTTCGAAATGAAATGTTGTGATTGCAAGATTACATGCACGATTCGAATAAATGCATGTAAATTGCCTTGAAAATAAAAATTAAAATCTACATGTCTTTCCACGGCACCCCTATAGCACCAGGAACTACTTTGCCATGACCACTTAAAAAAATGACTTAGTAATTTCTTCAAAACCCATGGAACAAAGATATACAGATTCATGCCTTAAAAAGAAATAGTCTATAATGTCTCTCCGATATTGAGGAAAGGTCATTTCAGAACGATCATTTAGAATTAATCTTGTCAATTAATCTAGAATTATATCCTTCATACACCATTCCAAGGTGATTGACAAAATATCTCTATTAGACTAGTGATAAAATTCATTCATTCGTGGTACCAAGAATCCATAAATGTGTAAGGAGTCCTTGCAATAACGATTCCAAGTCCGCTCCGTAACAACTGATCGGTACACATGTTTGGTAACAGTAATTATATTTTTTCAGCTGAAATACTTCGCTTTCCTATTATAGTTTGAGACAATTATGCACCAAGACCCTTTTCTCCCTGGTAAAAAGTCCATATTACATAAGAAAACTTATTATGTCTTTGCGGTAACGATTTTCGTACTCCCAGTAACAAAACTGTCGTTATTGCGAGGAATTCCGCGACCATTCGCTCCAAATTACACACAAGAATAACTAGGGAGAAAATACGTTGCATGCTGTAAACGACGTGATTATATATCCGAATAAGTAAAGCTAAACGATTCTAAGATCTGAGCAATATAGTGTGGATGATCGCGTTGCATAGAAAACGAAAAAATAAGTCTACGCAGCCAACGGCCTACCTAATTTGCCTCGCAACTTCGAAACCAAGTATTACTTTGTTTTCATTTAAACATCGTGGCTTTGATGAGTGTTTCCACCTCCGTTTGGGTTGTATTTAAAGGCAATCTAACCAAAAATACTTTGATTACGCACATGTAAGTTATTGCGAGGACATTTCGCATCAAAAATCCAGGGACAGACATATATGGCCAAAAATCTTCGTCGAATATCTATTTTCTCAAAATGGACTGACACTATCAATAATGTGAGATATAAAACATTAATGAAATGAAGAAAAATGCGATCTTTACCGATTATTTCATATCGAAAATCATGTTGGAAATTGATAATTTTTTCCAGGGACAAGAGAAAATGGTCATTTTCCGGTACAAAAGTGCAATATTTTCAGAAACATTCCATCTGCCAGGCCAAATAAACTGTCTGTATTGTTGGTAGTGATGGTCGTTACACGGTGTACCTGAAATGACATGTTTATGAAAAGCCATTTCTGAGAAAATGAGCCAGGACAGCGTTTTCCACGAAATAAAATATTGGCTCATTTAATATCATATGATAACTTGTCATTCTGTTGGTCAATAATGATGCATCAAAGTTCTAAATTTTTCTGATGTTTGAAGTATTGAATGCCATTCAACAGAGTAAAATACAAAAACGAAGATATTAATTTTACCCCCTGCCCCGGTTTAGCAAAAGTGTGTTTCTATAGCAACCCCATATCGGAATTCTGGTTGCGCAAAACTTGCAAACATTCATTATTCAGACTGGGAAAGGTTTTTTCTACCACATTGTGAAGTTTAATGGGTATATGTTGTAAAACATGGAAGTTATAACAAAAGTCTACGAATTTTTTGAACAGCCCTCGTATACTAATACTTTGCTTCTTTTGAAAGTGCTGAAGAATGAAATCGATTTTGAAATCGACAAAGAGAAGTATTTGGGGCAGTTTGTCTAATTTCAAGCTGCAATGTTTGGAGGAAATGCAATTAGTAAGAAAAACCCGAGAGACGATTTGTCTGCTTAAAAACTAGACCTGATTGTTTTTGGCCTAGAACAAACAAAATAAATCACAAGTTCTGTGATAAAAACTGTAGACGATTGTCTTTATTTATACATAGAAATTAAATCCCTGCTGTTATACAGAATAATTTATTAGGCGGCTGTTTAGAAAAGTTTAAAGTAGCCCCTATCAGCAACACCCCACCCCCAAATGAGATTCACAAGCCGTCGTATTTATTCGGGCGACTTCGTTAACATTCTACGTTGTAACGTTCCAAAAACAAGACCGGGTTTCAAACTCGTAAAAAACTTGGGAAAATATTGGGATAAAAGAAAAAATGCTGATGCTCAGTATTTTCATCCGTTTCCTCAAAAATTTTCTTGAACTAATGTGCACACTTCATCATATCTGTTATGTTGTCTGCAGCTAATTTCAAACTCTAATCTTTCGCCGTTTTGGAAAGAGTTAAGCCATTTTTATGTATCGTGCCATTTTCTTTTATTAGGACCTTCTCCATGCGATGCAATTTTAGTTTATTTGAACTCTTCACATTTCAAGGCTGCTAAAGGTGCTAAATTGACGTCAGTTAAACAGACAATTTGGCACATAAAAGTGAACAAATATTTAGGGATAAGGAGAAAATGTTTCTTGTCATAAGGTAGTTCGCAATATTTTCTATCAAGGACTTTTTCACGGACAACAAGACCAGACCCCGGTTTCTCGAAAAAAAACTTAAGCATATTCTCATGAGAACATGCTCAACTTCAAAGGAATACTCTCCAACGTTGAAGGGTATTCGATTGAAGTTCACGTGCACTTCGTGCGATTTGAGCACGGTGCTCAGATTTGAGCATGAGAACGTACTTAAGTTTTTTCGAGAAACCGGGGCCAGGATTACTTGAAGAAGGGACAGTGGTGAGCGTATATGTTTTGTTTATATCTTACCCTTACTATTAATTTTAAAGGGGGGTCTGGAGACCACGTTTTGATGCATTTATTTGGTTTATTTTTTGCATTTGGTTTTTACTTTTTCCTACAGTAACATTGAGAGGCAGATGGTTGAAAAAACAGATTTTACATGTTTTATGCGTACTCTTTACTAAATGTTACATTTCATTTATTTTGATTGTCAATGTCCAAACCTAATTCTGTATGGAATGGCTTGTAGCGTTTAAACAAATTAATCCGCATTCGCACAAATATCAAAATTCGATTTTTATGTTTCTTTTTACGTTAGAATCGAAATAATCCATGTGCTCCCGTGGTGTATCGTTATTTAAGCAAGGATCTGTTTTAAGCTTCTCAATGATTAATCCACTGAGGATGTCGCCCGTTGTGAATTATAACACAGAACCGTGGTTAAATGACGATAGACTACGGTAGAAACATGGATTATTTCTTTAATAACTCTTTCCCAAACAAGTACTCATATTTTAACAGCATTTGGATATACGGCTTTTGGAACCATTGTCTAACAAAAAAGATAGAAAATGCCCCATTTTCTTAGTAAACGTTGCTATTCTGTATCGCGTTTAAAATAGAATAAAAGCTTCTAGGTATTTCACCAGCACGTTGTCGGCACATGGCTCCTGCTCATGGAGTTTGTTTGCATTAATATTGACCTACACAATACTAGGTCGAAGGCCACATGCTGAAACACCCCGGTGTAATTTTCCAATTTTAACGCTTTCCAATTTGACAAAATTGTAAGCTATCTTCGAAGGCGAAATAAATGTTACAAGAGAGGTATGATTTGTTTATACATTTACAAAGGCAATGTTTAGGGTAGGAAACGTTTTTTAGCAAAGTTCCTTTTTGTGGTTGTTTTCCTTTTTACCTATATAAGACATCACAACCAGTGTTTTATCGTCAAAGAGTAGTACATACGTGTACTTTACTATACCATGTTTGCGTGATGATGAAGGTATTGTCTTTTGTCCTAGTCCATAAAACATTTTATTTGTCGTCATTTTATGAAGCATAATTGCGTGCCTCAATAGCCATCTTAGCAACCTGTCAGAGGCGCCATGGAAACAATGTTCTGTGTTGTTTTATCCTTCACAAAACTTGTTTTGACGTCTTCAAAATAAAAAAAAAAGCTTGGACAAACTTTGACAGAAAAGCCGAAAATTCTACATTCTTTATGTTTTTATATGAGAAAACTTACAACGTTCCCATTTCCAACACAAATACTCTAGTCGTCTAACTGCTTTCAATTCAGACAAGTCTTATAAATGTCGTTTGTTGAATTGTGGTCTATCCAAAACGCGAAGACTTGAAGATTGGTTTTAATTCAAAGGCGTTGCAGACACGGTAATGAACTGTTTTCACGTGTCCTTATGAATCTAACCATTTCCCAATAAAAAACCTGGTTAAGAAAAGATTCGAGAAAATACAGATACGAAAGATGAAAATGCTGAAAAAATGTGAAATGCAGCATTAGTTTTCGCTTTCTGCTCGAAAATTTTCAAATTTATTTCATCTTCTGACATCAAGTATTTTGTCGTCTGCAAATTCTTTAAAATTGGTCTCTTCAAATGAAAACAAAAGATTTCATTCTTCTTTGGCAAAAGGTTTACTCTTTCCCATACGTTAAAATAAAAAGCTTACTTTTAACTGGAAGGCGTTGTGAACAGCTTCAGCAGGGATTGCTTCAGTAAGGGTTAGAACAGTAATTTATGACTGTAGAAATGATGCCGTACGTAATTAGGATCTATTTTGGTTTGTTTGCGTGCTTGATGTTAGACCATCATTTTATAAGCATATTATGGAGATAAAATCACAATCTAAATGAGAAATGAAATGTCTTTAGTGTTAACCAGAAATAAACAAAATCAATCATTGCGATAAATCATATTTAATATTCAGTGACTTTAAAGTGACATTTCAGAATTTTTTGTCATAAATATTACTTTTATTTTTATCTGAAAGAGCATATTTCCTTATGAAAATTCTGAAAATTTCAAGCCAAAATATTGTACCGTTTACGAATAATTTATATTTTTGTGATAAAATTGAACAAATTGTTGTGGACAACAGTTCGGATTTATATGCAATTTATCGATTATGTGTCAACTTTAAATGCGTGTATCTCGCTTACTGGCAACAACTTAAAAAAACTAATAGTATTTATACTCATTAGAATACCCAATCTTTTCATCAAGACATACTTTAAAAAATTGAAATCGGAATGAAATGTCCCTTTAAAGCAAATGTTTTAGGTAATTTATCCATCTTAAATGAACATTTCATCCGGATTTCATTTTTTTTTCATGTCTTGATGCCAAGATAGGTTGTTCCAATGTGTGTAAATGCTATCAGAATTTTTTTAAAACTTGTTGCTGATAAGCGAAAAACACGCCTTTAAAATTGAGACAGAAACGACAAATTCCATATACATCTTAACTGTTGTGGACAACAATTTGTAAAATTTAAACACATAAATATATATTTCTCGTAAACGGCGCAATATTTTGGCTTGAAATTTTCAGAATTTCCATTAGAAAATATGATATTTTAGATAAAAGTTAAAGTAAAATTTTGACAAAAAAATCTGAAATGTCACTTTAAGAAATTACAACTAATTTCTGAAACAGCTGTGGATTCTTAAAACTGCATAATTTGCAGAATTGCGTACGACATATCGCTGCTTTTCCTCGAAAACCATGTAACTGCAACTTACAACAAGCTGTACTCGTAACGTTTTCGAAGAAAGGCAAACTTAGCCGTAGTTAAGCACTACGTTGGTTGATATTGTTTGTGTAAAATGGAATACTAAGATAGTACACTTTTTGATTTGAGTTAGAGAATTGACGATTTCATATTAAGAAATCGGCATTCCAATGTGTGTACACTTTGTCATGATAAAATTTTGTTGCTATCAAAAAACAACCAAGGCCAAAGATGAAGGAACATGTGTCCGCAGCGGATTCAGGATTTCTGTCATGAGGTTTGATCAGGCAAGTAGCGGGGTTCGTACATCATACAACTTGAACTAAATTTGGACATGAAAATGAAAAATTAGGCAACAGAGGACGGTTCGTTTGAACACGTCAAACCCCTCTGGATCCTCCACTGTGTGTGCACTTCATATAGGCGACTTTCATACATCCAATGTTCGTTTCATTGTGACCTTTGTCGTCCATGCGGTCTGCGTGACTGTTGTTCATATATTTGTTGCCTTTGTACATGGCGCGTGACAGATGATTGACCAAAGTTATGAATACTGAGTGGTTATTAATCAGACTTCATATCAACATTTTGGGATTGGAAATTGGACACGACCAACCCAAATTGCATCTGGACCACAGAGCAACAGAAAAGAGGTAATAAAGGCATTCTACATTGTTATTTCTAATCTGAACCTTATGTTGTGAGTACTCATTTGAATCGTCTCGATGAGACGATTTAAATGAGTACCCACAACATAAGTTTTGGTGAACTATGATAGATATTTTATAATTTGAAAAGCCATTACCCCTCTTATCTGTAGCTCTGTGGACATGTCACAGCCTTGTCGCGGAGATGGTGGCGGATCATCACATATTAATTCCACGATGTGGGACCCTGACCAACAGACCGAATTTGTAATGAACAAACAGAAAGTTTGGATATGGAAAAAAACACTGACGGTTAAGCCGGGTTTTGTTGTGCTTTTTGTCATCTAACGGCTACTTAGAATTGTAAACAGTTTTATTGTATTTTGTTCATAGGACTTACACGCAAAACATATAAAAAGTAAACAAATGCGGATGAGAAAACTTGAGACCAGCTTATATATGCTTGCAAGGGACTTGTCTGTGAAATCGACATTGTTTTCAGATGATTGAAGAACCACGAAAGCTTTAAGTGCCATGAGCAACTAGACACCATGGATATTCATTGGTTCAAATATGATTACATTATAAGAAATTACCGAGAGGCGTACAGGGAAAATGTCAGAAGTACAGAAAGACAGACGGACAGACGACCAGAAACGAAGGCAATAACATAATACACCCTTTCGGTCGTATAAAAAGCGGACAAATTTCTAGATCATAAATATTATTGTCCTTATTTTCGTCCAGTCTCAGGCACGTACCCAAGAAAACTCTTAATCTAGGCCACGCCCCAGCATGACATAATTACACCAACACACGATATGTCGTCACATATAAATACCTATTTCTGTCCATATATAATTTGAATAATTATCTGGTATTTACGACCTTTAAACATGGAAGAAACCAGGAATAATTCTTTGTAAAATCCATGATAGATAAAGCGTTGGAAAACATTTGAAGAAAGAAGAAAATGATGATAACCAGCAGCATTTTCCTTTTTGTGTCAAACAATGTTTTCCACCCAGAAAGACCTGAAAATGAAAATTTACTATCGCTTCAGTGTTGGTGCATCAGTTTATGCGTCGTTGCGACAATGCTTGTGTGTTTCCGGGTATTTGTTACGACAATATCTTATAAACCATACATACTAACAGCTTCCAGCTCCATATACATTTATAGAATAACTTCAGGTTAAAGTGACATATCACATTTATTTCATTTTTTGAAAGTATGTCTTGATGCAAAGATTTTTTATTATAATGCGTAGAAATGCTATCAGTTTATTGAAGTTGTTATTTATAAGCGAAAAATATGCCTTTAAAGTTGAGACAGAAATGACAAATTCTATATAAATCTGAACTGTTGTCCACAACAATTTGTTTAATTTTAGCACAAAAATATATATTTCTCGTAAACGGTTCAATATTTTGACTTGAAATTTTCAGAATTAGAATAAAAGTAAAATTTGTGTAAAAACAATCGTGAAATATCACTTTAAATGAACTGACAATTCCTATACACATGTACATGTAGTACAGGTTAAATTCACAAGAACCGCAACTCTGTCACTTTTAAATTTGCGAATTGCACCTTGTTTTTCTGGCTTTTTATTTCTCCTACAACATACTTGCCTGTTACTTCAAACTCCACACACTATCAAGAACTATAACCAATTTAAACTTTTCAGTATTGTCATTTGTTATATTTCAACTGTGTATTTTGGTTGGCAAGAGCTTTACAAAGTATTCGACGTAGGCCAACTATAAACTCTCGAGGATACGATTCCCATGAGTACCCACATCATAGGGTTCGGTGAAAAATAAATGAAATATTATATTTCAAAAGGTTATCATCCCCTCTAATCTGTATCTCGGAATATTAATGTGTATCGTACATTGTCGTAAACTGAACTTTGTTGCATGTAATCTGAGTTTTCTCTGATGAAATTCGCTCTTTGACATGTTGATGTCGCTAATAAATGAGCGACATCAACATAATCAAAGAGCGAAATTCACCAGAGAAAACTCGGATTATGTTGCATGATGATATAAGAAGTGACAGGCAATAACAGAAACATGATGAACGATCACAATATGGCCAGAATCCGCCTTTTCATAACCATCATTTGAATATCGAACTTTTATCCATCTTTCCGTATGTATGCCGATACTTTGCGTGAGAGAATGAATTATTGAAATGTAGAAAGAAATAAACACGTGATTGATATGAAGTATAAGTCGATCAGGATCGATTTCACTGGTTTATTCGGAATAAGATAGAATGTTTAATTATCAAAGAAAGGCAGTACTTTTATATGATATTGTCTCGTAGTTTTCACTCGGAATAGCCACATATTTATGTACCCCGTAACTAGATTTTCTATATGTTTTGCAAAATTTCCCTTTTTGTTCAAGCATTCTCATTTTCATTTCCACTTCTGCCAAAATGCAGGGACTGAAAATGCAGAAATGAAAACAATTCCAATCTTCTACCACAGACGGTAATCACGTGACTTTGTTATGATATTATATATATATGATATTTTTCTAACTTTTGTAAACAAAAACACCCGGTAAGTACGCATTTTTCTCAAATTTTAAATCAAATACTTAACACTCAATATTGAGATACGTGTCATTCGATACGTCGTACTCTCCGATCTATTTTGACACCATAATCTTCCCTCAAATCGCTGTCAAAGCCGAGAACATTCGTGCAAAGTATTTTTGAATGCCGTGATATATTTTCTTAAAAAATATTTGCACTTTGCAAGAATGTTCTCGGCTTTGACAGGGGTTTGAGGGAATATCTTGGTATCAAAATAAACCAGAGAGTTCGACGTATCGAATTGTACGTAGGCCTATCTCAATACTGAGAGTTAAGTATGTGATTTAAAATTTGAAAAAAAGGTGTATGCTTTTGTTTACAAAAGTTTGGAAAGCATATCATAACAAAGTCACGTGATTGCCGCCTTTGTTCTACAGTTAGTTGGGTTTTGCTGATGATGGCCAATTTTCGTTATTCTTGTTTTTCAGATTTCTAACGGTCTGAAGAACGCAAATCTTTGATGGACCATATCAAAAACTGACCATGTACAAAGTTTCATATGTCTCGAAATCGTTTGTTGATTGGCTTAAACGCCGCTTGCAAATGCTTTGGTTCTTAGAATGATGTAAAGTAATGGATTTAGATAAAAATTATTCCTTTTATGATGATATTTTTTAACAGGAAGATATAAAAATGGAACTAATAATAATTTTGAAATAAATGACGATTTTATTTAAATAAAAATTGAGTGTGAATATAGCAAAGTTGTCTAAAGTAATTTATTTATCAAAATAAATGTTAAAATTTTCACAGTGAAACGTATTTTTGAAACCCCTAAAATAAATGGACCGTTATTATTTCTACAACTTCATATGAAGTTTAAGTCTCAGAAGGGTACTCTTCCAAATGTATTTTGGTCACAAGACCGAATTTCAGTTATTTCCCAAATTCGTTGCCCTTGAAATTGCGCTCGTGGCGACCATTAACAGTTCAGTCACGTGCATGTCTAGTCACGTGATTCCATTTTGCGGTAGATGAAATAATAACTGCGTAAAATATCGCTTAGCTAAGACATTATCCTGCGTTTATGGTAATTAGATAACAAGAAAGCTTATATAATGGATTCTATCTGGAGGGCTATGAATATTACGTTAATGGGTTTCCTTAAATGGCTTTCTTTAATTGGAATTCTTACTCCATACCGAAACATCGTGCTATAGTATAATGTAATCATAGCCGTTTGAGAAAATCTTAAGTTTTGAAATACCAAACCCCGAATTAAGGAAGTCTATACCCTTAATGAGATTCACTCCACATCGCCCGAATATATTCGGATACGTAACAAAAATTAAAGGCGTCGCATGAAAACTTCCACCGCCGTGTGAATTAATTAATTAGGGCTGGACTACCCTAAAGACAATTCTAGATACATGTGAAACCCCACCTACATATATATCAAAAGACCAGAATTATGGCTTTTAGTCTATACTTCATATGTCTGTACCCTTGACAATCGACCATAACTTTTGTGTGTTTATTTAAAATACGAATTTCCTATTTCGCCATCAGTCTGTTGCGATGTAAGTCCTCCCTAACCTTACAAATATAACAAACAGTGCTTATTGGTTTGTACTATCTGGCACCAATATAGCGTTCATTATTACTAAAGAGTATAATGCATTTGTATAATATGGTCATAGAGTATCTACACATTGTATGAGAACGTAGTAATAAATTCCTGCTTTTCAACAAAAAACTCGTAACTGCAGCTTAAAACAAGCTGCAGTTACGATGTTTTTGTTGAAAAGCGACGAAAATTTATGATCGATATGTTACAACTGTACCAAAAGTCCGCCCTCTGTCCCTCACTTGGGACATATTGAACGTATTGCCCCGTTAAAACAGTTTAGAAATTGAATCATACAACATTGATGTGATAAATTATGGCGGGAAATCCCTAAAGAACAGACAAATTGTAGGAGTTTATTTACCCGTTACTAAACAAAGACCGTTTTTACGTTTATTTTAGAGAAATTAGACACATCACGGGGACATTACATATTTACAGCGCGAATGAAATTATATGGTACCCACACATGGTTAAATGATTAGAATTTGTGTTGAAAAGTTAGTCTTCACATCCTCTTATACATTTTAAATCTATTTGTCCACTGACAGATGAGGCTTTTGTTTTTCAAAATTCCATGAAAAGTAGTGGACAAATGACGTTTTTATTTTTCAAAGTTCCGTGAAAAAGTTATTATCTAAAAAAAGTGGGTACACATAAACCGCCACAAGCAATAATTATCATTGCGTACCCACCCGACTGATAGAGCCTACGGTTTCTTGTCAGACTACATGGCGATTTATCATGGGCTGAATTGAATTATATCAAACGTTTTACCAAATAAGGCCAGTATTGTGTTGCAGAAATACCAATCGAAAACCGGGATAAACTTGTGAAAACAAAACATTTTAAATTCCCTATTTGTTTATGTCAAAGGGAGGTAATTCGTAAAATTGACAGATAAGACCTTGATTTTAGAGCTTGCTACAAGAGATAAGTGAGATTTAAAGTGTTTTTGGCAACCCGGATATGACAAATTCCGAAAGAATAATGAAATGTTTTCTACGCATGTGCATAAGCGGCATTAGATGAAATGAGCTCTAAACGGATTAAAGGATGTAACTCTTACATTAAAGGACACGAGGCAATGAAATTTCGACAAAACGATTGCTGAAAGCCTGGGAAAAAACGTCAAAATAAAGTTTCTGCTTTTGGTTCGACACTTTTTCAGAAACAACACATCTTGCAGTGTAGCGTTTTCACTTTTGTTCAGTATAGTTAACATCGTATTTGTTATTGACAAGGCTACGTTTTAACACACGGAAACGTTAGGAGGTAGATAAAGACGTAGTTAATGATGTGAGATAATCAGTCTGTCATCCCACTTAGAGCTATCATACAGAATCATTAGTGATCGTCATGTGTTTGACACTGAACTCTCTCCCCAATAACACGTGGTTTGGACGGCCTTTAACAAAAATGCTTTGGAAAACATTGATGCAAAAGAAGAAGATGCTGATTATCAGCATTTTCTCCTTTTCGCTCAAAATTTTCTTTCCAATATTGTAAACAAATCCTTTCTTTATCAATTTTGATGTCTGCAACAGCTTTCGAATTGGGCCATCCAAATATATTTTTGTTTGGGAAAGGGTTAATCCAAAGTAATCTTAGTATAAGTTACATAAACGCCCCAGTATTCCTGTTACATACACCTGTCCATCGAACCCGGATGTAGGCGTACGCCTCTGTGGCCCATTCTTATCTTAAAAGTACCAAAATTTCTGTGAAAATGAACAATAATGCTTTAATATTTCGGTACCAACCAGTTTTGGGGTTGGCCTAGAAAGAACAAAATATTTCCATTTAAACCGCTTTATGTTATACGCCGCCGGAGGTGGTCGTATATTGGCATCATCTCCGTCTGTCCGTCCTTCCGTCCACTTTTGAGCGCAACTCATCCTTAGTTTCTGGCTGGATCTTTTTGAAACTTAGTCAATGTTATCACCTAAATCGGTAGATGTGCATGAAGGAAGGATTTTATGGTTCATTGATTTTTGCCTGAGTTATGCCCCTTAAAACTTAGTCTCTGGGGCGGCTTATATTGTGACCATGGCACTCTCGTTTCATTATGGACTCCTTCCATGTATTATTCCATCTAGTTTTCCAATCATTGATTTCCGGTCTTTTGAAGTCAACGTCTTGGTACCCCAACCATTCCTTCTCAGTAGCAGTCATTTAACCCTTTTTGCCTTCTTAACTCACTCCGTGTCTCCAGAATTTCTTCAACCAGATTGTGATTGTCGCAAAGGAAGTCAATTGCTGAGTAACCTATATGACAGGTTTAGCCTCCAGGACAAGAACTGTTATTACCACCATGTTCTCAGTAGTATTTATTTTGCCAATGTTTTGATGGTAGGGTATGACTTTTTAACAATTTCTGGTCGCTTTATTTTGATAGCTAGCAATCGTCCTCGGAAACCCAGCGGTTATATCTACTTCTGACATATTGATGTACATAGACATGTGTCTATATGCTATCGGAATTGTAGACATACCTTACGCTCAAAACTGTTTGATATCAGCTCTTATAATGATAAATGACAAGTGAAATTGTTTTGTTCTATATTAAGATATATGCTTGAAATTCCTAGAAAAGAGTTTAGTCAAAGTCATGGTGAAATTCCAAGATAACAACAGGGTTTATGATGCGATATAATCAGTCTGTCATCCCACTTTGAGCTGTCATAAAGAATCATTAGTGATCGTGTCTTTTTTAGCTGTTTAAACCACTGTCTGTTGTAAACGACAAAATATTGATAAAGATTGGATTTGTTTACACTTTAGCACAATAACCCTCGTCATGCTGATCCCGGAATATTCTGGTCGCTTTGGCAGGAAGAATGGAACAAGACCAGCTTGCACAAACATGCAGTCTGGCCTTATCTATACTACCTGCTTCTTTAAATGGAGCATAACAAGGGTTAAGACAAAAAGAGAAAAGAAACGTTCAGAAAATTAATGACAGAAGTCCTGAATCAAGCGATGCTTCTGTATTTTTCTCCACCCAGACCGATTCGAGACGTCACAAGTCACGTGGATTATACACCGTAAGAGCGCAGAATTTTTATATCGCTCGATTTTTAATCAGCGTTTTTTTTCAGGTAACACTTCATTAAAAAAGTAAAATTTTAAGAGTCTTTTTTGATGAAGTTTTGTTAAATTCGCATACGAACTTCTATACGGATACTTTAACCTCGAGGAGGGGCGCGTGATACAACAAAAACAACGATCGCAGAAAATCTTGAATAAATATGTTCATACGTGACCGATTTTGGAGTTGGCAAAGAGCGGAGAATGTGTTACAAGAGCCGTCAGAGACGGACAATGCTCCCCGAATAAGGCATTGTCACAATAAATATATGCCATGCAGAGCTAATATAAAGCTAACAAATGTTAAGCCCCCTTTTTCCATGACATACTTTGTATACGCAAATTTTAAATAGTTTATTGTCAAGGGCATCTGATTTGCTACTCAAATATGAAATTTCATCAAATTCTGACCATTAGACTAGGAGAAATTAGAGAAAAACTGTATTTAACCTTAAGTCCCCTTTTCCCATGACGAGGCCTCAAATCCAAAAACCGGGGAAAGTACATCGGCATTTTGTCATAGGGAGTTCACATGGTAAGTTCATTTGATTTGGCCAAAGGGTTATGGAGAAATCACTTCGGACGGACGGACGGACGGACGGACGGACGGAATGACGGACGGACGGACGGACAGACAAAGCGGCGACTATATGCTCTCCCTTCGGGGAGCATAAAAATGTCAGAGGATTTTTGAAAGCGGCGGATATCTTTCACAGCAACATAGAAGTTATTGACGAGCAATAACTTTTTTCAAGTGATTTTCAAAAGATTCACAACATCCTCATCCTCGGAAACCACAGCGGTCATAGCTCACGCTACATGACCCCTGGGGCACTTGGCTAGTTAAACTTTGAATTAGCCGCTGAAAATCGATCCGAAACACGTGAGCGCAAGACCCAATCAAATAATAGCTCTCATACGTCAATGCGTTGTCAGTTACAACCAAGATGGCTGCGCTCATGATAAGTTGTAATTTGTGAGACAAATATATAAGAATTACAGATCGCTGATATCTTATACGGCTTTGAAATAGAAAGATGGGAAAAGTTTCTTTTGGAAGTCTTTTAAATTCGAAACACCAAATTTTTCGCACGCTAAACTATATTAATCTTCCATATTGACAACTTACCCGAAGCGATTTGTCAATCTCCTACGCAGTTATTTACCCTGAATAAGGTTTAAATTACGTATCTCTGACGTAATCACTGTTTTGATGATGGCGGTTTGTATCGGCCAGATTGATTGGTCTACTCGCCCATCAAGAAATGATGATGGAAACAATGAAACGGCGGCATTTGGGAGCGGCTAATACAAAGTTTAACTAGCCAAGTGCCCCGGGGGTCATGTAGCGTGAGCTATGACCGCTGTGGTTTCCGAGGATGCAACATCCTGAGAATCCAGGTTTTCTTATCTTCTCTGCTAAAAGCAATTCAAATTCAAATCGGTCAGTACCAACATAATTATTGGCGATTTTCTGCGATTGTTGTAGTTGTGTGACAATTTTTTTTTAAACCGAGCCAATTGAAAACAATGCAGATAATTAGCATTTTCTTCTATTTCCACAAAATATAATTATTTGCTCTATATTTGTATCTTCCTAAATATCTGTTTTCTCTACATCAGTTATTAAATTGTAACAGAGTAACACTTTGTCATTTTAAGAAACCATAACGCTGCTTTTCAACAAAAACCTCGTAACTGGAGCTTAAGACAAGCTGTAGTTCGGAGGTTTTTGTTGAAAAGCGACGATAAATAATTTCGATTCGTTGTGGTAAATTCTCAGCAACGACGTTTGTGTGCTTGAATTGATACTGATTACGCATGGGAGATTTAGATCTAACGTTCCTAATCCACCAAATAAATCTTACATGGAGGGAACGTGTACAAGTAAATCCATTGGGAGGATAAATAATTGAGCACGGGTCTTAGGAAAAGGTTTTTATGACATTTTAAACCGCCATGTAGCCCGAAAAATGTACATGAATACACTCTAGCGAGGGTCAAATCTGCTCTCCGAAAGTTGCCGTTTATGGTAAAGGAAAGAGAACGGCTTTGATTTCTATCTTGATTGAGACCAAAAGGTACGTTCCCCTTGACAAACTATTGGAGGTGACTGCTCACTGATCTGCGCATATGATTTGGTGACTGCTCACTGATCTGCGCATATGATTTGGTGAACTTTGTATTATATATATCGAAACGTTTTGTTCGACAGTCTGCTAGCGTTAACACATATTGAGGAATCTTTCAATGCCAATTAAACATAGATATTTCTTAATAATGTCGTTGCTTTCGATTTAATAACCATGAGAACGATGCAACCGAAAATTATGGATAAAAACACAAGAAACACTTTCATGATGATAGGCAATGTGGTATTACAAAGACAGTGCATTGACATAAAAAGGCCAACGTCTGTACTGCAAAAATCCGGTTGTGGGAAATATACTAGTCAAAACTTTTAACTGGCCTGTGGCAAACAAAGATTTTTTTTCTGTGGTGATTGGATTTTCATGAAATTTGCTATGCGAATTTTTAAGCAACTGTCCAGGTGATTTTGACGAAAAGTTATCGCTGTTTTATCTTAAATAAAGGCGCAACTTTAGAAAAGCTCAAAAAGCTCTAAATTCACACAGCGTTTTTGTTCTCATGGACCGTTAGCTACAACATAGACTAAGAAAAAGATTGAAAATGTTTGACAATTGTGCGCGGCATATGGCCCTAGAAGAAAATGAAAGAGCTCATGCATGCAGAAAAACGGTTCTTAAAAAGAGCATCTAAAACACGTTTTCTTCGAAAATGCTTTAAATATAGACTGATGATTCACGGCGAGCTACAAAATGTAAGATATGTGTAAAATATCAGTTTGTTGCATCGTTTTTCCACACCAAACCATACTTGAGCATTTTCGCTAGATAAGATGTTTTGCCTGTTAAATGTAAACACCATTTTACCATGCCTCCCACTGTTTCTGCTTCTTCTGTCGTCAAAAGGCACTCAAAATTGACAATGTTTTCCATTTTTTTTCTTTGTCTGGGTTGCAGATAACGATTTGTATACTTTGAATTGTTGAAAATGTATTATCTCGAGCTCTATTAAGATTTAGAGTTTTTTAGCTTTTCTTTTATTACACATCAAAATTTGACAATTATTGGTAAATCATCATGAAATTCCACGGACATCATGCTTAAAAATTTACATATCAAATTTCATTAAAATGTAATAATTTTTTAAAAAGTTATCGTCATTTTTAAAGTTGCCGGTTAGGACTTTTGGCCGGTATAGATTAGGTTTCGACAGGGCACAAGTTTATTTCTGAAAAGAGAAACCGATAGCTTGATCCATAATGTTTTTGCGCAGAGTAAATATTTATAATTAATTGCACTTTAATGCAAATGCTGCGTGTTAGAATTATGATTTGACAAACGCAAAACTCCATCAAATTTCTACTTTGAATTTAATCTCTCCCGTTACATTTTGAAGCCTCGGTATTTGTACTGATGGTCGTTATTCATTCTTGTGGAAATAAGATGTATTAACGGCGAAATAAAAGTTAACAAGAACCATTACTCAAAGTTCAATTTGTCGCTTGTCAAAATGAATTACCACACTTTCGTCTAAAATAAATTAGTAAAATGGAGCAGACGGCGGTCTATTAGCCGTGAAAGGGTATATCAATGATAATGGACGCTGCAGACGAAATAACTTTGATAAATGATATAACAATAGATCGAAACCGAACGCTTGAAGGAGCATTCCGCTCGTTTGTAAGTGATTGCCTTACTGAAACAGACGGCGATAATTATGATAAAATACCGCGCCATTTTTATTACCTAATGTGTTGCCATGATGCCAGTTTTGTGAACGTATATGGATAGTGTACTCGTACGTGTGTTGCTTTTAAGGTATTCCATCCATCATTTGATACCAAACACTTCGTGCAACTTCGGGCGCCATGCCATCCGTGGCAACGGAAATTGACGATGGTATACCCTTCTCAAATTCTAGGCGTTATTTGTGGTTACAGAATTGATGAGGGATACCCTTGCAACAAGAGATAATGAATCATTCAACACAAACCTCATAACTCCTGCTTTATACGTTATATTGGTTGCTTACAAGCGATAGTATCACAAACTACTATATCGGTGTTGGTCACTATTCACTATTAATATCTTATACATTGTAAAAAGAGATATAACAAATTATGTATTATTGCGAAAGTCTTCACATGGTCTTTAGAGTATAAAACTCACTCCTAAAACTTGGATACAACGGCGGGAGTGGAAAAAATAACTAGCAAAATATACCAGCGTGGTCCGATCGGGATTGTGGGTGTGAGTAGCAACAGGGATCCATGGCTAGGTGCTCCAGCCACCGCGATATCAACATAGCGGTTTCAAACGGCGTAAACCCCCAAAAACCCAAACCAATCGGGATTGTAGATTGAAGATTTAAATAGTCTATCCGGAATTTGGCCATTTTTATATTATCACGACGCCGGAACTTTTTGGGTGTGACATTTAAGCAATTTTTAGCCAATTGATTCTTAATTATTTCGCCTTTACAGTTAAATGGTGTCAGACGCATAAATCAAGATTCTGTACATTGGTCGGCTTTCAGGGCAGTGTACTTTGAATCAATTCGCTTTCGAAATACTTAAATGCGGCGGCGGCGGAAATTACTACTTTTTGGTCAGATATAATTATGCAGGGATCTGTAAAAGGTACCTTAATGCATTTGAGAACAACATGGATCCAGATCAGCCTGTGCATACGCACAGTCTGATCCACATCCATATTGTTCTCCAATAGCTTGTTTACGGCCAGTAGCAATTTGCTTCTTTACATTATCGTTTTAGTCCGAACTCGCAGAACACTTCCAGTGGCAAACAATTGGTTAATGGGAAACTAACATTGTATACACGGAGATACGGTTAGAGAATTGTAACTAAAAATAGTATCAAATGGACATTATCAAAACGAGGCTCCCATAAAAGCAGAGAAAACAATGACAGTGCACGTGCATTCAATATACAGCGATACAGCAAAGTTTTAAGTGGAACGAAAGCTATAAAATTAAATGAATTCGTTAATAGCCGGTAAGATGGTTATATTATTTGAATTACAGTCAACCGTCCCCGTTTAAAAATTTCGCCTTTTGCCTCTAAGGACGACTTCCGGTGGCTGTTAGGTGTGTGGGGTCATAGTGGAAATAACGTAATTGTAAGTTAGTAGATTGGATCCATTTCAGATTACTTTCAACTACAGGCGTATCTCGACACTCGATTTTCCAAAATGCTTTAAGGGTCCTTTTTCCAGACTTCGACTCAAATGTTTTAAATGTACATGCGCATATGTGCGTGTGTAACAGACATAATTTCCAAACATTCAGAAGATTTATAGAAAACATAAAGAAATATACTAATGCTGATTCATATTAACTTGTTATATGTCTTCGAGAAAATCGCAACAAAATATGAATAATTAAGCGAGTAATGACATTATGTTAAGTAAATTTGTAGGCCCTACGTGTGAAAGTAGTCGGAAAAGACAATTCATAAATCAACTCATTGCCAAGCAAGATCTTGTTTCTGTATGACTAGGCCTACTTTGAAAACTTCGTGTACTTCTCCCAAATGTTAATCCCAACCGACCAGAAAAACGACAAAAAATCAGATCTCTTTTCTGGTCGGTTGGGATCAATTTTTCGGAGAAGTAGATCTACAAACAGTTATCAAATAAGTCATACATCTGAGCAAAGGGTGCAACAAGTCATTATACATACACAATTTCTTACCCAAAGCGGGGCTAATGTGGCCGTAGTTGTTATCCGACAACTCACAATCTCAATCGTGAGCTCGACAAACGTGTTTGTATACTAACCCAAACTGCCAACGCAACAAGATATTTTGTTGTAACTTTTTAATGAGATATGATAGAACAACGAAACTTCAGATTTCATTATTCTATATAGTGATTTTATTGTCCACATAAAAAGAAAGTAAGAATTGTTATGCTTCGCTGAACACAGAGTCCGTGGTTCAAAACCCTATATCTGCGCTGCACGTGCAACAGTGCGTGTAATAAACCAGTGCACGTGCATTTTAGGAAAGTCGCAAGATAACCCAATAAGATTAAGTAAAAAATCTGTCTGGTGATAGACAACATTGCCGCAATTTAGCATTGTCCTGAAAGGCGCAAGTGATTGGATTGCTCCTGGCTGACTGTGGTTACCCGGCTATTGGACTTTGCGTGGTCTGCGGTAGCTTGACTATAGCGGAAGTTTCAGCAAACCAGTATGTTCAATTAATCTTACTCATTAACCATGTCTGAATGTGTTAGAAGTTCCATTTGGATAAAAAAATCCATTTTTGTTGTTATTTTCAAGGTCATTTATTTTTCTTGCTTACGTTTGTTTTGACGGTTTCGGCTAGCAACAAAAAGGCCACTGCAACTGCTGGGAACCACGGTCACCGTATAAGTGCACAGACACGTAACAGGTTACGTAAACGTGGGTTCCGACCTCGACGTCCTTATATGGGTCCCAGTTTACTACCTATGCACACACGAGTCTGTCTCCAGTGGTGCAACGCCCAAAAGTGGTAATCTGACCTCCTGAGCAAGTACGGAACCTGCTTGATATGCGTTTACGTCAACGCCCAGTCCAACCACAGACCTTGCGTGAGATGGGATAAACATTAATTCAAGAGTGACAAAATATTCCTATAAACGTTTGTCGACGTTAGTTACGTTCGATGTCACAGATAGGTTGTGCTGTGTTCAATGCTACAGGAGGGCATACGAGATGCTGATCTTGGTTTCATTTTTGAAACACACCCCGGCATTACGTTTGTAACGTTATTTGCGTTACGGAATCGATTTAGACCCATTTGTTTTTTCCTGGTGATATCATAATGGTCAGCGGTCAAAATGAAGTCAAAATCAACGAATTCACATTTTCAATAATCAAAATATTGTAATTTAAAGTTCGTGTTGCGTTGGCTCTTTGGGTTAGTATATATAGTGCCGTTGATATCATGACCATTTGTCTTCACTGGACACATCTCGTTTTATAAAGCTCGGATTGGGGGACGCGAATGTGGCGTAGCGAGAAAATGTGTTCAATAAATAAGAATCCATTTTAAGAATCCATTTTTAGAAGTAAGGAGAGAAGAAATTTGTTACTGATTGACACAAGAACCCAATTGTTTAAATATCATAAAAATGCTGAAAGAGGACAGCCTAGACAATACAATAACGTGTTGTTTCTAGCCTGTAATGAGTATTTGTAATTCGTGGTCACGACGATTTATTACGTTTACTTTATCCACACAATCTGGTCTTACGTCAGTAATATATGGAAACGGCCTTGAGAAAATTGGGACAAACGAAAAAACAACATGTAGTGTCTCGTCTCATTTTATCTCCATATTTTTGAACTATATTTGCACATTAAAAATATTTTCATCATCTAAATCGTAACCTGCAGCTTGTTTTTACTTAGAACAATTAAATAATTGTCGTTCGCAAAGAATTAACAGTAAAAATAGGACCAAAGAATTGACAAGAAATAGAAATGACTTGTTACATGCAACTAGCCGTTGAAAATGTTTTAATGATTATGTTGCATGGTCATGGTCAAACTGTAAACTAACTTTCTACATTACTTTATTTCTATAAGTGACACGGCAGAGCATCCATAGCTAACAGTTAGAGATGCTCTGCTAGGTCATGTATCGAGACCTATAATAATTTTTACAACTTGCGGTCGCAAAACTTTTATATTTACGTTTTTCTTTTATCTGGAAAAACGTCCCTTATAGCATTTGAGAACAATATGGTTCCAGATCAGCCTGCGTATACACGCAGTCTGACCAGGAACCATGTTGTTCTCCAATAGCTTCCACATGGTCTGTAGCAACAATTCATGAGTAACATGGATGCTGGCTAGACTGTATCAACGGCCAGTCTGACCTTGAAATCTGACTGTCTCAAATGCTATAAGGGACGTTTGTCCAGATCCTGGCTCATATGTAATTCTGGTAGATTTTCAATAAATTTGGGTTGAATAAAACTTAGCCAGTCGTAAAACATTAACTCTTAGTGTTCCTTCTTCGTAATATCATGGCTACAGCTTTCAATAGTCGTGAAGTATAACCACGGTGGGGATTGTGCATGATGAATACGGACAAAATAATCTCGATTCTGGTAAGATTTTTTGCAATAACTTCCTTATTTGTGAGCCAATTTTCAAGAGGTTTGTTGCATGTACCCCGCCTTACCGAGCTCTTTCATCGGATGTATGACATATTAGATAACTCGTGGTACTTTTTCCAAAATATTGTCCCAACCGACCAGAAAGCGAAATGGTAACGACTACGGCCAAATTAACCACGCTTCAGGTAAGAATTTGTGCGGTTTGTTGCATGTACTCCGTCTTACTGAGCCCTTTTCCCAGATGTATTACTTATCGGTAAACTCCTTGTACTTTTCTCAAAAATCGATCCCAACCGACTAGAAAAATGACCTGGATTTTTTTGTCGTTTTTCTGATCGGTTGGGATCAATTTTTGGACAAAGTACAAAGATTCTACAAACAAGTCATATATCTGAGGAAAGAGTTCAGTAATGCGGGGTACATGCAACAAACCGCTTGAAAATTGACGCAGAAACAAGAAAATTATTGCATTATTTCTTACCTGAAGCGAGGCAAATTTGTCCGTATGCGTTATCCATCCCATCATGAAAAATCCCCACTGTGATAACGTCGGTGATTGCGTTATTGCAACACCTCGTATCTCCAGCTGTTTAAAGCTGGAGATACGCGGTTTTGCAATTACACCGACGATATTTGTTTTGAATAAAAGAGACAATGCTATCAAAACCACACATGTCGATCAATGTGTCAAGATGACTAGATTACGTTTAGCATCACAGAGAAAATTACATCCTTTGTTATTTCCGCGGATTAGAGATTAATGTCGGTCATTCACACACCAAAACAATATAAAAATGCACATTTATAATACAGTAATGTCAGTGATTGTTTTTTTCTGTCTAGTGTCTGTTTGGACTAGGCATTGTGTCACTACATTCGATTTTGTGTTGTTATTCCCTTGAAACTTGGTGTCAGAATTTCTGCGCTTAGCAAATTAATTGATTTACTATAGATCTAGCATCAATTCTTAGGTGGATTACACGTATTTCAGTAAGCAATAGGAGACCGGTGAAGTTCTAACTTCATCCCATTAGTTGCCCGTCATCTGAAAAACAACTTTGGTACACATTTCTGATAATGTTAATGTAGTCTACTACCAATACATCACCCGCCATCTTAGTTATACCCCGATTGATTTGACCGATACTCTATATTATAATGAATTGAAAAATGATATACGACGGAAAAGGATTCCGGGGAAAAAGGATAGACTATTTTTCCAGGAAAATATTTTGATGGTTTAGAATTAATTTTGACGATCATAGATAGGCATCATCCTCGGAAACCCAGCGGTCATAGCTACGCTACATGATCATGGATGGATGGGCATACTCTCTGCATTGCAACGTCATATTCTGCGTCACAGTTGCTATAAATTTGGCATTATCCAATGATAGTCTACATATGATAGCAAACATGCGCTCGGTCAAACATCCAAACAATGATATCCATTCAATGAAATCGAATGGTTCCCATAGTGATTCAAACGTATTGATTTTTCTGATGACCGCACCGCATGGTTTATAAGGCCAATGAAAGAATTTGTATGGGAATTTTCATCTGTTTTGAAATTTACAGCATCGTGATCACGTTGATACCACTAGATTAGTCGATATCGTGGTTCAAAATAACAGAGGGAAAATCTTAACGTAGTAAAGGTTGACATATGGGTAGAGAGTAAAATTGGCACTTGCAATAAGACAGCAATTGTGTGCGTTCAAATATGTGAAGATAAAAAAGCAGGAATATGAATTTGCTTCATAATAGAATGGATGTGCATGGATGAGCTCAAGTCATTAAAATTCTCCCACATGAAAACGTGCAAGTCAATGGGCCATCTTAACTCATTTATCATCCCGTGTCAATGTGGTCTTCGACCTTCTACATGTAATCTCCACGGTAAATAGACATTTTATTAAGTTACTTGAATTTTTATTGAAGCCTTGGACGACTTTCCAGACTTAATGATCAAGAAATTTGGAAATTATTAAACACATTTCACAGTAAAGATTTAAACAATTATAGATTCTAGGTATTGTAATGAAAAAAGTTTTTTTATAAATCTCTCATTTGATTACTTTGTGTTTTTTCAAAAACTCACCGCTATTTGGCTTAATTGAACCATTTCATCGACGAGTGTTTTCGTTAACCTAAGTGGGCGAGCAGCTGGAGGCTCGATAAGGGTGTTGTGGTAGTACTGGTTTGAGAAACAACAGGAATCCATGGGTAGGAGCTCCAGCCGCCGCGATATGACCCTGGTAGTTGAAAACGGCGTAAAACCCCATAAACTCAAACTCGACGAGTGTTTAGAAAACCCGTATAAATGCACGCCTATTGAATTAAATCAGTCGTTTAACCCTTTCCCAAACGACAAAATTTCAGGGTGGTCAACTTCAAAAAATGCCACAAATGACAAAATGGACGTTATTAAAGATATGATTTGTGTAAAATATGGCACAGAAAATATTGAGACAAAAGGAGAAACTGCTGGTTATCAGCAGTTTCTTCATTTGTTTCAATGCTTTTCCCAAGCCTTTTCTATTAGGTCTTGTTTGGGAAAGGGTTAAGATTTTCTCCAAAACGGCATTTACATGACAAACTGCATTTTAAGGATTTCTTGTGAAATAAAAGCAGCTCGTTTATCAGTCGAGGTTTTTGTAAATTTTCTGTCACTCTAAACGATTGCAAGGTCAAAAGGATCCTTTGTATTTTGTCATCAGTATTTCGTCCAATTGAATTAAATTGGTAAAATCTTCAAATTTCGTGGATTTGTTTTCCCTGAGAAAAACTGAATGTTCCAGAAAAATTAATTCATTAACCAATTTCCACACGTTGACGTCTTTTGACACAAAATAAAATAACGGCTATGGAAAAGATTGTGGAAAATGAAGAAATTGCACCCAGTTCTTGGAAACAATTGATAATTCGTAATTCAGGTTTACAGATCCTGAAAAAAAGCACACACTTTCTAGCCGTACGAAATGCATCAAATCAAACATACATGTAAATACACTTCAAATAAGTTGATTCACCGTGCCAGATTTCAAGATTATGCTTTTTTTTCGAGAAACCGGGGCCAGAATTAGAGGGAGATGAGCAAATTGTTAAATACACACACTCACGCGCGCACACACACATTCACTCTCTCTTTCTAACACCCTCTTTCTCTCACACACACACACGCACATATACACATTCACTCTCTCTTTCTCACACACAGACACGCACATACACCCTGTCTTTCTCTCTCTCTCTCACACACACACACGCACATACACACATTCACTCTCTCTTTCTCACACATATCGCACATACACCCTATCTTTCTTTCACACACGCGCACATATATTCTCCCTTTCTCTCACACACACGCACATACACCCTGTCTTTCTCTCTCACACACGCACATACACCTGTCTTTCTCTCACACACATACCTTTTCCATTTCTCACACACACACGCACATACACCCTGTCTTTCTCACACACACACGCATTCACCCTCTCTTTCTCACACATGTCGCACATACACCCTGTCTTTCTCACACACACACACACGCACATACACACATTCACTCTCTCTTTCTCACACACCCACGCACATTCACACATTCACTTCAACTCACACCTTTATTCCCGCTACCTTTATCCCCACTCTCTCGTCCTGAGACCAACCAACACCTTCACCCTCACTCAAACCGTCACATCTGCACGTCTCAACCTTATTCACACCCAACTACTCTCCAAATATTATGATGCTCTCACACCAATCTAATTGAAATATAGATCCTATCTTTCAGTAGGATCTAACGACGACCCGTTGAGGGTCATCTTCTGTGACCTTTCTTTGGACCAATCAGATTTTACTTTGGAAAAGTTGAAAGATTTTTCGCATGCGCACGGGCATGCGCACTACCGAGCACACTACACTTCCGTTTCTAACGATAACTAGTAGCCATGGACGCCTCCAGTGTGGTGATTTCACTACAAAGACAAAGACCAAAGTCCGTTAATTTTGAGAGCAAAGACATGCCATTTATGAAGCAGATAGTCTTCTGCATGGCAGCAACAGTTCAACACGATCATCACACCAACCCGAAACAAAGCGACGTTAACTTATAAACGCATAACGTCGCTGGGGAGTCAAAACCTAGTAACTCCATCTTTTTCAAGCTGTAGTTACGAGGTTGTGACCCCCACCCCCCATCCACGATAAACTATATTTTGCCACTTTGAAGCAACATAAAGTACAGTAGATTCCCAAATAGCTCAGTCGGTAGAGCGTCCGACCCATGTACCTGATGACCAGGGATCGACTCCCACCTTGGCTTCATATTTTTTTTCCTACTATGTATTTTATATTTTTCAAACTTTAAGTTTCTAGAAATCACGGATATAAAAACATAAATGGTAATTGTATTTTTTGTTTCGTTTTTGCAATTTCTAGAATAATTTAGTATGGAAAAATGTAATAAAGATGATAAGAAAAAAAAGGGGGACAAAAAGATGAAGTCGGCGCGAGGTTTGATCCTCTAATCTACGGTTTTCAAGTCGGCAGCTCTACCAACTGAGCTAATCTGACTAAGTGCTGCAGAAAACGTATACCAATTGTCAATATATAGTTTATTTATGTTCAAATTTACACACTGTTCTACTTCGGGTTAGCACAATGATCGCACAAAACTGCCACTTAGTACAGTGCCAAAAATATCCCGAAACCTATCCACTTCATTAATAAATGCCATATCTTTGCTCTCAAAACTAACGGACTTTGCTCTTTGCTCGGTGTCAAGCGCGTGTCTATCGACCACAGCCATTTTGATGTTGTTGTCAGGGACAACAGACCTGCGTTTGCAACGAGCGTTATGATTGGTTTGTGTAAAAATAGAAAAAATGGAAATTCCCAGGTCACAGAAGATGACCCCTAATGCGCGATCTTCAGATGTAACATTATGAAATTATGTTATCTGGATTCATTCAGATTGCTCTCACACTAACAATTATTTGCATTTTATCCGCTTCCAAAACAGTACACGTTTACACGTTCGAAAATGCTAAAGATATACAGAAAATATTTGTGAATCTAGACAAGTAATTGTTGATGTAAAAGGAGCAAATTCCCATGCTAGTGAAATTTCCTTCTTTTAACTTAATGAATATTCTGACTGGAAAATTCAGATTCAGATAATGTTTGGGAAAGGCATAAAAGTATCACTCCACTCTTTCAAGAGCTCTTTCACAAACCGAGAATACTTTGTCTTCTTTGTAGCTTATGAACGTACGGCATAACGCAGAGAAAGTATTCTTGGCTTGCGGAAAAGGCCAACAGCAAGCAAACGCTCTCATTCTATCATGTCTACACTACCATAGCATGATACCCCACCCACCCAAGGAACAACGAATGGAAGTTCCCAAAAATGAATAAGCATGAAATGTGCCTATTGTGATATAATATGTGGCTAACTTGTGGTCAAAAGATTGCTTTTATGTGATTCTTATTCAATTTTAGACAAGGTTAAATTATTAAAATATTTCATTAAACGGCTGAATACAGCAGTTTTGATATAGACAACGAAAATAACACAATTCTGCCATTTGGCAAATGATTTTAACAACAAAACTTTTTTAATTTATTTAATATTTATAAATCTTGATATGACAATTATTCAATTAAATGACCGGAAATAGTAAGCCTTTGACATTTCTGACATTGAAAAGCCTTTATTCGCACCATTTTCACAAGCTTGGCGGCATAGCCGTGATGGCTAAGCAGTTGATTTGTGAAACACCAAGTCCTGCTAATTTTACATGGTACATGGTTCAGAAGTTCCAAATACATTTATGATGAAAAAATAATTCTTCTTTTTCCTTTTCTTTTTTTTTCTTTTTATTCATTCTTTTTTTATTTTCATGTGCTTTTCTATCATTTCTGTCATCTAAATTGTGTTTGTTGGCATTTGTACATGATAATTTAAAATGCTAATTTAATACATGTAGTAAATATAGCCTAGACGGAATTTCTGAAATTCCACTCATATAAAGAGCAGTTGGCATTTTTAGTAGAATTTTGCACCGGGTGGTTTTAACATATGAGCGTGCTGAATTCAATGATGCCCGGTGCAACTCTGAATTCGGCCATTTTAACAAAATGGCGGCCATTTTACAAAATGGCCGTCACATGGCCACCGTGTTCTCTTTAAACCCGTATATCTCGGTCAAATATTCACGTAAATGAACAAAAATGGTTTTAAATGAAAGCCTATATATTCATCTAACTACTCAAAAATTGATTTTATTTATCATTGAATTTTCAAGTCTATAATGTTTTGGGTATTGCAAAAATAATGATAAAAATCCATGAAATTAGATCATTGCTTCAATCGAAATAATACTCTATATGCAATATCGTTGTGATTTTTATGATGTAAAATGGTCAAAATATTCTACAAACTCTTAACAATGAATTGTAGTGCCCATTGGTAGTAATAATTTACATATTTTAATGGTAGGCACATGTCAAAGTCAGTTGGGGTCATTTATTTTAGCGAAAATTGAATATAATATTATGGAGTACAGTTGCATTTCACCTTTATCAATGTAATTTTGTAAAACCATCGCTATTGTTGTATGAATATTGATTCCAAAACGTTATAATTGTTAAATAATAATGTGTAATTTCTAAAAAAACGATTTAAGCAAGGATTTCATGGGCTAGATGTTGAATAGTGAGAGTTAGTTACCCCACCCACTAAAATAACATTGGATACTGGTGCCATATTCTTTAACGCCGAAAAACTTCATGTAAGAAAAGAAAATAGTTTTATGGTGTAGTGTCTTTATAAAAGTATTTGTTATATCAATAAAACGTATAAATCCTTAGTACATACGGTGGGTAACCCGCGTGACATTTGGGAAGTGTTCACACTGAAAAGTCGTCCGCTATAAGGATGTTTTTTTTTAAATCTTTAAGTTTATACTCTACGGATTTTTATGAGATAAAGTGCACCGTAGGACTCTTTGATAGTTTCATTCCAAGTTGTAGTTCACTCTGCACAGAGTCCCATGGTGCATTTAAATATCAAAAATTTATCCTTTTGCTTAAATGTTTGAAAAGTGATGGAATTTGCTGCAGAATGTATTAGACTTTTGAATGGCCCTCTCAAATTCGCATACGGTGCACTTTATCTCGTCAAAATCCGCAGAGTATAAGCTGAGCAATAAACAAAACATCCTTGAAGCAGACGACGTTTCGGTGTGACCGCTTCCCAAAAGTCACATGGGTTACCCACCGTGGTACAGTAGTACGTAAATAATTGCCATGGTTACACAAACAGATACTCAAGATAAGGCTTATTTTATTTGTTGTAGAAAAAAGCCGTAATTTCACGTTTGTTTATGATAAATGTTTCATAACTTGAAAGTGTTCAATATTAAGCACATCACTTCTTTATTAATGTACATTTTTCTAAATCAAATAAAATACCACATCGAGGTTACCTAATAGTACTGTACGACAGAGACCTAATAGTACTGTACCACAGAGACAGTTTAAACATGTTTTTGTCGTAAGATGGTGTCCCATTTGTTCGTTTGTGTGTGCGTGTGGGGGGCATTGAATGGCGCCATGGTCAAATGATAGGATGCGATCGTCGGGGTCAAAGGTTTCAGGATTCAAATTCCACCAGAGTCACGAGAATGCTCAATTATCAGCTTGTTTGCTAGCACTATTGATATTTGCAACTTCCAATATAATTATATGGGACGGTACGCTATTTGCTGTGATATAAGTGAAAGGAAGTTTTACAAGTATGTACACATAAATTGTTTACACGGTTATACACTCAAAATAAATATGATTTATTATGTTGTATCCTTTGTGAAGCTACTCTCATGTTCTGGAAAGTTTAGAGGAAGATATTTTAAAGAAGGTAGACCTGAATTATTGCATTTTCCACTGTGTAACAATAAACCTGTATGAAACGACACAATGTCTTTCATCATCGTACTGAAAGGTGCTTGTGCTCAGATACCACTCATTAAAAATGATGTGATCTATGTGTCTGTACACTAACTGTAACTGTGCGAAATAAGAAGAAACTTCTGGCTATAATCAGATTGAAGTCACTGAACCTGGTACTTCTTTTTCGTCCTAGTATATCATTCACGCACGAAGTTACCTGTAAATCTAGATATTGTTAAGCTGTTTGTAGATAATTAGTAAACGCAATTCAAAGAAATAAATAAATTAAAGCTGTGAGATACATGGATCTATTCATAATTCAAACAGAACCTTCAGTCTTTGTATTCTAAATTCTTATTCTGTGACACAAAGTCAATCAGAAAACCGAGAAACGTACATTTTGATATTTTATTACGGCTAAGACTTAACAGGATGCTTCATTTTGATGGTCGTATTATTAATACGACCATCACAATGAAGCATCAAACATTACATACCATTCATTCCCTGATTTGGTTTCCCTTTTAGCATATACGAGAATACACAACAAAGTAACATTGAAGACTTGTATAACTTGATAAAGAATTGTCAATGATATTATATTCGTCAGTAATATGATGTTAATTTTATTGACAATACCTACTCATAGGTTTACAAAATTATATTGACGTCATGCAGATACTCTTGGGTGAATATAGACGTCATGCAGACTTGTGCAACTTCTTTTTTATGTCGTATGGTACTTTTCTGAGCCATGGCTTTCCTGTGTCTGGGACCTATCGTACAACTGTTAGCTTGGTGATGTTTTCATTGAACTAATAGAGAATTGGTCAACTAAGGGTTCTGGTGTCTCCCTAATCACATGTCCAGTTTGTCGCAAATGTGCTCAAAAGGGGGTATTTCATGGCTCTAGGCAGGTCAATCAAACGACCGTATATTCTTAGATACTTTGACATATGATTAAAATGTGCGACCCAAGGCTATCAATCATATTTCAATAAGGACATGCATATGTAACGATAGTACTGAAACAGGGAGATCATATTATTTCTGTACTATATGGCGATTAGCCTACCTTTAGTTACACTTAATTGATACTTCAATTAATAATTTTTCTATACCCATACTATGACTGATCCTCCACCAAACCAATCGTTTTCAAGGACAAAAGAATCAATATAGCGTAGTTTGATGTCAGAATACCAATTGTCGACTATCAGAAAGGTGCACAGTTTACCAGGACTAATTTGAGAGCGTATCTTTTACCATGCCCAATACAAGAACATCTGGTTTGCAGACAATACCAATGTTAAGTTCGGTACTGTGTAGGAATGAATGATGCGACAATGTTTGTCTTTTGTGTTGAAAGCAGTTTCTTTGTTTGCACACAGGCGTATTATCAAGTCGGCTTTGCGAATAACTCTGTCCTGGTATAACGTCTTAACGCATTGTCAGTCTGTCTTTGAGTCGTACTCTTCTTTATCATGTATCTGACAAGGCACTCAGTAGTTCAGATAAGTACGCTTATTAAATTAAATTTGCTGTTCAAAACTATGAATACCAATTTGACAGTTTCAAAAGTTCCTTATTGACTAGATTTGACAAATGAATAGCCCAAAATTGTGCACACGTTCTTTGCTGTAATTCATCTTTTCTCCACTTACAATTAACTGGAATGAGGTTCATTGATTCCAGCAATATGTAATCACTGCAATTTTCCAATCTTTAGTATGAACTGCTTCTGTGGCCTTTAACTTAGGATGTCTGCCTTGGAAGATGGAGTTCGAAGGGACGGATCCCATGGAAGCCGGACTGCAGGTTAAGAACTGATGCGAACGGTTGGTGAGCCGTCAGCTAGTTAAACTAATAGTTACCGTAGATCCATCTCTGCCTCATAGGTGAGGAAAGACCAGTTAGACCAAGCAATGTCATTTTCATATATTTTAATGAATTGGTTTAGGTATCATGGGTTTCTTTTTCGGTTTAGTATAGCTTATTATCAGATTCAACAAAGTTCATATCATGGAGTTATCAATTGATATACATTAAAATCATTTCCATACTGTAACTGATCAAGATGAATTTGTTGTCATAGGGAATTTCAAATAAAAACATACATACAAAAACTTCTTGAATATTACTCACCTGACCATCTTTCATAGGAACAAATACGGTACATTGATTACTTAAATGTTGAAGATCTTGTACACATTTTGATAGAAATGTTTCTGAATGTTTCTCTCTCAGAAGCTGCATTTCAATGGTAAAGCTTTTTCATTTGGTCAGATGTAGAATTAGATACAAAGTTGTCCAGCTTGAAATATTATGCCAACATTTTGCCAAAAGTAACCAATTATATTGAAGGTATTTGCGTTCGAATGTGGACCCATTATTATAAGGTCACTCTAAAGAAAATGGTCAATTGAAAAAGTAAATATGAATTGGGATATAAAAATATCTTTACCACGTAAAGGCACTTCACCATGAAAATATATATTCAATTCTTCCAAGTTTTTCGGCATGAAAAAACGGTACAATTGTTCAATGTTATTTTAGTGGGTGGGCTAACTCAATAAGTTCCCATTCTTTCTGCAAAATATAACCTCGAAGTGGGATTTTACATTGATTGAGTAAAATGTAAATTGATAAAAATGCAATGTGCTAAATATTGAGCACTTTCAAATTATGAAACCTTGATTATAAACAAACGTGAAATGACTTTTTTCTACACTAAAATGTAAATTGATAAAAATGCAATGTGCTAAATATTGAGCACTTTCAAATTATGAAACCTTGATTATAAACAAACGTGAAATGACTTTTTTCTACACTAATATAATAAGCTTTATCTTGAGTATTTGTTTTATTTGTGTAACCATGGCAATCATTTACGTACTACTGTACTAGGGATTTAATTTCTATTAGTTTTACAAATGCTTTTATAAAGACACTACACCATAAAACTATTTTCTTTTCTTACATGGAGTTTTTCGGCGTCAAAGAATACGGCACTAGTATCCAATGTTATTTTAGTGGGTGGGGTAACTATTCAACATCTAGCCCATGAAAATTCTTGCTTAAATCACCTGTTTGGAACTTACACATTATCATTTAACAAGTATGGCATTTTGGAATCAATATTCATAGAAAAATAGCGATGGTTTTATTAAATTACAATGATAAAGATGAAATGCAACTGTACACCATATAAACAACCCTAGTTGAAATAACTGACCCCAGCTGACTTTCACATGTACCTACCATTAAAACATATACATTATTACTATTAACGACTCTGCAATTCGTTGTTAAGGGATTGTAGATTATATTGACCATTTTACATCACAAAAATCATAACAATATTGTATTTACAGCATTATTTCAATTGAAGCAATGTTCTAATTTCATGGATTTTTATCATTATTTTTACAACACCCAAAATGTTATGGACTTGCAAATGCAATGATTAATATAATTCTTTTTGGAATAGTTAGATATTTAAAACCATTTTCGTTCATTTAGGTGAATATTTGACAGAGATATTCGGGTTTAAAAAGTACATGGTGGCCATATGGCGGCCATTTTGAAAAATGGCCGCCAATTTGTTAAAATGGCCGATTTCAGAATTGCACCGGGCACCATTGAATTCAGCATCCTTGTATTAGTAAAGTAAGATTAAGTAACTGCTTCTACTAAAAATGCCTACTGGGTGGTAGAATTTCAGAAAATCCGTCTAGGCTAATAGTAAAAAAGGCTTGAAAGTTCATTGAAGTAAAAGAAGAAAATGCTGAATTTAAATCAAATCATATCTTTCGAAACATCTATTTGTTCGTCTGTAACAGCTTACAAATCGGGATAGTCTCTTTTTTGTCGTTTAATCCTTTTTCAAACAAGACCCGGTTTTGACGTCCCGAAAAAGAATAGGCTTGAGAAAACATTGGAACAAAAGAAGAAACTGCTGATCACCAGCAGTTTCTTCTTTTGTCCCAATATTTTCTGTGTTATATTTTACACAAGTAAAAGCTATATCTGTATCCATTTGATCGTCTGCAGCCACTTTTATATTAGACCACCACAAAATTTTGACGTTTGGTAAAGGGTTAAGAGAGGGTTAAATAGTGAAATTTGAAAACGTCAGAATCACGATCAATAAGTGAATGAATAATGACACAATTACTCTTCATCGGCAGTTTACCGAACGAATGGCCTGTACGAAGCAAAGTACCATTTGTCCGGTACCGGACAAATAGTGCAAATGGCTAATCGTCTGGTACAAGACCCCCCCCCCCCCCCCCCCAAAAAAAAAAAAAAAAAAAAAAAGAATACCCAAAAGCATTTAACTCTTTCCCAAATGACACAATTGGATGATCCACTCCAAAAACTGCCACAAAAGACAAAAATGATGTTATTAAAGAAGGGATTTGTGTAAAATATGGCACAGAAAATATTGAGACAAATGGAGAAACTGCTTGTTATCAGCAGTTTTTTCTTTTGCTTCAATGTTTTCCTCAAGCCTTTCCTATTAGGGACGTCAAAACCAAGTCTTGTTTGGGAAAGGGTTAACTGCACTTGCGCTATTCGTCCAGTACCGTACGAATAGACATTTCGTTTTAGTGGAAATCTTTGTTTTGTTTTACAAAGCATATACAATTAACCCTTTCGCTGCCCCGTGACGGCTTGAGCCGTTATGCGAAAATGTCGCTATACTGCCCCGTGACGGCCTGGGCCGTCATGAGGAAAGACCGATGTTTAAGAAAAAAATGTAATTGTCCAAAAATGAATAAAGATATATTCACTGAATAGCATTTTCAATTATCTTTTAGAATATATAAGGTTTTATATAGTTTTATCGAATAGTTTTTTAGTTAAAGGTTGATTTCTTACACTACCCTCAATTTTTAGAAAATAGCCTGGCAAATAGGAACCAATTTTCCAATATTTGTCTGGCAGCGAAGGGGTATATAGAAGAATCGAATTGTATATTACGATGCAAAAAGAAGAGAATTTTGGACAACTTGCAAAATGAGAGGAAGTACTTAATGCATTTTAATTTGGTTTGAATGGGATTTAACCCAGTTTTGAACAGTATTCCGTCATTCCGTAATATGTGTGCCAAACTTGTTTTAAACCGCAAAAAGATGGACAGTTCTAGACAGACACTGTACGATTTACATTGGCTGCCCGTCAAAGCAAGGATTTCTTTCAAAATCTTGACATTTATGTATAAGTGTTCCATTGGTCACGCCCCGGAATACTTAACAGAACTACTTTCAACAGAACCTACCAGGCGTGAATTGAGATCATCCCTTACTAGAGACAAATGCTACCAAGTTCCTTTTAACAACAGAAAGACATTCGGCGACCGAAGCTTTGGAACTATTGGACCCAAACTGTGGAATGATCTTCCATCCAGTTTAAAATCTTGTGACTCAATATATGGGTTCAAAAAGCAGTTGAAAACCCACTATTCAGAGATTTTTATAGCTTGTTCTGAGTTTTGTTAAACACAGAACGTAGGACTTAATAATATCATGTATAGTTTGTGTGTATATTATCATTGTTGTAAAACGCCATTGAATATGGATTTCCGTAAAAATAGGCGTTTAATCAAATGTAACCAGTTTAAGTTTAAGTATATTTCGGAGGTTGAATTACCCAAACTTATATTTCTACCACTTCTCTCATCAATACAAGGCGCGTATCTAGGCGGAGTCCTGAAAGTCCGAGCTTCAACATAATCATTTTCTCAAGTGTGCCTAGTTGTCTTTCCAAGGAAATTGTGAAAAACAGACCCTAGATGCACAAGAACCCCAACAGATTATCGCCATAATGACAAGATTTTTGACTTTTCCAAATTCAAAGATGCTACATATGACAATTTCAAGTGAATGTAATGTTACATTTCTGTTCTCTTTGGGTAAAAAAAACATTGTGGGAACTGATGAAATTGCTTATCACAAGCAATTTCTTCATTTTCCATAATATTTTCTAGACTGTTCCTGTCTTGGGGCGTGAAAATGTGTCAAATTGGAGTCGACAACACGCCTTTGGCTTGAATTCAACAGATTATATATAATAGAAATTTCTATCTACGCCCTTGAGTACTACAACAGCACCAGCCAGCTCTGGGCTTCCAGCTGATGTGTGTAATCTCATGTCTTTCCATTATCGGTTATTAGTGGGCGTAGATCGAACACTTGACTATTTTATAGTATACAATAAGAAATATTGAGACAAAAGAAGTACATACTGGTAATAACTTTGTGAAAGGTTTATGGTTGCTTTTGTAGTGGCATTTTACTTTCTTCGTTTCTTTTAAGCTTTTAAACACCATATTGTGCAATTATATTTCTAAATACTATACGAATAATTGGGTGAATTAATTTTCTGTTTCGAACTTTTATATGACAATTATCCTAACAAGTAGGGCCTACTGATTTTGACGTTTCTTACAGTGGATACTTTGAAAAAGGAAAAAGGGAAATAGGCCTACCGACTTCAATCATCAGCATTTCCCAGTCTAAAATATTTATGTCTGGGAAACGACCTCGTCGGAAAAATAAGAAATGACAGAAACTAATTGAAATCGGCGCAGAGATTGTCGTAGTTGATTTCCTTTAGCACTGTCGCAATAAACGAGTGGCTAGAAAACATCTTGTTGTGGGATACAATTGGGAATTCATCATTTAGAGTATCATTGAAATAAATTCCAGGGTAAAAAAATTGAGTTAGGATCTGGAAAAATGGTCATTGAGGCATTTGCACCCAAATTGAATTGAATTGAGTTGCTCAACTGTTTTCCAAATAAGGTCTGGTTTTAACGTCCATATAAAAGAGGTATTTTGAAAACATTGAGAGCATTGAGGAAAAATAAAGAAAATACGGATGATCAGCAGTTTCTCCTTTTGTCTGAATATTTTAAGTTATATTTCTTAATTTTTCGTCAGAAACTGCGTTCAGGACTAGCCTGATTTTTGCTGTTTGGAAATACAGATTGATCAGGATCTATATCACTCTCTGATAATGCCATTAGGTAATGAAGAAGATTAAAGGAGCTTCTTGATCAGCCATTGGAACCATCAAGACGGGATAATATAACACCGCCGCTTCGTCACATAATACGTTGCTTAATATTTTAGCAAACAGCAAATGTGTATACTAAGTACTATTAGACTACTCCAAATTGAATTTAAAACATGCTGTAGGTAACCAAATTGACATAATAGAATTATCCTCTTTTATTCAACGTACGTATCTTCCTTTTTCATATATTATAAGTGATTTTTCTTTAAAAAAATATCAATGGTTTTAAAAGTTGACTTTACCAGGTACGATGAAATCTTGCCAGACCCTAGCCTTGTCACTGATAAGGCTATGACGAAAATCTGGTCCAAAAACCGATTCTCACTTCGAGGTTACTTCGTTATTCAACGGAACCAAGGATAACCTTTTCCAAAACAAGACCTTTTAGGTGCGTTATGGAAAGGGTTGAAACAAAAGATGAAAATACTAGTAGCCAACGTTTTCTCTTTTTGCCATACCTCACGATAAATGACCTAGCAGAGCATCTCATTCGATTAGCATGGGATGCTCTGTCAGGTCATTTATCGTCAGGTATACATTGCACACAAATCCTGTATTTATCAACACGAATTTTGTCGTCTGCAGCAGCGTTCCACTTCAAGGACCGAATCAAAATTCTGACGTTTTTGGAAAGGTTTAAACAAGGAAATCAAATTAAAGAAGCGTGACTGTGAATTGTAAATTTTGATTATCAATGAGATAGAGGCCTTTATTGAATCTTCGTGAGTTCCGCTCTCACAATATTTACTTGCAGTATGCAATTATGCGAACATCATATGTACGCGCACTATCTTTGCAAAACTGTAAAATTGTATACATAAATAAAGAAAGTCCACCCGTAATGAGATTCGCGCGACGTCGGAACTTTTCGGGCAACGTCGAAAATATTGGGCGGTGGCACTTTCCATCGCCGAATGTTTACGACCGCGTCCGAATAGGTTCGGATACGTAACGACGACGCTCGAAAAATCCGATGTTTTATCAATCTCAAAATGGCTATTGTACCTTAAAGTGACATTTCAGAATTATTTTTACATAAATTTTTACTTTTATTCTATCTGAAAGAGCATGTTTTCTTATGAAAGTTCTGAAAATTTCAAGCCAAAATATTGAACCGTTTACGAGAAATATATAATTTTGAGCTAAAATTAAACAAATTGTTGTGGACAACAGTTCAGATTTATATAGAGTTTGTCATTTCTGTCTCACTTTTGAAGGCGTATTTTTCGCTTATAAATAACAACTCCAAAAAACTGATAGCATTTCTACGCATTAGAATAAACAATCTTTGCATTAAGACATACTTTTAAAAAATGAAATAAATGTGAAATGTCACTTTAACATGAAACTATAATTACATGAATATATGAACCGAGAACGGAAAATTGACTTCTTGACATTTGAGAGACGTATGCACATCCATGCCTTCTCCAATACTTACAGTAAATCAGCATGTAGCCTGATCAGATCGGAATAGGCGTAGGCTGATCTGGACATACAGCTATATGATAAAAATTAGGAATTGTTGTCGTCTGCAGCAATGCGTTTGGATAAGGATTAAGTTTCAGTCTGCGAATCTGACCTAGTAACACTCATCAACCAATCAACGTCTTTTCGAATTTTAATTACAGAATTGCTGATTCAATTTAACCCTTTCCCAAACAAGACCTGGTTTTGACGTCCCTAATAGAATAGGCTTGGGAAAACATTGAAACAAAAGAAGAAACTGCTGATAACCAGCAGTTTCTCCTTTTGTCTCAATATTTTCTATGCCATATTTTACACTAATTATGTCTTTATAAACATCCATTTTGTCATTTGTGGCAATTTTTGAAGTGGATCACCCTAAAATTTTGTCGTTTGGGAAAGGGTTAAACTGAATTCCTGGAAAAGCTCGCATTCTGTCATGTCGGTGGTATTAGTTAGTTCAGAACGCTCAAGAAACAATACTTTTTCATTCTGTATTTCTATACGTTATTTTTTTTATAAATATGGATGGCGATTTACGCCCAATTTAAAGATATTTAGTCGTATAATGGCACCTTGACCACCTAACAGTGTATAAATGGTATTTCTCTCACTAGTACTATCAAGAAAACCTTGTAGAAATGCTCTTCAAATATATGCTTATGAGGTACGAGGGGCGTTCAATTAAAAGTGGTACTAATGGTCCACCATACCTCACCGTTCTATAGAATTAGTGGTCCTTGCGGCTATTTGACGGGAAAATTACTGTCTATACTTGGTCAAAATTTGAGGCAAATTTGTTTACTCTTACAAAAGTTATTGAACTTTTAAGTTGGTTCAGTCATATACACTGGCTATTTCGCTGCTCGCAAAATGGAAAATGAACTAAAGTAGGATGTACGGGTCTATACTAAAGGTCGCATAGGCTTTGACATATCTGCATCACGTGTATATAATGAACTATATCAGATTCATGGACATTCTAACGTTGAACATACGTCAGTTTTTAGGAAGTCAATAAAATTGAAATTGGTAAAACTGGCCTGAATGATGACCCCTCTCAGGCAACCCGGGTAGATCTAGTACCATAGCAAATGTTACTGTAGATTCCGACATGACCGAACAAGACACACGGTTCGATGTGCAAGAGATAGCAGATAAAGTTGGTTTTCCATCGGGGTCATGTTATACGATTTTGACGAAAGGGGTAAAACACAGACATGTTTATGCCCATTGGGTCCCCCACCTGCTGCCTAAAGGACGGAGAGCCACCCGTGTAAAGGTGACAAAATATATTTTGAAATGATGCAATAAATGCAACAAATGTGGGCTTTCTGAGCTTTATGTACATATGATTGAACAATAATCTACTATCATGAGCACCAATGGCTTGTCATTAGCAAGCAATGGTTGCGAAAAGATCAGGCAAGGTCCGTAATAGCCAAAAAAATTAAAAGCGCGGCAAAAGTTTTGTACGCGGTAATTTTCAAATGTAACGGGTGTTTTGTTCAAACAACTGTTTCAAATATTACCACTATCGCCGGTCATTCATACAAGAAATGTATGTCGGCGAAAGTAAAGAAATATCACGAAAAGAGCAGGTCTAAGACCGACTAAAGAGGCATGTGCATAATCTATGACAACGGAGCTGTCCACAGGTGTCATCTTGTCCAAGACTTCCTGGAAGAGACACATGCTGCACAGCGTCTTTATCCAACCTTATAGACGGGCTTAAGCCCCTCTGGCTCTTTTGTGTTCCCCATGATGACGAAAAAAGCCTTTGGTCGTCGGTATAGGCCTTCATGTTCAATATGCAGTGCAATTTACCAGTGTCGATGGGGTGTTCCAAAAGAGGCCCATTTATTGGCATATAAGTAATGGATCTCAAAACTTCAGAAGTGTGTGGTTGTCAAAGAGGATTACTTCGAAGGATTGAAGAAACTTAAAATTGAATTGCGACATAACTATGGCTTTTAGAACCCCAGTTCCAAAATTAATTGAACGCCCCTCGTATGTAAAATATAGAACAGAATAAAAAATGAGATAATGTTGGCTATCACCATTTTTTTCTTTTGTCTTCGGAAGCACCTATTCAACCTAAATCTGTTTGGGACATGATTTAGATTGCGAAAAAAACAACAACATAATTTCACTTATATTCTTTAATTAAAAATTGCTTGGACATTGTCATCAACAGTAATCTTATGTGCGACTTTTACAGAATGTGATGTGAAAAAAGAGGTTAGATAAAACTTAGAAAATATAGAAAATAAATTGCTTTTATAACAGGCAAAAGATAAGACTATATCGTGGCTTTTGAACAAAAACATCGTGACTGCAACTTAAACAATTTGCAGTTACTATGTTTTTGTTGAAACGTGGCGATATTATTACAAATGATTCGGAAAAAAAGCTTATACGTTTATATAAGGAGGATGACATTGTTTACTTTGCTTCAATAAAGAACCTCTTAAAGCCCATTTAGATCACTGTGTCAATATCGGTACTGGCTTAATGACAAAGTTGGTGCTACCTCAGACAAAGGACAGACATCTCAAGTGCTTCTCAGCACACGGACCAATGTAATGAATTATTGTTCAAGAGATATACAAAAACTTGAGAACTTAAAATATATACGTTATATCTTGCGTAAGGTAAGTATTTCATCCATCATTGGATATCAAACACTTCTCGCAATTTAAGACGTCATCCGTAACAACGGAAATTGACCCTGGTATACCCTCGTCAATTTCCGGGCGTCATTCGTGGCAGCAGAAATTGACCAGGATTACCCTCGTCAATTACGTCTAAAGTTGCACGAAGTGATTGTAATCTAATAATGGATGAAATGTGTTAAGTTTAAACGAAAAAAAAAAAACCACTTTGGTATCTAAGGATTGATGGAATACCTTAGTACGACAGGACAAAAGTCAGATTTACTGAAACTGTAGACACTAGAATTCACGTACTTGTATATACAAAGTTATTTTATAACAAAGTACTTGAATTGCTTGGAATTCTTTTCAAAACATTCTAGAGTAAGAACATCAAAACTAGACAGTGTGTACGCAAATTATCATTCACTATGCTAGACCTGTTACTTAATATGTACACTAATGTATGTCTTAAGCTTTTATAATTAGACAATCGAAGTATTCTTGAGCTACCGGACGGCGAAAGTAATTAGTTTTTTTGACGAAGTTCTGAGCTTTATTCAATGTTGTTTCTTTCAGAATGAACAAGATAACAAGAGATGCAAAGTTGTAAAACAGCCATCAAACACACTTCTTACGTCACAGTAAACCGAACACACGTCCAATGGTAAGTTGATTTGAGCATAAATACTTATAAGATTATGCATTATATATGTGACCTATCACGCTAAAAGGGACCTTATCGGATGTGTGAAAAATATCGACCCTATGCAGTCTGTGCAGTCCGCACAGCCAGACTAGGGCCAATACTTTTCACTTTTATGTAACTTTCTAAATCCGGAATGTTTTTCCTATCTTGCTATATGTTCATTTTTCGCATACGGGATCTGGTTGACCTGTGCTGAATCTGGCAAGTTTGTCAAAATTTGGAAAATTTGATTTCGGATAAGGTCCCTTTTAGCGTGACGAGTCACATATATTAAAAAGTAAAATCGATCTGAAGTGACAGCCATAATACATAGACATGCAAAAGCAAACAATTCTGGTGCAGACTAAAATCTCAATTTGTAAGAAGTATGTGGATATGAGAGCTAGTGGCTCTCTAGGGCGCAAAACATTATGATTTTTTTCTTCAAACATTGTGTAAAAAACACTCATTAGAATCGTCTCGACGAGATAACTCAAACTCAAATAAGTACCGACATCGCAGTTTTGGTTTTAATTTTGAATATAAAGTTGATAATACCCAAGTCCGGTTTTCTGTAGCTCATCAGTCGGTGTCAATTTGTACGGTTACTAAATTGTTTTGAAATACATCGAATTTTGTGCATGTCTTATTCACTCGTACCACATCCCAGCTTAAATAATGAAGCAACACATAAAATACTAGTGCACAAAAGCTTAGGTTCAAAGGAGGATCATTATGCAAATTCTCAGATGCAAGAGCCATTTGTAAAGAATATTTTTCTAGCAAAAGGACGACGCTGACAACACCAATATTCTTTGTGCCGTCACTTCATTTGCATATCGCCGCTTTCCAATAAAAACCTCGTAACTACAGCTTTAAAAAGCTGTAGTTACGAGGTTTTTGTTGAAAAGCGACTATATGCATTGGACAAGCGTATTGACAAATGAATGGCTGCCGCTAGACGGCCAGGATGTACACATTCATCATATTAATACAATATCTGATCATCAATTCAACAGTCCTTATTGTTATTCATATGGGATATTCTTATCTGCTACTAGAGGTTTCCTTTAGTGAGAAAGATTTGTTCACAAACAGCAGGATACTGTTCGACATTTGTGATAGTTGTCTTCATAAAAAAATCCTCCCTCTAGTGTTTAGTATTTTTGGGCTACTAAATTTCTAAACCAGCCTTTACCAAAGGGTCGTCTGATCCCGATCCAATCAGCTCACTTGCAGTTGCTGTAGGTCATGGCAAGAGCGAAATGGACATAAATCATACTGCGAATATATGTATCGTCGGTGTAAATGAAAAACCTCGTATGTCGATTCTTGCGATTTTCAAAGTACAAAGTTGTGTGCCCAGTTACAGACAATTCTTGCAGGTTTTGAGATATTTTTACTGATCAGTATCAATGACAAATCATTTGTGAACAATATGTCCCAATTTCAAGTAAAACATTTCAGTTGGGAAAAGTTATTACACGTTTTTTCTCCCCTTTATAATTTTCCAAAAACGAGATACGAGGTTTTGCATTTACAACGACGGTATGCTGATCTGGATCCATAATGGTTTTAAGTGCTGTTATGTTCGACTGCCATAATCCCAGATCCAGGCTCATTTATATTTACCATACATCTAGAATGGTTGAAAGCTTTGAAACTAAGAACCGCCGTAAATGACAAAATAAAATGGTGAAAATTTGAGAGACATTATGATCTTACCAACACCATGCTATGATTAACTCGAACTCACTTATATTTTGGTGTCAAACTCTTGATTTCGGGTTTTTTGTCATATTTATTTTACAAATTAAGGCGATTGTTATGCAATTGTATGTTTTATTTACTGACGACTAAATATTCATTACTGTGATTGAGTGTAAGTATCGTTATCCAATTTGAAAAAAAAAAAAAAAACAACAGTTGGTTATTTTCCTAAAACGTTTGATCCGTTGAATAGTGTGGACAAAAATTCATCTGCAATCGAACAATGCATACTGCTTCAAAAGTTATATCATCTGGCCAGATTTACTTATTTACCTGAGCTCTTCAAGATCATTCTCAAAATGAAATTTTGTTATTACTTTACAAATTGATAAAAATGCAATAACGTCGATATTTACAAAACCATAGAAGAAGTTGTACGAAGACAACCTGGATGTTGAGCTAGGACGGACGAATTTTGATAACATTTGAGCCAGGATCTGGAAAAACGTCCCATATAGCATTTGAGAACAACACGGTCCCAGGTCAGCCTGCGTATACACGCAGTCTGGCCAGGAACCATGTCGCTCTCCAATAGCTTCCTCATGGTCTGTAGCAACATTTGGGAGTATCATGGATGCTCGCTAGATTGCATCTAGGCATATATTGATCTAGAAACGTGGCTAGCTCAAATGCTATAAGGGACGATTTTCCAGATCCTGGCTCATTTCGATAGCCGGAAGATAACCACGGGTAATCAGATGTGTTTGTCATAATGCCTTATACAAGTGTCCTGTAGTCGGAATGTTTCATGGTGTCACGTAGAAAAGGGGTCATTTCACAATATTATTGCAACCTCTGTAATGTATTGAGAGAAAACAAGATAAAGATGCTTGTAACTTTCCACCATTTATTTTTAAAAGTACATGTACATTCGTTTTCTAAGATAAGTTCGTTGGTGAAAGTCGCCAAAACTAATGTTATTATGACATGATCATTAGAATGAAAAGATGTTTCTGTTTTGTATTCGACAAGCCTTGTTTTCTCGCGATACAAATTACTGCACTTGTATGTCTAGATTATTGTGCTTGATGTCCAAATTGTCGTAGATCTATGGATTGCCAGAGTTGCTTTTAGGACATTCTGAACACGGATCCACAATTGGGGAACTCACGTTGCAATTCACGCGACATGCTCGAAGCAAGATTATAAGAGATGAGATTTAGTTAATATATACTGTTATAGTGCTTAAGCAATAACCCGGGACATCTGCAAATACAATGACCCCACAGCGACAGCTTATGTTTACGACATTCAACTAACGAATTTGCCGAATCCTATATAGATTGATAATGATATAATGCTATCAATCAAATAAGTTCGTATTGGCTCAGTTACATTCCCGACACCCTCGGAAACCCAGCGGTGATAGCTACGTTACATGACCCCTGGGTCAATTGGCCAGTAAAACTTTGAATAACCGTTTCCCAAATGCTGCCATTTCATTGGTTCCATCATTATTTTATGATGGGCGAGAAGACCAATAAAACTGGTCGATACAAATCGCCAACCTCCAAACAGTGATTACGTCAGAGGCAGTGATTATTTTACCTGCGCATCCTGCTTCATTTACTCATAATTTGGTCTCTGGGATGCAAAGTTTTAATTCTAGCGAGTCCCAGGATGCAACAATTTTTACAGAGTTCCTGTTAAAAATAGTGTATTGGACTCACTAAGCTAGTAGCTGGACTCATTGATATGGAATCCAGCGAGTCCCCAGGACTCTCAGTCTTAAAATTGTAAAAAAAATCACTGCAGAGGTACGTAATTTAATCCCGATTCAGGATCATAGATAACTGTGTACGAGATTGACAAATCACTTCGGGTAAAATGTCAATACGGAGGATTACCACTGTATGGAAACTACTGTATGTATAGTTAGCTGGGTTATCCGAAGTCAAAATAAAAATGGCAGACGGGATTTCTGTACAAGGTAGGTGTCGTGTATTTTTGGTCACATACTATCGAATATGTACTTTCATGCAACTTGACGGATATCAGCGTGAAGACAATTGGTTGGAGAACCAATAAATATAGCCCCCTTTTTACGAATTTGCCTCGTTTGACTGTAATGTTTGAATGAACACAGTGTCGTGCTGACCTTGAAATCCGAAGCGATAGATTTTCAAAAATCGGTCTGTATTTCCGAATTCCTAAGCTTCCTGTCAACGACACAGGGCAAGATGGGTGGAGAAATTGATATTCTTACCTGAAATGTTTCGATAGATCGTCTGTGTAGTCTACATTTGTTGTAATTACACTTTGAAAATTCGCATGCTGTACAGTTGTGTGCAAACCGAAACTAACCCGGTGTACAGCTGGGTGAAACTGTTTTTCTGTATGTGTGGGTGCAATATCTAACCCCAAAACACTGTATGTGTTGGTTTTTCTGGATAAAATCGGATACATGATTCCGAAACTCTTTTGTGTTGAACTATCGAAATATATATTCCAAACTATCCAAGCGACTTTCATTACAGGGACATTTCACATATAATTTCTCATAAATTTCACCTTTACTTTTATCTGAATGAACTGAATTTCTTATGAAAATTCTGAAAATTTCAAACCAAAGTTTTGCGCCGTTTAAGAGACATATATTTAATATTAAAATTAAACTCATTGATGGATGCCGCAGTTAAAATGTAAATGAAATTTGTCCTTTTCGTCTCAACTTTAAAGGCGTTTCTTTTACTTATCAGCAACATTTTCAAACAACTAATAGCATTTTTTAAAAACGCATCAGAATAATCGACCTTGGCATCAAGACATACCTTTAAAAATGAACTAGCAATGTTATATCTTTTTAGTTTGCTTCAGAACAAATACTTGACGGTTTCGTAAGGTGTAAGAATCAAGAAAGATCTGTATATACTAAACTATTTCAAGCCAATGTACATTAGAAGATCTACAGGGTTTGACCTTAGGCCCTTCTCCGAAACCTGAATCCGACATTTTTAACATTTCTTAGACTGGATTTTAGCAATTACCCTATACACTAGAAGCTTAATAATCCGACTCGACCATTTAAGTCAGAGACCTAAAACTTGGTTAAATTGAACAGGTAGCCATGTATTGTTAAAAGTGATAACAATATTGAAACTGTTATTTTCCAAAAATGTTTACACCTATTAGCCAAAAAGAAACTGCGGATTCAATTAAAATACTTTTTGATGCTGTTTGTCAATCATTATTTTAACTGTTTCAACATTCCATCACAATGCACTGATATAATGGGGTGACACCATTATTCAGCAAATTTGATATGGCTGTCGATTGTTGACATTTTTGTACTATAGAACTGGGATTTTGACAAAGATTTTTTGATATAATTTACAGAAGTAAAAATGTTATTTTACAAGAAGAAATGATATGAGTAAGAAAAATTATTTATTTTCATGGCTGTCAATTGTTAAAGATAAGTAGACCGATACAATGGGGTTCCAGGCTACTACGATCTTTCGATGTGTGGCCATAAAACGGTAAATATTTTTTATACAAAATTGAAATATAGAATTAATGCTGTTGAACATATTAAGCCAGTGGCCGCTGGCGGATCCAGGATTTCGATGATGGGGGTTCAAATATTTACGAATAAGGGGATGGGGAAGTTACTGGTACATACATACACTTACTTTGTATATAATCTGTCAAGGCATATATTTGTGGTCAAACTATGTTCGACCTTATCATCCTTTACAATTTGAAGTAGATTACGGATGGAACAAATACTCATTCACTACCAATTTGGCACATTCGTTGCATCAAAGCTATTGTTTAATGGTAGCTCGAGTAAAATATATATTCATAATGTTGACGAAAAAAACAAAACAAACGGAAACTATCTTATGGAAGTAAACTTGACATAGATACATTCAAAACCTATTGTGAGCAAAAACAAAACAAGAAACAAGATAATAATTTACATTAATCTATTCATTAAATGATATCTATTTTAGAGAGTTGATTCGCAAATTAAATCTCGTTGGGGAAGGGGCAGTTACGCCGGATGTAACGAAATATGACTCAACTACGTAATATTAAAAGTTGTATGACCTTGAACAAGGTTAGCTTCCCCATAATTACGTGGGGAATATGACAAAAAAAAAAATAACAATAGTATCACATGTACCACATATCATTTCAATAATTTCATTATTTTGAAAAATTAAAAAAAATGTTAGGCTAAAATTCGGTATGTATTTTCGAATGCATAATTTTCCTGAAAAGAGCACACGACTAGATGGGTACAGAAGTTGATACGGTTGTAAAGCTTAACGGATATGTTTCAATATTTCGTCTGTGTAATTTACTTTGGTTGTAATTACACTTTGAAAAAAAGCATGCTATTCTTGATTTGAATATTATAAAATCATGTGTATATTTTCATTTGTGGGATAGTCCGATACTATTTATAAAGAGATGGTGTGAATATTCACTTTGGGTGTGCCAAAGAACGAAAACGATAATAGAAAAAAACATACAGAAAGACTGAAGTAAGATTATCGATTTCATACGTTTTCTGAAGCACACTAAAAAGACATAACATTGCTAGTTCATTTTTTAAAGGTATGTCTTGATGCCAAGGTCGGTTATTCTAATGCGTTTTTAAAAAATGCTATCAGTTGTTTGAAAATGTTGCTGATAAGTAAAAGAAACGCCTTTAAAGTTGAGACAAATTTCATTTACATTTTAACTGCGGCATCCATCAATGAGTTTAGTTTCAATATTAAATATATGTCTTTTAAACGGCGCAAAACTTTGGTTTGAAATGTTCAGACGTTGCGCACGATATTGGGGAACTAAATGTAACGTCAAACTAGCGAACGTCATTATTCTAATAATTGCGGAACGTTGAGGTTTTTACGTAGACGGTTTTGTTGTGCTTTTAATGCTTACTCTCTTTACAAACTAATGTGATTTAAAAAGACAAGACCATGTTTTAAGAAAATCTCAACTATTTCTGTCTTTTGCGCTTTTAAGCTTTAACGCCACTTTGATTCGTTTTATATTCGTCTTAAAATGCGGCAAATAGATACTTTTAAGTCTACGCAAATTAAAAAAAGTTTACGTTTATAAAATTTCTGTCCACACGAACAAATTTGAACATCTTTTTTACGTTTTGTTATTTTGCGTTGAAACTTTGACATGACAAACAAGAAAAAAATAATATTTCCGTATTGAAATTAAATTGTTGTATGAATAAGGGAACCGGTATTTTTTAAACTCTAAAGGGTAAAAAGTAGAGTTTTCAACGACCTGAAACAATTTCTGTCCACACGCATTTTATATCATCAATGCTTCGTTGATTATGCTAACTAATTTTCTTGTATATATTATAGAAATAGAGAAAAATAATATTTCTTGTATCAAGTTTTGTTGCATTTCATCAATTAATTTACAAAATATCAAACCAAATTTTCATTTTTTTGCGACGTAATTCTAATTGTTACACTGCAATTTTTGTGAACAAACTGGGCTTATTTGCGTAATCGACATCGAAATTTGATTTCCGTTCGGCAAAATATCCTACAGCATTTCCGCTGTCATATAATATACTTTTCAATGTGTTTTACGTTACTTAATCGCAAAGTTGTTTATAAATATCCGTCGCCGTTGAAAATTTATGTTACATGTTACACGCGTTTTTTCGCCGAATTTACGAACAAAAAGTCTTTCTAGCAAATTTATCAAACTAACAACCTGAGAAGAGTATGTCATTGAAAAAGATCATGGTTTTACGATTATTTTGACATATAACAAAGTTTTAGGGAGAAAAACGGTTATTGCAAAATTCAGTTATGAATCGCAGAGGGTAGCGTTTTTTGAAAAGTTCCCCAATAGCGTGCGCGACGTCTCAGAATTTTCATAAGAAATTCGGTTCATTCAGATAAAAGTAAAGGTGAAATTTATGAGAAATTATATGTGAAATGTCTCTTTAATGAAAATATTTTGGATAGTTTGGAATATATATTTCGATAGTTCAACACAAAAGAGTTTCGGAATCATGTATCCGATTTTATCCAGAAAAAACCCAAACATACAGTGTTTTGGGGTTAGATATTGCACCCACACATACAGAAAAACAGTTTCACCCAGCTGTACACCGGGTTAGTTTCGGTTTGCACACAACTGTACATCATGCGAATTTTCAAAGTGTAATTACAACAAATGTAGACTACACAGACGATCTATCGAAACATTTCGGGTAAGAATATCAATTTCTCCACCCATCTAGCCCTGTGTCGTTGACAGGAAGCTTAAGAATTCGGAAATACAGACCGATTTTTCAAAATCTATCGCTTCGGATTTAAAGGTCAACACGACACTGTGTTCATTCAAACATTACAGTCAAACGAGGCAAATTCGTAAAAGGAGGCTATATTTATTGGTTCTCCAACCAATTGTCTTCACGCTGATATCCGTCAAGTTGCATGAAAGTACATATTCAATAGTATGTGACCAAAAATACACGACACCTACCTTGAACAGAAATCCCGTCTGCCATTTTTATTTTGACTTCGGATAACCCGGCTAACTATACATACAGTAGTTTCCATACAGTGATAACTATCGTTTAGCGTGTGAAAAAATTGGTGTTTCGAGTTTAATAGACCTCCAAAAGAAACTCTCCCAATCTTTCTATTTTACAGCCGTATAAGATGTCAGCGATCTGTAATTTTTATTTCGGTGTCGCACAAATATACAACTTATCATGAGCGCCGCCATCTTGGTTGTAATTGACAACTCATTGACTTATGAGATCCGTTATTTAATTAAGTCTTGCGCTCATGCGTTTCGTATCGATTTTCGGCGGCCAAGTGCCCAAGGGGTCATGTAGCGTGGCTATGACCGATGGGTTTCCGAGGATGCATGTCCGAGGGATTTTGTATTAGCTAGTGAAAGTGTGTACGTTTCTAAAAAATGGGATCGCTTTCATGTTGAATATTGCCATATAGGATGAAATTTGACTGGAACTTTTCTGTATATTTAAGTGAGTAAAGGTAGTCCATGCATCATTTCTTACCATACACTTCCGACATTCTCGGGTGTCATCCGGGACAATGTAAATTGAACATCGTATACCCTCGTCAACTGACGAGCGTCATCCGTAGCAGCGGAAATTGACGAGGGATATCCCTCGTCAATTTCCGTTGCCACGGAAAACGCCCGAATCTGCATGAAGTATTTGGTATCTAATGATGAGAAGAATACGTTAATACAAGTGAAGATTGAACGGTAAATCTATTTATCGATAGGTGCAAGTTCTGAATTTTATTAAGATGTATACTGATAAGCATCCATTTAGGGCTAAATGAACCCAATTTACGCAAACGTACAAAACGAGAAGAATTAACGAGTTTCAAACTGTATGATAATACCAATTTGTAAGAAAAGACGTATACTAACATAGATTGAAGACGCTCTTGACATTTTGTTTCAGTAAACAAATGTTACTTTAATTGCCAGATTGTATATCAAAGTCTGGTCTCTTAAATTACTTATCTAGACATTCTGTTCGCCAATTAACCAACTAAACAACGTAAATGTCATCTGTTTCTCTCTGATGAATACCATATTTGGCCAAATTCTTTAAAAACACACGGCACTTAGTTTGCTTCCAATTTTAACATGGGTTTAGGGGCCTATATACGGATTGAAAACGTGTGCATGTAATTTGGAAACGTGCATGTGTGTTTTGGATGTTTCTAAGGAAACAGACAAACAAACAAACAAACAAACAAAACATTTTGCTGTTTTTCAACAAACGCCTGGTAACTGCAGCTTGTTTTAAAACATTTCTAATAGCACTTTTATTTACAATCTAGAATTGACTGACTATGACCAATATTTTCTCCTCTTACCAGAAGGTCTCTTTTAGCGATTTTTTTCAAAATATGTATAAATTTACATGTACCTTTGGAACAAACGTACAAATACAAAAAAGTACGACAACGATGTCGGGGATGTTTCATGAAAGGCTATCAAACTTGAACGTCTGTAACATCGCTCTTTAATTTCTTCATCGTTCTCAAGAGAAATTTAGCCCACGTGATTGATCAATTAGACATCCATTTGTGCAAGAAATCTGTCAGAATTTTATCATATTAAGTGATGAACGATATTGGCTGGTCATTTTGCAGACTTCTGCAGGGAGCATGTTTCCTTGAATGCTCTTTCAAATAAAAAAAGAAGTGCCTTGAAATTTTAGACTTTAGACTAAAGCTCTTGCCATAGAACCTAATACATGTGATCAAATAAATCCATCCAAATTTCACATATTAGTCCTATGTTATTGGATAGCGGATTTCATCATAGACAAGGAGGACTTTCTTCCCTAAAAGTAAGTAAATGATCTAAAATTAAGAGTGTATGATTTTCTCTGTCATATGCCCTATGTTGTGGGATGTCATTCATGTAGAACGAAGAAGGAAATCTCGTACAGTCTTATTCTGCCAAACCGCTTTGAAACCTCAATACCTTCTAAGAGTCATCTTGGACATCTTGATTTGCCGTGCTATCTCACAATTTTGCAACATCATTTTATTTTTTTTTCTTTCCGCTACATTTGATTTGTTGTCTGTGTTAACTTTGTCCAAGTCACGAAATAATGTCGGTTTCACAAGTTTAGTGTCAAACATTTCCAAGAAATGAATTGCTATCACGTATCTTACAGGAAATGTTTTGGAAACAAAGGAAGAACATGCTAACGCTAACAACCAGTGTGTAATTATTTCCAAGTAACAATTGTTATGCTGAATATACAGATTTGTTATGTCATATAGCCCATATTTACTGTCATTTAGTAGTCTTAATTTCATTCGACTTTTGATTAGTCTACACTCTTGCCCAAAACGGCACTTCCAAACTGGTTTGAATTGGAAGGACGTGCAATAGAGATAGCATACGTGTATTTCATTTCTCTGAAAGCATTTAAGGAAAGGAATAACATATATAATGGCCATCATTTTCAACATTTTTTGCTTTTTTTTAACATATTCTAATGTCTCCTCTTTTATAGACGTCAAAAGGGGCTAGATTTGTACTGAGTTAACCAATTACCAAACGACAAAATTTGGACCTGTCACTATTCAAAGATGTTGCAGACGACAATTTAAACTGAATGAAATTTTACAATTTTTGGTCTTTTTGTGTAGAAAATATTGTGGGAAATGAAGAAATTGCTTGTCACAAGCAATTTCTTCATTTTCCACAATGATTTCCCAAGCCTTTCCTTGTGAAGGAGTCATAAGGCGCCACTGTGCAGTAATGGGTTAATGCCCTGTATTGGTCAGGAAGGCAGACATAATATTTACATATTGTCTATAGTGTTAGATGGGATCCCGGGTTCATATTGTTCATCTCTGTCGTAATGACATATCGCCACTTTTCTTCAAAAACCTCGTAACTGCAGCTTAAAACAAGCTGCAGTTACGATGTTTTTGTTGAAAAGCGACGCTATACAGGTTCTATCAGACATACTGGGTCGAGATTAGTCTGCCTCTTGTCACACAGAACAACATTTATCTTACATTTTCCCGCGTGATTTCAACCCGAGTAACAAATAAGAAAGTGTGAGTAATATGTTTCAAAAGTAGACGATTTTACTCTTTGTTCGTTGTTGGTTGACGTTCAAAATTAGTGTCCAGGGTTAGTATGTTAAGTTTAGATTGCGTGTTGTCTCTTCGTATCTGTACTAAAATATGCCTACAATGTAAAATCGCAATCCTTTTAAAATTGTACTAAATTGTTAATGAAGTTGGATTTGAATGAACAAAATTATTGTTGAAAACAACTTACAACTGAATATAATGAAAGTACTGTTTGGAAGCAAATTTGTCAATGATGCAGGCCTGTCCAAAGTAGAGTACTTTGATTAGGTACTTTGAATATCTATTTGAATACCTTGAATACTTTGATTCGACGAGTACTTTGATTAGGCACTTTGATTATCCAGAATACATTGAATACTTTGATTCCATGCTGGAGCAATCTCCGAGCAGAGTTGTCGTTCGTTACTCTCACATACATCTCTGCAATGGCCTGGGCGTATGAATGACAAGAATCTTGTCAAACCGAGGAAAACGTGTATTATTGCTGTTTAACTGTTTCATGTGTAACATAATAAAGTAGACAAAGAAATGGTGATTCTGGTTACATTTGAAAGGCACTATAACTGATGAAATAACCCATATACAATGGAACTATTTTCTCAAGCCTCCTTACCAATGGCAGGAATTTGTGCTAAAAATAGACTAGGTTTACGTTTTGTTTTGATAGATCGTCGGTGTTGTTATATAATATCGTATCTACGGCTTGAATCAAGTCGTAGTTGTGAGATTTTATAACAACACTTACGAAACACTATTGTTTGTCCGAAATACGTCACGGTTAGCTGGATAAAATCGTTCCCTATCAGAATGAAACATACAGAAAATTTGAATGAATGACATCAATCTAAAAAAATTAAATTATTTTCGTTGGAGAATGATATTAAATTTTAAGCAACGTGAAGTATGACATATTTTGGACTTTGGAAAAGAAAAATTATTCGTTATTGCCGTTTTGATGTGATAGAAAGTGACGTAATCTAGCAGATGATGACGCAATACTCTCTGAGGCAACTACAGAGGTGAATGTAATGAATGAACCGTGTGCAAGAGAGTGATGCTGGAGTTGTTTCTATTTTTAGCACTACTTCATGCATATTAATCGTTTGTGTAAGCTTTGAATATATTTCATAGTTCAGTAAAGTTGACTGACCCATTTACAAGGAAGGCCATTGGACTGATCTTTGAACCATGATAAAGTAAATTACTACGTCGATCTTTTCTTCTCTTAGAAACATGATTATTTGAATGTTTCATTTTCAGTCAAACAATTCAATATCTACACATAACTTCAGACTTACATATTGAATATTCGTATGACTGTTACCTCATCTAATCTTTGCTTTTGATAGAATTATTTATAGTTAGGAGGACCGGAAGATGTTGTGTGGTATGCAGAGAATGGTAAAGTGCAAAGACTGGTGGCTGCAAAGAGAAGCAAATTTTGCAAAATTTGCTTCCAAAAATCAAGCACGATTATTCGTCTATCGAATATAAAAACTCGAACAAGTTGTTGACCGCAGTCCAAAGAATTATTTATTACATAACACCGGACAGCGCTATATTTCGGATAATGGCATTAGTTATGAAATAATCTAATTTCTTCTTGTGGGTAATGCAGAACCCAACACGTCCAAAGTTTCTAATGTGTGAAAACATGAGATGACAATACCTGATTAAACCCTTTCTCGAACGACATTTTCTGGATAGGGCAAAATTTAAGATGGAACAAATGACAAAAGTATTATTACTAAGAGAGGGGCATAATTATGTAAGTTTGTTGCTTGATTGAATAGGGTTTATCGCCTCTTTCAACTGTTATGGTCATATCGCGGTGGCTAGAGGACCTCACCATACATTCCTGACGTTTCTTTCACCAGTGCTAAACATGCACCACATTATCTATCCCGAGCCTCAAGCTGATCGCCCACATAGGTTGACGGTTATCCAACCATTGATGGGGGACAAATGTGCGAAAGGCTCGTGATCGATTCCACGACCTTATGAGCGAAAGTCCGATGTGCAGCTAACTACGCTATGGATGTGACAAGAACATGTGATTTATGAAATGGAAAGCATAGATAGAACAGGAAAACCTTCGATTTTCACTCAATGCTTTTCAGGGTAGTCTGAGTAAGACCCAAAGGCATGTGTTGTTTTGAAAAAAAGCTTAACCGAATCTGGATGTCGGTCTCTATAGCAGTGGAGACTACACGTCCTTTATCCTTGAAATTGTCACTAGCATTAAAGAAGGATCTTGATCAGACTGTACTTGTTTGTAAACACTTCATGTTCTTAAATCATCGACTGTGTATTGCGAAGAAAAAAAATTAACTTGAGTAACGATGTAGGGTTAGTCTGTCGATATAACACTTTATTTGAAAACGTGGTGTCGAAAAAAAAAATTAAGCAAAATTTATGAAGATTGAATTGTCTCTGGCCAAACAATAGTCTAGAATCACAATGATATGAGGCTGTGATTGTAAATGTGTCGGGATCTGGGAAAGAGCTGTCACATATTTGAGAACATCATACGCGTAGTCTGGAATTCACGGCGAGGAATCACGTGACTCAATACTTTTGATATTGTTCAGTAATTCTGTTAACGAATGACCGAATTGAAAAAATATTCGATCCGGAGAAAGTGGGGAAAACCCCGGGATACGCTAAAAATGAAGATCGTTTAAAACCAGAATTGGTCGTCAATAACTTATTTTCAGCTGATTTTTAAACAATCTTCCACATCAAGATAGTGTTTTCCCACATTCTCTGCTTCAAACCGAATTCGAATTTAGTCAAGTGTTACCAAGAGTATTGACGATTTTATGAAAGTGATTCCAAACCGTGATTTTGTTTTTATTGTTTCTTCATTTCTGGCAATTTCGGAGATGTGGATGGATTAGCTTGGACACAAGCTGATCTAGATTCATTATGGTAGGCCTATCAATTTCCATGGGGGCAATTTTCAAAAGCCCTGTTTAAATAATTGTACTGAAATTAATTTAAAATATACCATGATACTTTAAAAAACTCAATTTCATTAAGACTCAAAACTTTGTTATCGACACATCTATAATATTCTGTTTGTCGAGAGCTATGTGACATGTTATGAAAGTCTCACATCTACTAGAGATTTTCTGCAATAACAGTGAACGAAATCTGTAGATATTCAATCATTGTCTTATTTATGTATCCATTAGAGAGAGAAAACTAGTCTTTTCATATATAAAAGGCGCCAAAATATCGTCGCTTTTCAACAAAAACCTTGTAACTGTAGCTTGAATTAATCTGCAGTTACCTGTTTTTTGTTGAAAAGCAGTGATATTGTTGATATTTTCTCTTTCAATTATTTACCTCTCTTTACTAAAAAGTGAGCGTACAATTTGTCCAATTCTTCATTTTCTTCGGAAAGAAATAGATACTGATACAGTATAAGACAGTGAGGATGAAATATCAAATGTTATTTAACCCTTTCCCACATAATGACGCCTTTTGAATCCAAAGAAGATGAAGAACTTGGAAAACATTTTGGAAAATGAAGAAATTGCTAGTGACAAGCAATTTCTTCATTTCCCACAATGTTTCCAACCCAACCCAAATAAATCATAAAATGTAAAATTCTATTCAACTGAAATTGTCGTCTGCACCATATTTGAATTTGGACCAGTCTAAAATTTTACCATCTGGTTATGGGTTTAGAAACATTTTACATGATATACGCTGTCCAACAGCATTATTTTTTATGCTTTGTCTTACTTGGATTATCTTAGCAATATTTACATGTAATGTAAAGTTATCAACATTTGATCTACAGAATGTGTTGTTTGTGTATTATCATCATTTCATCTCAAGTTTTAGTATAAGATTTTGAATCTCTTACCAATATTAATGGCAAGGCTTTCCACTGAAGAATGTGATGTTGTTGTTAAAGCCTTGCAATATACTTGAAATGCGGATGACCTTGTCGACGTGATTGTGACAAAATCACCATGACAAACCCCTCTCCTCCACATATGTTATATCACTAAATTATTGATATAGATCTAATCACAAATTCACACTACTTGGTGACAAAAAAGACACGCTTACAGTTTTTGTGGAACTTTTTGAGTTTTATGTTTAAGGGGGAATGCTGCAGTTTCCTAAATATTTTCCCAATAATAGAAATTATTTATATTTTGTATGTTGAAATTACATGTTAATAGAGATTTACGGATTAGTACGAAATGGAGTACGAAATGGAAATGGAAATGAAATCAGGGGGATGTATCAGGATACTTAGAATATGGTGGCAGGCCACTCATATTTGCCTCAATGTAATTCTATGTAAAATCCAGTTTTTTATACAGTGTCAAACTTTTATTTCATCTTAAGGAGTAATGTAGTAGTAATGGTCTGTGAAAGTGTCTATGATAAATTTGTCAATAGGTCATCTAAACTGGCACGATTACAAACGCAAAAAGTACTTTTACAGATTGTTTCTACTAGATCTGCATAATGGATGCATAGTTATGTATAATTGTATATGTAACAATTGTAAACATAACAGGGAAGAAAATGACCTTTAAAGTCATGAATATTATCTGAATGGACGTCCGTTTATGCCCAAATGCGATTCCCGGGTTCTCGCAGGCGATTTATCACCGTGTCACGATGTATCGGCCACCTTCCATTACCAAACATAGCATTTGCTGTAGACTGAGCCGTCATAAATCTGTTGCGTAAGTGACTTTGACGTATATAATTGTCTTGACGTACAGTTGTTACACGCGGCTGACCGGGACCTGGGTGGACTGCATTTGTTCTCTGGTCGTTTACACGTCTCAGTAACCTTGAAAACACTACCTTGGCTACATGAAAACGTCTAGCTACCTACGTCTGCGAAACACTGTCAGCCAAAAGACCAATATCTTGATTCCTGTATGTCAAAATAACCCCTAAAATTTGTGCATACCAAAATTATCCATATTTGTCGTGTGTTTTCAATGAGTAGATCAATTAGGCAGTTTGTACACAAAAAAAATCTTAGTGATTTTGCACGTGGTCTGAATGTACCAGGCACTAGATCATTTTGTGACGGGAGGTTTAGATATCCGGTTAGTTTACAGAAGACACTACAGAATCGCTGGGTTGTGAGGGGTATACGTTGTCTTATGCATGTTCCCAAATTAGGGTGCCGATCGAGGCTGCAGGAAAAGAATGGTTAAAAAATGTCTTTTGCGTTTCTAAATCGCGCGAGTTTACAATAAAGAGAGCTACATAGCTACCATGTGGAATAATATACCCCCCCCCCACACACACACATACGAAGAAGAGAGTGGTAAATCGATCTCGCAATATTTGTCCGTCCGTCCGTAGATCCTTTTTCATTTCCGTGCGCTAACTCAAGAAGCGTTTGACCTAGGTCCATGAAACTTTACAACGTTGTTTTAATTGTCCACAGGAGAAGCCATATTGTTTTTATCACAAAACACTTTTTCAGTAACAAAGCACAGCGGGTGCGCAAATGTCCGACTGGCGACAGTTTTAGGGTAGTCGAATCAAAAGGTGTTGCATAAATTTAAAAATTCTTGCCGAAGGCCGAATATTGCATTAAATAGCCTGTCACATTAAGTTTTCTGGGATTAGGTTAATGTCATAGTTAAGGCGAGACTACGCCCCTTATTTTATGCCGTGTGGTTTTTGTGGTTAAATTAGCTGCTTTAATACGTTTTCTGGTGGCTAGTAGTTTTAATTGTTTAATTGTACATTATGTAAATTAGTTTGCTTGGGTTAAGTGTGCGAGTTGGGTGAGTAGATTTTACAAGTTGAGCGTGGTGCATGGGAATTGGGTGCTTGTAGTGAGTTTTCTTCGTAGGGTTTTGTATAAAAACCCTGCGTTGAAATGACTCGTTGGGTAGACGATTTTTGGCATTATAGCTGGTGGAAGTGAAGTTGAGATTTTTGTGTGAAAGTTGGATTCTTCTTGGGGTAAATACTTTTTAATTTACATTGATTTTATTGTGTAAATGTTTTTAGTAATTTTGTGGCTTAAATGAGCAGCTTTTTGGTCTGTTGAATTATCGCAAACAACGCCGGAAAATGACAAATGGCTGTATAGCTAATTTCTCATTTTCCTGCACTGTTTTGGAATGTCGGTTGGCTAGGACTGGTTATATCGGAGAACTATTACGTTGAATGTTTTGTCAGATTATCATTTAAGCCATGGTTAGTTAAATAAGCTATTTTTTGTAACTATTTTCAAAGAAACAAACATTGTGATAATTTGTAATTAATCGTCTGCTTAGCAGTTCATATTTTGTAATTGCTAATGTTGTATTGTTCAAATGATATTTGGATAATGTCAAATGCTGTAAAATTGTATCTTAAAACAGTTCAGTACTTTAAATCGTTGTTTTGAGAAAACATTGTGAGAAAAGATGTAAAGTATTGTATTGGTCAATGTTCTGTAAATAGCTCGAGTTTGAGAAAACATTGTGGGAAAAGACGTTAGCATATTGTTTTGGTTTATGTTTTGTAATAGCTTGGGTTTGAGAAAACATTGTGGGAAAAGATGCTAACATATTATATTGTCTTGAGATGTTTGTAAAACATGATGTTAAGTAGAGCCATTAGAGCTCTTATTAGGTAGTTGCTATAATATTTGTTATACTTCTATAGGTTGCTTGATGTTGTTTGATGTTGCTTGATTGGTTGTAACCTACAATATATACTGATGTATACTGATGATAGGCGTATGTGGTGTGATGGCTGTGAACCTGACCTTGTGAAAGTAAACGTGTAGTCCAGACCGGGAAACTTTGGAAGTATGTCGTTCGGCGTCAGCGTCATCGGGAAAGGACGTTTGGGATGTGACGACCGGGGAACAACATAGTAATATATAATAAACGGCTGGACAATCACATTATCTTGGTAATATAGGCGCGGTCAGGCGACAGTTTAATCTAGAAAATTTGTGTTGTTGATGTTTTGGAAGAAAATTAGTATTTTTCAGTTGCATTAATTTATAAATCGTGTGAAGAAACGTGGACATTTTTGGGACATTAGACGTCAACCTAAAACATACATTGATAGTGGACTCTCGAAATTCTTTAGGAACTTTATTGATTTTTGGTTTAACTTGTTTACGTTTTGATAAATTGGTATTTGTTTATTTGTGATGTAAATAAAATTTGGAAATGCACATCCTGACTCTTTACTGACCCGTATCCAAGCCAACCGCTCAGCCGTCTTGTGACATTTGGTGTCAGAAGTGGGATTGTTTGGTTTGGATACACTGGCTAGTCTGAGATTTTGAATTATTTCTTTAGTAAATTTGATAAATATTCTCTAGGTCATTTGTTTGATAAAAACTTAAACTTTTTGGTTGTTAATATTGACTAGGTTTATATTAAGTAATTTTCTTATAGTACTTTACATACTAGGGATTTTGATTGTCGTCTATGTGAATCATTATTATAACATGTTGTATTTTTCTTTAAGCTAAACGTTAACAACGTTGTCAGGAGTCTACCCCATAGCCTGTCAGGGTTGTTCAATGTTTAGTTACTATTTTTCAGTTGTGTTTTGTTAAGCAACCCCAGGAGGAAATTTTTGGCGAGATTGGTGAGATTGGTTACATTTGTGATTTTGTTGTTGACCTACTTGGGTGAGGTATCCTTTTCCATACTGTAGGTATTGTTTATTTACATTTAGGTGTTGATTTTGATCATGGCTGACATAAGTAAGTTGGTTGAGGCTGGGAAGGCTTTTGGTTATGAGGCGGAAGAACTTAGGGCTTTCGTAAAGGACGAACAGAATAGGTTGAGAGATGAGAGGGCTCAGGAAAGAGAGTTTATACGAGAGGAGGAGGAGAGAAGACGTGAGGCGGAGGAGAAAAAGGAGGTAAGAAGGAGAGAGGAAGAGTTAGAAAAGAGAAAGTTTTTGTTAGAACAAGAGGAGAGGGCACGTGAAGATGAGAGAGAGGCACGTGAACACGAGCTTAGAAAGATGGAGGTAGCTAAGAAATGTGGTATTTCATTGGGACAGTCAAACCCTAGGGGACCTAAGATTCCACCCTTTGACGAGGCACATGATGAGATAGATAGCTATCTGAAAAGGTTTGAAATCTATGCCACTGCACAGGGCTGGGACAAATCCCAGTGGGCCATGTATTTAAGTGCTTTGCTTAAGGGGAGGGCTTTGGACGTGTATGCTTTAATGCCGGTTGAACAGTCAAGTGATTTTGAGTACTTGAAGAATGCTTTACTTCAGAGATATGATTTGTCGGAGGAGTCCTTTAAACGTAAGTTTAGGAGCAGTAAGCCAGAGACAGGTGAGAGTTTTGCTCAGTTTAACACTCGGTTGCGTAGTTATTTCAGCAGATGGATTGAACTAGCAGAATTGGAGAAGGACTACGAAAGTTTGGTTGATTTTATGGTACGAGATCAATTTTTATTTATATGTAACACAGATTTGAGAACGTTTCTTGCAGAGAAGAGATGTTTGACATCGGGTGAGATGGCACAGATGGCAGATTGCTATCGTAATGCTAGATTTACCTCGGCAGTAAGTTTAACAAAGCAGAACAAGAGACAAGAGCAGAATAAGGTAGAAGCGACAGGTAATAGTCAGACAAGTAGGCCGCAAGGTCAGCCTCAAGCAAACGATGAAGGGAAGAGATGTTTTAAGTGCAATAGCCTAGGTCATTTAGCTAGAGATTGTCCTAGTGCTGTAAAATGTTATATCTGTGATAGGAAAGGTCATGTAGCTAGGGAATGTCCAAAGAGACATAAGGTAGCGAGTATGTTGAGTCAGGAAGATGACGATGTCATGGAAGATCAACAGCAAGGGATTTCGAGTTGTGGAGCCTGTACCAGTGATGATGTCGGGGAAAGCCGTAAGTCAACTGGGAGTTCGATGCCCATACTCGAGGGAAAGGTAAGTGGTAAAGTAGTTAGTGTCTTGAGAGATACAGGTTGCAGTGGAGTAATTGTACGGAAGAGTTTGGTTCCAGTTGAGGCTCTAGAAGGCGAAACGCAGGAAATAAGATTAGCTGATAGGTCAGTAATTAGTGTGCCAGTTGCTGAGGTTGAGATACAGACTCCATACTATACAGGACAGGTAAGAGCGTGGTGTTTTCAGAACCCATTATACGACGTGATGGTCGGGAATATTCCAGGGGTAATAGGACCAGATAGGCCAGCAGAAGCTGTGGAAAGAGAGGGGGGAACGAAAGGTCGGACTAAGGTAAGAAAATCAGCTAAGGCATCATTTCAGAAGACGCCGCCACAATGGATGACGGATAAATTGACGGGTCCGAAGCGGCCAGGTAGGTGGAAGAGTTATATGTATGTGTTAGGTTTGATTTTGAGTGTTTTGATGGTGGTATTTTCGAGTGGCAGTTTAATGGCTTGTAGGGAAGTAGTTGGTTTCGGTTGTGTTGGAAGAACAGAAGTCCAGTATCCTTATTCGGATAATATTGAGGCAAACCAATCGGCTGATGGACACAGACGATCATGCTTAGGCTTGATAGGATTTGATGGCAGGTATGTTCCTAGTTTCAGCTTGTTTGCATTGCAAGTAACGGACCAGGGAAAACAAATACATAATATGCCCTATAGTGCAGGGAGTTTTATACTCCAGACTGATGCCTCAGAGGGTGGATTGTTTGCAAGGTTGTGTCAGGAAGATGTGTTAAGGAAGTTGTTGGTAGCTGAAGGTAATAGGAAGTTAAAGGCTGGGGAATTGAACTTTTCCACAATAGAGGTAGAGAGGCAGGCAATTGTTTGGGATGTTCAGAGGCTTGGAAGTATCAGTTTGGGAAAGGATTCGTTTTGGAGGCTGAGTCGTTTGTTGGTTTTGACAGAGTTATCATCCGAAAACTTAATGTGGGAACAAAGTACTGCGTACTCTTTTGGTTGGGGAGGTATGTCACATTAAGTTTTCTGGGATTAGGTTAATGTCATAGTTAAGGCGAGACTACGCCCCTTATTTTATGCCGTGTGGTTTTTGTGGTTAAATTAGCTGCTTTAATACGTTTTCTGGTGGCTAGTAGTTTTAATTGTTTAATTGTACATTATGTAAATTAGTTTGCTTGGGTTAAGTGTGCGAGTTGGGTGAGTAGATTTTACTAGTTGAGCGTGGTGCATGGGAATTGGGTGCTTGTAGTGAGTTTTCTTCGTAGGGTTTTGTATAAAAACCCTGCGTTGAAATGACTCGTTGGGTAGACGATTTTTGGCATTATAGCTGGTGGAAGTGAAGTTGAGATTTTTGTGTGAAAGTTGGATTCTTCTTGGGGTAAATACTTTTTAATTTACATTGATTTTATTGTGTAAATGTTTTTAGTAATTTTGTGGCTTAAATGAGCAGCTTTTTGGTCTGTTGAATTATCGCAAACAACGCCGGAAAATGACAAATGGCTGTATAGCTAATTTCTCATTTTCCTGCACTGTTTTGGAATGTCGGTTGGCTAGGACTGGTTATATCGGAGAACTATTACGTTGAATGTTTTGTCAGATTATCATTTAAGCCATGGTTAGTTAAATAAGCTATTTTTTTGTAACTATTTTCAAAGAAACAAACATTGTGATAATTTGTAATTAATCGTCTGCTTAGCAGTTCATATTTTGTAATTGCTAATGTTGTATTGTTCAAATGATATTTGGATAATGTCAAATGCTGTAAAATTGTATCTTAATACAGTTCAGTACTTTAAATCGTTGTTTTGAGAAAACATTGTGAGAAAAGATGTAAAGTATTGTATTGGTCAATGTTCTGTAAATAGCTCGAGTTTGAGAAAACATTGTGGGAAAAGACGTTAGCATATTGTTTTGGTTTATGTTTTGTAATAGCTTGGGTTTGAGAAAACATTGTGGGAAAAGATGCTAACATATTATATTGTCTTGAGATGTTTGTAAAACATGATGTTAAGTAGAGCCATTAGAGCTCTTATTAGGTAGTTGCTATAATATTTGTTATACTTCTATAGGTTGCTTGATGTTGTTTGATGTTGCTTGATTGGTTGTAACCTACAATATATACTGATGTATACTGATGATAGGCGTATGTGGTGTGATGGCTGTGAACCTGACCTTGTGAAAGTAAACGTGTAGTCCAGACCGGGAAACTTTGGAAGTATGTCGTTCGGCGTCAGCGTCATCGGGAAAGGACGTTTGGGATGTGACGACCGGGGAACAACATAGTAATATATAATAAACGGCTGGACAATCACATTATCTTGGTAATATAGGCGCGGTCAGGCGACAGTTTAATCTAGAAAATTTGTGTTGTTGATGTTTTGGAAGAAAATTAGTATTTTTCAGTTGCATTAATTTATAAATCGTGTGAAGAAACGTGGACATTTTTGGGACATTAGACGTCAACCTAAAACATACATTGATAGTGGACTCTCGAAATTCTTTAGGAACTTTATTGATTTTTGGTTTAACTTGTTTACGTTTTGATAAATTGGTATTTGTTTATTTGTGATGTAAATAAAATTTGGAAATGCACATCCTGACTCTTTACTGACCCGTATCCAAGCCAACCGCTCAGCCGTCTTGTGACATAGCCAAGTAAATATTGAGCAGAAAGGAGAAAATGTTGGTTGTAAGCAATTACTTCTTCTCTCTCAATGTTATTTTGTAATAAGTGTAAATTTAATGTACTGTGATTTTTTATATTGACCCACACTTCCAACACAAACTTATTTTTGTGAATATTTTTGTACATGCGAATACTTTTCAATTTTATTCTTCTAAGAAAAATCCCTATGCACGACTAAATTAATATGACATTTTCTTGTTTATTTTTGCCGTACTTCACCAGTAATCTCCGGAGTCGGTGTTCAAATCCATTAATTTGATGCTTCAACTGCAACTCGAACACATTGCCTACTACCGATAGGAATCAGCGTTACCAAAAAGTTTACAAGATGTATACTCGGTAAGATTTTAGACAAGATGAATATTTTAGGCATTTTTTTACTCGAAGTGCCTAAATTTGGTATTCAAGCCAGCTGATTGGTCTTTGAAACGGACAAAGCTGTGGTGTCATTTGCTGACGTAGTCCGTAATTTTAGCGCAGTTTGTCAACCATGCATAGATTACACGATGTATCACAAAAATCTGCCAAGTAACGATTCTTTAACGACTTTTTACCAGCAACAAATTCGAATTAATCTTTATCAAAACTTGCCCCTTTTCGTCAGGCATGCACGAGCTATTCCCTTTTTCAGAGTGATTGGCTTTTTTCGACGCATCCATAGCTTGGTAACTACTCAGGATCAGGAACCTCTCACCTCTCGTGGAACGGATTATTTTCAGCTACACAAATGACAACCGTAACAATTGGGAAATGTTACTGTCCAATCAGTTTCCAGACTGACTTCGGGAGCGGAGATAAGAGTCGGTCATGTACTAGACACAGACATAGTCGGATCTTCGGATATAATTGTGTCAAGTACATCGAGGATGGCTGAACCCGCCAGTAGACGGATTTGTTCAGCGACGAACCTATCTTCACACCTTAAAAAATCAAAGGACGGACACGAATCGGCCAGAGCTCTACCCTGGCGTTATCGAAGTCGACACTTTTCCTTCAATGGACGGTCATGGTTTAGGGCAGGATCAAACATCATGAAAGGCACAACTTGTCGTGTTTTCGTAATTGACACAAGAGGTGGATATCCCTCTTCTGATAAAAAAACCACCCTTCTGTGACGTGAAGTTCAGCTCTTCTACTGTGAATGAGATTTTTTTTCCCTGTACAGATGCCATCTGCAGTTTGTATATGATCCAATTATTGGCTGCTCAAATTTCGTTTCTTTCGATGAAATAATAAATGTGATATACAAAATTAAACAAATATTTGCATTTTAAGTGTATTTTAGCACATATATTTCAATGCTATCTATTATCAAAAGGGAATGCCGGTACATAAAAAGAAAAAAAAGAGAAAAGACAACGTAGGATTTGAACCCACCACCTCCGAATTTAGACACGTTCACTCAACACAGAAATAGGGGTACCATCATCATGTATGCTGAGATGCTCCCCTCCCCCCCCCCCCCCCCCCCCCCCCCCTACAATTTATCTCGGTTTCGTATTCGTATTCCATTTCGTACTAATTCGTAAATCTCTATTACCAATTGAAAAATAAAATAAAAATGGGTGGTCAGCGATCTTGTCTGAATTTTATAGGCATTCGTATCACATACCCCTACATCGAAAAAATGCACAATTTCTTGCACCTGTCCAAAGTCACTAAAATGCTAATAAAATGCTGTATAGTCATCATTTAGTCCCGAAAACGGATTTAAAGTAACGTCTTACATTTAATAAGAGCAGAAATCCCAAAATCCGTATCACTCTCTTGCACACGGTTCATTCATTACATTCACCTCTGTAGTTGCCTCAGAGAGTATTGCGTCATCATCTGCTAGATTACGTCACTTTCTGTCACATCAAAACGGCAATAACAAATATTTTTTTCTTTTCCAAAGTCCAAAATATGTCATTCTTCACGGTGCTTAAAATTTAATATCATTTTCCAACGAAAATAATTTAATTTTTTTAGATTGATGTCATTCATTCAAATTTTCTGTACGTTTCATTCTGATAGGGAACGATTTTATCCAGCTAACCCTGACGTATTTCGGACAAACAATAGTATTTCGTAAGTGTTGTTATAAAATCTCGCACCTACGACTTGATTCAAGCCGTAGATACGATATTATATAACAACACCGACGAGTTATCAAAACAAAACATTAAACCTAGTCTATTTTTAGCACAAAATTCCTGCCATTGGTAAGGAGGCTTGAGAAAATAGTTCCATTGTATATGGGTTATTTAATCAGTTATAGTGCCTTTCAAATGTAACCAGAATCATCATTTCTTTGTCTACTTTATTATGTTACACATGAAACAGTTAAACAGTAATTATACACGTTTTCCTCGGTTTGACAAGATTCTTGTCATTCATACGCCCAGGCCGTTGCAGAGATGTATGTGAGAGTAACGAACGACAACTCTGCTCGGAGATTGAATCCGTATGTGCTATTATAAACGCGTAAATGTATAAAACAGCATGCTCACGTGTTCGGTTAGATCAACGAAGCTGGAGTGTTTTGTGTCAAAATTTGCATATTTTTGGAAATATTTCAAGTTCTATATAATAGAATTTAATAAAACTCCATCATTGTATTAAACAACATGTCCTGGTAATAATTCAAAAAGAAAATGTATAGGTCAGCGCATTTATCAGTGAATTACAGCAATTTTTATCAGCTACACATGAATAAAATGACGCAAAACAGTGGTAACTGCATACACACTTACGACTCTTAATAATCACACTTGCTCTTAATAACCAATTTCCATCCCGAGGAAATCAGTTTCGCATAATAAATACACGTTTACCGTCGAAAATGGTAAATTGTAATGATGTGTTATATTATTGAAAATATGGTAGCGAAACATATTGGTACGAAACATTTTATTTACTACAGTAATGACCGAGTGTTCCGAAAAACTGAAGCATTCCCCCTTAACATGATTTAGTTGAGGGGTAGATTTTTGGTGGCCACTACATCTGGAGTTAGCTGGGAGAGAACTCGTATAGCGGAAGCATCATAACATTTTCCCAAGCACTATACAATCCCATCATATTGAGGGAAATTCCATTTTTCCACTGAATACATGGATGTATCCCCGGGGTGTAGGAACATTGATGGATATTGACGGGCTGCATTATGTCACTCAATCACAACACAAAGGAACTAATCACTGCTTTTGTACAGCGGAAGAATACGTCCAGATTGGATGTGAGGTTTTCCGTTTAACACTTTTAAAACGACTAATTTTACGGTGATCCAATTTGAAAGCTGCTGCAGACGACAAAATGAATGATAAAGATAAGATTTGTATGTGATATAGCTTAGAAAATATTGAGACAAAAGGAGAAACTGCTGATTATCAGCAGTTTCTTCTTTTGTCGCAATGTTTTCCCAAGCCATATATATTAGGGACGTCAAAACCAGGTCTTGTTTGGAAAAGGGTTAACACTTTTTAAACGTTTGACATATTTATTGGAACGCTAAATGCAGTCTAACTGTTTATGTGGTTTGACTCAGGCTGCTTCATATTCTTGACGAATTTCATGTTGAATAAACGTAAAAAAATTAATTTTCACTGAAAGAAATTTTGGTTTAGAAAGTGAAGATTTATTTTACACAATGATCACTTTTGTTTTGCTTTAATACGTTGCCTTCTTAACGTATACAACCCATCATTAGCACCAAAGAACAAGAGGCGAAATTTGAAAAGTATCAGTAGGCCTAAATCCTAAACTGTGTTATTTTCCATTCCAAATACAAACATAAGCATTTTGAACGGTTTAGAACTTTGAATTAATGCATAATTATGGAAATATTTGAGAAAATGTTATAAATCACCTCTCCTGCATATGAATATAGAGTAAAACGATATTTGTAAATTATTTTCTCCTTGAAGCATAATCTTGAAATCTGGCACGGTGAATCAACTAATCTGAAGTGAAGTGTACTTACAAGAGATTTGATGCATGTCCCATGGCTAGAAAGTGGAGTTTTTAATGATGGGTCATATACCTTAAGTCGGTATTATGCGAAGCCGGTTGAAGAAGGTCATAACGTTAATTGAGTGACCAGTTGAAGTACAACCAATATTCTGTAGAGTCATTGAAATCAAAGTTTGAGGGACGGATTCGACTTAGGTCGACGTTTACTAAATATTGCATTTGGAACATGAATACTAGTATGTTTCACACCTCCAAGATGGATTACATTTATCAACTTTGTAAACCGCGTTTGTTTGAGAATCACGAATAGTTATTCACACGGTGTATAATCACTTGACTTAGAATTTCCGATAATTTTCAATAACTTTGTCAATACTTGACCAATTTGAATTCGGTTTGAAGCAGAGAAGGTGGAAAAAATGTCAGGAATGACAAGATTTGGTAGATTTTTTAAAAAGTCAACTGATAAAAAAGCTATTGAAGATAAACCAAAATTTTGGTTTATCTCCAATAACTTTTTTATCAGTTAATTTTTCAAAAATCAACAACGTCCATCTAATGCGTGACGTCTGTCCACATTCTCTGCTTTAAACCGAATTCAAATCGGTCCTGTATTGACAAAGTTATTGAAGATAATTATTCAGTAATTAGGCTATTGCATCACGTGATTATCCACCGTGTATTTAGCTGTCAAATTTCTATGGTAACGTGATCCGAAAAGTGTGAAATATATCAATATCCGCAAGACAACTTTTGTTTATTTTATTTTACTCTTTCCCCAAAAGCAAAATTTCAGGGTGGTCCAATTTCACAGAAATGTTGCAGACACCAAGGAAGGTGTTGGTTAAGATATGATTTGTGAACTAAGAAATATAGGTTATCGACATTTCCTTCTCTTGGCTTAATGATTTTCCAACCCGCTGCTATGAAGGACGTCATCGCAACCGTGTTTTGTTTGAGAAAGAGTTAGATGTCGGATGGCCTTTCCACTTACCAGTATAGGCCTTCCAAAATGAGTGGCAGATAAACAATAGACTATTTCATTCATATAGGGACATGTGGATATTAATTTTATATTAAAATCATGTTATGAGATAAATTACATGTTTAAGACGTTGTATCTATCATTGATACATAGTAAATCGGGTTAATTACGGTGTAATTTATAAAAACAAAATGTAAACATCTGCCACTTCCGATAGTCATACTATATTTCATGCATTTTATACCTCACGATAAATGACCTGGCAGACCTTCTCCATCGTTTAACATGGGCTGCTCTGCCAGGTCATTTATCGTGGGGTATACTTGTTTTCAATGGTTTCTTTTGTGTGTGCTTGAAATAACATCGACTTGATTTGTGCCATTGGAAAAATTATTTTACAGCAGATTATATAGAAACATCTTGTATAAACTGCATGGACAAACGTACAAGTGTATCAAGCGCGGATCCAGGAATTTCTCCCAGGGGGAGTCGTCCGATCTTTAGCCCCTTTCCGCTAAATTCCAGGGGGGGGTGGGGGGTCAGGAGCCCCTGACCCCCCCCCCCCCCCCCTCTGGATCCGTACATGCAGATGGAGGTCATACCATGAAGGACTGAATATAACAACGATTTATCGTGGCACACAGGGATGAATGACGCAGCTTATTTGGGACATGACCAGTAATCTTTTTGATAACCCATTTTTTCGCCAAATTTCAGGGGGGGGAGGGGGTATGACCCCCCTCCCTCTCTGGATCCGCGCATGTGTATAATATGGATATCATAATATTATGACGTACATGATGTACAAAATTGTACAACGTTGAGCCCGCAAGGCTCACACATAGATATCAGAATGTGTCTGTTTAACCCATCCTCACACATTGGCGCTTTTTGATGCCACGAAGAAAGGGATTTGAGAAAACATTGATGGAAAATTAAGATACTGCCTGTGGCAAGCAATTGCTTCATTTACCATTATGATTTCTACTCATAAATGCCAAAACTGTAAAGTTTCATTCAAAACTAGAAATTGTTTTCTGCAACATCTTTGAACTTGGATCAGTCTAAAATGTTTCCATTTTGCACTGGGTTAAATGACACTGATACCATTTGAGACAAAAACGATTCTTAAAGGTGCTACACTTAAAGGGTGAGGGTAACCGATGGTCTAATTGCAAAAAATGAAATTTTTTGAACAAATATGCAAAATTTTTGTGTTGACCACGTCAGGATGGTTAATCATATGCGATTCAGACAGAGAATGAGCCGAAATTATAAGACTGATAGCCGAATTTAGGGAGAATCCAAACCTAAATTCAACCCCGTCACAGATGGGGTTAAAATTATTTTTAACTTGTTGCGCATGCGCATAAGGCATACAGCGCGGACCCAAACGAGATTCATAGGTCAAGGTCGTCGTACAAAAAATTATGTAAACATCAACAAAAGAAAAAAATGGGTCTGAAGAAGAAAACCGATAGCGCTGAAAAAAAGGTCGAACTTAGAGCGTCAGAGGAGATACCGACCAAGACAGGTCATAATCGGAGATCAAATAGAGCGATGGAATGATGTGAAGAAGATCGTCAACGCACAGTCCGACTCCGATGTCGCCAAAGTTCGGTCATCTTTGTTTTCTATATATAGCGGTCACGTGAGAAAGAACATGCTTCACTACCAAAGTCTCACAACGTACCTTTCTATAAATAGCCGAAATGGATAAGAAAATTCCCCAGACCATTTACGCTTCGAAAAAATATTGAGGAATTTAGCGCAATTGGAGTGCAATTAAGTTTGTTGAATGAACTGATTTAAAAAGCGATTACTTAGTCCTACTAATCACAATAAAAAGGTTTGTAAAGTTGTTTTTGGAACAAATCTGGGGAAATGGGCCTATAAACCAAAGAGAAAGTGTTAGAGAACAACATGCATTTTGGTCAGACTGATCCAGATACATTTTGGCCTCAATTGCTATCATTTGGAACACCTCGGATAATTCTATCAAAGATCGCATCATCGATTCGGAAGTATGTGTATGAAGAAATGTTAAAAATGCGATTTCTTAGCCGAAAGTAGTTACGCTTCATAAAGTTGTTTTCGAGGTCATCAAAATGAACAACCAATGGCAACTTGCGGGACATACCGGTTGTAAGCATTATAAAAAGAAAGGACACTGGAACTGCAAACAATGAATTTCAGTACCATTGTCGCTTCATTGTTGACTTTAGTTACAGATGAACGTTTTCATGTTGTTGTTCTATTCTATTCTATTCATACTCTGAAAGTAGATCCACGACTTACATCCAAGTATGATTCGACAGGATTGTCCGTGGTGTTCCAAATTAATTGCCATAAGGGTACTACTATTTCCAGATCCCGGTTTGTATAGATGAAGTGTGGACTAGAACGATGGTTGACCTCGATCTAGTCTCACTGCAGTTGTATTTCAACACTCTACAACAAACCTAGTTAACACTACGTGTCTATCACATTAGCGGAACTTGTCGACTAGTAAGGTTACCACAAACGTGAACACTAAAACACGTGCCATGTGCAGTACAGTACATTCTCAAATAATGCCCGATATAGGCGTCTCTGTGTGAGAATGTATTCGAAACATTGTGAGGACAAGGTTTTTTTTTTAACAGAACGGTTTTAAAAATGCAAATATTCGTCAATTCGAAACATTGGGAGAACAAGGTTTTTTTAACAGAACGGTTTTAAAAATGCAAATATTCGTTGATAATTCATCAAACCACAAGTTTTGTGTTCTCAGATGAATTGTCGCATCGATTCAGATAAGTGAAAACAATATAGGTTTTAGATTTATAAGATAATTGTAGGTCTATAGATCTATAAAAAAATATGTCCAAGTTTGAGATTGAATAAAAACACGGTATTTTTATACTCAACATTGACATTATATCGTAAGACTTTCTAGTTCAATCAAAACTGATAGAAGGAATATGACTGAGGATATCCCAAAGACAAATACTGAGAAATTTTGAAGAAATGCATCAAATTGTTTCTAAGATTATTTTCATATAAAACCTTTACGGAGAGACTGAAAAATGTGAATACGCACTCACGACGGTTACAACACCTTGAGAAAACAACAACAACAACAACAACAACAACAACAACAACAACAACAACAACAACAACAACATCAATAGCGAACGGCAGTTGTCTCTATCGAGAACATCATCTGAAATCAGGTTCGATTGGGAAAGTGTTAATAAGTCAATTACCTTATGTCATGTTATTTCCATGGCAAGTGTATGAAACCTTAGAACAACGTTACATTTCCAACGAAACCCATGTAATGCAAGATTACGCTCCACAATGTCACATAATATCTTATCGAAGTTTTACTTTTTGACCAAAACAAGAAATGTATGAAAGAAAAATGTCGAAGTTCATTCCTCCCCCCCCCCCAAAAAAAAAATAACATTTTAGTCAGATAAATGTTACCCAAAACAGAAATTACAAGCTTATATAATAGAAAAGGTCATTTTTACCCTTTCCTAAACAGCAACATTTTAGAGTAGCTCAATTTGACAGGTGCTGCAGACCACAAAATAGTACTGTTGTTGATAAAGGTGAAATTTATGTACAATGTAACACAGAAAATATTGAGACAAAAGGAGAAAATGCTGGTCATCAGCATTTTTTCTCTTGCTTAAACGTTTTACCCAATCCTTTTCAAATGGGGACTTCAAAACCAGTTCTTGTTCGGAAATATGAATGTTACCAATAAGTTTATAAACTGAGAACATGTATGTATTTTTAAAGAATAAATTTACTCGCCTTTCGGATTCATTTGTTCAACCATACCACATCTAATAGATATCGATGGACATGTAAACCCTAACGTAATTTCGGACAAGCAATATTATTTTGTCGGTATTATTCTAAAACTTCTTAACAACATCGTGACTGAAGCTGTAGTTACGAGATTGTATAAAATAGCATTTCTCCTCGGTTAGCAAATAACCATTTGCAACGATATTGAAGCATAGAAAGCTTTGAGAGAAGATGCGAAAATGTTAATTATAAGAAATCTCTTCTTTTCATCCAAAGGTTTCTACAACATTCCCATTTCGAGACGTGAACACTAGGGAGTGTTTATGATAAAATACGACAATAATTAAAAATAGATGTGACACACTGTCCTTAATAAACAGAGCTTTGAAAACATTGAAGCAAAAGAAGAAAATGCTGATAATCAATATTTTCTATGCTTTGTTGTACACAAAGCAAATGTTAATCAACATCAATTTTATCGTCTGTAGCAGCTATCATATTGGACCTCCCTTATTTTTTTGTCGTTTGGCTATGGGTTAAAATGCAAGGGTGACTGACAGACAGTATAGATTCGGTGTAAATAAAACAGTTGTTTGTGTTAATCAATTCTATCCACTCCCAAAGGAACAAAATGATTTAATGCACTATTACGATAAATGTCCGAGTCACTCAAAAATGGGCATATTTGACAGCGATGTTAGTCTCTCCAAAATAGATCTAGGTCATGAATCGATATACAAAAACAACAAAAAATCTTTCGGAATCAATGACTTTAAAGCAAATGGCAATAAATGTAAATTTTGATCGTACTAAAATTTTGTCGTTTTTTAATCCTTCCTTGTATACTCTGTCATGCATTATTTTCTGCCTACATCTGTCTTATGTATAGATCTAAATGAAAGCCAAAACTGTACATGGAAACTTGAAAAATATCTCCAGTGTCCTTTCCAATCAATGGCTACTCGCAATCACATTGAAATAGGCTACTTAATTCAACTTTATAAGTCGAGTTAAAAAATCTGATGAAAACATAAAAGAACTTTTTCATGTTTTCACTCATCGAATCAAATCTTGTCATCGTGCACATTATGTCTACATATTTCACGAAATATTGTTTCTGGACAATAAATGAAAATGTTGTAACCCAATTATATTAAGTGTTTTCTACACCACAAATCTATTCATAGGTCAGTAATCTCGTAGAGGGATTCTCTCGTTGATCTTGACGAGAATACGTGTATGATAGGTTGATCTGGATTCATGCCGGGGTCGATAGATTACTTATTTTTCATATACCAGCCGAAGTGCTCGGGTGTTTTGTATTTAGTTTCAAAGTCTCGCCATAATATTGATGCTCTTTAATAGGCCTGTCCCACCTAACCGAACATTCGCTGCGAATTTGTACCGAACGTCAAGGGCGAAATTCGCAGTGTTCGTTGTCATTTTATTCGGTGAACTTTTGGTCTTCAACGATGTTGTACCGACCGTGCACCGAACTCGAAACGAACTTGTAGCGACAGTGTCGAACCCAAACATCAACGAACCCCTACCGTTTGAGTAACGAATATAACTTCATATTCGGAATGACATCGTGAGGATGGGTGTGTTTCGTAAGCGGTTCATTTACCTTTTTGGCCAGGTCGGTAAATAAACGCACCTTCATCGGAGTGCAAACGCTAGTCCTTCGGTGAGATCAATACGAACATACCGAACAGGAATTCGTCGAATTATTACCGACACCAACACGAAAGTAACGAATGCCAGACGCGCGCCTACCGATTCCTCTCCGAACCCTTAACGAACTCATTCCGAAAAATTTGATCGCTGTATTCGTCGCAAAAATTTGTGCATGCTCAAAATTGTTAAAGGCGTCTGCGAACACCGCGTAATGTCAACGAAAAGCACCGCATGGCACTGTAAACATACAGAACACAAACCGTTTGTGGAACGAACCTTTAACGAATACACCGAATTAAGTTCGGTCCGCATTCAGTGTAAAATTCGGTAAGGTGGGACAGGCCTATAACAAAGCCGCTGTGTCGAGTTCGTTTTTAATTGGACGTCCGAAAGGACGTACAATTCTTATAACCACTTTTGGACAGGCGAAATGGGTTTTCATTACCAAAAAACCCTTTCTCAGACTCAATTGCCAGTTGACCAAAATTCAAAATAGATTTTGCGACCATACAGGAAAACTGTCGTATCTTTTCCTACTTTCTATGTGTTCTCTAACAAATACTATAAGATTCATTGGCCGATTCAATTCATGCCACGTCTTAACCAACTTTACGATCTTTTTTCGATTGAATCATTTTCTTGTAGCTTTTTGACTTTCGTAATATTTATTGTGTAAAGGGTAAGATCTTTAGAATGCGATACATGCATACACTATGGCTATAATGTAAATAGACACACTATATCATCAGCAGCAGCGATAGCTCAAACGGGAAAGGATTAACCTCGCAACCTTTTTTCAGTTTGAAATTTGGAACGCCGTTGGTTCAAAACCAATTCGGATTATTTCTTCTGTAAAACGTTTGTTTTTCTTGATGTGTTTACTGAAAACACACATTTTAGAATGATTACCCAATTTAATGCACGTATTGTGTATGATAGGTTCCTTTTCTTTGATCATTGTTGTTTAAGTCTTTGACATATTTAAAGGAACGGGGTTTCCACGAGACGTACTTTGGAACCAGGGTTTTGAAATTGATTATCGGGGAGTGAGTTCATTTCGCAACTCGGGTTCGACTGGATGACAAATCGGGGTTCCATCTGAACAGCCTCAGATGAGACACTAGTGAAATCCACCTATTCAGAAAAATAGTTGCTCTTACGAGTTTTTTTCTCCAGCAGCTGTATCACTGATATTCGACAGTATCATGACCTATTTACATACTGATCGATGATCATGACAACAATGATTATTACTAGTATAAGACTAAGTGACAGCGATCTGTATTTATTTCGTTTAAGAGACCCGTTTACGTGTATTGAGCTAAGAAGATGAAGCAATGGGTCTGCAACAGATGGTACCTGGATGATCGTATGAATATGTTTACAGATAGGGACATTGCTATTCTCAAATTTTCGTTGATAATGATATGAAGATTTAAATTGCTTATTGTACTCCACTGCCATTTTCCCGACGGCACGTTCCCAATTTCTTCTTTTTATGCACATCTGTAGATGTAAGGATGCTGCGGTAGTACTTGTATGAGGAATCCATGGTTAGGTGCTCCAATTCATCTGGTATTTTGTTTCAGGAATTTGTTTTGTAACCACAACCAGGGAAAACTGCTACCGTGTTTTTTTTCTTTTTTTACTCTAAACAGGAATAAAAATCAAAGTGCTTGGAGCACTATATTTAGACGCCTCTCATTGATTGAGCGGAATTGTATGTAAATGATCGGCGTTTCATTACTTTATTTCGTTGAATTTGTGTTAAGATCGACTCTAAATCACTGCGGTCGTTTTTTCGCCAACGATGGTGGAGATAGAAGTCGAACAAGAGTGCAATGGTCACAATATACGCCGCCACTTATAAAACTTGAGACAAAAAAATGACATTGACAAGGATTTATAAATATTCACACAAAAACCTGTAAAAAGTTGTTTTCACAAAAAGGTTTTTATAAATATCCAGTCAAAAACCTGGAAGGAATTGCGTTCACGAGACTGAAATATCATTAAGCCCTAGAGACTAAGATTGAAGGGGGCATAACTCAGGCAAAATCAATGAACCATAAAATCCTTACTTCATGCACATCTACCAATTAAGGTAATAACATCCACCAAGTTTCATAAGGATCCAGTCAGAATCTTAGAAGAAGTTGTGTTGACAAGGCTGCAATTTCAATCAGCCCCAGAGACTAAGTTTTAAAGGGGCATAACTCTAGAAAAAATCAATGAACCATAAAATCCTTCCTTCATGCAAATCTACCAATTGAGGTGATTGACCAAGTGTCATTAATATCCAGCCATAAACGTAGGAGGACTTGCGTTGACAAGGCTGCAATTTCAATAAGCCCCAGAGACTAAGTTTTTAAGGGGCATAACTCAGGCAAAAATCAACGAACCATAAAATCCTTCCTTCATGCACATCTACCAATTAAGGTGATAACATTGACCAAGTTTCATTAAGATCCAGCCAGAAACTTAGGAGGAGTTGCGTTGACAAGAAAAGTGGACGGACGGATGGACGGACGGACAGACGGAGAAGATGACGCCAATATACGTCCGCCTTCGGCGGCGTATAAAAAAAGATGATTAAAAAGAACAATGTCTGAGTAGAATTCGAACCCAGGGCCTTCCGGATATAACATGTGTAAAGAGTACAAGGTGAGTGCTCTGCTAAGTGAGCTATCGCGGCTTTCATTTATGTAGCGCGTTGGCTTACATTTTGAATAAATTGCTTTGTAGCGTACTTTATAAAATCAAAGAAAAGTATAACTGACGACCATACTCATAGTAAACCGAAACAAGAAGACAAAAGTGCTAATCGCATGGCCTTAATTGAATTTGGTAATCAAATTAATAGTGATTATTCATAGCGACAAATCAGTTGTCTTGAAACGGCAATCAAATCAATTTGAAGCCTGAGAAGGGTTTTCTGGTATTAAAGCCGATTTCGTATGTCCGAAACCGATCTTATAGAATTAAACACAGAAGAATGAATAAAATATCTTTCGTTCATGTACAATCCCGCTCAATCAATCAGAGACGTCCAATTACAGTGCTCTCAGCACTTTGATTTTTTTTTGTTGTTGTTTTTGAGAAGCGACGATATTCTCTCTGGCGGTAAATGGTCCGTAGCTGTGTCTGATTTGTAAATTTTTCTTAACCTTTTCTCAAGCAATCCTCACCTTTAAACCCTAAATAGAAAAGACTTGTGAAAACATTGCGGCAAGTACGGTACCCGCCAAGTAATACTGTGATTGACAGACAACTAACACGCCTGCATGGGCTTGGCTTGGTAGGAGATATGATCATTTTATAAGATCTCTGCTGGCAAAATATATACGTGCAAGAACGAAAGAGAAGAGAAATTTCACCCGATACATATTAAAGGGACCCATGCTAGGTTGTCGGACATAGAAATATGTAAAAATGTATGCAAGATATATCGTATGGGGGATTTTCAACATGCATAGCTAGATTATTTCTGTCCAATGAAATTTCAAATTAAGTTCATTTGGTGTTTCTAAATCAAGTCTGTATATGATACCCGCACTTTACATATATAGTAAGATTTATGGGAAACTGGACCTTGTTAGATAGTGAAAAACTTGGTTCCAGCGCTAAAATTTCTTTCTGTTTGGTCCTATATAATACAATGCGCCAATCATACAACAATGCAAACTGTCCCCGTGTTGCTGTTATCCCTAAAGAACGTAGTATGTGTCCCTTTAAAGTGAAATTTCACATATATTTTTTCGTAATTCTATTTTAAATTTAAACTGAAAGGGCAATGTTTCTTGTGGAAACACTGAAAATTTCAAGCCAAATATTGTTTCGGAGAGAAATATATATCTTAGTGTTAAAATTAAACAAATCGATGTACGGGGTCACCCATAAAAAACGGAACCCTAATTCAAAGTCAAATATTTTAAAGCCTAAGCAGTAATTTAATTTCTGAATTTGCAGTATTCAAGATACATTATTTGTGCATATGTGTTCCAAATTTCGCTTCAAAATATGTATTGGCTCAAAAGTTATATGCAATTTAATAATGACACTAAAAACCGCTCTAACATGATATCGATTGTTGCGTCTTGTTTGTTCGTAAAAGCACAATGACGGTCAGCTGTTGAATTCTTCACCGTTGTACATGTGCGTACTAATTTTCTCAAATTTCAATATCAAAATGTGCCTAACATGCAAAATGAGTCCATATGGTGGTTGTTTGAAATAATTTTAAAGTACTTGTCATTTGAGCGCTGACCGGCAAATTGGTCTGTAATGAAATAAGTTCATATGATTATTAGTGATTGTTTTTGAATTAATTTTGTTATTTGCAAAGAAAACTTTCACGACGGTAGGTGTTCAGTACCCAAATAGTGAGAGGTCTGATATGATGACGACAATCGCCAGAACATGAAGCTACCGGCAAACCCAGCAGCATTTCCTATAACTTTTTCCACTTCGCGCGCAACCTTCAAAATCCTCAATTCTTAGTTCTAAAATGTTATTATTAAGAATAAGAACAGCCAGACTGGGGCATTTTATTTTGATTACGTCGCAGCTCTACTTTAACAATTTATTTATTAGCAGAAATGAATAAATGTGCACTTTTATGGATAAAATGTTTCAAAATCGCTCTTGAATTGAATATATTAAACAATTGTGAAGCGTCAGTTTATTCAATGAGTTTGCGCGCGCTGACTAACAGAAAGATCGATATCGTGTTAAAATGGTTTTCCGAGTACATTCATTTGAATGCCAATATTTACAAAATTTTAAGACATTTCTCGACCAAATGTCAACTGCTGATAGATAACTGTCGTTTCTATTGCATACTTAAACTTGTTGGAGAAATATTGCTTAGAACATGAGCAATTCACTTTCAAAAATGGGTTCCGTTTTTATTGAGATACCCTGTATGTAGTAGTTCAGATGTATATGGAATTTGTCATTTCTGTCTGAACTTTAAAGGCGTGTTTTCGCTTATCAGCAAAATCTTAAAAAAAACTGATAGCATTTATACGCATTAGAATACCAATCTTGGCATCAACTTTTAAATTTTAACTTTACATATCAAACAAACCATATGTTGTAGATACTCACTATAAAACACATTCATGAGATGATTCAAATTAGTACCCAAAACATAGAATTTTGTGGTCAACCTATTTCTAAATGTAGGTTGATCTGGATCTATGTTGGTCTCGAAGGTAAGGGGCCTTTTCCCCAGATGCCATCTCATACATCGAACGCCAGTATAATCATTTTTTTCTCCGCTATACACTAAGGGGATAATAGACAATAAATAAATGAAAATCGACCAATCAATCCCGAACTGTTTCTAGATTCGTCGCTTATCCCTTTCCAAAACAAGGACTGGTTTTTACGACCCTGTTGGAAAATACTTGGGAAACATTGGGGGAAAAGAAGAAAATACTTCTAATCAGCAAATTTCTTTTTGTCTCAATATTTTCAGTGCTATGTTATACACAAACTCTATCTTAATCAACATCATATTTATCGTCTAGTGATTCTTTGAAAGTGGGCCACCCTAGATATTTGCCGTTGGGGAAAGGGTTAATCAATCAAGGTCCATCAACTCGCATCTACTAAGCGATTGATTTCAGTTCCAAATTAGGCAACAATGCCACACAACGCCAGGCTTTACCCTTTCCCAAACAACAACTGGGTCTTTAAAGCGGAAAATCCTTATAAAAAGCGGAAAACTGTGGTAATTTTGGGGGAAATAAGAAAATACTGGTAAACAGCGATTGTTCGTTTCACTTGTTCCTACGTAACTTTAACATTTACTTTTTTTTACTTTTATTTTTTTTTTTTTTTTTTTTTTTTTTTTTTTTTTTTTTGCATTACACTTTCAAAATTATCAATCTTGTTGTCTGCAACAGCTTTCAAGCTGGACCAGTCTAAAGTCATGTCGTTCTTGAAAGGGTTAAGAGTATATTTTATTTCAAGTAATCAAATACAATTCAGAAGAGATCTGCAAAAATGGCCAGTATGACATTTTGGACCAACATGGGTCAAGATCAGCCTACGCGTGCACGCAGTCTACGTTGTTCTGTAATAGCTCTTTCTCTACTTTACTCCTACTTTAAACATTCTAGATCCAGATAATTACCTTGACCTTTTCCCAAAACAAGAACTGGTTTTGACGTCCCCAATAGAATTGGCTTGGGAAAACATTGAGACAAAAGAAGAAACTGCTGATAACCAGCAGTTTCTCTTTTTGCCTCAATTGTTTCTCTGCTAGTTATAACACAAACCCTGTCTTCCTCGATATTGTTTTAGTCAGAGAAATCACCCTTCTAATTAAATCACCCTAAAATTTTGTCGTTTGGGAGAGGGTATAAGTGTTTGTAAGGCAGCGGCTATTTGTCCGGTATCGGGTAATTAGCCATTTGTGACCCGTCACGCTAAAAGGGACCTTATCCGAACTCCAAAAACCCAAAGTTAGACAAACTTGTCAGACTCAGCACAGGTCAATCAGATCCCGTATGCGACAAATGAACATATAGCAAGATAGGGAAAACATTCTGGAATTGGAAAATTACATACAAGTTAAAAATATCGGCCCTAGTCTGGCTGCGCTGACTGCGCAGACTGACTAGGGTCGATATTTTTCACAAAACCCATAAGGTCCCTTTTAGCGCGACGGTTCACATTTATTCTATTTGTCCGATACCGTACTCACACCCCCATCCTTTCTCACACCTTCATCCTCTTTCTCACCTTCTAGCTTACTCACTTCATCACTAACAGCTGTTATCACTAACACATTCACTCATACCCTCGCACACATCCTCACTCCTTGACACTCATAGAAACCCTACAACACTTTCTCAAATACCAGCCCTCTCGCTCAGTCTATCAGAACTTCATTTACCCAAACACTCACAAATTCTTACGATTTCTCTCACACAGCATGATAATCCACCCAAGGAAAAACGAATGGAAGTTCCCATAAATGATTAAGCATGAAATATGCCTATTAAAACATAGCATTTATCCAATATGTTGTCAAAAAGATAGCTTTTTATGTGGTTCTGGTTTAATTTCAAACAAGGTTTGATTATTAACATAAATTTCATTAACGTCTATTTACGTAAATTATACTCATTACAGTAGTATTTTGTATAGACAATCGAAATAACACAATTCTATAATGTGGCAGCTGATTGTAACGACAAAAATCTTTAACCCTTTCCCTAACGGCAAAATTTTAGGGTGGTCAAATTCAAAAACTGCCACAAATTACAAAATGGAAGGCATTGAAAATAGAATTTGTGTAAAATATGGCATAGAAAATATTGAGACAAAAGGAGAAACTGCTGGTTATCAGCAGTTTCTTCTTTTGTTTCATTGTTTTCCAAAGCCTTTTCTATTAGGGACGTCAAAACCAGGTCTTGTTTGGGAAAGGGTTAATGTAATTAATTTTCATAAATTTTGATTTGACCATTATTCTTTAAATGACCGGAAATAGTAATCCCAAAACTTTATAAAGCCCCTATTCGCACCTATTTGAAAAGCCATGATGGCTAGGTGGTTGATTCGTGAAACACCAAGTCCTGCTAATTTTTAAATGATACGTGGTTCAGAAGCCCCGAATACATTAATGCTGAAACAGAGCTTCATGTTTTTCTTTTCTTTTTTTACTTTCCAAATGATTTTCTTTCGTTTTTGTATCTTAATTATGTTTCATGTTCTCATGTGCATGAGAGGATCCTTTTATGCATGTACATACATGGAGTAAAACATTGAAAGATCATTGGGTTAAAACAAGAACTTCTACTTGTGCCTCCCTAGTTTGCAAGCAAATGCATTCTTTCAAAATATACATTTTATCGTCTGCAGCAGCTTCCTAATCGTGATAGTCAAGTTTTTGTCGTTTTAGAAAGGGTTAATTGGTGAAATGTGATAACGCCAAAATCACGGTCCAAAGTGAATTAGATATGACACAACGTACTAGATTCTTATTAAAGTACTCGAACTATTTGTCCGGTACAGTACGAATAGTGCAATTGGCTTATCGTCCGGTGCCGGGCAACTAATATCCTACACATGGGTTATTCGTCCGGTAGGCCTACCGTACGAATAAACATTTCGTTCATTAACCAATTCCCAGACAGAGACGCCTTTTGGGGCCCTGAAAAATGCTTGTGACAAGTAATTTCTTCATTTCTCTCAATGTTTTTTATCTCATTTTTTAATTTCTTCTATAATTCGCAAATTGCGGTCAATCAGAATTTTTGGGAACTATCCGCCATACTCCGCACCACCAAAACCGGGGTAAAAAGCATTTGATTTTGCTTAAGAATGTCTTTTTCCTTCTATTTTTATTTGCCAGTAAATCTCACACATCTAGTCGATCATGTTATTTTCTCAATAACAAACAAACACCCCCGTAACTGTGACAATGCTCTTGATTTGAAGGACATTATAACAAGATGTACTTTTCTGAGATTTGTAAACATAATATGTAGGCAAATCAAAAGGTATTTGACTGAAATAAGATACCTTTGTTATGGATTTTATACGCCGCTGGAGGCGGTCGTATATTGGCGTCATCTTCTCCGTCTGTCCGTCCCTCCATCCGTCCGTACGTCAAATGTTCTTGTCAACACAACTTCTCCATAGTTTCTGGCCGAATCTTTTTGAAACTTGGTCAATGTTATCACCTTAATTGGTAGATGTGCATGAAGTAAGGATTTTATGGTTCATTGATTTTTGCCTGAGTTTTGCCCCCTTAAAATTTAGTATCTTGGTCTTATTGAAATTGCAGTCTTGTGAACGCAACTCCTCCAAAATTTCTGGCTAGATCTTAATGAAACATGGTGGATGTAATCACCTTAACTGGTAGATTTGAATGATTTTATTTTTCATTGATTTTCCCCTGGGTTATGCCTCCTTAAAACTTAGTATCCGGGGCTTATTAAAATTGCAGCCTTGTGAATGCAACTCGTCCTAACTTTTTGTCTTGATTAAAATGAAACTTGGTCAATGTCATCACCATAATTTGTAGATGTACATGGATCTAGGAGTTTGTGGTTCATTGATATTTACAAGTTATGCCCTTGATACTTAGTCTCAGGGGCTAAATGATATTTTTTGTTAAATGGATTTTTAGGTTTGTATTTCTCAACATATGGATTCTACTGTCTTGACGATGGCCTCCTGGAGATTCCTCTTTTACGTGCTCTTATTCGCATACATAGAGTTTAGATAATTTACAGAAATATCGTATTTGGTATTATTATATAAAATGGCACATACCAGTGTAGGCGTAAACATAGCTGTGTTTTCGCTAACCCGACCGACCCTGATTTTTGTTAGCTAGAGATGTTCTGCCAGGTCATTTATCCGGAACCTATGCAGTACAGGACAATGTGTTTACCAACATTTTGTCTTTATTCAATAAAAATTAAATTTCTAAAGAAGTTGTCAGACCAGTCATCGTCTGAGAAAGTATTAAGCTGTTATTGTTATTTGTATGAACAAAACGTCTTGTATTAGAGGGTCGTGATTCATATTTGTAGACAGACAGACAATACGTGTCTGGGAATAATGCGTGTAGATGGGCTGAGAAAAATAAAGACTTGGGATAGTGTCTTTATATTGTTTCTTTTCAACGAACACCTCGTAACTGAAGCTGTAGTTACGAAGTTTTCGATGAAAAGTAGCGATATGTGTAACGAGATAGAGAATTGTGGCCTTTGAGACAAGCATGGATCCAGATTAGCCTGTGCACACATGTTTAAATTTACTTTTTACTGAAACACGACTTGATTTTGATGTTCTTTATAGAAAGCTACATGAAAACGTTTCGACAATAAATTGAAATGCTGATGAACGAATTATGTTCTACTCATAAATGCATGATCAATTTCTGCCATATGCTGTGTATAAATCCTAAGGACACATATACCGATGTTGTCGCCTGCAGCAGTACAAATTTGCTCTCTGGGAAAGGATTAGCCTCGTCACCAGTACAAAAAGAATATGTAGGTAGCTGACAAAAGACGTTTCACCGTCGAATGTTTTTACCGAAGTCACACGAATAATTCCGACGTCGCGTGAATCTCATTAGGGGTAAAACTGCCATTCGTTTCAGCAGTTATACATAAATATGTTGAATGAAATTTGTCCTCTTCACTTTCAAATTGTTTGTCGGAGACCACAGTTATATGTGTTATATGTACAAACTGTTGCGTGCGAAGTGACCTACATGAGCTAGAATTACTGAAGATAAATGAGGGAGGTAATGTAATTCCATGATATTAATATAACGCCATAATTCACTGTGTCATGCTGCAATACGGACACATGATTGAGTGGCAAGATAGATGGCACCGACCTCTCACAAAGTTACTGATTAGAGGAAGCATTCGTTGTCCAAAGTGCAATATATCACTGATTATTCACCGTACCCCAAGCGCGGATCCAGGTATATTTTCCAGGGGGGGGGGGGGGTCTTCCAATCTTTAACCCCCTTTTTGCCAAATTCCGGGGGGGGGTGTCAGGGGATCCCCCTGCATGCAGATACATGTCATACCACGAAGGACTAAATATAACAACAGTTTTTCGAAGCACGCAGAGACAAATGACGAAGCTATTTTGGGACATAACCAATAATCTTTTTGATAACCCCATTTTTCGCCAAATTCGAGGGGGAGACAGGACCCCCTGACCCCCCCCCCCCCCCCACACACACACACACACCTCTGGATCCGCGCATGATACCCTATGTTGTGGGTACTCATTTGAATCGTCTCATCGAGACGATTCCAATGAGTACCCACAAAATAGGGTTTGGTTTTGAATTAACAAAGTTAGAATGTCTTAAGCCCTCTCAAGTGTAATACTGTTCTCATGGACATGTAACACATATAGGACAGGTCATTTGCCATCACTTAGAATTATACTAGTTCTGTAGCTTACGTGAATGGCACAATCTTGTTTCTACATACTTGTTCTGTAGAGTTAGTGCCTGTTGAGGTCTTGTTATAAGATACTGATAAGCCATTATTTCTGTTTTCCCTAAATGTTTTTCACCCATTACCACACAGTTACTCTTTTTGACTCCCCACAAGATAATGACTTTGGAAAACATCGTGGAAAATGAAGAAATTGCTTGTGACAAGCAATTTCTTCATTTCCTACAATGTTTTCTACCCCTAAAGACAACAAAATTTAAAATTCTATTCACTTGAAATTGTCGTCTGCAGCATCTTTGAATTTGGACCAACGTAAAATGTTGTCGTTTGGTAATGGGTTAAACATTGATATTCTACTTCACCGTGTCGTTATCAATGTGTCGTTGTGTAAAATGAACCCATGATTGAGTGACAAGATAGATGGAAGCGACCTATCTACGTGACAAGAAGGGCAGGCTACTGACGACCTGTATGTATAACTAAAGGAAAGAAGAAACGCAACAACTATTTTTTGTTATTGCTTTTAACACTGTGTTGTACATGTAAGCTGTCCGTTAGATTTGTGTAGTTTGTATGGAAGTTTTGAGTGGTCAATCAAAGATGGCGTCCGTGGAAAATCGTGAGAGGTGGGTGTCTAAATTTTTCGTCGATAATTTACTTAAATGGCCGTATCTTGTCTTGATACTGATATCATCACACAGGAGAAATGTATACCTATTCACGGTGCTATATAGCCAAGTACCAGTGCTGTCCTATCGCCTTTGCTCATAGTGCAAAGACAGCCAAACACGGAAAACTTTTATCGAAGCGAGAAAGTTGCCCTTTTGAGGATGATTACATAGTAAACAGCGAACTAGGGAACAAACTATTGCTCTCACTTGGATGCTTTTAACATGCCCTTTTCTATGGTTATCGTTATTTTACACAAAAATGTCCAGAATGACCACAAACGCCGTGTTTACTAAATGGCCAAACAACGGTGTAGTCACAGTGAAAATATGCTGACATAACGGTGCAGTTTCTGTGTTTTATGTACGGTGTAGTTATTATTTTCATAACAAATTGTGAACGGTGTAGACTTGGTATGTTGTATATGGCGAACTAGCTGTAACAGCTAATAGGCCATATGTAGCTCTGATTTATCTCCCTCAAATACTTTGGTCTTAGAAAACCCAGTTCTCTCCCTTGATGAAAACGCTGCCATCCTTAAAGTAAACGAAAACAAAAGTTAAGGAAATATGTCATTTTATCTTTTCTTCATTCACTTGAGCCTAAACAGTTCAATGCATGTTCAAATTAATTTTCGGAAGACATTATTTTTTATTGAATTAACATCTGACGGACATGATAATCACAAGGAATACCATCACAAAATATTAAACAAGACATGCAGTAAACTTCATTTTAGAGCAATGTTTACTGACTTACCCTAAGCTGTGGGTGCAATGGCCAGTTTCTTGTTCATCCGTTCATTTGATTTGTAGATTCAAAATTTCGGCTCTGGCTTTGAATTTATCTATGTAACTGTTTTAATTGGTTATTACAATCAATTCTTGTAATTAATGAAATGATTTCAACTCATGGAGTATGATAATTATTGATCGACATCTATCTTGTTTTCAAATTGACCCCTCATTGAAAAGTCCGATTTTACCCAAAATAAAGGATTCCATTAACAAAACATAAAGTATAAATAACAAAACATAAATCATAAATGTTTCATAAACATGTGGGTCTTTTTTGTCTTTTTTGACTTAAAGTAATTAAGTCTTGAAAAAAGAATTACGGAACTGCAAAATTCATTTTGGCATTTTTAGAAGTAATTAACCTCTTCTTCAGGACTGACAATTTTCTGACCAAGATTTTTTGGGCCCACTCATAAAATGTAACCACTTGCAATGAAAAAGACAATATCCTATTCGCCAAAACCGTTTGACTTTTGGAGTAAAACGCATTGAAGTACTTCCAAGAGAGTAGAACTTACACCCACATCCATAAATAAATGAATTGCAATGTTTTCCATCGGGAACCGACCTTCCTTGACCATCTTATGAAATGATAACCAATTACCAAGTTGATCAACGCTTCTCAATGACTTAATCACATCTAGGATGAAACTGTTCATCTCAGCCATTATTTCCATGTCTCGTATGGAAAGAGAAGAGTCCCTGTCCGTATCGTCTGTTTCAGCACGTCCAATGGAATTATAAGGAATTAATGTCGGAGCTTTTTGAACGACTTTATGGGGTGTTGAACTTCGTAATGTTTTATGTCCAGGACTTATGCATACAAAATCGGGGTTATCATCGATAGAAAGATTGTTAATTCCAAAATCCTGATTTTCTACGTTGATGATGTCTATCGTGTGCATTCTATGCTCAAAAATGGGGAAGATGTCCTAGTCTGACTTCATGATAATATCCGGAATTACACTAAAGTTCAGAGTTTTCAAAACTTTTTGGCCTGTCTGATCATTGATCTCCCTCCTGTGCACTTTTAATATCTGGCTGGAATTGTCCTGTTCCGAATGCTTCACAACCTTTTCGAAACTTCCTTCGAAATAACAGTAGTAACAAGTGAACAGCATGGAACTGAAAATAAAAGAAAAAATAAAACAGACGCCGGCAGATTCTTGGCATTTTCTACTATTTGACCCTTACGGAATTGCTTTGACAAATAGCAAAGAAAGTAGATTCTTTCTCTATTCTGATTAAAGTATATTTTGTAGACATATAGTCACATTTAAAGCTGCAAAGCATTTACAAGTCCGTCACATGTTAAATTAATTGTTGAAGAATTTCGGAAGTAATTGTAAAACGTGATTCCCAGCCATAAAACGTTATCATTAAACATTACAATTTCATCATTTTAGAAATGATAAGTTCTGTATTGCTTCAAGTCTACACCGTTCACAATTGCATTATGTCTACACCGTTCACAATTTGTTATGAAAATATAACTGCACCGTTGTGTCTGCATATTTTCACTGTGACTACATTGTACACCGTTGTTTGGTCATTTAGTAAACACAGCGTTTGTGGTCATTCTGGACATTTTTGTATAAAATAACGGTAACCATAGAAAAGAGCATGTTAAAAACATCCAAGTTAGATCAATAGTTTGTTCCCTAGCTCGCTGTTAACTATGTAATCATCCTTAAAAGGGCAACATTCTCGCTTCGAAAAAAGTTTTCCGTGTTGGGCTGTCTTTGCACAACGACTGAGTACGATAGGACAACACTGGTACTTTGATATATAGAACCGTTGATAGGTATACATTTCCCCTGTATAATGATATCAGTATCAAGGCAAGACACGACCGTTTAAGAAATTTATCGATGAAAAACTACGACACCTACCTCTCTTGTTATATCGTTGTCGCCATCTTTGAATGACTGCACAAACCTAACGGACAACTTACAACACAGTGTTTAATTATTTTATGTTATTGGGTCAAAGTTGATTATTACAAGGAACATTATCTGGATATTGTTCTTCGTGTTTACGTAAGAACCTGTCTAACCGGAGAGACAACGTCAAAATAGACGTTTCTCACGTGCAAACCTTCAAATATCCAATTTTTTCATGACACTTTTTTAATTTCTGTAGATTCACGTCGACTCGACAAAAGGCAATGATTTTCGCGTTTAGATTTTATCCCTCATATCATTTTGCGACCTATTCAAAGACGTCATCCGGTTGCAATTGTGATGTTTACGAATGGATCATCTCAACCCGCAGATGCTCTGGACTTTTGTGTACATCGATTGACAAAATATTGTTGAGATAACGTCTTAGAACCGACGGCGCAACTGGCGGTCGCCCGAAAAGCGGTGGTCAACGTCTAACGTCACGACGTCACTTCCGTAAAACAATATGGACGTTTTTTTTCAAAACGGAATGTAAATGAATTAAGATAATGGAAGGAAAAGAGTGAAATGAAGATAGGAACTGATGAAAATTAAAGTTGGTGTGATAGGAAAATCGATTTTGTGAAAAAAGACGTTTTCTCCGCCACAATAAGAGATTTGAAGATAATTCAGCGAACATTCGGACCAAGGAGGTATGTGAAATAAAGTTTAAATAGTGGAAGAAGTGAAGAACTTATGCCGATTACGTTTAAAAGATAAACTATATTGGGATAAAAACTAGAATTTTTATTGGAAGAAAGCAGTTCTCATATAGCCTATTACCAAAATGCCGACAAGACGCCAAAAGTTTAATTTCTATGCCGTCACAAAAGGAAAAATATGTGGGGATATACACAAGCTGGCCACAAACGGGAGATGCCGTGCTCGGGATTAAGAATGCAAGTTTCAAAGGTTTCGGGACTTACAACGAAGCACTAAATGCCATGTTAAGCGAGGGATATGGCGATTTTTCAGTATTTGATGGTCAGAGCACATATAGTAGAACAGAATATGAGCAAACTCGTACAAAACCAACATCCCACTCTAACATAGCGGGAAATGAAGAAGCTGATAAACTAGCAAACTATGCGACAGAGAGTGTGCTGACCAGTGAGTGTATTACACCGACAAAGGATGAGCCAGAACATATTTCTCATCCTAAGAAATGTCCGGAAACCGAGGACCAACAAAAAGAAAGTGTAGACCCGAAATCATATAACGAAAAATCCTCATCGCCAATCAAGACATCACAAGACTTCACACGCGCAAACACACCCATAAGAAGATAAAGTCGAGAAGAGAATTCAGGGAGTTACGAACACAATTCAAACTGTTGAAACCGCAGTCGCTACCTTGAAAGACAATGTCAGATCAACGCATGAGGACAATTCACTAACATTACAAAATTCTGAAATCAGACAAGCAGAGATACAAGAGACTGTACAAGAGACTCACAAAACTATAAACGAAACAAAGGAGAAGGTCATTGAGATAGAAAAATCACTATCTAGTCTAGCAAACCAAGAACAATTCATAAAACCGACAAAGACCACAAAGAACACAGTCGAGCTGGAAATACAAGAGGAGGGTACACTAGTATCTCCCAACAGATTTGAGAAATTATCCCAAAGTGATCCTGAAATTGAAGTTAGAGTAAAACATGGAGAAAGAAAGGATCAAAAATGTACAGATGAGGTGACTAAGAAAAGTCAAGAAATAATCCAAAGGAGTGAAACCCAATATGGCAGCACACAAAGTCCAAAGATTGACCAAACTGGAATGACCCAAAACGTCCAAAAGAACGTGAATTTAGAAAAACAGAATTACGTATCTAGCACTCACAGAAAAGATAAAGTGTATGTAATTGGTGATTCAATAGCAGGTCAAATCAAACCGGCAAAACTTGGGAAATCGACAAATACATTTATCAAATATCTAAGAGCGTCTAAAATAGAGGATATAGAAAAAATAAGTCACCAAGTAAATGATGCCCGACTCGTTATAATTCACTGTGGCATTAACAACATAAGAGACAAACAACTTTGTCAAGAAAATGTATCAAATCTAGTGTCAGCTTTGGAGAAACTAACAGAAATTCAACCACATTGTAAGATTGTTGTCTCAAAACTAATACCAACTGGAGACTGCAAAATTAAAATCGACAGCAATGTGCATAATGCCAATCTAGAAAAAAGGTTGGCGGAGGAAAATTATTCTAAAGCAGGGGTGGTTGATCACGGAAATTTAGCGGACCAAGGGGAACCAATTCCGAGATTCTACAGGCGTGATTTACTTCATCTTTCGCCTGATGGAGTAGATATCTTTGCAGAAAACTTGAGGGAAATCATCATGAAGGAAATCGGGAAAGGGCAAAGTCAAACTGACCGCTGGAGCGAGATCTCAAGTCATCCAAGAAATGAGGGGCAGTATCGATATAAGAGGGGCCGTGACCAGAATAGAGATCGACACTGGTATGGTGATCGCCGCTACAAAAACCCGCAACGGAACAGTACCAATCGAGATAACCACACAGGGCGAGGTTCACAAGACAACTCCTACAGATACATAAATAATGAACGATACAGGAAATATGACAACTACTCAAATAAATATCGCCGAAATAGTGACAATCATCTATCATCTAGAGATAGATCTACATTGTATAAAGGACGAAATAGAGGATGGTATTAGATGCAGATATACCACTTAACATAGGTTGTTATGGATATACTTTAAGATGTGTATGTGCTTAGATTTCGATGCATTACTGAATTTGTTTAACTTCAGATAGTTCATTTTCAAATTACTCTTCTTCCTTCTATGTCATTAATTGAAATATGTCTTTTAACAATTGCAAAACTTACCTTTCATTTAGCTGCTGGAATATAAATGGTTTGGAGGGTTACATTGATGGTATAAAAACAAATAAGTTGCATGATCAAGAAGTAATTAATTCTCTCATTAAGTCAGATTTTATAGGGCTAGTTGAAACACATGCTGATTTGAGCACTGCCATTTCTTTACCAGGGTACTATGTATTTAGGAAAGATATACCAAAAAATAAAAAAGGCTTGGAAATCATCAGGAGGTGTAGCAGTTTTGGTGAAAGAATCTCTAAGAAAAGCGTGTAAATTTGATACACTTTCCGATAGTGATGTTATTTGGGTTCGCGTGTTAAAAGAAGCCACTAAACTGAATAATGACTTATATCTGGCATTTGTATATGTTCCACCTCGTAATTCATCATATGGAAAAGTTTATAGTAAGGAAATTTTACAGAAAATTGAAAAACAAATTGAACACTTTTCATGCAAGGGCAAAATTATCATTTGTGGGGATTTTAATGCAAGAGTTGGCATGGATACAGGCTTTGTAGAAGATGATGAAAGTGATTATATTCCTATGCCTAATGTTGAAACTTACGAATTGATCTTACCCCGTGTATCATGTGATAACATGCCAGTTAACCAGCATGGAAAATGGCTTTTAGATGTATGTACAGATAATCAAATGTATATTCTTAATGATCGAACACTTGGAGATTTTAATGGTAAATTTACCTGTCATAACTGTAAGGGAAGCAGTGTTGTTGATTATTTTGTCACAAGCAAATCTCTTTCAAATAATGTATTAAGCCTTAATGTTAATGATCTTAGTCTTTTCTCTGACCACTGTGTATTAAACCTAAAAATAGAACTAGAAACTGATATGTACAGTACTTCTAATACAGACACTTTGCATGATAAAGAGTCCAATTCAATTTCTAAAGATTTACCAGATGTATTCTTATGGTCTGAAAAAGATAAAATTACATACCAATCAGCCTTAAACTGCAGCGAAGTAAAAGACCAGATTAAAGAAATTGGTGTACAACTAAGATCGGAAAATGTAGAAATACAATTCATAGTAGATCAAATTTCTGAAATCATGATTAAAGCTGGAAATAAAACTTTGAAAAGAAAGTCATTTAAATTAAAAAAGAAAAATATACGTAAAGTTAAGAAGCGCTGGTATGACAGAGAATGTTCAGTACTTTTAAGAGAAGTAAAATATGCGAAGAATGCCTTTAATAGAAATATATCAGATAACTCATTGCGTGCAAAATATTATACAAAATATAAAGAATACAAGAAATTGGTTAAATATAAAAAGAGAAAATATAAGCAGAATTTGACAGACATGCTCGGTAATTTAATGGAAAACGACCCACATAGTGCTTGGAAAATTGTTCATGAACTAAAAAATGACTCCATGCCTCAGGATAAAGCGGAAAAAATAAATAGATCACAATGGTATGTCCATTTTAGTAATCTTTTAAATAGGGACAAAAAAGAAATAGATAATGAAAGGAAGCGCGAAATAAATGAAAAACTACGACAATGTGAAGAATCAAATCCTAGCGTTGGAGATTTAGATTACGAAATATCTGAAAAAGAAATTTTTGATGCATGTAAGAAACTAAAAAATAACAAAAGTAGTGGAATAGATATGGTAAAAAATGAAATGATCAAAGCTGCCCTACCTTTCATGAAAGATACTTTTTTAAATCTTTTCAACAAACTGCTTAGAACAGGCGATTTTCCTGTATCCTGGACTGAAGGTATAATTGTTACCATTCAGAAACAAGGTAATATATCAGATCCTAACAACTATAGAGGCATTACCTTGAATAGTTGCCTTGGAAAGCTATTCTGTCATGTTTTGAATAGCCGACTTATAAACCATTTGGAAAACAGGCATGTTTTTAACAGGGCATAGCCTGGATTTCGAAAGAATTTCCGAACATCTGACCAGATATTTATTCTAAAAACAATTGTAGATAAATATACTCAAACTAGCGGAAGAAACGATAAATTGTTTGCCTGCTTTATTGATCTTAAAAAAGCTTTCGACACCGTTTGGCATGACGGCTTGCTATTGAAACTACAACAATCGGGTATAAATGGAAAAATATACCAGGTTATAAGATCAATGTATCAATTTTCAGTATCAAGGGTTAGATGTAAAAACCTTTTAACAGATCCTATAAATATTACACAAGGAGTACACCAGGGGAATGTTTTAAGTCCCTAGCTATTTAATCTTTTTATTAACGATATTGGGGATAATTTGTGTGATAATGATGCGCCTGTTTTAGATAACTATAAAGTGAGCCATATTTTATATGCAGATGATTTAGTTTTACTAGCAAGGTCTGAAACAAGTCTTCAAAATAACATTGACAGTGTTCAAAAGTTTTGTACTCGATGGGGTTTAGTTATCAATACAGACAAATCGAAAGTTATGATATTCTCAAAGACAGGGAGAATCTCGAGAAACCCTTATCCCTTTCAAATCGATGGACAAAAGCTTGATTTTGTTAATGAATACAAATATCTTGGCATAATTTTTTCAAGCAATGGGAAACTATCAATTGCTGAAAAACATTTAAGTTTAAGTGCTAACAAGGCATTGTTTTCTATCAAACAAGGTATTTTTGATAAGAATATAGATCCTTCAGTGATGTTACATCTTTTTGATGTGCTCGTAAAACCTATTGCATTATATGGTAGCGAAATTTGGGCGCCTTACAAAGCATGTTACAGTGACAAACCATTAGAAGAATTGTTTGAATCGTCGCTTAAAAGTAATTCCGAGTTTTCAAAGATCCATATTAAGTTTTGTAAATATGTTCTCGGAGTTCATTCTAAAGCTTCAAATTTAGCGATTCTTAGTGAACTAGGACAATTTCCTATCTTGTTAACTGCTTTAACAAATTGTGTAAATTATTGGATACCTATTATCAATTCTGACAACGAATCCATTTTGTCAAAAGCCTACACAGAACAATTAAATGCTTCAGGCGTAAAAGCTCGTTGGGTGAAATTTGTAAGAAATATTTTAGATGACCTAGGGTTTTCTCATGTTTGGAAAAACCAGGGAACATTTAATCGCCTGTCTTTAATTCATTCAATAAAATCTAAAATTAAAGAAAGATTTGTTACTTTCTGGGGGAATCGCATTTCATCTCATGACAAGATGAACAAATTAGAAACATACAGCTTACTGAAGGAGAATTTCGAAATTGAATATTACATTAAGAACATATTAGATAAAAATATCAGAAAGACAATTTGTTCTCTAAGAGTTAGTGCACATAGATTACGCATAGAACGTGGAAGATATTTAGGCGAAAAAAGAGAAGAAAGAATATGTACCTCGTGCAACTTAATTGATAATGAAGTACATTTTTTAATGTCTTGTAAAAAATATGAATCCAGAAGAACCTTATTATTTGATGTAATCAACAACAGTAATATAAAATATGATGCCAAAATGAACCCAGTCGATGCCTTTATAAGAATAATGACATGTAAAGATAAAAAGGTTTTATCGGCTGTAGGAAGCTTCATTAACGAATGTAATATTATATAATTCCATGATATTTATATATGCTCAATTGCACTCCAAACCATATGTTCCAACATGTCATTCATCGTTTGATAAATTATATTATGCATGTGTTTGTGCGTGGATTCTGTATGTCTTTGTGTGAGTTATAATTTGTCTGTTTATGTGTTTTGTTTTCAATTTTTTCTGTAAATGCCTATAACCCAAAATGGGTATATTTGAGCAATTAAAATATATTCTATTCTATTCTATTCTATTCTATTCGACGTCAGAATCATAATGTTCGCTTATTTTTCGTACGGAAACAAATTCTCTGATCGAGAAAAATTGTTGTAATGGCTTTTCATGGACAGCACAGCAATCAAATTTCTAATCTTAACACAAAGGCAATTTTGAAAGCGCGCGAGACAAAAAGAAACTCTGATGATCAGCTTTTTCTCCTTTTCTTCTTATACATGGTATATATACTACAAGATACCTTTAATTCTGAGCAACATTTAAATATCTGATAGTCTTTCTTCACCTTTCATTATTAGCACCAGCCTGAAAGTGCACCGGTTGGGAAAGGGTCAAAACATTCAATTACATTTACATTCAATTGAATAATTGTGCTAAATTGTTGTTGTTGTTGTTGTGTTTGTTTGTTTGTCGTGGGGAAATTTCTACTGTTTTGGAAATAAATGTGTCTGAAACTGATTGATTAACTTAAAAGCCTGGTTATGTACAAAGCATATATACTGGCGTTGTACAATTGCACAACAGCACAGTGTGCTAAAATGATAATAAAAGCTTTCAAATCTCTCAAATTGTCTACAAATTTTTGTTTAGTGAATTGACGATTTCATCATTAATTTTTACTTCTTTTTTGCTTTATTCTCTTGTCTGCCAATCTTAAAACAATTTAGCTAAAAAGATTAATAGAAAAATAACTTGGGTTAGGCATATTAACCTTTTGATAAAATCAGGGGTCATCGATCATGCTGAAAACTTGTGAAACTTAATTACGTTTTGAACAGAAACCCTCATTTATTACGTATTACGTTAGACTTCTTGCAATGATGTAACCCTTTCTCAAACAGGATCAGGAATAGACGTATTCTATACAAAATATTTAAATATTTAATAAACCATTGAAACAAAAGGAGAGAAAACATTTTTTGTCATTTAGTCTAAACGTTTCTTTGTTATTTGTGTTGTATTACACACACATTCTATCTTAATACTGAGCATTTTTGTCATCTGCAGTTGCTCTCAAATGAACAATGAGATAGTTTGCTGTTGGAGAAAGGGTTAATTAAATTCTGTAAAGTGATTGGGAGTCTAGATTAGAAAAGAATATTGATAGGGTCGCGAGAAATTCAACAAAATCTTACATTGTTACGTTTTACTTTTTGTTTCGCGAAAGATTACTGGTTTTCAAGATCCACAATGAAAGTTAAGGTAGTCTACCCCTAATGAGATTCGCGCGATGTCGGAAATATTTGAGCGACGTCGAAACATTCGGGCGACGTCGAAAACATACGGCGGTGGAAATCTCCACCGCCGAATGCTTTCGATCGCGCCCGAATAGGTTCATAAACGTAAAGACGCAGCTCGGAAAATATTATGTTTCAGGAATTTCAAAAAGCCCACATTACGGGTATTCTACCTTAGGAAAACATTATGACAGGACAGGAAAGAAGACAAATTCATGCTCCATCAGTTGTTTAGATCTGCTGGTTCTAAAACATTTGAAAAGTGAAGTTGGAAATCATTTCAAATATCTATTCCTCAAATACGACTGCCAACATTATTGCCGACCCACTGGTGGTGAACTCGGCCAAAGCGAGGGACGTTTTTCGCTACAACAAGGTACAGATATTTTGCATTTAAATGTGAGTTTAAAGATCTGATTGGATAGTTTTTCTAATAACATTGAATTTGTTCTAAAAATAGACCGGGTTTACCGATATGTCTTGACAAACCGTCTATAACGTCAACAACACCGACGTAATACTATGATCGCGAAAAACGTCCCACGCTTTGGCCGAGTTCACCACCAGTGAGACCGGTACAATTTGAAAAGTGTTTGAGACGACAAATACTTACTTGTTACTTGTGTGTCGAGACCTCTTATAGGATGTTGACTCTCTGATCCTTTTCTTTATGGTTCTGTCCTCTTGATGTACAGAATGTATGGAAATAAAATCTATTATTTCTAATGAAAGAAAAATGTATGGAAAAACAAGAAAGGCTGGTCAACAAGCTTATTTGTTACACTCTAACTCGGTGGTCCAGATTTTTTATTTATTATAGACGGTATTTCCTTTCCTTTTCAACTTTATACAGGCAAATATTCACTTTAATTTAAGTAAAATGTTCCCAAACTACAACTCCAATTCAAAAGAAGCTACAGACAGCAAAATAGATAACCATAAAGATACGACTTTCGTATAAAATAGCATAGACCTATTGATATTGAGTTAAGGGAAGAAACGTGCAATTATAAACATTTTCTTCTTTTGGTTCAATTTATTTGGAGTTTCCATCGACAGATAAAACCTAGCTATATAGGTTGACCCTTCCATACGATATTTCTGGAAAATATTGTTTACCTTCGAACACCTAGCATGGGTCCCTTTAATAAAGTTTATAATTTAAGCCATATCGAATGATTGGGTTTATACATGTACAGACATGACAAATATGGCTAAATAAAACAATGTCCCTTTTGCCTTGTTTTGAAAGCAAATATTCAATGTCTTGTCAGAAATATATCGAAAAATGCCGTCTGCAATCACTAGTCAAAAATTATGTAATATGAAAGCGTTAAGAATATGATTTTCCAAAGAAATGGCTCAAGAGAAATCCATTTTAACTCTGTAATTAAGATAGCTTATTTGTCTGTAAAAATTCCGACTGGTTTCTATGGAGATTTTTATGTAAGACATTAAAGTACCTAATTGACGTATTATATTTCAAAGAATTCTTTATTTTGACGGTAATTACCTTTATATATAATACGTTTACCATATAAGGTTCCTTCTACATAATTATCATTCTTGATAAAATCAATTCTTAATTTGTTCAGAAATGGAATTCGTTAAGTTTGTATTGTTTATCCCTTATATAAAATGTCGAAATTCCTAACACTAATCAACGAAAGCGTAGACCAATCTGAATTGAAAGCTGTTGTAGACGACAAAATTGACGTTGATAAGCTTTGCGTATAATTTTGCATCGAAAGTATAGTCCACCAAAATTTAGGTGCCTCGGGTAAATATCGGTGTATTTTATAATTTTGAACATGTACTCTAAAGAAGGAAATGCTCCAAATACCCAAACCCTTGCCCATTAGGGATGTCATTACCAGATTCGTAATTAAGAAAACGCTTTTCCATTTAAACAGTATTTTAATTAAATTTATTAGACGTTAGACGCATTAATTTGTAGTCTATACAGAGAACATATAAGTTTGTCTTGAGCAGCTGATGACTCAGATTAAGGTAGAATATTGTCCAGCAAGATTAACCCGGGACATCTGCATATGTAATGACCCCACATTGGCAATGTTTTGTTTAGACGCTCAACTAACGGACTTTGCGCACGAAAATTAAGTTGTCCCGGGTTAACCTCGTTGGACAATACCCGTAATAGTCTGTGATAATCGGTAATCCGTGTGCATTTTAGTATTAAGAATGCCAACAACGCAAAACGGAGAAACAAATCCTTTGTAATGATGAAACTGCTTGTTGGCATATCTGTAGACGCGTCGTATTCCTGTGACGTCACGTCAAAAACAACAATAATAAACAACAAAATTGAGGTAAACAGTCGATTACAGGGATATTGTACAGAAAAAGGTACAAGAAAATAACTCAAATCCTTTGACATAATTGTTTTAGAGAAAACGCATCATTTTGTAAAAACCTGTTGAATGCGTTTTAGTATACAGACGCCACACTGACGTCAAATTACAAACATACATGCTTATTGCTTATATGAATGGTTTTAGCATAGTTTTCTTCGTGACCACACACAATAAAGGTAACATCATGAAAATATTATATTAAGAGTCACAACTTATGATTACGTCAAAAGATGAATAACGTCGATGATAGGTCAATTTTATTTGATACATATATCCGCTGTATTACGATTGCAAAGTTAAAAAAACACTAAACCTAACCTTTTTAATATTCCATCATGTAATTTCCCTTTGATATTTTTGCTCTAACGCCTTAACGTCAACAACGTTATTGTAACGTCGTTACAAATAATCATAAAAATTACATTCGAACATCCTGAAGATTAATATTTGTGAAACCAGTACATGAAAATTTAAAAGTTTAAACTTACAAGGCTTGTTATTCAATTTTCAAGTTGGATTTAGGTATTTACCGTAAAGTAGAATATTTATTCCACTTACCACTATTTCATTTATTGATTTTCGTTCATAAGTTTAAAGTTGTGTGGGAAAACGTAATATACATTAGTTCAAAAGCCGTTTCTCTGCATGGCCTTTTTTTCCAAAAAAAAAAATGTATCCTAAAACTATGTAAGCCTACTAGTCTAGTAGATTTCGATTAGGTCAAGGTTGAACTTTCAGTTTTCTGTCATAAATGATAGGTGGCGTACAACAATGAATAAAAACAAAATACCCATCGAGTAAGAAGAGATTAGACAAAGATTCTTAAAAGAAATCAAAGAATGATAAAATGTACGGTGTACAAAATCGAAAAGATAGATCTCTACTTATAAAGGCACACCATGATTAGCTGAAGTACGATAGAAGACTGAAAACATTTATTAATCTGTAAATTGTACTGGATTCAAATAAACATCTTTGTACAGACCAGCCCGTTTGATGTCCGACACATTGTCTCGATACAAATAGCCTACACATTACAAGTTGCTATAGTGCATGTGTAAGGAACCTCTTTGTAACCTTCAAATTCCGATTGTGTTACAGATACAAGTGCTAAGGTTGATATCTGCCTGATTTAATGATACTAGTTTTTGAAGGTTCTGGAACAAAATCATTGCATCAAGAACTTTAATTTCTCTGTTTCAAGATTAAAAAAGATACCGGTGCCATACTTGATATTGCCTTTTCTCTGAGTATGGCCGTGAGTAGTGTTACATGGCGTTTCTTTGCTCGTTCTTGCACAGTCTTTTTTGTAGCACCACTGTATTACTGTCTGTATCAAGAAGCTTTATTCTTTTAGCATAAAAAGCTGTCATCAAACATGCTGAAACGTTGAGCAATTTCATGTTTTGTCCCCATACTTGGACATGATATCTACACCCTGAAGTAAAATTTCACAAGAATCTTTTGTTGGTTCACTGACTAGAGTTCGATCTAGAACTTGACATGATACAATGTCTCCTTTTGGTAGATATCCTTGACTTCTTCGACGGATACTCTGCTCGGCATTATATTTACAGTACAAAAACTAATGTACATGCGTATAAATTTCACCTATACAACGACTAACGCAATACACGTCTTTGTACAACAACCATGTACTTGTAAATTATTTTGTATATATAAGAACTAAATACTTATATAATTGAATACTAAACGTACAAAAACATAAACTAGATACACAATATTTTGGATTCAATATATGTACGCTCGCACGAGGACAGTTTCGACTGACAAAATTACCATATATCCTGGTCTTCGCAGAAAAGGATTGAAATATGCCCTCGTGATTCCCGGCGGCACAAAATTACACAATATGTTCAAAATTCCTTTGATTGTGTTAACTCATTGCGCAAAAAGGAATGGGACAATTGTCTATAAAAAAGACTGTTTGGAAAATTAAAACACCAAGATTTACCCCACCCACCACTTTTCTCTTTGCTGTAGTCACCAGCAATACAAACGTTCATTCATTTCGTTTTGTTTTTCTCCATTGATTGGGTTCTGCTAAAAATCCATGTAACTTAGAATCATTATAAATGAATTATCTGAAGCTCTACGATGATTTAGAGCTTATTGAGCTTTACTCATATAAAAACCTTACATTCAATGATAACTGACAACAAATCATGCAAATTAATCTAATTGACACCTATTAATTCACATATAAAATTTCATAAAGATATGATAATAGATTAAATAGTTATAGTCATTTGTAATGTGGCGCTTTAGAACTTTCGATCAGTATAGCACACACACGTGGGTCAAGTGCATGTACGGCTCGTGAAATCTTTGAAATCGATATTTATCTACCCGATATATCGTCGAAGACGTCCAACCAATAAGGTTGTAACCACTTCAATAGCCGCACGATTAAACTTTAATGTCAAGATAGATGTCAAGTAGTGCAAAAGTAAAGAACGTTGAATACGTCAGTATTTGTCTCAATATTGTTAACGACGGCATATCTATGAATCATATGGGTTGTTAATTTCAAACATTTTATATCTATATTCAGATATATGTTAATAGAAACACACATAAACAAAAACAACATCATTTTCATATGTTTCACTAAACTCGGTTTGCAATTAAGCAAATTGACAGCGTTACGTAATCGGTGGAATACGACGTAATGACGCGTTTCCTGATATGCCAACAAGCGGTTCATGAAAGTTAAGATATTGGTACACACAACTGCAGTTGTTGGCATGCTTAATACTCTGATGCATACGGGACGTGATTTCCGGACATACCATCATAGACTATAATGTGATTCGCTCGACGTCTGAATTATTCGGGCGACATCAAAAACATTCGGCGGTGGAACTTTCCACCTTCGAATGTTTACGACCGCACCCGAATATGTTCGGATATGTAACGACACCACCCGAAAAAATCCGATGTTTTATGAATCTCAGAATGGCCACATTACGGGTTTTCTACCTTAATTAAACAACTCTTTAGAAAACACTGAAGGGTGACAAACAGCGTTTTTGTCTTAAGGTAGAATACCCATAGTTAGCACCAAAGAGCCAACGGCGAAATTTGAAAAACGCCAGTAATTCCTAAACTGTGTTACATTTCCATTCCAAATACATGTATAAGCATACGCATTCTGTACGGTTTAGAGTTTTGAATTCGTGCATACTTATGAAAATATTTGACAAAAATGTTCAAAATTACATGTACCTCCCTTGCATATGAATAATGAGTAAAATGATATTTGTAAATCATTTTCTTCTTGAAGCATAATCTTGAATCCGGAACGGTGAATCAACTTATGTGAAGTGTATTTACAAGTGTGTGAATTTGATGTATTTCGTATGGCTAGAAAGTGGTGTTTTTCAATATGGGTATTCTATCTTAAGGTAGAATACGCCTAATGGCAACTTTAGAAATTGGGGTGACAAACACTTCTGCCTGATAGTACATTATATTAGACATTTTTATGTGCAATATGACAGAAATTCGTCCAGAGGTTTACTAGAAATTTGATTTTCCCTTATCCCACCCCAACTTAAAAAATTCCAATATGGCGGCCACCACTCAAAGCAAAAAAGTATCTGAATTTTGGACATAAGCACATTAAATGTGTTTAGATTTTGGTTTTTATTATCAAAAACATGTTTACCCATCGTCTGATGTGAAATGATATGACCTTTGTGCGCATATGAGAGAAATTTTGTTAAATTACTGTGTGATTATTTAAAAATAAAGCCTCTTTATTTCCTAGTTTGAAATTTATGCCTCTGAAACAAATGTTGACAGTGCCAGAAATAAGTTCGCGCACTCTCTAAAACCGATATCAAAATTATTCTTACATGTGTAGGAACACGATAAAATCCACATATGTACATTTTATCCGTCAAAAATGGAAAATATATAAAGACAATTCTTAGTACCCTCATGCTTTCGAACGCACTATTTCTTTCCCAAAAGAAGTCAATGCCCCAAATGAAGGGTACCGTAGCCCATATCTAATTATATGCTTATAACTAAAACCCAAACGTTGTATTAGACTTTCAGAAGTTGGCAAATGATAACATATCAGTTATTATTTCGTATGACTTTCACCATTTTAACCCTTTACCTAGTAACCAATTGAACATCGCTATTTGTAAAGAGTAATGCAAATTCTAAAGACAAAATTGTACTTAATCTTTTATAGTTTATAACAGCTTCCTTATACCACTTCTTCAGGATTGCATATTGAATCTAAAGACTTAAATGGAAAAAGAATCTAAAAGAAAGGATCAAATCACGGATCAAACCACGTTACAATTAACTGACAACGAGTTTGCACATTTAAATAAGGATCGCCGGCGAAGAAGTGATGAAAATTGAGTGCGAAAGTCTGAACAATGATGATCTGATCCACACGTCGTTGTCAAACGATGGGCGTTTGATAACCACATCATAGATTTCATTAGAATACATGTATGTGTCTTCTACTGTATAGGGTTTTTCGTTATATTGAGCCAGCCAGTACCAAGGGAAGAAACGACAATTATAATACTACAATTAGTTTCCTAAATAGGCAGTTTCATTAAAATCAAAGTTTCTAATCACTTACAAACTGATGATATCAATCAAAATCATATAAAATTACACGAAAAATGTCTCTGAAAAATTGCTGTTAAACGGAGAATCATACCAGAAAAAGATATTCGGGGTGTATTCGGGGAATTTCATTTACAAAGGGAAGTAATATTAAGCAATACTGTTGCTATATTTAGCAATACTGTTGCAAAAAATAGATACGGAAATTGTCGACATTTGTCGAAAATGTACGACAATAGTAAATATCCATTAGAATTATTCTACCTTAATGGGGAAAGGGCACCTTTCTTAGCATCGTTTAATTTTTAGTTCGTGACTCTTTAAGGATTAATTGCATTAATTCAATATTTTGTGATATGTTTGTGTTTCGGGATTAGGAATATGCCATAAATGGTTACTTAAATTGATGTTTAATTGATTGTAGGTATTTAAATGTTTTATATTTATAATAGATGCTGTATAACGTTGTTGACAATATTTACGTCGCAAGAAATAACTCAAATTCGATCTCCATTTAAGGCTACAGGTTTTTCTCCAACATCAAAGCTTTATCGATACTTCAATATTCGCGTATCTGTATTTAATACTCCGTTATAAGGCTATTGGACTATTGTCACAATTGTATTAGAGCACAACATTCTGCGGTCAAAAGCGGATAAAAACTATACTACGGATTACATGTGTTCACACTAAAAGGGACTTAATGTGGATAAAAAATAACTTAAACATTGGAAAGGATGTTGAGCATAGTATAGGTAAATTATCATGTTCTATAATTCTTATCATTTTTAAACGACAACCTGGCCATTGCGTCCTTCCTGAACAGACTGGTCAGTTTTCAAGTCATTTTAGAACAGAAATTAAATGGATTCTAAATAACAATGCGCCTGTTTTGTTAAAACAAAACAAATATATTGTTTCCGTAAAATTGGACCATTGTTTCCACTGTTTAACTGCAACTTACGTTCAAATTTACAAAACTATATTCTATAAGGCTTTAGTCAAACTTGCCAACATGTATTATGTAATACATATAACATAGAAAACATGTGTCAAGGGCGGATCCAGGAATTTTTTCCAGGGGGGTCCAAGCCCAAGATTTTTTCCAGGTGGGGTCCAAGCTCAAATTATGGCTTAAGATGCAATAAATATGTAATGTTACACTAAATTCATATAGTCAAAATTTAATTTTCGACCAATGACAGGGGGGGTCCGGACCCCCCCCCCCGACCCCCCTCTAGATCCGCCCATGTGTGTCATTTAAATAGCTTGTATATCTGTGTTAATGTTTTCAGTACTAAGTACCGTCCTCTGTTGAAGAGCTAAGGCTTGATTGGAAAGAAGTAAAATATAATACATGTAGATAACCACATAATATAATAGTCATTTATGTAGTCCACCTCTAATGAGATTCGCGCGATGTCAGAATTTGTCAAGCGAAGTCGTTAACATTTGTTACGTACCCAAGCCTATTCGAGCGACGTCGTAAACATTCGGCGGTGGAACGTTCAATCGTCGAATGTTTACGACTTCGCCCGAATCATTCCGCCATAGCGTAAATCTCATTAAGGGTGGACTATCTTAATAACATTTAACGTTGGACCCTCTTCTCTCATTACCCACAAGTCCCGTTTTAGCATGACCGGTCATACCGTTTGTTTTCCGTTGTTTTTGTGAACCAATCTTGTGTAGGTGACCTAGTAGTGATGTACGATGTTGTTTAACATGGCTCGTAAGGTATGATAACGTTTGTTATACATTACCCATTGTACTTATATGTAGATTTATGATATATATTTATATACATAACTCTAAATTACTTAAACATAATTTACTCTTTCCCAAACATGACCTGGTTTGACGTCTTTTTAAAAGGTTTTAGAAACGATGAAGCAAATTTTGAAAATGCTGATAAATAGCAATTTTCTCTTCTCCTCAAAATGTCCTTGTTTTATAGTACGTACATCCTATCTAGATTATTAAGAACACATAATTTACGAAAAACCAAAAGCTTTCGAATTTGAGTTCTAAAAATCTGGCTTTTTATGAAATCCATTTATGTTGGTTTAACCATTGAAACTGATTTGGATTTCGCAAAACCTTGTGGAAAGGTAGTATTATTGTTGGCCAATAATCGCGGGGGTCAACAAACTGTGTTTAATGCCAGTCTCTTCATCCATCAGTTTTAACATAATGATAAAAAAGATAAATTGTCCCTTACGTTCCAAAAACAGTTACTAGTATAGTTATGGCATTTTAACGGAGTTAACGATCTGACGTTTTTTAACCACTCATTATTTCTCTTTATGCCTGTCTGTCTATCTTACGTTTCCTTGTATACAGTATTTTAACTAAGATTTATTAATAAAACGGTTGATGTAATTCCCCATTCCCAAACAAGATCTGATAGATGAAGGTTGTGGAACATGTTGAGACAAAAGAAGAAAATAATGCTGACTAGCATTTTCTACTTTTGCCTCAATTTTCCCGTACAATATTATACACAAATCATGTCTGTATCCACATCTGTTTTGTCGTCTGCAGCAGACTACATAATGGACCATCCTTATAGTTTCTCGTTTAGGATAGATGAATTACCCAGTAGAGAAATAGCAAACGAGAAACTATATTTTTTTGGATTGTACCAGCTCAAGAAATACTGTAGACAAAAAATGGTGGTTAAATTTTACTACAAGACAGCAAAGATAACACTATTAAGACTAAAGGAGAAAATACTGCTTAATAAAATGGTTTTCATTTGCCTTAATGCTTTCTAACCGTTCTTAAACAGGGACGTCAAAATATAGGCCTTATTTGAGAAAGGGTTAAAGATACCATACTATGAACGATCCGACTCAAAATATCTACGTAAAACATGTAATCATTGTCTTAAGACTTGAGGCATGCAATTAATATCTTGATGTTGACAAGGTGAACTAGATGTTGTACTCTCACGTATTTTTGTTTTTGTCCTTTCCCAAATCAATGAGTTCTAGAGTGTAGATAATCCGAGTTTTCTCTGATGAAAATTCGCTCTTTGATATTTGGATGTCGCTATTTAGTGACGTAGCCTAAATAGCGACATCCAAATATATCAAAGAGCAAATTTTCATCAGAGTAGACTCGGATTAGAGTCTAGACTGATCCAGGTTCACAGATGCATGTAAAATGCAATACATATTCATTACAGCTTAGAAACTATTGAAATAAGAGGAGAAATGTCGGCAATCAGCGACATATTTTCTGTTGTCTAAATGTTTTCCTGAGACGAGGGCCGTCAACGCAACCTGACCCAAGATTTGAACCAACGCATACAAAATTGTATTGAAAATTAAGAACGCATTTTCCCATTTTTTAAATTTGTACACAATTTATGGAACGATTTTATCCAATTAATTGTGACGTAATTTCGGACAACAAAGGTATTTCGTAGGTGTTGTTATAAAATCTCGTATCTACGGCTTGATTCAAGCCGTAGGTACGAGATTTTATATCAACACCGACGGTTTATGAACAGATAACGGTAAACCGAGTCTATTTTAAGCACAAAATTCTTTGCTATTGCCACAACAAAGTGACTGGACTATTTATAAAACATCTTCCCAAATAAACCGATTAATACAAATCAATCAATTCATTTTAGGAAAAGGGCCTATTTATTGCCTTTATTTAATTAATATTCTTGAGTGTTTTGCTAAAACCAATAACAGAAATGAATGAAATTTTCAATAATAGACATGGAAATTTGGTTGAATATAGGCTATTCATTCAAATATCTACAACCCTTCCCAATATGACAAAATTCTAAACAAATTAGAGCAGGAAATGAGGGCAAATGACAAAATAAATGAAACTCTATGCAGAAAATAGATTTCTATCATAGAAAACCTTAAAGGACAGCATGCTAGGCTGTAGAAAATGCAAATGGCACAAAAATTACAAACCAGAAATAACGTATGAATTTACCAACCTGAAGGGGTAGATCATTTATGTACATTGTCAGCACTCGTCGAGCTTTATGGAGGCACTCCACAACGGGAAATGCTTCCGGGTCGTAGTATACAAACATAGTTCCGTCAAAAATGGATTCGCTCCTTTTGTTGCAATGATTCTGTGTCTATAGAATAAGCAGATGCATGAAATGTGCTTCGGCATACTGGCAAACCATCAGTGTACTGCTAGGATGTGTTTTAATGAATTTGTCGGGAACTAGTTTCTTGCGCGACCATGACCTTTCATGGGGGGGGGGGGGTCACATGCAGAGAGAGATGACAAATTGCAAGGGTGCCTGTGTTCACGGGTGCGTGATTTTAGCTGATGGTGCTATTGATACCACTTTCTTGGTAGTAAATTAAAGACAAAGGAATGGTCTATCAGGCAGACTAAGTAAAATGTGCCTCAGAGACTTCTGGAGAAGCTAGAAGCTACCAAATTGACCCATTTTACTATTTATTAATAGACCCGTTTCGTTGAGGAGTGACACCTTATTATGTATTAAAATCGGAGTCAGTGAATAAATTGCGTCCCGTTTTTATTGTCCTTGTTTTTGTTTTTTTAACAACCGGCTGCGTCGAGAGTCAGCGAAGACAGATTCGACATGTGATGTCAGGTCAAATTAATTTACTTTATATAAGCGAAATGATCTATGGTATTCTTGTCGCAGATCGTAGATCTACGTTTAGTCTCGTCTTTAGTTGATAAATACGCGTGTAAAAGGGCGGTTTACACGATGTGTTTTAGCACATGTGGTTTTTAGAGTTCAATGCTTCTACAAAATAAACCTTTCCACGTATCCCTCGCAAATAAGGTCACGGTCATTATTTTTTTCGGAGGTTTCCTACAAAAATTACGAAATTTGACTTTGTGCTCGAATATTTCGCATATATCTCTCAATTGAACTTGTACACGAATAAAGTTTAATCATTCAACGATGTGTCTTCCAAATTTGAAGCCGTATTTCCAAACAATCGCTGACTCTCGTCTGTCTTCGACGTAGACGGTTATACGGTGTGTTCAATTGAAATACCGCGGGGGGTGTTTCATTGACCTTGACATTGTCTCGTTTTGAAGTAAAAATAAAACTTGTAAACACGCTTGTGAAGGATTGATCTATATAGCAAAGGAAAGATGGTTCTTCGCCGTGATTGATGTTTTCATGCACTGCAAATTGTTTTTCCATGTAGAAATATGAGTTCCCGAATAGTTCGGAAGAACAAAAATCTAGCATGAGTCCCTCTAACGATTTTTAATTCGTTTCTCCAAATGGTTTCGAAATCAACAATGTCACAACCAATGGTAAAGAAAGGAATTTGATTAAAAGTTTTTGTTTTAAAGTGCACTCATTTTCTCAATGATCAATTTCATTGATAAGAAATGATTATTTTTAATCTGATTTAACCCTTTCATGAACAACGCTTGGTTATGACTTCCCCAGATGCTATAAGATGTGAAACATTTAGGCAAGAGAAGAAACTATTGGTTATCATCTCTTTCTTCGTTTCAGCTTGCCTTAATCCGAGTCTTCTCTGATGTAAATACGCTCTTTGATATTTTGATTTTTCGCTATGTAAATAGCGAAAAATCAAAATATCAAAAAGCGTATTTACATCAGAGAAGACTCGGATTAAGCTTGCCTGAGCACGAAGAGCTGTGGTAGGTCAATAAAAACATGCAAAATTTTTATCTAACGTTTCGCACAGCTTGGAATGAATCGCCGCTTTTCAACAAAAAGCCTCCTAACTGCAGCTTGTTTTAAGCTGCAGTTACACGTACAAGGTTTTTGTTGAAAAGCAGCTGATTTTAATCATCCAGTCACTTTTTAATATAAATAATTCCACACATTCTCCAAAACAAACCCAAATCTTATTTGATATCGGAAAGCGAGATCGAAATATCTCGTTTATTTCTATTAAGCCGAGAACTGTGTCAATGTTAAATCTTTTAACGAAACGTGATTGACCATGAGTTATGAGGGTTAAACCTTCCCCGAACGACAACATTTTAGGGTTCCTCTATTTCAAAGGTTCGACAGAAAACATAATGGATGTTGATAAAGATAATAACTGTACAGAAAAGGGCACAGAAAATATAAAGATAAAACGAGAAATTGCTGATTACAAGTATTTACTTCTTTTGTTAGAATGCTTTCCAAAACTAGGGTTAAATCTCTCCCAATCATGTCCTTCGACGCCAATACTATGAAAAGTTAATGAAACATTTTAGCATCAGAAGAAAATGCTAATGACTAGTATTTCATCTTTCATTTTACCGTGCGTGTTACATTACATCGTTGGGAAAGTGATCAGCTATAAAGGTTTAATTTGCAGATATTATCATTAATTTTGTCATAATGAGATTTACTTTCATAAGCCTCCATCAAATTCCCGTTAATATTTTCTTTCTTCGCAAAATTTTGAAATGTTGGATATGCCCAAACTGAAAATTGACAAAGACAAATAAAGAGATGCTGGGTTTTAACAATTTATTTTCCCGCCACGTTTATAAAAGTTGAAATAAAGGACGATTTTGGGAAGAATCGGGTCAATTCTATGGGAAAGTGAACACATCGATAGTATGGTGGTATGGTAGGGGGCAACATCATTAAGGTAGTCAACTCCTAATGAGATTCGAGCGACGTCGGAATTATTCGACTTTGTCGACGGACATAAAGTTGTCTCGGTTAAATTTAGGTGCACAATAAAGTTTATGTCATACAAACAATTTAATATACTCCTCACAAAAAGTTAAGCAACAAAAGTAATTCTCTCAATATTCTTTTTATACACGCGAACATTTTTGCACATATTTGTTATTCGGAAAGCCATATCTATGCTTAAACACACTTAAAAGAATACTGAATGTTATCGTCTCCAAAAACAGCTATCACGTGATTAGAACACACTCACCCCCAAAACATGCATGCAAAATGTGTCGCATATACGGATTTCAAACTTGGCATTAGCTCCGTATGTGCTTAAAACGCGTCAATTTGACAACTTTGATGTCATAAACATTTGAACCATGCCAATACGTCACTTGACTCCAATTGAAGTGGCTCAAATTGTTGGAATGCTACAGGGTGGGGCAACCAAGACTGTTGCTGCCATTCACTTTAAATTTCATCGCAGTATTGACTGAAGAGCAATAACCCGATACAATCAAACTGGACAGATGTCAGAGAGACCACGTTCAGGTCGTCTAAGAGTAACAACACCTTGTGAAGACCGTTATGTTGCAACCTCAGTCCGTAGGAACTGGCTTAAAACGGCCAGATCGCTGGAAAATGACCTTCAGAGGGTGTCAAGAAACAGACTTTCCATCCAAACCGTGAGGAACATGTTTCACACAGAATGTCTAAGGTCCAGGATACCACTTCAACGGATCCAACTTCCCCCAAAACATCGACGGCAAAGATTAATATTCGAACATCAACATCAAAACCGAGGGTCACTCGTTGGCGTCACAAACTCTTAACTGACTCGTCAAGATTCTGCCTTGATTCTAATGATGGCATGACACGTGTGTGGAGAAACGGTAATGAACGGTTTGCCGACTGTAACATCGCTGAACACGACCAATATGGACGTGGGAGTTTGATGGTCTGGAGAGGTATCAGTGTTTGCCACAGAACAGAGCTGGTTGTCATCAGACGAGGTTCAATGACTGGCGTAAGGTGCATTTACGAGATCATCACGGCTGTAATCATCCTTCTGGCACAGTAAACAGATCCAACTGTTATGTTAATGGATGGTAATGCCCGTCCCTATCGTTCTGGAATTGTGACTGAAGTTCTGTGGACCAACAATATCAGACATTTAGACTGGCTTGCTACGTCTCTATACCTTAATTCGATAGAACATGCATGGTACATTCTTTAAGGGCGTGTCTATGGTCAGCATGTTCGCTCACAGACTCTGGATGAACTGCAACAGGTCTTGCAGATAGAATGGAGGATCAATCCACAACGGACATTAGACAGTCAAATCTGCTTGATGCCAAGGTGTGTCCGGACGTGTGTTGAACATCGTAGGGGTCATACCATGTTCTTGATGCTCGATCAAGGCCTGAAGTGGCCGGAAAACAACTTTTTACACATTGTGAACTGCTAGCGAGTGACGTTTTGCACCATTGTTTTTGTCGGGACGGTTTTCGAGGATCTGTAACTTTGTTATTGTTTGATGATTTTCCTAATCATTTAACGTAATTTGTGTAATAAGACCCTAACTTTGTATTGTATAAAACATAGATCATTAGATGTGATAAAACACATTTGAGAAAGAAAAATATCTTTGTTGCTTAACTTTTTGTGAGGAGTATATAACGAAATCGTATCAAGTGTATGGTGATGAGAATAATATTAACCTATCATAATTATCGCTGTCAGCGACGATCCAAACCTTTTCACAACTGAAACAAGTTTAATTAAAATAGATCGCAAAATCTATACCGATAAAAGAAACTTTTTCAAGCGGATTTTACAGGTCAAAAATAGCATTTCGTCTCTCGCCTCATATGAAAAGCTTGAAAGATTTCCCTTTTATATCTCTAGAAATATTTGTTTTATCAAAGTTTGGTTGAAGTTGTTCCACGAAAAATCGCAATATTGTATCTTATCTGTTCTTTTTCTCTAATTTTTGTTCTATGAACGTTCTAGACGGTTCCTCTTAAAGTTCCTCTGTTATAAATATTTCAATCATTGATAATGTGTGCATACTGCGCATAATTTACACAATACCCACTTTTTTCGAATGATGGCTAATATCCAGCCTTCTAGAAAAATACGATGTTCTGTCGCATTTCAGTTTAATTGTGATGTTGCCTTTCCCAGACGACACATTCCAAGACTGGTCTAAAATTAAGTGTGATATCGACGACCAATTCAATGTTACTAGATTTGTAAAATGAGGTTATAATAACATGGAAAGTGTAGAAAGAAAAGTAAAATTCAGGACATCTTTTCTCTCCATGTTTTCAAAATAATCCTTGATCGAAATCGGGGCTTGATTGGAAAAGGGTTAAAATATGAGCGTTATTTCTGACAAATAGGATAGGACAAATGGGATAGGACATGATTAGATTATATAAAGCCATTTGGTTACAAGATGATTTGACATACATGTCTAGGGTTTCAATTAGTCCATTATGACATTTTTAGTCAGCGAGGCTCTCAGCCTCGCTGGCTTTAGTACACAGAATATAATATACAAATTGTTCAAGTTTTTCGACGATTACCTCACAACACCAAAAACCAATAATCAATCCGCTTGAGAAAATAGTTATAGACTGGTCAAAATTATTGTATTATTGCGCAAGTGGGGCGCCGTGGTCTAGTGGTAAGACGCAGGCTTAGGGATCGAGAGGTCCTGGGTTCAAATCCCGCCTAGGTCACTTGAATTTTTTTGAGCAAAAAAGTTACCCCTAGTTGCTCCTCTTCACCCAGGTGTATAAATGGGTACACAGGAGAGTTGAAAGCCGATGTGCTGTGGCTGCTGCAGGCGCCGGCTGTTAAAAGCCGACTTGAAGCTCGATGATCGTGGAGTAAAGTGTAAAAGTCGAGCGAATATGGACCTTGTTCGTAAATTTGAGACTATAAACCACCTTTTCTTTACTTTACTTACATGTTGAAAAATGCCGACTTCGCTTTACGCTATGTTTACTGTATTAGAAATTTACAGTAGATTTGAAAATTATTTCACAAAATCATTGAATTTAAGGCCAGTTGCGGATCCAGAGCGGATTCGGGGGTTCATACGAATGCCCCTCTGTAAATGTCCCTCTGTAGCCTTGATATTTAATTTTCATACAGAAATCAGTCAAAATTGTGTATTAATAGGAAAAAGAACCCCCTATTTGTATGCTTGAACACGCATCACAGAAATCCTTGATCTGCCGCTGAAGACCGATCCAATTTGAGCTTTGTTTACAAACAGCATATTCGTCACTGAATATAAATTCGGAAAACTGCTAACGCGTCACTCAGATCTTTGTAAATATTTTTAACGAATCTACAGAATCTGAATGCGTTCAAAATTTACGCGTGCCGACTACCACCATTTGATAAAAAGGCTATAAAATTTCATAGTAAATGCTTCACACTGTTCTGAAATATTGAACTTTTATTTCTAAAATTCATAAAGTCTGAAAATTATTTAAAATGAGAAATTCATGCATAACTTTCAAACTTTGGTATTGACTGAAAAAGCTACTGTGTAGAATTGTTACCCTTCCTTAAACAAACCGACGGCTTAAACACTTTTGTTGGCGCGTAATTTATTCTCGCAGAGGTAATGTTTCATCACAGTGTCGAAGGTGTCATTGTTGGCGTCGACGGCGACGTCGGTCACCTAGATAAAAACGTATCGGTCTATACCTTATGAACTGTATAAGATACAGTCTTGATATTTCACAAATAGACAGGTCCCACCAAGACCTTTCTACAGAAAAGACCGAGTGTTCCGAATAACTGAAGCATGGTCCCTTAACCCTTTCCCAAACGGCAAAATTTTTGGGTGACCCACTTCAAAAACTGCCACAAATGACAAAATGGATGTTATTAAAGATATGATTTGTGTAAAATATGATAAAGAAAATATTGAGACAAAAGGAGAAACGGCTGGTTATCAGCAGTTCCTTCTTTTGTTTCAATGTTTTCCCAGGCTTTTTATATAAGGGACGTCAAACCCAGGTCTTGTTTGGGAAAGGGTTAAACAACAAAATTCACGACTGATTCGACAGCAGCTGCAGACAAAGAAATATTGAAAAAAGAAAATTTGGTGTTACTGCTGGAACATGCGTTTTCTAAACATAAAGCATTGAGGGAAAATAACAAAAAGAAGGTTTTCAGAGTTTTTTTATTATTATAATTCTCGTCTAAAAGAAGGGAATGATGAGGCTCAAACTATTAAGCTCTGTGTTTAAGTCAAGAGAAGTGAGTATGCAAGGGCAGATCTCGCGGGAGTCGGTGGTGGGTGGGTTGGTGGGTGGGTTGGTGGCGGTCGGGTGAGCCGTTTCGTTTGCCTGGGAGAAGTCAAATTTAAAGATCAATCTGTGCCGATGAATGGTGTTTTATCAAAATATTATCAATATTAATGAAAAAAAAGTGTTCCTCATGGTTCCGTGCTAGGGCCTAAGAATTGTGTCATGTATACAAAGCCAGCTGGAATAATCTACAGAAAGCACGACATTGAACGGTGCGTGCAGCGTGACGTAGAATAAGTATTTCATTCCTCGCTGACTGACAGTACTTTCAGTACTTTGATCTTTTGAAGTCGGCAATAACAGTTTGGATATACAGACACACAATAGAAACTTTACATGTGGTTACAGCGAAACATTGTACTTTTATTTAAACAAAATATATCATAGATCTATATGATATAGAAATTTACAAAAGATCTATGAGCCGTAAGATTAATTACATTTAACTGATATTTACCCATGAACAGACGTTAGATCTACGTTTAAAATGCAAAAGATGAAAAGTAAAAGTTCTTTTTTTTTATTTTTCATTTTTTTTATTTTTTTTTTTTTTTTTTGTGTGTGTGTGTTTTTTCCTTTAGTATGTCCATATATTTAATGCTCTCTGCTTCTTTGGGTCAATCCAAGCGTTCTAAACAGAACCGATATCACATTTAGCAAATTGAACTACTGGACAGGTACCAGTATGCAGAAAACCATGTAAACGAGATACCACGAGTCTGCAACTTTTATTTTTCACCATCTGTTATTTACACGAAAAGGAAATGTCTGTTTATTGACTAATTTCTATCAAATGTCCATTTTCCTTTGGGTAACACTTTTTATTTTGAAAATGTTGACAATTCATATGATATTGTTTTGCTTAAGTAAGTATACAATATTTTCCTGCAACAAGTGCACCCTTTCTTTGGCGTATCAATAAACATTTGTACAGGGTGTCCTCCAAAAAACGGAACCCTATTTCAAAGTAAAATGTTTAAAAGCGTAAGCAAAAAATTTAGTTTTTGAGGTAGCAGTACTGAAGGTACAATATTTTTGCATTATGTGTTCTAAATTTCACTTAAAATATGTATTGGTTTTTCGTAATTTAAGCGCACTGACGGTCATCTGTTGAATTCTTTACCGTTGTACATGTAGGTACCAATTTTCTCAGGATTTAATATATATATTGGTCCCCCGATATTCTGATCCTCGCCAGACAATAAAAGACCAAACTCATTTACTAAGTATAGGTTATACTGGTAAAAACGAAATCATATCGATGACATTCAGTAAGTTCATGTAATATTGACGAGATGATTTGCGCGTGCGTCTATATAGCAACATGTTTTATAGGTTCAAAGTTTGTTTATAAATAACTGGGACCACTATAAAAGTGCCGCACGTGCAAATTGAGTCCATATGGTTGCGGTTTGAAATAATTTTAAAGTACTTGTCATTTGAGCGCTGACCGGCATATTGGTCAGTAATTAAATAAGTGCATATGATTACATGATTTATGAATCTGTTATACACTTTGATATTTTGTTTGTATTCATTTTTTTTTGTTTTGGTTACATCGCAAGGGCGGATCTAGGGGTAGGGTCAGGGGGTCATGACACCCCCCCCCCCCTGGAATCGGCTGAAAATTGAATTTTGACTATGTAACTTCTTATCAAAAGCAAACATTTGGGCTTTGACCCCCCCCCCCCCCTGGATCCGCCTTTGCATCGCAGCTCTAACAGCTTATTTACATGTATTAGCAGAAATGAAATGAATATGCACTATTGTAAGTAAAATGTTTCAAAATCACTTCTGTATTGTATGGAATATATTAAACAATTGTAACGCGTCAATGTATTCAATGAGTGTAGTTGCGCGCTGCAAAACGGAAAAAATCGATATCGTGTTAAAATGGTTTTCTGGGTGCATTCATTTGATTGCCAATATTTTCAAAAGTAATAGACATTTTTCCACCACATTTTAAGTGCTAATAGAAAACTGTTGTTTCTATTGCATATCTAAATTTATTGGGGACCTATTACTTGATACATGAGCAATTCACTTTCAAAAATGGGTTCCGTTTTTATTGGGACACTCTGTATATTGTACGGGATTATCAAAATGACTGTGGTCCGGTACCTCAGTGGACAAAGTACAATAGTCATCTTGACTTCGGAGGACGATCAGGAATACAAAAGTAATTGAGTCTGGATCTGTAAAGGTCAATTTAGACATTCGAGATCAGAATGGATCCAGGTCAGTCTGTGCATAAGAGCAGTCCGATCAATATCTAAGCTGTTCTCTAATAGCTTCTTCATAACCAGTAGTGACTGTAAGTTAAACACATGGATCCTTAAAAGACTGCATTGACCAAAGTTTGATCCAGAAATACGGTTGTCTAAACTGCTATTAATGCTTTTTATCCAGATCCCTGCATAGGGTAATATCGCCGATGGGGGATCAAAACCTCATAAATCCAGCTGTAGTTATGAGGTTTTGACTCCCCACTAACGATTATTCTGTATAAATTTATAGATTCTTATTCTCATTTCAGAGTCAATCCAGATAACATGAGAGTTTAAGGATGTCCAACATTACCAACAGTGTACTATGGACGAATACGTCATATCCCGACAACAAACTCTTCCAGTTTGCACGTGTTTATGCCGGTTTCCATGGTTACGTCAGTATATGCGTCTGTATTTTTGGGATCATTACGAACCTGTTCAATGTAACGGGTAAGTGTTTGACACTACTTATTTAATGTAGCCCACCCCTAACGAGATTCGCGCGACGTCGAAATGATTCGGGCGACGTCGAAAACATTCGGCGGTGGAACTTTCCACCGCCGAATGTTTACGACCGCGCCGGAATAGGTTCGGACACATAACGACGCGGCTCGATACAATGCGATGATTTATGAATTTCAAAATAGCCTAATTTCGGGTATTCTACCTTTATATAAAAATTTTTTTTTCCAAAACAGAGCTCTTTCCTGATCGAAGTTTCGATTGTCGCATGTTGACAGTGGAAATCGTGTTTATCGACGTAATGTCTGAGATAAGACGAGTACAATCTTACACACGACGCTTATGGTGGCAGAAGCGTTATGGAGTAGGCGGAAATCTTAATCTAGAGACGTTTTCGCGCTAAATGGCACTCTCACAGACCAACATTATATTGACCACGTGATTGACCCACATAGTGTGAAAATATTTTCTATGGTAATCGGATAATGTAAATTTCAACTTTTAGAATAATTCACTTTTAAAAATTGGTCAACGAATATCCTATTCAATCATATTAGCGTTTTTGTACCCGTCACGCTAAAAGGGACCTTATCCGAACTCCAAAAATCCAAATTTTGACAAACTTGTCAGACCCAGCACAGGTCAACCAGATCCCGTATGCGAAAAAATGAATATATAGTAAGATAGGGAAAACATTCTGGATTTAGAAAATTACATACAAGTGAAAAGTGTCGACCCTAGTCCGGCTGCGCGGACTGCACAGACTGACTAGGGTCGATATTTTTCACACATCCGATAACGTCCCCTTTAGCATGATGGGTTACATATATTTACGGTATCTAAAGAGATGTCCAATTCGATATTGTCCATTCATGATATTACCAAATGACATTATTCGAGTTGGTGTACTTTTCTCGAAAAATGGACATCACATATCAAGGACAGATAACACAGACAGGAAAACGAGCCACCATCTTGTTTTATTTTGTTATGGACATGTTGATATCCAGCACAATTATGCAAAAATGTATTAAAAAACAATGGACGGAAAGAGTGTCCAGGGAGACCATGGTTACCTTGAAAAGGTTCGATGAAATTGTATTTCTAGCATGGAAACAACTGGGAAAAAATTACGTGATACACAGGGCGAAAAGTTATTTTACAAACAATTGATTACGAACATCCTTGGGTCACAACGACATTAATTGGGACCCAATTTATTCAAAATAATTCCCAGAGAATTAGAAGGCGAAGAAAAAATAGGATGCGTTCAATTAGAATAGTTGTCCTGTGGCTGTGAAATAATGAGATTATTCTGTGAATAAACACGAACAAATGTGTCAGTACGTATTAGCTAGACGATAAAATCAGACATGGTTTAACCCTTCCCCACACATTGGCGCTTTTGGACGCCCCACAAAATAAAGACTTTGGAAAACATAGTGGAAAATGAAGAAATTGCTTGTGACAAGCAATTTCTTCATTTACCACAATGTTTTCTACCAAGGAAGACCAAAAAATGTTAAATTTTGTTCAATTGAAATTGTTGTCTGCAACACCTATGAGTTTGGACTAGGCTAAAATTTTGTTGTTTGGTAATGGGTTAAATACGTGAAAAGTCAGGCTAGTAAGAAGATCATTCAAATTATCTGATAGGAGGAAACAGTGGCTGGAAAAAGGTGAAAATATCCCTTCCTATAGAGACTGCTTGAGATTTTGTAAAATTGATAAAATTCACGTGAACGAATACTCTCAATGAGGCCAGATTTTTAATGTACAAAATCTCAAGTAGTCTCTATAGAAATGGTTATTTTCTCCTTTTCAACAACTTTCCACCTGGCTTACAAAGTCAATACTGGCTACACAAATTCTATGAAGATTTGTATTGTAAATAATCGCAGGCGACAGTGCAGAAATAGTCGTAGACGCATATGGAAATGTACAAACTCTATCTATTACATTTATCAGCAATTTCTTATTTTTTGGCAATGAATATCTACTATTTATTTTTTTCGTATGTTCAAACCTATGATCGTCTGGAGAAAGGTTGATATAAATAAAGAATGATATGTAGATTCCATTAATTACGAATGTAAATGGCGGTCTTTGTCATTATACACAATTTTTGTTTGATCAGATGTTACAGAGTTCAGTAAACTTAGTTCACAATAACTATCATCCTAATTGAAATATCGAAACAAACTTTATCTTAATATGCCCCATAATAATTATATATAGGTGCACATGTACTATACATTATATATATTAAGTCTACATTCAAATCCTGTTATTTTATTTCTTGCTACCCCCCCCCCCCCCCACACACACACACATCACCCAAATTTTAAAGATTCCGTAGTGCGTCGATAGAGCCTATAGTGCATGCACGATTTACTTTCGAATTCAAAGCCGTTTTGGTTCTAAAATGATAGAAGATCATGTACCGCCTACCTGCTCATTACGTTCAAGTCTCACACAAATCCTGTTACAAGTCGTTAATCATTCAATCAGTACAAATGATGTCAATTTCATGACATTCGTAACCACGTGTTGTTCACTGCACGCCCTATAATTATTGTTGTTGTGTTTCATACTGTGGCAGAGACTCCTACACTATCCTGGGTACGGCTTAATTGTTTGTTCTTTGTCCATGTACCAAACGACATGGATATGTCGTTAGTGAGGAGTCAAAGCCCCGTAACTTCAGCTTCACAAGGCTGGAGTTACGAGGTTTTGATTCCCCAAGGGCGATATGCAATATTTTGTATTACAATGATTAGCCTATAATAATCATCTATGAATGGAAAGATCTAATGATAACATCATAGTTCCAAATTCAATGAAAATAAAAATCGGGAATAATGTTTCAAGAAAATGTCTGTAGACGACAAGAAACTACCAGTATATGGCCCGATAAAGGACCTGATAGAGCATCTCGAGTTTATAGCTAGAGATGCTCTGACAGGTCATTTCCCGAGATCTATGCTATATAGCAGTACATGTAGCTTATCGCAAATAAACGCCATCTTGTTTTTCATTTCAGTTCTGTCAACGAAGCACATGAACACCCCGGTAAACCAGATACTAACATGGCTTGCTGTCTCCGACATTTTAACAATGACGTCATACATTCCTTTCGCCGTCCACTTCTACTGCCAGTACCATTTCGGAAGTGACGTCAGCCAAAGACACAGTTATGGTTGGATGCTATTTTTAGTGTGTCACGTGAATCTAACATCAACGACGCATACGATATCCATTTGGTTGTGTGTGACTCTAGCGATCGTAAGATTTCTACACATACGAAAGCCAACGAAGGCAAATATATTCCGAATACGGCGCTTACATCAAACACGAGTTATTATAATGGTTGTTTATATTCTGTCAGCTGTGATTTTGACGCCAAATTACTTAAGTAATGAACTCCAAGAATCGATAGAAGGAAATGTAACAGTGTATAAGTTACAAGATTTAAAACTTGGAAAGAAGGATACAGAAGCGACTGTGTTGATCAATGTTTGGCTATACGCGATCACTGCCAAGTTGGTTCCGTGTGTTTTAATGTGTATATTTGGAAGTTTGTTGATATATAACATACACGTCAAAATACGACAACGTAGAAAAGTGTTGCAGATTTCTGGAAACAACAGTGTCCGTCTGTCTGAACATTCCCGCACCACCAAAATGTTGTTGACGGTTATTATTCTCTTCATTTTAACGGAGTTTCCACAAGGCATCCTGATCGTGTGTAGCGCATGCGTAGAGAACTTTTTCGACACGGTATATCAGCCTCTCGGTGATGTGATGGATATCACAGCGCTCGTGAATAATTCCATCAACTTTCTCCTGTATTGCTCAATGAGTACGAAATTCAGACAGACGTTTGTAGAGATTTATTTCGGACGTTTCAGAAGGCCGAGAACCCGGATGGAAAATGGCGTCACATTTGCAGAGTTAAAAATGACGAAGAACGATTCTCACAGTAACAACAATATAATTTGTCACCACTCATGACAACCATAACTTGAACATAGGCCTCATCATTTCCACTTTTGAAACTTTGACACTTCTATTTGCGCATAAGACGTTTTATCCAGCATGACGTTTTACATATGGGACCAATTACGCCAAAAAGAGACCTTCTGTTTATCAATGTTTTCTTCTTTCCCTCGACATTCTTTCAATGTTTTCCAAAGCTGTTTTTCTTAGAATCGTCCTAATCAGGATTTGTTCGGAAGAGCATTTTCATTTAACAAATATGACGTTGCCACAGGATCTTAGTGTAGAAACGACTAATGGAAAAGAAGAAACGCGTGAAGGGCGGCATTTCGTTTTCCCTTAAATATTTATATGATGTGAATTGTCTTTTGCATTTAACACTTCAAAAAAGACATGGTTTGACGTCCCTGGAAGATAAAGCTTTGGTAAACATTTACACTTGAGAAGAAAATGCTGATTATCTTCTTTTGTCTCAATATTGTCTGTGTAATTTAATACGGAAATCTTATATAACAACGTCAATTTTGTCGCCTCCAACATCTTTCAAATTAGGCCACCCTTAACTTTTTCCGTTTAACGATAAGATAGCTAGATAATATCCATTAGGCATGTTTTATTGTTCCTGTTCATACCCCATACGATGAAATCATTTTTATCATATGTGACCCATCACGCTAAAAGGGAACTTATCGGATGTGTCACTGTGAAAAATATCGACCCTAGTCAGTCTGCGCAATCCGCGCAGCCAGACTAGGTCCGATACTTTTCACGTTTTATAATTTTCTGAGTCTGGAATGTTTTCACTACCTTACCATATGTCCATTTGCCACATGTGATAACTGGTTAACCTTTACGGAGTCTGATCAGTTTGTCATAATTTGGATCTTTGGAACTCTGATAATGCCCCTTTTAGCGTGACGGGTCACATATTTGTTATCGTACATGTTTTGCAAATCACCCGAAAACGAGACTCATTACACCCATATTAGCAAGTAGTTTTCATTGTTTACAAACAATTTGTCTAATAGCATAATTTTCTACTTCTTTCCCAATTTACAGCTATAGTAATTGTAAAGGTAGTCCAGTTCATCTCTTATGAGATTCCTGCGACGTCGGATATTTTCATGCGACGCCTTAACCCTATTCCGGACTTTTAGGGTCCATTGGACCCCAAGGGGTATTTTGGGTATATCTACGGTGTCATTTAAAAAGCTACAGCATTTATATTTTAGGTAATCTATACCAGTCCATCGATGGTTCTTGGCACAAAATATTTTCCATATACACTGAAGGGTTTTCATACTATAACCAAAAAGAAGCTTGGGGTCCATTGGACCCCAGTTGGGGTCCACTGGACCCCATATAGAATTATATAGGCAATATTGAAGAAATGACGATATTTTTCCATTTTAACTAGGAATGTACTCTCTTGTACACATTATTAAAATAAGTTGTGTTTGAACTGGTGTTTTACTTACCTAAATGGTGTAGAGATAGTTTCGTAAAGTTAGTACATCAAAAATAAGCAAAATCTGAGATTGACAGAAGAACGAATACAGAAAATCAACAAACTGATATATATGAATAATGATTCCTAAAATGTATTATCCTCGGTCCATTAAATGTACATGCGAAATTTCATCTTGATCTGATCAATACAGAAGCTGTTATTCAACTTCAAAGTAAAAATTTGCTTCTCGTGTCAATTTACCCCACCCATTTTATTAGCCATTATCTCCAAAAATAAGCCATCTTCAGAATTTTTACACATACAAATTAATGATATTATGTAACCCTGTCTATTTTTGAGCCCTTGTTGCAACCCATCCTTTCAAGAATATAGGCCTTGTGGTTTTGGAGAAAATGACATTTTTGTAATTTTGAACAGACGGGTAGGTGAACAGATGGACAGACAGACAGACGAATGACAGTGTACGATCACAGTACATTATCCTCGGCACTTTGTGCTAAGGTAAGCTAATAAATCAATGTAATTTAACAATTCACATTGACACATGATTTGCATTTTGCATGCATTTTTGTAATGGGTTCCAGTGGACCCCAATTGACCTTTAACGTAAGTTTAAGCCACTGACCGGAATAGGGTTAAACATTCGTTACGTATCCGGCGTATTCGGGCGACGTCGTAAACATTATGTGGTGGAATGTTCCGCTGCCGAATCTTTACGACGTCGCCCGAATTATTTCGACCTCCCATTAGTCTCATAAGGGTTGGACTACCTTAAGATAATATATGTATCATCCATTTCCGTCCATGTTTTGATTAATATTTTCATCTGTTGTAAAACAATGAAGTAAAACGACGCGTCTGATTTTTATCTTGATCCATAGCCAAACGGTAAATTCTAGAGGTGTCCAAATTTAAAGATGTTGTAGACTAATCTATTTTTTAAATGTGTAGGCGACTTGAGCAATTTCTGCTCTCTTTATACTGTATTTCTACGAGGGTCGTTCAATTAAAAGTCACAGTGGTACTAATGGTCCACTATAAGTGGAAGTGTATCAAAATAAAATTGGGTCAAACTGACCTTCAGATGCCCCCTCCCAGGCAATTCCCGTAGAGCTAGTACCAAACCAAATGTTGCTGCAGACTCCGACATAACCAAACAAGACGGAATGATTACTGTGCAACAAATAGCAGTTCATCGGGGACATGCTGTACGATTATGACGAAACGGTTGAAATTCAGACAGGTTTGCGCCCCTTGGGCCCCTCACCTGTTGGCGAAAGAACAGAAATCCACTCGTGAAAAGGTTGCAAAATATATTTTACAATAATGCGAAAAATGTGACAAACCTTGGCTTTCTGAGATTTATACATATAATTAACGATCTGGAACCATAATGGATTTCGGTTATTATCGCCGATGATCGGGTATTTACGGCACTCGGTTATTTCCGTGAAACGCACTTCGGAGAGATTCGATTTTGTTCTCACCTCGGTTTACTTTCTCGTAAATATTAATATACATCGGCCGTGTAAGCTATTTAAAGTGTATTTTTCTGCATAGATAGAGATAATTCTCGTATTTCTCGTTGTTAGTAGCATGAAAAATGCTTAAATATTATCGTTCTGAACACTCTGGTGATTAAACGAATATTAAACGTACAGTCATTCCATTAGAATCGGAAATACATGAAAATTACTTTCTCATGTTGTATTCTATAAATAGCAACAAAAAAGAAAGTGAAAGTACAGCGAAACAGGGAACGATTTTATCCAGTTAATCGTGACGTTAATTCGGACATACAATAGTAATTCGTTGGAGCTGTTATAAAATCTCGTAGCTACGGCTTAAATCAGGCCGTAGACTTTACGATATTTTATGACAACACTGACGGTTTATTAAAACATAACTTTAAACCCAGTCTATTGTTAGCACAAAATCCATTGCTATTTACAGGAATTTTCCGTGGTTTGTTCAATTTCAACATTTCCTTTCATAGATATTTTGATATTTTCAGTAATTTTGGGGTTATCAAGGCTTTAAACGGTAAATTTAGGCATCGACAGTGGTGACGAACAGATTTACGTCAACTATTTTTTATCGTAAAGTTACAGAAAAAAAACTTAGGAAATTCTAATCTTAGCTGCGAACATATTTTGTAAAACGCACTTACGCAAAAAAATTTGAACTTCCGTTCAAATCTACGAAAATAATGTGCGTAATTTCGTTGATTAAACGGGGCCCAGATCACTGGTAGAAATAACAGAAAAACACTAAGAGAAATGAAGAAATAACTGTTTCGATAGGCCTGCAATTGTTATGAATTTACTGATTAGGTTATAAAGAGCAAAGCACTGATATAACCTTCTCTTGACAAGACCTGGTTTTGACGTTTTTGTTTTAATTATTTGAGAAAACATTGAGAGAAAAGAAGAGGTTGTTGATTATCATCAATGTGTTATCAACAATGTGTCCCTTTTCCTCAGTGCTTTCTGTTCTTTTGGACTGGTACAGTTTTTTGGGAGGGGGGTATGTATACACCAATACACTTGATTGATTCAAGATCTATACGAATAAATGCTTAAGACCAGGCCCCGGTTTCTCGAAAAAACTTAAGTATGTTCTCATGCTCAAATCTGAGCATCGTGCTCAAATCGCACGAAATCCACGTGAACTTCAATTGAATACCAATCAACGTTGATTGGTATTGAATAGAAGTTGAGCATGAACTCATGAGAATATACTTAAGTTTTTTCGAGAAACCGGGGCCAGGATTTGGTATAGTATCAATATTGCGTATTCTGCCTTGATTTTTTTATTATTACAGTCCAATCACAATATAATGGCACATGTTTACAAATCTTACAGTAATAAACAAAAGGTAATCCTTGTTAATTTTCAGTTCAACGTTGCATGTCTTGGTTCAAATCTTGAAGGTGTAAGGGACCTGCAAGATTCGAACCATCACATGCAAATTTACAGTAGTTATGACTTTGCTATTGCGTTTTTTACAAGGGTAAATTTTGTAAACATGTGCCATAATATCGTTAATTAAAGGACTATAGGTATGTAAAGAACCGGTCACCAAACATAAATGGTCGTGTAAGATTAGCTCAATTTGATTAAAAAGGGCGTTCTTATACAGTAGAACATGACACCAATTTCAACCCTCTTCCACCCCACGAATCTTATATCATGGCGAGGAATCACCTGACGTAATATTTTCGATATTTTCCAACAATTCTGTCAAAAGATTACCGATTTGAAAAGAAGAATTTAAGCAGAGAAAGCGGGAACACTCCATGACTTTGCTGAATGCCAAGGAATAATCTTTGAAAAATCAGCTGATATGAAAGTTATTGACGACCAACCAAAACTTAATCTGGTCGTCAATAACGTTTTTATCACTTGATTTGTAAAAGAGTTACCAACCATCTGATATCGGGCGTTTTACACTTTTTTCTGTTTCAAACCGATTTCAATTTGGTCAAGTATTTACAAAATTATTGACGCTTTTCTGAAATTTAGTGTCACATGATTCCCCACCGATGTATATAATGCCCTTGTTTTGTTAATACATGTAATAGTTTATGTAGTAACTACAGGGAAATCTGGCAATGAATATTTGATAAAAATAAGTTCTTTATATAAGTTACTATGAAATATAATGTGTTGTTACATTTGACCTTACAATATTTGATGGATTTGAATGACATATTTTGGATGATCTTGTCCTTGTTTTATGCGCCCCTACTAAGTTTGAATTCATAAAAAACCAAAATTTAACGGTAACTTTTTCCCATTCTTGTTTTATTTGCACAAGTATACATTGGAGATAATTTTGATGTAGGTCTCATACCCTGCCAGTCAATATTACAAAAATTACAGATCAAGGCAAAAAATACAGTCGCAAAATCATAAACCTTGTGTATAACCAAGTGTTTTTTCTCAATTTTATTTTTCATAGTTCTGTATTTAGCTTATTTATGTTTCATACATATCTGTTGTAGCATACAAGCTGAAAAAGTCAGATATTATCATCTTCTGGGAAAAAAATATGAGATTTACGGAGTTCGGTGCTTCCCCTTTTCCCGCCTTTTTTGTAAAAGGGGGTTAATAACTAAAGAAATATATAAAATTCCAATATATCGGTAAAAAATTGTTTTAAGTTTCATTTTACCTGCGTCTTATATCATAGAAATAATATTATAACATTTCTTTTTGTATTTTCAAAAGTGTCTATTATGGTTCCAGATCGTTAAATATGGATCTACTATTTTGAGCGCCATTGGCGTGTCAATAGCAAGCAATGGTTGCGAAAAGATCAGACAAGGCCATTCATTGCCAAAAGAACTAACAGCGCGACAAAAGTTTTGTAAACAGTATTTTTCAAATGTGATGGGCGTATTGCTCAAATCACTGGTCATGGTATTTTGGCAAAAGTGAGAAAATATCACGAAAAATGCAGTTCTTGGACCGGCTAAAAGGGCATGTGCCTAATCTATGGTAACGAAGCTGTCCACGAGTGTCCTCTTGTCCAAAACGTCCAGAAAGAGAAACATGCTACACAGTGTCTTCATCAACCCTCATAGCATGGCTTTAGCCCGCATGGCTCTTTTGTCTGCCCTATGCTGACGAAATCCCTCTCTGACCGTCGATATAGGTCCTGATCTTCCTTATGCAGTGCCATTTAGCAGTGTCAAAAACAGTAATTTGGCTTGGCCTATGTCGAATGTATTTTTTGGTAGCCATTATGAAAAGGCTCCTCTCAGATTTTACGTATGGTAACATAAACAGCCATTCTCATAAGCAGTTTCTACGTGTAGCCAGCACACGGACAAAATGAGCAAAACCTCTCTGGAAAGTTTTCATTCAATTCTACTTCATGTGTTGCTACTCCTACATCCGACAAGTTTAGTTTACTTTCATGTAGAGAAGCCCTAACTCACGTATAAAAGAACTCGTTTACTATAAATGTGATCAATATGGGTGAAAATTGAGCAAGGTTTTTGAAAAACGGCATTTATGACATTTAACACCGCCACAGATCGCGATCACATTTGCAAGCAAACACGAAGCCTGATTAACCCTTTCCCAAACGACAAAATTTTAGGGTGATCCTCTTCAAATGTTTCCTTAAATGACAAAATTGATGTTATATAAGATAGGATTTGTGTAAAATATGGCACAGAAAATATTGAGACAAAAGGAGAAATTGCTGGTTATCAGCAGTTTCTTCTTTTGCTTCAATGTTTTCCAAAGCATTCTCTATTAAGGACGTCAAAACCAGGTCTTGTTTGAGAAAAGATTAAGACCCAAACTTTGTTGTCGCCCATCAAGAATTTGTAATAAAATAACTCGAATGTTGATCAGAATGTGCGTAAACGTAGTCTGAACTGGGTCCACGGTGGTCTTATATGCCGCTGTAAGGGCCTTTTCCCGGATAGCGGCACGATTCTGTGTCTGTTTTCAATTATCACTACAAATTAAATTGTCGCATTCTAGTCAGCACCATAAAGCTCGTGTTATATTGTTTTTCCCTAGTCTAATATTGAATTTGTAGGCATAAACCTATCCATCAAAGTGACAGAACCGAGCGGGGAACTCTAGAAAAGATATGTGAACAAAATGGAGGATAGAATTTATTCGCTAGCTCTCGATTATTCTCTGCCTTTAGAATTGACGATGTTATCAAGATTTAAAAAAAAAAAAAAAAAAAAAAAAAAAAAAAAAAAAAAAAAAACGTTAAAATAATCTCAGTAACCTCGTCGATTTCCGTCTTCACCATTAAGGGCAATGTTACACGAACTCTGAACTATTTTATATCTAATAATCTTTAATTCTTTCCCACATAGATTCTCTGTATTCTTCATTTTGCTAAAAAAATGTTTATACCAGGAAATAAAGTATTTCCCTGGTATATACGCATTTTGTGAAAAGTACATGAGAAGAAGAACAAGTCGAATATCAGTTTTCCCCCCATTGTTTCCTGTGTTTTTGTTTACGTGTATAAAGTTATTTTATCATTCACTTATCATTGGTTTAAGTTTTAAGGTAGTATACCTCTAATGAGATTCTCACGACGTTGGAATCATTCGGACGAAGTCGAAAACATTCGGCGGTGGAACTTTCCACTGCCGAATGTTTACGACCGCCCCCGAATAAGTTCGGATACTTAACGACGCCGCTCGAGAATATCCGATGTTTTATGAATCTCAAAATGGCCACATTACGGGTATTCTACCTTAATTTGACGCGGTCAACACATTTGGTATTCGGGAATGAATAACAGCGAGATCGATGTTACATGGATTATACAGAACGTTCCTAGAAATGATCATGATAAAAGAATTATTAAGGCTGTGTTACATTAAGGATTACAATCCATTATTAGATACCAATCACTTTGTGCATCTTCGTACGTCCGTGACAACGGAAATTATCGAGAGATGCCATCGTCGTCTTCTGGGCGTCATAATCGGCGTAAGAAGTTGACGAGGTATAGGCCTACCCTTGTCAATTTCCGTTGCTACGGATGACTCCCGAAGATAAGTGTATTGTAGTTGGTGATAGGTTGTAATCCTTACAGACTTTATTTTTTTCTTATTTGTAAATACTTAATTTGATGTTTGTTATCAGTGATAACTGTTTGAAAAGTAATTCCAAATAAAATTTATTAAATCTCAAAGCCATTTCTTATTTCTAATTCTTTCCCAAACGATGACACTTTCTACGTAATAACCCGGTTAATAAAGAGATTATGTGTATAGAAAACCTTGCTGACAATTTAATTGCAGGTAATTAACATTTTCTCTATACTCTTCATTTTTTTATTGCATAGAGAATTTCGACACGAAGTCTTTCGGAAAAAATCAAAGAAAAGAAGAAACTGATTATAACCAGATTTTTCTTCTTTTGCTTCGATATTTTCTTTGCTACATGCTATATATATTTGATCTTTTTGAACATCCATTTTGTCGTCTGCAACAGCGTTTTACGCACTCCCAAACAAGACCTGGTTTTGACTTCATTAACAGAAAAGGCTTGGGGAAACATTGAGACAAAAGAAGAAACTGCTGATAACTGTTGTTTGCCTCAATATTTTCTTATCTATAACATAAACATTTTAGCCTTTTGTAGTCATTTACTTTGTCGTCTGCAACCCCTTTGAATTTGGACCACCCTAAAATTGTGTCGTATGGAACAGTCAAAATAATTGTCCTTTGAGTTTAGTATGAATGGAGATCATTAAATTTCGTCTAGTTAGAGGTGAAAACAAGTATTAGGAAAATTCATAATAGAGCCAGGATCTGGAAAACGTCCCTTAAGGCTTTTGAGCCCAACATAGATCCAGATCAGCCTGTGCATACGCACAGTCTGATCAGGATCCATGTTGTTCTCTAATAGCTTCTTCACGACCTGTAGTAACTTTAATGAGATCAGCATGGATGCATATTGAACTGCATTTGACGACAGACTAATCTTGAAACTCAAATTTTAAAAATGCTATAAGGGACATTTTTCCAGATCCCGGCTCAATTATTATATTATTACAAAAAGGTCTGGCAATGAAAAGTTTCAATGATCCGTCATTTAAGAAAAAGGGAAAAACTAGGTGAATTATTTTAGAGGGAATAGATATCCAAGGTCCCTTTACCCTTTTCTACACGACATTCTTTTACACTCTTCCAAAGCTTTTGTACATGAAAAAGCATGTGTTAATGGAAACAAAAAGTATACACTCTTAATCAAATAAATTTTTGAATGAAAGGAGAACAAAATAAATATTTTATTTAGAATTACTTGTTCATTTCCACATCCTGCACCCAGTGGCTCATTAAGACGTTTAAAGAAAGATTAACCGTCCGTATTTTCCCGAATATTGCCGATGATTGACGGGTTTCTCCGGAATGAAAATTGGCTGATTTATTATTTCCGGACTTCTCAAAACGTCAATCAAGACGACAGGCGTGTCGATTTCACGAGGAAATTCACAAGACCAGATATTACTGGAACTAATCTACGGAAATGTCCGCTTTCTGGGACGGAGGCGCTGTCAGCTGTAGCTGTCATTTGTAACCGTAGTAAAGTACTGGTTATCACCATTAATTTGGCTCTCATATTTTTCTGGTGTTGTCTTTCTTGGCGACAGGAGTTGTTTGAGAAAAGATTAATGTTACATCCTACCAAATTTCAAACGTTGCATTTTCGTTGCGCCTGTCTTGTCTGCTACACTAAGTAACCTGAGATCAGTTCGCTACATCTCTAAGTATAATATCGATGCTTTTCAACAACAACAACAAAACCCTCCCAACTGCAGATTGTCTAAAGCTGCAGTTACGAGATTTTTGTTGAAAAGTGACAATATATATAACAATAGGACAATGCGTCCATATCACGGCCGTGGCACGTCTAAAATAGGGGACACGTGCAGTATAATTTTGGCCGTAATGTGGCCTTAAAATAGACGCGAAATCGTATGTGACCGCGCCTTAAAATATAACGAACGGGTTCCTTTAAAAGAATGGCCCTTTGATAATAACTCAAGAAAAACATGGTTTTGGCCCCCGTGAAGGGAGAGGCTTGGGAAAACATTGAAACAAAATAAGAAAATGATGAAAGAACTTTCTCCCTTTGTCTAAATATCAAAATTTAATAGCATTTTTCATCAACACAAAATTTGTCTTTTGTAGTTTCTTTAAATTTGAAAAGTCCAAAATAGGCTACTCTTTGTAGGGAAATTAAGAAACGTTGAGGAGGTTACCATTATTTTCCTCCAGGATCAAGAGATGTTTGATTAATTTGACATTAGGCTTTCTCTTAGCACAGGGGAAATAACCTCTGTATGAAATATTCCTTCATAATTGTCGATTGATTTCCCTTGACAATAGAAAATTACGCTATTGTAATTTGGAAATAAAGTGTTCAAAGTGTTTCTTTGTACTATTTTAACTCTCTCTTTAAATGATATGACTCTACTTCTATTCTCTATTTCTTAAAAAAAGACCTTTGACCTTATTATTCTATATTTCAAAATTACACAAAATACAATAACGGATAAACAGATTTAGAAGCGCTGGATGCCTTCATGCAACAAGCCATAATAATTTATGCCTAATCTTGACGTGCCAATGATTCAGAGAAAAGAGATCAGATTGAAAGCTAGTGAAAGGGCCTTTTCTGTACATATTTATTGTGCTTTAACATAAAACAGTTCGTAAGATGAAGACGTTGAACAGCTCTGTCTAGATTCCCCTCCACTAAATGGGAGAAGAAATGACAAACAACTAAAAAGCAATAGTCTCACCAGACACAACTTCGACTCAAGATTTGCCAAAATAACGCAGGCTTAGACCAAAGAACAGTAAAAAGCACTACAGAGGGAAAAGAAGAAAATGGTGATAACCTGTATTTTCTTCTTTCCCCCAATGTTTTCTGTGATGATTATTAAAAAACGTCATATCTATATACATGTATTATATAATATTATAACAAAATTAATATTTATCCGTTAGCATTCTGTCCCAAACAAGCGTTGGTAGAAAACCAGACTAAAAGACGTATTTGGTGGCGAAATTAACGAACAGGAATTTGTTCTATTCTAGATAGCCTACTTCCTATTCTGAATTACGCAAAAGCAATCGTATCACCGTGATATCAATTTTGTAGTCTGCAACATATTTGAATTTTAATCAATCAACAAGTTTCGTTTAACCCATTACCACACAGTGACTCCTTTTGACTCCCCACAAGATAATGGCTTTGGAAACATTGTGGAAAATGAAGAAATTGCTTGTGACAAGCAATTTCTTCATTTACCACAATGTTTTCTACCAAAAAAAAAACAACAACAACAACAACAACAACAAAAATGTAAATTTCATTCTCTTAAAATTGTCGTCTGCAACATCTTTGATTTTGGACCAACTTGAAATTTTGGTAATGGGTTAATTCACTTATTTATTTATTGTTTCGGTAAAGGGTTCACTAGGCAGATGTTGCTCCAGTTTAAGTGTTGATGAACGGACGCTATTCAATAGCCCATTTAACAACAAAGGGCGCTAGCTGTCCCCAAAATAACGAGCAATGTATCGATTTTATATCAGATGATCGGGCGACTCAGTCATTAATCGATACATGAAGCTGCGGATGACAAAGTTATCGGATGTTTTCCGCCTGACTAATGGATGGGTTCCGTGAAAACCGCTATTTACTGCTCACAATGGAATACATGACTATTTACATGTCTAGAATGGAGGACTAAACAGAATAAAGAGGTTTGGTTACTTTATATCATCTTAATATTTGTTATCGCCTTTACTCTTTCTCCCTGTCTTCTCTCTGTCTTCCGCTCCCTCATTCTCTATCTCTCACTCGGACACACCCATCTTTCTTTCTTTCTCCTTCTATCTATCTGCCTTTCTCTTATCTCACTATTATAAAACTTCTCTCTACCTTCTTTCTCCCTCTTTCCATTTGCCTCTCTTGTTTCTGTTGAGTGAAAATGTCGCAATTATCGTTTTCAATCGGAACTAAGATTGTTGGCTGAGCCGGAGATCGAACCAATATGTGGCGGGTGTTACATGTACCTAGAAATATTGTAAGACGTTACCTAGACGAGGTAACTACGTAACTTGCAGCAGCAGACGTCATTTTTTTTTATCTCGTACACTGATCGTCTGCTCCATACATCTATTCTGTAAAATGCATCAGCCTCTGTAAGGTGCATCTCGTGAATATTGTGTGAATTCAGGATTAGTTGTGCCAACAATACGACCAGGTATAAATGAACCAAGATCTGGTAAAAAGAGCATATACAGCTACTGCGTATATAAATGATATTATAAGGGACCTTTTCCAGATTTAATACAGGTAAGTCCAGAATCAGTTTGATGATAATCTTTTCTTTACATGTATTTTGTAAAATGCTACTTTATGTACTCAATTTTTGTACATTACAGTCCTCTCCAACTGAAAAAGTTCAAGTGCCATAGTCAGACAGCAATAATTATTATTATTATTATTGTTGTTATTGTTGTTGTTGCTGCTGCTGTTGTTTTGATTTAGCAATAACAAATAACAGAACAGAAATATAAGCCCCATCAACGAGTTTTTACTTCCTCTCCATATACAAACACAAGTATTTCCTGCATGGTTTCCGCATTTCTGACTTATCAAACAAAAAGGTGACCTCTTGTTGCCTCCCCTAAGTGTCAAAAGTATCTTAAAAACATGGCCCCGTCTCTCTTTTTCCTGTTATATTTCATTTATAACAATCATAGACGTACTTGTTTATGGCCACTGAACATCGACAAGAATCATTTTTAAAATCGAAAGTCACCAAAAATCGGATGAGTCAAACTCTTTATACCTCGACGTAAAATGATGTCCCGTAAGACCTTCACACGATGAGTTGTATCGGTTTTAGAGACTTTTCAGATGGCGATTTTGTGTCGTTTTACCAGGGCGTCGGTTTTATTTGCAAGTGTCCATTATCTCTGTTTCTATTGATGCTATTGCTATGAAAATCAACACATCAATCTTTGATCATAATATCAGTCTCTAGACAAAAAAATATTACTCTGATATTTGATTTAGTGGAATTTCAATTTTTAAGCCTTTTCGGACGTTCTTAGTTAAGTTTTTACGTGCAACTGTCATGTTTCTGTGATAACTTCGTTTATGCTAGAGCTAATATAAATGCTTTCAAACTTTGCATATATACTTCTATGACCAAAGTGTCAGTCTCTAGGCAAAGCATCGTTACTGTGGCATTGAAATTGTAACCTTTTTTTCGGATGTTTTTGGTTATAACGCATTACATGCAACTGTCATGTATTAGTTCTTGCTATTTAGTTCATTCTATACATGAAATTAATAACTTACAAAAAAATCTCGAAATGTGCCCTTACAACACTTTAAAAGACCGCCATGAATCTAGATTAGTTTGTACCAGAATGCAGACCAATTCCGCCCCAAGAGTTAATGCCGGGACATACGTCTCGTCCAATCAGATATGCTGTTATATATTTTAGATTTAGACAATCGATTTAGAAATGTTGGTGGACGGACCATGTTTTATCAAGGCTTATTTAAAGGCTAGGAAGGATTTTCTACATAACATCAGAACTAATGTATATATATTAGAAGGTGTATTTGCTTTTTAGAACCAAACAATTGTGTTTTATTGTTTATCAAACCCTATGCTGTGGGCTCTCATTAGGATCACCTCGACGAGTATGAATTTTAAATAACAATTTTAGAATGTATTTCGTAGGTTTTTAAAGGAGAGATTTTAAATGGTAAGACAAAAATATAATATCTTTTCCGAAACTGAAAGGTTTTACTTGAAATTTGGTCATGTTGTTCACAAATAATGCGTCATTTATACTGATAGTTACATTATCCCAAAACCTGCAAGAATTATCTTAACGTTCCGGACCCATAATGGGTGTAATTGGTAGAAGCACTTCTATTAGGTAGATTTCCACGAAAGTTGGATATGCTGTAGACATCAATAAATAAAAATGTTTTATAATGTTTAAAATGTTTTATATTTTCAATTATGTGAATCCAAGGGCAGATAACTGGCATTAAAGTTTGCACTGATGTCTATGGGAAAATATCTATTTCGTGAATGTTTTTTTTAAACTAGGGATAATTCCGAGATATTAAAACGGTAGAAAATTGACAATTATCATTTCTCTCCATAACATACAAAAATAAAGTATTTTTACCCTAAACACTTTGTAAAAATGGATTTTTATTGCGTGTGATTCAAGGGCAGATAATCCACTAAACTTACATAACGAAGGGAAATGATACATCATATTCAAGTCAGAAACATTTTACTGATTATTTACCATTCACAACCATAACATGCCATTTTGAGTTTTGACATACAGTGTATATAAAATTGATGTACGATATCAAACAATATCGGTTATATTTGTATTGTAGCTCAATTATTATTCAATTACAGCAATTATGGTTCCAGGACCTTAACTTGACATACAAATTGTTACTTGCATTTGCATTTACACCAACGATTTACCCTCTGTTTCTGCTCTAAATAACAATTTTACAGCTCACAAATGAGTCACAAAACATCGCATTACAGAATCGTTGTTTATGTTATCTTTTCTGTGCATCATTTTCCAGAATCGGTATATCTGCTCCAGCATAAACAATTCTCAAGTGTCAGCTCCTGTCTTAACACTTTACCAAACAACACATTGTTTTGACGTCCTTTAGTAGTCCATGCTTGGGAAAACATTGAAGCAAAAGAAGAAAGTGCTGATAACCAGCACTTTCTCCTATTGCCTCAATGTTTTCTGAACTATTTTATACACAAATCCAACCTTGGTTTACATTAGTTTTGTCGCCTGCAGCAGCTTCTGATTTGGATTACCCCAAATTTTTGTCGTTTGGAAAAGGGTTAACACTTTACCAAACAACACATTGTTTTAACTTCCAAACCAAGCAAGGTTTTGGAAAAACAGAAAGAAAGTGTTGTTTGCCAGTATTTATTTTTCGAACTTTGTTTTAATTGCAACTCATGATCAACATGTAAATAAGTAGAGAATTGGATAAACGCATGTTGCAAGAATCATGGAAACTCGATTACATTATGACATAAAGAGATTATTAGTTAGGTTTATCAACAAATGAAACTAGCTGCAGGTGGATTTTCTGTGATATATAATTGGAGGAGTATCAACGTGTTTACAGGTAGATTTTAATGAACAAAACAGTTTTCTGTATAATGTTTTCATTTCGTAATGCGAACAAATATAAAGTGACAGACTGACATCGGTCAGTGGTCAGCCTGATTCTGTTTTTTCTGCATGTTACATACATTTGTTTAGTGAATACGCAATTAATTGTAGAAAGCAGTGTATACTATCTCTGATCTCTCTACTTAGGTCGATCAGGAGGAACTCGGAGGGGTGTTGATTGTGAATTGTCCAACAAGATTAACCCGGGATATCTGCATAATATGTAATGACCCCACTTCGTCAATGTTTTGTTAAGACGCTGAACTAACGGACTTCGCGCACGAAAATTAAATTGTCCCGGGTTAATTTGGGTGGACAATACATGGTGCATTTTGTTTTGGTGGAAACTTTATATGAGTGGGGATCTGGAAAGAGACTTTTGTTGCACTTGAGACTAGCGTACATGCATACTCACAGTCTGATCAAGATCCATATTGTTCCCTAATAGCTTCTTTTTAACGCGTATAGCGTAACGTAGTACATGTTTTGATCCTGATCATACCTCACTTAAGAACATGCAGATTTTAATCCAGCATTTAAGGGTCCTTTTCCAGGGCATAGCTCATTATACTGTTACAGATAGAAACGTCCCTATCTCTAGCAAGAGTGAAAGTATCTTTATCGACGTGGCTATATCCCAAAATAGGGAACGATTTTTTCCAGTCAACCATGATGTTATTTCGGACAAACAACTGTATTTCTAACTCTTACACAAGCAAGGCATGGTTTTATCAGAAATCCTGTACGGAAAATAAGAAAAGCTTAACCATCAACAGTTTGAGTTAGAAAAACAAAATGGCTGTATTAGTTTACAAAATAATTATGTAGTGCGATTAAGTTTTTCAATCTCTTGAAAAAGGCAAATTTTGCCGAAATATTGAATTGAGTATTTTATAATAGTGTTTTATTGTATTCCCTGAGGAATAATATTGTGATATTGTGTTATTTCCACTCCTGGAAGAGGAAAAATGGATCCACTACGGAGCATACAGAATGTAGTGAGTAAGCAACTGTATTTCGTTGGTGTTGTTATAAAATCTCGTAACTACGGCTTGATTCAAGCCGTAGTTGCGATATTCTATAACAACGCCGACGGTTTATCAAAACATAACGCCAACCAAATCTATTGTTAGCACACAATTCATTGCTATTGCACTGTAGATGACATTTATATTATACCAGAAACTCTACTGCTGCTGAATTCTTGTGATATTTCCAAAGATCTTCATGATTAATTAAATATGTGTCGGGGTATTGCGTTGGTTTAAACTTAAAACGCTAAAACTTTTGGCGAAACTTTTAATCTAAATTTAAAGTAGAGTACCATTTTACTAGTTCTGACATAGAATGGTGATATGAATTTTTCATAATAAGCAGATTCGAAAGACAATACAACAATTATTTCTCTAATCATGTGAACGGATGTTTAACACAATTTTAAATAGTGTAGGGACAAATGGCAATACACATGTTCTGATTTAAAGATGAATATCAAATAATTCTTTCACACTCATTTCTTAATAAACGGCAAAAAAAGCGAAAAACAAAAACACAAAAAAAGAATAATAACCGTTTATATCAAGGATGTTGATTTATTTATTAATTCATGCAAACGAACAAGTGTTTACAAACCCGATTGTTTCGGAAGGTTAATTTGGGAAGGATTAAATGTAATATGAAGTACAAAACCATGTTCTGACACTACAATCTATTCATCATTAATTTGTAGGAAAATTGGTTCCATATTGTTCGCATCATATAAACCCTTTCGCAACCGACTTGTCTAATTCAAATCTAGATGCAAGTGGTAAATACAATGTAACTAAAAGGATAACGTTTAGAACTTAATTAATGTTAAAGACACTCGTGGGAAAAGGAGAAACTGTTGATGGTTAAGCTTTTCTTATTTTCCGTACAGGATTTCTGATAAAACCATGCCTTGCTTGTGTAAGAGTTAATGATTCTTTTCGATTATGAGCATACTAATAAAACAGATATTTCTCGAATTCATTATACATGTTTATTACACGGCGTCACTGGTGGTGAACTAGCGACGTTTTTCGCTACAACAAGGTATAATATATATTTTGCGTTTAAATGTGAGTTTATAGATTTATTTCTAATGACAATGAACTTGTTCTAAAAACAGGCCGTGTTTACGTTTTGTATTGACAAACTGTCGGTGTTGTTATAAAATCTCGTATTGTCCAACAAGGTTATTGTTTGACCAAATTTACCTGAGACTCATCGTTTTCCGTAAGCGTATTCCGGCATTCATCGGCGTATTCGATAGTTTCCGCGTGTTTATACCCTGCGCTGTGAAAAATGTTAACTTTATTTCTGCATGATCTCATTGAACAAAGAACTAGCGTAGTGGAAAGACGCTGGACTTTCATTTACAGAGATTCAAGATCGAACCCAGCATTTTACTGATAAAACTTTTGTTAAGCTTTTTTTCTTTCTTTTTTCCTACGAAATGGAATACTTAATTAATGTATTAATTTATTGATTGATGAAATACTCATTTTTTTAATTTTCACAATAATTATAGTTCACTAAATATCTTTTCCAATTTTATCATAATCTTTATTCGTTCATTTATCATTTATAATCTTCCCTTGAACGTTGCTGACGTGTTGGTCTCTCGCAGCTTCTCTGGAATCAAAAAGACATTGACCCTGCTTACTCCAATTGTATTGATGGTTAAGCAAGGAAAAAGGTTCTTGATTAAAAAAAATTGCAACATCAGCAAACGCGTTTTTATATTACCTGTATCTAAACGGTTTCGACATTTCTTGAATGACTACTTAAAGTGAAAGGATTCAGGTGAACTGATTGAGGTTTACATAAAGTATGCATGCATTTGAAAAAAAAAGAAATAAATGTTGAAAGTAAAAATATTTAAACAAAAGCGCTACTGGGATTCGAACCACGGACATGTAGTTTACAGAAGAGACGCCTTACACACTAGACCACTATTATTCGGTGGATATTGTAAAGTGTATAACAGTACTTATACAGATTATAGTCCCGATGAAGAAAATACGGAAAGACCCGAATATTAACGGAATATGCAAGGAGTCTCAGTTCAATCTGGTCAAACAATAACCCGGGACAACTTAATTTTCGTGCGCTAAGTCCGTTAGTGGAGCGTCTTAACAAAACAAAGCCGAATTGGGGTCATTACATATGCAGATGTCCCGGGTTAATCTTGCTGGACAATATAGCGAATCTATTATTGTTTGACCAAATTTACCTGAGACTCATCGTTTTCCGTAAGCGTATTCCGGCATTCATCGGCGTATTCGATAGTTTCCGCGTGTTTATACCCTGCGCTGTGAAAAATGTTAACTTTATTTCTGCATGTTCTCATTAAACAAAGAACTAGCGTAGTGGAAAGACGATAGACTTTCATTCACAGAGACTCAAGATCGAACCCAGCATTTTACTGATGAAACTTTTGTTAAGCTTTTTTTCTTTGTTTTTTTCCTATGAAATGGAACACTTAATTAATGTATTATGTAATTGATTGATGAAATACTCATTTTTTTATTTTCACAATAATTATAGTTCACTAAATATCTTTTCCCTTTTTATCATAATCTTTATTCGTTCATTTTTCATTTATAATCTTCCCTTGAACGTTGCTGATGTGTTGGTCTCTCACAGCTTCTCTGGAATCAAAATGTTATTAACCCTGCTTACTCCAATTGTATTGATGGTTAAGCGAGGAAAAAGGTTCTGGGTCCCCCAGTCTAAAACAGTTGCAACATCAGCAAACACGTTTTTATATTACCTGTATCTAAACGGTTTCGACATTTCTTGAATGACTACTTAAAGTGAAAGGATTCAAGTGAACTGATTGAGGTTTACAAAATGTATACATGCATTTGAAAAAAAATGTTGAAAGTAAGAATATTTAAACTAGAGCGCTAATGGGATTCGAACCACGGACATAAGGTTTACAGAAGGGTCGCCTTACACACTAGGCCACTATTATTCGGTGTATATTGCGAGGTGTATAACAGTACTTATACAGATAATAGTCCCGATGTAGAAAATACGGAAAGATCCGAATTATAACGGAATATGCAAGGAGTCTCAGTTCAATCTGGTCAAACAATATAACCTTGCGCTCATTATTGTCAATATTGCAGACGATTACGTTTGTTTATAAATATTCATAGCGCACGGTCACTTCGGTTTAACAATAACCACGGCTTCAATAAGCCGTAGTTACGATATTTTATAACAACACGGACGGAATACATTGTTCGCGAAAAATCGTCCCTCGCTTTGGCCGAGTTCACCACCAGTGGGCAAAGAGACCATTCTGCGTTTTACGTGGTAGCACAAAATTCGTTTAACACGGCCACCAATCCCTCTCATTCATTGCAAAATGCTATGAGCGAAATCTCAGAAGAGGGACTTCCGGCTATGAAGAAACGGGACCCATTTTGAGTAAGTAAACACACGTTGTTACTTTATATCGGTTATTTTGCTAGTTATGGGTTGAATCTCAAAAATCGCGGAATGCTATTCGATGGGGTAATGAATGATGTGTTATATTGCCAAAGCCCTTTGTCCTAGCTTACAGAGTAAACTTGCAATTACTTTCGAAGTGAGTGCACACACTTATGTTTACAAACCAAACGACACATAAACGACTCCTACGGCGCTATTATATATGCATTTTTCGAATGAGACATGTTCAGTGTACTATTTTATGGTCTCTTTTAGTATTCCGCACGTACGATTTTGAAAACCTTTGTTTATTTATGAGAAAAACAAGTATGCAATGAAGAAGAGCAGTAAGCTATGAAGAAGCCAGAGTAGCTATGAATAAGAGGGAGCAAGATATGAAGAAGCGCGGACTTCATAATTCTTTCTTGGCACTCACATATACTGAATGGTTATGCGTTTAGGAAGAATTGAAGACAGAAATTCCAATATTTTTTACAAATTTCCATTTGAAAAATCAAATTCTAGACGATAGAACGATATTTATTGTTATGCAGCTTAAACATGTATTTAATGGCGACCGGTTACTTACAGGCGTGTAGGACTGGAAACATTTTTAATGGAGGGGGGGGGGGCTAAAATCCCTGTTCTGGCTATTGTCGGAATTTTGGAGGAACTGAATTGGATTTCCCCAAAAATTTTCAGTGCAAAATAATGACAATTCAGCATTTTGGGCAGGACTTTTTGTGGGGTGGGGGTCTTAGCCCCTCCATGCCCCCACTTGTTACTACGGGCCTGACTTATTATCACGTGGAAATGCATTTTTAGAACATACATGAGAATTGTTACTAAAAATATTAACAAATCGACATTATCAAAACGAGGCTCCCAAAACACGCGGAGAAAACAATGACGTCGCACGTGCATTCAATCAATATACAGCGATAAAGCGCACGTGCATTCAATATACAGTAATAAAGCGAAGTTTGAAGTGGAACAAAAATACTAAAATTGAATGAATTCGTTAATAGCCTGTAAGATGGTTATTTTATTGGATTTACGGTCAAGCGTTCCCCGTTTAAAAATTTCGACTTTTGCCTCTAAGGACGACTTCCGGAGGCTGTCGTGTGTGTGTGTGTGGGGGGGGTCTTAGAGGAAATAACATAATTCTGATCAACTTTCAGATTGATCGGACGAAAATGTGGCCTCTAGGGTGCATACAAGAAAAAATAACCGACGGACGCATGGCGGACACAACGCAATGACAAAAGCTCGACTGGCCGCTAAAAACATGTAAATAAGATCTGTTTTCATTCAAAATACATGCAATGTATCTTGCGTAGGCTTAAAATTATTAAAATGTTAGGGTTCTTATACGGTTTGCCTAGTTTTGCCTAAATAGTTTACAATGACATTGGCGTCCGCATGTGCAGGCCTATGTTATTTACATCATTATATCATCATTCCAAATATAACCACACTGTATACTGAAAAGTCTTGAAGTAGGCTAATTTGGAAATTAGATTGATCTTACAATCCCAAATGTGAAATAGTACATGTATTAACAATAAATTCGTATCACTTTCCGGGCGAAAATTATAGCGAAAAGGCAAAATTAAGTCAAAAACCCGACGCTTTGAATATCCGAGCTCTTATTCATAGCGTATTATATCTTCTTCATATCTAGTCCCCTTTATTCATAGCTGATCTCTCTTCTTCATAGCGTATTACTTTTTTAGCTTTTTCTCTCTATCAGAAAATCAGTCATTGGATTTTAATGGATATATATATAAGATAAACATTCGAAGCTTATGGGACCTGTATAGAAGGGAATTATAGTAGTATTTAAACCATAATTTTTCGATCAATTTTCAATTTCTTCAAAACACAGCACTGTGATCGCATGACACAGCAGTTTGAAGCAAACATGGTGAGACCATGCCGAGAAGACATACTCCAAAAGAAGTTTAAATATACTCACCATCGAATAGCATTCCCCGATTTTTGAGAATCAGCCAAAAACTGGCAAAATCACCTATTTAAAGTAACACCGTGTGTTTACATTCACAAAATGGGTCCCGTTTCTTCATAGCCGGAAATCCCTCTTCTGAGATTTCGCTCATAGCATTTTGCAATGAATGAGAGGGATTGGTGGCCGTGTTTAAGTCAGAAACAGCAGCGTTCGGGACAAGCCTCATTTTGAGAAGCATTTAGGGCGTTATTTGTTAGAATATGGCGCGCGAAAAGGGTCTAAAGTCAATATAGCGCTAGACTTATAATTACAATAGGGTAGACCGCTAAAATAGCGGTCTACCCTTATATTTTTAGCGGTCTACCCATAAAAAATTTGGTCTACCCATAAAATAAGGGTAGACCGATATTTCAATTAACGGTCTAGCGATAAAATTACCGGTAGACCGCTATTTTTATCGGTAGACCCCTATTTTTTCGATAGCCAATCGCAGAGCTCGTACTTTGCGGTCGTTGATATTCCCGGTGTGTTGAGGATGTAACGAGCCATTTCATTGGCTAATGAGATTTCGAGCAGAAGGGTCAAAAATAATTATTAGATCGGTCTACCGGTAATTTATCGCTAGACCGTTAATTGAAATAGCGGTCTACCCTTATTTTATAGGTAGACCGGTATTTTTATCGGTAGACCGCTAAAAATATAAGGGTAGACCGCTATTTTAATTATAGGTCTAGCGCTATATTGACTTTAGGCCCTATTCGCGCGCCATATTTGTAGGCCTACACGTATAATCCATTTTTTTTCACCTGAAAGGGTGTGTCTAAGCAAAGAGGTTATTCGACGAGTTTACTGCTCGATATTTTGGTTGAGATAAGAGAAAAACGTGCGGGACGAGCATGAACACATTTCGAAATTGAAAGAATGTTCAATTGTAAAATGTGTTGTAATAAAACCTCATAACTACAGCCTGATACACACTGTAGTTATAATGTTTTGCAATAATACCGACGATTTACCGCTAAGCGGCAAGGCTGTTTCTCCTCAAGCTAAATGTAATGAACCGTTTATTTGGCTCCGCCCTTTCTCCCGAATTAAAACAGAATATACCAATGTCCAAGGACACATTTAGGACAATACCAGGATATTGGTAAATACGCCATTTAATGCTCCTATAAAACTGTCTGTCGACCTATGAACCAATGGAAGTCGACACAGCTCTTTGAACTTGACAGGTGGATATATCTGATATTTCCCTGAATCCTATCACCATTTTATTATTAATAGGTCTATAATTATATACATGACCAGAAATGCTAACAGAAACCATTCTGGATTGTAAAAGCGCAATTCAGACGAAATTTATAATATCCGCATAGTTGTAAGTAGTAATTGTGGTAAGTAGATGTAAGTAAAGTCTAAAGTCGGGATGCAGAGAAGGAGCCCAAATAGCATTTGAAACTACCATGGTTCCAGATCAGTTTGTAACCAAGTACAGGCTAATAACCAATGTCATTTCTATATCTGTTACCGTCACGAAGAAGTAATTAGAGAACAACTTGGGTTCTGATCAGACTGTGCGTATGCACAGGCTGATCTGAATCCATGTTGGTCTCAAATGCCGCAAATGGCTCTTTTTCCGTCTTTATGCTCAAACTTATATTTTGTGATAACCAATGAAACTTTCTTCTTTCAGGCTGCTCGTTCATGATGGAGGACGAGAACGAGGAGGTTACGATGATTCTGGCGGCCGAAACTGCACGAACGAGGCGTTACGATTATTTACGGAGAAGACCGAGACCTGGCGAGGATAAACACACTCAAACAGTAGGGATATTGTCCCCCTTTCCAATTATGTATGAGCTGTGATGTCAAAAAGGTTCGAACTGCCGATAAAATTACCTCGATCAAGCCCGATCAAGCGATAGAATACAGAATACAGAATCTCATTCGGCATATGTGATCGGGAATGCTCGAGGTGATCGAGCTTGATCTGCACCGCTCGTGCTTCTGTGTCGATTTTTTAAGCGTCAAACATAATTATTCGTGTAAGATCGGGTACAAAATTGATAGGGAAGCGATCGTGTATAGACCGGGTATACGATCTGCTTGATCAAGAATCAATCGTAAGTGGAGATTGAGTGTGATTAGATGAATATCTTTTACTCGACTTTGCACCCAACCAGCATTCGATCACCTCAACCTCTACTCGAATGGCCCCCGACCACATCCCGATCAACTCGACCCATGCTTTTTCTGTTGGACTGTAGAGGTCGGGTAGATCGACTAGAAATCGAGAAAAAAGTCATGATCTGGTAATTTAAACGATCTTGTGGATCGAGTTGATATTATCGGCTGTACATAGGAACCTAGCAAAACCGAAGAAAACGCACGTGTGACATTAGAGACCAGCATGAATCCAGACCTGGCCTTGGTTTCTCGAAAAAAAAATAAGTATATATTCACGAGAACATGCTCAACTTCAAAGGGATACTCTCCAACGTTGAAGGGTATTCGATTGAAGTTCACGTGGATTTCGTGTGACTTGAGCACGGTGCTCAGATTTGAGCATGAGAACGTGTTTTCAAGAAACCGGGGCCGGATGCATTCTGATCAAGATCCATGCTGCTCTTTTAAAAGGATTCATAATTACGAGGTGTGTCCATAAAATACGTAGACAGGTCCAGAATAATAAGAAATAATTGCATGATCTATTTAAAATTTACACCAGTATGTGCAGAATTTTAATATGAATATGTGTACCAAATTTTATGAAAATAAATGCAATAGCTATAAAAATACACATGGAACAAACAAGTAAAAAAAACATACACGGGGCACTTTGACGTCGTTTACGACGTCGACGTTACAACTTTTCAAAGTACTCTTCACCCGCGTTCACGCACTTCCTATGTCTGTCCAGTCATTTGGTATACGTTTCGCGGAACCACTCTTTCTTGTATGACCATACAGAGGAGCGAACAAAGTACTTTAGTTCGTCTAAGTCGGCAAAACGTTTGCCTCTCAGATCCGCCTTTAATCGCGGAAAAATTGCAAAGTCCATAGGTGCACAGTCTTGGCTGTAAGGTGCGTTATCGCTTCGCTGAGGTCTTCCCAGTCTAGTCTGGTCACAAATATCTTCCAGTCCATCTGTAAACCGTCTATGTCATTTAAACACTAGCGCTCTGGACATGTCAGCCTTGCCTCGCTGCATAAACTTGAATGTTTCCGTTGGTGTCATGTTCACACTGACAGAAAATTAAATAACGGCGCGTTTTTCTTCCGTCATAGCAGCCGGTAGTTCATTGCTTATAACGTCTCCTGGCAAGTTGTTGACGTTCAAAACATCCGGTAAAACATCAAATGACGTCACTGCTGAAGTGAGTGTATTTCCCACGTATTTTTTAAAAAAAACTTGCGATAAAAGACTATTTTTTATGTCTTTTTATTTTCAAATATCTGAAGTGCCCCGTGGTAGCGTTATGCTGTTGCTATGGTGACGGTTTTGCTAGTACGTACTTTCGAAAACAATATAAAATGTAGCAGAAGTATTTAAGAATAAATGGACCTTTAAATTGATAGTGTTTTGGCATCGATAAAACTACTATTTGGTGGAAAACTTTGGTTGTCTACGTATTTTATGGACATACCTCGTACATGTAGAACTGTAAGAAAGCAGTGTGGATTGTGATCACCAAGATTTGAATATAAATCTGTAAGAAATGCCAAGTAAATTTCGATAACTGGTAAGGGAAACTAACTTGTCAACAATTTGTTTTCGTTAAATGTAGTTGCCCCCCTTCATAAAGATTCTTTTCCTTTGTTAGTAGGCTACTTTTTAGCTTACCTGAGCACGAAGTGCTCAAGGTGAGGTAGTGTGATCGGTCGCTGTCCGTCCTCCGTCCGTCCCGTTGTCCGGACGTCCGTCCGCCCGTCCCTTTACATTTCTTTTAAGATCTTCTTCTCCCATACTGGTTGACCAATCTTCTTGAAACTTGGCAGGAACGATCCTTCTCCTAAACCTGAGGGTAAATATCCCAGACACTTTACAGGAATGATCCTTGGATGAATGGCTTTCAGGGTTGTTAAAAGAATTTGATTCTTATTCGAGCTCGCTCTAGGTGCCACGGCACATGAAAACGAGCAAAATTGCAAAAACCTTTTAAAATCGGTTATTTTGCCAAACCAGCCTTCCAATCTTCTTGAAACTTTGCAAGAATTATTATTTGGTGAATGGCTTTGAAATTTTTGAAAAGAATTTTATTTTTTCAAAAACCCTGGCTTTCATGGCAACAAAAAGGGATCCGAAATAGCCAAATAATAACCAAAAAGCTTCTGCTCCCAAACAAGTTTGCCAAACCTCTTGAACACACCCTATTACCGGCTATCACTACAGCAGTTGCTAACCTTGGGCAGTATCATCTATAAATAGCGGGTGTACTGGGTAGGTCATACTTTTTCCATATTTGTTTTATGTAAAAGCGTTTCTCAGCTATAATTTGTAGTGCCCTTGGTTGGCCATACATTTGAGCACCTACATGTCAAATATTAGCCCAGAGAGTCCTCAAACAACAAAATAATTCACCAACAAAGTCGAAACTTCACATATTTGCATATAAGATTCATCTTTCCATGCAAATAGCAGAAAAACACTGAGGCAAATGTTAGAAATTTTATTACAAAATGGATATCTAGTGTTTTATCTACCAACTAATTGCTTGTGAAGACAATCAACTCTTCCATTATGCTGTTATAGTCAAAACAAGTTTGGTGAGCTACAAATTTATGCAATCACGAACAGCACATAGGGGGATCACGGACAGGAGATTCGTACTTAAAATAGGCAATCACAGACAGCATAAATGATACTATTTTGCTTGTCTATATACAATTCTTTTTCATTATTCAAATGGTCATGGTGTGAAATATTTAAAATTGGCTGATGATAATTACAACAATACATGAATGCTGGTACTTTTGTTTGATAAAAGAGCATCAGATACGAATAAGCTATATATGAAGCAAGAACTTCCCATATTTTGCTTGATTGAAGTTGTAGTTCCGGAAATTTCAAACAACACCGACGATTAATCAATATATAACAGTAAACCAAACCTGTTTTAGCACAACATTCATCGCTACTCCACTCTTTTAACCGTTCTAAAAGCAAATGTTGTTTTAATGTCCCTAATAGGGATTGTTTTTGAAAGGCATGACAAAAGAAAAGTGCTTTTTAAGTAATTTCCCTTTTTCCCGCATTACTTTCTTGATTACAATGTGTACAAATGTTAGGATTATGTACAGTGTACATCCCTTTTTGTTGTCTTCAGTACATTTAAAGATTGACCAGACTAGACTTGGGGTACTTATATATTAATAAATCTTCGGCGTAACTGTTATAACATTTTGTTAAATCAAGCTGTTGTTAAGATATTTTAGAATTACACCGACAAAGTATTATTGTTTGTCTGAAATTACGTCACGGTTTACGTGATAAAATCGTTCCCAATTATCATCCGTGAAAAAGACGACTGTCCTATTAAATGAAAATAAACGACACTGGCTGGCCCGTCGGGACAGGGGCGCTGGGGTCAATGATGTCTCGGCTTTACTTCACCATGCAAGGTGAAACATAACACAGAATAAAGAAATAAAGATTTTAACCATTTCCAAAACAATGCCTCTTTTTACGCTCCTTTTAGAAAAATGCTTGGGAAAACGTCGAGGCAAAAGTAGACAGGACTAATGATCATCAACATTTTATCATTTTGGCTCAATACTTTCTATGCTATCTTGTACAACGTTATATTCTTGTCAGCATCCACTTTGTCTTCTGCAACAGCCTGTCAATTTGGGCATTCACAATTTTGTCCATATAGTTATTGTCCAATATAAAAATGATAATCTTACAACCCTAGGTGTAAATTACCTAGCCGACTGATCTTTGATCCTTCACTAGTTTCTGAATTCACTTACCTATGCTAGTTGCTTTCATGTGCTTTATGCAGACAACCTCGATGTTTTATCGATATCAACAGATTCTTGCTTGATAATCCGTTATCACCGATATCTCTTCTTCGTTTCGCAATGAGGCCAAAACGATGTTGATAGGGTATCTGCCTCTCATTTGAGAGAACCCGGGTTGGATCCCCGGCCGTGGCAAAAATCTTTTCTAACTAATGTCACCCACCAATGGTTTGATATTGTTAACCTATGTGGGCGAGCAGCTGGAGGCTCGTTTAGTCTATTGTTTTAGTACTTGTGTGAGAAACAACAGGAATCCATGGTTAGGCGCTCAAGGTACCGCAATATAACCATGGCAGATGAAAACGGCGTAACCCCCCCCCCCCCCAATAAACCAAATCGTTTCGAAATGAAAAATACAAATTTGCACCACGCGAAACATACAATTGAAATCTTTGAAGATTCATTGACCGACTTTGGAATAGTAGCTAGGATTCATATATTTGCGTGGGTTCCGTCTATTTAAGTTAAGTCTGACTAAATGAAATTTAACCCCATTAAATAATATTACGGTCATATTGTGTGCCTGAAACAGCGACGACATGATGTAAAATCCACTATTTTCACTTTAAGTATGTGTAGTTTTTTTAAGGTTTGCAACCCATCATTAGCACTCAAGAGCCAGAGATGAAATTTGATAAGTGTCAGTAATTCCTAAACTGTGTTACATTTCCATTCCAAACATAACCATTTTGAACGGTTTAGAATTTTGAATCAATGCATACTTACGGAAATATTTGACAAAAATGTTCAAAATTTCCTCCGCTGCATATGAATATAGAGTAAAATAATATTTGTAAATTATTTTCCCTTTGAAGCATACTCTTGAAATCCGGCAGGTTGAATCAACTTATAAGAAGTGTATTTACAAATTTGTGTAATTTGATGCATTTCGTACGGCTAGAAAGTGGTGTTTTTAATGATGGGCTGTATACCTTAACCGACAAACTATCATCTACAACTAATGGTTGCTTACGTCCTTCAATTTTGTGTTACTCAGCTTTAACCATATCTAGATGAAATGAACTTGCACGATTTCTATATCTATAATTCAGAAATTGGCTAGTCTATCAAGAAATGGTGTTAATTCACAATTTATGCTCCTTTCAGGCAACTTCTTGTTGAAAGAGATGCCGCTTTTCCAACAAGACATATTGTTCTGTGTTGCCATTAACTTATGTCCGGGTTTGCCATTCAAATTTTCAATATGCTGTTCGTGATAGCCAAATCGGCATCAGTGTTTAGTTTTAATCGGTCAGTCTGAAGTTAATTCAATTCAGACAGTTTTCTAAATTTACACAGTGTAAGAAAATTGATTGACTATTTCAATTGTTATATTAATTCTAATGATCATCTTATCATTTTCTCATTATATGGACTGCAAGTTGGATTTTACGTAAAAAAATGTGAAGTTACGACTTTGTCGCTGAATAATTTTGTTGTTTGGGCATTCTTTGGGCTAATACTTAACATGTAGGTGCTCAAATGTATGGCCAGCCAAGTGCACTACAAATATAGCTGAGAAACGCTTTAACACAAAACAAAGATGGAAAAAGTATGACCTACCCAGTACACCCGCTATTTATAGATGATACTGCCCAAGGTTAGCAACTGCTGTAGTGATAGCCGGTAATAAGGTGTGTTGAAACTAAGTAGGAATTATTCTTAGGAAGAAGGCTGTCAAACTTATAACAATACTTTGATTTTTTTCAAAATCTCTGGCTGCTACGGCATTAGAAAAGGGGGAAATTGCCAAAGTATAAAAAACGCTTCTGCCCCAATAGTGGAGCGGATAAAGGCCAAAATCGTGCAAATGATGATACAAGCACCAAATTTGGTGTGGTAGTACCTTAAAGCAATAGAAAATTTTTGAATCGATGGGACATTGAAAAATCCAATATGGCGGCCATTTTTCAAGATGGCCGCCAAGCTGATGCTTCAAAAGAGCAATATCAGTAGATTGGGGTCTGAGGCTATGTGTTAAACTAGTTTCAAAGCACAATTTTGATGCTCTTGTATGTGCTTTGATTTGTTTTCTCCATTAGCACTAATAAAACAACATGGCCGCCTATTTTAAGATGGCCGCCAAACTGGAAAATTTCAAAAGAACAATATCAGTAGATTTGGGTCTGCGGCTATGAGTTAAACTAGTTTCAAAGCACAATTTTGATGCTCTTGTATGTGCTTTGATTTGTTTTCTCCGTTAGCACTAATAAAACAACATGGCCGCCTATTTCAAGATGGCTGCCAAGCTGGAAAACTCTAAAATTTCATATGATGGTAAAAAAACGATGTTTCAATGTCACATTTTACTCTCTTTGTTTTATTCATGCTATTTGTAGGACTGTCTTGAATATGCTTCTTGTGATTGTATATTTAAATTTACAATTCACAAAGTCTAATATGGACGATATGATGAGTGATAGTCGAATAGAGTGAGCGGCAAATTTCTGTAAGGTGATTAATTTTGGAAAAACGAAAACCTGACTCTTGTTCATTGTAGAAACTTTACTTAACCTAAAACAAACAAGCAGATGCAAAATTGCGTTAACATCTCATTAACATATTGAACAAAAGAAAATCATCCTAACTCTTTCCCAAACGACAAAAATCGGACTGCAGGCATTTGGAACCTGATTCAGACGACAAAATGAATATCTATTAAGAAAGAATTTGGATAGAAAACAAAACAGAAATAATTGAGACAAAAGAAGAAAATGGTGGTTTTCAGCATTTTTTAGCTCACCTGAGCACGAAGTGCTCAAGGTGAGCTATTGTGGTCGCTTTTTGTCCGTCGTCCGTCCGTCTGTCCGTCTGTCCGTCCGTCCGTCTGTCCGTCCGTCCGTTCACAATTTCTTTAAACATCTTCTCCTCCTATATTATTGGGCCAATTTTTACCAAACTTTGCAGGAATGTTCCTTGAGTGACCATTCTCAAAACTTGTTCGCGGATTTTTGATTGGCCAAAAAATGTGGGCGTGGCAGGGCGGGGCTTATAAATCTTAAGAAAATTCTTTAAAAATCAACCATTGGGCCAATTTGAACCAAACTTGGCAGAAATGTTCTTTTAGTGACTCTTTTTAAAATTTGTCCACAAATTTTAAGATTTGTCAAAAAATGTGGGTGTGGCAGGGTCAGACTTCCAGAAATCCTAAGAAAATTCTTAAAAAATCAACCAGGTATAATATGGTTAGTGGGAGTCAAAACCTCATAACTACAGCTCGACAAAGCTGGAGTTACGAGGTTTTGATCCCCCACTGGGGATAGGTCTAATCCCCATAATATCAACAAATACGAGAAATGTTTACTTTAGACGGACAAATGTTTACACTAGACAGGCCAGAATGGGGAGCTGCATGTTAAAAGGGGTAAATACAATTCTATTTGTTATTTAAACTATCCTTTGTTGTTGGTACTCATTTAAATAGTTTTAGTTAGATCATTCAAATGAATACCCTCATCACAGGGTTTGATAAACATTGAAAGATATTTTACAATGAGGAAAGCCCTTAACCTCTCTTATTTGATTAAACCGTTTCCTGAAAATGCCTGGTTTGACATCCCTAAATAATTAGAAAAGGCTTGGGAAAATATTGAGTCAAATGAAGAAAAGGCTGATAATCAGTAATTTTCTCCCTTTGTCTCAATATATTATCTGCTTTATTGTGCATGAATCCTTTCTTTATCCATATCAATTTTTTGTTCTTTTTTTAACCCTTTCCCAAACGACAAAAGTTTAATTTTTCCAATTAGAAATCCACTACAGACGTCAAAATGAAAGTCGACAAAGACAGGATTTGTGTAAAATATAGCACATAAAATATTGAGACAAAAGGAGAGTCTGTTGGTTATCAGCAGTTTCTTCTTTTGTCTCAATCTTTTCCCAAGCATTTTCTATTAGGGACGTCAAAACCAGGTCTTGTTTTGGAAAGGGTTAATTGGAACAGTCTATTCCTTTTCAGTTTGGGAAGGGATTAAGCAGGTTTTGGCTCACTGATTGAAAATGCTGGGAAAATGTTATAGCAAAAGGAGAAAATGCTGATAGCCTATATTTGCATCTTTTGCCTCATCATTTTCTGGCCACTTTTGTACACGAATGCAGTCTTGCTCAGCATTCTGTTTTGTTAGTTACAGCAGATTTTAATTCTACTGCTCTGATGTTATGCTGTTAGGAAAAGATTTAATCTGAATCAAATTGTATCTGCTCAGTGAATAGTTCCCCTATGTTGTGGGTTGACTGGGTTCCATATAAATATGATAAAGAGGGCAGTGTTTAACAATCTTTTCTCAAATTATAAGACAATCTTTTCTCAAATAATTATCCCTACGCTGTAGCTTCTGATCATAACAGAAAGTCCTTAGTTATATGCCTTTTCAATTGACAAAATTACCATTTTGTCACCTATGTTCAGGTGAGCGATATAGGACCATCATGGTCCTCTTGTTTCATTTGCTTGAGTGATTTCTCAAACTTTAAACATTAGGAACGAATAGGTAAGAGTTAGGCTAAGTGTCCGTGGCCAGGGAGAACCTCTGATATAGGCGAAGTAGGCTCTGGCCAGGCCTGGAGAGGGATAGGCTCCACCAGGAGTCATTGCCTAAGATTTGCTATAAGATGAACACAACCAGAACAATTTTTAAGCGAGCTCGGTCGTCGCTGGGAATATCAAGGACCGCTACAACGCCGGGCACCAGGACTGAAGTGGGAAATATACTACTGGTGCCACCAATGATAACAGTTAAGACGAAATCAGTGCCAGACGCAACAACACAGTCATCGGTACATGGAATGTTAGATACAATAAATGATCCTGGCAAGATTTAGGAACTAACACATACTATGAGCACATACAGATGGAATGGTTTGGGAATTTGCGAGTTGAGATGGAAAGGCATGGGAGAAACAACGACCCATGAATGAAGGTCACAAGCTCAACTTCAGTGGGAGAGGCGATATACAAGAAGAAGGTGTGGGTTTCCCTGTGCATTAAAACACAGCTAGTTCAGTGATGGGATGTTGACCAATATCCAGTAGGCTCATCACCAGTACGCCTTAGGTCATCGCCTTTTTAATTTTACAATTTTACAAGTGTATGCGCCAACCACTACACACTCTGATGAAGAAATTGAAGAATTGAAGAAACATCCAAGAAAGATATCCTGGTTGTCCAAGGGGACTGGAGTGCAAAGATTGGAGAAGATGCACAACCAGACTGGAAAGGAACATGTGGACCCTACTGCAACTCGGAGACAAATGATAGAGGGTTTAGACTGCTCGAGTTCGCAACACTCAACAATCTCAAAGTGACCAACATGTTCCACCCCCACAAAGCGTCCAGACGATGGACCGGGCAGAAACCAATTGGGTCTGACCACCAAATAGACTACTTATTAATGAAGAAACGTTTCCTCTTCAAGATCATATTGAATAGATTGACACCGCAGGCAGAGAGAACCATAGCAGAAGAGCAAGCTGGATATAGGGCGGGACGTAGCACCAATGAGCAGATCTTCAACATCAGGATCCAATGTGAAAGATATCAAGAGCATCAGCAAGAACTTTACCCCACGTATTTATAGATTTCAAGAGAGCCTTTGACAGAGTCTGGTATGCCACACTTTGGGCTACTATGAACCATTATAACATCAACGCTAACCTCATCCAAATCATACAAAATCTCTACGACAAGGCCAGTAGTGCAGTATACCTCAATGGAGAAATTGGTGAATGGTTCAGAACATCAGTTGGAATAGGACAAGGATACCTGCTTTCGCCAACGCTCTTCAACATTTTCCTAGAAAGAATCATGAACGACGCACTTGAAAGCCACGAAGGAGTAGTAAGCATTGGTGGCAGAACGATCACAAACCTGCAGACTTTGCTGATAATATAGACAGACTGACATACCCAGAACAGGAGCTAGAAAACCTGGTCAACCAAGTCGACAAATCCTCTGCAGACTACTGTATGGAAATCAGGGTAAACAAAACCAAACTCATGACATACAACATTCATGGAATTATGACTGACATCATCACAAACGGAGAAAATTTTGAAACCGTACAGAACTTTATATACCTAGGTGCACTAGTATCAGATGAGGGATCTAAATCTGAAATATCGGCCAGAATTGCTATGACAGCTGTAACCCTAGTTAAGCTTAACACCATCTGGAAAGATAAATCCATCAAACTTGGCTCCAAGATAAGACTCATGCGCTCCCTTGTCCACTCTGTATTCCTATATGCCTGTGCAACATGGACCCTTACAGCAGAAACTTAGAAAAAGATTAAGGCCACAGAAATGAGATGCTACAGAAGACTGCTGGGCATATCTTACAAAGATCACATAACCAACGAAGAAGTAAAAAACAAGCAAATTCGTTGAATTGATATCCCCCGCCGAACATATTTTCATTGTCAATAAAGTAGCGCGGAAACGAATATAACTCTGTATGTATATGGCTTCAACAGAACGGATATCACTCTGTATGTATATGGCTTCAACAGAACGAATATCACTCTGTATGTATATGGCTAAAACAGTCAGGGGCAGTAACTCTAAATTTGACGGTCGAACCGGGTAACCCCGACGATATGCGCATGTCCTCTTTGTAGTGAAGCTGTGAGCCAAGTTTCATTGAAATCCGATCTATAGTTTCCAAGAAATAGCGCGGAAACGAATATCACTCTGTATGTATATGGCTTAAACAGTCAGGGGCAGTAACTCTGAATTCGACGGTCGAACCCGGTAACCCCGACGATATGCGCATGTCCTCATTGTAGTGAAGCTGTGAGCCAAGTTTCATTGAAATCCAGTCTTTAGTTTTCAAGAAATAGCGCGGAAACGAATATCACTCTGTATGTATATGGCTAAAACAGTCAGGGGCAGTAACTCTAAATTCAGCAGTCGAACCGGGTAACCCCGACGATATGCGCATGTCCTCATTGTAGTAAAGCTATGTGCCAAGTTTCATTGAAATCCGGTTTATAGTTTTCAAGAAATAGCGTGGAAACGAATATCACTCTGTATGTATATGGCTAAAACAGTCAGGGGCAGTAACTCTAAATTCGGCGGTGGAACCGGGTAACCCCGACGATATGCGCATGTCCACTTTGTAGTGAAGCTGTGTGCCAAGTTTCATCTAAATCCGTTGTACAGTTTTCAAGAAATAGCGCGGAAACGAATATCACTGTATGTATATGGCTTAAACAGTCAGGGGCAGTAACTCTGAATTCGGCGGTCGAACCGGGTAACCCCTACGATATGCGCATGTCCTCATTGTAGTAAAGCTGTGTGCCAAGTTTCATCGAAATCCGGTTTATGGTTTCCAAGAAATAGCGCGGAAACGAATATCACTCTGTATGTATATGGCTAAAACAGTCAGGGGCAGTAACTCTAAATTCGGCGGTCCAACTGGGTAACCCCGACGATATGCGCATGTCCACTTTGTAGTGAAGCTGTGTGCCAAGTTTCATCGAAATCTGGTCTACAGTTTTCAAGAAATAGCGCGGAAACGAATATCACTCTGTATGTATACGGCTCAAACAGTCAGGGGCAGTAACTCTAAATTTGGCGGTCGAACCAGGTAACCCCGACGATATGCGCATGTCCTCTTTGTAGTGAAGCTGTGTGCCAAGTTTCATCGAAATCCGGTCTATAGTTTCCAAGAAATAGCGCGGAAACGAATATCACTCTGTATGTATATGGCTTAAATAGTCAGGGGCAGTAACTCTGAATTCAATGGTTGAACCGGGTAACCCCGACGATATGCGCATGTCCTCTTTGTAGTGAAGCTGTGTGCCAAGTTTCATCGAAATCCGGTCTATAGTTTCCAAGAAATAGCGCGGAAACGAATGTCGGACGGACGGACGGAAGGACGGACGGACGGACATGGCAAAAACAATATCCCCCCGAAAAAATTTTTTCGGCGGGGGATAAAAAAACAGAATACGGCAATCTATAGGTCCATACGATAATCTGCTTACTACAGTCAAAAAGCATAACTCAGATGGTTTGGTCACGTAACCGGAGGACAGGGAATTATCGAGAGACGGTGCTCCAAGAAACAGTTAGAGGAGGAAGAAAGAGAGGAAGACAGAAGAAAAGATGGACTTCACAGAATGGACTAGACTGAAAAAGGACAGAGACGGTTGGAGAGAACTGTTTGTTGGGTCATCCACAGCGCTCTCAATGGCAACTCTCTACCGGCCTTGTCGTAGAGACAGGTGAAGGTGAAGGTGAAGAGTTAGGACAGCAGTGAGGACCAGTGCCAGCAGTCGATCTGTCGGATTGGCTGAGTACTGTGTCAAAGGTAATACCTCTACTACTGTACCCTACACTCCAAAAACATACAAGTACAGAATAATTATTCAAGACCGTCTTAAACTGAAGAGAAAAGGAAAGATAATGTGAAAAATTAATTGTACAAAAGTGAAACATTATTTTTTCTATCATTAAATGAAATATGAGGACTTTCAATCTTGGCGGCCATCTTGAGATAGGCAGCCATTTTGTTCTATTTGTACAAATGGATAAAATAAATCATTATACATGCGATTTTATCAAAACTTAGCTCCAGAACTGGTCTAAATCAAAATCTTGGTTCCAAATTTTATGATATAGCCCTTTCAAATGTTCATTTAGGCGGCCATCTTGAAAAATGGCCGCCATTTTGGATTTTTCAATGTCCCATCGGGTCAAAATTTTCCAATTCCCTTCTAGTACCACCACACCAAATTTGGTGCTTGTATCACCATTTGCACAATTTTGCCAAAAAATGGCACTTATCCGCTCCACTACAAACCAGATGGTCAATATCATTGAAACTTTACAGGAATGATCCTTGGATTGATGTCTTATCGTCACACATTAACCCATTACCAGATAACATAAATTGGACTGTTCCAAAATGAAAGGTGTTGCAGACGATAGTTTCAAGTAAAGAAAATTTGGAAAAAATGCGTTTTTGCTTGGAAAACATTTTGGATTATGAAGAAATTGACTGTCACAAGCATTTTCTTCATTTTCCACAATATTTTTCAAAGCGTGTACCATGTGGGGCGTCAAAAAGCGTCACTGTGTGGTAATAAATTAACAAGATATTGCGGAAACAAATTACAAGATAGGAATCTTGACTTTTAGTGTCGTAGCGGGCTATTGTCATGGCGTTGTGTCCGTCGTGCGTGCGTCCGTCCGTCCGTGTTTACGTCCGTCCGTAAACTTTTTCTTTAAAAATCTTCTTCTCAAAAACTACCTGATGGATTTCAACCAAACTTCACAGGAATGATCCTTGGGTGGCCCTCTCTCAGATTCCTTCAAAGAATTCTGATTGAAGTAGAAAGTCTGGAGTTATCTGCCATAATTGATTGTCAAAAATGGCCGTTTTGGCTTTGTTTTCACTCTAGCAACTACAACTATTGACCAATCAAGACAAAAATTTGACAGAATGATGGTTACTATAAGATCTTGCTTTGGTATAATTTTCAGCTTGATTTAAATTTTACGTCATGAGTTATGTGCCCTTGAAATTGACAAAATTGCCATTTTATGGCTATATTCGACTCTGTCTTCACTCTAACAACTACAAATATTAACCAATCAAGACAAAACTTGTACCAAATGATGGTGACTATAAGATCGTGCCTAGGTAATATTTTCAGCTTGATTTAAATTTTACGTCATGAGTTATGTGCCCTTGAAATTGACAAAATTGCCATTTTGGGCTTTATTTTGACTTTGTGTTCACTAGCAGTTACAAATATTAGCCAATCAAGCAGAAACTTTGACAGAATGATGATGACTATTGATTTTCAGCTTGATCTGAATATTACATCATGAGTTATGTGCCCTTGAAATTGACAGAATTGCCATTGTCGGATTTATTTTGACTTTGTTTTCACTCTAGCAACTACAGGTATTGGCCAATCAAGACAAAACTAGAACAGAATGTTGGTGACCATAAGATCTTGCCTTGGTATAATTTTCAGCTTGATCTGATTTTACATCATGAGTTATGTGCCCTTGAAATTGACAAAATTGCCATTTAGGGCTTTATTTTCACTCTTACAACCATAAGTATGAACCAATCAATACGGAACTTAAACAGAATCTTACCGACATTAAGATCTTAAATGCTTATAAATTTCAGCTTGATCTGAATGTCAAATCCAAAATTCAGGACTGTGGAGCGCGTCAAGACCGCCAGGGCTGTCTAGTTATTCAGGCGACGTCGAAAAATTTCGGCGATGGAACGTATATTTACGACGTCGTCCGAAAAGGTTTGGATACGTAACGAATGTGTAACGACGTCGCAAGAAAATTGCAACGTCGCTTCAATTTCATTAGGGATTGACTACCTTAAAAGCTACTATATTCCGTTTTTATTCACCTTTCAGGGTGTTGCTAAGCAAAGAGGTTATTCGACGAGTTTACTTCTCGATATCTTGGTTAATATTAGAGAAAATCGTGCGGCACGAGCATGAACAAATTTCGAAATTGAAAGAATTGCGATTGTAAAATGTGTTGTTATAAAACCTCGTAACTACAGCTTGATTCACGCTGTAGTTATAATGTTTTGCCATAATACCGACGATTTACCGCTAAACGAGAAGGCTGTTTCTCCCCAAGCTTAAATGTAATGAACCGTTTACTAGGCTCCGCCCTGTCTCCCGAATAAAAACAGAATATACATCTATCGTATAATATGTGTGCACATCTACACGGCCACCAATCCATCTCATTCATTGCAAAATGCTATGAGCGAAATCTCAGAAGAGGGACTTTCGGCTATGAAGAAACGGGACCCATTTTGAGTAAGTAAACACACGTTGTTACTTTAAAGGGACATTTCATTCCAATTTCAATTTTTTAAAGTATGTCTTGATGCCAAGATTGGTTATTCTAATGAGTATAAATACTATTAGTTTTTTTTTAAGTTGTTGCCAATAAGCGAGAATCACGCATTTAAAGTTGAGACATAATCGATAAATTGCATATAAATCCGAACTGTTGTCCACAACAATTTGTTCAATTTAAACACAAAAATATAAATTTCTCGTAAACGGCGCAATATATTAGCTTGAAATTTTAAGAATTTTCATAAGGAAATATGCTCTTTCAGATAAAAATAAAAGTAAAATTTATGACAAAAAATTCTGAAATGTCACTTTAAATCGGTTATTTTGCTAGTTATGGGTTGAATCTCAAAAATCGCGGAATGCTATTCGATGGGGTAATGAATGATGTGTTATATTGCCAAAGCCCTTTGTTCTAGCTTACAGAGTAAACTTGCAATTACTTTCGAAGTGAGTGCACACACTTATGTTTGCAAACCAAACGACACATAAACGACACATAAACGACTCCTACGGCGCTATCATATGCATTTTTCGAATGAGACATGTTCAGTTTACTATTTTATGGTCTCTTTTAGTATTCCGCACGTACGATTTTGAAAACCTTTGTTTATTTATGAGAAAAACAAGTATGCAATGAAGAAGAGCAGTAAACTATGAAGAAGCGAGAGTAGCTATGAATAAAAGGGATCACGCTATGAAGAAGCGCGGACTTCATAATTCTTTCTTGGCACTCACATATACTGAATGGTTATGCGTTTAGGAAGAATTGACGACAGAAATTCCAATATTTTTTACAACTTTCCATTTGAAAAATCAAATTCTAGACGATAGAACGATATTTATTGTTATGCAGCTTAAAAATGTACTTAATGCTGACAGGTAACTTACAGGCGCGTAGGACTGGAAAAAAATTTAATGGGGGGGGGGGTCCTGTTCTGGCTATTGTCGGAATTTTGGAGGAACTGAATTGGATTTCCCCAAAAGTTTTCAGTGCAAACTAATGAGAATTCAGCATTTTGGGCAGACCTTTTTGGGGGTGGGGGTCTTAGCCCCTCCATGCCCCCACTTGTTACTACGGGCCAGACTTATCATCACGTGGAAATGCATTTTTAGAACATACATGAGAATTGTTACTAAAAATAGAAACAAATCGACATTATCAAAACGACGCTCCCAAAACATGCGGAGAAAACAATGACGTCGCACGTGCATTCAATCAATATACAGCGATAAAGCGCACGTGCATTCAATATACAGTAATAAAGCGAAGTTTTAAGTGGAACAAAAATAATAAAATTGAATGAATTGGTTAATAGCCGGTAAGATGGTTATTTTATTTGATTTACAGTCAACCGTTCCCCGTTTAATAATTTCGACTTTTGCCTCTAAGGACGACTTCCGGAGGCTGTCGTGTGTGTGTGGGGGGGGGGGGGGGGTCTTAGAGGAAATAACCTTATTCTGACCAACTTTCAGATTGATCGGACAAAAATGTGGCCTCTAGAGTGCATACAAGAAAAAAATAACCGACGGACGCATGACGGACACAACGCAATGACAAAAGCTCGACTGGCCGCTAAAAACATATAAATAAGACCTGTTTTCATTCAAAATACATGCAATGTATCTTGCGTAGGCTTAAAATTATTACAATGTTAGGATTCTTATACGGTTTGCCAAGTTTTGCCTAAATAGTTTACAATGACATTGACGTCCGCATGTGCAGGCCTATGTTATTTACATAATAATATCATCATTCCAAATATAACCACATTGTATACTGAAAAGTCTTGAAGTATGCTAATTTGGAAATAAGATCGATCTTACAATCCCAAATCTGAAATAGTATTAACAATAAAATCGTATCACTTTCCGAGCGAAAATTATAGCGAAAAGGCAAGATTAAGTCAGAACCCGACGCTTTGAATATCCGAGCTCTTATTCATAGCGTATTATATCTTCTTCATATCTAGTCCCCTTTATTCATAGCTGATCTCTCTTCTTCATAGCGTATTACTTTTTTAGCTTTTTCTCTCTATCAGAAAATCAGTCATTGGATTTTAATGGTTGTATATATAAGATAAAGCATTCAAAGCTTATGGGACCTGTATAGAAGGGAATTATAGTAGTATTTAAACCATAATTTTTCGATCAATTTTGACATGTCTTCAAAACACAGCACTGTGATCGCATGACAAAGCAGTTTGAAGCAAACACGGTGAGACCATGCCGAGGAGACATACTCCAAAAGAAGTTTAAATACACTCACCATCGAATAGCATTCCCCGATTTTGAGAATCAGCCAAAAACTGGCAAAATCACCGATTTAAAGTAACAACATGTGTTTACATTCACAAAATGGGTCCCGTTTCTTCATAGCCGGAAGTCCCTCTTCTGAGAGTTCGCTCATAGCATTTTGCAATGAATGAGAGGGATTGGTGGCCGTGATCTAGCTTAAGTGGTCCATTACTTTGCGAACGTGTCTTTTTTAGTTCACTATAGATATCATATAGTGACGTGTGACTACATTTTAATCAATACCTCTGTAAATTCAAAGCAAAGTTTATTCCTTCGATGAAACTGTTTTCTTGTATTCCCAGGACCATGAAGAGCAATATAACAGAAAAGAGACTCGAACCCCGGACCAAGGCGACAAACTCCTAAGCTACATGGCTTTTTCCCTCGTTATAGGAACACTGTGCCAGTTCAAATTCTTTGTTTCTATGACAACCGATTATTTCCGCTATATCTCAATATTTGTGGCCTTGACCTTGACTTTAGTGCTTCAGTGTGTAGTGGCTTATATATTATTGTATATATCAAAACAGGAACCTTCTCATGATAAAGTGCCTTTCACATTTAAAACTTATTTAACTATTTTAGTGGCCAGTGTTACATTTATAAATATTGTTGTGTTCATTCTAATATAATTCATATTTTCTCATAGTCAATTAAAATAAAGAACGTCATATCTGCCAAGTCCTCATCGGTTTATTCAATTTACAGTATCGAAGCGAAAACCCAAAGAACCAATAAACCAGTAGACATAGGAACTATAGTTTTACACCATCGACAATAATTTTGTTGGCAACAATTTCTTTAGCTTGACCAGCCTGAAATTATGTCAATGTGGGAAAGGTTTATTGGGGGGGGGGGGGGACGGGAAAAAAGACATTGCAAGAAAGCGACTCCTTTCAGAGAGAAATATAGATCTACGAGTGTTTTGTTTCCTTCTTATTGATGAAATGAGTTCAATTATTGTTTGCCAATTAGGCCTACTTCGCGGTGACTGATGCACCTTACATTAACTGTTTTCAAATTGAAAAATTCGAAATGTCTGCTATCTATTAAAGAGTACAGTCAGATCCATAATCAGGTGGAGCAATATATCTGGATTTCAAACAACACACACCGACTTTTCGGTCAAGATGTGGTTACATTTGACGCTTGAATTGTCAAGCAGTCGGCGAAAAAAAAGGCTATTGGTGCATTTTCCAGGGAGGAGAACCGTGAGGGGTAATTTAAAGTTTAGAGAATCGATGTGCAATTTATACTACGAAAATCAATGGACATATTTTTCAACAAGAATGATGACAGCATGAAATTGTTAGCTTCATGTATATCGTTGTAAAGCTCACGATACATGATCCGACAGATCATCTCTAGCTATTACATATATTATATTATTGCCATGGTCGCTAGACTTCTTAATCTGCCCGTATGTCCATCCGTCCGTCCGTACGTCACTCAATACTGGTTGAATCTCATACAGTTGAGTTCATTTTAGATCTCGTGGGCACACAGTGCTCGAAAAGAGTTTTTGTCACTTGAATGTGGTCATTTTTTGTCCGTCGTCCGTCCGCCAATCTTGATCAAAGTTGATCATAACAAATATGATAAGTTCTCGGATGAGTTCGATTATGTGCCTGATCAAGTCCTGAGTTATCTGTCCTTGAACTTGCAAATTTTTAAGGCTAGTTTTGACTTACAATTTGTTTACGCTCTAGATACATGTAGCATCTAGAATTATGGGTCAGTTGAAATAAAACTAGTACACAATGTTTGTGACCATAAGATCATTGCCTTATTCGATTTCAATATCTTCCAATAGATGTCGCCACCTGTCGATTACCATCTATCTCTGGTGGGCATTCTGGGTTAACTACTTTCAAGATGTCAGCGCCAATAAAATGCATACACGTGGTACTTCCTCATGACTTCCTGTCACGCGGCATATTTGCTTCATATGCTTGCATAGAGTAAAATGAATAATCTAATTTGAATTAATTATTTTATTAGATGAAATTGAGACGAAAATCAAACTTTATTTTGTTGCAAATGTATTTGTAGTTGCAATTTTCTGCTTGCTACTTTTTGGCGACAGGATTTTGGAGTTATGCGCACCGCGTAGTGATTTTTATCCAAAAATGGATAAAGTGATGCGTCAAATGAGTCAGTCCAAAAATAAAAAAAAATAGACTGGAAATATTGTAGACTGGCTGCTTAGTCAATGTATTCGATTTAGTTTTCACTCTAACAACGAATTTACTGATCGATCTAAACGAAAACTGGACACAATGTTGGATACCATAAGATCTTAGATGAATGCAATATTCCGGTTAATCAGACTAGAATGTCAAGACTAACGTGTCCTTGATATTTAGAGAGCGTAGTCTCTCTATTGCAGCCTGAAGCCAATACCGGTATTTTGCAAACCGCACAACGAAAATAGTTCCTTCCAATCACGATAATCACGATAAAAAAATCTAAATAACAATTGGAATAGTCTACAATTATACATGTCATTATATTGAATAAATGACTTGTATGATCTATGCAAAAAATCAAATAATCAAGTCTTAAATAGAAAATAGATCAGTGTAGTAATTTGCCATTCACAATTGGGTCATGCAGGTCATTCAGTCAAGTCATGTGACCTAATTTTGGACAATGCAAACAGTCTAAAAATAGAATCACATTCCACAGAAAGAGATGTATAATTTGTCCTAGTGCATAGTGAGTGTCTATCTGGGTAATGTGTAGTAAAGCCTTAGTATGTTGTGCCATGAATAAAAGGGTCATTAGAGCAAATTTCCTTATCAACCCAACTTCAAACACATTTATGAACGGGTTATTTGAATTTACCTTTCCCAATCAAAACGTGTCTCTAAGAGAAAGTTTTTGAAAACATTGAGGCATTTTCTCCTTTTTCTCATTATTTCCTGAACAATTTTGTGCACATTTCTAAACTTTAATAATATTCTGTCATTTGCATGAGCTTTTGAAATGGACCACTTCAAAAATTGTTGTTTGTAAATTTTTTGTGGTATGGTGACACTATGCTGCATCACAGAAAAAGGGGCTTCGATTCTTTTGTCAATAGTTAACATATTCCTCCATTTATGGTTGAGTGCATGGCAAAAAGTGCTGATCTTTCCTTATTTCACACTGAAAATTTAGGGAAAATCCAAGTTAGCCCCCCTCCTCAATATTCAGACACATGGGCTTCAACAATATAAAATCGCTTCCTACGGGCCTGAAACAACTCCACCTACATTCGAGGATATGCAATATTGTCACAGTTCGAAATTTATGTTGTGTCAAATACGCTCTCTAACAGTACTTTCAGTACTTTGATTTTACGTAAGTTTTCTTTCCACTCTAACAACCACAGAATTCGACGCATTAGAAAAATAAGGTCGTAAATGGTACTTCCGACGTTTTATGATGCATACATTTTTGGAGAGGGCATTTCAAGCTCTAAATATGGTGCAAATTTCATAGACATTTTAACTTGTCATGCTGACCAATTTGGCTATAGAAAATGTCGTTTTATGCTTTTTCTTTTAGAAAAAAAACTTTTTTTCAGTTTTCTCAAAACTATGTTTTTTTTTCACTTACGACCTTCTTATTCTAAGCCATCGACTAATATTGACCGATCAAGACAAAACTTGGACACAATACTGGAGACTATATTAAGATCTCGGATGACCTCGGACAATTACTGCCATAGTATAGTTTTTATTGCGATTCTCTATTTGCTACTTTGTGACATAGTTTTAGTTTCTAATGCACTACTGAATTCATCTGACCTGGCACAGACCTGGATGCAAAACATGTTCATATTTTGCAAAAAGCGTAACATATGCCTACTTCAAAAAGGCTAGAATCATAGTTAACAGATATAAAGGTATGCAAGAAAATATCAATGCATCATTTTTTAAGAAAAAAGCCAGACGCGTAATCTATGAAAATCACAGCTAAAGCTGCGCCATGTCAAATGAAATCCAATAGGGTTCTGTTTTCTCGTGTAAACAAACACGTCATCATCACGCCTCACTAGCTTAAAATTAGATTGGGAATCCCATATCGTACAAATATGGCTGTGAATCTCGCGAAGTTTTTCCTCGTTCGACTTGCCGAAGATGACATTCTAAGCGCTAGATTGCCGATATCATTTGTTGAGAAACATTATAATTCAGAGTTGAGAAGGTTGCTGCACTGTCGTGTACTTTTTAAGATCGGTAACTATGAAATAAGCAGTTGACAAGTAATGTTTACACATACGGTCCTGTCTTGGCTTCGTCGTGCGTACTTGCTTACCCTTTCCAAAACGACAAAAATGTTATGTTAAAACAAATTGAAAAAAGTCTGCAGATGACAAAACGGATGTGAATACTTTTAGTGTTTTATGTCAGAGAAAACATAGAGGCAAAAGAAGAAAGATCATCAATATCCAAAGAAGTTATTCACACCCTTTTTGTCTGCTGTGCAGGCCTTTTCAATTTGGTCGATCATCATTTTCTTCTTTTGCCTCAATGTTTTCCCAAGAATTTTCTGTTGGGGACGTCAAAACCGGTCTTGTTTGGGAAAGGGTTAATATAGAAAAAAAAACTAGAATTTATAGCTGAATGTGATTTGATACCCCCAACAGGCTTTCACTACAACAAAGGGCAATAACTCACAAAATAAGCAAGGTAGAGTTATGCTCTTTGCACGTTGCACTTCTCCTTGGTGAGATCTATCTACCCGAGAAGTTTCATGATCATAGCTACTTTACTTTCAGACTTTTCGATGTTTTTATCCCCCGCCGAAAAAAATTTTTCGGGTGGATTTTGTTTTTGCCATGTTCGTCCGCCCGCCCGTCCGTCCGTCCGTCCGACATTCGTTTCCGCGCTATTTCTTGAAAACTATAGACCGGATTTCGATGAAACTTGGCACACAGCTTCACTACAATGAGGACATGCGCATATCGTCGGGGTTACCCGGTTCGACCATTGAATTCAGAGTTACTGCCCCTGCCTGTTTAAGCCATATACATACAGTGATATTCGTTTCCGCGCTATTTCTTGAAAACTGTAGACCGGATTTCAATGAAACTTGGCACACAGCTTCACCACAATGAGGACATGCGCATATCGTCGGAGTTACCCGGTTTGACCGCCGAATTTAGAGTAACTGCCCCTGACTGTTTAAGCCATATACATACAGAGTGATATTCGTTTCCGCGCTATTTCTTGAAAACTATAGACCGGATTTCAATGAACCCTGGCACACAGCTTTACTACAATGAGGACATGTGCATATCGTCGGGGTTACCCGGTTCCACCGTCGAATTTAGAGTTACTGCCCCTGACTGTTTAAGCCATATACATACAGAGTGGTATTCGTTTCCGCGCTATTTCTTGAAAACTACAGACCGGATTTCAATGAAACTTGGCACACAGCTTCACTACAAAGAGGACATGCGCATATCGTCGGGGTTACCCGGTTCGACCATTGAATTCAGAGTTACTGCCCCTGCCTGTTTAAGCCATATACATACAGTGATATTCGTTTCCGCGCTATTTCTTGAAAACTGTAGACCGAATTGCAATGAAACTTGGCACACAGCTTCACCACAATGAGGACATGCGCATATCGTCGGAGTTACCCGGTTTGACCGCCGAATTTAGAGTAACTGTCCCTGACTGTTTAAGCCATATACATACAGAGTGATATTCGTTTCCGCGCTATTTCTTGAAAACTATAGACCGGATTTCAATGAAACTTGGCACACAGTTTTACTACAATGAGGACATGTGCATATCGTCGGGGTTACCCGGTTCCACCGTCGAATTTAGAGTTACTGCCCCTGACTGTTTAAGCCATATACATACAGAGTGATATTCGTTTCCGCGCTATTTCTTGAAAACTACAGACCGGGTTTCAATGAAACTTGGCACACAGGTTCACTACAATGAGGACATGCGCATATCGTCGGGGTTACCCGGATCGACCGTCGAATTTAGAGTAACTGCCCCTGACTGTTTGAGCCATATACATACATAGTGATATTCGTTTCCGCGCTATTTCTTGAAAACTGTAGACCGGATTTTAATGAAACTTGGCACACAGCTTCACTACAAAGAGGACATGCGCATATCGTCGGGGTTACCCGGTTCGACTGCCGAATTTAGAGTTACTGCCCCTGACTGTTTAAGCCATATACATACAGAGTGATATTCGTTTCCGCGCTATTTCTTGAAAACTGTAGACCGGATTTTAATGAAACTTGGCACACAGCTTCACTACAAAGAGGACATGCGCATATCGTCGGGGTTACCCGGTTCGACTGCCGAATTTAGAGTTACTGCCTCTGACTGTTTAAGCCATATACATACAGAGTGATATTCGTTTCCGCAATATTTCTTGAAAACTATAGACCGGATTACAATATAAACTTGGCACACAGCTTCACTACAAAGAGGACATGCGCATATCGTCGGGGTTACCCGGTTCGACCGTCGAATTTAGAGTTACTGCCTCTGACTGTTTAAGCCATATACAGAGTGATATTCGTTTCCGCGCTATCTCTTGAAAACTATAGACCGGATTTTAATGAAACTTGGCACACAGCTTCAATACAAAGTGAACATGCACATATCGTCGGGTTTACCCGGTTTGACTGCCGAATTTAGAGTTACTGCCTCTGACTGTTTAAGCCATATACATACATAGTGATATTCGTTTCCGCGCTATTTCTTGAAAACTGTAGACCGGATTCTAATGAAACTTGGCACACAGCTTCACTACAAAGAGGACATGCGCATATCGTCGGGGTAACCCGGTTCGACGGCCGAATTTAGAGTTACTGCCCCTGACTGTTTAAGCCATATACATACAGAGTGATATTCGTTTCCGCAATATTTCTTGAAAACTATAGACAGGATTACAATATAAACTTGGCACACAGCTTCACTACAAAGAGGACATGCGCATATCGTCGGGGTTACCCGGTTCGACCGTCGAATTTAGAGTTACTGCCTCTGACTGTTTAAGCCATATACAGAGTGATATTCGTTTCCGCGCTATCTCTTGAAAACTATAGACCGGATTTTAATGAAACTTGGCACACAGCTTCAATACAAAGTGAACATGCACATATCGTCGGGTTTACCCGGTTTGACTGCCGAATTTAGAGTTACTGCCTCTGACTGTTTAAGCCATATACATACAGAGTGATATTCGTTCCCGCGCTATTTCTTGCAAACTATAGACCGGATTTCAATGAAACTTGGCACACATCTTCACTACAAAGAGGACATGCGCATATCGTCGGGGTTACCCGGTTCGACTGTCGAATTTAGAGTTACTGCCCCTGACTGTTTAAGCCATATACATACATAGACTGGTACCCCGTCTTCTCTATCAATATGATCGATAGATCTAGGGACAGGGAACCAGTCTAATACATACAGAGTGATATTCGTTTCCGCGCTATTTCTTGAAAACTATAGACCGGATTTCAATGAAACTTGGCACACAGCTTCACTACAAAGAGGACATGCGCATATCGTCGGGGTTACCCGGTTCGACCTTCGAATTTTGAGTTACTGCCCCTGACTGTTTAAGCCATATACATACAGAGTGATATTCGTTTCCGCAATATTTCTTGAAAACTATAGACCGGATTACAATATAAACTTGGCACACAGCTTCACTACAAAGAGGACATGCGCATATCGTCGGGGTTACGCCATATAAATACAGAGTGATATTCGTTCTGTTGAAGCCATATACATACAGAGTGATATTCGTTCTGTTGAAGCCATATACATACAGTTATATTCGTTTCCGCGCTACTTTATTGATAATGAAAATATGTTCGGCGGGGGATATCAATTCAACGAATTTGCTTGTTGCTTGTTAAGCTGCTGAGGAATCTCAAGAAAAAACGTTTGTCAATTCTGACCTGTCTCCGTATCTGGAATCAATGTTGCATGTTGCATATGCGCAATGTTTTGTAGTTTTAGTTCCCGCCTGCATTATCTATGATTGACTAATATCTCGTTTGAAAATATTATTTTTTTTGCTAACACTGTAACGAAAAAATGTCCGATTCATGACCGATAAACAAAATATTAGGCTGGTACCCGGCAAACGTTGTTGGGGTATTCCCATCAGAAATCTATTTTTAGCACACGATACCGCGAAAAATGGTGGTTATTACACTGTATCACAGTGTAGGAGCGGAAGTGTGTGAACTCTTGTCTTTGAGTGATTACTTGTGTGTCTGTACATCGAGGATACGCAACTTGGTAAACACCAGCGGTTGACATTGGTAAGAATTTATGTTTTTTTCTGGATAAACACAATACTTTTGTCAGATCATTGTACCTATCTCTTTATTCGTTATTCCCTGTAACATTTTTAGAGCAATCGCAGCCATTGGTTCTAGATTTAAATCATTTTAGGCCCGATTCACTTGGGCATGAACAACAACGGGTGGTTTAGCTGTTACGAGTCGCAGTTTTTACTCGAATAGATGCATACTGTAGGGTCTTCCTCAACAAAATTTGCATTCACAGCTCGTGCATATGTGTGTGTTGAGACTGATATAATTATTTAGTTAGGAAACCGTCTAAAACTTTCAATTTTTGCCATTTAAAAAAAAACTTCTTTTGTACAATCAATTGTCAAGTCCTGTACAATAGCCTGACAAAAAATATTTACTTTTGTACAATGGCTTGAATTGCATATGTGACATATTGATTGTAATAAAATGCGTCTTTACCTCTTTTTTGCATTAAATTCGACTGATATTTTCATGATATTATGCTCGCCCGTAAAAGATACAAAGAAAAAAAGTCGGGAAAATAAGAAATTTTGCATGATGGAGAATCACGTGTCATACTTTCATAAAATCTTCAATAACTATCTTAATATTTGACCAAGTTGTATTTGGCTTGGGCAAATAATGTGTAAAAACATCAGAAATAAACTTTGTATGTTAGATCTTTTATAATCATCTGACATAAACATTATTGCCGACTAAATCAACTCCGTCAACTCGATCGGCTTAATCCCTTGATCAAACCCGATTAAACTCGATCAAATATATTTACACGACTTCTTCTTTATATCTTGTCGATTAATTCCCGACCATTTTTGCCGACCACGCTCGATCGGGATGTCCCGATCACTCTTGCCGACCAAGCTCGATCAGTACTCGATCGCTTGATCGATCTTGTTTTGATTGTTAGTCGATAGATCGATACAATATCACGTGCAACGTAGATCTTAAGACAATGGGGTGTGGTATTTTTCTAATCGTCCATTGGCTTATCGATGATTTTGATTGACAGCCGGCGTTTTGTCAATTATATTGAGTTTGCCAATTTATTTTGATCCATTGTCGGTGTTGTTGTAAAATCTCGTAACAACTGATTCAATCAAGCTGTAGTTAGACGTTTTTGATTTACACCGTCGAAATACTATACTAAAGTGTAATTGAAGTCTCAATCTCTGTCAATCTGTTAAAATCCGGCTTTAACCGATATTAACAATTGATCAATTAATAGTAATCATCCATGACCCTGGGAAATCAAAAACCGATTAGTTTTACTGTAACCAAACAGATCTCCTGGTATATACTAGAAAAAAGATACGCAACCCCAATTTTTCATAATATTTTCGACAAACTATGTTTTTAATGGCTATTGAGTACCTTTTTAATATTCCTGCCTCCATACGCATGAATATAGTGTCATTTTCTTCAGATGTCGTAAATTCATCACGTGATACATAGCAAATTGTTGAAAACTTATTATCCCCGTCGTGTTTTCTAAATGACTATTATCAAAATATTTTTTCTTCAAACACAAGCTGAAACATAGACCAAGAAGAGGCCAAAGCTTTCACACACTTCTCACTACACTAGGCATAGCGGGGCTACGCCAAAACCAGCGCCAAGCTGCAGTGCGGATGTTGTTAGGTGGAAAAAGTCAAAATGTTGTCGCAACAAATCGACACATTTTCGACTGTATACGCTGTTGGCTCTCAATGGGAATACAATCGATCAAACACGGAGCGGACGTGCAAGAGATATGACGTCACGACAGGACCATGTTGTCAGGTAAACCCCACCTATGGGATAGGTTTAAAACTGTAACGGAGGCCGCTAATAAATCGCATGGACTGCATAACATTCGAATATCGGACCAAACTGAACAAAACAGATTGTGTTTTTCGACCTACATTCACTTTTTTGTAAAATTGTGTTGATGCCCAGTGTAAACTGGGTGTTTTCTTATGGAATTCACTACAAATAAGATTTTGTGAACTCTACAAGGTGAAATGTTATTGCTTTAAATGTATTACATTTTGTTTAAATCTAATTTGATGTCTTTGCGTAATCTTCTTGAAGGCATTGAAAAGGAAGTTGCGTTTCTTTTTTGTCTAGTATATATAATTTTACAAATCACAATTGTAAATGCCCGATTTTGCACTGTTCAAAGTGTGATTTCATCAAGGCATACCCAATGGCTTTAGGCCACGGCCAAGGCGCAGTTGGTAGCGCATCTGCCTCTCATACGAGAGGTCCCGGGTTCGATACCCGGCCGCGGCTAATACCCTTTCTGACAAAAATGTCACCCATCAATGGTTTGATATCGTGAACCTATGTGGGGGAGCAGCTGGAGGCTCGATTAGGGTGTTGTGGTAGTACTGGTGAGAGAAATACCAGGAATCTGTGGATAGGTGCTCCAGCCGCCTCGATATGACCTTAGTAGTTGAAAACGGCGCGAAACCCCAATAAACCTAACGGCTTGATTCTAGCCGAAGTCACGAGTTTTCAAAAAGGCACCGACGATTTATCAAAACATAACGTTAAACAAACCAAGTCTACACGTTTAGCACAAAATTCCTTGCTATTATACATGTATAAACTCATTCATCACACTAAAATTAATTTTGAAATATAGGTAAAGGAAGAAGCCTATCTAGTATAACATTTGATAACAAATTAAAGAAGATAAACCGAACGTTCGTGTTTGTGTTGATGTTTAAATCCGTGTGAAACATAGGCAAGCGACATTACAAATTGCTTGTAAGTGATTGTACAATAAATTCATAAGGAAATTGTCATTAGCCAATTGATTGTACATAAAAACTGTCAAACTGCGGATACTTAAATCGGGAATTTTATTAGAATGGATATCATTTCGTCTGAATCATGTTCTTAGAGAAAAAATACTTACATAAAGGCATTTAATTTTTGGAAGAAACAATACGATGAATAGTAAAAAAGCGATAAAAATGGCAATTTTATGTGGTGAAAATCATGCGCCAATTTTCCCATCCAAATGTTCAAGGCATTTTTTATGGTTTAAACAGCTCAGACCGGGCGCATATTTGGACGATGTCTTCCATGTTTATTCAAGATTACGACATTACAACAAAATAAAAGATATATGTCGAAATAATTATCAATCGTAAACTTTTTCTTACCTATGTCAACCGCTGATGTTTACCAAGTTGCGTTTCTTCGATGTACAAACACACAAGTTATCACTCAAAGACAAGCATTCACACACTTCCGCTCCTACACTGTGTGTATGTTAAAGTGACATTTCACAGATATTATTCATAAATTCTACTTTTATCTCTATTCTGGAAGAGCATATTTTCTTCATGAAAATTCTGAAAATTTCAAGCCAAAATATTGCGCCGTTTACGAGAAATATGTATTTTTGTGCTAAAATTAACAAATTGTTGTCCACAACAGTTATCCATTTCTGTCTCAACTTTAAAGGCGTTTTTTTCGCTTATAAATAGCAACATCAAAAAACTGATAGCATAACCCATCTTTAGATCAAGACATACTTTAAAAAATGAATTTGGAATGTAATGTCCCTTTAACGTAATCTGGATTCGTCTGTGTGATCCCTGCGATAGGTCAAACCTCCGTAGGATATGTACAGACAACCAGATCGATAATTCTTCGTCACGCTTTTTAATTTGCAGGATTCGCGGTAAAAAACAGAGACCAATCCTTCACCCTTTACCAGATAGCAAAATCTATCCTAATTCACAAGCTTCTGTAGACGACAAAAAGGATTTAATTGATGAGAAAATATTTTTTGTAAAATATGAATACAGAGCATTTTGTGACGAGTGGAGAAAATGCTGCATATTAGCATATTCTTTTTTGCCTCGATGTTCCACCTTTTTTTTGTATTTTTCGTCAGAAATCACTGCTTCTTTTGGACAGGGTTAACTCTTTCCCAAAAAAGACATTGTTTTGACTCACCGAATAGAAAATGCTTGGAAAATATTGAGTCAAGAGAAGAAAATGCTGATAATCGGCATTTTTTTCTTTATTCTCGTTATTTTCTGTGCAATATTGGACACAAATCCTATTTCCATCAACGAAAAGTTTGTCGTCTGCATCAACTTTTAAATTGGAACACTCCAAATTATTTTCGTTTGGGAAAGGAAAGGGTTAAAATGACCACAGTCTCTTGTTTCATCTATCATTATTGGATTTGTTCTTACGCGGACATGTCGGTTAGACACCATTATGCGTAAACTGTTTGTTTTTGTCATAGTCTTTGTACTATGGCATAGCAGTGAAACTGTTAGATTTGACAGTTTAGGGTATTCGATGTGCGATTCTAAAATTCCCGGCACCAATTTGTTGTTATGCCATTGTGATGCTAAGTGTGCATACTACAAAGACTGTTGTCATGGTTATGCGCATAACAATTCTCAAACAAACAAAACAACAGACGTTGACAATGTTTCGGAAATGTCAAATTCGACCTGCATTGGGTTTCCTGGAGATAACAAGATGTATTACATGTACAAAACATCGTTCAGTCGTGTACCGGCCGGCCTTACACGAATGGTGGATCCCTGTCGGAGGCCGAACATGACAGACCCACAGGAAGCACTGCCGGTCTACAACTTTAAACTTCAAGAAAACTTTAGGAACTATTTTTGCTTGGTCTTGAAGGACAGGAGAATTTATAAAAATAACGATCGTATATCAACATGGACAATAACGCTGACATCGCGTTGTTTTCAGAAGTATTTAGACGAATTCAGCAGCCACAAACAACATTCTAGAAACTATATGCAATTGTTGTCTGACATTTTGTCTCTTAGACACTGCAACATAACATTTGTACCACCAGACAACTCAACAACGAGGACATGCTATCAACACAAAACTGAAAAATGCAAGAAAGATGCTGCGTGTCAGTCATACCAGAGTCCTGTTGTCGGAGAGACCGGAACTGTCTACAAAAACGCGCACTGTGCCGCGTGCTCTGGTAGTCACATGACGTCCAGATTAGATGACGGGGAACCACTTGATGACCGGAAAACTCTCCTGACGCTGTATCCTATTGATGCCCGAGAAGTGGCCAGATCTTCATGTCAGGTAATAAATGTGGTCAAATTCTGTGCTTCTTACTTATTGGATTGTCTGTTAAAAAGACGTCCGCGCAAATCACGATTTGACTTGCCCCTTAATACCCCATTTTTTCTAGATATCCTTAACAAAAATAACATCAGAATGGTGTCGGCTTTTACATATACAGGAAAGAATCACAAATTTTGCGAATAGAGGAAGTTAAATTAAATGAAAATTAGTGTGCAATCCAAATTTCTTACTTTCACGATAGCTTTAAATAAGTTTATTTCATGTTTAATGTTGTGGTGACTCCATGGTTTACATGCATCTATTAATCTTTAGAAAATATACGACTAACTAAAGGTCTATGCAGCCTTATCAATTTTTTTATGTCCAGCTTTATTTTGACCAATTACCACATGTTGATGCATTATGACGCACCGACAAGATATGGCTTTGAAAAAACATTTTGAAAAATAAATAAATTTAGTCGTGGAAAGCAGTAGATCTATCTCCTTTTCAAAATATGTTTTCTCGAAAGACAAAAAAGTTCATTTGTCGACAGCAGTCATGTGAACTTGGATAGGTTTAAATTTATGCTATTTGGTAATGGATTGAAAAAAAAATAACATCCGAATATCAATACAAATTATTTCATTGGCATAGATGGTACATTTTTTCATTAGTTCAGCAAAATCGTATGAAACGATTCTTAAATTCATTGAACGTAATCAAAGTCCTAAAACACACATTTTCTAAAACTTTTTGTGTCAGCATTAAGCGCGATAACCATGAGGTTATTATTATTTTTTTTTAATTGAAGTAAGTATGAGGGTTAATTGATATAGAATCTATTCGCTGAATTATTTTATAATCAAAAATTGAGATTGAATATCAAAAATAAATTCTGTTTCGTGATCTCAGCTGTCAAATACACCAAAAACATGTTCTATGATAAATTGAGGTTCGATCAAAAAATGCCTTTTGGTTGCATGCCGGACTAAAAGATCGACCAGAATTTAGAAGTCTCAGATGAGCCTAGTCAAAGAGTAGTCCTAAACTTGAGTGAACCCTCTCCAAACGGACAACATTTTAGAATGTCACAATTCAAAAGATGTACGTATTTTACAGTTGGGAAAGAGTCTTGTTTTTTACACTGATATGCCCCTATACTGAGTTTTTTATTACAATTATAATTCAAGTATTTTGACATCATTTTGGTTGTATCGTGGTTTCTGGAGCACATGACCATGGATTCTTGGCATTTCCTTCGCCAGCACTATCACTATATCCGAGTCTCCAGCTCCTTTTTCACTCAGAATATTCACATAAATCGATGTAAGACAAATGAGTTGTCCAATTTCTGAAAGGATTTTGGTCAATCCGCGGATCTAAACTTAGATTCCTGAGTTGATGGACACCAACGTTACCGACTGAGCTATCAAGGCTCAAATATTTGTATACTATATAGCAAGAAAACTTGGACCAGTTTACAGTTTATTCAGAAAATACATACAGGCCACCGGCCCATTATACATATTTTACAAACAGTTTTTTACAGAGTTGCATATTACACAAAATACGATTTTTGTATCTTCATTATTGTATATATTTATACAGAAACATTTTATAGACTGGTCTAGATTTAGCGTTTATACAGAATCACCAATACATCGATGCTTGCAGCGAAAACCTCGCATCCGCAGCTTTTTTAAGCTGCAGATACCAGGTTTCTGCCGAAAAGCGACGATATATACGGTATTACTGTCGCTAATGTTCAACATTACAAACAATTATATAAAACGTATTTAAAAGTATTGCTTACTATTAAGTTATGACATAAGCTTTAGACTGGTTTTGAAAAAAAAAGTATACATCATCAAATTTTAAATGAAAATATCTATCTCTAGCTTGGATTTTATAATGCGTTATATTGGCAAATTTTCAGACTCGTCCAACAGTAGGATTTTATATATGAAAATTGCAATTTTCCTTATTACAAATGCGTTTGTACTTGACATAATAAAGTATAGATCTTGCCTCGTAGGGTTTCCATTGTACCAACTATATAGGTATTTAGTTCTGATTTCATTAAAACGGTAACAATGGAAGAATGCATGGAATTAATCTTCTATACAGGTTATTTGATAGTTATCGAAACAAAAAGTGCAAATTCTATCTTCTCGTGCAATACCTAGATGACGTCCAACTTCAATATTCAAGTTATGGCTGCTGCATCTGAATCGTGCTAAACCTTTCCTTAATTGATAAGATAGTCCAAGACATAAATATTTTTCAGTGGAAAGTAGGGATTTAATTTCCGTATAGAATGAACAACGGTTTGATTGGTTTATCTTTTCATTCCACGTTTGTAATGCACAGTCCTTAAGACGTTGTTTAAATTTGGAAAGGAATATACCTATATCTCCTATCTCTTGGGTCAGCCAAACAATTCCAAAACCATACGAATAAAGCAATTGTTTGACTGATGAAGCCCAAGTTTTACGACCAATGTCGTCTAATTTTTTCAGCATAATATAACAATTTGGAGGATATCTATGTAAAGGCATCTGGATTAGTTTAGTCCAGTATTTGACACATTTGAAATGGCAATCAACATAAAGAGGCAATCTCCCGCACTCACCAAGAACCATACAATCGTTTACTGATCTGTTTACACCTAAAAATTCCTTACAATATGAGATCTGAATTCTTTCTAATTGCTTAAAAACTTCGTATCCAAAAATTTCTGATCCATATAAGAGAATGGGTTTTACCATAGCATCGAAAAGTTTAAAATGGTCTTCAAATTCAAAGTTTCCAAATTTGTACGAGATGATTGTCGGTCGGTCCGCTCTTTTTTAGTTGAATGGAATCGGTGTCATGTCCAAATATCGTCTGGGCCATCTATACACCAGCGCTCGAGACACACTGCTACCGCTCTGTACCATTTCCATCAATTTCTTTGTTACCATGAGAGTCTTTCCTAACTCCACGCAATACTTTATGTAAGATCGCTGCTCCGCCTTTACGTCACAGTTAATTTTGACGTCGATATTGCGATGGTAGCGAGTTCCGCAAAAATACGATAACCTGTGTATTAATGACTCCAATGTTTTGAAATTTTAACAGAATCACGTCACAGCTGGACGTTACGCTCGACGTAAATTTAGTACGTTTATTCCAGCGTTTTCATTTTGAATTTAGTAGTTAAAGTTGTACGATGTAAATAGAATTACGAGGGGCGTTCATTAAAGATTTCCCCTGACCTACTTTCAGTTGAGGTAGGAAGTTGAAATTTACCACATACATTACCGTATACCTCTATAGGTCACATGAAAATTTGCAGCTCTGAAATGTAATTTGTTTCTCATTTCCGTGTGCTGAAGTTAAGTAAGGTAGAGTGATAGAGCAAGCAGTCATCAGATTCCTGTATTTGAAAGGTCACACTCCCAAGGAGGCATTTGATGAGATAAAAGAAGTTTGTGGGGATGATGTCCCATCATATGACGTTGTCAAACAGTGGCAAACTTAGTTCAAGTGCGGACAATAATCTGTGGAAACAGTATGATTCCTGAGCGCCCACAGTCTGTCATTGGTGATGCCACAATCAAGTCAATGTAAGGTTTCGGGCACATACTACGGTGTTCTACAGAAGAGGTCTACAAAACTGCATTAAACAAAGGAAGAAGTGTGTCTCTCTGGCTATAGGCCATATAAAGAAAGATTAATGTTTGTGCCAAGTTTCAAATCTCTCGGTTTATTGGAAGTAGGTCAGGGGAAATCTTTAATGAACACCCCTCGTAGAAATAATTACGAGGTGCTCCGGCTCGGGATACCATGCATATAAAATATGCGAATTTAACCAAAATAATGCAATAAAATTATGTTTTTTATCTACCTACAATTTAAATGGATGTTGTTTCGGACATATCTGTTATATCAACTTGATCCGATATTTTTAAATGAAAATAAATGGAGTGTCTCAATAATTTCCGAACAACCCTCGTATTTGTATGATTTAATTGCAAAAAGTGCCTTTTTTGCTTGGCATGCTAGTTTATTAGTTGCTTTATTCCATGACAATTTTGGGGTGTAGAGTATTCCCATGTATTTATAAAAGGGCGTTACATTGATTTGATTATCACCAAAGTACCATTTCTCATAATTTCGTAGTGGTCCACCATTTCTGAAAACTATTATTTCTGTCTTACTTTGATTTATCGTCATGCCAGATTGTTCACAATATTCATAAATAGAATTTATTTGTTGTTGTAAATTTATAGCGGTTTCGGCACAGTTGGCTACGTCATCAGCAAATAGGATACCTAAGACATTAAGGATATTTTCTGTTACAAAGATACCTCTGTGTCCCTTATTTCTTAGCAAGGTACATAAATCATTGATGTATAGATTAAATATTATGTTACTTGTTATGTCCCCTTGCCGGGTACCAACGCTACACCTGAATAAATCAGTCAATTTGTCGTTTAATCGAACACAGCTGTTCATACTTGAATACATTGATACTAAAATTTGCAAGATTTTACCATTTAAACCTTTTTGTTTAAGACTCGAAAATAGTTTTAAATGATTAATGGAATCGAACGTCAATAAATAATACGTAAAAACGACCACCTGGTTTGCTTATATATTTTTGGACTAACGCCAGTAGAACGAACATGTTATCAACTGTAGAATAATCTGATCTAAATCCCGCCTGAGCCTCGTCTAATTTACTGTGTTCTTCCGCCCATGTGCAGATTCTTCTGTGAATAATATTTGAGAATATTTTGTATAACACATTGATTAGTGATATCTCTCTGTAGTTAGAAGGATTATCCCTCGGTCCAGATTTGTGCACAGGTACTATTATACTATCTCTCCACATGTCTGGAAAGATGCCTGAATTAAAAATTTCATTAAACAATGACAATAGATAAGGAACAATAAGTTGACATGTATTTTTCCAAAGAGGAATTATTAATTATGGCCTTCAAATTGTAACGTTAAATGTTTTCTGTGTTTGGGGAAAAGATGAATTTTATTAATTGTATGATATAATTTGCAGGATTGTAATATTACTTGCCCCGCCGACCAGATGAAGCACTTCAACAGATGCATCGAGCCAGTTTCAAAAGTTCGAGGATATTTATACCAAGTAGAAGTCAAGACCAAAGCAAGCCACTATCTACATATCGACGACGGTGACAAAGTAAACCAGTTCGTTTCTCGCATTATTGGTCAGATGAATAACATCTACGCGAAAAGTCGAGTTAATAGCATCAAAATGGCGGAGAAAGGTTCCGGTTGTCAGCACGTGATTCAAATCTCGCTCTATCTGAGAAACGACGTAACCTTCAAATTTTACCTCAATATTTCAAAGTATGTGAAAGCTTTGTTTGAAAATCGAAAAGGTTTAAACGAAGACATTATCAATATGACAAGAAGTACAAACAAATCTTGTCCTAGTGTTGGGACGACTTTTGGTGACTATGTTGGTCGCGAGGACTCGTCGTTTGAGATGGTGAGTGTTGCTATTTTTAGCTCAGTATTTGGTGCCTTTATCCTCGGTGTAGTAGTGGTGACATTGGTGAAGGTCATTATGGCCAAACTAGCGCGACACCGTGGCAGTGGGGACAACGATTCTCCTGCATCTTGATTTTGGGACACAATTATCCATTACCTATGTTCACAAGAGCACATACTAACTTTCCTAAATTATTGATCTCCGGTCGTGATATACAGGGTGATCCAAAAAACATGTCCCACAAACAATATTTAATATATCTGCGTAATGTGGAAGCATTGTTTTAGTTTTGGTATTGATGGAAAGGGTAGGAAATAGAAATTTTAATGGTTGTGCAGAAGAACGTCATGTAACGTCCTGGTAACGTCAATGACGTCATCAATGACGTCATCATATTCTCATCATTCCAAGATGGCTGATAATGCAGAAATAGTCAGACTGTGCTATGTATTGTGTACATATCCTGATCTAGTTAGAAGAAAAATCCAAATATGTACCAAAATGCCACAGTGCCTTCCAGAAAGCAGATAAGAAGACTTGTGTCTAACTTTGAGATGAATGGGACTGTCAATGAAATGAGATCTGGAAAAGGCGGGAGAACACGCACAGGGCAAACGACGAGAATGTAGAGAGTGTTCATCAAGTTGTACAGGAAACTCAAAGGGTATCTATTTGGGGTATTATGAAGGACATTTCAAAAGCCACTGATGTAAGTGTTACAGTTAGAAGCATTTTAAAGTTCGATTGAAATTGTAAGCCATACAAAATAACCAGCATGCAGCGTTTGGAAGACACAGATATCACGGCAGAACTGACATTTGTCAATTGGATTGAGAGTGAATAAATGGCCCCCACATTAACCCGATCTCTGTCCATTGGACTTTTCCTATGGGGTTGCTAAGAAGAAATAGTTTATGAACCTTAACCCACCACTATAGCTGAACTGAAATAAGCCATTGGAAGAGAAATGGACTTGATTGATCGCCAAACCTGTAGTAACGTCATACAAAACTTTCGACGTCGTCTTAGACTAGTTTCGGAAAAACATGGTGGTCACATCCAGCATCTCTTGTTAATGTAGTTAGAGAATTATCATATAATTTTGTATTCAGACAAAATTTTATAGATATATACTTAAGTTCTAGAGAATATAAACCAAATAGATAAGATGGTTAAAAAATTATAAAGCATTGTTTGTGGGACATGTTTTTGGATCACCCTGTACTAGTACACATAGACCTAATTTAAACATTATTGACAGAAAAAAAATGATAACCATTACATATCTATCAACGATGTACGATCATTTTACCTTGTTCAGTTGCCTTTAATTTGACTGGTCTACAAAATAGTATTTTGGATTTGTTTGTGTTTAACGTATTACATCCATCATTAGATAACAAACACTTCATACAGTTCTGCCTTTGTGCATTTGTAGTTTACCGTGATAACGGAAATTGGCGAGGTTATCTGGATTTTAAAAATCCGGATAACCTCGTCAATCTCCGTAACCACGGATGACGGCGAAGTCACATGAAGTGTTTGGTACATAATTATGTGTGGAATACGCTACTTTCACTTTGAAATGAGGGAGAATGCAAACATATCTCAGATTTTTCAGAGGGTTAGACGATTGACAGAACTTTAAGATCTGGCTTTCATGTCCCTGGCTTGAGAAAAGGGTGAGACAAAAGAAGAAAATGCCGATTGAAGTATTTTCTCCTTTTATCTACAAATCCTATTTTTATCGACATCCATTTTGTCGAAAGTGGCAGTTTGGAAATACTCCAGCAAAAATTGAAATACTCAAGCAAAAATTGAAACTATTGCAGGTTCGGAACAAGCGAAAAGGGTACATTTCATTACAGTTACACATGGTAGTGTGTTCCTTTTTATATGAATATGTCCCGCCGTGTTGAATTATACATGCCTGGCCTTCATGACATTACCAGTCTCTTATCCCATGGGTACAATAAATTGTGAATCGCATTGTATTGTATTGAAGTATAAGCTCTGGCCACACACACATTAACATCCTAATCACTACAAGGGAGCGTCAAAGTGCCAATGTTTAGTGAACGTCATATGGTTCCGGTATTTAACCATTTCCCAAACGACAAAATTTTAGGGTGATCAACTTCAAATCTGCTACAAATGACAAAATTGATGTTATAAAAGATAGGATTTGTGTAAAATATGGCATAGAAAATATTGAGACAAAAGGAGAAACTGCTGAATATCAGCAGTTTCTTCTTTTGTTTCAATGTTTTGCCAAGCCTTTTATATTGGGGACGTCAAAACCAGGTATTGTTTGAGAAAGGGTTAAATACGTGTAAAAGCAGTAATATGGACGGGAAGATATGGAAATAAATCGAAACCATTTTGGGCACGGGCGTTTTTCTTGATCCTTCCTCCAAACGACAAAATGTTGTGCTCTGTTCGAATTTTACAAGTGTTGCAGACGACAATTTTTTGTTTGTGAAATTGTAAAAATATTTCAGCTTTGGGCTAGAAAACATTGCGGTAAATGAAGAAATTGTTTCTTTCTTCATTTTCCATAAGGTTTTCCCAATCCCTTTCTTGTGAGGGAGTCAAAAGGCGTCACCGTGCAGTAATGGGTTAATTTCACGAAAAGTTTCCATCCAAATCACTGCTTACGAATGTATTAATTAAGGCAGTGAATTGGACGTTTAACAGACTCGATAAGCAGTCTTGAAGCAGTCATTTAAACGTGGCAAGAAGCAAATGTATAAAGAATGACAATAAATTTTGTGCTAAAAATAGATTTGATTTACCGTTATGTTTTGATAAGCCGTCGGTGTTGTTATAAAATCTCGTAACTACGGCTTGAATCAAGCCGTAGTTACGAGATTTGATAACAAAACCCACGAAATACTATTTGTTTGTCCGAAATTAAGTCACGGTCAACCGGATAAAATCGTTCCCTATTCTATTACTGCCAGAACACGGACACCGACGTCCGTTGCACTAGCGTCGAGTCTTAGCTTTTCACTGACTGAATATAAGCCAGACCGAGGCAGTGGTATGTGGCTTGATAAGGCAGTAGAGCAGCAGTCAAATAAAAATGCCACGCCCATAGTACAGCGTAGCCAGATTTTACCCATGTTTGTTAATTGAATGGGTTTCAACTGCTATGGTCATATCACGGCAACTTGAGCACATTACTATGAATTATCGTCGTTTCTCATACCAGTACTACTACAACCTCCTTTCTGATCCTCCAGCTGCTCGCCCACATAGGTTGGAACAAAGTTTGGACCACAGTGAACGTCTCATGATATAGCCTACGCCATTTTTTTATTGTGGGTCTTTTACTGTAACGTTGCATGAAACTACAAACCCTGACAATCAGCACAAGGCCATGTGACTAGGGACATTAAGAATTTCATCTAAATCCGTCCATAATAGCAATGAATTTTGTTCTAGAAATTGACTGGGTTTGCCGTTATGTTTTGATAAACCGTCGGTGTTGTTATAACTCATCGGCTATAAAGTGGTAGTTGTATACAAACACTTTACGCCTTGTTGTTGATAAATGGCCCAACACAAACACTTCCTCATTTGGGAATAAAATAATTAGGACATTAATTCGCTCGTATAGCTTACGATAAATGGTTTGGTAAATGTTAAAACTATATGTTTGGTTTTTAGTATTTGTATACAACTCTACTTTTATAACCGATGAGTTATACAAAATCTCGTAACTACGGCTTAATTCAAGCCGTAGTTACGATATTTTATATCAACACCCACGATGTACTATTTGTTTGTCAGAAATTACATCACAGTTCACTTGATAAAATCGTTCCCTATTGTCGGGGTTTGAACGCATCAATGGCCGAGTTTTTTAACATCTCTTTCAACTGCTGTGGTCATATCTCGGCGGCAGCAATCTGATTGAAATCCGGTGTTAACTTGTAACAGCAACACCTGACAGTCACCAGTAGGGAGGGGGTCATCTTCAATGACTTTTCTACTGAACAATCAAATAAATGTTCAACTGAAGATATTAATCCGAGTAAAATAGAAGATTTTGGTTTTCCCAGGGTCACTGAAGATGACCCCTAACTGGTACCTGTCAGATGTTAATGTAAGTTAACACTGGATTTTAATCAGATACTGGCGGCTTTAACACCTTGCGATGGGTTCCTGTTGTTTCTTATACCAGTACTTCCACGACATCCTTACTGAGCCTCCAGCTGCTTGTCCACATAGATTAACTATCATCAAACTATTGGTGGGATACAATTTTGTCAGAAATGATATTTGCCACGACCAGGGATCGAGCCTTGCACCCCATGAGTGAGAATCTGATGCGCTACTAACAGCACTTTGACTGCAGAATGGGTTTAGAGATTATACCAGTATATGTACACCTTCCACCTTCCCATGTGACTTAACCCTTTTCCAAACAAGAGGACCATGATGGTCCTATATCGCTCACCTGAACCAAAATGATATGAGCAACATTTTTGTTCAATTCAATAAATATTTATGACTTTAAGACTGAAAACGAACTTATGGTCAATAACGTTGTGAAAATCGAGCTCATCCAAGATCTTATGGTGCTCAACATTGTGTCCAAGATTTGTCTTGTTTGATAAATAATTGTAGATTCTGGAGTATAAACAAGATCGAAAACAGCCGAAAACAGCAATTTTGTCAAATTCAAGGGCACATAACTCTCAACTTTTTTTATCAGATCAGACTGAAAACCAAACTCATCCCAGAACTTATGATCCCCAACATTGTGTCCAAGTTTTGTCTTAATTGATCAATAATTGTAGATTCTAGAGTATAAACAAGGTCGAAAACGGCAATTTTATCATATTCAAGGGCACATAACTCTCGACTTTGTGGTAAGATCAGGCTGAAATTCAAACTCACCCGAGATCTTATGATACCCAACATTGTGTCCAAAATTTGTCTTAATTGGTCAATAATTGTAGATTCTAGAGAGTAAACAATTTCGAAAACAGTCGAAAACAGCAATTTTGTCTAAACAAGGGCACATAACTCTCGATTTTTTAATCAGATGGGACTGAAAATCAAACTCATCCAAGATCTTATGGTCTCAAACATTGTGTCCAAGTTTTGTCTTAATTGATAAATAATTGTAGATTCTAGAGTGTAAACTATGTCAAAAACAGCCGAAAATGGCAATTTTATCAAATTAAAGGGCACATAACTCTCATTTTTCAGGTCAGATCCGACTGAAAATCAAACTCATTTGAGATCTTATGATCTCCAATATTGTGTCCAAAATTTGTCTTGATTGGGAAAAAATTGTAGATTTTAGAGTGTAAATAAGGTTGAAAACAGTCAAAAACAGCAATTTTATCAAATTCAAGGGCACATAACTCTCGACTTTGTGGTAAGATCAGGCTGAAATTCAAAGTCATCCGAGATCTTATAGTCTGCAACATTATGTCCAAGATTTGTCTTGATTGATCAATAATTGTAGATGCTAGAGTGTAAACAATGTCAAAACTAGGTATTTTTGGCATTCAAGGGTAGATAACTCCGGACTTTCTGGTTCGATCTGACCCATAATCGAACTCATCCGAGATCTTATGGCCATACATGTTTTGACCAAGTTTGGTCAAGATTGGCTTATATTTGTAGATGCTAGAGTGTAAACACGAAATTGTGAACGGACGGACAGACAGACGGACAGACGGACGACGGACAAAAAGTGATCACAATAGCTCACCTTGAGCACTTTGTGCTCAGGTGAGCTAAAAACAAAATTTTAGGGTGTTTCAATTTGAAAGCTGCTGGGGACGACTAAATGGGTGTTACTAAAGGTTCAATTTGTGAATAATATAGCACAGAAAACATGTAGGCAAAAGGAGAAAATGCTGATTATCAGCATTTTCTTCTTTTGTCTCAATGTTTTCCCAAACCATTTCTACTAGGGACGTCAAAACCAGGTGCTGTTTGGGAAAGGGTTAAAAGCAAATTTCTTGGAAGTATGAAAAGTATTGATCGTAATCAGCCTTTGCAGACTGACATGGATAGATAATTTTCACTCTAAGCTAATGAAATTTTCTGAATCTATGTGGGGTTTCCCGTCTTATCAAATCGTCAGTGTAAATGCAAAACCTTGTATGTCGATTCTTGCGATTTTCAAAGTACAAACTTGTATGTCCAATTAAAGACCATTCTTGTAGGTTTTGAGGTATTTTTACTGAGTAGTATTAATGACAAATCATTTGTGAACAATATGTCCAAATTTCAAGTAAAACATTTCAATTTGGGAAAAGTTGACACCTTTTCCCCTCCCTTTTAAAATTTTCCGAAAACGAGATACGAGGTTTTGCATTTACAACGACGAAATGTTTATTTTCGGAGGTCTGCAAAGTCTGGTCTGTTTCTAAATATAGATATAGATTTTATGGAGTTTCCAGAAGGTCCCTTTCAGCGTGACATGTCACAAATGACACAAAACCTATATTATTTATATAACAAATTAATTTCATTTATTGTTCTCCATGATCTCTGTTTACATAATGAAGAAGTTGCCCTTTACTAAACAAGACAAGGTTTTAGAGTCCACAAGAAAACTTTGAAAGCAATAGGGGAAAGAAGAAAATGATGATAACCAGCATTTTCTCCTATCATCCCAATGCTTTACATGCTATATCAAATATATTTAACAAATTTGATAACATTAATTATTACAACTGCATCACTTACATATGATTACAAAATACTCGACCAGGTTTTTTTTTGTTTGGGAAAGGGTTAACTCCAATAAATGTACATAATTAGAGCACAAATCCAAAACAGAAAACTAGTAAAGAATGCCAAAATTTATTCTTGCAAAATGTCACATTTGGCAAGAATAAGGTTTGACATTCTTCACCACAATATCTTCTCAGAAATATATTTTTTTTTAATCTTAATTCTTTCCAGAAATTTACAAAGGAGTTTTCCAGTTCCAAAATTAGTTGCAAATGACAAGTAGGTGTTCAATGAATTTGAGCCGGGAACTGGAAAAATATCCCTTATAGCATTTGAGACACTCATGTTTCAAGATCATGCTGTGCGTACTAGCAGTCTGACCTGGATCCATGTTACTCTCGTATGCTTGCTACGGATCATGACGAAGCTATTGGAGAACAACAAGGTTCCCGGTCAGACTGCAAGTATACGCAGGCTGATCTGGAACCATGTTGGGCTCAAAGACCTTAAAGGACGTTTTTCCAGATCCTGGCTCATTTGTATAAAATTTGTGTACAAAGTAGCACAAAAATAATTTGAGGCCAAATGCGAAAATACTGGTCATCAGCATTTTCTGCTTTTGCCTCTATGTTTTCCAGGGCCTTTAATTATAATAAATACGTCAAAACTAGGTCACCAGATCTTGTGAATCAGTATTACTTCTTTACACCATTTTTCTTCTAAATTAAGGTATATGACCCATCATTAGCACCAAAGAGCCAGAGGCGAAAATTGAAAAGTATCAGTAACTCGTAAACTGCGATACATTTCCATTCCAAATATAAACATAAGCATTTTGTACGGTTCAGAATTTTGAATTAGTGCATACTTATGGAAATATTTGACAAAAATCTTCAAAATTACCTCCCTTGCATATGAATATCGAGTAAAATAAGATTTGTAAATTATTCTCCTCCTGAAGCATAATCTTGAAATCCGGCACGATGAATCAACTTATGTGAAGTGTATTTACAAGTGTGTGTAATTTGATGCATTTCGTATGGCTAGACAGTTGTGTTTTTAATGATGGGTCACATACCTTAACAAGAGGACCATGATGGTCCTATATCGCTCACCTGAACCAAAATGATATAAGCAACACTTTTCTTCATTTCAAAAAATATTTATGACTTTAAGACTGAAAACGAACTTATGGTCAATAACATTGTGAAAATCGAACTCATCCAAGATTTCATCGTGCCCAACATTGTGTCCAAGATTTTGTCTTGTTTGATAAATAATTGTAGATTCTGGAGTATAAACAAGGTAGAAAACAGCCGAAAATAGCAATTTTGTCAAATTCAAGGGCACATAACTCTCGACTTTCTAGTCAGATCGGGCTGAAAATCAAACTCATCCGAGATCTTATGATATCCAACATTGTGTCCAAGATTTGTCTTAATTGATAAATAATAGTAGATTATAGAGTGTAAACAATGTCAAAAACAGCCGAAATCAGCAATGTTATCAAATTCAAGGGCACATAACTCTCCATTTTTTATCAGATTGGACTGAAAATCAAACTTATCCAAGATCTTATGGTCTCAAACATTGTGTTCAAGTTTTGTCTTAATTGATAAATAATAGTAGATTATAGAGTGTAAACAATGTCAAAAACAGCCGAAATCGGCAATGTTATCAAATTCAAGGACACATAACTCTCACCTTTCTGGTCAGATCAGACTGGAAATCAAACTCATATGAGATCTTATGGTCTCCAACCTTGTGTCCAAAATTTGTCTTGATTGGTCAAAAATTGTAGATTCTAGAGTGTAAATAAGGTCAAAAACAGTCAAAAACGACAATTTTGTCAAATTCAAGGGCTCATAACTCTCATCTTTCTGATCAGATAAGACTGAAAATCAAACTCATCCCAGATCTTATGATCCCCAATATTGTGTCCAAGTTTTGGATTGATTGATCAATAATTGTAGATTCTAGAGTGTAAACATCGTCGAAAACAGCCATAAATGACAATTTTGTCAAATTCAAGGGCAAGTAACTCTCGACCTTCTGATCAGATCAGACTGAAAATCATACTCATCCGAAATCTCATGGTCCCAAACATTGTGTCAAAGTTTTGTCTTGATTGATGAATAATTGTAGATTCTAGAGTGTAAACAAGGTCAAAAACAGCCGAAAATGGCAATTTTGTCAAATTCAAGGGCACATAACTCTTGTCTTTCTGGTCAGATCAGACTGAAAATCGAACTCATCCGAGATCTTATGGTCTGCAATGTTATGTCCAAGATTTGTCTTGATTGATCAATAATTGTAGATGCTAGAGTGTAAACAATGTCAAAACTAAGTATTTTTCGCATTCAAGGGCAGATAACTCCTGACTTTCTAGTTCGATCTGACCCATAATCGAACTCATCCGAGATCTTATGGCCATACATGTTTTGACCAAGTTTGGTCAAGATTGGCTTATATTTGTAGATGCTAGAGTGTAAACACGAAATTGTGGACGGACGGACGGACGGACGGACAGACAGACAGACAGACAGACGGACGAAGGACAAAAAGTGACCACAATAGCTCACCTTGAGCACTTCGTGCTCAGGTGAGCTAATAAAATTATACATTAATAAGATGTGTACGCTTTTTCATCACATAAAGTTATTTTGTCCTCGGAAATGTTCTTCTTTGAGAGAATTTATACACAATGGAATATTTACAAATGTACTGAGAAACAAAATAAAGGGGTTGGGACATTCTAAATTTGTAAATTTAAATCTAAACCCTATTTTGTGGGTACCCATTTGAGAAATTGATGATTCATTAATTTAACCCTCTCCCAAACAAGACCTGGTTTTGACGTCCCTAATAGAAATGGCTTGGGAAAACATTGAAACAAAAGAAGAAACTGCTGATAAACAGCAGTTTCTCCTTTTGTCTCAATATTTTCTATGCCTTAATTTACACAATTTCTGTCTTTAATAACTCCCATTTCGTAATTTGTTGCAGTTTTTGAAGTGGATCACCCTAAAATTTTGCTGTTTTGGAAAGGGTTAGAGCACCCACAACAAAGGTCTTGATCATCAGTGAAAGATACTTTGAATTTTTGAGAAGACAATACCACAGCAACAGTTTGGTGGGGGTGAAAGCATTCTTTTTCTTTAATTTCAAACCCAAACCCTATCTTGTGTGTACCCATTTGAAGCCTAATGATTAGACGATACCAATGGGTACCCATAACAGGTTTCGGTGAATATTAAATAATTTCGCTGTTTTACAATGAAAAGCTCGTAACTGCAGCTTATAACAAGCTGCAGTTACGAAGTTTTCGTTGAAAAAGCGACAAAATATTGCATTTTGCAAAGTCATTTCTACCCTCTTATCTCTATCTCTACCAAATCCCTCTAATTTGTCTCTCAGTCTCTACATGGTATGATTTATGATCAGCATGTATATGTATATATCAGTCCTCTTTACTCGTACTTTCCTCTGATGTGTCTTTAGAACCTCTGTAGTGGAGTAAAACAAAACTTGTTTGTGAAAAACAAATCGTTTACCTGACCGCAGCATTTTAGTCTGTTCCAAAATTAAAGTTGCAGCAGACAATAGTTTCAAATAATCTTACACTTTTGGGTCTTTTGGGTTTAGAAAACACCATGGAAAATAAAGAAATGACTTTTCACAAAACAATTTCTTCATTTCCCTCTATGTTTTCCTAAATGTTTATCATGCAGGATGTCAAACAGTCTCAATAAGTTGGAATGGGTTATGTAACAATATGATATCTACATACAAGATTTTGTAAGAAGAATGTGTTATAAGTCGTAAAATACTATACAACTATATCCTTTTTTCACAAATTTTTGGCTTTCAAAAATCATGCAACATTAATGAAAGTCACATTTTCTGACAGCAAAAATAATGCCACCTTGACATGCTGACCAGTACAGAGTCACAAGCAATTTCTTCATTCCCCACGATGATTTGACAAGCCTTTACAAGCCCTTATCTCATGATTGGGTGTCAGAAAGAGTCATTACATGGGAATGAGTGATTAGTGAACTGAGACTCGTTTACTAAGGAACTTACAAATATTTTTTGCGTACATTACTAAATTTCATAACAAGTTATTAACAACACATTTGATTGAATGAAAAATATGCCTTGTGCCATCTAGGGCCTATCAGAATGCTTGCATTCAAATTTTTGTGAAAAAAAGTAATTTCGTTTAGTAAAAATGGGCCCAGAAGAATATGTTGTAACAAGAGCTTCGCAAAGCAGCGCATATACGCCCGAGAGGGGCTTGTCAGTAAAATTGGCCATTTTTTCGATTCAAGGGCAGTTGATTCAAACATGAAAAGTTATCAAAAGCTTTTGTTTGCACAACAAGACACCATAGAGATTCATTGTGGCTAGTTTGATTAAATTCTGGTTGAAACTATAGGAGTTGCACACAGGAGAAAATGGACATTTTTGAGAAAATGGGCATTTTTTCTTAAATTCAAGGGCAGATAATTCAAGAACGAAAACAGTTATCTAAATTCTGTAAGCGGTGTGCACAACTAGACACCATGGAGATTCATTGTGGCAAGTTTGATCATATTCTGATCAAAACCACTGTGTTGTAAGTTGTCCGTTAGGTTTGTGTAGTCATTCAAAGATGGCGACAACAATACAACATGAGAGGTAGGTGTCATAGCTTTTCATCGATAAATTTCTTAATCGGTCGTATATTGCCTTGATACTGATATCATTATGCAGGGGAAATGTATACTTATCAACGGTTCTATATATCAAAGTGCCAGTGTTGTCCTATCGTACTCAGTCGTTGTACAAAGACAGCTCAATACGGCAAACTTTTTTCGAAGCGAGAAAGTTGCCCTTTGAAGGATGATTACATAGTAATCAGCGAACAAGGGAACAAACTATTGCTCTAACTTGGATGTTTTTAACATGCTCTTTTCTATGGTTACCGTTATTTTACACAAAAATGTCCAGAATGACCACAAACACTGTGTTTACTAAATGGCCAAACAACGGTGTAGTCACAGTGAAAATATGCAGACACAACAGTGTAGTTTCTGTGTTTTATGTACGGTGTGGTTATATTTTCGTAACAAATTGTAAACGGTGTAGACATAATGCAATTCATTGTGAACGGTGTAGACTTGAAGCAATACAAAACTTATTATTTCTGGAATGATGATATTGTAATATTTAATGATAACGTTTTCATGGCTGGGAATCGCGATTTACAATTACTTCCGAAATTCTTCAACAATTATGTTAATATATGACTGACTTGTAAATGCTTCGTAGCAAAGAAGGTGACAATATGTCTACAAAATATACTTTAATCAGAATAGAGACAGAATTCAGTTTCTTCGCTATTTGTCAAAGCAATTCCGTAAAAGTCAAATAGTAGAAAATACCAAGAATCTGCCGGCGTCTGTTTTATTTTGTCTTTTATTTTCAGTTCCATGCTGTTCACTTGTTACTGCTGTTATTTCGAATGAAATTTCGAAAAGGTTGAGAAACATTCGGAACAAGACCATTCCAGCCAGATATTTTAAAAAAGTGCGCAGGAGGGAGATCAATGATCAGACAGGCCAAAAAGGTTTGAAAACTCTGAGCTTTAGTATAGTTTGAGTTTATTTGGGGTTTTACGCCGTTTTCAACTGCCAAGGGAACTTAAGTATAATTCTGGATATTATCAAGAAGTCAGACTAGGACATCATCCCCATTTGCGAGCATAGAATACACAAGGTATACATCATCAACGTAGAAAATCAGGATTTTGAAATTAACAATCTTTCTATCGATGATATACCCGATTTTGTATGCATGAGTCCTGTACATTAAAAATTACGAAGTTCAACACCCCATAAAGTCGTTCAAAAATCTCCGACCTTAATTCCTGATATTTCCATTGGATGTGCTGAAACAGATGATACGGATAGGATCTCACGAGACAATGAAAATAATGGCTGAAATGAATAGTTTGTTCCTAGATGTGATTAAGTCATTGGGAAGCATTGATCAACTTGGTAATTGGTTATCTTTTCATAACATGGTCAGGGAAGGTCGGTTCCCGATGGAAACATGTCATTTCATTTATTTACAGATGTGTGTAAGTTCTACTCTCTTGGAAGTACTTCAATGCGTTTTACTCCAATAGTGAAACTGTTTTGGCGGATAGGATATTGTCTTTTTCATTGCAAATGGTTACATTTTATGAGTGGGTCAAAAAATATTGATCAGAAAATTGTCAGAAGGAAGTTCTAAGAGGTTAATAGCGTCAAAAATGCCAAAACAAATTTTGCAGTTCCGTAATTCTATTTTCAAGACTTGAAAAAAGGCCAAAATGTTTATGAAACAAATTTATAATTTATGTTTTGTTATTTATAATTTATGTTTTGTTGATGGAATCCTTTATTTTGGGTGAAATCGGACTTTTCAATGAGGGGTCAAGTTGAAAACAAGATACATGTCGATCAATAATGATCTTACTCCATGAGTTGAAATCATTTCATTAATTACAAAATTGATTGTAATAACCAATCAAAACAGTTACAAAGAAAAATTCGAAGCCAGAGCCGAAATTTCGAATCTACTAATCAAATGAACGGATGAACAAGAAACTGGCCATTGCACCCACCGCCCCACATCGTAGGGTAAGTCAGTAAACATTGTTTTTAAATGACGTTTACTGCACGTTTTGTTTAATATTTTGTAATGGTATTCCTTGTGATTATCATGTCCGTCAGATGTTAACTCAAAAAAACAAGAGCCATCACGGACAATGCTCCCCGAATAAGGCATTGTCACAATAAATATATGCCATGCAGAGCTAATATAAAGCTAACAAATGTTAAGCCCCCTTTTTCCATGACATATTTTGTATACGCAAATTCTAAATAGTTTATTGTCAAGGGCATCTGATTTGCTACTCAAATATGAATTTTCATCAAATTCTGACCATTAGACTAGGAGAAATTAGAGAAAAACTGTATTTAACCTTAAGTCCCCTTTTCCCATGACGAGGCCTCAAATCCAAAAACCGGGGAAAGTACATCGGCATTTTGTCATAGGGAGTTCACATGGTAAGTTTCATTTGATTTGGCCAAAGGGTTATGGAGACATCACTTCGGACGGACGGACGGACGGACGGACGGACTGACGGACGGACAGACAAAGCGGCGACTATATGCTCTCCCTTCGGGGAGCATAAAAACAAGAGCCGTCAGAGACTGACAATGCTCCCCGAATAAGGCATTGTCACAATAAATATATGCCATGCAGAGCTAATATAAAGCTAACAAATGTTAAGCCCCCTTTTTCTATGACATATTTTGTATACGAAAATTTTAAATAAATTATTGTCAAGGGCATCTGATTTGCTACTCAAATATGAAATTTCATCAAAGTCTGACCATTAGACTAGGAGAAATTAAAGAAAAACTGTATTTAACCTTAAGTCCCCTTTTCCCGTGACGAGGCCTCAAATAAACAAGAGGACCATGATGGTCCTATATCGCTCACCTGAACCAAGATGATATGAGCCACAGTTTTGTTCAAATCAATTATTTGTGACTTTAAGACTGAAAACAAACTTAAAGTCAACAACATTGTGTCCAAATTTTGTCTCCTTTCGGCTTTTGTTGCTATTTGTGGTTGTTAGAGTAAAAACAGTCGAAAACGGAAAATTTGTCCATTTGAAGGGCTCAGCAAACTCAGCAAATTCTACTCTGATTAAGCTGAAATTCAAACTGGTGCAAGATCTTATGTTCAGCAACATTGTGTCCAAATTTCGTCTTGATAGGTCAACAATTGTAGATGCTAAAGTGTAAACAAACTCCAAAACAATCGAAAACATCAATTTTGTCAATTTCAAGGGCATATAACTTAACTCACGACTTTCTAGTCCGATGAGACCGCAGTTCAAGCTCAAACAAAAAATTGTGGTCACCAACATTGTGTCCAAGTTTCGTATTAATAGGTAAATAATTGTAGTTCTAGAGTGTAAACAAAGTCGAAAACAATCAAAAACAGGAATTTTGTCAAATTCAAAAGCGTATAACTCATAACCTTTTGATCTAATCAATCTGAAAATCAAACTCATACATGATCTTATAGTCCGTAATATTGTGACCAAGTTTCTGTCTTGATTGGTCAATAACTGTAGATGCTAGAGTGTAAACAAAGTAGAAGACAGTAGAAAACATCAATTTTGTCAAATTCAAGGGCATATAACTCAGGAATTTTTTATCCGATCAATCTGAAAGTCAAATTCATTCGAGATCATATAGTCCTTTACATTGTGTCAAAGTTTTGTCTAGATTGGTCAATAATTGTAGATGCTAGAGTGTAAACAACATCAAAAACAGTTGAAAACAGCAATTTTGTCAATTTCAAGGGCGTATAACTCATGACTTTATGATCCGATCAATATGAAAATCACACTCATACAAGATCTTATAGTCCCTAACATTGTCTCAAAGTTTTGTCTTGATTGGTCAATATTTGTAGATGCTAGAGTGTAAACAAAGTCAAATACGGTCGAAAATGGCAATTTTGTCAATTTCAAGGGCACATAACTCAAAACCTTCTGGGCCGATCAGACTGAAAATCGAACTCATCCGAGATCTTATGGTCACAAACATTGTGTTAAAGTTTTTACTTGATTGATCAATAATTGTAGGTACTAGAGTGTAAACAATGTCAAAACTAGCTATTTTTCGCATTCAAGGGCAGATAACTCCGGACATTATAGTTCGATCTGACCCATAATCGAACTCATCCGAGATCTTATGGTCATACATGTTTTGACCAGGTTTGGTAAAGATTGGCTTATATTTGTAGATGCTAGAGTGTAAACACGAAATTGTGGACGGACGGACGGACGGACGGACGGACGTACCAACGGTTGACCATATGTTGGGTACTTTGCCTAAAAACTTGTTGGATACCCCATCTTGGGTATAAAAAACAGTTCTCACGAGAGGACACTTACTGGTTATGTGTCCAAAGACACAACTGGGTATTTTAGAAATGTTGTCATCACCAACACACATTGGTAGCAATGGTACTCTGGTCATCTTTTAATGCCAAAATTCATGAATAAACAAGAGGGCCCAGGGTAGCTGACCTGAGAAATGGGGCGAAATTCTGATCAAATAGGGACACACATGTCCCATCTAGAGTCAACAAGGATTTTCTTAGATTTGTCCTGGTGACATTGATTTTTACCCCTATGTGACCCAAATCTGAACTTCACCCGTTTATTGTCAAAATAAACATTGTGACAGTTTCATCAAACTTGTGTCAAATATGTGACCTTTATGGTTCAAACAAGGATTTCCTAAGATCTGACCTGGTGACCTTCTTTCTGACCACACATGACCCATATTCAAACTTGAAAATTCTGTGAGGGGTGTTATGGCTTCTCTCTTGCAATGCATAATCTAAATCATGAAAATAAGTAACCAAAGGAAGCCGTCAATAAGGCTCATAAAATGATACACTCTTACATGTACTTTGAAACAATTTCTAAGAGAACAAAATCAATGCCCCAAAACTGGTGCATTGTCTCATTTTGAAACGGTCACTAACAAACAAAATCGTCATTTGTACAATGATGCACTCATTCATATTTTGAAAGTAACTAACGAACAAAATTTTCACTTGTACAATGATGAACTCATTCAATATTTGAAAAACTGTTTATAAAGAACGAAACTGTCACTTGCACAATGATTCAAATTCCTTTATTGGTTTAAAATCCAGTCACAGGAATGTTACCACAAAACAAACAAGAATTACAATTACAAGAAATCAAACGATGTGAAAACATATATATTACCCACGGCATTTTAATCCATGACAATAAGAATATCTTCACCACCTTTTCCATTCAACTACACAATATGGTGCACAAGATTATGAACATTGTGGAATAGTAAGAAGTAGCGAGTGATCTACATTTTCTTCTTTACTTCAAAAATTGTGAAGGCAAAAGAACAAAATGCTAGGACATAGCCTTCTCACCTTTCCCCTCGACAAATTCTGAACAAGACTTGGTTTTGATGTCCCTACCAAATGGGCTTTAGAAAACATTAGGGCAAAGGAAGAAAATGTTGACAATCAACAATCAATTTTCTACTTCTGCCCCTATTTTTCTGAACAGTATTATACTAAAATCTTCCATAAAAATAAGAAAAATTTAATACAATATTTGTGCATGACACAAATTGCATCTATATAGGTATCTATGACCTTTCTATAGAGAAATTATTCAAGACCTTCATACTTTAAGGTATAAAGTGCCTAATGAAAAACACCACTTTCTAGCCATACGAAATGTATAAAATTACACACACTTGTAAATACACTTCACATAAGTTGATTCACCGTGCAAGATTTCAAGATTATGCCTCAAGAAGAAAATAATTTACAAATATCATTTTACTCTATATTCATATGCAAGGGAGGTAATTTTGAACATTTTTGTCAAATATTTCCATAAATATGCATTAATTCAAAATTCTAAACCGTACAAAATGCTTATGTTTGTATTTGGAATGGAAATGTAACACAGTTTAGGAATTACTGGCACTTTTCAAATTTTGACGCTGGCTCTTTTGTGCTAATTAGGCCCTTCTTACCTTAACTCTTTTTCAAAACATATCTTTTTTTGCCTGGGTAAACATTGAGGCATAAGAAGAAAATGCTGATAGTCTGCATTTTCTCCTCCTGCTTCAATATTTTCTAGGCTATATTGTACACAATTCTATCATTATCAAAATGAATTAGGTTGTCTGCAACAGCTTCAAATTGAACTGCACCGAAATTTTGCCATTTTGGGGAGTTAATTCTTTCCCAAACATTGCCTGATTTTAACGTTCTTCACGGATATAGTTAGGGAAAACATGGAATAAGAAGAGGAAAGAACTAAAAGTCCCCTTCTCTCAATATTTTCTATGCTATAATATATGCATGCTTTCTACTTCGAAATCAGAAATGTTCTCGTCTGCAACTCTTTCCCAGTTGAGCTGGTCCAAGGTTTTGCCATTGAACTCTTTCCCAAACCAGACCCACTTTTGACGTCCAACAGAAAAAGGCTTGGTAAAACATTGATGCAAAAGGAGAAAATGCTGATAGCCACCATTTTCTCCTTTTGCCTCGATATTTTCTGTGATATACTGTGTACTAATCATATCATTTTTAACAACACTTTTGTCGTCTGCAGCAGCTTTCAAATAGGACAATCCTAAAATTTTCCCGTTTGGGAAAACAAATATATCGCCGCCCCTAAACCAAAACTATGTAACCTCAGCTGTCACTGTAAGATGACAATGCCCCAGACACCGCTTTGATCGTTTAAAGTTTCATACAATTTTATTTCATTATTAATTCATTGCTGTTCATGTCGGATACCCAGCAAATATTTGGACGATATAACCAGAAAATCACTGGACAAACTACCCAACAGTTAATCTCCCATTGGACTCATTTTTTTTAAATTGATGTTCATGTCAGATACCCAGCAAACATTTGGACAATATAACCAGTAAATCACTGGACAAACTACCCAACAGTTAATCTCCCTTCGGACTCCATTTTGTTACAAATTCATGTTCATGTCAGATACCCAGCAAATATTCAGACAATATAACCAGTCATTAACTGGACAGACTACCCAACAGTTAATCTCCAATTGGACTCATATTTCTTTTAAATTGATGTTCATGTCAGATACCCAGCAAACATTTGGACAATATAACCAGTCATTCACTGGACAGACTACCCAGCAGTTTATCTCCCTTTGGACTCAATTGTGTTTCAAATTCATGTTCATGTAAGATACCCAGCAAACATTTGGACAATATAACCAGTCATTCACTGGACAGACTACCCAGCAGTTTATCTCCCTTTGGACTCAATTGTGTTTCAAATTCATGTTCATGTCAGATACCCAGCAAACATTTGGACAATATAACCAGTAAATCACTGGACAAACTACCCAACAGTTAATCTCCCTTTGGACTCTATTTTCTATTAAATTGATGTTCATGTCAGATACCCAGCAAACATTTGGACAATATAACCAGTAAATCACTGGACAAACTACCTAACAGTTAATCTCCCTTTGGACTCTATTTTCTTTTAACCCATTACCAAACGACAAAAATTTAGGGTGGTCCAAATTGAAAGAGTCTGCAGACGAAAATTTCAAGTCAATGGAATGTCTATCATTTAGGTCTTTTTGGATGGAAAACATTGTGGGAAATGAAGAAATTGCTTGTCACAAGCAATTTCTTCATTTTCCGCGATGTTTTCCGTCACCATTATTTTGTGGGGAGTCAAAAAGAGTCATTGTATGGTAATGGGTTAAATTGATGTTCATGTCAGATACCCAGCAAACATTTGGACAATATAACCAGTAAATCACTGGACAAACTACCCAACAGTTAATCTCCCTTTGGACTCTATTTTCTTTTAAATTGATGTTCATGTCAGATACCCAGCAAACATATGGACAATATAACCAGTAAATCACTGGACAACTACCCAACAGTTAATCTCCCTTTGGACTCTATTTTCTTTTAAATTGATGTTCATGACAGATACCCAGCAAACATTTGGACAATATAACCAGTAAATCGCTGGACAAACTACCCAACAGTTAATCTCCCTTTGGACTCTATTTTCTTTTAAATTGATGTTCATGTCAGATACCCAGCAAACATTTGGACAATATAACCAGTAAATCACTGGACAAACTACCCAACAGTTAATCTCCCTTTGGACTCTATTTTCTTTTAAATTGGTGTTCATGTCAGATACCCAGCAAACATATGGACAATATAACCAGTAAATCACTGGACAAACTACCCAACAGTTAATCTCCCCTTGGACTCTATTTTCTTTTAAATTGATGTTCATGTCAGATACCCAGCAAACATATGGACAATATAACCAGTAAATCACTGGACAAACTACCCAACAGTTAATCTCCCATTGGACTCATATTTCTTTTAAATTGATGTTCATGTCAGATACCCAGCAAACATTTGGACAATATAACCAGTCATTCACTGGACAGACTACCCAGGAGTTTATCTCCCTTTGGACTCAATTGTGTTTCAAATTCATGTAAGATACCCAGCAAACATTTGGACAATATAACCAGTAAATCACTGGACAAACTACCCAACAGTTAATCTCCCTTTGGACTCTATTTTCTTTTAAATTGATGTTCATGTCAGATACCCAGCAAACATTTGGACAATATAACCAGTAAATCACTGGACAACTACCCAACAGTTAATCTCCCTTTGGACTCTATTTTCTTTTAAATTGATGTTCATGTCAGATACCCAGCAAACATTTGGACAATATAACCAGTAAATCGCTGGACAAACTACCCAACAGTTAATCTCCCTTCAGATTCCATTTTGTTTCAAATTCATGTTCATGTCAGATACCCAGCAAATATTCAGACAATATAACCAGTCATTCACTGGACAAACTACCCAACAGTTAATCTCCCTTCGGACTCAATTTTGTTCAAAATTGATGTTCATGTCATATACCCAGATGATATTCAGAAAATATAACCAGTAAATCATTGGACAAACTAAAACTACCCAACAGTTAAAAATTTTACTCAGGTATTTGTAGGGTCAGCATTTTTGTCCACTAAAATTAAAGCAGGACCAGTGGATTGCAATTTTTACAGGTCCTCCTCCAGACTAACAGGTCCTACATTCAGACTCAGTGAATTGTAGGAGAAACAAAGAATAAATTGTATATTCATTGTTACAACACTCCGATAGTTTCTATATAAGAGTCTGGTAAAGGGTTCTGAAATAGCTGAAATAGCTAGTCATAATTATCTCTGGCTGTCCTGTTGAGTTTATGCCTTTTCAAATTCAATATTTTGTTAAAAGTACAAGTAATTTTTGTTTATATATATGTAATTGTTACAAAGAAAACAAGAGTTGTCCGCGGACAACGTAGCCCGCCTATACGGGAGCGTGTCACAAAAACAGCAGTTTTTTTAAAAGTAGGTCAAACTCCAAGGTCAAGGTCACAAGGTCAAGGATAATGGTCCCAAATGAAAGGTCTTGTCGAGATGTATCTCTGTATGAAATATCAAGGCTGAATGTCTAATAGTGCCTGAGATATAGGCCAGATTAAAGTTTTTCGAAAGTAGGTCAAACTCCAAGGTCAAGGTCACTAGGTCAAAGGTCATGGTCCCAAATGAAAGGTCTTGTCGAGATGTATCTATGTATGAAATATCAAGGCTGTATCTCTAATAGTGCCTGAGATATAGGCCAGGTTAAAGTTTTTCAAAAGTAGGTCAAACTCCCAAGGTCAAGGTCACTAGGTCAAAAGTCATGGTCCCAAATGAAAGGCCTTGTCGAGATATATCTATGTATGAAATATCAAGGCTGTATCTCTAATAGTGCCTGAGATATAGGCCAGGTTAAAGTTTTTCAAAAGTAGGTCAAACTCCCAAGGTCAAGGTCACTAGGTCAAAAGTCATGGTCCCAAATGAAAGGTCTTGTCGAGATGTATCTATGTATGAAATATCAATGCTGTATCTCTAATAGTGCCTGAGATATAGAACAGGTTAAAGTTTTTCAAGTGAAGACACGACGGGACGCCGACACTAGGGCTGTGACATTAGTTCCCCGGATATAAAGTCCCGGCTCGCTAAAAAGGTTGTTAGTAGGTGCCATGTCAGGTTTTGAAAACAGATGAAGAAAGTTGCTAACGTCTGAATATGCAAAACAATTTGGTCAAAGAAATTTTGAAATTGCTATCAAAACTGTGTCTAACTACACTAGTATAGAATCTAGTTGCTACCCCATTTTGATTGCATACATTTCCCAAACAAGGCTTAGTTTTGATGTCATTTGTAAGTAGTTATCAATCATTGATAACAAAGAGAAATAAAGAAAATTATGATCTACTTGAATTTCTTCCCTTCCCCTCGATTTCATGACAATGGGATGTGCATGTTCTGAGTTTGATTACATTATGTCCATTTTGGGAAAGGGTAAAAGATCAAGCCCTTCAACAAAGGATACATGATCAGGTGTTTGGTAATTGCCCATATCCAAGATTTTAGATCTAATGATTCCAGCTTTCAAATTGATCTAAATCTAGTAACGAAAAATTGAGGTTTGGCGAATGAGAATCATATATATAAAGAAATAATAAAGTATCATTGTATGTTGCCAACAAAAAGGTAATCTGTTCAACATATAAATTAATATGCTATCGGTGTAATAATCACAGTAAAATGCAAATTCAAAATACCTTGTTTTTAGACTTACCTCAACAGAATATATTCCTATTAAATTAAATTAAAGGTTTAATATGAAGATTTGTGCACAATCACTGCTAGACTTTAGTATTTGAATGTGTGCAAGGAAAAAAAGGATTTCTCTTTGATCTTGGGGAAATCTAAACTCACTCTGTGTGATGTAAGCAGTGATGTCACACTGTATGCATTTTTGTTTGGTTATTAAACAGCTGATTGAGCCCAGTTACAGAGTTATAAATAGAAGTTCCATTAACCTTTACCCAATAGAACAAAGTTTGCATTTGTAAATTTGGATTTCTTTTTCTATCCTCATGTTCACAATGGAAGAAAAAAGACGAAATTAAATGCATAAGATTCTCTATTCGTATGAATTCAGTAAATAAGATCTTGGCCATAATTCATTGTTTAATTTAATATTGTTAGAATTATCCTTGACTGAATGACTAAGAAAGGGTTAAGGAAATTGTAACAAAGTGAGTGGATGTTTTCAGTGGAAAAAAATAGTGGACTACAAACTTGTGCAATTTCTTTAATTTAAAAGTAATAATCGGATTAGAATTCCTAAGGTAGGTGAATGATAGACTGATGAATTTCTAGTCAATTGATTTTTTAATCTAGATTCTTGTTCACAAACAAGAGTGCCTGAAAGGCACTGATATCGCTCACCTGAATTCTTCGTGTATTTGATTGTGTACAATATAAATTTTGTTGTAAACAAATATATATGTCAGTATTATGTCAAATTAAATTATTGTAAACTAGAATATCACTGAAAGTGATCATACCCCCCATTGATTTTTCACATGATTTCTCCTAGTCCGATAAGCCCCGCCCTGCCACGCCCACAATTTTTGACAAATCAAAAATTCACAAACAAGTTTTGAAAAGGGTCACCCAAGGGACATTCCTTTCAAGTTTGGTAATAATTAGCCCAGTGGTTAAGGAGGAGAAGATTTTTGAATAATTATCTTACGATTTCTCGAAGTCTGATAAGCCCCGCCCTGCCAAGCCCACAATTTTTGACGAATCAAAAATTGATGAGCATGTGTTGAAAACAGTCACTCAAGGGACATTTTTGCCAAGTTTGATTCTAATTGGCCTGATAATTGATTTCTAAATATTTTTCACATGATTTCTCTAAGTCTGATAAGCCCCGCCCACAATTTTTGACGAATCAAAACTTCACGAACAAGTTTTGAAAAGGGTCACCAAATAAACACATCTGCCAAGTTTGGAAAGAATTGGCCAAGTGGTTGAGGAGGAGAAGACTTTTGAAGAATTACCTAAAGATTTCTTTCAGTCTGATAAGCCCCGCCCTGCCACGCCCACAATTTTTGACAAATCAAAAATTCACGAACAAGTTTTGAAAAGGGTCACCCAATAAACATTCCTTTCAAGTTTGGTAAGAATCAGCCCAATGGTTAAGGAGAAGAAGATTTTTGAATAACTATCTTACGATTTCTCGAAGTCTGATAAGCCCCGCCCTGGCCCGCCCACAATTTTCACCGAATCAAAAATTCATGAGCATGTGTTGAAAACAGTCACTCAAGGGACATTTCTGCCAAGCTTGATTCAAATTGGCCTGATAATTGATTTTTAAAGATTTTTCACATGATTTCTCTAAGTTGGATAAGCCCCGCCCTGCCACGCCCACAATTTTTGACGAATCAAAAATTCACGAACAAGTTTTGAAAAGGGTCACTCAAGGAACATTTCTGCCAAGTTTGGAAATAATTGGCCTAGTGGTTGAGGAGGAGAAGATTTTTGAAGAATTCCCTAATGATTTCTTTAAGTCTGATAAGCCCCGCCCTGCCACGCCCACAATTTTTGACGAATCAAAAATTCATGAACAAGTTTTGAAAAGGGTCACCCAAGGAACATTTCTGCCAAGTTTGGAAAGAATTGGCCCAATGGTTGAGGAGGAGAAGATTTTTGAAGAATTTCCTAATGATTTCTTTAAGTCTGATAAGCCCCGCCCTGCCACGCCCACATTTTTTGACGAATCAAAAATTCACGAACAAGTTTTGAAAAGGGTCACCCAAGGAACATTTCTGCCAAGTTTGGAAAGAATTGGCCCAGTGGTTGAGGAGGAGAAGATGTTTAAAGAAATTGTTGACGACGCACGACGCACAACGCACAACGGACGACGGACGCCGGATAGTGACTGACCCTAAGAGCTCCCCTTGAGCTCGTTGAGCTCAGGTGAGCTAAAAAAACACAACAGTTTACTGCTTTCTTTGTCCTGTCAATAATTTTCCATTCAAGATGTGCCTGAAGGATGCAGTACTCGGTGGTTTTGTGATGTACATAAGTGTTACGTATGTAACACAAATCTACGATTTGTTGTTTTCTGTTGTGTAATCACAGACAATCTTCAAATAGTTTTGTTTAAAATAGGAATTTTGGGTTGGTCGCCGACTTTTTCCTATGAGCCAAAAGAAAGTTATGATGCAGATTTTGAAACCGATTTTGATGCCTTTCGACAAAATCTAAGGGGCGCTGTCTCTGAAATTTACAGGCCCGGCGGACCGGTACCAAAGGATGTTTTGCCAGTCCTCCTTAAAAATTACAGGCCTCGGGCCGACGGACTGGCGTTAATGTCAAACTCTGACATGTAAAGTGAAATATACAGTCAGGATTCAAACAGTCACAGTTTATTGTGTGAATTATTTTGCCAATGTTGACCATTTCCCAAACAGCTGAACTTTTGACTGTTTTAATTTGAAAGCTGCTGCAGACGACATAATATATATTGCAATGACATGATTTGTGTACGAAATATCAATGAAAATATTGAGGCAAGAGGAGAAAAAAAAAAATTCCAAAGGGGGGGGGGGGGGGGGGGGGATGTCCCCACTCTCATACCCTCTTTAGTTTTGGATGTGCTAGATTGTTTTATGAATAAAATTGGAAAGACTTAAAATTTCAGTTGGGTCAATCAATATTAATGCATTCTGATTTCTCGAGAAAAAAAAATATGATAAATCAAAACAATCTTGAGCACAAGCCTTCACGACTTAAATTGCTTACAACCATCCATACAGACAATGAGATAGCGCTCAGAAAATTGATATTATTTTTTTATTCCACAAATGGCATTATAGTAACCAGAATTTTCATTTACAGGGGGAATATACGTCAAAAAACTTGATTGAAAGATCGCATCCAAAAGATCGCGAAAACTAATGACAATTGCTCTAATGTCGGTAAAAACTACAAACAAACACACCTATTGTGCATAAATAGCAGTTAAAAGTTATCGTTGTTTAAACAATGTATAAAATAGTGTGAAATATGGTCGTATTCGACAAATTTTCTTGTCAATAATCAAACTAACTTACTCGACTCGACGGGAAAATGGAGTGGTTCCACGCGCGCAAGAGACGTCACGCAATAAAGCCGGGAACAAAAAATACGAACGGTAACTCATTTCCGGTGCTTGGCGGATATTCACCGATGGTATCCGAATGCATTTTTCGGCGCGAAATCTAAATTTAGAATTTTCCGATTAGTGGAAGAGTCCGAGATACGGACGAATTGTTGGACAAAAAAAAGTCTAATGTTTTATTGGGTATTTCGTTTGAAGTAACCAACAACAGTCTCATATACGTAATAAAATTACTCCTGTTATTGGGTATACCCAACAAGGGAAAAGTAACCAATAAGTGTCCTTTGAACATAAAAAATAGCCAATAAGTGGTCACTGGTAAACACGGACGGACAGACAGACAGACGGACGACGGACAAAAAGTGACCACAATAGCTCACCTTGAGCACTTCGTGCTCAGGTGAGCTAAAAAACCGGGAAAAGTACATCGGCATTTTGTCATAGGGAGTTCACATGGTAAGTTTCATTTGATTTGGCCAAAGGGTTATGGAGAAATCGCTTCGGACGGACGGACGGACGGACGGAATGACGGACGGACGGACAGACGAAGCGGTGACTATATGCTCTCCCTTCGGGGAGCATAAAAAAAAAAAAGTCTTCCGAAAAATTAAATTAAACATACATTGAACTGTTTTAGGCTTAGGTGAATGAAGAAAAGATTAAAACGGCATATTTCCCTAACTTTTGTTTTCGTTTACTTTGAGGATGGTGGCGTTTTCATCAAGGGAGAGAACTGGGTTTTCTAAGACCAAAGTATTTGAGGGGGATAAATCAGAGCTGCATATGATCTGCTAGCTTTTAGAGCTAGTTCGTCTATACAACATACCAAGTCTACACTGTTCACAATTTGTTATGAAAATAATAACTACACCGTAGACATAACACAGAAACTGCACCGTTGTGTCTGCATATTTTCACTGTGACTACACCGTTGTTTGGCCATTTAGTAAACACAGAATTTGTGGTCATTCTGGACATTTTTTGTGTAAAATAACGGTAACCATAGAAAAGAGCATGTTAAAAACATCCAAGTTAGAGCAATAGTTTGTTCCCTAGTTAGCAGTTTACTATGTAATCATCCTTCAAAGGCCAACTTTCTCGCTTCGAAAAACAATTTCCGTGTTGGACTGTATTTGACCTACGACCAAAAAGCGATAGGACAACACTGGTACTTGGCTATATAGCACCGTGAATAGGTATACATTTCTCCTGTACGATGATATCAATATCAAGACAAGATACGACCATTTAAGAAAGTTATCGACGAAAAACTAAGACACCCACTTCTCACGATTTTCCACTGACGCCATCTTTGATTGACCACTCAAAACTTCCGTACAAACTACACAAATCTAACGGACAGCTTACAACACAGTGAAAACTGTAGGAGGAGTTGCGCACACAAGAAAATGGGCATTTTTTTTTTATTCAAGGGCAGATAATTCAAGAACGAAAAGAGTTAATTAAATTCCGTAAACGGGATGCACAACTAGACACCATGGAGATTCATTGTGGCAAGTTTGATCAAATTCCGATCAAAACTGTAGGAGGAGTTGCGCACACAAGAAATTGCTAACGGACAGACGGACGAGCGGGGCCATAACATAATACGACCCTTCGGGCGTATAATTACCCTTCTGATGGAGCATCATTTTCTTTGTTTTGTTTTGACTTCCCGGGTGACATGAACATGGCTATTCCTTTCTGCCAGTCTGGTGTCGGTCTGGGACAGACAGGGTTACCTCCCCCGTATTTATTACTGCTCGCTGAAAATACAACCAGTATCTCACTTTCAACAATCCTTAACCCATTACCATACAACGACTCCTTTTGACTCCTTACAAGATAATGGTTTTGGAAAACTATGTGGAAAATGAAGAAATTGCTTGTCACAAGCAATTTCTTCATTTACCACAATGTTTTCTACACAAAAAGACCACAAATATTAAATCTTTATTCACATGAAATTGTCGTCTGCAACTTCTTTCAGTTTGGACAAGCTTAAAATTTTGTCGTTTGGTAATGGGTTAAACCTTCCCAGACAACAGTATTTTACGGAGGTCCAATTAGAAAGGTACTGTGTTTGACAAAATGAATAAGAACAAAGATAGGATTCATGGACAGTATACTGTATAGCACAGAAAATAATGAGACAAAAGGAGAAAATGCTGATTATCAGCAATTTTTTCTTTTGCCTAAATGTTTTCCCATGAGCTGCTTATTTTATAAGGGATGTCAAAACCAGGTCAAGTACTAAAGGGTTTAGTACTTATAAAGGCGTCAAAACCAAGTCCTGTTTGGGAAGGGTTAAATAATTTCACAGGAGCAACAAATATAACAGGGAAATTGGTATTTAGAAATTATGTATTTGCTTCACACATACATTGTTGCTCTAAAGGAAATGATTCAAATGAGTGCCTACAATACAGGGTTTTGCAATCAATAGATATGTTGATTGCTCTAGGTACATTGATACAGGTTGCTATGGAGACCTCTTTTTTGATAAATGTACATGAACATGTTTGTTTCATGGCAGTTTTCATGTCATAATAGATTGATGTTAACGTGTTGAAAGTTTTAAAAAATGTTATGCGACCAGTAGTTTAGGCGCAATACGGACTTCCAGATCATCCCTCGTATTTGGGACACTACCCGTGTTATCATTTTGGACAGGACACATCACCATACATGACAGGGTTAAGATACTTACGTGAAGCTGCACCAGCGGTACTTGGTCCTGCACCTCCTAGAGCCTTTCTCGGGGCACCACCTCCCATGGCTGAAATGTCAAATAGGCATGTTATTCAAAATCATTCAAAAGATACAGATAAGAAGGGAATCAAGGGATAAAGCCAATATTCAAGATGCAAAATATCTTTCAATGCTCTGACATTGGAACGAAACAACTTGGGTGTGAACCAATATGCAATGCATTCTAAATTTAAATGTATCAGTGTTTCCATTTACATAAAATAATATTGAGTCCCTTGGACCCCTTGGACCCAGTGCAGTAGAAAAAGTTGAGTCCCAACCACTTTCAGTTTAGTCCAATCTTGACTTCCACAAATCATCTTCCAATTAATTGTTGTACTTGAACGGGCTTAATAGCCCTTTCCCAAACAAGACCTAGTTTTGATATTCCCAGTTAACCCTTTCCCAAACAGGAATATTTTAGGGTAATCCACTTCAAAAACTGCCACAAATGACAAAATGGAAGTTATTTTAGATAGAATTTGTCTAAAATATGGGATAGAAAATATTGAGAAAAAAGGAGAAACTGCTGGTTATCAGCAGTTTCTTCTTTTGTTTCAATGTTTTCCTAAGCCTTTTCTATTAGGGGCGTCAAAACCAGGTCTTGTTTGGGAAAGGGTTAAAGTGGCTTGGGGAAACATTTAAGCAAAAGAAGAAACTGCTAATAATAAGCATTTTTTCAATTTGCCTCAAAGTTTTCGAGATATTCTCAAGTTTTACACCTAAGTTATAACAAATTTTGTAATCTGCAGCAGCTTTTATCAGCCAGTCTTTGAACGCCGGATCGGCAAGCCACTGGTCTTGAAAAGATCGCGAGTGTTTCTTTTTCTTTGTTTGAGAAGCCATTATTATTTACAAAATGAAAGTAACAGTTGGTTTCCGGCTATCACATTGCCCACAAACAATACCTTAGACAGTTCGGGTATTGTTTGACCAGATTGAACTGAGACTCCTTGCATATTCCGTTAATATTCCGGTCTTTTCGTATTTTCTACATCGGGACTTTAATCTGTATAAGTACTGTTATACACTTCGCAATATCCACCGAAAAATAGTGGCCTAGTGTGTAAGGCGACTCTTCTGTAAACCATATGTCCGTGGTTTGAACCCCAGTAGCGCTTTTGTTTGAATATTTTTACTTTCAACATTTCTTTCTTTTTTTCAAATGCATGCATGCATTTTGTAAACCTCTATCAGTTCACTTGAATCCTTTCACTTTAAGTAGTCATTCAAGAAATGTCGAAACCGTTTAAATACAGGTAATATAAAAAAGGGGGGACCCAGAACCTTTTTCCTCGCTTAACCATCAATACAATTGGAGTAAGCAGGGTCAATGTCTTTTTGATTCCAGAGAAGCTGCGAGAGACTAACACATCAGCAACGTTCAAGGGAGGATTATAAATGATAAATGAACGAATAAAGATTATGATAAAAAGGGAAAAGATATTTAGTGAACTATAATTATTGTGAAAATTCACCAAATGAGTATTTCATCAATCAATAAATTAATACATTAATTATGTATTCCATTTCATAGGAAAAAAGAAAGAAAAAAACTTAACAAAAGTTTCATCAGTAAAATGCTGGGTTCGATCTTGAGTCTCTGTTAATGAAAGTCCAGCGTCTTTCCACTACGCTAGTTCTTTGTGCAATGAGATCATGCAGAAATAAAGTTAACATTTTTCACAGCGCAGGGTATAAACACGCGGAAACTATCGAATACGCCGATGAATGCCGGAATACGCTTACGGAAAACGATGAGTCTCAGGTAAATTTGGTCAAACAATACCATACGAAAAAGCGAGAATCCCAACAATCGCAACTTTTCGGTTAGACGTTGGCGAAGTCTATTTATAGTAACTTTGGAAAACCGGTGACTTTGCTTCAAATCTGTCGTACTTTGAAACATTTTGGATTGTCTTCGCTAGTAATCTGACATTTCTGCGTAAGATGTATGAAAATACACTGCTTTTGCCTCTCATTTTATTTTGCGTCCCATGGACACGACGAGTATAAAAATTTTGCGTCCGAGCTGATTTTCATGCGTATACAGATACTTTTACGTCGTAAATGAACACTCTGTGTATGTTTATATCAAGGACAGATGATGCATCATGGGTAAATTTTAAAAAAATCTAGTCAGAATGATGCATCAGCTGAAATATCTGAGAGTCAAATTGGAATAATTTTTATTTTCCATGCGTCAAAACCCGAGCTCCCGGGTCAACTTACTGGCACCCGGATCGTTGGAAAGCTTCTAGCTTCTGGTGATCCACCTCTTCTTTGTTTTTTCTTTGTTTTGTCAAACGGAAACCCTGCTTGATTTGAAAAAAAAAATCACAGAAGGTACTCCTTGCCCTCTTATTCTGGTTGAATAATTTGAATTATATGCTCCCGTGATAACATATCGCGCATTTTGATTGGCCGATTGGTCGATATTAGCCACATCTAACACTTCTATGGAGATTTGGAAACGGCCAGTACTAAAATTGAGAAGAGTCTGTAGCAATTCTGGGAGACTCAGAGGTACCTTTTACCAGTACTAGTTAGAGAAGAAAAAAATCCCTGTATTTAAAGCACTAGGATGACCTAATAAGAATCACAATTCTTTGTTTGGAACTTGCTCAACCAAGTAGAATATCAAGTGTCTTGAAAACGTTGCTAGGACGGAAATGATGCTTCTTAAGGTTGAATGATTTTTACCCTGACCTTGATTTTCTAGTTTCTGGTTTGTTTTGCAAAAAATATTGTTTGCAAAAACATATTGTTTTTTTCTTGTAATCATCCAGAATTTCTTTGAGGGGGGCTTGTATACAAAAAGGCAGAGCTCCAGATAGGATGCGTATTTGCGTAAAATACGCATTGATTTGGTCTAAATACGCATTTACTTTCATGAAAATGCGTAAAGATACGCATTCAAAATAAGGAATACGCATTTGATAATCGTCAGTAAGCGTATCAAGATCGAAGAGCGCCGGAAGAAACACATATAATAGGAAATTCAATTACAAGAGGACCATGATGGTCCTATATCGCTCACCTGAACCAAAATGATATAAGCAACACTTTTCTTCATTTCAACAAATATTTATGACTTTAAGACTGAAAACGAACTTATGGTCAATAACATTGTGAAAATCGAACTCATCCAAGATTTCATCGTGCCCAACATTGTGTCCAAGATTTGTCTTGTTTGATAAATAATTGTAGATTCTGGAGTATAAACAAGGTCGAAAACAGCCGAAAACAGCAATTTTGTCAAATTCAAGGGCACATAACTCTCGACTTTCTAGTCAGATCAGGCTGAAAATCAAACTCATCCGAGATCTTATGATATCCAACATTGTGTCCAAGATTTGTCTTAATTGATAAATAATAGTAGATTATAGAGTGTAAACAATGTCAAAAACAGCCGAAATCGGCAATTTTATCAAATTCAAGGGCACATAACTCTCCATTTTTTAATCAGATTGGACTGAAAATCAAACTTATCCAAGATCTTATGGTCTCAAACATTGTGTTCAAGTTTTGTCTTAATTGATAAATAATAGTAGATTATAGAGTGTAAACAATGTCAAAAACAGCCAAAATCGGCAATTTTATCAAATTCAAGGGCACATAACTCTCACCTTTCTGGTCAGATCAGACTGAAAATCAAACTCATATGAGATCTTATGGTCTCCGACCTTGTGTCCAAAATTTGTCTTGATTGGTCAAAAATTGTAGATTCTAGAGTGTAAATAAGGTCAAAAACAGTCAAAAAAGGCAATTTTGTCAAATTCAAGGGCTCATAACTCTCATCTTTCTGATCAGATAAGACTGAAAATCAAACTCATCCCAGATCTTATGATCCCAAATATTGTGTCCAAGTTTTGGATTGATTGATCAATAATTGTAGATTCTAGAGTGTAAACATCGTCGAAAACAGCCAAAAATGACAATTTTGTCAAATTCAAGGGCAAGTAACTCTCGACTTTCTGATCAGATCAGACTGAAAATCATACTCATCCGAGATCTCATGGTCCCAAACATTGTGTCAAAGTTCTGTCTTGATTGATGAATAATTGTAGATTCTAGAGTGTAAACAAGGTCAAAAACAGCCGAAAATGGCAATTTTGTCAAATTCAAGGGCACATAACTCTTGTCTTTCTGGTCAGATCAGGCTGAAAATCGAACTCATCCGAGATCTTATAGTCTGCAATGTTATGTTCAAGATTTGTCTTGATTGATCAATAATTGTAGATGCTAGAGCGTAAACAATGTCAAAACTAAGTATTTTTCGCATTCAAGGGCAGATAACTCCTGACTTTCTAGTTCGATCTGACCCATAATCGAACTCATCCGAGATCTTATGGCCATACATGTTTTGACCAAGTTTGGTCAAGATTGGCTTATATTTGTAGATGCTAGAGTGTAAACACGAAATTGTGAACGGACGGACAGACAGACGGACAGACAGACGGACGACGGACAAAAAGTGACCACAATAGCTCACCTTGAGCACTTCGTGCTCAGGTGAGCTAAAAATAACGCTTTGGTCTGTAAAAATAGCTTATCGAAGCGTCTAATACGACTCAGCCAATCAAAACCGGGAATTATTGGGGAATACTGATTACGTCACCAGCCGAGCAAATGCAGATGACAATCGGCTATTCCGTAGATCTACCGAAAGCTGCCGAATGCTGCCGAGTGGTGTATTTTGTTCGAATTCCAGGCAATCGTTGATTTCCGTTATTTTTTTTATACGGAACAAATCGTTTACTCGATTTTAATTGGATGATAAATATCAGGCCATTGCATCATTTCGTAAATCGGAAATTGCAACTCAAAGAAGTTTGTTTTCTTTTTTTAATCGGGAAAAGGATAAATCCACTCCTGAGCATATCGTAAAGGCCGTTTTGGCCGATATCATTTCTGAATAGGCCCTACAGTACAGACAAAGATAGCCCACGATGGTAATCTCGTTCAGAAAAAAAACACTAAAAAGTCTTGATGGTCGGAAACATAGCGCTTAGATGTCCGGTGGGGTGCTCCTGTTAATTTTAAACCTTTCCTGAACAAGAGGGTTAATACTCCTTGCCTCCAAAAAATATCTGGAAATACGCATTGTAGTCAGGACAAAATTCTGAAAAAGTCGCTTAGTTTTGAAGGTATAGGCATTTCGTGAAGAAAAGGGTTTGAGATCATTTCTAGGGGTATTTGGGTATGCTGAATCCGAAAATCAATGTTGCCAAGCTGAAAATCGACTCCTTCATCATCTAATTTGCATATTTTCAAAATGGCCGCCAAAACTAAAAAAAAATGCAAAAATAATGTTGTTATTTATCATTTTTCGACATCTTTTGTTCTAAATATCGCACATTTCATGTTTAAAGACTAAACATAAATGATTTAACACGTAAATGAGAAAAAAATGATTTTCATTTTTGGCAATTACCGTATAAATGTCAATAAATCGCATTTAAACAATAGCATTTATCTACATTTTATTTTCACGTATGAAATGCAGTGAAAGTATTCAAAATACTATTTCAAAATGTTTTGCATTAAAGGTAAAGTTTCAAAGGCAAATATGATAGAGAACGCAACTTTTAGCGCAAGTCCTTTTACCACGCATTTCAGCTTTTAGCAAACCTCAAACATGCCAAATTTAAAACCATCTAGGCCTACATAATGTTTCACATAATTCTGCAACAATAATGATAAATCAAAATGATAAATCCAAAATTGTTGCCAAGATATCTACTATTAATTCTTAAGAATATGAATCAGTGTCCAAACATTTTGGAAAACGGTTTACCGTATTCATTGGAATAAAATACAGTGTAGTGTGGAAAATTTCATTTTGTCGGAAATTCCACTTTTTGCACTTTCATATACATACACTCATGATTCCAAACTGCTTCAGAGATAGTAACTAAAATCATTTTAATTTACATTTTCGATATCCTTAGAAATTAAAACGTGTATATTTGAAACCGAACACATATTAAACAGGTAATCAACTTAGGCATTGGACAATATGAAAAAAGTACCAATATCCTAGGTTTTCAAATTTTGTTAAATTACAAAAAATAATTGAGTGTGGCAAACTGAATTCACTATGGCACGTTGAGCTTGATTTTTTCAGAGGAAAAACTAGTTGTTTACTTTGACAATATTTCAAAGAGACAACTTATTTATCTAACTACGACAAAGAGAAGACTAGAATTTGGATATAGTCACTAATATACTATATAATACAGATTTTCTAGTCAACAAATGCACAGCACATAAACGTTAATGATTGAATTGGGTTAAATTTTCAGTATGATTACAGTGTCTGGTGCACATTTCCATTATGTTCCTGACATTTTTCGCACAGGTAAAGTACAAGATTCAATCAAAGTCAATAGCTGCTTATCACACGTACATGTAGATAATATGTAAGCGATTCATCCTTTGGTTACAGAATCTTTTTTGCAATACGTCAAAAATTATGTTGACACCCATGGGTTCGAACCAGTAAGCCCTGTATAGATAGTCTCTGATGTTATTTATTGAAGTATCGCAGCTATACCCGAAACTGTTAGGACTATATCATCTATTTAATAATAATATGTACATTATTGACAGTTTCATCGAGAACCCCTATCATAAGTTGTGCGCTGTCGAAGGATAGACATGAAACATTTGTTTAAAAAATAGTCCCCTTTTTAGCTGTGCTCGTGGTAAGGGCCATATCATTTGCCATGGATTGTCATACAGATAAAATAAGAATTTCTTGGTGTATACCTCCATGCTTTCAAAGTTGATACATCAAGTTTAAAATGAAGGGTCAAATATGGTTGCCATACCAGATATTTTGATGAGAATGGCTTAGACAGAGGCATTTGCGTCTTCAAGACTTAACATTCCTTCACACAGGGTAACCTCAACAGAAAGGCAACTAAGAAGGAAATGGTTATGAATAGAGAAGTGCTTTTCCGCTTGATACTACACAGAGACATGGATAGCTTCACAATCATAGACATGAAGGAATCAAATGCTGACATGTCAAGTTTGCTTTGTCATATAATCAGTTTGAAGATTACAGTCTGAAGCTTATGTTCAAGTATTAACTCATATTCTTCATATGTTTACGTCATTTCATCGGTTCTCATGTATGAATAATCTCAAATAGGTACACTAAGTCTCAATATCTAGCTCCATCTGTTAAGAAAGTTTATTCCGAGTGACGGAAAAATCAGATATGTTACACGGAATGAAATATTGTAATGACATTTTTGGAAACGAACGTTAGGTATATTTCATATGATGCTAGTACTGAATACAAATATTCTGTTCAATTTCTTTGATATTGCTGCACTTCGTTGCTGACCAAAGATTTGTAAAATGTATTTAAATGTGGTAAGTTTTAAGATGCGCTTTTAGTATTCTTAAAAATACAATAATCGACTTATCTGCATGTATCAAAAATGTTGTGTTTGTTGACATCGCCTACGTTATTTCTGATGAAGACATCTGACTTACATTTTCTATTCAAAAGTTTCATTTGAATACTCCTTGAGATCAGTGTAGTTGTCATTTTTTCATGTGTGTTTCTAGACAACTGTTCGACGTCCTAACGGGGACCCATGCTAGTATGTCAAACATAAAAACAGGTAAAATATATTTAAAAAAAATAATATCGTATGGATTGGTCAACCTGTATATGTAGATACTTACTGTATGATAAAAATTCGCATCAAATTTATTTAGCTCTAAATAATGTTTGTATTTAACTTTACTTACAACATTGTTAGTTTCTAATAACGTTAACAAGAAACTGATCCTCGATGAAAATCTTAGTACCAACGATATAATCATTTTTGGCACAGAAAATATGATGTGCAAACTGTAAATGTTCCCATGTTGTTCTAATGCCTGAAATATCTAGCATGGCCCCATTAAATAGAAAGGGAGATGTCTAATCAACAGCGACAAAAAATTAATTTTGTACAGGATCGTTATACGCTAGCACTTACAGTTAGATTATATGAAAGCGACAATTTCCTATTTGAAAATTGGACACATTCACTTTCTTAAACATGCAACTCAATTCAAAAACCGTATAAAGGGTTTGTTATAAACTGTATCTAGGGTTTGTTATTGGCTTTATTGGAATAAGTATGGTATTTAGTTCTTATGACATTTTATGTTATAAAGTCAATTCTGGTATCAATGAATTCAGACAAAAATTTTCCCTAATGCAAGTGGGATTACGGAGCTCTTTCCGATCGAGTCATAAGTACCCAAGATTTGTTAAAATATTTTAGCTTTGCATTATTTTGAAAATGACAAATCATCTTACGTGGGCTAAAATTAAATTGTCCAAAATTTTTGGATTAATCAAATTGTAAATGTAAACATCTAAAATGGTACTGTTGACAAAAGGTGTGTGTTTTAACAGCGCATTTTAAAAAAATGCAACATGAAAGTGATATAAGGTATGTTTAAAAGGGTTTTATTGCCCGTCATACGGTAAAAGATTATCAAAAATAGTGCCAAAGAGGTTCTATTTCCTTTTAGAATTATTAACTCCTTAGTTTTAAACAATTTATAGCATTATATCTGAACAATTTGGTTAAGATTATGCCAAAAACGTTGATAATATATGGCTGATTTGATTTTTTGGCGGCCATTTTGAAAATATGCAAATTAGACGATAAAAGAGCCATTTCTGTCCCTCGTTCTCCTAGTAAGCTATTTAGTTTTAGTCTGCAAACATGAAATGTGGGATTTTTAGAACATATCATGTCAAAAAATGATTAAGAAATAACATTATTATTGCATATTTGAGGTTTTGGCGGCCATTTTGAAAATATGCAAATTAGATGATGAAGAAGCCATTTTTCAGCTTGGCAACATTGTTTTTCGGATTCAGCATACCAAATTACCCTTGGAATTGATCTCAAACCCTTTTCTTCACAAAATGCCTTTGGGTGATAACTTTTCTGAATTCGTGCCCTGACTATTGGAAAAAATTCTGAGGGGTAAATACTCCTTGCTTGAAAAAATTATCTGGAGCTCTGAAAAGGGGGTTCATTTTACAAGTATTGCACACCTATGACCGAATTTCTGCATGAAAATGAAAGAATCAGGCTACAGATGGGAGTTCGCAGGGGTCAAAGTTGGAAATCCTGAAAATACTGAACTTTCAAGCTGGGGGCCAGGGGGCTGCAGGGCCCCCTGTGGGTCCAGGGCAACGCCCTGGCCAGGGGCCCGGAGGCCCCTGGGAGCTCTTGAAAAATAGTGTTTTCAAACACCTTAGGAAAGCATTCAGAGCACTTTATACTCACAGCTTTTGCTAGAATTTCGAGAATGTTCTTAGTTCTATTAAAAAAATATTCAAATTATAATCCAACGCTTTGTACTTTTGTACATTGTATTTAACTGCGTCCTTATTCAATCAGCATATATCTACTTTTCAAGCCATGTTCAAATTATAATGAACGCATATTTCAGGGTCACGCTACCTAGGATTTAGCTGCGATATACCGGTACTTGATAAGTATTGGTCTAAAGCCAGATGAAATTTTTTAAAATGTTTCGGCTACGTTATTGCAACTACCTAGGATTCTATTTGAATGTAATCATTATAAAAGACGTTCACACAACTAGGGCGCGTAATCGAAGTTATGCCTGCAAAATTCCATTTTCCCATGAACAACCTAAGTTAAATTTCATCCCAAAATGAAGCAGAAAATCGTCAATCTGAACAAGACTGCCTATGTTCAAAATGCTAATTTTCCTTTATAAGCCTTTTGAGAAGGTCGCCAGGTCGTAATTAGTCAAGTCTTTGGATCTTCATGAACGTTTTATTTACGAATTAATTAGCCAGCCTTCTTTCTGCAGAAACTACTCGGCATTTGTTTGTGAAACCGAAAAGCAGACTAACATCAAGACTTTTCCGCAAGTTAGTTGCAATAATGCAATTGTTTTTTAATTTTGATCTGCGGATCAGGCGGATGAAGTTTGTGGCTACGATATCGCTAGGTAACCGGTAGTTGCAATAATGTAACCAAAACCTTTTTGAATTTTGATCTGGTTTACACAAACCAATACCCATCAAGTTTGTGGCTACGATATCGCAGCTAGGTAACCGGATACATTTGATTTTTTTTCTCGCGGCCATGACAGTCGCCGTGAATCGGCAGCTCGTGAAGTAATTCAAAGGCAAATGCATCCCTATTATTTATTTGAATCTCCCAATTAGTATTTAATTGATTTGGGGTCGCTAATCGACAACGCAATTATGAATTCTTTTCTTAATAGACAAAGAAAAATGATACCTTGTTTAGTGAGTATATCATCCGAATTTTAAACGATTAAAATCCAAGTTAAAAACATTTTGAAGGAAGTTAAAAATAACTCTGTACTACGGCGTGTGTTGTCGGTGTGTTTAATGTCCCTATTCAAACCCAAATTGAGTAGATGCTACGTCATCGTGGCGTCATATTGTTTTATGGTCCAGACAGTGTCGCGTGCCTTTTCGTCTGACAAACGTGTCAATCAATTTGAAAGTCAAGGATTGGGCGAGGACATTTTTCTACAGCCAATCAATACTTTACAAACGTTGCCTTGTAGTAGGAGGAATTCGATTTAGCCTACCCTCAAAACACCGGTTACTCTTGACTAAACATATTGATTCTGAAATTTGTTTGCGAAAGCGATGAAATCTAAATCTTACATGGAGGGTAAATACACAGAATTTATGAAAAAGAGTAACTAGTGAAAACAAGAGCCGTCAGAGACGGACAATGCTCCCCGAATAAGGCATTGTCACAATAAATGTATGCCATGCACAGCTAACATAAAGCTAGCAAATGTTAAGCCCCCTTTTTGCATGACATAATTTTTATAACCAAATTTCACATTGTTCATTGTCAAGGGCATCTGATTTACTACTCAAATATGAAATTTCATCAAATTCTGACCATTAAACTAGGAGAAATTAGAGAAAAACTATATTTTACCTTAAGTCCCCTTTTCCCATGACGAGGCCTCAAATCCAAAAACCGGGAAAAGTACATCGGCATTATGTGATAGGGAGTTCACATGGTAAGTTTCAATAAATTTGGCCCAAGGGTTATGGAGAAATCACTTCGGACGGACGGACGGACGGACGGACGGAATGACGGACGGACAGGACGGACGGACGGACGGACAGACAAAGCGGCGACTATATGCTCTCCCTTCGGGGAGCATAAAAATGTTTTTCGAGCTCGATTTTTTTTTTGCTAAACGCTAGATTCCTGCGCCATACTACAATGTAACAGACGCAGATCCATGGCTAATCTGGGGCGCACACCGGTGTGGGGGTGCAGAGCCATTTGACACACTATTTGCAAATATGGCCCATCACTTTTCAACTCCAGGGGCCAAGCGGCCCAGGCTTTTACAAATGTTTTATATCACTATGTTTATTTTCATTGCTATGGCCCATCATTTCCAAAAAATGACCCATCAATTTCCCTGCCATGGGTCATTTCGACCCACCAATCTTCAATTAAATCTGAAGCTCTGGGGGGTGGGGTGGGGGGTGGGGGGGCATGGGGGGGGCGATTGTCTAGATAATTTCTCAAGAAACAAAATAATGAAAATTCAACACGAATATCACAGCTATGAAACACATTTTCGAGACTAACGACAACTACAGCTGGAATTTTCTTCCCACCCGAAAAAGGTAATATATTTTAGATATGAAAATATGAAGAACTAATAAGATCCATGTACGGAGAAATAACTTGACAAATCAAGGGATGGGAGTCCTTCGTCTTTTTTTCATGGAAACAAAGAACAGTCTTGTAAACATTTTACGCTGATAAATTTTCACATGTTTTTGGACACAATTATGAAACCATATTGCGTATATCTATCAAAGTGTGCAACAATCAGACAAAATGCGCATGACTCATTGAACTGCTGGCATGCCGAGATTAAATTCCGTAAACCGATCTTCGGCGACGGAAATTTCCCAATTTGGTAATCGTCGGATGCATTCAGCATATCTCAGATTCGTTAACATCACGGAATCGTCCGAATTTGATATGAATACTTTTCGGGTGGACTCGTTCCTTTGCTTGATTTGTGTCCCTAACACCCAAATGATACACGCAACGTTCGATGTTTTATTTGATTCTTTTTCGATGTAATAAACAATAAGTGCTATCTCTGAGTAGACTCGGTTTAGATAAATACGATCTCCGTATACCAGGGCCTTCGCTGGCAATCGCCAACATCGCCAAATGCGAAAATAAAATGAAAATCGCGATAAAAAATACAATTTGGCGAAAACTCCAGAATCTGGCAATAAGAAAGTCGGAAATTACTCTATTATGGCGATTATCGATTTTTACCTGTGCTAAGTGAGTAGACTGGTCCCGATTTCCGATAACGGTAACACGTGTAGTTTATTGAGAAGCGGGTAACCAATCAATTGAGGTCAAGGTCGCGTGAATTTTGACAGTTTGTAATAAACAAAGGGATTAGTGTACAATCATCGCAATTTACAGCTATTCTATGACACTTAGCCAGGAATCGGCGGTTAGGTAAGGCTATTATCGTGTTTGTTAATATACAACAGCAACTAATTGAGATCGATAAATTCCAAAACAACTTTAATTGGTCATGATTAATCGCCAGTTAAACGTCGGCTGCTATTACTATTTGGCCGAATTAAAGAATTTCAAACGGACATTCGCAATGAAGAATAATTAGCATGGTGAGGCCAATGTATTCAAATTGCGATGCTGGCTAGTCTGTCGTCTTTAATCCAAACGTGAATTAGAAACAGACTTTTCTTGATCTCCTTGCCTGACAAAAATCTTCAACCAAATCTAGTTATTAAAAGAATCTTGGAATTTGTCAAAGATTTGCTATCATATGACTCAAAATCAATGATTTGTAAAATATTCTTTTAAAAGAGAAATAATGTAACCACAACTAGTTTTTCAGTACTAGAGTAAGAAGATGTAAACCAAACATTCAAAAATTAAAGGGGTGTAATTCAAATAAAAAATCTTATACAGAAAATGTGTACCATTTTCACATCTTATTGTACACAGATTTGCTTTCTAAAGAATAGAAACATAACTTCATTGTTTTTATTTTTCAGACCATCTTCTCACCACTTTCCTGCAGAAGCAGGGCACAGACATGCAGAATGCCAGATAGACAGCCCACAGCAATAGTGAAAAGCCATAGCTACAGCAAATTGAATTTGTAAACTAAATATGCTATCAATATGTATTATTATGACTGTTTATTGTTTTAATAAAAATAGTAACATGTGTTATTAAAGCTTATCTCTCTTTATGCATTAGTCCAGTCAAACAAAGACAAGCTTGAGTCAAAACGGCTCCAAATTTGGCTCCATTTTTTTCAATTTGGCGAAAGCAAAATTTGGCGAAAAGAAAATTTGGGCCAGAGAAGGCCCTGCCGTGTACATGTAGCTTCAGACCATCAAGAGGGGGTTACCCCCCCCCCCCCCCCCAACTTTTCTCAACGGATTTACGCGATTTGGAAAAACGGCCCCGGCGGCCGTCCAAAATACGGAAATCCGTATCAGTACGGAAAACTTTGACCCCTAAGTTCGTTTGAACACCCCCCTCCCCCCCTGGATCCGCCACTGCTCATTGGAATCTCTTCATCGAATACATTCAAATGAGTACCCACAACATAGGGTTTGGACTGGAAACAATTAATTTTGAACGTCTTCACTCCACTTATCTGTTGCTCTGCGCTGTAATGGCTTAATTCATGAACATTTCCTTGACTCAAACTTCAGTCAAACTCAACAAAGGACGCCTGAAGTTGCTGATTACGCCGTTAGCACGGGATCCCCGGACCAGAAAGACTCAGTAACAAAGTAGTATTCACAGTCAAAATCTTTCTTTTCTTTATAGAGGAAATGTTTCTTAACCCTTTTCTTAATTTGTTATGTTTTACAACCCTTTATACCTGTTCCGTCGAAACATCGCTTGAAAGTGATTTTCATAGTTAAAGGGACATTTCATTCCAATTTCAATTTCTTAAAGTATGTCTTGATGCCAAGATTGGTTATTCTAATGAGTATAAAATTACTATTGGTTTTTTGACGTTGTTGCCAATAAGCGAGAATCACGCATTTAAAGTTGAGACATAATCGATAAATTGCATATAAATCCGAAATGTTGTCCACAACAATTTGTTCAATTTTAACACAAAAACATAAATTTCTCGTAAATGGCGCAATGTTTTGGCTCGAAATTTTCAGAATTTTCATAAGGAAATATGCTCTTTCAGATAAAAATAAAAGTAAAATTTATGACAAAAAAAATTCTGAAATGTCACTTTAAACTATTTTTAAAGGAAAGGTCATTCATGTCTTCATAGATAAATCTGTTCGACAAAATACAAAATTTTAATCCTCTGACAAACAACAATGCTTCTGAGAACTTCGATGGAAAAGAATTATTATGCGGATTTAAAATACGCGTCTTTTCTTATAATGTATTCACAAAATAGCCAAACATCACAGCTCCACTGATAACATTAGAATCTGTCGATTGAATTTTGATAGTTACAGACGACAAAATAACTGATGCATCAAATAGAAAATGATAAGGTTATAGATCTAGCATAGAAAATATCGAGGAAAGGAGAAACTGCTGTCTGATCATCAACAATTTCCTCTTTTCTCTAAAAGTTTTCCCGATACCATTTTTGTCTTATTCATAATGTTAGTTGCCGCACATTTGAAACAGGACTTGTCTAAAATTAAACAATAAAATTGAAAATTAAAATGGTGACAAAAGAGGAAGCGATTTTGGCATTTTCAAAATCTAAAAAAAATACTTTTATATCACAAAAACTTGATTTTATTGAAGAATATGTTTCAGAAGAATAAATTCCAGCATTTTTTTTTTCAAAAATCTGTTAAATGTAGGAGTAAATAAGCATGAGTTTAGCTCAAGGTCCGACCTTCTTGCCTCGAGAAATCCTAACTTAGTTTAGTCGCCTCGAACCCTCCTTATGTCTCTGAATACCAACCTGTCCTCAAGAGCGAAATCTAATAAAAACATCGTGCTGGCTGCACGGTAAAATGTAAGAAACCCGTGCAATTCTATTTGAGGTAACTTCAGATAAGTAAGAGTAAGGTTCATGATTTATCCTTTCCTCTCATGATTTCGATAGGTCACATGCTTTCGATAGCCTTGTGATTTTCAGAAGTGCGTACAATCTGAGTACCCTTCCTTGTGCATCTAAATACTTTTCAGGGCTTTTTCTCCTTCTTTAGTAGAGGCCGATCTTCGGTGACTTCACAATCGCGAAAAGCCTAGTTTTTTCACAACAGTGGCAAGAAAATTTCACAAAAATCGGTAATAAAATTCCCAATCAAAAGTCTGAACTGATCGTCATAATGTCGATTTACAGACCCAGGTCTCGAATACAGCGATTTGTAAAATACAGAGGCCGTGGAATTGAAAGTAGAAGTTGTTTACATTTTCATGCCAAGTCCCGGCAAAAACGAGACTCGGAGAGGTCGCGAGATAGACTGGTTCCCGTTTCAAATCCCACTGCGTTGTTATACATTGGGTGCGTTCAGGGTTCTCCCATCGGTAGCCATTGGTGCCGTTGGTAACCATCGGTAGCCATCGGTAACCGTCGGTATACCGATGGATATTTTGTTGGTAACCAATTGTCCCGAGAGTAGACAAGTCGGGTAGCATCGGTAGCCTCGTTTTCATTAAAGTAAGATGGCGGATAACAATCCAACTACGGCGATCTTAATCATATTTTTTCTTCATTAGCATGCGAATCGCCTTCTAACCGTGCTTGATAGAATTTATTGTAATAGTTGAAGCAACAGTTATTTTATTTAGCAATTTATTTCTGAAAATATCTTTTTTATTCATAATTTTTGAAAACGAACGATCACTCTGCGGGGAGAATACGCTCTTGGTAATTGATTATCCGCCTTTTTTACCGATCGGCACAATTTTCGTTCAGAGTTTGTTGGTTGCCGACGGTGCCATCGGCCACCGATGGTACCATCGGTAGCCGACGGTAAATACACTCGGTTACCGATGGGAGAACCCTGAACGCACCCATTATATGACGGGCACTAGTCTAGTTGCGTTTGATTGGAATTTTGCGGACTAATTAATCGAACACTAACTCTGTTTTTCATACTGTTACGAAGTTTTGCGAATTTATTTTTTCAGACGTGAGTTAAGTTTAATTCGTTTTACTTTATCACATGATATACCAGTAATGTTAAAGGTGAAAACGATTGGAAAGCAAGAATGTTGTAATAGCGCAATTACAAAGAACATTATTCTCTTCGTATATTGATGTATCATATGCAAATATTATAATAAGACACCGCGTAAACAAAACAAAACAAAAAAAAAAATGCGAGGGGAAAACATGACGTATAGAAATGGGAAATATTACGCGAAATCAATTCAAAAAGCTGCAACTGACAAATCACAAAAGTTTGTTAGCTTTTGAAAAAATGCCACACTATCTTTTTGATAATTCTAGTTAGAACGATGACAAGGATGAAATTGATAACTGCACCCAACCTGGGACTAAGGCCCCAGATGACAGTGTTGAAGTTGAACCCATCCCATCCCAACCCCAGTGTAACATTCATGTCACTTATCCGATAGTGACGACTTCCACCAATGAAGCACAGAAAGAGAGCATTTTCTTTTCTTTGTACAATGCTTTCTACCATTTAAACCTTTCCCAAACAACAAAATTTATGGATGCTAAGTATCATATGACTAAATTTTGTGAAATATTACAGTAGATATATATACTCTGAGAAAATAGATCTACAGAGCAAAAAGAGCACATGCTGGTATCAGGCTACAGTTTCTTCATTTACAAATGTTTCCCCAGGCTTTTCTTATTAATGACCAGATATTGTTTGAGAAAGAAATATTAAAACAGCAAGTTATTTAGATTTAACATAAGGATTAATTTGTCATCTGCAACCAACTGCTTGGTGTTTACCTGTCAAATCAATGTGAAATTAAGTATTAGATAGATAAACCTAATTAAGTATATTTTTCACAATTTTGCCAAATTTCACGCGAAATTTCACAAAACAACAGGCTAGGGCCTCTTCACAATTTCTGGAAAAAAAGCCCTGCTTTTGCTGCAAACAAAGTCTTTGGTCAAAGAAATTTGGAGACAACTGATTTTTACTTGAACAAAATATATTTTTTGCAAAACAAAACAGAAACTAGAAAATCAAGGTCAGGGTAAAAATCAATCAACGTTATCCAAGCCTCTTTCCGTCCTAGAAAAGTTTTCAAGACGCTTGATTTTCTCCACGGTTGAGCGAGTCCCTATCAAAAAAAATGCGATTGTTATTAGGTCATCCTAGTGCTTTAAATAGGAACAAAAACAAAGCCCTATCAAAATGACGAGAGCCTCACCTTGACGCCGCAAGATTGATTGCTTTGAATATTCTGGCCAATATATTTTGTTAGTCTGTTTACAAATGTTGTTTTCCATTTTTTTGTATAGAACTTTGGTTCTTGAATCTATTGAGATTGGTCAGAATTTTTATAAAATCAGTTGGTAGATATGCAAGCACATGGTTTTAAATAAGGCTATCGAAACTACGGGACGTCAGGCTAAGCCATAAGGGGGATACAAACGATCAATACGAAACGAATTGGTTACGAAGTGACTATAATATGAAAGCGTCCTTTATTTACGAATTGGCAATAGTTTATATCGGGACGTTAAATACCTTTACGCCCGCCACTTGAAGAACCTGCATCGGCTTTTGTTCTAACCATACTCCTTCCTTTCTTGTTGTGAAGCTCTCGACGGTCGTTGTTGTTTTTCCCGCGAATCGCAAGCCCTGTGAGAAATGCTTGACTGTAGGTTTTACTAAATGAATTTGGAGGGGGTATTATTTAGAAGTTCTAGGCGGCTATGGGCTTAGGCAGTACTTAGCCTTATGCTATTAGTCTTGTGGGAATTTATCTAAAGATAATTAGGCAGTACTTAGCCTAATCCGAGTCTTCTCTGATGTAAATGCGCTCTTTGATATTTTGATTTTTTCGCTATTTACAGAAATAAATAGCGAAAAATCAAAATATCAAAGAGCGTATTTACATCAGAGAAGACTCGGATTATACTTAGCCTAATGCTATAAGTCTTGTGGAGAATTATCTAAAGATAATTAGGCAGTACTTAGCCTTATGCTATCTAGTCTTGTGGGAAATTATCTATTTAAAGATAATTAGGCAGTACTTAGCCTTATGCTATAAGTCTTGTGGGAAATTATCTAAAGATAATTAGGCAGTACTTAGCCTAATGCTATAAGTCTTGTGGGAAATTATCTAAAGATAATTAGGCAGTATTTAGCCTAATGCTATAAGTCTTGTGGGAAATTATCTAAAGATAATTAGGCAGTACTTAGCCTAATGCTATAAGTCTTGTGGGAAATTATCTAAAGATAATTAGGCAGTACTTAGCCTTATGCTATTAGTCTTGTGGGATATTATCTAAAGATAATTAGGCAGTACTTAGCCTGGGTCCAGTCGTCAATATACAATTTGGTCAATAAGATAGCGCATAAAAAATCAATACCCGTTACATATTGCGGCATCCGTTTTTGATCGTGTCGATATTGATCTTTAGACCGGAGAAAGTAAAGGAGGGAAAAATGATCAGTCTGGAACCCAGTCTAGGCAGTACTTAGCCTAAATGCTATTAGTCTTGTGGGAAATTATCTAAAGATAATTAGGCAGAACTTAGCCTTATGCTATCTAGTCTTGTGGGAAATTATCTAAAGATAATTAGGCAGTACTTAGCCTTATGCTATCTAGTCTTGTGGGAAATTATCTAAAGATAATTAGGCAGTACTTAGCCTTATGCTATTATAGTCTTGTGGGAAATTATCTAAAGATAATTAGGCAGTACTTAGCCTAATGCTATTAGTATTGTGGGACGTTCTTCAGACGTTCCTTTGACCCGCCAACGCATTTATTTTACATCAAATGGGAAGCAAGTTTCTTAAACTTATTTTAACGGTTTAATCCCCTCTCGATCTAGCTTGATTATTTCATTTTCATGCAGAAATTCAGTCAAAATTATGTAATTCAATATGAAAACGACCCCGACCCCCATTTGTAGGCTATATTCGACCCCCCTCTCAGAAATCCTGGATCCGCCAATTTGATAGCCTTTCAGCGTTGTTACTGCGGCTGACTGGAGCCGATAACTAACCGACCAAGCTAAACTAAACTAAATTAAACCAAACCAAAGCAAATTTTAGGCCCTACGTACATAATCAAACTAAACGAAACCAAACCAAGACAATGGCCAACTTCGATTGTTAGTTAAGACTATATAGTTCAAGCCATTGTACATAGCTATCGCTCTAAATGAAAACGATAAGTGCGAGTCTTTTGACGCCATTTCCTCGGACTTATCATTCTGACAATCCGAAAAAAAATGTGGTCAAGGAAACGGACCAAATGTTACGCCCAAATAAAAACCGCGGACCAATCAGTGTCGAGGTAATCAACAAGATTGATTGGCGGATGCAGAATGGGGCGAATCAAGTAGACAGAACAGCCAGTTCATTAAACTATAGTTCGGGTAAACTCGCTTAAGGGGGAATGCTCCAGTTTCCTAAATTTTTTCCTAATCTTAGAATTTATTTATATTTTGTATGTTGAAATTACATGTTATTACCAATTGAAAAATAAAATGAAAATGGATGGTCAGCGATCTTGTTTGAATTATATAGGCATTCGTATCACATAGGCCTACCCCTGCATGGAAAAAATGCACAATTTCTTGTACCTGCCCAAGGTCACTAAAATGCTAATGAAATGCTGAATATTCATCGTTTAGTCCCGAAAATGGATTTAAAGTAACGTCTTACATTTAATAAGAACAGAAAACCCCAGATGACGCTTAATTTGAGGTACAACAACTTCCTCGTGATAGATGCTGCCTTTTTTTGGACAATTCTTCATCATGTTACACCAAGAATACAGAAGAAGACCACAAACTTCAGGAACACTTCCATCTATCTCATTATTGGAGCATTTTGATTATATATTGTGTTATAATATTCTTGCATGCATTTTACATGAACCGTACGTACTTGATAATATGGTCGATTTAACACTCTACCAAATAAGACATGGTTTTGACGTCTTTAATAGATAGGCCTATGGTTAGGGAAACATTGAGGACAAAGAAGAAATTGTTGATAATCAGCACTTTTTCCCTTTTGCCTCAATACTAATCTCATCTTTATTGCAATAAATTTGGCCGTCTGCAGTAGATTCGAAAATTCATAACCACATTCTTTCGCCATTTGGGAAAGGGTTAAACACAAACATAAATATAAAGTCAATGTCCTTTTAGCTATTGACTCACTCTTCATTTGATTAAGTATAATGGTTAATGCATTGTATACGTCATTAAACATCATTAGGCTATTATAGTCACACGTGTTAAGTCTCAGGGCGGGGAATCACGTGACACAACATTTCCGATAGTTTTCAATATTAGGCATACTGTTTACATAATCTTCGCGGGATCTCGTTATGTTTTTACACAATAATCACCACACGACCTAGTGGTCCCACTGCCGATCCGGTCAACTCGAACAAGTGATCGAGCTCAGTCTGCATGGGTAATCGGGAGTGGTCGGTAGTGTCGAATTTGATTTGCATCGACCGGGCTTCCTACTCGATTTTTTGACACGCAACAACATTTGAGTGCTATCAAGTAGTATTGATCGGGTGGAAGTTCGACCTTATCGAGAATCAATCGGGTCTGGAGATCAGGTGCATGGGCGGATCTAGAGGGGGGGGGGGGGGGGGGTCCGGACCCACCCTCGGCATTGGCCGAAAATTGAATTTTGACTATATAAATTTAGTGTAACGTTACATATCTACTACATTTTAAGCAACAAGGGTGGATCCAGGATTTTTATCCAGGAGGGGGGTCCAAGCCAAAATTTTTTTCAGGGGGGGGGGGGGGGTCCAAGCCCAAATTATGGCTTAAAATGTTGTAAATATGTAACATTACACTAAATCTATATAGTCAAAAGTCCGTTTTCGGCCAATGCCAGGGGGTCCTGACCCCTCCGATCCCCTCTAGATCCCCCATGCGTAATATATTAATTTTCCCAAACAAAACTTCGGACCGTTCTAATTTGAATACTGCTGCAGACACCCAATGTATGCTGATACTGAGAGTAGAGTTTGCTTTATAGCAAAATAAATATTGAGCTGAAAGTGGAAATTACTGGTTATCATATCCCATCACCTACAATTCACGCCATTACTACTTACCTTTCACACCACTCACCTTTCACACCGCATACCACTCATACTTACCTTTCACACCACTTACCTTTCACACCAGTCACACCACTTACCACTCACCTTTCACGCCACTCACCTTTCACACCACTTACCTTTCACACCACTTACTACTCACCTGTGAAACCACTTTAAGTCATTTTCACAAACCTAGATTTTTTTTTACACTTTTTTCCTTAATTCTTTCCATAACAAAAAATAATGAATTGCCAACTTGAAGATTGCTGCAGATGATTATTAAAAAATCAAATTTTTAGGAAAATACTGAGGCAAAAGGAGAAAATGCTGATAATCAGCAAATTCCTCTTTTTCCTCAAAGCTTTGCCTAGCATTTCCTATTTAAAACGTCAAAGACATGTCTTGTTTGGAAAAATGGTTAAGATTACTGAATTTACTCTTGGCTTGCGGAAATGACTTTATTAACATAAACCTTTCATCCTACCATGTATACACTACCATAGCATGGTACCCCACCCACCCTGTGGGAACAACCAATGGAAGTTCCCAAAAAGTGAACAAGCATTAATTTTGCCTATTCGATATATAGCTTAAAGCTTTATTGTCACTGGAAAAAGGCATTTTTATGCAATTTTTATTTATTTTCTGATAAGGATTTATGATCAACATGTATAATAAATTTATAGAAAGGTCTCAGTGCATTAACATTGGCATAGACAAATAAATTGATACAATTCTATCGTTCAGTATTTACGTTTGACGAACGAAATTCTTTAAATTAATTAATATTTACATATTTTGATATGATCTTTATTTATCAAAATAACCGGAAATAGTAATCCCAATTTTTGTTAAGATTTAAAGGCCTTTATTCGCACCTATTTGTATATCCTGACGGCATAGCCGTGAGGGCTAAGCAGATGATTTGTGAAACACCGAGTCCTGCTAGATTTGACATAAGTACGTGGTTCAAATGCCATGTAGGCATGTGCGATGAAACTACTACATGTACATTTTTCTTTCTTACTTTTTTTCTTTTTTCTATTGTTTTCTTTTTTCCCTTGTTTCAATTTTTGTTTTTATTGGTACTGATAGATCTATCTGAAAAGTGTTATTGATCATTTGCAAATACTACGCTAAATACTACTTCAATACATACTTATATTAGAAAATGATTTAGAAACCATAAAACATAAGGACAAAAGAAGAATATGGTGACAATATATCGTCGCTTTTCAACGAAACCTCGTAACTGCAGCTTGTTTTAAACTGCAGTTACGTGGTATTCGATGAAAACAGCGATGTGTCGAAATATCCGGAATTCGATTCATCCAGCTTTTTTGAGTTTCTACGAATTGGCTTTTTACAGAATAAAAATATAATGGGAAAAGAAGAAATTGTTTTTTGAGCAAAATATTAGGCGTGTTTTTCGCTTATCAGCAACGCCGTAAAAAACTGAGAGCATTTATACGCATTAGAATAACCAAAGTGGGCATCAAGACATAATTTAACTTTTGCGTCCATTATGATGCTCTGTGCTACATTGTACGGTATTGGAGCAGTCTGAATATTTGTCGTTTGGGAAAGGGTGAAAATTGCGTCAAGAGTTTATATGTGTTCCGCGAGTATTCTAGGGTTGTTTCAGGTGAAGCTACGAAAACATTGTGGCAAGAAAAGAAAACTATGTTTTATGCTTTTGATTGATCATTTTCTATGATATATGCCATCTTCAGGGCCAACGTTTAAGAAAATGTAAAAGGAGCTTTTTATTGAGAAAATATTGTAGATAAACGGTTAAACAAAATAATCTCTTGAAATAAATGTAGGATACTAGATGCAATATAGTAGCTAATGAGAGAAATTGCTTCCCTCTGACCATTTTTCCTTTGCCTACTTTATTTCAATTATTCAAGCAACTAAGGAACTACAAACACTGTAAAAAACCAATTCGTAGAAACTCGAAAAAGCTGGATGAATCGAATTCCGGATATTTCGACACATCGCTGTTTTCATCGAATACCACGTAACTGCAGTTTAAAACAAGCTGCAGTTACGAGGTTTCGTTTAAAAGCGACGATATATTGTCACCTAGCTGCGATATCGTAGCCAAAAACTTGATGATGGGTATTGGTTTGTGGCTACGAGTCCATCCTATTCCTTCTTGTGTAGCAAGACCAAAGAGTGGAAAACACATTTTCTTGCATAAATTTTTGAATACGAACATATCTAATAAGATGTGTATCCCATAAAAAGATATTCCATGGCACAAATTCAGTTAAAAAGTATCAACAAGAATTGTTATCAATTATTTCTTCCAAATGAAAATTCAAGTCTCAGTAGGATAAAATGGTTGGGTACTCCGCTTAAAAATTGAATTGAACTTTATTTGAAAGTGATCTCAACATAAAACTACGCTGGATTGACAGAAAAATGGTTAACCTGTTGTCAGGTAACATTCTTACTACATTCCATAGCTTTATTTTGAAGTTTGACTATGCTAAACTTGCTGGAATGAATCATTCCAGCACCTGCTCCATTGCAAGGAATAGGAAGGAATTGTAACCGAAATCCAGATCAAAATTCAAAAAGGATTCGGTTACATTATTGCAACTAATTGTCACCATATTCTTCTTTTGTCCTTATGTTTTATGGTTTCTAAATCATTTTCTAATATAAGTATGTATTGAAGTAGTATTTAGCGTAGTATTTGCAAATGATCAAAAACACTCTTCAGATAGATCTATCAGTACCAATAAAGACAAAAATTAAAACAAGGGAAAAAAGAAAACAATAGAAAAAAGAAAAAAAAGGTAAGAAAGAAAAATATACACGTAGTAGTTTCATCGCACACGCCTACATCATGTACATGGCATTTGAACCACGTACTTATGTCAAATCTAGCAGGACTCGGTGTTTCACAAATCATCTGCTTAGCCCTCACGGCTATGCCGTCAGGATATACAAATAGGCGCGAATAAAGACTTTTAAATCTTAACAAAAATTGGAATTGCTATTTCCGGTTATTTTGATAAATAAAGCTCATATCAAAATATGTAAATATTAATTAATTAAAATATTTCGTTCGTCAAACGTAAATACTGAACGATAGAAAAATGTCGGACAAAATCCCCTTAGGACAAAATCCCCTCGGTCATTTTTAGAATAGGCGGACAAAATCCCCTCGGTGGAATTACTAGGGCGGACAAAATCCCCTCAATAGAATTTCTAGGGCGGACAAAATCCCCTCAATGAAATATCAAAGGCGGACAAAATACCCTTGATAGATGTGTAGAATTGTCTTGATGTATATCCATAGAACTAATCACTTAATAAGAATATTTAACTTAGACATAATATTATACAGCTTAATTGACTTAGTTGAATCATTTCATGCAAACATTGCTTAAGAATTGGTGTTAATGGAAAAACAAGGTAGGACTTGTGTATAATGAATGAAAAAGCACAGAAAATGTTGTGTGAATGGGAGAAATAACGACTATACATGTACATATTTTCTTCTTTTACCCCAATGTTCTCTTGATCGAATAGTAATATTGACGTCAAGGCCAGCATCGCTTTTGTTAATAGATGAACACTTTCTTCTTTTGCCTCAATGTTTTCACTGGTTAATTACTACTTATAATGTCAAGGCAAGTATTGCAATTGTGTTAATGGAAAAACAGGACAAGACTTGTGTAACAGTAAAATGAATGATATAGCACAGAAAATATTGTGTCAAAGAGAGAAATGTTGGTTGTAAGCGTTTTCTTCTTTGTTTTCTCGGTCAAATACTACTAGGGACACTTTGAATGTCTTAAAAAGTAATCGAGGGGATATTTTTCGCCTTTGCATTAACATTGAGGGGATTTTGTCCGCCCTTGCATTTTCATCGAGGGGATTTTGTCCGCCCTATCAGTTCTACTGAGGGGATTTTGTCCGCCCTTGTAATTCTACCGAGGGTATTTTGTCCGCCTATGCCAAAAATGACCGAGGGGATTTTGTCCTAAGGGGATTTTGTCCGGTTACCACGATAGAATTGTATCAATTTATTTGTCTATGCCAATGTTAATGCACTGAGACCTTTCTATAAATTTATTATACATGTTAATCATAAATCCTTATCAGAAAATAAGTAAAAATGGCATAAAAATGCCTTTTTCCAATGACAATAAAGCTTAAAGCTATATATCGCATAGGCAAAGTTAATGCTTGTTCACTTTTTGGGAACTTCCATTGGTTGTTCCCACAGGGTGGGTGGGGTACCATGCTATGGTAGTGTATACATGGTAGGGTGAAAGGTATGTGTTATTAAAGTCATTTTCACAAGCCATGAGTAAACTATGTAGTCTTAACAATTTTCCAAAGAAGACATGTCTTTGACATTATAAATAGGAAATGCTTGGCAAAGCTTTGAAGAAAAAGAGGGATTTGCTGATTATCAGCATTTTCTACTTTTGCCTCAGTCTTTTCCTAGTTATATTGAATTAAAGATTTGTGTTTTTAATAATCGTCTGCAGCAACCTTCAAGTTGGCAATTCATTATTTTTTGTTATGGAAAGAATTAAGCAAAAAAGTGTAAAAAAATCTAGGTTTGTGAAAATGACTTAAAGCGTGAGTGTGAGTGTAAATAAAGAGTGTGTGGATGGTGATGGTGTGATAGGACACGTGTAAGTGGTGAGAATGGTTAGTAGTGTGACAGGTAAGTGTGATTGGTGTGAGGGATAAGTGGTGTGAAAGGTAAGTCGGGTGAAATATGAGTGGTGTGAAATGTAGTGGTGTGAAAGGTGAGTAGTAAGTGTGAGTGGTAATTGGTGTGAAAGTGAAGTGGTGTGAAAGGTTAGTTGTGTGACAGGTGCGTGGTAAATGGTGTGAAAAGTGACTGGTAAGTGGTATGAAAGGTGACTGGTGTGAAAGGTAAGTGGTGTAAAAGGTAAGTGTGAGTGGTGTGAAGTTGAGTGGTGTGAAAGGTGAGTGGTAAGTGGTGTGAAAGGTAAGTAGTAATGGCTTGAATGGTAGGTGATGGGATATGATAACCAGTAGTTTCCACTTGCAGCTCAATATTTATTTTGCTATAAAGCAAACTCTACTCTCAGTATCAGCATACATTGGGTGTCTGCAGCAGTATTCAAATTAGAACGGTCCGAAGTTTTGTTTGGGAAAATTAATATATTACACATGGGGGATCTAGAGGGGGGTCGGGGGTATCCGGACCCCCCTGGCATTGGCCGAAAATTGACTTTTGACTACATAAATTTAGTGTAATGTTACATATTTACTACATTTTAAGCCATAATTTGGGCTGCCCCCCCCTCCCCCATTGGAAAAAAGATTTTGGGATGGACCCCCAGGAAAAAATCCTGGATCCGCCATTGAGGTGTTATTAAATTCATATCTTTAACCTGACCTGCACCGAAAACGCACTCGACTTGTACATGAGTGGTTTTACGACCGCATCCTGATCAACTCAACCTCTGCTCCATGTATTCACCCAATCAAATCAAATGTAGAGGTCAGGTTTGGTCGACTAGAGATCGAAAAGAAAACATTTTGTCGGGTACGATGGTTGGAGCGATCGATTAGATCGAGTTGAGAAACTGCCAGTTGGAAGCACTCGATCACCCAGATTGGTACTAGTATTTTCCGAATGCATCCCGAACAGTTCGACTTCTGCTCCATTTATTCATCCAATCAAATTCCGTTGAAAGATATCCACCAGATTACACCCAATCTCTAAAAAAATCGCTCATCGATCAGCTCGACCTTCTTCACGATCGGTAGTCGAAAACTTCCCGGTGTATTTTCCACTCGATCGCTGCACGATGTTTTGACATGTGAAAAAGAATAGGTAGGACTACCGGTCGAAGCAGACTAAACTCGATCATCTCGACTAATCCCGATTACCCATAGTACGAGCGATCTCGATCGGTACTCGATCGCTTAATCGGGTTTGATCGGGTTGATTTGATCGGCAGTGGAATAATAGCATTAAGGGAGAATGCTCCAGTTTTTCGAAACACTCGGTCATTGCAAACTCCACACAGCGACAATGCCTTACATTATCACTGCAGGCACGTGATATCGTAAAGATGGCGGAAATTTATTCATATTTTTGAAATCATTTTTTAAAATCAAATTATATTTTTTATTTGGATTCATATCTGACACCTCATATTCCTAAAACATCACTTAAAGCATGTTTACTTTTTTAAATAAAAATCGAAATAAAAAAAATCAATTACCTGAAATCTTGGTAACTCAAGCTGTGCCGGCAGAGATCTCCCCAAATCCCAATTCAGGGGAGATAACTGCGAAGGAGATTGCGGTCATTGCTGTAGAAAGTTTAATGTTTCGCCCCATATGTGTTTCGCTACCAGATTTTCGACAATATGAAATTTCATTACAATTAACCTTTCAATTGTTAGAGCATATTTGTTAGACCAAACTAATTTTTTCGAGATGGAAATCGATGATTTAGACCCAGACAGTTGTAAATGTATATGCACTTACCACTGTTTTGCGCCATTTTAGTCATGTGTAAGTGATTGTTGTACTTCACTTATAAGTACTTAAGTGTTTTATACATTGACACAATCCAAACATTACACAGTTTTAAATTTCTGTGAACTACAAATGTAAGACATTATTTTAAACCCCTTTCCGGGACTTTTAGTATTTAAGTGACCTATGACAGGTGCAAGAAATAGTGCATTTTAGCTGTAGGGGTACGCCATACGACTGCTTATAAAATTTAAACAAGATCGATGGCCATCCATTTATATTTCATCTTTCAATCGGTAATAAGATGTACTTTCAAGAAACAAGATAAATATAAATTCTATGATAAGAAAAGAAATAGTAAACTGGAGCATTGTTCCTTAAAGGGACATTTCATTCCAATTTCAATTTTTAAAGTGTTTCTAGATGCCAAGATTGGTTATTCTTATGAGTATAAATACCATTAGTTTTTTTTAAGTTGTTGCCAATAAGCGAGAAACACGCATTTAAAGTTTAGACATAATCGATAAATTGCATATAAATCCGAACTGTTGTCCACAACAATTTGTTCAATTTTAACACAAAAATATAGATTTCTCGTAAACGGCGCAATATTTTGGCTTGAAATTTTCAGAATTTTCATAAGGAAATATGCTCATTCAGATAAAACTAAAAGTAAAATTTATGACAAAAAATTCTGAAATGTCACTTTAAGTCGATGCGCTTGAAAATCACCTGGGTGCAAGTCGCGGCAATCGAGGGCAGGTTGAGTGCAGGTCGGGTAAATATTTTTTGCTTTAGTAGATCTTCTACCCGAACAATACACGATCGCTTCCCGATCATTTTACTATTCGATCGCGCACAAGTATTTTTGACATGTAAAAGAATAGTAAAGTAGGAAGCCCGAGCGATACATATCAAGCCCGATCACCCCTACCACTCCCAATTACCTATGTCAAACGAGCCCGATCTGTACTTGATCGCTATATCGGGTTTGGTCGAGTTGATGTGATCGACAGTGGTAACCTACCATTAACCAGCTTCCGTGACCAAGTATTTGCAAGAAATCAACCTAAAAGCATTAACCATCATCCATACAGCACATACATGTACAATGTGCATTCAGAAAAACATATGAATGAAATGCTTTTGACCACATTAACCAATAATCAGAAAAAGAAAGAAATAGACTATTGCAATTTGAAAGAAGTTGCAGTCGACATTTTAGATGTGCTGAAATTTTGAAATTTCATGACTTTGAGTAAAAACTATTTGTGGAAAATGATGAAATTGCTTGTGTCAAGCAATTTCTTCATTTTCAACAATGTTTTTTCCAAGATAGATCTATTTTGGAGGGGTGTCATAAAGCTTCATTGAGTAGGAAATGGTTTAATTAGAGACATAGCATACGTATTTCCATTTCTGTACGAGGTGCGAAAAAAACAATTACTTCCCCACATGGAAGTATGTGACATTTGATCATCTCCAAAACAAATCAAACGACTCGTTCAAAGAATATGAGTTTCAATATGTAGGCCTACATGTATATAAAATGCAGATCTATGTTGTTTTTCTGAAATATTTGAATTTATACTCGTACATGTCAGGCCCGTAGGAAGCAATTTCATATGGGAGGGGGGGGGGCTAAAGCCTCAGTGTCTGAATATTGGGGGGGGGGGGGGGGCTAATTTGGATTTTCCATAAATTTTCAGTGTGAAAAAAAGAAAATTTGGCATTTTTGGCCAACTTTGGAGGGGCTTAGCCCCCCCCCTAGCCCCCTGTTCCTACGGGCCTGCATGTATAGTGAGACTGTGGATGAATATTGCCATAGAATGTATCAAATAAAAAATAGTGATCCTTGCTGTGTAAAGGTTATATGCTAAAGGTGTATACTCGAAATTATCCACATATGCTTAATGCATGTTTTTCAATAGCGTAATTTAGTCTGTGATAATCGGTAATCCGTGTGCATTTTAGTATTAAGAATGCCAACTATGCAAATCAGAGAAACAATTCCTTTGTAATGATGAAACTGCTTGTTGGCATATCTGTAGACGCGTCGTATTCCTGTGACGTCACGTCAAAAACAACAATGATAAATAACAAAATTGAGGTAAACAGTCGATTACGGGGATATTGTACAGAAAGGTACAAGAAAACAACTCTAATCCTTTGACATAATTGTTTTAGAGAAAACGCATCATTTTGTAAAACCTGTTGAATGCGTTTTAGTATACAGACGCCACACTGACATTTACTGAAATTACAAACATACATGCTTATTGCTTATATGAATGGTTTTAGCATATTTTTCTTCGTGACCACACACAATAAAGGTAACATCATGAAAATATTATATTAAGAGTCACAACTTATGATTACGTCAAAAGATGAATAACGTCGATGATAGGTTAATTTTATTTGATGCATATATCCGCTGTATTACGATTGCAAAGTTAAAAAACACGTAAACCTGAACTTTTTAATGGTCTATTATGTAATTTCCCTTCGATATTTTTGCTCTGACGCCTCAACGTCAACAACGTCATTGTAACGTCGTTACAAATAATCATAAAATTTGCATTCGAACATCCTGAAGATTAAAATTTGTGAAACCAGTACATGAAAATTTAAAAGTTTAAACTTACAAGGCTTGTTATTCACTTTTCAAGTTGGATTTATGTATTTATCGTAAAGTAGAATATTTATTCCACTTACAACTATTTCATTTATTGATTTTCGTTTATAAGTTTAAAGTTGTGTGGGAAAACGTAATATACATTATTGCAAAAGTCGTTTCTCTGCTTGGCTTTTTTTTTTTTTTTTTTTTTTTTTTTTTTTCAAAATAAAAAAAAGTATCCTAAAACTATGTAAGCCTACTAGTCTAGTAGATTTCGATTATGTCAAGGTTGAAGTTTCAGTTTTTCTGTCATAAATGATATGTGGCTTACAACACTGAATAAAAACAAAATACCCATCGAGTAAGAAGAGACTAGACTAAGTTTCTTAAAAGAAATCAAAGAATGATAAAATATACGGTGTACAAAATCGAAAAGATAGATCTCTACTTATAAAGGCACGCCATAATTAGCAGGGGCCTGTTTCATCAAAACATTTAAGACGTGTTTTTGACTTACAGAAGACTTACGACAAGTTTGGGGTAAGAACCGCGTATCACCATTCTATCAAAACCTGGGTTATGCGATTGTTGTTTTTAGCGATTTTAAGACATTGGTAAGTCAAAAATACGACTTAAATGTTTTGATGAAACAAGCACCTGAAGTACGATAGAAGACTGAAAACATTTATTAATCTGTAAATTGTTCTGGATTCAAATAAACATATTTGTCCGCTCCTTTTTACAAGTACAGACCAGCCCGTTTGACTTAAATGTACGCCTTGATGTCCGACACATTGTCTTGATACAAATAGCCTACACATTACAAGTTCCCAGAGTGTATATCGGTCAAATGTGTAACCTCTTTGTAACATTCAAAATCCTATTGTGTTACAGATACAAGTGCTAAGGTTGATATCTGCCTGATTTAATGATTCTAGTTTTTTGAAGGTTCTGGAACAAAATCATTGCATCAAGAACTTTAATTTCTCTGTTTCAAGGTAAAAAAGATACCGGTGCCATACTTGATATTGCCTTTTCGCTTAGTATGGCCGTGAGTAGTGTTTCATGGCGTTTCTTTGCTCGTTGCTCTTTCTTGTATTACTGTTTGTGTCAAGAAGCTTTATTCTTTTAGCATAAAAAGCTGTCATCAAACATGCTGAAACGTTGAGTAATTTCAGGTTTTGTCCACATACTGGGACATTATATCTACACCCTAAAGTAAAATTTCACAAGAATCTTTTGTTGGTTCACTGACTAGAGTTCGATCTAGAACTTGACATGATACAATGGCTCCTTTTGGTAGATATCCTTGACTTCTTCGACGGATAATCTGCTCGGCATTATATTTACAATACAAAAACTAATGCGCATGCGTATAAATTTCACCTACAACAACGAACGCAATACACGTCTTTGTACAACAACCATGTACTTGTAAATTATTTTGTATATATAAGAACTAAATACTTATGTAATTGAATACTAAACGTACAAAAACATAAACTAGATACACAATATTTGGGATTCAATACATGTACGCTCGCACGAGGACAGTTTCGACTGACAAAATTACCATATATATCCTGGTCTTCTCAGAAAATGATTGAAATATGCCCTCGTGATTCCCGGCGGCACAAAATTACACAATATGTTCAAAATTCCTTTGATTGTGTTAATTCCTTGCGCAAAAAGGAATGGGACAATTGTCAATAAAAAAGAAGACTGTTCGGAAAATTGAAACACCAAGATTTACCCCACCCACCACTTTTCTCTTTGCTGTAGTCACCAGCAATACAAACGTGTCATTCACTTTTTTTTTTGCTTTTCTCCATTGATTGGGTTCTGCCAAAAATCCATGTAACTTAGAATCACTATAAATGGATTATCTGAAGCTCTACGATAATTTAGAGCTTATTGAGCTTTACTCATATAAAAACCTTACATTCAATGATAACTGACAATAAATCATGCAAATTAATCTAAATGACAATTATTAATTCACATATAAAATTTCATAAAGATATGATAATAGATTAAATAGTTATAGTCATTTGTAATGTGGCGCTATAGAACTTTCGATCAGTATAGCACGCACACGTGGGTCAAGTGCATGTACGGCTCGTGAAATCTATGAAATCGATATTTATCTACCCGATATATCGTCGAAGACGTCCGACCAATAAGGTTGTAACCACTACAACACCCGCACGATTAAACTTTAATTTCAAGATAGATGTCAAGTAGTGCAAAAGTAAAGAACGTTGAATACGTCAGTATTTGTCTCAATATTGTTAACGATGGAATATCTATGCATTATATGGCTTGTTCATTTCAAACATTTTATATCTATATCCAGATATATGTTAATAGAAACACACATAAACAAAAAACAACATCATTTTCATATATTTCACTAAACTCGGTTTGCGATTAAGGTGGCCGAATTCGATTCGACTGCGCATCCAAAACGCGCATGTTGTCGTAAATAAGATAGCAGCCTACAGTTTCAGAAAAAAGGTAGAAAGTTAGACCCATTAGATTTTTTGAGATAAACAATACACACTTTTGTATCAGTTTTTCATCGAACAAGAATAAAACGTGAAAATATATCAGGCTGTATTTGAAAATGTTTTGATGACGTCATTTAAACAAGTGCGTTTTGGCGTTCAAAGTAACGACGTCGGTAATACGGTTTAGGTAAGATTCACAAAATCGGCCGATTTCTGACGAATGTATCGTTAGAAAAGTCCTATTTTGGTTCGAATTATCGGAATCTACAGACTTTTGTCTAATACGTTCCACTTTCACACTACAGTTCAAGACATTACACCAATGTTAGATAAATATAGATTACTCCAAAGCCATTTAGGCCTAAATTTTCCCTTTCTTACAATAGAATAAAACAATTTTGAGACGTCAAACATTTATTTTAAAATCGATATTATGTTTTGATAAAAAAAAAAGCAACATATTACGATCGTGATTATGACTGTTATTTGGTCAATACTTCCTATAACTATGTACTAACAGCTATACAAAATCGAGCTGAAAGGCTGCTTTTTCAGTGAAAAAACACACGTTTGAGACGGTCTCCCGTTTATGCACAGTGGTGACATTTGTTTTTTCTTTATTTCCTTATTTTACAGATCATTTGCAGGTTCATCAATTACCAAATTATTATCAAATTTTCTTGTGCAGAAAATCCTAAAATTTTAACATTTGCGCCAAAGGCCAGCTGAAACACTGCTATTTCGGCACTTTTGAGACAACCCCAAATTCATATACTGTGGTGACTTTTGTTTTTTATTTCTTTATTTTTTAGATCATGACCAGGTTCATCAATTTACAAAATATTATCAAATTCTCTTGGGCAAAAATTCCTAAAATTTTAACATTTGCGCCAAAGGCCAGCTGAAACAGTGCTGTTCCGGCACTTTTGAGACAGCCCCCCATTCATATACTACGGTGACTTTTGTTTTTTATTTCTTTATTTTACAGATCATGACCAGGTTCATCAATTTACAAAATATTATCAAATTCTCTTGGGCAGAAATTCTCTATTTTTTAACATTTGTGTAAAAATATTCAAATTTCCCATTGGCCTCCATGTTAAAAATAGCCATTTCAGTGCTGGTTTTGAGACGGCCCTCATTCTTTCCTTAGACGGTGACTTATCTTTTTTATTATCTTAATTTGTCAGTAAGGATTCACTTTATAACATGTGACAGTATGAGTCAATTCTCTAGGGCAGTTTTCTAGTTATGGAATCGCATTCGGCTACCTTAAGCAAAATGACAGCGTTACGTAATCGGCGGATTACGACGTAATGACGCGTTTCCAGATATGCCAACAAGTGGTTCATGAAAGTTAAGATATTAGTGCACACAACTGCAGTTGTTGGCATGCTTAATACTCTAATGCACACGGGACGTGATTTCCGGACATACCATCACAGACTAATTGTTAGCTTATTTACCACTTTTCAGTCCCATATGTTCTCGTTGCAACAAAGATGATGTAAATGTGCCTAGCACAACATATGCTAATTGAATGTGCTAGTGTATAGAACTAGGGCGCTCTTTGATCGCCCTGTAAACCAATATTTCGGTGCAGATGTTTTAAACTATCTCAGAGATCTTACTATGTTAAGGCTCTTTTTGGTCTAGACAAAAACTTAGAACGCCTCTTAGGGGTTGACATTGACAATTTCTATGTACAAGTAGTCAAATTTCTTCATTCTGTTGGAGTTACTATAGTTGCTTAAATGACGTTAATGATTAGAGTCTATGCTGGCTAAAAATGTCAGGTAGTGTAATATAGAAGCCTTCAAAGACATGTAGTGATAGTGCAGAACAAGGGTAAAATACAAGTGTTGTATTTGCTCTTTAGCTGCATTATCACAAATCACTATATTACAATAGCAAATTGCATAATTGCATATACGAGAAAACTTCTCTTTTCGTTTCGGTTAAGTTTTCCTATGAATGGGGAATATTGCATCTCCCCCACTCCCATCTCTTTCTCTCCCTTCAATCTAATATCTTCATTACTTTACTTTGCATTGTTTGTAAATATTACTGTTCATCATTTCTGTGTATTATATATTATGTACAACTATGTAAATCTTCAAATTGGAGGAAATAAAGAATAATAATGGTATACATCATTCTCTCCTTGTTCTGCAATGTTCACTTTTGTATGATGTTCATGAATTCCACGTTCTTTTATGTTTCATAATCTTATCTGCATCTGCATCATTAAACTTGGACCAGTTAATATTTTCGTTGTATGAGAAAGGATTTAAAGTGACATTTCAGAATTTTTTGTCATAAATATTACTTTTATTTTTATCTGAAAGAGCATATTTCCTTATGAAAATTCTGAAAATTTCAAGCCAAACTATTGTATTGTTTACGAGAAATTTATATTTTTGTGTTAAAATTGAACAAATTGTGGTGGACAACAGTTCGGATTTATATGCAATTTATCGATTATGCGTCAACTATAAATGTGTGTATCTCGCTTACTGGCAACAACTTAAAAAAACTAATAGTATTTATACTCATTAGAATACCCAATCTTGGCATCAAGACATACTTTAAAAAATTGAAATCGGAATGAAATGTCCCTTTAAAGAATACAATGGAGCGAAAACCTATTTCAGGCACATATATTAGCACATCCAGTACGAAAAATTACGCCCGTAAAACAGGCGTAAATGAGACGGAATTATGAGACGGAATCCGCCTTATTTTCCGCTAGTAAGCTTGTTTAAAGAAATATAGGAATGAGACGGAAACCAAGCGTAAACCAAGCGTAATTTAGGGGCGTAAAATGTTAATTAACCGGAATTTTTAGAGACGGAATATGCAAATGAAGCAGATTTTTTTACAGGCGTAATTGCTAGGAGGCGGATTCCGCTTGGAATTTTTAAGAAATTACGGGCGTAATCCGCCTCATAATCCCGCCTCCTAGATATTTACTACATAAAATGTGGGTGGGGAATGGTAAAAATGAACATTTGAATTTGTTTAATTTAGTCAAAAGAACACTCACCAATGTTGCCTCACTTGGTCCTACCATTTAGTGAGCCCCTTAATGTACTGGATTCATCAAATATCAATGTTTGAATACATACCTCAAACATTAACTTTGCAAAAAGTCAGAGAAGCAAAATTCCATCCAATTTTCTAAACAGGAAGTAGGAAATGGTCATAGACTGGGAGAAAATAGACTGGGAGGCCTTATTTTCACAAAGTTAATTCTATATCTTATGAACTATATATCTCAGGCACTATTTGAGATACAGTCATAATATTTCACACATGGATACTTCATGCCAGTACCTTTCATTTGGGACCATGACCTTTGGCCTAGTGACCTTGACCTTGGAGTTTGACCTACTTTTAAAAAAAACTTGGCCTATATCTCATGCACTATTATTGATAGAGCCTTGATTTTTCACACATGGATACCTCCTGCCAAGATCTTTCATTTGGAATCATGACCTTGGACCTTGTGACCTTGACCTTGAAGTTTGACCTACTTTAAAGTTTTTTTAACCTGGCCGATATATCATGCCCTTTTACACACACAGCCTTGATATTTCTCACATAGACACCTCCTACCAACACTTTTCACATTTGACCATGACCTTGTGACCTTGACCTTGGCATTTGACCTACTTTTTTAACAATTTAACCCAGCCTCTAACTCATGTCCTTTTACACATACACATTGCACACATGGACACCTTCCACCAAGACTGTTCACATTTGACCATGACCTTGGACCTTGTGACCTTGACCTTTGACCTACATTGTAAAAACTTTAACCTGGCCTCTATCTCGTGTCCTTTTACATGTACAGCCTTGATATATCACACATGGACACCTCCTACCAAGACCTTTTGCATTTGACCATGACCTTGGCTTTTGACTTACTTTAAAGAACTTTAACCTGGCCTATATTTCAGGTGCTTTTACACATACAGACTTGATATTTCACACATGGACACCTCCTACCAAGACCTTTACATTTGATCATGACCTTGGACCTTGACCTCAACTTTGACCTACATTAAAGGTAGGCCCTTGAGGGGGCATATATGTTTTACAAACATTTCTTGTTAAGATATAGCCTTGATAATTCACACAAAGATTCTACCTGACATTTACTTTCATTCCGGAATTAAGACCTTGTGACCTTGACCTTGAAGTATGACCTACTGTTTAACCTGGCCTACATCTCATACACTGTGAGATATAGAGCTTTGATATTTCACATATGGATAGAACTTATTAAGACCTTTCATTTGGGATCATGACCTTTGGCATTAGGACCTTTACCATAAGGCTTATACTTTACAAGAACTTTAACTTGGCCTATATTTCAATCACTATTACAGATGGAGTCTTGATAGTTTACTCTTGCATACCTCCTACCAAGACCATCAATCTTGAACTTGACCTTGCGACCTTGAATTTGCAGTTTGACCTTCTTAACAAAAGACTTTTCTTTGCCTATATCTTATGCAGTGCAAAATGAAAATGGCTAGTACATTGGAATCGCGTCATTATAAAATTGCTAAGTCCAAAAATTCCGTCTCCCTGGAAAGTTTAAGTTATTTTCAGCTTTAAGAAACAGCCATTCCGCCTTGTTAAAATAGCTAAGTCCAAAAATTACGCCTGTTCAAAAATTAAAGTTTTAAATTACGCCTGTTATGATAAAATTACGCCTCCATTTCATTTTACGCCTCTAATTTACGCCACTACTTTGCACAGTGACTATGGCGTAAAGTATAACTCCGCCACTGTTACAAGCGTAAATTGCCATTTACGCCTCATTTACGCCTTATTTACGCCTGTTTTCCAAGCGGAATCCGCCTCTTTTTTTCGTACAGGATGGATAACACAAACAAGGAAAACATTCCTGTTTCCATATATTAATTAAACACGCTTCTATCAATAAGTCCTGGGGGATGAACAAGGCACGCCGAGATTATAATTAAAGTTGTTAACAACCGTGTTTATCATGTTTCTATTGCAATCTATACGTACATGTATTTATTATGTTATAACTAAAGGAATATAATCACAGATTTGTGTTTTTTCACATCGACAACGTTTATTTTTGAGCGGGTCAGAATTGAAAAGAGTCGCAAACGGTAGATGTGACTTTAAGGTATACAACCCATCTATAGAGGCAGAGGAGAAATTTGAAAAGTGCCAGTGTTGCATTTCCACTCCAAATACAAACATAAGCATTCGAAACGGCATTTTGAAAATTATTTTCTTCTTGAAGCATAATCTTGACTTCCGGCACGGTGAATCAACTTATGTGAAGTGTATTTACAAGTGTGTGTAATTTGAGGCATTTCGTATGGCTAGAAAGCAGTAAGACCAATTTTTGATAAACGTAACATACTCAGCAGACGTCAAGCAGATGTTACTGTACGACCTGGTCAGAAAGAAAAAATATCAGGTTCCACCTGGGCACATGCCATTATAATGAACATACAATATAAATACATGTACATGTATATACCTCACGATAAATGACCTGGCAGAGCAGCCCATGCTAATCGAATGGAATGCTCTGCCAGTTCAATTCTCGTCCACTATATCAATATATAAAAAATTCACAAAAGTCAACAACTTTCAAAACATGTAAATTGAGAAACGAAATTAAGCTTTATCGCCGTAGAGAATCGCGTGTATTATAACTAATAGTGATGTGTATGCCATTTGATCAAATAGCAAAAAAATGTGACAGAACTGATTTCTGATATTTTGAGACAGTGGGATATTAAGGTATACATACGTTGTTTCACCGTGCCAGATTTCAAGATTATGCTTCAAGAAAATTATTGACAAATATTATTTACTCTATATTCATATGCAAGGCAGGTAATTTTGAGCAGTTTTGTCAAATATTTCAATAAGTATGCATTATTTCAAAATTCTAAACTGTTGAAAATGCTTGTTTGTATTTGGAATGGAAATGTAGGCTATTGCAGTTAAGGAATAATTGGTACTTTTCAAATTTCGCCTCTGGCTCTTCGGTGCTATTGGTGGAATGCATACTGTCTGAACGCTGGGTTCATCATATTCTGGTTATATTGCGTCGTCTGATGCACATAACTACGTGTTCTTGGCATTCTCTGTAATAGTAGGCCCCTACTTCAAACGCAACATAAAATTCAAATAATCGGCAGCTCATCTCTGTTATAATATTTTATCGACTTGTATTTGATTCGCCAGTAAGTGAGAGACAAAGTGCCTTTGTCAAGACAGTATTAGGGCGGATATTGACCCAGCCCGGATTTGAATCCACGATCCTGGGTAGATAGAAGCCGACGTTAGTCTACTTGCTAAGCCCTCCGGGATCGTGCAATGCGTCCTTTATCATCGTACATGTGATTGTCATGTAAATTAGAAGAAAACTACTTGAAAAGAAATGATAAAACAAATACTAATATATTTTAAGTTATAGAGATATTAGAATTAAAGTGACATTTCACAATTATTTCATTTTTAAAAAGTGTGTCTTAAATTGATGCAAAGATTGCTCATTCTAATGCATAGAAATGCTATCGGTCTTTTGAAGTTGTTATTTATAAGCGAAAAATACGGATTTAAAGTTGAGACAGAAATGACAAATTCTATATAAATCTGAAATGTTGTCCACAACAATTTCTTTTATTTTAGCACAAAAATATATATTTCTTGTAAACCATTTCCATATTTTTGCTTGAAATTTTCAGAGTTTTCATAAGGAAACATGCTCTTTCAGATAGAATAAAAGTAAAATTTATGTAAAAATAATTGTGAAATGTCACTTTAAAACATACGACGTTACACAGTCATAACGTCACAATGCACACTGTAACAAAACTTAATGCAAGTAGATCTACATGACTGTATTTGTTTCCCAAGAACAAAAACATACATTTTCTAGTCCTGTGTTTGGTTGTATCTTGTGTTATTACACCGTCTTAACCCTTTCCCAAACGGCAAATTTTTAGAGTGATCCACTTCAAAAACTGCTATAAAATGACAAAATGAATGTTATTAAAGATAGGATTTGTGTAAAATATGGCATAGAAAATATTGAGACAAAAGAAGAAACTGCCGGTAATCAGCAGTTTCTTCTTTTGTTTCAATGTTTTCCCCCAGCCTATTCTCTAAGGGACGTCAAAACCAGGTCTTGTTCGGGAAAGGGTTAAAGGGACCCAGTATAGATGGTTCTGTTACCAGAACAATTATGGGCCTATTTGTATTCATGATATATAGCCATGCCATATCTCGCCGGTTCATCTATTCGATTCAACATACGGTGTCAGCCAATATAGCAGATATGTCTCGAATAAGAAAGGCTAAATAAAATAGAAACGATCTACTTCTACAGTATGTCATGCAACATATTCTAGTTCATGTGTATTTTTGTCTACTTTCAATATTCTAGACCGAGCCCCTTTAATCCTTCCATGATATCACCTGGTTTTGCCGTTAGTAATGGTAAAAGCGTGTAGAAACATTATGACAAAATAAAGAAATGGTGACAACCAGCATTTCTCCATTGTCTTGATATTTCTCTGTGTCACCTAGTTTGCGAAATCGTATCTTTATCAACAACATTATTTTTCTTTGTAGTATCATATCACTCAAGTTGTAGCCTATAAGTCAAGATATTTGGAGTAAGAGAACAGATCAAACAACAAATGACAGTATGTGTTTATGGTACAGAGTCGTTGTTTGTAGATTCAGGATCAACAGTAGTACTGGTAGGTCTTCGTATGAACCTGCGAATCTTCATTTCTGTCTTTGACAGAGATTTGTAGTGTGTGGAAAATGTTAGCCAATTCAAACCCATTCCGTAATTGTCATTTCCGTACTGTCCGTTCAAGTTTGAAGAGTGACATGTATCGTACCACCAGGCCCCGTGGTACAATTGCGCACAATGGGTGGGAGCTAATCGGTCATTATCGTTATCTCGTGTAGAGAAAGACTTTCCGTTGTGCCTAAGAAGAGAATCCCCTGCAAAAGAAGAGAAATTTATAGAGCTCATATCATTTCTTTATTCATATTACATTTGTTTTCGGTCATATAAATTATCTGTACAAGCCAAAAAGTATAGAAGCACATACCATGGAAGCACAGGAAGGCAATTTTGACTTGCTACAAATGACAAGGACTTTCAGATTTGCAGAGTTTTGAGTTGTTATGACTTGGTCACTCAAACTTGGTGCAACACTGTAGTAAGTGTGTACGAACTCAATTTAACAATACAACAGTGTTGCAGTATCTTCTGGATGTCGCGTTATGACAGAAAAGTCTGGCAATTTAGCTGTGACAGGTATCATTCTCTCTCGTGAAATTTGTGACAAAAACATTAGCCCTGACTCTACTTTACTATGTAATTGATTGATTGATTGATTGATTGATCGATTGATTGATTGATTGATTGATTGATTGATTGATTGATTGATTGATTGATTGATTGATTGATTGATTGATTGATTGATTGATTGATTGATTGATTGATTGATTGATTGATTGATTGATTTATGGATTGATTTATCGATTGATTTATGGATTGGTCGATTGATTCCATTAGCATCGGTTGGATTTGAACCTAGGACTCATTGATATCTATGCCTTAGTTCTACCGTCCGTCCGTCCGTCTGTAACACTTTTGTCTTGACCATATCTCCTAAACCAACCTCAAACTTTGTAAACTTCTACTTTTGAGTTATTGCCCTATGCTACTTTTTTTGTGTGTGTGGCTTTGTTGTTGTTCTTGTGTGTTTTTGTCCGGAACATGTCTCCAAAACATAATGTAATATTAATTCAAGCTTTGTACATTTATAGATCAGAATGAAAAAAGATGTTATCCACAAGAACAGTTAGATCTACTCTGCAACGCCTACTGTTTGAGTTATTGCCCTTTGTCGTTTTTACCTTTACATTTTTGTCCGGAACATATCTCATAAATTATAAAAGCTTTCAAACTTTGTTCACTTAAAGATCACAACATGGACATCCCCACCCCCATCCCCACCCCCTGGAATTCGCCGGATCCCCTCTGAAAAATATGGTGAAATTAAACTTTGACTTATAAGGACTAAATAAAATTCAAATTTGTGCGTTTCAATGAGCTTTGCCAAACAAATTTTAATCTTCAGAATGTGCATTATTCCAAACCAAACTCCCAATCAAATTAATTCATACTAATACATTTTTGCAATGAAAAGGGCATTACAAAGACCTTTGCAGAGCGATGTTTTTTGGCAAACTGGCTGACATTTTGAGAACGTGAAAAACATCAACGAAGACATGTTTCCAAATACAAATTCGCTTCTCCGTGTTGGTCATGAGCTTCATTTTAGTACTTGTCAAAAAGAGAGGGCGTTCTTTGTGTTGCGCATAATGAAAACTTTTTGAGAAATTCGATGCAGAAAGATTGTCTCGCATTGCCCTTATGCACCCTCACTACTCCCTTGATATCAAATGTTGGCGAGATTGTACAACGTAGGTTGTCTCAAGTTGTGAAAAGAGGATGTCAAATCAGTTTAATCTTTTCCTATATCATTATACATGTATGTACAGGGTGATCCAAAAAACATGTCCCACAAACAATATGCAATATATCTGCGTAATGTGGTGGCATTGTTTTAGTTTTGGTATTGATGGAAAGCGTAGGAAATAGAATTTATAATGGTTTTGCATAAGAATATATATATGAAAGAAACAAAATGATGAAGTACTTTCAAACAGACCGGCTATAGGGATATAAGACTACAGTTGCAAAGGCATGCATATATCTTACCGTGATAAAATACAGATAACTTTCACGGTTATTCCATGGTTATGAAATATACCATTACTGTTTCACTATTAGATCTAGTAACAGCTTGATTTCTGGAAGAAATATCTAAGACAATAAAAATAAGAAAAACAGTTGTCGGAAGACAACAATATTCTCCGTTATCAGAAATACATGTACTGTCCAGAAAAAACAGATAAAACAAAGAAATAATAAACGAGGAAAATTAAAGAAAAAAGCGTCTGTCATATTGTAGGCATATGTCTTTAATATTAAGTAAGTATGTACATTTCTATAAAAATGATGAAATTTAAAGTCAAATATATCTAAAACTGCAATAATGTCTGAGTAAATCGAGTTCTTAATAAGAAAGTTAAAACAATCTAGAAATATTGCAATTTCTCAAAATACACGTCATAAAGCCTAAGTTTTCGTCAAATGACCGTAAATGAAAACCTGCATGAGACAAGACTTGAAATGTTTCACAATGAACAAACTGTTTGGGGTAAAAATAAAAAAAAATCCATCAAATAAGAAAAAAAGCTGTTTCCTATGAGTTCGATTTCGTTGACACAAAGTCTATCTGGCCAAAACAGTCCCTGGACTAGGCTCCATTTGACTGAAACCGAGTGATATTTGGAACTGATAACATAGAGCACCGTGAAGGTGCTAGTTTGCGAGCCTAGTCTCCTATCTGAAAACTTAAAACGCAAAAACTTTAACCTGAACATTTCAGTCATAGTATCAGTATTTTCAATTCCGTGACAAAAACAATCAAAACGAGATGAATGTGGGTGAAACCATATCCATATAAGGCATTGGAATTTGGTGTAATGTTAGCCCCAAAAAGGCAAAATGCAAAAGCTCGAAAAGATCGAAATTTAACATGGGTCATGGCGTCGACAGCTTAGAAATACCCTGACATGTTCATTTTTAGAAAGGCAAAGACTTTCCCATGGTCGGAGCCAGTGGACCTAATGTTTGTAATAACGATTAACAGGCTAACATTTATTTTACTTATTACGTTAGCCATATAACACTATCATGTTAAGTCGTCATTTGGGCTTGGACCCCCGGAAAAAATCCTGGATCCGCCTTTGCACAATGTTGAGAAGTGGCATGGTCAGGGAATGTTACTCTGTCGCGCCTATTTTTAAGTATTGCCCTTTGTTGTTTTTATTTTACATTTTTGTACGGCTTATTTTCTCATCAATCATTGGTGATAGCAACTTCAAATTTTATAATTTACAAAATTATTTCTCTGTCCCGCCAACATTCTGAGTATTTGCCCTGTGTTGTTTTTATCTTTTCATTTATGCCTGGATCTTATCTCATTAACCATAACTGCTAGGAAAAAATGTTCAGGTATAAATCACAATGTCATTACTATTTCCCTTTGTTGTTTAACATTTTACCTTTACATTTTACTCCTAAACCATAAGTTTTAAGACTGATTTTTCTTAAATTATGTTTGGGACTCCTCTATTTCATCGCAATAAGAAGTGCTTTTGTCACATATTACCATAGTCACTATATACACCACTGCTTTGCGTTAAGATTACATTTGTCTGTGACACAGCGTCGAACAGCTAAGCCCCTAATGATACTGACAAGGTAGGATAATTAGAATCGAATTATTCTTTTGAAATTTCCCCCTAATCCATCCATAAATAAAGGAAATGTTGCATTCTATACAGAAATGGACTTATATACGCATGAACGGACGGAGAAAATATTCAATATAACTTATATCTTTATATCAGAAAAGACGTGCACGGTTAGTGTAACATATTTCATGCTTCAAGGTTTGTGCATCATTTTCTTTGACAGAAATCAATGTAATAGCAGCTGTTTATCATGGAATAGGTAGAAATACTTTGGTTTAGTGTTGAGTCAGAGTTGAGGTTAGTGTGTAGGTTAGAATGGTTTTATTTGTAAGAAATCTCTTAAGTGAGTATGAGACTTCTGACACAGCAAACATGCGCGACTTTTCTGTCATAAAGCAACATCCAGAAGATACAGCAACAATGTCGTATAGGCATATGGAATTCGCACATACTTACTACACTATTGCGACTAACCCATGCGCACAAGTTATAACCAAAAGTCACAAGTTACAAGTCAGAAGTCCTGAATCATCGGTAGAAAGTCAATTTTGTTTTCATATTATATATACTGACCTGCGTTTCCAGCATATTCCGCGACTGTTAGTCTGTAGTTGCTGTCTTCGTCCGATATCTTAAACTTCATGTATTCAGCATACGCCGTCGTGCCGTTTGGATGTTCCATATCCACTCTCAGTTGGTACCAGCCCTGTGACGTTATGATGTGCAGCTGATGGTTGCCGAGCCAGAAGTTCTCGGTCAAATCACCGAACCCGTACTTGTACTCAACCCAAGTTTTATAAAAGTCGCTGTCGGATATCCGTCGTTGGAAAACAGTCCAGGCTCCAGAGACGTCGTCCATATCACATCGAACTTGAAAGCCTGCAGTCCCGTCTGGGTGGATGGTGTAAACACCAGTCTCTGTGAAGCCATTGTCCAAAATATCCTGACAGTCCTTCGGTCTTGCCTGTGGACACTGTGTTATCGGTGTTTGTGTTGCCGGTGGTTGTGGCAGAATGTCACCCCCCTCAGTATCATGCGTACACGTACATTTACCACACGTGTTGATATTAAAAACTTGTCCGAGTGCGTAGCCGCTGAACAGCATTAACAAAGAAGTGTAAAGTAGGCACGACATTTCTATTAACTTTGTGCCTTTTTCAACTCTTTGTTTATAAATTATAATGATCCAAATAAATTATGGTCGTAAGTCAAACTACACTGAGTTTAAATACTCGCTGCAATATTGCATGTTTATGATAGAATACCCCCATTGATGTATAAAATTACACCATATCAAAAGATCCAATGATAAAATTTAAGGTAACCTTGGTATGGCGGTCACATGACTTGTAAATGTTTAGTTTGATATACGTCAAAAATGCTTATTCTACGGCATCAAAATCGCAGGCTTCTGTTGTTCTTATAATTTTTTAATGTGAAATACTCTTACAACTGGTGTGATGCTGAATGTCAAATGAAATTTATCTTTTTGTTCTAATAGCAGACATAATTATATTTTTGAAAAAGAAATAGATATGTAGATATTTTTCCTAAGTGTGCTAACACAGAGTAGGCGGGGTAAGATAAAGTAAAGGAAAATGCCTTAAAATGTTTCACTGAAAGGTATATAAATATGCTGTTTTTGTAGGTCTAAGTAGCGTCTAAAATATCTAAAAAACATATAAGTACGTAGGGTATATTTCCCATTTTGCAAATAGAAAAATTGTGCATGAGAGAAATATTCAGAAAAAGCGATTTTTCAACTTCTGAATAATTTCCTCCATACAAGAATTACGAAGTGTTTCCATTCATATCAACAGATTTGTACATATATGAATATGAATATCTAAAAGATATCGGTGACACTAAAACGAGCACACAGTACTCTAGATGTCTATTTTTCTTGTATAGTTTGTTTGCTTGTTTGTTTGAGGGCATTGTTTGTTTGTAGTACATTACTAATAATGAATGAGACAGTGTAGATGTCTTATCAATTCCAACCTCCGATTGGTGGCTACCTGATTAGAATCGTCATACTGGTTGTATTTTGTAGTATACAAAGCACAGGGTTTGATGAACACTACAAATTGTTCACCATAACCCTCTGTTATCTGTAGCTGTAAATATTTTGCTTGTAACTAGTGGGGGGATCAAATATCCCTCCCGCTGAGTTTCTTCCTGGTCTTGTTTATTTCAATATAAAGAAAAGAACTAATCTTAATTACAGATGTCATTCAGCGACTATTTTCAATATAATTTTACGTATAATTTGCTTTTATCTGCATCTATTGCATTTCAAAATTAATCAGAGCTACAGCTAAGAGGGGACAATAACGTTTCAAAAGCAATGTTTCATTTATTGTTGAAAGCAGATTCATTGGATACGTCATTTTTTGTTAATTTCGTCATCGAGACGCTTCGAATAAGTAATTACAATGTAGGGTTTGGATTTGAAAAAAAAATTAGAATACCTTCTTCTACTTTTACGATTTTCGTCTGATTTCAAATTTTCGGGATTAAATCGGGGTCAGTGGGACACTGGTCCTGATTTTATCCTGATTTCGTAAATTTCGAAATCAGACGGAAATCGGGTTACCTCGGGAGAGTCGTAGTTCATCCTGAATCAAATCGGCACCATAACATGCGCAATATCTTCTCCCGATTTTGAAAATGGTGGTGAAATCGGTGATCTGACAGAAGATGAGAAGGAGACGACTTGATTGAAGATTAACACAGGATTTGCGACCAATATATCGCAGGAAATATTAAGGCAAAATGAAAAAAATGGTTGTTATTTTTGTCTTAATTTGTTCCCACATCTAATAAGCCTGGTTTTGGGAAATGCTTAAGACGCTTTCGACAGTATTTATTAATATCGTACAATCAGCTCACTTAATCATTTTGAATCTATGATAAGGGTTTTAATGTCATTGATAATGTTTCTGACCGTTTCGCAGCCTATATGGCATATATCCATATTTTCCTGACTTTCTCATACTATTTATATACTGACTGCCATAAGAAACGCACCACTGAAGTTTGTCGTTATTTTCTTTTAGCCAGTTACAATACTAGTGAAACGTATATTGTGTATAATCATTTTGACCGACATATGCGTCAAATAAAAATATGCGTTTCTATTTATCAAGATGTCCATTTCTGGTGATTGATCACGTTTTCTATGTGCGCTTCGTGTTTGTATACCATGTAATGAAATTGGTCACATTTTTCACAGTAACATGTGTTAGTGGATAGGCAATCAAACTTTAAAGATTTTCTTATCAAACATCCTTATTGATGGATACCCAGGCTAAAGTCTGAAAATGGAACATGTAATATGGCCTTTTTCGAACGCGAGGTATGCACAAGTCGTCAGACAGTTTAAAGTATTGTGTTTTTTCGATTCGGTGTCTTGATCGACGCGTTAAAGGTCCGAAAACGTTTATCGATCGGCCACGCTCAAGTAGACCTTGTGTAACGCCTGTAAAGCAAGATAATTCCTCACGTCAACGTCATGCACGTTTTAGGGTTGTGACGTTGGGATCGAATTTGTGTCGAGTAGTCTGTTACTGTGGTGGCAAAATAAGCGTATTTATGGTAACTTTTGTTGTTGAAAGTAACGTTTGAAACAGGCACGCTATTCGGAAATTTGAGTCCGTAAAATAGCCATTTTCGAATACGGGAAACTCCAAAACAAGCCGCTGGACGTTTTGACGTATTGCATTGCAAAACTATGCATCTTTGTCGACTAGTTAGACCTACGGGAACATTTGCCAGTCGGTCAAAGTCGGATAGACCTCGTGTAGCGCCTGTTGTACTAGAAGATTTCTCACGTTAACGTCATCTGCTATTCTTCCTAACTGTAACAATTTGATATTTTGTTTACCGTCATTTTTTAACAATAGATTATCAAATTTACAGATGAAAATGAGTTTTTGTAATTTCAAATCAGACATAATGAGAAATCGGACATTAAACAGGACTGAGGCGTTTCTTATGGCCGTCAGTATATTAACAATACATTACTCTATCCAATACACCCGTAAACTCACAACTACTATACTTGGATCTGAATTTGCAATAGAAATCGATTTTATCCAGTAAACCGTGACGTGATTTCGGACAAATAACAGTTGTTAAAATGTCGTTTTCTGTTGTTGGCATGTTGACAGTCTGATAAACAAACGCTATACTGATTTTTCTGTTGAATTCATCTTACTTCATATACCCAGTTTACAAAATCGGGGCAAAATCGCGACGAAAATGCTCCAAACTCGTAGTAGATCGTATCTGTCGGCGTAAGTCGCAGTAGCTCTGTATGAGTCGTAGTCCATCGTAGTTAGAAATCGGGACAGTCGGTCTAGTTCGTACTGTTTCGTAGTAACTCGGCTCCTATTCTCGGAGTACTTCGTAACAAAATCGGGACAAAATCGTAGTTTATCGTATTGCATCGTAGAATTCCGCTGTCCGTCGGGAACTTACCACTAAAATGAGATGAGCGGAGAAAATCGGCTCAAATTCGTGGTAAATCGCAGAGTATGTGCTCTCCAGAAGCACTACGAATATTTTGGAAATCGGGCTCAGTGGGACTTGGAGTTACCCCCCGGTTTCCGAAATATTCGTAGTGCTTCGGAAGAGCGCATTGTCACCGATTTAGTACGAATTGGGGTCGATTTTTTCCGTTCATTCTTAGATGGGCTGCATTTTCTCAAAGACAAATTAGGTCAACAAGCCACCGTATTATAATCGACTAATCCTTCTTGCATTGAAGCAAAATGAGATCATACTGGCAATCGGAATTTTTCTCTTTTCGTCAAAACGTTTTCCAAAGTATTTTCACCAGAAGATGTGACACCACTTAGCCTACTGTTTGTGAAAGAGTTGATACAAATATAACGATATTTTCTCGGATATTCACACTTATTCAGAACACGCGCTCTAATGAATAACCATAGGATATTTCTTCCAATAGAAACTCTTATTACTAATTAAAATGATAAAAACCGTGATCTTTGGTCATTTTTTTTTCAAACCAAGAGATAGAAACCTCAGCATACAAAACTTGAATTGTTGAATTGACAATAATTGTTTGTAAGCTAATGAGATAACGAAATCAAGATGACTGTAGGAATTATTGTACGTATTGCGATCATTTTATTTATGTGTGTTGCACTTACACATTCCGTGGGTGATAACAGTGACGATTCAGTATATTCTGTCTGCGGATCTACATTTCCTGGGAGCGACATTTTGTTATGTCATTGTGATGCGCATTGTAGACATTACAAAGATTGTTGTCATGGATTCGTGTACAATAAGTCACAGATGAACGAAACCACAGACATGGAACATGCTTCGACAGAAACTAGATGTGTTTCCCTGCCTGGTGATCACACAATGTACTTGATGGAGGCTTTATCGTACACCGCGTTACCTGCCAGTGTTAGACACTTTATTATACCGTGTCAAACACCCAACCAAACACAACCGGTAGAAGCTCTTCCCATTTATAATACGCATTATAGGCTCAATTTGAGAAATTATCTATGTTATCAAATTTTAACGAAGATCAAAAATATTCCAATTGAACATGACTCAATTTTAATGTGGGAAGTGACTCTATCTTTACAGTGTTTTCAACGATATGTCAATGGAACATATAAGGACGACAGACAATTCTTGGATATTCTGGTCTCAATTTTATCTCTGAAACACTGCAATATAACATTTGTACCACCAGACAACTCAACAACGAGGACATGTTTTCAACACAAAACTGAAAAATGCAAGAAAGATGCTGCGTGTCAGTCATACCAGAGTCCTGTTGTCGGAGAGACCGGAACTATCTACAAAAACGCGCACTGTGCCGCGTGCTCTGGTAGTCACGTGACGTCCAGATTAGGTGACGGGGAACCACTTGATGACCGGAAAACTCTCCTGGCGCTTTATCGCCCTTCTATCGAAGAGGTTATTGATGACGCACTTCGAAAGAAAATAGTAAGTTTTTCCTTAAAGGTATTGTTCATTCTTTTGGATACTTTGATGCGATATATATACTAAATGTCATTTGAAAACATGGTTGTCCGTATCAAATCGGTCCAAAATTTGTCCCAAGCATCCATAGACCATATAGGCCTACGTATAATATATACTCGGCAAAAGAGCTAACGCATCACTTTTTAAAATTGCATAACTTCTTTGTTTTCAAAGATTTGGATTTATAATTTGGAAAATAGTTATCCTACAAGTTTCTGTGCTCATCCATAAGAGTATTTTTAAGTTTGCTCTCTTATTTGACCGCGTCATATGAAAATGGCACCAAAACAGTTTTTCGGCTTGTGTAACTTGTGATCTTTTTCAATCATTTTTATTTGAATTGATTTTGAAAGCTGATTTATTGTGCAATTAAAGTCTGAAAAAATTAATTCCTTATCTAACGTAACAAGGGCTGTTCGAGGACAACGTAGCTCGCATAGACGCACCTTTTTAAAAGAAAAGGTCAAACTTTCAAGGTCAAGGTCACAAAGTCAAATTTTATAGTCTTGGGTGAAAGGTCTTGGTGGGACCTGTCTATATGTGAAATATCAAGACTGCATCTCATACAGTTCATAAGATATGGACCGTTACGTTTTTGTCTACGTAAGCGACGTCGCCAACAATGACACCAACGACACTACGTCACACTAGTGATGTAACATTACCTCTGCGGAAATAAATGACGCGCCCACAAAAGTGTTTAAGCCGTCGATTTGTTTAAGGAAGGATAACTTTTCTGTACAGGAACTCTTTCAGCCAATACAAACGGTTTGAAAGTTGTGTGTGAATTTCCCAAATTTCAGGCTTTATAAATTTTAGAATTAAGGTGTCCTTACTAAAAGTTCTATATTTCAAAACAGACTGTAGCATTTACTATGAAATTTCATAGGCTTCTTATCAAATGGTGGTAGTCGGCATGTGAAAATTTTGAAGGTATTCGGTAAATTCGTTAAAAATATATTAACAAAGATCTGAGTGACGCGTTAGCAGTTTTGCCGAGTATATAAGTCTATGGGTGCTGGGACTCCTGTGATCAGTTTTTTGGATAAATGATTGCCTTTCGGATAGAACTGCAAGAAAATATTCACTGGAGATGTAAATAAGTCATATACTGTAATATTCACATCATATTGTGTTAACTTTGTATTTCGAACCTGTACATTTTATTACAACTACAATTGTTTCAAACGACTTCACACCAATGAATATGGGAAAGAATTGAAAGTTAAATGTAGAAAAAAGTCAAGAGGACCACAATGGTCCTATACCGCTCATCCGAACCAAGATGATATGAGCAAAAAAAGACAATTTTGCCACTTCAAGGGAACATTATGCCTACTTAAGACTTTCAGCTCCTATCAGGCTGAAAATCTACAATTTCATAAAATCGTCAATAATATTTCAACACTGGACCAATTCGAATTCGGTTGAAGGAGATAATGTGGGAAAGGGCCAGGAATTAGATGGATGAGAACAACCTTTTAAAGATCCCATGTCATTCTCATGCATATTAAAAATAACCATAAAAATTGGTTTGACCGTTTATATACTTCAGGTCAAATAAGATTAAGGTCCAGGCTACAGGTCAGACGAAGCCAAACTTTGGCACACAGAAAAATAAAGGGCCATGTTATAACTATGTATAACTACTTTTATATTTCTAAAGATACCCCAACCCTCTGGAAGAGAATGCATCTGTAAATATCAGCTGATAAAATGTTATTGACGACCTACCGAAATTTTATTGATTTGTAAAAATAATCTTTGCGCTCAGCAAATTTCTGGTATTTTCACGCCTTCACTGCTCTATTTTTATTTGTACAGTCGTCATACATTAAAGTGACATTTCAGAATTGTTTGTCATAAATTTTACTTTTATTTTTATCTGAAAGAGCATATTTCCTTATGAAAATTCTGAAAATTTCAAGCCAAGATATTGCGCCGTTTACGAGAAATTTATATTTTTGTGTTAAAATTGAACAAATTGTTGTGGACAACAGTTCGGATTTATATGCAATTTATCGATTATGTCTCAACTTTAAATGCGTGTTTCTCGCTTATTGGCAACAACTTAAAAAACTGATAGTATTCATACTCATTAGAATAACCAATCTTGGCATCAAGACATACTTTAAAAAATTGAAATTGGAATGAAATGTCCCTTTAATAAAATTATTGAGAACATCAAACATATTGTGTCACATGATTCCCCACTGTGTTTAAACAAGCATCATGTTAACCCATTGCCAGACGGCAAAACTTTGGACTTGTCCAAATTCAAAATGCTGCAGATTACAATTTCAGCTTATAATAATAATAATAATAATAAAACCTTTATTTAAAGAAGGTAGCACATTAAGTTGTCATAAATGAAAACTTATTTACAATGAGGCCTTCTGAAACTATAACATGGCAAGTTAAAATCAAGAAGAAATTTAGATGTATGAAAACAACATGAATATGAGTGAATTCAAAATGAGAACTATGATGATGTTGATGTTGATAATGTTGATGATGATGATGATGATAACAAATGAATGATGAAATCACAGTTAGAATATTGGTAGTGTTTTATATTCAAACATATTATGTACAGCAAGACATACACCTATTAATTGACATATTTAGTATGAACAACCCCGTTATTAGTTGTTGGTTAACAAATAACTTTTTAGTGATCTTTTAAAACATTGGACATTCTGTATATTTCGTATATGAAGTGGAATATTATTCCAGCATTTCATTCCATTATAAGAAAAGGATTTCTTTAAATACTCAGACTTCGGTGTAAGGTTATGCGCTACAAGGGCGTTTCGTTCTGATCTGAGATCGTAAAATTGGTTGTTACTAAGTTTAATGAATTGGGACATATATGGGGGAGCTAGATCCTTAATTATTTTAAAAACCATCAGAGAAGTATAATATTTACACCTATTCACAAGAGTTAGCCATTTTAAAGATGAAAAGTTGCACAGAGTATCAGATGTTTTAGGTTTGCATAAAATTATTCGAGCAGATCGTTTCTGTATTTTATATAGTCTATTAAATAAAGTAGAATCACAGTTGCCCCAAATAATACACCCATAATCAAAATGCGGTGTAATGTATGCATTGTAAAAAACTTGTTTCATTTCTAACGAAAGAAAGTTGTTAATTCTTTTAAGAAGAAAAAGTTGAGATGATAATTTTGAGCACATTTTGTCGACTTGCACTTTCCAGATTAAAGTATTGTCGATATGAATCCCCATAAGTTTTTGTGACGTAACATTTACAATTCTTTCATTTGAAACTAATAAATTTAGTTCTTGTGACTCGCTAATTTTCCGTTTTGAACCTATTGACATACATGTCGTCTTTGTAGGATTTAGAACCATGTTGTTATTTTTGCACCATTTTTCAACTTGATTAAGATCACTTTGCAAAGCTGTATTTAACACAGATACTGATACATTAGATTTGTATAGAGTCGCATCATCGGCATACATATCAAGACTAGATGATAAATCTAGCGGAAGGTCATTGACATATATAGGAAATAAAATCGGCCCAAGTATGGATCCCTGAGGAACTCCTGATTTAATAGGTTTAAACTCCGAATAGAGGTTGCCACTTTTCACAGTTTGGTGCCTTCCATTCAGGTAGGATGCAATTAGTTTACATGAACTTGACGTGAAGTGGTACAGCTTCAGTTTTAATTGAAGGATATCATGATCAACGAGATCAAATGCTTTTCTAAAATCAAGAAATACAGTACCGACCATATTTCCCTGGTCTAATTCCGACAACCATGTGTTTACCAAACTTACAAGGGCTGTTTGACACGAATGATTCTGTCGAAAACCAGATTGATGAGAATATAGTACATTTGTTCTTTTGAGGAAAGCAGCAAGTTGATTAGCAATATGTCTTTCGAAAATTTTTGACAGAGTAGGCAGAATTGAAATCGGTCGATAATTGTTAGGGTCGTGTTTGTTACCACCTTTAAAAAGAGGAATTACTTTTGCATTTTTAAACTCTTCTGGAAAAATACCTTTCAAGATGCAATTGTTAATCATGCAGGCTATTGGTTTTGATATGAAGTCTTTGCATAGTTTTAATACCTTTGGTCCAATACCGTCAAGTCCAGTCGATTTATTGCAGTTTAATTTTTCAATAATGACTCTTACTTCTAATGCTGTTATTGGTTTTATGCTGAAATATGTGTCATGCAATTTCGCATCCAATTTGCATTTTAAAGTCTTGAAATATTCAGCATTTGGTGGAAGCCTATCTGTTATGTTACAAATGTTTACGAAATGGTCGTTAAGCTTACTTATAACATTAGTAATACCATCCACTTGTGAGGAATTGATGCATAATTTCGTTGGTAATTGTTGGTTAATTTCGTGGTTTTCCGTTACATTTCGAAGATTTTGCCATAATAATTTAGGATCGGACTTGGCCTTAACTGCGTTATTAAAGAAATTTTTCTTGCTTTTTCTTATCAACGAGTTTACTTTATTTCTCCAAATTTTATACTCATTCCATTTACAGGCCTGTTTCAATTTGTCTCTCATAGCTTTTGCATTTTTTATTTCCTCGTTATACCAATCAGGTTGTTTCAACCTTTTGACACGTTTCTGTTTAAAAGGAACGTGCTTTTGAAGAACATTGTTAATGCTAATATAGAAATAATGTAATGCTTGATCAGGATCAGATATTGTTTCAATGATGTCAAAATCGACATGTGACAAGTCTTCCACGAATAAATCTTTATTCAACTTTGAAAACTGGCGGTACAAAGTTGTTTTATGATATACTTCATCACGGCACTTTTTATGTCTTCGGTAAGTAAAGGCAATGGGATAATGATCACTCATTGCGATCTTTGGAACAAGAACTTCGGAGAGTGATTCCTTGCATGTGCTATATATGTGATCGATTATACTTGTAGAGTTCTGTGTTATTCTTGTTGGTGAATGCACGTGCTGATCGAGTCCAAAATCATTAATCATTTTCGACCACTTGGTGTTGCTATAGGTTGATGTCATGGAAAAATGTATGTTGAAATCTCCCATGAGAATATAATTTAGATCAGTACTATCAGCTAGATTTAATTGTTCTTCATATTTATCGATCCAGCTTTGGCGGCTATTTGGTGGCCTGTATGTGAAATTTAGTAATAAAGGTTTTTCGTGCATAAATTTAACTTCTATCCATATGCTTTCGATGTCAGTGGTTTCTAAATCATTTCTTCTCTCATAATTTATGTAATCTGCTATATAAATTAGGAGCCCTCTGCCGATCTTATTAACCCTATCTTTTCTTTCAAAGACAAAACTGGTAATGCTAAGGTTGGCGTCTTTGATGTTATCTGTCAAAAAAAGTTTCAGAAATACCAAAAATATCAAGTGGTTGATTACTATTTAGTAAGATGCGTATTTCATCCAATTTGGGAAATAAATGTTGAATGTTCAATGATGCAATATGTAATTCCTTTTCCTTGAAATCGAAGGTTTCCGTTGAACAAGTGTCTTGGATATTATATAGCTTGATAAATTTAACAGTTTGTGGTATTTTGTGGTAGAAAACATTGTGGAAAATGAAGAAATTGCTTATCACAAGCAATTTTGCATTATCTACAATGTTTTCCCAAGCCATTTCTTGTAAGGGAGTCAAAAGAAGTGCGTAACTGTGCAGTAATGGGTAAGTATATAATTATACTCCTCACAAAAAGTTAAGCAACAAAGATGCTTTTCTTTCTCAAATGTGCTTTATCACATCTAATGATCTATGTTTTATACAATACAAAGTTGGGGTCTTATTACACAAATTACGTTAAATGATTGGGAAAATCTTCAAACAATAACACAGTTACAGATCCTCGAAAACCGTCCCGACGAAACAATGGTGCAAAACGTCACTCGCCAGCAGTTCAGAATGTGTAAAAAGTTGTTTTCCGGCCACTTCAGGCCATGATCGAGCATCAAGTACCTGGTATGACCCATACGATGTTCAACACACGCCCGAACACACCTTGGCATCAAGCAGATTTGTCTGTCTAATGTCCGCTGTGGATTGATCCTCCATTCTGTCTGCAAGACCTGTTGCAGTTCATCCAGAGTCTGTTGGCGAACATGCTGACCATAGATACGCCCTCAAAGAATGTCCTATGCATGTTCTATCGAATTAAGGTCTAGAGACGTAGCATACCGGTCTATATGTCTTATGTTGTTGGTCCACAGAACTTCAGTCACAATTCCAGACCGATAGGGACGGGCATTACCATCCATTAACATAACAGTTGGATCTGTTAACTGTGCCAGAAGGATGATAACAGGCGTGATGATCTCGTAAATACACCTTACACCAGTCATTGAACCTCGTCTGATGACAACCAGCTCTGTTCTGTGGCAAACACTGATACCTCTCCAGACCATCAAACCCCCACGTTCATATTGGTCGTGTTCAGCGATGTTACAGTCGGCAAACCGTTCATTACCGTTTCTCCACACACGTGTCATACCATCATTAGCATCAAGGTAGAATCTTGACGAGTCAGTTAAGAGTTTGTAACGCCAACGAGTGACCCTCAGTTTTGATGTTGATGTTCCAATATTAATCTTTGCCGTCGATGTTTTTGGGGAAGTTTGATCCGTTGAAGTGGTATCCAGGACCTTAGACCTTCGGTGTTAAACATGTTCCTCACGGTTTGGATGGAAATTATGTTTCCTGACACCCTTTGGAGATCATTTTCCAGCGATCTTGCCGTTGTAAGCCAGTTCCTACGGACTAAGGTTGCAACATATCGGTCTTCACAAGGTGTTGTTACTCTTAGACGACCTGGATGTGGTCTCTCTGACATCTGTCCAGTTTGATTGTATCGGGTTATTTCTCTTCAGTCAATACTGCGATGAAATTTAAAGTGAATGGCAGCAGCAGTCTTGGTTGCCCCACCCTGTAGCATTCCAACAATTTGAGCCACTTCAATTGGAGGCAAGTGACGTATTGGCATGATTCAAATGTTGATGACATCAAAGTTGTCAATTTGACGCGTTTTAAGCACATACGGAGCTAATGCCAAGTTTGAAATCCATATATGCGACACATTTTGCATGCATGTTTTGGGGGTGAGTGTGTTCTAATCACGTGATGGCTGTTTTTGGAGACGATAACATTCAGTATTCTTTTAAGTGTGTTTAAGCATAGATATGGCTGTCCGAAAAACAAATATGTGCAAAAATTTCCGCATGTATAAAAAGAATATTGAGAGAATTACTTGTGTTGCTTAACTTTTTGTGAGGAGTATATATAATCTTTATTTCCTCCAAATTAATGAAGATTTACAAAGACAATTATAACAAATCAAACAGAACTATGTGAATTATGAAGAAATGTGAAGAATTAGTGAATAAATATACATATGTAAATAAATGATGTTACAATAATTATGATAATGACAATGATAACAACAACGATAATTTCGGCAGTTATCATCATGATTATCATTACAACATATATGTATCCAACATCATAAATAAACTCCATGATAATGCACAAGCACTAATAATGGAAAAAATAAACATTTCAAACTAATAATATTTGTATTCAATACAGCTGATTCAAAACTATAGAAATGCTGCAAAACGCCATACTTATATAATGCACCCGTTTTATTGAACTTAACCGAAACGAAAGAAAAGTATCAACCCAGGTAAAGTATATTCTTTTCTTAATCCGACAAGTGACAATTTCACAGGCGTTCACGTCTTATGCTAGACGTTTTCGACTGTAAGACTGCCATGCGGCATGTAAAAAGTGAACCACTGCAGTATAAAAGCTGTTATATCTATGACCCAATAGTATGTTTATTTCTGCATTAATACCAAAAATAGTGGAGACAAATTTGTGACTGGGCATCGAGTTAAGTTCAATAAAAACGTCAATACCACATGATAGTTTAATCTTTTCTTTAAAAGTTAATCTTATCACATCCAGTAACTTACAGTAAAACAACAAATGTTCCGTGACACTAACGTAAATATGTTCAGCTCCACAACGTGAGCACACAGCTTCGTTGTGGCACAAAAACGCTATCAGTTGAGCCACAGAAAAGCAACCATAGAGTAATTTAGGGTTGTCATATGCAAAATTCCATACTGGTCTTGAAAAGTAGCTACTTTGTATACATCTGTAGACAACAAACTTTGGTGCCGAGGTTCTTTCCTCCCATGCATCTATATAATATTGTGATATGGACCTGTTTACCAATGACTTCCATGCATATTTACTAGGAAAGAACCCATAATTTACAAAATCACGAATGTAAGAGTCTAACTGATACTTTCGAAACAGATGCATAATATCGCTAATAAAACCATTTCCAAGATCATTTGATAAAGACGAACAAAGTCGTAATAAAAACATGCGTTTTGTTGCACATTCGCCCTCCAACCGACAAAGTTGACCAACGAAAGATAACTTCCTTTTCTCAAACTCAGCCTCAATCGGAAAAGATCCAATCAATCCCAGTGTAACGTCCGTACTACATCTCCGCGTCAAACCTTGCATCTGTTTTAAACAAAGTCGATGTGATCTCTCGATGGTCAACATACCTCGATTAGAGGGCGAATGCAACAACTCACAACCAAATAATGCTTTTGGTAAAACTAAACTATTGTAAATCTTCAAACTGGTCAGCGGATTAAGCCCATTAACATGCAATCCTTCTTTTATAAGTCCAAAAAATACACCCCTTATTTTCCTGTCAATACACTTTATTTCCTTATTACAATTTCGATTTTTTATTTTCAAAATTCCCAAGTGAACATAGTCTTCACGCTCTACTATGACATCATTTCCTATAAACCAGGACCTATTGTTGCGTTTGAATGCGTGATTTGTTTCATTGAAAGTAACAATTGCACACTTTGATGCGTTGTACTGGTATCTCCAAAGACATAACGATAGCAAATAGAAATCATTGACTGCAACGACTTATGGGATAGCGATAAAAGGGTCATATCATCCGCGAAGGACGGTGCACAAAAACTTGTGTCTTTAATTCGAAACCCAAGATTACTGGTTACCAGCTCATTGATTAGAGGGTTTATATAGAGTAAGTATAAAAATGGTGACAACACCCCTCCCTGTCTGGTACCCTGCAAAATAGGGAACCAGTCAGAAAAATAACCGTTATACATTACACAACTAGTCATGTTCGAATGGAGAGCTATAATTGTTTTCAAAAGCTTAAAATTGACCCCTAATTCATTCAATTTATGAAATAAACCATCGTGCCAAACTCTATCAAAGGCCTGACGGGCATCTAAAAAGCACGTAAAAAGCTTACTATTTTCTTCTTTACAAAATTGAATGCTCTCGTCTAAAACATAAGAAGTCATTAGACTACTTCTATTAGACTGGAAACCTCCCTGCAGAGGACTTATTATTGAGTTATGTGATAATTGAAGACGTTCAAGAAGAATCTTTTCATAAAACTTCAAAACTGAAGATGACAATGTAATAGCTCTGTAGCTGTTACAGCTATTTTTTGCTTTACCACCTCCCTTGTATAAGGTTATAATAGTACCGCGCTTTAAAGCCGCAGGCACATATGAATAACAATACATAGAATCATATAAAATGGTTAAACATTGCAAAAGAAAATTCCCGCCAAAAATTATATGTTCATTTTGAATTTTATCAATTCCGCCTATTTTGCCTTTTTTAAGAGTGGAAACGGCATGTAAAACTTCATCCTTCGTGATGTGATCAGAGTCATGTGAAACTGTTTGTTGTTTTAACGTTTGGACGTTTTGAGTAACTTGTGCATAGTGTAACGGATCATAGTTGTCACACTCTGTGTCAGAATATAGGCGAGCAAAAAAATTACCCCATTGATTACATATTTGACGTGAATCTCTATAAGATGTATCATTAAATATGATCTCATTAGAAACATTGCTTTGTCGTTTGGCTTTCCTTGAATTGAAAAGTTTCCAGAACAAGGGAGAGTCTAAACCAGCAGCAGAATCAATATCACTATTAATTTGCTGCAAATACAATACTGTGTAATTGTCTAAATTGACGTTTAGCGTCTTTATATTCTGAGTAAGACAGATGCTCTTCTCCCCTTGGTCTACCGGCCCTCGTCCAATCACGACGTTTGCGTCTCATAACGGCGTGATATTGACGGAGATCGGCTGACCAGTACGGTTTTAGATAAGATCGAAACTTGGACGAAGGGAGATAATTCATGGAAGCATATTCAACTACATCGACTATACACTGATATGCGTTGTCAATGAAATGGCTTCCATCGTTTGTCATGGTTGACAACTGATCAAAGCCCTTTCTAAGACAATCAGTTACACAAGCGGAATACATTCCAATCTGTTCCTCACTAATTTTATGCCATTTAACATTATGGCTATATTGAAAAACATCAAAATCTAAATCTGACTGCATACAAATGTCAAAACTGAATATAATTGGACGATGCGATGAAACATTCAGACAATCATCATCTAAAATAGAGCAGTACTTTATACGACTATTCAGATCATTAGAAATAATAACATGGTCGATCAAAGTCGACGAGTTTTTATCATGCGACACATAACTTGTGTCTGCACCCTTACATAATGGCAATGTGGTGACAATGGTAAAATTGAAATGATCTACTAAGTCGCATAAAGCACTGCCCCGCGAGTCAATCTTTTTAACAAATTTATTGCCGTTAACATGCGCATTAAAGTCGCCTATATAGGGTTAATTCACGTTTTTGAGGTCGTTAACATTCTCAGAGGCCCAAAAAATGCGTTATCGCCTGAGACCGCAGGTCGAAGGCGATAACCCATTTTGTGGGCCTCTGAGAATGTTAACGACCGAAAAAACGTGAATTGACGCTATTATTGCATAAAATATGAATAATTTGCAAAGAAATGTAATAAAATAAGACGAATAACTAAAAAACTTTGTGAAAATTTAGCCACATTTACACCGACAGATACCAGAGTTTTCCGGCATTCGACTCGACATATATCGAGTAAGCACGATATCCACTAGACGGGCCGTTAGATTTTCATCGTGTAGCTATCATGGCTATGTAGTCAAGTTTCATCGCATTTTTACTGACATAATCTTCATTTGGGTTGGTGAAATCGTAACAATATTCGACTTAGTTTTCTTTTGGAAACATACTCTGGAAATTCTAACATTCATTTCAGTGCGAGTAATAAATTAAAAGGTCGGAATTTCCGAGGTAGATCTCTGGACCGTTTGGTTCGTTTCAGACATTCGTTCATTTCAATAAAAAACAAAGTTGTAAAGGAAAAATTGCAGTAACTAAAAGAAGAACAAGAAACACATAGGCTTACCACCACATTTGACCTAGACCACAACCACTCAATTCTAATTTCTATCCTTCCATGTCCACGAAATACACTTTTAGTTTAAAATCTGTCAGCTGCCCGTTTGTTTACTTTTTGATTCCAAGAATTAAACCTACGTCACTACATTACGTCATCAGATATGGTTATACACTGGAAGACCTAGTTTATTTATTGGGATGTAAACTGGAAATGGGGTCTTACAAGAATTTACATCGCGGAAAAGGGAAATGACAAAATTTCGGCTTTATTTTCAATTTTCTGAAGCACTCACAACAAATCCCCGATCGAGGATATTTGAGTGCAAAACTGGTCCGATATTGCACGTGAATCTGCCGATTAATGCACGATTTCTCTGGATATCCGCCCGCTTTCTGCTGGTTATACAATGCCAATAACAGACTGAAAACACACATTTTAGGCAATAATTAATATTACAGAACCCATTTCCGAATACATTGCTATAACATTGTACAAAGATTCAATTAAATCTCTATAGACAGAAATGCAGTGATTAGAACTTGGCAAATATACTTGGACAATATACAAATAGTCATTTGCACCTTTTTGAACCTGCAACCCAAGGATGCGATCGCATTCAATATTTAAAGGCGTGATACGGTCTTTTAGACTGGTTTTGTATAAAAATCCTACACCACCTTTACCTACTCTACGACCAGTCCGTATATAGAGATCTGAGTCGCATACGCCAAGGCCTGTATAATCTTGATGTATGCTACTCAAAAAATGTAAATCACCGGGAAAAAGCCAGTGCTCTGATATGCCACAAATATCAAGGCATTCTTTATCCAAGAAATTACTTAAATAGACAGAACTCGACTATGGCGTGTGGAACGTTGCAAAATTCGATAAATATTTTTATGTGATATAATTTTATATTTATATTCTATATTTTTTTTATTTATATTCTAAAAATATTTTTATGTGATATAATTTTATATTTATATTCTATAATTTTTATTTATATTGTATATTTTTTATTTATGTTCTTTATTTTTCATTTATGTTCGATAACGCGAAAAAAATTTATGTGATATAATTTTTTATTTATATTGTATATTTTTTTTATTTATGTTCTATATTTTTTTTATTTATGTTCGATAACGCGGAAAAAAATTATGTGATATAATTCTTTATTTATATTCTATAATTTTTATTTATGTTCGATGATAGCGCGAAAAAAATTTATGTGGTATAATTGCATCATGGGATACTCGTGACATTGATTGGACAACGGTCGATTTGATCGGATTGACAGATGAAGCAGAGGACGAGTTAATCGCAATAGTGTCTGGATTCACCCGAATATCAGTCGAGGTAGTCTAGTTTAGGTTGGGTGCTGGTCGAGTGAAAGATATTAACCAGACCACACTCGATTCCCAGACACTATCATTTCCTGATCGGGTCGATTTTCTACCCGATCAACACAAAATCAACACAAAGCCGCTTTCCGATCGATTTTATACTCAATCGCACGCCAATTTGTTTACAATTAAAGAAATCCGAGATAAAAGCCGTGGCGTTTCCGATCAAACTTGATTACCAAACATTTTCGATTACCTATGCCGATCGAATTCGATCTGAACTCGATCGCTTGCTTGGGCTTGATCGAGTTGATCTGGTCGGCAGTCGGAACCTAGGATTCTGGATCTGTAGACAATCAAAACATAACATCTACAGTCGTTTTGAGAGGGTGAATCGAGTACAAGTCGGGATGACCGAAAGCAGGTTGGGTACAGGCCGGGTAGAAATTATCAATCCGATCACACTTGACCTTTAGACACGACTGACTCTCGAGTAGACCAATACACAGTCGTTTCCAGATCAATCTCCTACTCGATCGCACACGATAATTTTTGACATGTCAAAATATTTGAGTTGGAGGTCCTAGCGATGTAGATAAAGGTCGATCACCCAAACTACTCCCCATCACCAAATGTCACTAGTATCCCATGATGCAATTATACCACATAAATTTTTTTCGTGCTATTATCGAATATAAATAAAAAATATAGAACATAAATAAAAATATAGAATATAAATAAAAAATTATATCACATAATTTTTTTTTCGCGTTATCGAATATAAATAAAAAATATAGAACATAAATAAAAAATATACAATACAAATTAAAAATTATATCACATAATTTTTTTTCGCGTTATCGAATATAAATAAAAATATAGAACATAAATAAAAAATAGAGAATATAAATAAAAAAATATATCACATAAAAATAATTTTAGAATATAAATAACAAATTATAGAATGTAAATATAAAATTTTATCACATAAAAATATTTATCGAATTTTGCAACGTTCCACACGCCATACTCGACATCAGTCCTGTCGCATTCCAAGTACCTATTGTAAAAGTTTGCATTAAGAGAACGAGAAAAATGACAATTGTGTAAAGCATTATCACAATAAGAAACGACTGATACTACAACATGTCTTTTCAAGCGATATTGAGTTTTAAGTAATAATTAGACCATCGGACAAAATTGGGTCGTGACGTTTTGAAAGCTATAATTGTACACGAAACAATGGATGTTGATAAAGATTTGTGTTCGATCTATCAAAATGAGAAAATGCTGACCCTTTCTGTTAGGGATATCAAAACATTATTTCATTTGGAAAAGGGGTTTAGAAATCACTCCATTTAACCCAAAGTTTGATACTATTTCAGGTATACAACATCACCTGTCCTACAGACCAGATACAACATCAAGGTAGATGTATCCAGCCAGTCGATAAAGTACGGGGACTCCTCCATCAAGTACATATCAAAACCAACTCTACCCACTTTTTGCAGATAGACAATGAACAGATTGCTCGAGTTGTTTCAGAATTTATCGGTCAGATGAGCAACATCTATGTAACAAGCCGAGTGAACACAACCAAAATGGCAGCGAAGACTTCCGGTTGTCAGCACGTGATTCAAATCCTGCTCTATTTGCGAAATGACGTGGCCTACAAACAGTACCTTAATATTTCAAACCATATATGGGAAGTATTTGAAAATCGGAAAGAGAAGTTCCAAAGCGAGGTATTGAATATGACAGTCAACGTAAATAAGCCGTGTGTCGCATTTCAAACAATTTATAATGAAAATCATGCCACCAGAAGAATAACCGCTAAAATGAGCAAGTAATGGTTATAGCATTTGCTTCCGTATTTGGAGCCTTTATACTAGCAGTAGCTAGTATTACAACTTTGCGAGTAATTTCCAGCAGAATGACTCAAACCCGTAGGTCTAATAGCGAAGACGATGAGTAGGCTGTCATCAGCATCATCATAAATCTTTCCAAACAACTTTTCCATTTAAAGACATACATGTAGAAAGATAAAATAGTCCATTCGACGCTGCTATATGGCCTATATGACAACCTTGCAATGTCGAGTACAATGAAGTATTATTTTTATCTTTGCATTGTATAGGTGCTCTAGAGCATATCTAGCTTTGTTGTCAGAATGGCAACCTTGGGCAATTCCCACAATCCGCAAAAATCCAAGATGGCCACCAAAACCAACTTTCCGTCAATTTGTCCTAAAATGACGCGAAAATGTGAATCTAGGGGCTCTTTGGTATGCTGAATCCAAATCTAATGATAAATGAAGTATTTGGATATCAGAAATATACAAAAATAGAGATGGCTGCCTGAAGCCATCTTGAAAATTATATGTTTATGATATTCGTTTTAGGTAGTCCATAAAAGCCATTTTATGACATACTTTGTAAGCGAAGCTCAATCTTATTTTTCATTTCACATTTGGATTAAGCTGATATGTCTCAAAATCATGTAGATTAGTTATTCTAATGCGTTTCAATGTTGTCGGCACTCGATCTGGGAGAAATTTATTTTCCAAAACATCTGCAAACACCACTTTAGTTCTACCCATTTTGTAAATGCATTGCAGACGATAAAGTTTTTGACGCGAAAATGTGCATTTTGGATATCGTTGAGGAATAGAAGAACATTCGTTTGTCATAAAATAAATTCTCCTTTTCACTGAAAATTTTCCAATCCTTACTATGTCTGGAACGTACGAAAAAAACCCAGATTTTACCAAAAGCCATGGTCTGCAGTTCACATCTTGTGACGCATTATTTATTTCGTGTTTAGGGCATTCAAGATATTCGTTAAAGGGACACATACATGCTAGATATTTCAGGCGCCGGGTCGATGCAAATTTCGCTCGAAAGAGATAATCTCCCCATACAGGATTATCGATCGAGACTTTTCATGAGTATGTATGCCTATAATTTACGCTAGTTTGTATGTTATACAAACTAGCTTGTGTCCCTTTAAAAAGCAAGCATTATAGATAAATGCATGTGATCAGGAATCTTGATAAACGGCATTCAAAAACAGCGAGGATCCCAAACAACCCGTGTCTAAATAAAGAGACTATGGCCGCGTTTTACTAACATATTGTCCAGCAAGATTAACCCGGAACATCTGCATATGTAATGACCCCACTTTGGCCTTGTTTTGTTAAGACGCTCAACTAACGGACTTTGCGCACGAAAATTAAGTTGTCCCGGGTTAACCTTGCTGGACAATATAATTTTTGCAAAAACCTTGTAACAACACATCTGATTGAACGAGAAATAATAACAGTATAATAAATTCACAATTAAACGAGAATAATTTCAGTTGTTTTGATAAAGCAATTCAACTGTAATAATTGGTAGCCCAGCCTTGAGCTGGGCTACCTTTGTAACGATTTTAAAATATTAACGTGCAGAGTTAGGGAGGCGATTATTGTTCGCCATATTTGTTGAAGTTGGTTAGATTGTACGTTGATAATGATTGTTACATTAACAACATGTTTGTTTTATGTGCCTACACCATTTACGAGGAAATACAATGCATGAAACTTGCATTTGTATATTATCTTAATTTCATCCAGATGCGAATTACTAACCGCTCAATCACGTGACCGGATCGGTCCATAGAAATACCGAAACACACGAAGAACTATAACACATCATGTTAACTATTGTTGTTTATGCTTAATAACAGCAAGAAGAGAATTGTGTATGAAGTGTTGAATAAAAAACGGTAATATAATTCGTCCCCTTACAGCATAAAGGTGCTATGTGCATTTTTCAAGTTTTCGAGAAAAACGGTTTTAAAGTTCTACAAGTCAGACATCTAATATATTCAAACAATTTACACTTAAACATGGTGTATCGATGAATGCTTAAAGAAATAATATCTTTCACAGATTGAAATGTCAAGGTATTAAGCAGTTATCTGCCCTTTTGTCACATAGCACCTTCATGCATGCACAAAATTCAAAATTATTTCGCACATAAAGGTGCTATGTGGCAAATAGCACCTTTATGCATAAATATTTCCAGGAATATCAAGACGATTTTTAAAGCATAAAAGTGCTATTTGCCACATAGAACCTTTATGCATAAATGATTTTGGCGATAGTTATAAAACAACGATCACATAGATCATTTTTGCGTTCAAGAAATAATAAATTCTAATAACCCGATTTTCGCTTCTTTCATATTTAGTCGCCTAATTCAACAAACTATTGATTTTAAATGTAAATAAAGGTAAACGTACTCCCGAAAGTGAAATTTGGTATATTTTTCGAGTTTTCTACACAACTTACAAATTAAGAAACATATTTCACAACTATTATCATGACAATATTTTCATATTCATTGGTACATATTATAATTAGTACCTATCAGACTTCATACCAAGTAACTGAAAAACCTTGGTCTGGCACTGCATCTAGATTTTAAGTTTCCTTTGTATATATTGTCCCCTCCTTTTCTACAATGCTTGCTATCTTTTTCCTTACATTTGTTTTTCAATAGAAGTCTTGCATCAGAGAATCTGACGAATCATTGTTCTGTTTCGACGGCTTGTAATCATTTCAGCACACAAATGGAGGAAAAAATGGAGGCTCCAGAAGCAGATAAAATGCTGTTTGGAAGAGTCAAGTTTGCAGAAAATGGCTTCTTAGAACTCAAAATTTGCGGGGGGGGGGGGGGGGAGAGAACAGACCCCCCCCCCTAACAACCTCCCAGGCTACGTTTGGTCGGGCTCAATTCACTTAAACATAAACATCCCCCCCATTATAAACATTCCTACGCCTATGATATTTCATGTTTCTGTTGAAATCATCTATAAAATAAGTAACAGTCACTCTGCATTACCATAAACTACTTAACTTTGTGTACATTTAATCAAGAAATGCTGAAATGCTTCAGTTTTCCCACACAATAGGGGTAATTCAACCAAGAATGTGTTTATTTTTCTAACTAGGGTGCTATGTGAAAGAGGGTACTTATGGTTACCTACACGAATAGGCCAACTTTAGTAATGCATAAAGGTGCTATTTGCCAAATAGCCCCTTTATGCATAAAAATAATGCACATAGCACCTTAATGCACAAAACTTTTGGGCTAAATGCACATAGCACTTAAATGATCTAAGTATCTAATATATTTATTGATAAACTACAGTCCCCAAAATTTTTTCACAGCAAGATATGATGCTAAAGATTTCATTTTTGCAAAAAAAGTGAAAAATGAACAAAAGTGCACATAGCACCTTTATGCTGTAAGGGGTCGATATATTCACTATGAACTGATCCATTCCAAAATCGATACTGTAAATGTGTTTTGGTATTTACTAATGTGTTTCGTTATTTCTATGGACCAACTCAGGGGCGATAACCAATCTAATCTGATAAATACTACTATATTTTAATTTTGTTTTAGTAACGTTTGATGCAAGTGTCGCTGTGGTCTAATGGATAGAGTGTTAGGTATAGCAAAGCGTGAACACATTTGTTCCATAGGTTCGAGACCCACTCACGCTTGGTTCTTTTTTTTCCTTTTTTGTATATTTTTACATCAATAAGAAAGTTTTCATGAATTCTTCAAACACGCTTTACTTTTTTATTGGCAGTCGAGCCATGAGATATGCCCGTGTAGAGTTTGTTAGGCGACCATTGTACAAAATGTTCGACCTATTTGTTGAAAATGGCTGAAATGTATGTCGATAAGGATAATCAAATTAAAAGCAGATTTTTTTTGACATGTTAAGACATTCACGAGGAAATATACTGCATAAAATATGCATTTGTTTATTGTTTTATATCCTTCAATTTCGATAGGGACAAATCCAAATTGTGTATATACTTTAAACTTTTATAAGCGTTATCATATGTTAAAGCTTGAATGGTGCAGTGGTTACGACACCGGACTAAGAGTTCATCATAGCTTATAAGTCATGAGTTCAAATCTCGCTAGCGCTCTATTATTTTTTTTTATATTTGTTTTTACTTTTTTTTCATTTGTTTAAGTTCAGCTGCTGAACATGGGCAATTCATTCAAAACATGATTGTTTCTGTAAACTTTAATTTTGTCTTTTATCGAATGCTATGGTATGATTATTTTATACTCATGTCAGTGAATGTAAGTCCTTTAACATTTTTCTAAACAAGCTTTGGATTTTAAGCTTCATTAAGGAAAAGGCTTGGACAATATAGAGGCGAAAGAAAAAATGCTGGTAACCAGGGGCCCGTATTATCAACGATCTTACGACCACGATTTTGTGTAAACTGTGTAACAAAACTTCCGATTGCACGAGAAATCAGATTGGGCCAATCAGGTTTGCTGTTTCAAGTAATTACGCAAAAACAAATCGTACGATCGCTGATCGTTGATAGTATAACTCATCGGTTATAAAAGTAGAGTTGTATACAAACACTAAAAACCAAATACATAGTTTTAACATTTACCAAACCATTTTTCGTAAGCTATACGAGCGAATTAATGTCCTAATTATTTTATTCCCAAAAAAGGAAGTGTTTGTGTTAGGCCATTTATCAGCAACAAGGAGTAAAGTGTTTGTATACAACTCTACCTTTATAGCCGATGAGTTATACGGACCCCTGCATTTTTGTGTGTTTGCCAAAATACTTCAATGGTATGTTGAACATCTTTATCAATTCAAATTAACTTAAATTTTGCTATTTGGGAAATGATTATATCAGTTTAAACAAGAATGCTTCAAAGGGTCACGCGACAAGATAAAACGTGGAATGACGCCTTTGCAGTCGCGGTAGCGACATGGAAATTGCTTTTGGTCGAGCTTGAAATTCTTGATTTTTTTTTCAAAATATTTGCTGCATTTGTTAACAAGTATTTGATATTGACGTTAGATAAATGTGAATTCATATTACGACCACCGAGTTATTGTAATAACAATCTCCATTTCGGCGCCATCAGATCCATATCTCTGATATAGCTAAATAGGCCCAAGTCTCATTGTGAACTTTAGGGAAAATGACTCGATTGACCATATGGTTGACATTATTAGCAAGCAAATAGTCAAACATGGATCCTCATCGGCTAGTGCATACATACCGTCCGATCAACACCCATGATTGGCTCTCAAAGCTTCTTCACAACATGTAATAGATTCAAACTGACAGAATGTCGTTTAGTATTTTTTCATGTTTTAAAATCATTTGCCACGCCAATTCATTTTTCTACCGGGTACATCAAGAATATAACTGATTTAAAATATAAAGATATAAAATATATAGCAGATAATGTATAAAAAGCAGTGTTTATGGATGACCTACACTTATTTACTTCGTCTTGCTCAAGCTATGGTTACAGAATGTACCATGTCCAAAACAAGATAGATCTCGTCTTGACACCCCTAATAAGTAAAGTAAGGGATATAATAATAGTGAGAAAATATGTGGGATCTGAGAAATCCAGATATATTCAGAAATGTTTTATTTTCTACTAATATTTGTATACTGACATACACTTTTGACATGGATTGTTTTGTCGTGTACATTGAAATTGAAACTGTCGGATTTTTGCCACTTGCTAAATGATTTAGTCCACAAATTTAGTCAAACAAACAAACATTATTACCGCTGCTAATTTGATCTGAAATTATCAAAGTCTCAACGTTTGTAATAGCATATTGGTACGCCAAATCGAATGCATAAATCAAGACCATATTATCACGATTAAACATTGGTATCACAAAAACTTAATTTTAAAGATTTCTTTTACCCATTCTAGACACAGAGTTCTTATTCGATTTGACCTAAACATCGGTAATTAGTGCCTGTTCCCATCATTTTCAAGTAGACACCGTGCAGAAACTTTTTGAATTATTGCTGGCCAAAAGATACTGGGCTACTTTGGATGCTATGCATCAAAAATTTGTCTTGTTCTCGTTTATATTGCGTTTTTATTAACCTGAAAGGGTGTGGCTAAGCCAAAAGGTTATTCGACGAGTTTACTTCTCGATACCTTGGTTAACATAAGGGAAAACGTGCGGCACGAGCTTGAAAACATTTCGAAATTGAAAGACTGTGCGATTGTAAAACGTGTTATTAAAAAACCTCGTAAATACAGCTTGATTCAAGATGCAGTTACAATAATTTGCAATAACACCGACGATTTACCGCTTATTGAAAACGCTGTTTCTCCTCAATCTTCAATGTAATAACCGTTTACTAGGCCCCGCCCTTTCTCCCGAAAAAAATCAGAATATAATAGTGGATCGATTATAATTATTCGGCCAATCAGATTTGTTGTTGTTTTGAAAATGTTCGTAAGTTTGTTAGTAAAACGGGCCCTAGATCCCTTGCTATTTCTAAAATAACTACAGTCAATGAATGTGGCATTTGAGACTAACATGGATGTTGATTAGACTACATGCGTACATCGTGACAATTGTCGGGATAGTCACTTTAATATTGCTAGTGTATACTCATACTTCGAGTCATTGACATTTTTTATCTTCAGAAAACAAAAAAAACTCTTGTAGACCAACATCTTGTTGATCATATTTTTGTTATAGCTACTGAAAAAAAAGACATTGCCCTTTGGATTTTGTCATGAATAAGATTTTATGCTTGAAAATAAATGGCGTTTATTGTTGGTTTTTTTTTCGTTGTTGTTGTTTTTTTTTTTTTTTTTTTTTTCTTTTTTATTTCGGCTTTGACGATTTTATATCATCTAGGGTGTCTTGAAGTACTTGGCATAGTTGTTGAAACGGGACATCTTTTTTAATCTAGTGAAGGTTACCTTTACCACTGGCTTCCTTTTTGTTTCAATCTTTCCTACGCTACATAGCACACAAAAAATACTTTTATCAACGACCAATTTGTCGTCTGCGGCATTTTTTTTTAAATGGAATACATTTGTCGTCTGCGGCATTTAAAAAAAATTGAATACAACATTTGGAGGGGAAATGATTAACTATTAATGATGCATATCGTCGGTGGGGAGTCAAAACCTCGTAACTCCAGCTTATTCAAGCTGTAGTTACGAGGTTTTGACTCCCCACCAACGATATAATGGATCTCTAATTCTACTACAATAAGTCAAAAGTTCATCCACGTCGAATCTATAGGGCTTTCTAATTATTTTTTTTTAACTTTTCCATTCTTTATATCAATATCCGCCGTCACGTGGTTTCTATGTAACTGTCAACAGGGATTTACTTTTCATGGCTAAATGCGGGTTTCAATTTCCGTTTCAATGCTGTGTTTTTGTTATCTATCTTTTTCTACAACAAAGAAAATTATAACATGAAGAGGGATGCCGGAATTAAATGGCAGAAAAAATAATAGAAAATCTAATTAGAATAGCTCCTTAGAATTGGCAAGGATGGACTGTCGACTTCTTGTTTTGAGATTCATTGACTTCATTATACGTCATTAGTCCTTTCCAAAACGGAAAACAATGGTGCCACATGCACAATAAAACGTCGCTTTTTGCTGTCAGTCCCTATTTTCCAGGACGCAAAATAATAATGACAAAACTCCGGACAAAAAGCACAAGGCCATGTGACTGGAATCATGCGTGAACTTTCATTTAAAGCCGCCCATAAATGTAGGACGTACGTACATGAATATGGCACCTGCGTCCAAAACAGTATATTAAGTTTATGAAAGGCTGGTGTTTTTCTTTACTATTGTCAAAGTATACATTGAAAAGATTGTTGACGTTTCTAAACATACATTAATTTTTCAACTTGTCTTTTATTCATCTTTTCTCGTTGTTTTCGAAAGATTGTCAGGGGACTTGGAAACCTGACTTTGGAAATGGGTCATGCTTTTTCTTGTTGTTGAAGAACGGAGGTTGGAACGCTTTTGGAAATTAATGCTGATAACCAGATTTTTTTCCAAAGAATGTTTTTTTCATATCTGTTAGATGCTAGATATTTCCGGGATCACAATTACATGGGGACAGTCACAGTTTGCATCGCTCTGTGGTGCATGTCGTTACTTAGGGCCAAAAAGAAAGGAGTTTTAGCGCTGGTACCAAGATTTTTACTATCTATCAAGGTCCATTTTCCAAGTCTTGGTTACTATAAATAGAAAGTGAGTGTAAGTAAAGTTAGTTATAGACTTGATTTAAAAGGACTAGATGAACTTCATTCCAATAATCCCTGGACAGAAATGATCTACCCACAGGGTCTGGGTACAGGTCTGGGTACAGGTTAATGAAACCATGATACATTTCTTTAAAAAACATGTTTTATCCACTTGAAGGAAGCGATTTGTAGGTGTGTTCTTTTTCAAAAGAAAACTTGGGTAAGCTACCATGAAAGTCTTAGCAACCCTTCTCACAACCTCCATTTAGGTATCCATCTAGTGATTTTTCTAAGAAAAATCAATTTGTCGGGTTATATAAGTTGCAAAGTGCAGAACAAGTTCTATTCATGTGACTCATTCTTTCATGTGACATCCTTTAGGTGTCGCCACTCTAGTACTATCCGAATACTATTCCACTTATACTTTGAAATGAATCTTTTTGTGAGCAAATATATCATTTGTAGGGATTTCATGCATTTATTTTATTGGTTTTATCCAATTGTCTACATAAGTATCTAAAAAGGTAGATTTTTTACGAAAAAGAAATTATTTTCTGTAATTTTCGTCATCAACAAAATTTTCCTTTTCTAAAAACGTTCTACCTGCTTTCCCGGCATTGTTAATGATAATCCAACAATAATAATGAAACGTTAAGAAACATATATGAACTAGCATATTTTCTATACTGAATACTATCCTAATATTTCTATTCTTGATAGATTTTTTGAAGGTTGAAATTCGGATACTCATGTACTGTCCGGATACTCTTCCTGTTGTACTTTCAATTTCGTGTATGTAGGAATGATTTCGGTTGTTACCAGTGTGTATAGACATAAAAACCAATTTATAATGAATTTTGAGTGTTAGAAATTGTCAATAGAGTCTTTTTTCTTTTGCTTTAACACTTTTTAACCCTTTCCCAAATGGCAAAATTTTAGGTTAGCCCACTTCAAAAGCTGCTACATCATACAGTTGATACAGTTTTCGAGACCAGCAGATGTACAATATACATACGCTAATTCAAGCTTTTAAAGGCCCTTTATTTCTATTTTTTAGAGAACATGCAGTAAGTTTTACCTCACTGCTACCCACTCCATACCGCTGGGTAGACTGGGGCTGCCAATTAAGTGTCTTCCCCAAAGACACGCCATACCCGAGTGGGGCTCGACCTCGTAACCACGGGGCTACAAATCGAGTGCGCCAACCACTGCGCCACTCCGGCTGTCAAAATGCGTCAAAATGTTTGGTAAATTTTCTATTTGTATATATTATAGCAGAGAAAATATTGTAGCAAAAGGAGAAAATGCTGGTATCAGCATTTTCCATTTTTGTCTCGATGTTTTCCCAAACCTATTTTTTCAGGGACGTCAAGACCAGGTTTGGTTTGGGAAATGAGTAAAAGAAACTTGATCTTGAAACGGGTCCATGGTGGCTTTTGAAAACACCATGGATAAAGATCAGCGCGCAAAATATCCAATACGTTAATCTGTCGCTTATCTAATACTTCCACAATTCTACCATATCTGCCTGTCAGGATTGATAATGGTCGATCTGGGAATCAAACTCGAGCTAAATCTTTAGTTAACCCCCCTGGGTTGATGAACTCCAATATTTCTTTCTAAGATATCAGAATTGTGTGGTTAATATTGGATTCAAACTCACAGAGAAAAAACGCCACATGACTTTGTATGCACAAGGTATGGAAGATCTTAATTGAGCCCATTTCAAAACCTGATAGAAATTATTATATGCAAAATGTAAACCTGATAGAAATTATTATATGCAAAATATTCAAAAGCTTCCAATACCTTGCGTTTAATAGGCATCATGACATAGACAGCATGATGAATGATATTCTGGCGAATATTAGCATATGTTCTGCTTGTGTACGTGTGTGTATGGGGCTAGGTCATGTTCTGCTTATTATGTATACCTAAAAAAGAGCATCTTAACTTTCTTTGTACATGTACTAGCAGATACCCATCAATGCTATTCCTGTGTCTTTTATTCTACGACTTGTTTTAAATAGTAAATTGTGCCAATCTAATCAACAAAGGTTTTACGTTTCTCACATGCCAAATAAAAACATCTATTCTGAGCGATTTCCTTCTCTAAAATCTAACTTTTGCGAAAGCTAGTGCCTCATTTCGGATTTCGACTCCCAGTCAGTGTAAATAAAATATTCATGGATAAGAGTGAAACAACAGTGAATGCACTTTGTAATGGCCGTCTGATGTCTATCTTCGCAAGCCAATGGCTCTACCTCCATCTTGCTCGTAAGAAATAAAGTGGAGGTAGAACTCTTGGCTTGCGAAGGTGTCGGAGGTCGTGCTTTGGTAGTGATAAAAACGTCATTTGCGTCTGCGTCTCAAAATATTTTAATCACAGGTGGAAAACTGCTAAATACTGCGTCTATAAATACTTTTTATTCAATTTTTTATCATTTATATATCAGCATTAGTCGTACTTAGTATGGTCGTACATGGTATAATGACGTCTTTATATGACAAAACGTCGACAAAATTCAGATGGGCAGATGATTAGAAAAACTTAAATGTAAGCATTTCATCCAAATTCGCCCATTATGCTAGGTTTCCTCTGCCTCCCAGATCAACTCTATCTCCTAAATCCACCCCTCCACCCCGTCCCAAATCAACATCGACCAAATGACTTCTTCTCGATCTCTAGTCGTTTTAGTCTTTCCGACTTTCACAGCCGATTTGATCGGGTGAAAAGATTGAGCACATGTCCATTAGGTCCGGGATGAGGTCGGGAATCACTCGACTACAAGTCGAAGTGATGGGGTGCGGGTCTCCCATACGATAGCAACCCAAACAGACTCGTTCTCCAGACAAGATTGATTCTTAATCAGGTCGATCTTCTACACAATCAATACTCAATCTCTGGATTCCAAATCAATTTTCTACTCAATCACACACAAGTATTTTTGATATGTAAACATGACCGAGCAAGAAGGCCAAGCTAGGCCTAGATCAAACTCAAGGTTCCCACTGACTTTTAAATCTGGGGGTGAAAACAGTCATTTTACAGCATACTTGCACCCCCTCTATATGAGACATAGAAGGCTGCCTGCAAAAAATGGGGGTACAAGATTCAATTTTGGGGGTGCAACTTGGGGTTTTTGGGGAACACTGATTAACTCGATCTCCGCTCATAAGCACTCCCGATCATCCATGCCGACCAAGCTTGATTTGTTCTCGGTCGCTTGATCTAGCTTTATCAAGTTGATCTGAGCGGTGGTTGGACCCTTTTTATTACATGGGCAGACATGACGGACAGACTTACACAGGCGTAGGAAGAGGGTCCCCAGTAATTTAGAAGGGGCTAGCATATCCTATGCCCCCTATAACAGGCCCGTAGGAACAGGGGGGTGGGACTATGGGGAGCTTAGCCCCCCCAAAAATGGCCAAAAATGCCAAATTTTCCTTTTTTCACACTGAAAATTTGGGACAATTCAAATTAGCCCCCCAATATTCAGCTACTGAGGCTTTAGCCCCCCCCCCCCCCTATGAAATTGCTTCCTACGGGCCTGTATTATACACCCAACTTTTCCTTCAAGAAAGGTCCAGGTATAAAATGCTGTATAAAAGTGCCCAGATTGCAGGGAAATTGCTTCTTAGAATTCAAAATTTTCGGGAAGGGGTGTATGTCCAATACCCCACCTAGCAACGCTACGCTCGGTTGGGCTCCATTTGCTTAAACATTTGCTCCCCCAATATTATACATCTTCCTACGCCTTAGGGGGGGGTCTGGGGGGGTCCAAGCCCAAGTGATTGCTTTAAATGTGTTAAATATGTAATGCTATATCCTACTTATGTTACACATTCAAAATTGAAGTTTAATTTCCGACCAATGCCAGGGGAGGGGGTCCGGACCCCCCGCCCCACTCGACCCCCTCTAGATCCACCCTTGCTGAATTATATAAATCAGTGTTATTGATATGAAGTTCTATATAAGTTGCAATAGCATTCTTTGCAATCGAATAATTATTTCCGAAAATGGGGAGTGGGGAGGGGATAAAGGAGCCTTCTGGGTTAAAGATTTGATAGTGATATTAATGGAAATAGATTCTATTTGTGACAAATTAAACGGCTTTATTACTTCCAAATACTAAATAGATGAGTTTCTAGAGATTTTGTGATTCTTCAAATATGCATGAATAGCAATGAACGTAGTCTCGAGAAAATATTTACTGTGCATAGAGTACTAGTATTGTAGATTGCTTTTTACGTACAAGATAATATTTGCTTAAAAACTCAGAACAGATTAAAAACGGAGTGAAGCTTAAATGACACCAATTTGAACAGTCCAATGTTTGCAGTTTTGAAAAGGTTTAATATTGTTGACTTAAAGCAGGGATAGCTGTCACGATTTAAGTTTTTCTGTTACCGAGTTCTTATTATCTGTCGCTGTATACAGTAGTGGATCCAGAATTGATGTGAGGGGGGTTCGAATATACAAAGGATGGTGTTTTCCTTTTATTGCACAATTTTGACTGGATTTCTGCATGGCTATAGCACTCAAAACCTTGATAATTACACTTATTCTTACACTGGCAGATCCAGAAGGGGATCGAATTCTGGTGGGTTCAAACAAACACAAGGCATGGTACGCTTTAAATACGGTAGTTGCAATAATGTAACCACTGCAATGTGTATCATAACGTCACATTAACACTGTTCTACAAGTCTACATCAGGGGGCTGCGCCCCCCAAAACCCTTGCGGTTCTAAAAAATATATTCTCCTTAATCGACACTTCAGGCTAAATCTATATATATCTTATTCTCAGCGTCACAGTGTGCAATGACATATTATAGACTCATGTAGAAATGTACGTGAATCACGTAATTTGAACAAAAATCATGTGCTACTTTCTCACCCAAAACGTCTAAGAACGTACACAAAATGAACCCGAATCATGTATGAAAATAAGATGACAATTCTCCTTGTTGTTTACGAAAGAGAAAACAAGTTTGATACCTGAATAAAACCGAAAATGCAAAATTCGGTCATTCTGATCCCTCTAATTTTTCCGCTATTTGTAGTTGGCCAAGATGCTGCGTTTTGGGGATTTACTCAACCAAAATGCTGTATCATTGCAAGCATCTACTGAACAGGCTGGATTTTTTTTAATTTGATCGGTCTAAATGCACATAATCAGAGAGTCAACATGAATAGGGGGAAACGACGAAGAAAACACCCAGTCTGGACCATCATCCACTGTTGAATTTGAAATTAAAATTCATGGCTCTCGTCTGCCAGTTCAACTGGCTTCGTTCGGACAGAGAAAAGGGAACAATGCAGATATTTATTAGAGGCTAAGCTGAAAACGGAAACTGCTTCATGGTTGGCGTCTGAAAACCTTCCAATCATCAAGTTTTCAAATTTGATTGATTTGTAATTAAAAGAAAAGATGCTGAACAAAATGCCTCAACCCTTTCCCAAACAAGACCTAGATTGAAATGGAAGAACTGTTTAGATTTAGTGTCAACTGTCAATCTTCTTGTACCCCGGGGCCCTAATTATTTTTCGTACCACCAACTTTAACCACCAAGAGGTACAAAAAAAAACCAGTCAAAATTTTCAGTGGACACACTGACTGGTGTCACTCGGTTGAATAAGGAATTTTGTAAAATGATTCAAAGGTCTTTGAAAAAATTAATATTGATAATATTTGAAAAGTCTGGTTATGTATTAATTTTTGTTTTTGCGTTGATAATGGAGAGCATAGCGGTCTGATAGACGGAATTGAATGGGTGCGTTGACTTTCCAGATGCGCAGATTTACCGGACTCTGTTTTATTTCTTTTTTTTTTTTTTTTTTTTTTTTTTGGGGGGGGGGGGGTAATATATCATCTCAAATAAAACTTCTAACTATTCGAACTATGCAAGACACAAATAAGAAACAAATTGTACATGACTTACCTTCTTAAACATGTCCATTTAGATCTAGAATATATTCATTCTACCCGAATATCTGTCCCTTATAAATGTCAGTTGTAGTAAAATCCATTGGAGACGAAAACTAATGACATTTCACAAATAATCACTTATCATACCACTGACAATTAGTCGATGCAAGTCACTTTAGATAAGTCCCTTTTCTACCAAAATGTCAAACCTATTCAACATTCATTCCAGCGTAAAAATATCATTTTCAAACTAAAAAGAAAAAACACACTCCACGCTGTCATCTTTGGGGAGGACTTGATTGTGCTACTAAATTGACTCGGAATAATTAGGCTACAAAGGAAAAGACACCATTTTTTTCTGAAGAAGCTAAATAAACGTATTTTACATTTTTGGTCATTTTGTGATAGGACATTCTGCGACAATTATCTTATTTTTCGCCCAATCATACTTCATTTGACTGCACAGTTCGGAATGAAAACGGAGTATGTCCAATCAAGTACGGCCCAACAGCTTTTTGCGTGACGCAAACGGATGACATAAAGCGACACCCACAAACATAGCGATCTTCGTATTCTCTTTTAGCATTTAATATCCAATTCCTGCTTTCAGAAAAGGAATTCAATTATTTATTTTGGCAAAATATATGCATAAAACAGATTTCACGGCCATTCTTTGAGTGGCAAGGCCTGCAAACCCGTTTGTTTACGTATCCAGGATCCGGTTGCTATTACAAGTCCGGTAATAGGTGCAGTTACGTTCTGCACTTTGCGACTTAAATATTTTGAGAAAATGAATTTTCGCAGAAATAGGGACAATGTGGAGACGTAGATGGAGATTGCCACAAGAATTGTTTACGGTTTTCAAGAAAATCGTTGGAACGGTTTGGGTGGCAATCAAATCCCGGCTATATCCGGCAAATGGTACTTTTGGCCCTATTGTATCATTCATTCCATGAATCGAACAAGTTCTTTTCATTACACTCATTCTTTATCTGTTTGTATGTTAAAGCAGTACATGCGTTACGCGTCCGAACATATTCGGGCGATGTCTTACACATTCGGTGGTGGAAAGTTATTAGGGCGACGTCGTAAACATTCAGCGATGGAACGTTCTGGGCACCGCCGAATGTTTAGGACATTGTCCGAATAACTTTCACATCGCTAGAATCTCATTACGGATGGATTACCACAAGTCCGAGACATGTTTCGATGTAAAGAATTGTGAGATTATGCAGATGGATAAAAGTATGAAAATTTTCATTTGTGTATAATTTATCACAGAAATTAAAACTTAACCGCAAAATAGTGGTACAGGTGTAAGTCTCTTAAATTCTCGTGAAATATGGACCCGAAAATGCGAAGTACGACTTCTCGTAGATCACATGACAAAATTTACATACTAGGTCTACCATGTACCACCACCCTCTAGATTGTTTCATGTGGCTGCCAAATTATTCCTAAGATCCTACTTGTTGAAAACAAAGGCTGTCACTAAGAAAATACTCATTCCCGCTATATACGAGAAAACAACAATGACAGTAGTTTAAACAAGATGTGTTTGTGAAGCACTAATGGCCCCGAAATGGGCAATGTTAAGTTTTCACGTTAAGTTTTCTAAATGACAGACGGAATGGCAGACAGACGGACGGACAGATAGACAGACGTACAACGGTAAAACAATATGCCCCGATCTTTCGATACGTGGGTATAACCAAGAGGCTCAAGAGGGCATTTATCGCTCCACTGACTGTAGTAACTCTTTGAACAATTAAAGATGGACACCCAATGATCATTTATAAGTTTGGTCCATTGGTTTGAGAGATGACTTTTAAAGACAAGAGCCGTCATCGACGGATTATGCTTCCCGAATTTAAGTGTTTGTCACAAAATAAAAACTATCATATATTAAGCCCCCTTTTCCCATGACAGATTTTTTGTACACACATTATTTATCGAATATGGTCAAGGACATCTCATTTATCACATAAGTACAACAATTCATTAAATTCTGCCCATTAGATGGAGAGAAATTAGAGAAAACAAATTTTTATATTAAGGCCCCTTTTTCCATAACGCAGACTCAAATCAAGAAACGGAGTAAGATGTCCCTAGGGATTATCCGAGGGAGTTCACGTGTGAAGTTTACTTGAATTTTGCCCAAGGGTTGCTGAGATCTGGCCGTGGACGGACGGACGGAGGGCCACACGGACGGACGGACAGCGTGGCAACTATATGCTCCCCCGAAATATTTTCTGGGAGCATAAAAAAGTTAACGGACCCACGCATGCATGCACGAAGGAAACAACGCCATGACAAAAAGCTCGATGCCCTTGGCCAGTTGAGCTAAAAACCACCAATATCTCTGCTTATAGATACAGTAGATCAATACTTTTTTTTATCAAAATGAAGCTATTATATATTCCCTCTGTAATACTGCAACTTTTACTCTGCAATACCTGCATGTTCCCAAACAACAAATCAGACCAGTTTAAAAAGAATTGCAGTCGACCAAATAGTGGACATCAAGCGTATAAAAAGAAATCATCGAGGCAACATGAGATAATGCTATGAGAGGCATCAAAATGCGTCAATGTTTGGGAATGGACTAACCTTTAATTCTGATAAACTATACTAGTTATATAAATTGAGTCTTCTTTTGAATTTACAGAACTAGGTTTTAATGTCTGTGGGAACAAATAAAAACAAAAAGATTGATACACATTATTGAAAGACTTCAATCATACAAAAACCTGTACAAGTAATACAAATTCTCAAAGAAAGACATACGAAGATCATTACTTAGATATAAACCTTAGTATTCTTTCCCCTCATAAGATGGACTTGATGAAATTCTGGGTTGTAGCAGACGACATGATTAAACTTGTGAAAAGTAAAATGTTGCAAAAGCATATCATTGAAAGCATAATCCATTAAGTGAAAGAGAGAAAAGGCTAGACAGCATCATTTTCTTCATTTCCCTAAAAACTTTAAATCTTTCTTTATTTGAGGCAACACATTCAGGTCTCAGGAGGAAAAAGAATGAATATTGTGGACTTTTAACAATGACAGTTATATATCGACTATTTCACAAATGTAAAATGTAGTAAAGTCCAAAGAAGGAGCAGACGAATCAATTAGATTTTTAAAGCAATGATATATTAAATAAAAACATTAGATAGGTGATGGTTTCACAGAGTCACTGTCGTGAATGAATTTTGGCACAACGTAAAATGGTCATGTTCGCTGTTTAGCAGAACATCAAAGAAGAGAACGTCGCACACGGCATTTCAAATGATGTTATTTATAAGAAAAAATAAAACCGAAACCCCATGTTTGTCGATATGTTAATCCTTGCTATTGTAGGACCAAATCAAACATGAAGTGTAGAATAATGTCAGACTGCACATGTTTACCGATTGACTACTATCTGCAAAACCATACGAAACATTTCATGACCAGCAACGAGGGTTAACCTTTCCCAAACATAACGTGTTTACACCTATATGTGCAATTTGAAAGCTATTGCAGACTTCGAATTAAAATAAATAAAAAGGTATACTGTACACCATGCATATAAAATACCTAGGGAAATGCAAACTGGTTGTAGCCAGTATTTTCTTCGTGTCAGTCGGTCGGTATTTTCTATAAAGCTTTTCTAAAGATTTTTGTTTCCCAAACACGACCTAGTTTTCACATCCCTATTAGAAAAGTATTGGGGAATATTGAAACAAATGAAAAAAACACTGTTAAGCAGCATTTTTCTGTTTGAATCCATATTTTCTGTGCTACATTATACAAAAATCTTATCCTTGACAATTTTAATTTTGTTGTAGCGGCTTTCAAGTTGGAAAACCCCCAATTATTTACCGTTTGGGCAGTTTGAATAATTAAGTTTGATTGAGGTTGAGACTGTGGAGTGTGTGTGGGGTGGGGTGAAGGACGCGTCACAGAAACTTGGCTGTATGTAAGATAGTCCTGTTTGATTGATGTTCAAATCCCTGTATAACTTCGTCAATCTCGTCATCGATGTCATCACAGTCACATAACTGAAAAATACATGTATACACATATCTACCAATTTGGTTTGTTTATATCCATTGTTTGCTTTCGTTTTAACAATATATACAAATATCTACCACTTTGGTTTCTTTAATCCTTTCCCAAACGACAAAATTTTAAGGTGATCAACTTCAAAAACTGTCGCAAAAGACGAAATGGATGTTATTAAAGATATGATTTGTATAAAATATGGCACAGAAAATATTGAGACAAAAGGAGAAACTGCTGGTTATCAGCAGTTTCTTCTTTTGTTTCAATGTTTTCCCAAGCCTTTTCTATTAGGGACGTCAAAACCAGGTCTTGTTTGGGAAAGGGTTAAATCCATTGTTTGCTGGCTGTTCGTTTCAACAATTTTTCGTCATCTATGTATAGCTCATGATAAACGACATGGAAGAGCATCTCTAGCTAACAGCTAGGTATGCTCTGCAAGGCCATTTATTGCGAGCTATAATCATAGTCAAACTAATCAATATGATTACAAGATGATTTAGTGTTTACTCTTTCCCAAATGCTTAAACTAAAACTGTTTGAGTTAGATTCCTAACAAACAAGCATTGTACCCATTTTTAATTGGGGGAAAGATAAATTACCTAGATATCAAGAATTCGGCATATCCGGTTTTTACTTAAACGTACGTCTATGCATATAGTTAAAAATATAGTAAATAAACTCGGTGCGAGCTACATTTGTATTTCTCCATTTGAATTACATTTCGACATCGGCATTTTCTTCTTTTGTCTTAATGTTTTCCGAAGCCTTTTAACGCAGGGTCGTCAAAACCAGGTCTTGTTTTGTAAAGGGTTACAAAATATACTATGTAGATTACATACCGCAGTTACAAGATCTCTAATCAAGAAGGCCCCAATAGTGGCCTCTTCCTGGTTGTCCTGTATATCTATGTTTATAATGTGGGATACTGCGTTCTCTGTCGTATCACGGGAACCTAAATCTGAAAGGAAAATTATTAATAAACTAGATAATTATGTAGGTTTACGAACAAGCGAAGTTATCGTTTCTATTCAACTCTTTTGTTGCAACGATGCTCGTCGATTTGAAGAGAAACGGTTATTTTATAAAGCGACAAATCTACGGTTTTATAAACAATAGTGGAAAGTTGTATGTAAGATCATAGGCAAAAAGTAGATCAGTCAAACCATATTGCTTATAATATTTTGATACACCAGATGGAAAAAGAACAAGTCCGGAAAACTAGGAAGAGCAATAAGTGAGTAAATAGGTAAAATTGGGGTATGGTTCACGAGTAGAGCACGTGCGAGATCTTTCAATAACAAGGCCGATATTCATACTTATCATACTGTCGGACGCTTCCGTTAAACGACACCGTCGGATCGAAAGGTAGTCACATAATATGCCCCATGTTTTCTTCTGTAGTTGTTTTATATACAAAATAGTTGATTACTACAAGACAAAGGAACACTCTGGAAGCATGTTAACCAAAGGGCGCAATTTTACACTCGGCCAAATTCAAAGCTGTTGCAGACGACTATTTCAAGTGAATGAAATTTTACATTTCTGGACCGCGTTTTACTAACAGAGATTTTTTGCAAAAACCTTGTAACAACACATCTGATTGAATGAGAAATAATAACAGTAATTATTCGGCCAATCAGAGTTGTTGTTTCAAAAATGTCCGTAAGTTCGTTAGTAAAACGGGCCCCAGGTCTTTCTGGGAAAAAAATCATTATAAGAAATGAAGAAACTACTTGTCACAAGCAATGCCTTCATTTTCCACAATGTTTTCCAATGCAATAATTTTACAGGGAGTCAAAAAGATTCATAGAGTGGGAATAATATAAAGATTACCATCTAATATCTGATCGTAGACTCTCTCCTCGCACGATACTATAATGTCAAAATGTTCTTTACACGCCTGAAACCGTTCTGGTCTGGGCTTGATTCGTCTGTTACGGTCTAACATATGTAATATGCCGTTCTGTGTATATCTGGTTATAACTGAGTTAAGGAAAACTGGATACTAAATAATTTGTTTATCAGAGGCTCAACAATGTACAACATTAAAATTAATGTTTAACAAACATCTAAAATCTATGACAATTTACATAATTATAGATCTAGACGATTCCATTTAGTACTCACAACATCTTTAACCAAACAATCATATACTGAACAAAAATGAAAACTTAACACTTCAAGATTTCTTGTTTTTGGAAAACTATCGAACAAAAAGCCTGAAATATATTTTGACGTTATTTCCCAGGCTTTCAGCAATCGTTTTGTCAAAATCTCATTGCCTTGTGTCCTTTAATGTCAGAGTTACGGCCCTTAATGCGTTTAGACCTAATACACCCAAATACACTTCCAATTTGTTACTAAAAATAGTAACACTTTTTGATTCCAGATCGAGGCTCTGACCCAAATGTGAGTAAAGCATCCAACGTACAATGGAAATGAACGGAGGAAAGAAGAAGTTTAAGAGGAATCACACACCGTTTAGTGATGATTCCTCTGTGAATCTCGACGGGATATCATTGACTGACTTCCATTTGTGGCCTTTATCGGCTTTTAAGTCATTTTTGACCCTCCGAAAAAGTAGTATCCTCGGATCTTTTGAGGACCTAGCCGCAAGGTTAAACTGTCATATTCACGTACCCCCCCCCCCCCCCCCCGAAACATGCCATTTTCAGTGTGAAGATGATTATGTCAGTACCGAAAGGTTTATGAAGAATGATAATTCATTATGGTATATCATTTTGATAATAAAAACATAGCTGTTAAAGCCCATTTCCCAAACGACAAATTATTTAAACTTTTCAAGTTTGACAGCGGCTTAACCCTTTCCTAAACGGCACCTGATTCAATTTGGAAGCTCTTGCAGATAACAGAATGGGTATCATGAAAGTAGGGTTTTTTAAGTGCAAGGGCGGATCTAGAGTGGGGGGGGGGGGTAGGATGTCCGCACTCCCCTCCCCTCCCCCCTGGAATCAGCCATAAATTGAATGTTGACTATAATTAAAGCGTCAATATAGGCCTAACGAAATATATAATTTAACACATTTAAGTCATCATTTGGGCGTGGACCCCCCCTGGCAATTGGGCTTGGACCCCCATGAAAAATATAGTAATATAGTAACGAAAACCTTGAGGCAAAAGGAGAAAATGCTGATTAAAAGTATTTCATTATTTTGCCCCTTGAAATGATTTTTGAAACAATCTCTGTAAGACAGTCAAAGACGGATTTAAAAGGGGGTAGGGGGTCCGGACCCCGCCTTGAATAGGTCGAAAATCGAATTTTGACTACACAGCGTTAGTATGGTATCTAACATTACAAAATTCACAAATTTAAAGCCATCTTTTGGGCTAGACCTCACCCCCACCCCTTGAAAAAAATCCTGGATCCGCCCTTGACAGTCAAAACATTAACATTTCTTGTTTGGTAAAAGTTTAAAACATTTTTCATTTCATTTCTTTTTTTAATTTAACGCCTCTCAACAATATTTCAGCAATAAGTTAATTTGTAATTGTCCACGCTCCGCGGCTGGGAATCCATCCTGTGACCTGTCCATTATTGGCTCTAATCTAGAGCACAACACATGCAAAATATTACCGCTCACACTTGGACAGTACTAAGGAGCTCACTTGCTCCTGCAAAATTCTTTTTATATGGTTTTCAACAGCAGTAGCTCATCCTGAACTTGCATGGTGGTAATGGGCGATGGAGACAGGGTACGAATGATTACAAGCCAAAAAATCTCTTTTTTTCAATCAAAGTTGCAAAAATATTCCTGTAACTGAAAACTCTAATAATTAACGCAAATGACTGTATAAAATATTCTTAATACTTAGGCAGAATAAATGAAAAATGCTCGCGCGAAAATAACGACTCGCACAATGAATTATATAGTAAAAAGACCACGTGACCTTTTGTTTACTCACTTCATGCGCAGGTCACGGTTAAAATTTGGAACTGTATCAGGGTGTATTACATCTAATGTCACATACGCGCATGCGCAGGAAACGATTCATTATTTTTTTGGAATTTGCCGTATCTGGGTTGCCAAAAAAACACAAAAAATCTTACTTATCACTAGTAGCAAGCTCTAAAATAAAGGTCTAATCTGTCAATTTTGTGAATTACCTCCCTTTTACATAAACAAATAGGGATTTTAAATGTTTGATATTCAAAAATTTATCACGGTTTTCGATTGATTTTTTTAAAACATCGTGCAGGCTTTACAGGGGATTTTTGAACCCTTTTTTCGACTAGGATTTTTCCCAGATGTTCATGCAATAGCGATTTCAATTTCCTAAGGAAATTGCATTGTAAAATTTTCAAGCTTTGCAACATAATGAAAATTCTGCTTTTCAAACATCATTTTTTAAAAGCTCAAACAATGTTATGCAAGCTTCTTTACATTTTCTGACTGATAACTTGTCAGACTACCATTCCGTAAAGTCTGACATGGTTTGAGTTCTTCTGCGCGGATTTTTGAGGGTTTAAATTTTGTAAAATTCTGTTAAAATTGTACACCTGAAAAAACGGACCCCTGTCACACTTAAAGGATCCGTTTTTCATCCCTGTGATTAATATCAACAAAACGTTTAGTGTTTGGCACAACCAAGTCAATGAACAATGCGAAGCACATTCATTTGATTTATTTACTTGTTGTATTTAGAAGAAATATGACAAGCAATGTAGGTGTAAAGTTTTCATTTTTGCTCAGTATATTTTGCATTATAAAAGCGTTTACCCATTCTTATCTGAAGTTCTGTCCAGACAACAATTGTAGCCGGGGTCTGGAAAATGCCCTTCTAGTGTTTGAGACTAGGCTACATGGATCAAGATCACACTGGCTATTACTGCAATCCGGATAAGACCCACACTTTTCTCTGTCAGCTACTCTATCATCTGTAAGAGAGCAGTACAGAAGCTGACTAGACTGCACTAAGACATTGGGTAATCTAGACAAATATGCCGATCTAAAATGCCATATCAGTCTGTTTATGTTTAATACTTGTGTATGGAAAATCTTATGTAAGCTCTCATATTACCCTGTAAATAGAAACTGTCAATCACATGGACGTAATCAAATAAAACAGCAAAACATGTGTTTTATTAGACAGATTAGTACCAGTTATATAACCTTGGTATTTAGTAACATGCTATATATATTTCACGTTTACCCTTCCAGAATAATACCTAGATTTATATGAGGCAAGTCACACCACCATCGATAATTTTGAAGCAAAAGAAGAAAATTAAAAATCAGTATTTTCAAGCTCTTTTTTTCTATTCCCTCTCTAAACCCGCAGGTTTTATGCTTCACGTAACACAGAATACTACTTTTATCGTCTATGATAGGTTCCAAGACCATGGCCTTTCTTATTGAAGACAAAATAAGCATGCAGAGCGGTCATAGCTACGCTACATGACGTCATGTAGCGTAGCTATGACCGCTGGGTTTCCGAGGATGCTTTAAAAGTACGTTCCCATGCTCAAAGGTCCTCTACGGATAAGGCGAGAAATCTCCCTAAAAGGCTCAAATGGAAAAGTCATTTTTCAAAACATGCAAATTGATTATTATTTCGAACTGTATTGTTAGATATGTATCTAAATCATATGAAAACTGATTTTGTACAATCAAAACGATTCGACAGGTACAGATAACTCTTGGTTTCTGTACCTACCCCCAAAATTACATTTTCTTACCCCACCGTTATTCATTAAACCAGATTTAAGTTTTCTTTAGTTTTATAAGCAAAAAAATTTCTGTAAATGTAAGGACAATTGGTGTTGAAATCATAAACCATTTTTCGATTTGTCCTTAATGCGCACGCACATCATTGAAACGAGTTTAAAGGCGAAATCTTCCCGCCAAAATTATGGCATATGGTATATGAGTACTATTTTTAGTATAAAAGTACGTCCCCCCCCCCCCGTGACCCAGCAAATTTTTTTTACCAAGGAAGCCTTTGATCCAGTTACACAACATATGTCAATGGGAAGCTAGGTCAAGGGGGGGAACGATGTTAGCCAGCCTTGGGAAGGTAGGTATGCCTCGGTTTTTGGCGGGAAAGTGCGCGTTTAAAGTTGTTTCAATGGTGCGCATGCGCAATACGGACAAAACCAAAGCTGCCATATGATGTCAACACCATTTATCCCTGTATCTGTAGAAAATAAATTGCAAATAAAAATAAAAGAATCTTCATTTTATCTCTTTGAATACCGGTAGTGTAAGAAAACGAAACCATTTAGGTGGGTACTAAAATCAAGAGTTATCTGCACCTATAGAACTTTTAAAATGACACAAAAATCGGTGTTTATTTCCTTTATTTGTCTACCTAACCATAAAGCTTAATTCTGTTTCTCAATTTGTTAGTTTTGAGAATTGACGCATCGAGCTGAGCCTTTAGGGAGAATTCTCGCCTTATCCGTAAAGGTCCTTTGAGCACCGTACTCAAATCACACGGAATATAAATGCACTTCCAACGAATACCTTTCAACGTTGGAGAGTATTCCATTGAAGTTGAGCATGTACTCATGAGAATGTACTTAAGTTTTTACAAGAAACCAGGGCCTGATCGGACTTAGGGCCACGCCATAGTCAGCTTACTCCTTTTACTTCCAAATCCAATTAGAGAGTATTCGGAGTACTCCCAACACTGCATCTAAAGAGCTGAAAACGTTTGAGTATGCCGTCATGAAACATGGTTTCTAATAGATGATGATAACCAAACAGTTTGATGTAATTTTCTCTCATATATTTCAACGAATACGAAATGCAAATTGTACACCAAAAAAGTCCTTATTTACCGAAGAAGCTAAATAGGATTCCAACTCATCCGAGATTTCATTCAGATAATCATTCTTACCAAATAGATCTATAATTATGCTTGATCGGGCTATAAATTTATATGCATCTAGACTGCATACAAGGGGTTTCTCAATCTCCTTCGCAGTTATCTCCCCTGAATTGGGATTGCACAGCTTGAGTTAAAAAGATTTTAGGTAATTGAACTTCTTTTATTTAGATTTTTATTGAAAAAAGTAAACTCGTTTTAGTAATGTTTTAAGAATATGAGGTGTCAGATATGATAATGAATCCAAATAAAAAATAAAATTGAATTTGAAAAATGATTTCAGAAATATGAACAAATTTCCATCATCTTTACGATATCACGTGACATTCACTATGGTCACGTGATTTATATGCCTGCAGTGATAATGTAAGGCATTGTCGCTATGTGTAGTTTGGGTTTTTCTAAGATTTGACCCCGTGACCTAGTTTTTGACCCCGTTGACCCAATTCCAAAATGTCCGAGATGTCATTCAGATAATCATTCTAAATTTCAGGTTGATCGGGTAAAAAATGTGGCTTCTAGAGTGCATACAAGGTTTTTCTAAGATATGATCTCGTGACCTAGTTTTCGACCCTAGTTGACCCAATTTCAAAGTAGTCCGACACTTTATCAAGACAATCATTCTGACCAAATATCAGCTTGATTGGGCTAAAAATATGGTCTCTAGAGGGCAGACAAGTTTTTTTTAAGATTGGACCATGTGACCTACTTTTTCATCCCAGTAGACCCAAAATAAAATTTGACGAATATTTTATCAATAAAATCATTCTGGCCAAATTCCAGGTTTATTGGGCAAAAAAAGTGGTCTCTAGAGTACATACAAGGGTTTTCTAAGATTTTACCCCGTGACCTACTTTTTGACCCCAGTTGACACAATTTCGAACTCGTTCGAGATTTAATCAAGATAATAATATTTTGACTAAATATCAGCTTGAACGGGCTACAAATATGGCCTCTAGAGCGCATTCAAGTTTTTTCTAAGATTTGACCCTGTGACCTAGTTTTTGACCCCGTTGACCCAATTCCAGACTTGTCCGAGATGTCATTCAGATAATCATTCTAAATTTCAGGTTGATCGGGTAAAAAAAAATGTGGCTTCTAGAGTGGATACAAGGTTTTTCTAAGATTTGACCCCATGACATAGTTTTTGATCCCAGTTGACCTAATTTCACACTCGTCCGACATTTTATCAAGACAAGCATTCTGATCAAATTTCAGGTTGATTGGACTTAAAATATGGCCTCTAGAGTGCATACAAGGCTTTTGCAAGATTTGACCCCGTTACCTACTTTTTCATCCCAGTTGACCCAATATCGAATTTGTCCAAGATTTCATCAAACAATTATTCTGGCCAAATTTCAGGTTGATTGGGTAAAAAAAATGTGGCCTCTTTAGCGCATACAAGGTTTTTCTAAGATTTGACCCCGTGACCTAGTTTTTGACCCCAATTGATCCAATTTCAAAGTTGTCCAAGATGTGATCAAGACAATCCTTCTGACCAAATTTCAGGTTGATTGGGCAAAAAATGTGGCCTCTAGAGTGCATACATGTTTTTTTCTAATATTTGACCCTGAGAACTAGTTTTTGACCCCAGTTGACCAAATTTCGAACTTGTCCGAGATTTTATCAAGACAATCATTCTGATCAAATTTCAGATTGATCGGGCAAAAAACTGTGGTTTCTAGAGTGCATACAACGTAAATGTTGACGACGGTCAACGCACGGCATACATCCAGCTAACCACAGGAGCTAACATTGAGCACCTCGTGCTCAGGTTAGCTAAAATGCAGGATTGTCTATACGGAGCTTGCCAAAAAGGTGAATTTGATCTATCGGGATCAAACGCCGTTTTCAACTTCAATGGTAATATCGCAGAGGCTAAAGCTCCTTACAACGGGTTCCTGGTATGTATATTGCAAGTACTACCACAATATCCAATGCAAGCCTCCAGCTGCTCTCTCACATAGATGATTCACACAAATTGGTGAGATACAAATTACTTGTAAAATGTCAGAGTGGATACTGGCCGAGCCGGGGTTCGAACTCGCGATCCCCGGATTGACAGACTCCATCGCAAATACTTGTTACAGTTACATGTATCTACCCTGAATCAGGGTTATACACTACTCAAAACTTATAAGTACTCCGACTATATTATATAGCATATCTCAGGACAGGCTTAACATATCTTAACCAAATTTGACACAGCTTCACTTTAACCATATTACCACCATCTATTGAATTTTCATAAACTTCACAAGAACATGAATTGAACAAGAAGCAGCTAACGGAGACCACTGTTGGTAGCAAAAGTCACAAAGTCAAGATTTTGTGTGTTCCTCGTTCGCTTACACAATAGCATGGTACCGGGAACTCATAAACATTTTGTAATTCCTGAATTATGCTGTAGGGATATCTTCTTAATAATTTAGAAGTCGATGTAAGAATCTCTATGCTTGCTAAGCATGTGCCAGATCATCATCATACTGGAAAGTAAATGATTAGTCTGTAAAACGCTTATTCACAATTAGAAAATTTAATGCATCCTTGGCAACTGAACATTGATATGTTAATTGTGAGGTCATGCTTTATGCATCTTGTACATCTTGCCATGATGAATTGAGTCATTATCGGATAGTTTGGACAGTGAATGGTCTCCCTTGAAGGCATAATGTATCCCTTTCTGTGACAGCCACTGGACTCTTCAACTCACGTTGGCTAGACAAAGCAATGTTACGGTCCTAATAACGGTTTGATTTCCTATCACGTGGCTGTCTTGGTAGGTTGGCAGCACTTCCGGTTCGTCTGTACTCGGCCACAAATTGGGTGACAGCAGTTGCATGTACATTTATGATACGGATTGAATTTCTTAAAAAAAATGGCTCAAATGGAACAAAAATGTTGATGTTTGACAGTTACGAACGATATTTTGAACTAAATTTGTATAGAACGACTGGAAATGTGGGTATGAGAATATTACCTACGCTATAATTGCACCACCTTGTCAAACACCCATTGTTATTGGTTGTTGTTGTAAAGATTTCCGACGCATTTTATGTTTTTATGTTTAGCACGTCAATCCATAAAAGAATGAATTGTAAATTAAGCACGTGGGATTCGTGTATGAAACACAGGAGGCGTATTTGAATTTTCTTTAGTCGACCGGAAGTTACCATTTTGCACGATAATTTTGCAAAATGAAAATGATATCGGTCAAGTAATGAAGTTAGGGAATAAAAAACAATATCGACTTTTGATATTCCTTTATCGGGGAAAATTTTGCGCATAATATAAAACGGAGTACTTATAAGTTTGGTTAAGTATATTTCTGCGGGCACGACTTTAACTGCTAACCTTTTTTACTTACATTTTCATTTAAAAAATTATGTAAACGCGAGTTTGATATTTTGAGATTGTTAGGTGTTAAATGAAAAGTCAAAATAAAAATAAAATCAGTTCTAACAAACATTGTGATAACGTCGCACCCATGCGTCAGAACTCAGCTGATTTCCGTGAGCCCGATAACACCCGAGTATGCCTAACAATCCACTATATTGACACGTGTCAGGTGATCATCATTAATCATGTGATTTTCGTTGCTACAGGGATTACGTACATCTGACGTAATCGCTGTTTGTAGGTTCACTCCGACGTTACCGACTGAGCTATCGGGGCTCGGCACAAAAAAGTGAAAATCAAGGGTGAAGGTCATTAGGTTAAAGCAATCGTCAACAAGAGTGCCATGGTCACAATATACGCAGCTCCAGAGACTAAGTTTTAAGGGGGGATAACTCAGGCAAAATTCAATGAACCATTCCTTCATGCACATCTACCAATTGAGGTGATAACATTGACCAAGTTTAAAAAAAATCCAGCCAGGAACTTAGGAGTAGCGTTGGCAAGAAAAGTGAACGGACGTACGAATGGACGGACGGAGAAGATGATGCCAATATACGTCCGCCTCCGGCGACGTAAAAATGAACTTTATTGTAAGTGCTACTGTAATATGCCTATCAAGGCGCCATCCTTAATATACTCAAAGGCAGAAGTAACTTAACAGTTTTAGAATGAATATGCATATATTTTCTTAATTTCAAATAATATTTATATTTTCACGACTTGATACTTGCACAGTTATTTTGTAATATTCTAAATTATTATTTATCAGTTTCATCGATGTAACAGCAATATACACATGCATATCGTTAAAATTACTAAAATACCCCACCCACACAATCATGGTGCTTTGAATACTGACATTATTTTCTTCATGTTTGATCTTTGTTTGTCGGTACATAAAATGCCAGAGTTGTATATCGGTTAACGTGAAAAGGTAAGCAATCCGATGCCGACAGAAGCAGGACATTCAGCATGACGAAATAGGACAAAATATACTGAGCAAAAAAAGTTTAGCACGTTTTTAAACACATTATTTTTTCAGTTTATGATAATTAAATGAACATTGCTTTGTGCTCATCAGTTGTCCCGATTGACAACCATTACGCATACAGTGCATGTGTAGAGTGAGCATTCAGTGTATTGGACAAAGTCCAGATTAGCAAAAGTCACGTGCGGCACGTGTGCAGTGACATCGATAATGTCTAGCTTGTCCAAAAACACACGATTACACAGATCTGTTTGCAGAATCAATTTAACTGTTACAAGTTCTTTGAAAATAATTATGGGAAGGCGAGAAATGATGACGTAAGTTCGACGTCAGAGAGCTCTTTGCATGCTCCAAGCAGGTATGTCTGTTAGAGATGTCGCGTTGCATTTCGATTGGCTCGAATTGACAATAAAGCGCCTACGGCACTTGATTTATGCAACTTTATCGACCAACGACCGACCTAAATCTTGCAGACCGTGTAAAACGACGTTCTTGGAGGATCGTTTCACAGCGACGTCATGACGACGTTTCGAATTCTTGTCTAGTAAGAATTTAGTGCTACTCCTCCAGGACGTCACAGAGTATACCGTTAGTGACTAGACTGTCCGGAAAAGGCTCCGCACAACTTGCATCAGGGTCCCCCGATCTTACGCCAATGACGTTAAGCATCGACAGGCAAGGAATCAGTGGGTATGGACACATCGATATGGATTCAGGAGACATTGGACAAATGTCCGGACGAATATCATTTTACGTGTCATTAACTGACGGCAGACAAATCACTACACCTCTCTCGCGTAGGACAGTCAATAGTTAAAAGTACATTTGAGTCTCAATGTTGATGGTGGCACTATACATCAAAATACTGATTATCATCAATATTGATCTTTATAACCTATGATTAGTAAATTGATTTAAGTTTCATTGTTTGGTGGGATTCTGAATATCGTGGGAGCACTGTATGTCACCTTATAAAAATCTTCAATGGGTCTTATTAAGATCTATTGAAACATTATTCGTGCAAAGTTAGAATAAAATCAAATAAAGAGTTGTACGTGGAGAAAAGCATTATCAAGTCTTTTAGACTATATTTTATTTTGCGAAAAATAAGCCCCGCTCACGGCGGCTATGTTATTCATCCTATAATAGTTTCCTTTTAGGAATCTGATAGAGCTCTATCCAAACTTGAAAGTACGTCCATGCTATAAGCTGTTACAAAGGGATCCAATTCTCATTTTTACAAAAAAAAACCCTTAGAAATCTATCACTAAAGGTAATGAAAATAAGCCCGCCATCCCATTTGTTCGGACAAGTGTTTTTGTCAAATCAGGGGCCATAAGTCATAAATTATCAATAGTATTTCTTTAAATTTGCATCTTGCACATCTACCTGTCATAATGCACTCTTGTGCCAAGTATGAAGCAAATCGGACAGTAACTGTAGGAGTTTTCCGGACAAGCTTTTTTTGGTCAAATCACAGGCCAAAATTCAGAAAGTATCGGTCCCATTTTCGTAAAAAAAATGCGTCTGTCACGTCTACAGGTCCTAATACACACTTGTGCCAATGATGAAGCAAATCATACAGTAACTGTAGGACAAGCATTTTTGGTCAAATCAGGGGCCATAACTCAGGCCTTAATTCAGAAAGTATCGGTCTGATTTTCATTGCGGAGAAGTGCATTGCACAAGAACCATAACTCTGTCGATCAAAACTATACTAGTCAAAACTTCTAACGCACCATTTGTTTTTTCATTAGCGCGTAGTTCAAACTTTACTTGCGACACAAACAGGTAGGCCTACCGTTAACGTCTTATTTGGCGACCGCAGACTGACAGTAAGTGAATACTAAACACGACGTCGATCCCAACGTCAAACCGTAAACGCACACGGCGTTAATGCGAGAAATCTTCTTGTATAACAGGCGATACAGGAAGTTTACCAGACTTGCCGATTGGCAAATGTTCCTGCAACTTGTCGATTGGCAAATGTTCCTGCAAATCTTAACTCGTCAATCAAGATGCATAATCGTGCAAGCCAATGCGTCAAAACGTCCGACGGCATGTTTTTGAGTTTCCCTTATTCGAAAACGGCTAATTTACGAGTTCTATTTTCCGAACAGTGTGTCTGTTTCAGACAGTAGATCTACTTGAAAATCAAGTTAGGTTGAAACAATAGCTCCCCGAATAAGTGTTTGTCACAAAAGTAAAACTACCATAGCCAACATTAAGCCCCCCTTTTCCCATGACCGATTTTATGTACATACATTATTAATGGAATATGATTTGTGCTAGAACATCTAAATAATCAACTTATACAAAATTTCATTTAATTCTGCCAATTTGATGGAGAGAAATTAGAGAAAAACTAAGTTTAACATCAAGGCCCTTTTTCCATGACGCTGCCTCAAATTAAGAAATGGAGAAAAACGTCCCTATGGATTATCCCAGGGAGTTCACATGTGAAGTTTCATTGAATTTGGTCCAAGGGTTGCTGACATCTGGCTGTGGACGGACGGGCGGACAGTTTGGCGACTATATGCTCTCCCTATTTTTTCGCACGGGTGCATAAAAACTTATTTGGCCACTACGGTAAATAACAGACTACTAGACGCAACGTAGACCCCCAACGTCACAAACTGTAAAATATACATGAGGAATTATCTTGATTTACAAGCGTAACACGAAGTCTAGTTAAACGTGGCCGATCGATAAACGTTTGCGGAACTCTGACGCATCGATAAAGACACCGAATCGAGAAACAAAATACGTTGAAGAAGGCCTATAACCCGACTTGTTTATGCATTTCTCGCATTCGAAAATAGTCATATTACGAGCTCCCTTTCCAAAATTCAGCCTCCGTATCATTCAATAAGAATGCGTTAAAGAAAAATCTTTAAAATCGCGATTGCCTATCCACTTGCACATGTCTGTGTGAAATGCGACCAATTACATCACCTGTTAACCAGACACGGTACATATATTATACAGATATTTTGATGATCAGAAGCGCAATTTATTTGACGTATTGTCGATCAAAATGATTATATGTACTGGTCAATATTGTACTACATGTAGGCAAAAGGAAAGTAAGGACAAACTTAATTGGAGCGGGTTTTTGCAGTATATGCAATGACGCCAAATCGGCAATTTAAGCTCAAATAACAGACTTTGCCGACAAATATAAAGTTGTCCCGGGCAAATGTAGATGCACTAAATAACATGTGCAGCCCAACATGACTGTGCAGCCCTAGACGATATGTACAGAAAACATAACTTACCTTTAAGGAAACCTCGACATCTCCCAACTTGATAGATTCGTCAAACTCCGAACAAATATCATAGCAGAACTTCCCAGATCGAATTTAAAACCAGAAACCACGTTCCGATTAAAAAGGATCAGACGTCAAGTGCAGATACATGCATTTGGATCAGTGTTTTCCGGGGCGGCAGCATTGAACGGTCCATTAATGGGGTGGGGTGGGGTGGGGTGGGGGGTGACGAACCCGCCCCCTCTGGATCCGCGCGTATGTGTCTGCATATCTTTGATAACTGGTTTTGATAAATAATAGCTGCAGTCGCATGCAGGAAGAAGCTACCCCCCCCCCCCCCCCAGCTGGCAAAAAATGCCAAAATTTCCTTATTTTACACTGAAAAGTTGAGGAAAATCCTATTATGCCCCTCCAATATTCGGACATTGGTCCGATATAAAATGGCTTCATACGGGCCTGACATGTCAACTTGTTCTGATCTTTCAAAATACTCACAGTTTTTTCCCGTAAGTTTATTCTGTCAATTATACATGTATTTGGTTTTATACCTCGATATAAAATTCGACTAGATGCAGGATATAAACGATTTTGTACGAGAACGTCTTTCGCGATGCAAGGGACTCAATTCAACTAATTGATTATTAAGACATTTGCGATTACCTCCCTTGGATAATTTTCCCCCACAAGATTTCATTCGCAGCCGAACGGATTAAAATTGTGCACCCCTATTTTGACCTTTGAAGTTCCTAAACGCAAACGATCTAATATAAACTGACACGATTTAAAAACGCAATAAAGTACTTTTACAAATGGTTTCTCTTACGTCTTACATAACCGATGTATAGCCATGCAAAAGTGTAAATGTTACAATTGTTAACATAACAGCACAGAAAATGACATTTAAAGCCACGAATAATGCCTGAATGGACGTCAGATTATGCCAAAAAGCACGTTGAGTCAGGAGCCTGGCATCGAACATCGACGACAGCGAACCCAGTGTTTTCACAGGCGATTTTTCACCATGTCGCGATATGTAGGCCGCCTGCGATTACCAACCATAGGATTTGCTGTAGACTGAGCCGTCTGTTGCGTTAGTGACGTTGACGTACACAATTATGTTGACGTACAGTTGTTACACGCAGCTGACCGGAACGTGGGTGGTCCGCAAATCTTTCCGTGTCGTTTACACGTCTCATTAAGCTTGGAACCGTCGATTCGGCTACATTAAAGCGTCTAGCTACCTTCATTTGCGAAACACCGCCAACCAAAAGCAAAAAAACTATGTTCCTTTTTTGCAAATTAAGCCTCAGCATTTTATACACAATTTTCTTTCGTTGTTCTCGTATATTTTCAATAAATTAATCAAAGTGGCAATTCGTACACAAAAAAATCTTAGTGATTTATCACGTGGTCTGAGTGCACTAGACACACGAGCATTTAGTGATTGGCGGTTCAGATGTCTTGATAGTTTAAAGAAAACACGACAAAATGGCTGGGGCGTGAAGCGTATACATTGTCTCATACATATCCCCAAATATGGTGCCGATCGAGGTAATAGGAAAGGAATTGTTAATGAAAACGTGTTTTGCGTTTTTAAATCGTGTCAGTTTAATTGGCCAGGAAGTCAATGTTGCACGACGACTAAGTTGACTAACATCCATAGATAATTCATGACGTCGACGGTGTTAACTCGTGTTTACTTCACCTTGAATAAACTATAGGCCCTTGTTACATTCTTACGTATCCGATTATCTTTAAGACTTAGCCAGGATAGCCAAGAGTACGATGAAATAACAAGAGCTGTCCGAAAACAGCGCGCTCTACTTTCTAAGTTGCTTAGTATAAAGGGGGCATAACTCCAAATATAGAGGAGCCAGGGTCATGGGCCCAGATAGTAAGGTAGAGGGTGCGATGGTGAATAAGTATTCCAAGTTTGGGTTGAATCCTTTTGATAGTATGGAAGTTATTGGTGTTTGAAAAAAACATTAACCTTTGTTGCAACGCCGACGCCCGGGTGACAGTATAATCTCTCATTTTCTTCGAAAAGTCGAGCTAAAAATCGCCGACAAAATGGTGAAAATCCTCGACATGTTTCGTCGCGGCAATTTCCATAATAATTCGATTAAAATCATTTAATATATGACACTGTATCTAATTTTTCAAAAAAATCCCTGTATTCTCGAATTTCCTTGACATTTCACAAAATTCCCAGACCTTGAAAAATTTCCTATTTTCCTGACGCGGAACAACCTTGGTCTACGGCTGCCACTGCATAACACAGTGGAACCCGAGTTCAGGTTATAAGGTGCGAAATATTCTGGAGATAATTAACGGTCGTATTCGAGCCTTTTACGAATATTCGAATGAATAATCAGCAGAAAAAACACGATCAGTGACCTACGCAATGCGACCTAGATCTTCATCTTTAAAAATATTCAGTACGACCTGAATGTAACATTTTCTAATAATCCCACAACCGATAATAGATTCTACACAATATGAGTAATTGAGTATACATAATACATTATTTCGTTATGTTACGACGCGCGTGAGCCATATTACGTTCTTTGAATGTCTCGCAACAGAATAAAATGCCCGAGTCGGGATCAGGAAAAGGGTTTCTCTGACATCGAGACCGACATTGGTGCAGATCAGCCCGTGTATAAGCACATTCTGATCAACATTCATGTCGTTCCCGCTTCTTTGTATTCTTTAGCTTTCCGGCGGAGAGCAGTATGGGTCAAGATCAGACTGCACAAATGCACATGCTCACATTTCGCTCCTCTGTGGTCTAAATCACAGGCGTCCGTAATTTGAGCCTTGGCATCATCAAGATTCTTTATCGTGATAAAGAATAGTCTAGATGGTGCCATGGCTCAAATTACGGACGCCTGTGGTCTAAACAGTTACAGTCTCAGACCGAGATCCGGGCCTAGTTATATCTGAGCCAGCCGTTGTTCAACATAGATTACGTACACGATGACATCATTCAATTCCGACGTGGCAAGCGACTTGTCGATCTTCGGAAGTTATATAAACTGGAATTCAAAGCCTTTCGGAGAAATCTTAGCAAATGTGGCCAGTCACGCTGAAAAGAACCTTCTAGGAGATATGAAAGCAATCGACCTATGTTAGTGCGGACCTCGGCCATAGCCAGTTTGTGCAGACTACCAATGATCAACATTTTTCACTTCAATGTACCTTTCTGGATATATAGAGGGACAAATGTGAGTGACTGACGTTTACATAGTAAATTCATGTAAATAGCGGTCACTCCTGTTTCGATTAAATATTGACAAGTTTGTGACTTCCATTTTGCGCATGCACGACTGGTTAAGGTCTGGTCACACAGTCCACGTCCACATCACGTCTAGAAATGGTCATTATGACAGCTTATTTTTGACGCCCGTTTGTATGTGACCAGGCCTGTACTTCGAGTTTACTAGTACACGTAACAGTATCGGGGCCTGTAACCAGTCCAAACTAGCATAATGAAAAATGGTACGGTAAGAACAGCGTAAAGGGGCTTAGAATATTCACGGCCACCAATCCCTCTCCTTCATAGCCAAATGCTAATGGCTGCTATAAATTATGAAATGTCGGGTTTTAATCGGATTGATACCAGGCTTACAAAGGGTGAAAAATTCAACCTTAGTATGCCTGGTAATCAGTGCAACAACCGCGACAGATTTGCGATAACCTCTTATCAATTTAGCGGTCCCTTTCTGTCACATACGCACACATGGGCGTTTAAGGTAGTCCATCCCTTATTAATTCACGTAACGTCGGAATTTGGCTATTCGGGCGACGTCGTAAACATTCTGCGGTGGAACGTTCCACCGCAGAATGTTTACGACGTCATCGAATAGGTTTGGATATCATACGTCGCGAATGTTAAATGATGTCCCGTAAAACATTCAGATGTCACGTGAATCTCATAAGTGGTGGACTAACTTATGTGTAAAGTAAATTTTATATTTGTACATACCGCTGTGTACAGGTTGAGTTGCAGTCCCTTTACTGGTGAAGTAGTACAGCTAGTGTCTCCCCGGCCATAATGACGTCCATCTACAGTGTTCAGCTACATCACTACTGCCAACAGTCGCCATCTACCATCAACAAACGCCATCCTGTTTCTTTTATGTCGATTCTTTATGGTTAAACGAAGCAGTTAACAAGTTCGGTTATATCGTGAGATGCCTATAGTTCAACAAAAGTTGTCCGCGGACCACGTAGCTCGCCTATACGAGAGTTGGTCACAAAAAAAAAGAGTCCACGGTCAAAGTTACTTGGTCAACGGTCATGGTCTCAAGGCATGAGTATCCATATACATGTATAAAGTTTTTCAAAGGTAAGTCAAACTCCAAGGTCAAGGTCACTAGGTACAAGGTCATGGTCCCAAATGAAAGGTCGTTGCAGGAAGTATCCATGTGTGTAATATCAAGGTTGTATCTCTAATAATGTCCGAGATATAGACCAGGTTAAACTAAAAGTTTTTCAAGTGAAGATGCGACGGAACGGGACGCGTCGCCGACACTAAGACCGTGGCATTAGCTCCCCGGACATAAAGTCTCGGCTCGCTAAAAAACGCCCACCCTACGATGACAACTCGACAATTAACGGCATAAGAGTGACTTTAAGAATACGGAAAGGATATTGGTCGAGCATTGACCATTTGACTGGAGAAGCTATGAAAGGCTTTTCATCTGGGAACCAACTTTACGCAATGTTAACAGTTTGGATCCTGTATTTCTCTTAAACTTAAATCAACATGATAAAATGCATGCGAGTGAGAAAACTGCCTTTGACGGTGAACACCTAGTAGATCTAATAAACAAAATTTACATGGCCAGTCTTTACAATCCCGATTCTCAAGGATCGATGAAGGCGAAATATTTTTGTTAAACCCTATGGAAATTATATTTAGGCCTACACCACACCGTCTGTCCGACAAACAACTTTTCTGCATCCCATTAATTCGTCGGTGCATGTATTGGACAAAAAATTAGTGTACATCAGATAGTTCTGGATTTTCCGTTGCACGCTAAAGTCGTGCAAGATAACGTGGTAACTGGCTGTAAGAAATTTAATAATAGGATATCGTGGGTTATAATGTGTTTCAATATATTCCCAGCAAAAGTTCTAACGCACCACTTTTTAAAATTGAATAATTTATGAAACCAACTAACTTACGAAAATGAATAAGACAGATCACGATTTACACATGCCGAAAAACTGTTTTGATGCCCTTTTTGTATGACGCGGTCACATTAGAAAAGCAAACATTTGTCGGATTATGATTGATCTATGTCAAATCTAAAAACTAAATCTGTAACTAAAGTAGGCCTACTCGTAAGTTATCTATTTTCAAAAAGTGGTGCGTTGGAACTTTTGCCGAGTGTAACCCACACGTACAACGGCGGCGAGGACTTTCAAAATATTTAACGTCGATAACAGTCTATGTTGTTGATACTGATCGGAATCGCCATTTCGAGACGATTAAAGACACAACGCAATGCATATTATTTAAATTCAAATTAATAAATTAAGAATGGTTCCGAACCTTTCGGGAAGGACGACACTCTCTTGCACACGGTTCATTCATTACATGTATGGTGAGAGTAACGAACGACAACTCTGCTCCGAGATGCATTATAAAGGGACAAAAGTATCACTTGATTATGGTAATCGTCAAGTCACGGTTACTCCCCTTTGTACTGAATATCGCGATAGAGCGTGCAACGAAGAGTTTATCAACATGCTGTTATGCCTTTGAACCAAAACATCGTTCTGATATTGCCATTGAGCATGAGCAAAATATACATAACACTATCAATTGATACAAAACATCAAAACCGTGAAGACAGCCTGATTTTAAGATCTAAGTTATACAATATGAAATTATTTAGTACACCTAATGAAAACTTTCTAAAATGTTTGAAGATAGAATAATGGGAACTTGTTTCTATTTCTGTCTGTTTTGAGTCGGATAAACCTCCTTTATATTGGTAAAGAACAATTCCTTGACATTTGACCTTTTTCCAAAATTTAGAAGGGGGGGGGGGGGCAATTATTTTCTTCATAGCATAGAATACATTTTAATCCTTTGATTCGTAAAGTTTGTGCACTTCATTTGAAAGCCAGAGATCTACATTGCGACGAGTAAACCCAAAGTCCCGTGATGAACTTTGGCTCCGGTGACTTTATAATAAAAGACCTCTAGAGTGTCTCTAAAGGGTCTACAAGTTAGTTATTTGATCAAGTTTTAAACATAGTCAATTTCCATGACACCAACCACAACTAGTCAGCCCTGACGGTCTGGAAGCGCTCCACATGCATGAATTGTTTGTCTTGTTGAAAACCATTTAAAAAGTTCAAATACATGGCTGCTTTAACAACAATGATTTAAAGGAGTCTCCATCTAAATCGACCAATGATAACTCAGATATCAAAAGTAAGGAGATGTGATAGAAGATTTATCACGGCCAATAACATTTGTCTTGATTGGTGAATATGTGGGGTTGTCGGAGTGAAAACAAAGACACAATTGGCCATTTTGTCAAATTCAAGGGCACATAATTCTGGATTTAAGATTCTGATCATGCTGAAAATTACAGGCATGCAATACCTTATGGTCAGTAAGATTCTATTAAAGCTTTGTGTTGATTGGTAGATATTTAAGGTTGTTAGAGTGAAAATAAGGTCGAAAACGGCAATTTTGTCTATTTCAAGGGCACATAACTCAATCAAATCAAGCTGAAAATTACAGCCAGGCATGATCTCATTTTCACCAACATTTTGTTTAAGTTTTGTCTAGATTGGTCTATATTTGTAGTTGTTAAAAAGAAAACAAAGTCAAAACGTCCATTTTTGACATCTCAAGGGCAGATAACTCCAAACCAACTTCTTCAATCAAAATTCTTTGAAGGAATCTGAGAGATGGTCCACCAAAAATAATTCCCGAACAGTTTGGTTGAAATCCATCCACTAGTTTTTGAGAAGATGTTTAAAGAAAAGTTTACTGATGGACAGACAGATGCACAGACGCACGACAGACACACCACCATGACAATAGCCTGCTGGCCTGAAGGCCAGTGAAGCTTAAAACCAGAAATTCCAGGTAAGAAAAACATCTAATAAGATACTTGACTAAAGGGCAACAACTGTGCTCTGTAGATTGAGTGTGGCTAAAACCTGTGTTAGGTTTGGATTATTGGGTTTTAAGTCACTTTCAACTGCTGTGGTCATATCGCAGTGGTTGGAGCACCTAACCATGGATTCCTGTTGTTTCTTATACCAGTACTACCACTACACCATAACAAAGATTCCAGCTACACCCCAACATAGGTTCAAGATATCAAACCATTGATGGGTGATATCTTTGTGGCCGGGTTTTGATCCCATTGCCTCTCGAATGAGTAGAGGCAGATGCGCTACCAACTGCACCATGGCCACAGCAAACCTGCATTAGGGATGTAATCCAGGCATTTCTTGCACTAGTACAAAGGATCAAATCCGAGACACCAAGTGATCTACTAATAGTCACACTAAAAATGGCTCCCAATATCATAGCCAGTCGCATTATTACTTAATTTAAACCACATACAATTGGAAATTTAACATGATGGGACATGCACCTCACTCTACCACTTAAAGTTTCCTTATTTGTTATTTGTCAGAAACCGTATGATATGAAATAAGAAAATATTTCCCTATGCTTCAAAACGCAGGCACTATGCTCTTTTGACCAAATTTCTGATATGTGTCAATATCAGAACAATGTGTTGGAATTTAGTTGTTCAAAAAGCATCACAGCCATGCAAAAATTTTCAAATGCTGACAGGTTAGCTTTCTATGCAAGTCCTATAGGATCTCCACCGATTCTCTTTCCACAGATTTTTACAAACCAAGATGACCCATTTCTACAGCTGCTGAAAATTTATCCTATCAGTTTCATCAGGCTAGACTCCAATTTTTGTTCCATTTAGCATTCCATTTCTTGATATCCTGGTCTGAATTTTTTCTTTTGATCTCAACATTTAGAGAAACGACACATATTTCCTTCTGCACGGTAGAGTTATACAGCATCTGTATCTTGAATTCTTGTAGTAACCAATGTTGGCAATAATCTACTGTGTGTATGTTGATGGTTTCTGCAGCGGCTGTCCAGCTGAGTCAGGAGAATAAACACTACTGATGGACATCATTCAGGAGGGGGAGACACTTCTCTAGAAGGGAAACATTCAACACTGACCTAAAACAGACTAGAAGCAACAACAAGTGCAATTAAGGTATATGCCAAATAAACATTGCAATCAATCTTTTGAGTTTTGATAAATCAGATTGCACAGAGTTGAAACTCCCGTTTATCTGTTACAGCCATAATATAAGGCAAGGACATTCTATTTAGAGTTTAATCTTAATACTACATTGACAATAAACATAAAAAAGTTTTTCAGACAATGTGGTTTGCTTAAAAGGAAGCTTGTAACTAAACAAGAGCTGTCTCAAGACAGCCAAGTACGACTATCAAGTGCTGGATAGTGAAAATTCTAATTTCGAAAGGGATAGACCAGCTTAACACTTTCCCAAACGACAAAAACTTAGCCTGCTCCATTTTGAAAGACATAATAAAGGGGTTTTTTTGCACACTGACAGACTGGAGACAAGTGATACACTGTTCCATATACCTGAAGCATGAAAATGCCGTCAGTCTATTAAATCTTTTCCAAACTAGACCTTGTTTTGACGTCCCAACTAGAAAAATTTTCAGAAAACATACAGACAAAAGAATAAGATGCTGTTAATCAGCATTTTCTCCTTTTGTCTCAATATTTTCCAAGCTACAGTGTACAAGGATAACGGTTGCATTAACTTCCTACTTTGTCTTTTGAAGCCGTTTTTTGAAGAGGACCATCTTAAAATTTCATTGTTGGGAAAGGTTTAAGATTAAACAAATAAATATACCACCAATTTAACTCATTCTATAAGCTCCTTAATGTTCGCCCTATCTCAGCTGCTTCCACCAACACCATGTCACTGTCAAACACCAGATCTAGTCCAACCCTGAAGGAAGAGTCAAAATAAACAATTACCCATCCCAATGTGATAACTATGATATGTCTGCCAAAAATGCACCTCAAACCTATTTTCTGAATCTCAATAATAACCTTGATATATTTGACTTTTTCTTCATACATATACTAGTCAAAACTTCTAACCGGCCACATAGTTTCTGTCATATATGACATATTTATTGACGGGATAACCACAATCATTGTTAGTCATTGTATAGAATAATCATTTTCGAACTAAAAAAGATGAATATGTTACCAATATTCCGCCTTGAATGTTTTCAAATTGAGACAAGTTTCACTATACCCCTAATTTTGGTTTTTATCGATTTTAACATTGGTGGGTGGGGTATTTTGTAGAAAATCGGTTCATATCTGGGCAATATTGAATAGAATTAAATTCCTTCTTCGAAAATTATGTTTCTTTGTCAATTTACTAGCAATGTTGATAGGGAAAATTTGACAATATTAAGATTTTATTTCGTCCTAATTTCTGAGTTTTTGTGATTTTCAAAAATGGGGGTCCTCGTCTTTCATGTAATGTCAAAGAGTCACATTAACATTTTAACACTCGACGTTTGTGCGAAATGATCTTCAAATGACCACCCTTTCCATAAAAGAAAACTTCTTTCCGATCAGATTTTTGTAAACATTTCAAAAATTTGAAAAACAAAGTGGCTGGTTAGGAGTTTTGGCTAGTATATATGTGACCCGTCACATTAAAAGGAACCTTAAAGGAAGTGTGAAAAATATCCACCCTAGTCAGTCCTCACAGCCAGACTAGGGCCGATACTTTTCACTTTTATGTAATTTTCTAAATCCAGAATGTTTTCTCTAATTTACGATATCTTCATTTTTCGCATACGGGATCTGGTTGACCTTTGGTGACTCTGACAAGTTCGTCAATATTTAGATTTTTTAAGTTTGGATAAGGTCCCTTTTAGCGTGATGGGTCACATATACCTGATCTATTGTAGAGAGGTAGCATAATTTTTTAACAGCTTTAAGTAAAGAGATATTCATATGAAACTTCTGACGTCATTAATTTTCAATTCAAGAGTAGAAAACAAGATGTGTTTGTGAAACACAAATGTCCCAGAAATGGCTACTTTTCTATAATTATGACCTTAATTGACATTTGACCTTGACCTCCATGAATGACTTTGACCCTCTAACCTCATATCATTGAAAGAAGGCTACATACCAAATTTGATATTTGTATGTTGAATACTTTTGGAGGAAAGGCCAATGTAAAGTTGTCATGTTAAGTTATAACATTAAGTTTTCATGTTAAGGGTTAATAAGGGTTAAAGGGACATTAGTATCCACAGGCCTAAATCCCTAATGATCCACAGAAGTTCGCTTTTAGCATGTAGTCGCACCGTTTATAGACTTTGTAAGACAGAATACAAGATTCATACAGTAAGCGACATAAATCGATAATCATGCAGCGGTGTAAAAGTATGTAAAATATTCAAAGTGGGTTGAAAGTGTTTACGAAATGATGTGATATTGGGTTTAAATCCGTCGTAATCTAAGCCAATACAGATCAGACAGAGCTGAAATTTTGCACACAATTTGAAGGCCATATTTTAATTATACACAATTATTTTTACAGCAAATTACCCCCAAAATAGGTAAATAACAGTAAATATGTATGTTTAAAGGATGACCTTGAGGAAATCAAATTGCATGGTTCAAATAGATATCATTGAAAGAAGTTTACATACAAAATTTGAGCTTTGCATGTGAAATACTTTTGGAGAAAAGGCCAACGTTAAGTTGTCACGTTAAGTTGGCACATTAAGTTGCATGTTAAGGGTTGATAAGGATTAAACGAAGACCTTGAGGAAGGTCAAATTGCATGGAGCAGATAGAAATCATTGAAAGAGCTTTACATACCGAATTTGAGCTTTGTACGTGGAATACTTTTGGAGAAAAAGCCAACATTAAGTTGTCTTGTTAAGTTGCCGTGTTAAGTTGCATGTTAAGGGTTGATAAGGGTTAATTGATAGCCTTGAGGAAGGTCAAATAGCATGGAGCAGATAGATATCATTGAAAGAACTTTAGATACCAAATTTGAGCTTTGTATGTGGAATACTCTTTGAGAAAAAGCCAACGTTAAGTTGTTGCGTTAAGTTGCTACGTTAAGTTCAATGTTAAGGGTTGATAAGGGTTAAACAATGACCTTGAGGAAGGTCAAATTGCATGGAGCAGATAGATATCATTGAAAGAACTTTACATACCAAATTGGAGCTTTGTATGTGGACTTTTGGAGAAAAGGCCAACGTTAAGTTGTTGCGTTAAGCTGGTGCGTTAAGCTGCATGTTAAGGGTTGATAAGGGTTAACAGTGACCTTGGGGAAGGTCAAATTGCATGGAGCAGATAGACTTTATTGAAAGAAGTTTACATACCAAATTTGAGCTTTGCATGCATAATGGTTGTTGAGAAAATGACAATGTTAAGTTTCGGACTGACAGACAGACGGATGGACAGACAGACAACAGTAAAACAATATGCCCCCGATCTTTCAATACGGGGGTATAACAAAACTTTCTCTTATATAATGTTTTATGTCAGGAATTGTTTGTAAAATGATCAAGACAAATCTGAAATTTGTAACTGACAACAGTTTTAACAGTCAATACAAGGTTTTAGTTGCCTTCAAGCCACTGACATTATATTCAACAATTACTCTAATGTCCTATTTTTTTTTTTCATCCCAGACATGACAAAGTTTATCAGCTTTTCTCAAAAAGACCTAATTTTGATATCTGTAAGGAAAAGGCCTGGGAAAACATCGAGACAAAAATGATATCCAGCTTTTTCTCCTTTTGCCTCGATAATTTCTATGCTATATTTCAAATAAATCCTTTCTCTATGAACATCTATTTTGTGGTTTGGAGCTGCTCTTGAATTGGAACACCCTACAATTTTGTTTGTAGGGAAGGAGTTTATCCTTTCCTAAATGGCACAGTTTTAGACAGCTCCAATATGAAAGCTGCTGAAAACCACAATTTGAATGCTAATAAGATGGGATTTTTTAACAATAGAGAGCAGAAAATGTTGAATTAAAAGGAGAAAATGCTAACATTATCATATCAACACTTCCTTCTTTTGCTTCGATGTTTTCTGAAATATTTCTAACTGGAGTGTGCCTTTTTTTAAAAAAAAAAAAAATATAATGAACTTGATGACTAACAGTCTTGACCTTGGCATCACATGAGACATGAGACATATCTAATTTTTCTATCTATACACCTCATGATAAATGACCTGGCAGAGCATCGCTAACTAATAGCTATACTTACCCCTACTTGATATAGCATGTGTTTGCAAACATCACGATATCGTGTCTCTCTTGTTTATCAGACTCCTGAAATATCTCAACAGCCAAACATTGTTAACCCATTACCAGACAGAGAAATCTTAGACTTTTCAAATTCAAATTCAAAGATATTGCAGACAACAATTTCAAGATCCAATTTGTTGTTTGTAGCACAGAAGAGTGTTTGTCCTTGTCAAAGACTACCTGCCTTAGACTACCAGCCTCATTATCCTATGTCATTTGGAAAGGGTTAGAATTACGGCTGAAACCAGAGTATCCACAGGTAGGGTACAAAACTGTCAGTACCCAGGTACAACCTGTTACCTGCCCTGCGTTCAGTAAGACAAAACGTTAGAAGCTACCGTTTTTTTTACCTAACAGTCTTACTGAACGCTCAGCTAACGTTAGCTGAATAAATATGGCCGCCCCCATAGTCTGGGTTCCCTCCTTCTTTTCACAGTATGGAAAGTAGGGAACCAGACTAGCCACCATTTTTGTTAGCTTTGGCACACCACCTTCAAATCTGTGTGCCAAATGGTGCAAATGGTGGGAGTAAACAGGTTGTTCAGTAGAAAACAGTTACGTATCGGTAGCTCAACGAGCTAACATTTTGTCTTGCTGAACGCAGGGCTGGTTATCACACTATTAACCCATTACCAAACAACAAAATTTTAGCCTAGTCCAAACTCATAGGTGCTGCAGACGACAATTTCCATTGAACAAAATTAACCATTTTTTGGTCTTTCAAAACATTGTTGGAAATGAAGAAATTGCTTGTCACAAGCAAATTCTTCATTTTCCACAATGTTTTCCAAAGCCTTTATTTTGTGGGGCATCCAAAAGTGTCAAAGTATTAACTTTCAGCTCGTCTTAATATATCTGATTGAAAGTTTGTAATAGACAGTCACAATAACGTGTACATTGAGGTAAATAATGTATGGAATGTTTTCATTTGGTTACCAAGAAATCCGCCAGTAGGTACAGGCAAGTCAAATTGTCTTGGTCAACTTGCCTGCATATTTCTAATTATAATGAAATAATAACAAGTTTAGAGGTCTTTATTTGCAAAATAAAAACCGATGTGCGACGGACTACATGTGTAGGTAAAAACCGAGGTGCACAGCCCCAAGGTATTTGCCTTAACATGTAGTTCAGAGCACAGAGGTTTTTATTTCGCAAATAAAATAAGACCTCTAAACTTGTTATTATTTCCATTATAACACTCTAAATAACAAAATGCACATTCGAAATGTATTATTTTGTGGAAATTCTGCCATGAACTAGTTTCCGGCGTAGGAAACCCATTGGCGGTTAAGTGACGTCATTGATGACGTCATTTGATGTTACATTGACGCCACAGGACGCTTTGGCGCATACACAAAGCATAATTACATAGAGTCTTTATTGTTCAATTGAAAACCAATGCAGCTCTTCTTTCGCTATATATGGATTTACTGTAGAATGTTATAATGGTGGATTTCTCCTATTTTAAGTGCAATAGAGCCAAAGAAATTTACAAAAGCAGAGAATTACCTTTTTGTATGAGTATCCATATCATTGTCAAGCAGCTAGGTACCCATGTTCATTATTTTAACCTTGTTTCAGCCATAGTTAGAATCTAAAGAAATGCAATTCTGGTAAAAATTCAAAAATAATTTAAAAACAATTTGTATGCAAATCTTAAAATTGAATAATTAATCAAGTTTCAAACCATGACTCTACACAGATCGGGTAAAGTTCTGATAAAGAAGGGATACAATTCCTTGTCTTTTTTTAACAAGTCTCTGTGCATTTCATCATATGTGGTACTGAAGTCGTAGATATTCGGCATATTTGCAGCTGGGCCTGGTAGTCGTACTTGATTTCCTGTTCCAAATGATCTAACGTTGTATCCTTTTTTACTGAAAAAAAAAAAACAGGAAAGATTATTAGCTTTTTTCAACAAGAGGAACATGATGGTTCTAAATCGCTCACCTGACCCAAGTTTGAGCCACAGTCTTGTTTGAGCCAATTTATATTTGTGACTTAGACTGAAACCAAACTTATGAATGGTCACCAATATTGTATCCAAGTTTTGACTTGATTGGAAATTTTGTAATTGTAAGAGTAAACAAGAGGGCTGTTGGCCCTAGGTCGCTCACCTGAGATGGAGTTTTACAACAGATCAGATTCCTTACAGGTAATGCAACTAGAATATCACTGAAAGTGATCATACCCCCCCAAAAGCGCTGTATTTGTGCGTTTTGAGATGTACATTTCCTATGAACTGTGAAATGATCAAGTGAGAAAAAGAGCAAACAAAAAAACAGACTGACCAACACATGGTAATGTTGCAAACATTACTTATTTTCAACAAAGGACCATAATTCAGTCAAAAATCAATGAACCATAACCAGAATTTGATATGCATATATTTGAGAGCCAGTAAGCATACCTGTAAAGTTTTTATGAAATCCATCCATTAGTTACCGAGAAATTGAGCAGACAAGAAAATTCACTCAGGGGCCTTACATCCGTGAAAAATCATTGGACAGTAACCAAAATATTATATGCATATTTCCACTTTGTAATAAGTTCACATGTGAAGTTTGAATATACTTGGACCACTATTTTTTGAGAAATAGGGCGGAAAAAAAATCAACAAACTGATCAAAACATGATAATGTTGCAACTAGAAGACCTGAAGGTCTTGATTCGCTCCACAGGCCTGAGATTCTATTAAGATTCAGATAATGCTGAAAATTACACCCATGCAAGATCTATATGGCCAATAAGATCATTATGTGAAAGTTTCATGTTGATTGGTAGATATGTATGGTTGTTTGAGTAAAAATAAGGTTAAAAATGGTAATTTTGTCAATTTCAAGTAGACATAACTCATGATGTAAAATTCAGATTAAGCTGAAAATTACACTCTGGCAAGATCTTATGGTCACTAATATTGTGAATATGTCCTGTCTTAATTGGTCAATATATGTAGTTGCTAAAAAGAAAACAAGGTCAAAATAAAGCCGAAAATGACAATTTTGTCAATTTCAAGGACATATAACTCATGATATAAAATTGAGATCAAGCTGAAAATAGTACCAGGGCAAGATATCATAGTCATCAACATTCTGTCCAAGTTTTGTCTTGATTAGTCAATATTTGTAGTTGCTAGAGTGACACAAAGTCAAAATTCAGCTGAAAATGACAATTTTGTCAATTTCAAGAGCACATAACTCATGATTTAAAATTCCAATCAGAATGAAAATTAAACCAAGGCTAGATCTTATAGTCACCAACATTCTGATTAAGTCTTGTCTTGATTAGTCAATATTTGTAGTTGCTAGAGTGAAACAAACTAAAAATTAAGCCGAAAATGACAATTTTATCAATTTCAAGGGCACATAACTCATGACATAAAATTCAAATCAAGCTAAAAATTGCACTCAAGCAAGATTCTATAGTTACCAACATTTTGACCAAGTTTTGTCTTGATTGGTCAATATTTGTAACAGCTAGAGTGAAAACAAAGTCAAAACAGCCATTTTTTAATTCAAGGGCAGATAACTCAAGGCTTTCTGGTTCAATCAGAATTAATTGAAGGAATCTGATAGAGGACTACCTAAGGATCATTCCTGTGAAGTTTGATTGAAATCCATCCAGTAGTTTCTGAGAAGATTTTTAAAGAAAAAGTTGACAACCGGACGGACGCACGGACGCACGCGCGCACGAAGGACACAGCGCCATGACAATAGCCCGCTGGCCTGAAGGCCAGTGGAGCTAAAAAAGCAAACTTTCAACAAAGGGCCATAACTCGGTCAAAAATCAATAAACCATGGCCAAAATTTAATATGCACATATTTGAGAGCTACTAAGCATTCCTGTAAAGTTTTTATTAATTCCATTTATTAGTTACCGAAAAATTGAGCGGACAAGAAAATTCACTTAAGGGCCATAACTCAGTGACAAATCATTGGACCATGACCGATATATGATAAGCATATCTCCACTTTGTAATAAGTTCACATGTGAAGTTTGAACAAAATCCATCCTGTGGTTAAGGCAAACACAGAGTGGACAAAAAACTCAACAAACCAATCAACACATGGTAATGTTGCGCAAAATGCCAATTTTCAACAAAGGGCCATAACTCAGTCAACAAGAGGGCCAAGATGGCCCTGTATCGCTCCACTGGCTTTTAGACATTTAGACTACAAACTTCTTCAAGGAATACAATAGAGGTCTATTCAAAGAAGATTCATGCTACACCAGAATGAAATCCAATAAGTGATTAAGGAGCAGAAATGTTTTTAAAATTTTCTTAAAATTACACTGTTTCATATAGCGAAAAAAAAGCCTAGCCCACAACGGCCAAGCTTTTCATCCGATCGTGAAGGAATTTGGAACAGATTCATGCAAGGAAGATTCCTGTGAAGTTTGGTTGAAATTGGTCCTGTAGTTTTTGAGAAGAAGATTGTTTAACAATTTTTTCGAAAATTCAATTTAATTCAATTTATCAAAATTTAAGTTCTACACGGAAATTGTTTTTTTAAGGAATTAAGAGGAGATAAATGCAAGGAAGAATCGAGTGAAGTTTGGTTAAAATTGGTCCAGTAGTTTTGGAAAAGAAAATTTTTCGAAAATTTAATTCAATTTAATTAATCAAAATTTAAGTTCTACATAGAATTTTTTTTGAAGGAATTAAGAAGAGAATAATGCAAGGAACATTTCTGTAAAGTTTGGTTGAAATTGGTCAAGTAGTTTTCGAGAAGAAGAATTTTTAAAGAATTTTCGAAAATTTAATTCAATTAAATTAATTAAAATTCAAGTTCTGCATAGATTTTATTCTTTTGAAGGAATTTGGTAGAGATTCATGCAAGGATGATTCGTGTGAACTTTGGTTGAAATTGGTCCAGTAGTTTTGGAGAAGAAGAATTTTTAAAGATTTTTCGAAAATTTAATTCAATTAAATTAATTAAAATTCAAGTTCTGCACGAAATTAATTTTTTTGAAGGAATTTGGAAGAGGTTCATGCAAGGAAGATTCCTGTGAAGTTTTGTTGAAATTGGTCCAGTAGTTTTGGAGAAGAAGAATTTTTAAAGATTTTTCGAAAATTTAAATCAATTAAAATTAATTAAAATTCAAGTTCTGCGCGGATTTTATTTTTTTGAAGGAATTTGGTAGATATTTATGCAAGGAAGATTTCAGTGAAGTTTGGTTGAAATTGGTCCAGTAGTTTTGGAGAAGAAGAATTTTTAAAGATTTTTCGAAAATTTAATTCAATTAAATTAATTAAAATTCAAGTTCTGCAAGGAATTAATTTTTTTGAAGGAATTTGGAAGAGGTTCATGCAAGGAAGATTCCTGTGAAGTTTGGTTGAAATTGGTCCAATAGTTATGGAGAAGAAGATGTTTAAAGAAAAAGTTTACGCACGGACGCACGGACGGACGGACGGACGGACGCACGGACGACGGACACAGGGCCATGACATAAGCCCCGCTGGCCTTCGGCCAGTGGAGCTAAAAATCACTGAACCATGACCATAATTTGATATGCACATATTTGAGAGTTATCAAGCATACCTGTAAAGTTTTTATGAAATCCATCCATTAGTTACAGAAATATTGAGCAGACAAGAAATTTCACTCAATGGCCATAACTCCATGAAAAATCATTGAACCGTGACCAAAATGTAATATGCACATCTCCACTTGGTATTGAGCTCACATGTGAAGTTTGAATAAAATTGGACCTGTGGTTTAGGAGAAATAGAGCGGACAAAAAAATCAACAAACCAATCAACACATGGTTATGTTGCGCAAAATGCCAATTTTCCACAAAGGACCATAACTCAGTCAAAAATCACTGAACCATAATGAAAATTTGATATGCACATATTTGAGAGCTAGGAAGCATACCTGTAAAGTTTTTATGAGATCCATCCATAAGTTACTGAGAAATTGAGCGGACAAGAAATTTCATTTAAGGGCCATAACTCCACAAAAATCATTGAACCGTGACCAATATATCATATGCATATCTCCACTTTGTAATAAGTTCACATGTGAAGTTTAAACAAAATCCATCCTGTAGTTTAGGAGAAATAGAGTGGACAAAAAAATCAACAAACCAATCAAAAACATGGTAATGTCACGCAAAATGCCAATTTTCAACAAAGGGCCATAACTCAGTCAAAAATCACTAAACCATGACAAAAATTGGATATGCACATATTTAAGAGCTATTAAGAATACCTGTAAAGTTTTTATGAAATCCATCCATTAGTTACCGAGATATTGAGCGGACAAGAAATTTCACTCAAGGGCCAAAACTCTGTGAAAAATCATTGGACCATGACCAAAATGTGATATGCACATCTCCACTTGGTAATGAGCTCACATGTGAAGTTTGAATAAAATTGGACCTGTGGGGTTCTGGGGGGTCAAACGGTCTTCAACCTCCTTTTTCGCCAAATTTCAGGGGGGGGGGGGGGGGGGGGGGGGTCAGGCCTCCTGACACCCCATGCCCCCTGGATCCGCATGCATATCTATACATGCCATACCATGAAGGAATAAATATAACAACAGATTGTCATGGCACACAGGCCCCGACGAATGACGCAGCTTATTTGGGACATTCTTTTTGATAACCCCTTTTTTCGCCAAATTTCAGGGGGGGGGGGGGGGGTCATGACCCCCTGACCCCCCTCTGAATCCGCGCATGTAATAAATATTTCTGCCAAGTTTGCCAAGTTTGGTTGAAATTGGCCAAGTAGTTTAGGAGATGTTGTTCAAAGAAATTATTGAGAATTAGTCAAATTTTTCCTTTTCTGGTGCCACCGCAACCAGTTTTTAGTCAATTTCAATTCTTTTAGCAATTCTTAAAAAGGACCTCCTAAGGAATATTTTTGCCAAGTTTGGTTGAAATTTGCCAGGTAGTTTAGGAGAAGATGTTGTTCAAAGATAGTATGAGATTCAGTCAAATTTCTCCTTTTCTGTTGCCATAGCAACCAGAGTTTTTTATGGATATGGATTTCATTTCTTTTAGCATTTCTGAAAGGGGGTCATCTAAGGAACATTCCTGCCAAGTTTGGTTGAAATTGGCCTAATAGTTTAGGAGGAGATGTCGTTCAAAGATAGTATTGAGATTCAGTCAAATTTTTCCTTTTCTGTTGCCATGGCAACCAGAGTTTTTTATTGACTTCAATTCTTTTAGCATTTCTGAAAGGGGGTCACCTAAGGAACATTCCTGCCCAGTTTGGTTGAAATTGGCCACGTAATTTCGGAGAAGATGTCGTTCAAAGATAGTATTGAGATTCAGTCAAATTTCTCCTTTTCTGTTGCCATGGCAACCAGAGTTTTTTATGGATTTCAATTCTTTTAGCAATTCTGAAAGGGGGTCACCTAAGGAACATTCCTGCCAAGTTTGGTTGAAATTGGCCAAGCAGTTTAGGAGGAGATGTCATTTAAAGAAATTATTGATGGACGACACACAATATGCATGGACGCCGGACAAAAGGTGATCACAATAGCTCACTTGAGCACCTTGTGCTCAGGTGAGCTAAAAAGGTCAAAAACGACAATTTCATCAAATTCAAGGGCAGATTACTCAGCCACTTCTTGTCCAATAATTACACTGAAATTCAAGATCATCCAGGATCTTAATATGTTGACCTATAGGTCAAACTCCAAGGTCAATGTCACTAGATCAAAGGTCATGGTCCAAAATGAAAGGTCTTGTCGAGATGTATCTATGTATGAAATATCAAGGCTGTATCTCTAATAGTGCCTGAGATATGGTCTAGGTTAAAGTTTTTCAAGTGAAGACGGAACGGGACGGTACGGGACGCGACGCCGACACTAGGGCTGTGACATTAGCTCCCCGTACATTAAGTCCAGGCTCGCTAAAAATGTAAAATGCAATGCACTTGGAATTATCGTCTACAGCACCTGTGAATTTGAACTGATTGATTGATTGAGGTTGAACATCTCTTTCAACTATTTTGGTCATAGATGGGCAGTTGGAGAACCGAACCATGGATTCCTGTCTTTCTCATACCAATTAGTTAATGATTATAAAACCATTGAGGGGAGACAATTTATGTCTGAAAAAATATTTGGACTCTGAATTTGGACACATCTAAAAACAAGAGCTGTCCGAAGACAGCGCGCTCGACTTTCTAAGTTGCTTAGTATAAAGGGGGCATAACTCCAAATATAGTGGAGCCAGGGTCATGGGCCCTGGTAGTAAGGTAGGGTGTGATGGTGAATAAGTATTCCAAGTTTGGGTTGAATGATTGAATCCCTTTGATTGTATGGAAGTCATTGATGTTTGAAAAAACTTTAACCTTTGTTGCACCGCCGATGCCGACGCCCGGGTGACAATATAAGCTCTTATTTACTTCGAAAAGTCGAGCTAAAAATCATCTTTTAATGGGTTAACCCTTTCTCAAGTCAAAATTTGAGCATGGCAAGACTGAAAGAAGTTGCAGACTTCATTATCAATATCAAGTTCGTGAAATTTTAAGATCTAAAACGTTCATTTTTTTTTAAGGAATTTCTTCAATCTCCCAAAATGTTTTCTCCAACATAATTATTCTAATAAACGCCCAAGCGATTATGAGAAAAGTGTTTGATAGAAAAGCTGGGGGTGGGGGTTTATTAGAGGTAGGCCTATTCTAATTTTGTTCGTTAAAACATGCAAATCAAAGGTCAATTTATGGACATGATGTTAATGAAGTAAAAGTTGGAAAAGTTTTGTTACAGGGACTATAAAATACCCTTTTTGGATTAAATTCCTTCATTATAACAAATTGGCAGACAGGAAATAATATCTTTCATTGCTTTTGGAAATGATCTTTGTTTATGACTGACATTATTTTAATCTGGAATCGGGGATGGGCTTTTTTTAGGATCACCCTTTCCTGCTTAAATTGTGCTTGAAATATACTACTTATTTTCAGCTCAGCTTTGGGATGGGTGTTTATCAAAATATGGGCATTTATTAAAATAATTACAGTATTAATCACTGACAGTGGCCGATCCAGAACTTGTGCTCCAACTAACCCTCCTCTGTAGCAGGATTACTTCATTTTACATACAGAAATTTAGTCATAAGTATGTTAAACTAGGACAAGAGGCCCAAGAGGGCCTTTATTGCTCCACTGACTGCATTCAATCAATTAGCATCAAGAAAACCATATTGACCAAATTTAAGGTTGATCAGGCAAAAATGATGCCTCTAGAGTGCAAACAATGTTTCATCAGTACAATAATTCTGGCATAATTTCAGGCTGATTTGGGCAAAAAAGGGGTTGCTAGAGTGCAACAAGGTTTTTTCTAGAATTTGAAACCCAGGCAGTTGACCGAATATCAAACTCGTCCAAGATTTTTTCAAGACAATCATTCTGACCAAGTTTCAGGTTGACCAGACAAAAAATGTGGTCTCTAGTCTAGGGTGCATACAAGATTTGACCCTTTTGCCTAGAACCCAGTTGACCCAGACAAATGATCAGGCACAGGGGTCTCGCTACCAATTTTTGTTTGGGGTCAGAGGCCAGTGAAATTGGGGAAAATAGCGACGTTTTTACCTAAATTAGGAAAAACTAAAACAAGTTTGTATTCATACTGACACCCAGTTTTAGCTGCAAATATGACTGTAGTGATGTAAAATGCATTTGTACATACTCTTGTTTAAGAATCTACTCTAAAACTGTCTTCAAAATGTTTGTAAATGAAGATGGGGTCTTAACCTGGGGCATTCGTGGTCCTAATTGGGAATTTTCACCAGAGAATTGGGAAAAAAAGATACTTTTGCCATTGGGAATGGGGCCGAATAACGGCCCCAAATTTTGGCAAACGAGACCCCTGAGGCAAAAAATGTGGCCTCAAGAGTACATACAAGGTTTTTGTAAGATTTGACCCCCTGACCTCAGTTTTTGACCCCAGTTGACCCAATTTTTCAACTCATCCAAGATTTTATCCAGATAATCAATCTGACCAAATTTCAGGTTGGTAGAGTAGGAAATGTGGTCTCTAGAGTACATACAAGGTTTTTCTAAGATTTGACCATTTGACCTGGTTTGAGACCTTAGTAATCCGAGTCTTCTCTGATGTAAATACGCTCTTTGATATTTTGATTTTTCGCTATTTACATCAGAGAGCGTTGCTCTTTGAAAAAATCAAGAAGTTCGCAACAAATTGTTGCGCATCGTTCACCGTCCGATCTTAAACGCTATCGTTAAAACCCCTGATGATATCGATAAATGAACCATTTATTGTTATGGCTGCTGAAAAAATTACGACCAAAAAGTATTTCTAAAAGGTTAATAGGCAATGTTTTGCAACAACCCTCACCTGAGCAGCCTTTGTTTACCTTGACCCTCCATTCAAAACCAAAGGTCATACTCATCCAGCAGGCCGATTTGAAATGAAATTTTTGGTCAGGTATGACAAAAAATGATTTATTGATCTATACCCTACAGTGTTTTACCGAGTGATTCGTAAGGATACACAAAAACAAAGCTTCAAGTTACTTGTAACATTACCGAACTTTCCGCTGTTTTCAAAGAGCAACGCTCTCTGATGTAAATAGCGAAAAATCAAAATATCAAAGAGCGTATTTACATCAGAGAAGACTCGGATTAAGACCTTAGTAGACCCAATTTCACAATCACATCTTTTTCAGATTTATTTGGGAAAAAATCACCTCTTGTTTGATGCATTTTACCTCGAATTAAGGTCCCCTTCTCCGAAGGCTAACTTTCGAAAGAACCCAAACAAATCTAGGGAAGTTCCTTTGTTTTGGTTGTTTTACACAAATTTGACTGAATTTCAGAATGAAAATCAAATAATCAGGCTACAGAGGTGGTTCATTTGAACCCCCCCCCCCCCCCCAAAGTGAACCCCTCTGGATCGTTCCATCCACTGGAATTTGGAAATGTGCAAGTTCCAATTTCCAGTGGTTGTATGGTCAAATATATTCTATCTATCTATCTATATATACTGCCTAACTCCCCTTTCGGGTATTACTGGCAGGTGCGCGTCTGTGCTGGAATAAAAACTGTTAGTCATTGGTTAGAGTGCCAAATTTTAAAAGTATTGTGAGTGTTAGATTAAAAGAGCTGATAAAACATTTTGGTCATTCAGGGACGGCTCACTATCTGAAAAGAATCGAGACTCCTTTTGAACGCTGCAATATCAGGTTGCTGTACACTTGTTTCTGGTAGGCTGTTCCATAGTATCACTGTGTAGGGAAAAAAAGAATATTTAAAGTAGGCTGCATTTGTATGGATCTGTCTGAAAGATGCTGTGTGCATATGTCGGGTGGTCCTCACTGGTCTTTCGAGATAAGCTGGTACGGGCACTGCAACAAAATTATTATAGATTTTATAAAACATGGTGATTCTGGAAATATTGTATACCTTTAAGATTCAAAAACTAGTCAAGGATCTTGGGGAAAGAATACTAGGTGGAATAACAACAATGACACATTTTTTTAACTATTTATTTCCTTTTATTTAAAAAAAATCCCTGTTACTACCTTAAAAAGTTGTGTGCCTCCATGCTTCTGTTTTGATTGCTTGAACATACGACAGCGATTTTAGTGTCAGATTTAGACATTATCAAACAATAAAGCTATTCAAAATAAAAGGAGAATAGCTAAGACAAAGGATTTTTTTAAATGGCCGCAAATGTACAACTTTGCGGACTAACAACAGATTTTTAATGAAAACTAATTTGCTGTCGTTCTACTTCAATTCATTTTGGCCGACTTCGATTGGGACGATAGCTCGAGCCATCCGTGACGTCATACAACAGGAAGTTGTGTACTGCGCATGTCACCAAGCGAACGCCTATAGCTCGTGATGCACAAGCCAACAAAATGGCCGCGCCCATACGGTTTTACCAACAATTAAATGAGACTCATCGTTCGTTGATAAATGGCTACATTTCAATTAGAAAATAACACTATTTCCATGAATATTAACTTTCAGTCGCATTGACAAGGACATGTGAATATATTGGAATTAATTAAAGTTGTTTTGTGGTTTTTTAACCGGACTTGCAATTCGTTTCCTTCTTTGGACGCCATCTTGGAATGAAAGGGACCACGGGTGAGAGCGTGGTCCGACCATGGCTTGGTTCAAAGGTCAAATGACGTCACTATAACCCGGGCTATCGGTGTTCGATTGGAACGATGGCTGAAATAGCTTGAGCGATCGCCCCAATCGAAGTCAGCCTTTGTTATAGTAGTACGTCATTTCCGGTTTTGATTTCTTTTTTTAAAGCCGTTTTCCGAAAAACTAACGAAAAATAATGATGATGACAATGATATAGAATAAAGTGAGTGCATAAGTGTAGGAATGAACCCAATTCAAGAACTCTCTAAATTTACATAAATATATATTAATGACTTTTAAAAAAAAAAAACAGAATCAAATGTTTACCAATACCAAAAATTCCGCTTGAAAATTATTTCCGTTTAATAAAAATTCTTATTATAATCGACCGACAACCCACTCCATTATCGAAATGCAACGAGGATGGAAAGAACGAAAATGCGCTACATATTGTTTGACAAAATACTCTGATGGCATTTTCTGAAGAAAGTTTCAATAGATCTACGTGAATTTGATTTTCTATCACATTTGCTATAGGTGAGAAAGTGTTTTTGTGTGACTCGATCATTGTAAACGCTGAGACGGTCCACTTTGCTTGGATGACAATAAATTTTGTGCTAGAAATAAACTGGGTTAAATGTTATGTTTTGATAAACCGTCGGTGTTGTTATAGAATCTCCTAACTGAGGCTTGAATCAGGTCGAAGTTATGAGATTTTACTAACAAGTTACAACACCCACGATAGGTATCACACCGAAACGGCCCAAGTCTTATTTACATCATTTTGATAATCAGAGTTCTCACTCCAAAAAAATTTTGGGAGTGCATGCACTCCCTGGAGTAAAAAGTTGGGAGTGCAAAATGAAAATTGGGGGTGCACTAAAATACAAAAAAACAAGAGTTGTCCGCGGACGACGTAGCATGCCTATACGGGAGCTTGTCACAAAAAAGCTATTTTTTTAAAAGTAGGTCAAACTCCAAGGTCAAGGTCACAAGGTCAAAAGTCACGGTCCCAAATGAAAGGTCTTGGCAGGAGGTATCCATGTGTGAAATATCAAGGCTCTATCAATAATAGTGCATGAGATATAGGCCAGGTTAAAGTTTTTCAAAAGTAGGTCAAACTCCAAGGTCAAAGGTCATGGTCCCAAATGAAATGTCTTGACGAGATGTATCCATGTATGAAATATCAAGGCTGTATCTCTAATAGTGCCTGAGATATAGACCAGGTTAAAGTTTTTCAAGTGAAGACGGGACGCTGACGCCGACACTAGGGCTGTGACATTAGCTCCCCGGACATAAAGTCCCGGCTTGCTAAAAATGCTTTTTAGAAAGGCTATAATGTATTGTCCATTGTGTGGTAATGATTCAGTTAAGTAATGGCGAGTGACAGGTGTTAGAATTTCAGAGTTTTGTTGACATGAACAGAAATACCATTGCTCAAACCATTTTACCTTTTGGAACTCAGTCTTCGCGAAAGTGCCGGACCGCCGGTCAATGGCCGGCAAAACCCAGTTTGGTCCGGCATAAATTTTGGGTGATCGGTCCTGATGTCCGACGTTTCGTGAAAGATACCCATATTGACTTGAAATGCCTAATATTGAACATAGCATTAAAAAGAAGAAAAAAGTATCTGAAATCTAGCCAATTTCCTGATATTGACTAATTCATGGAGTTTCATGTCTTTTTGATGTCTGATTGATTGGTCAAAAAGTTCTCTTAAATGCTGTTTATTTACCGATGTCTACCAGTGTAAGTTGTAAACTCAGGACTGGAGCAGCATTTTGTTAACTGAGGAGTGGTACAAGTCCATGTCTACCAGTTTAGTGTAAACTATGGACTGGAAGAGCATTTTGTTAACTGAGGACTGATGAGTAGTACAATTTTGTGCAAGAAAATGGATTCGCATTTTAACTTTGTTATGGTATAGAATAGCTATGAATACATTGAATGAATAAAAATCCAGTACCAGCAGAGAGTGAAGAAAATGCTGATTCAGAGCTTCAGATTTACAGTGGGCCCGGGCCATTTGACACACTATTTGCAAATATGGCCCATCACTTTTCAACTCCAGGGGCCAAGCGGCCCAAGCTTTTACAATTTTTTTATATCACTATGTTTATTTTCATTGCTATGGCCCATCATTTCCAAAAATGACCCATCAATTTCCCTGCCATGGGTCATTTCGACCCACCACTCTTCAAATAAATCTGAAGCTCTGCTGATTATCATATTATTACATTAGATGGGGAAATAGAATCTGAAAATTATGAGCATTCTGAAAATTTTGAACAATCTGAAAATTTTGTTCTTTTTGTGATAAACATAAAACTTAAAAAGTTTTGTCACTTGGTCGTTTTCCTTGCTCTGCTTGTCCGGCCAAAATTGATTCGGTCCGGCCAAAATTTCCAAATGCCTGTCCGGATGTCAGGCAGTTTTTTCTCAATTTCGCGAAGACTGGGAACTTGCATCTAAACTCAATCAGCGAACATCATTAACACAAGTTGTCATTCCCATCCATTTTTCAGTTGCTGTTATGCTTTCAATTTGGAAAAACAATCATTCTGTTGACATTTTTGTTCCAATTATTTCTACAGCAAGCAGACAGCATGGTTTGTGACACAATAATCAAATACTTTTGAGATATGCTTTTTGATTGGTTTATTGAAGCCTATCAGCGAGTGTCTTTGAAAACAGGGTGCTCATAATAATTACTCATCATGAAAATTACATTCTGAATCAGAGGTCCCATTCACGCACATATGTGCGTAATTCACGTACAGGAAAGAAAATTCACGCACACAAATTCTGGGTAAGGGGTGCATGCACGCACTGGTTTCATAGAATGGAAATAGCTGTAAAACACATTTTTCATGAAAAGGTTTTCTGTTTGACAGGAACAAATATTTCTAAGTCAATGAAAATACATTTTGTTGCTTAAAACTGGTTAAGGGGCAATAACAGCCCCTTGATGCGTATAACTTTATTGTTTACATTCAGAATGTAATTTTCATGATGAGTAATTATTATGAGCACCCTGTTTTCAAAGACACTCGCTGATAGGCTTCAATAAACAAATCAACAAGCATATCTCAAAAGTATTTGATTATTGTGTCACAAACCATGCTGTCTGCTTGCTGTGGAAATAATTGGAACAAAAATGTCAACAGAATGATTGTTTTTCCAAACTGTAAGCATAATAGCAACTGAAAAATGGATGGGATTGACAACTTGTGTTAATGATGTTCGCTGATTGAGTTTAGATGAAAGTTCAAAAAGGTAAACTGGTTTGAGCAATGGTATTTTTGTTCATGTCAACAAAACTCTGAAATTCTAACACCTGTCACTTGCCATTACCTAACTGAATCATTACCACACAATGGAATATACATTATAGCCTTTCTAAAAACATTTTTTTTGTATTTTAGTGCACCCCCAATTTTCATTTTGCACTCCCAACTTTTTACTCCAGGGAGTGCATGCACTCCCAAAAAAATTTTTGAGTGGGAACTCTGTGAATGTTATACACATCAAGGGGCAATAACTAATCCGAGTCTTCTCTGATGTAAATACGCTCTTTGATATTTTGATTTTTCGCTATTTACATCAGAGAGCGTTGCTCTTTGAAAAAATCAAGAAGTTCGCAACAAATTGTTGCGCATCGTTCACCGTCCGATCTTGAACCCTATCGTTAAAACCCCTGATGATATCGATAAATGAACCATTTATTGTTATGGCTGCTGAAAAAATTACGACCAAAAAGTATTTCTAAAAGGTAAAAAGGCAATGTTTTGCAACAACCCTCACCTGAGCAGCCTTTGTTTACCTTGACCTTCCATTCAAAACCAAAGGTTAAATACTCATCCAGCAGGCCGATTTGAAATGAAATTTTTGGTCAGGTATGACAAAAAATGATTTATTGATCTATACCCTACAGTGTTTTACCGAGTGATTCGATATGATACACAAAAACAAAGCTTCAAGTTACTTGTAACGTTACCGAACTTTCCGCTGTTTTCAAAGAGCAACGCTCTCTGATGTAAATAGCGAAAAATCAAAATATCAAAGAGCGTATTTACATCAGAGAAGACTCGGATTAGGCAATAACATACTTACCAGTTTTAACCAACAAAATGCATTTTCATTGACTAAAAAATACTTTTTCCTGTCAAACAGAGAACCTTTTCATGACAGCCGTTTCCATTCTATGAAACCAGTGCGTGCATGCACCCTTTACCCAGAATTTGCATGCGTGAATTTTCTTTTCTGTAAGTGAATTACGCACATATGTGCGTGAATGGGACCTCTGATAATGATAGAACTAATGTACAAAATAGCACCATAAATGTTTTTAAGCAAAAGGAGAAAATGCCAGTTATCTTATATTCTACATTTCTTTTTAGCTCGCCCGGGACGATAGTCTCGGAAGAGCTATTGTCATACCCTCGGATGTCGGCATCAGCGTTGGCGTCAGCGTCCGCAAAAACTTTAACCTGGCCCATTTCTCATGCCCTGTTAGAGATACAGCCTTCATATTTCACCTGTGGGTACCTCTAACCAAGACCTTTAATTTGAGACCATGACCTTGTGACCTTGACCTTGGAGTTTGACCCACTTTTTGACCCTTTTAAAAAACTTTAACCTGGCCTATATCTCATGCCCTATTACACCTACAGCCTTCATATTTCACATGTGGATACCTCTCACCAAGACCTTTCATTTGAGACCATGACCTTTGACCTTGTGACCTTGACCTAGGAGTTTGACCTACTTTTTAAAAACTTTAACCTGGCCTAAAAAAAGTTTAACATGGCCTATATCTTATGCCATATTGCACATACAGCCTGGATATTTCACATATGGACACCTCCTACCAACAGCATTCACATTTGACCATGATCTTGGACCTCGTGACCTTGACCTTGGAGTTTGACCTTCTTTTAAAAAACTTTAACCTGGCCTGTATCTCATGTCCTTTTACACCTACAGCCTTGATATTTCACACATGGACACCTCCTACTAACACGATTTACATTTGACCATGACCTTGGGCCTTGTGACCTTGACTTTGGAGTTTGACCTACTTATAAAAAAACTTTAACCTGGCCTATATCTCATGTCCTTTACACCTACAGCCTTGATATTTCACACATGGACACCTCCTACCAACAAGATTTACATTTGACCATGACCTTGGACCTTGTGACCTTGACCTTGGCGTTTGACTTACTTTTAAAAAAAACTTTAACCTGGCCTGTATCTCATGTCTTTTTACACCTACAGCCTTGATATTTCACACAATGACACCTCCTACCAACACCGTTCTCATTTGACCATGACCTTGGACCTTGTGACCTTGACCTTGGAGTTTGACCTACTTTTAAAAAACTTTAACCTGGCCTATATCTCATGTCTTTTTACACCTACAGCCTTGATATTTCACACAATGACACCTACCAACATGGTTTTCATTTGATCATGACCTTGGACCTCGTGACCTTGGCCTTGGAATTTGACCTACTTTTAAAAAAACTTTTACCTGGCCTATGTCTCATGTCCTTTTACACCTACAGCCTTGATATTTCACACATGGACACCTTCCAACACAGTTCACATTTGACCATGACCTAGTACCTTGACCTTGGAGTTTGACCTACTTTTAAAAAACTTTAACCTGGCATATAACTTATGTCCTTTTACACCTACAGCCTTGATATTTCACACGTGAACACCTCCGTCCAACACAGTTCACATTTGACCATGACCTTGGACCGTGTGACCTTGACTTTGGAGCTTGACCTATTTGTAAAAAATATCATTTTGGGCCATGATCTTTTTACCTTGATCTAGGAAATGACTTTTCTTTGTGAAAAGCTCTCATTAGGGCGAGCTTTATTGTCCGCGGACAATTCTTCTTTTTTTGTCTCAATTTAAATTAGCAAGCATTTTTCTATTAGGTATGTCAGAACAAGGTCTTATAATTGTGGGATATGCTAAATTAAAGCAGCAGTGATAAAGTTCTGGATGATCCAGAATTCTGGATTTAGCACTCCTACAGGGTTGCCACGTCATTTCAGAATCGGAAGCATTTACACATTGAACACAGCAGTCAAAATACCTGATCTCCCACCTTATTTCAATCTTAGCAGAGCTACATCTAAGAGGGGTGATGGCTTTTCAAAATGAAATTTTTCACTTTATGCTCTTCAAATCCTGTTTTGTACACTTTGGAATCATATCATTGAGACAATTATAATGAGTATCCACAGCATTAGATTTAAGAAATAAACTTGGATCGCCTTTACCCCCCTCTTATCTATTGCTCTGTCCTAGAATAAACACTGAAGTTGTGACCTGTGTGTTTCAGTGGTGGACTGACTAGTTAACAATGATGGAGGGCGGAGTTGCAGTACCCAATATGCCACCACCAGGATTCTTACACATGCCAAGATTCCAGGTTTGTTATTAACACATAACTGATACATTTGAACAATATAGTTTTTTACATTTTTACTGACAAGCTCTTCTCAGGCATATATGCTCTGCTTTGCGAGGCTCTTGTTTTATGATAGATAAGTAAAATCACAAAAATCTTTATTTTTAAAACCAAGAAAAAACAAGTACCAAAGTTGTCCACGTTCTATGGTCTTGGATTGAAAGAGAACAGGTATATTGTTTTACTGCTCTTTGTATGTTGTCAGGTGTATGACTATCAAAACTTCTGTCAATACAGCTGTTCATTCATGCTATATTATATTAAAGATATTTAAGACTTTGGTTGATGATTCAGAAGACCTTATAAATATTTGCCAGATACCCAACTTCCAGCGACCCCGGTTTAATCCCCCTGTACACAATATGGTTCAGCCTGGTGTGAGTGTGCCAGTACCTCCTGCATCAGCTGCTGCAGCCCCAGATAGTCAGGCTGTTACCACCAGTCCTAGTACCAGCAGTGCGGGACCTAGCACAGGCAACACCATACAGATGACTGGAGCCGATCTGGCTAATATACAGTTTGATGGAAAACGCATGAGGAAAGCGGTCATTAGGAAAACAGTAGACTATAATACATCAGTAGTCAAATACTTAGAGGTATTTAATGTCTTTTATCCTTTATCAATCTGCAAAAATTAAAACAGAGATTCGACAGCTATTGCTTGTGAAACCCCAGGATGGGTTGTGTTTGGGAAAGGCTTAAATGAAGAGCATTATTATCTAAATCTACAATTTTGGATGCTTGATGTTATAATAAAGTTTTTTTTTTTTCAACACTTATCAGGACTAGCATCAGCCTCGTTGTGAATTTAATAGTATTTTGTCTTAATACAGTGAATGGAATTGTGAGCTTAACGTATGCAATCCATCATTAGCACTGAAGGGCCAGAGGCGAAATTTGAAAAGTGCCAATAATTCCTAAACTGTTTTACATTTCCATTCCAAATACAAACATAAGCATTTTGAACGGTTTAGTATTTTGAATTAATGCATACTTATGGAAATATTTGACAAAAATGTTCCAAATTACCTCCCTTGTATATGAATATAGAGTAAAATAATATTTGTAAATCATTCTCTTGAAGCATAATCTTAAAATCCGGCACGATGAATCAACTTAGGTGAAGTGTATTTACAAGTATGTGTAATTTGATGCATTTCATATGGCTAGAAAGTAGTGTTTTTAATGATGGGTCATATTTGTTAAGATGGTTTAGGAAGCATAATTCTATTAAGAGTGAAGTAGAGAGAATGAATTAAATCCAGATTTATAGCTAAATATCAACTTTTGAAATAAATGTCAGCTGCATTTGATGTTTTCTACACTATTTTCAGAATCGTGTATGGCAGAGAGATCACCGAGATGTACGAGCTGTACAGCCGGACTCGTTATACCAATTAGATGTGAGTGGACCATCAAAACATACACACTTTACAAACCAATCTAAACTAACATCTCTAACTGAAAAGCTGATGCAGACCACAAAAGCCAGTTAAAAATAGTTTTAGTTTGTGTACAATAATCTCAGAAAATATTGAGGGAAAGGGTTAGTAATGTTAAACGAATTCAAGATTTTGACATCAGTATAAGAGAATGTAATTCTTAATGTGCATCTGTTCAGTTAAAAAGAAAAAAATCGGAGCATGAGCTTGAAAAAAAATAATTATCAAACTACTCAGCTCGTTGTTAAGGATATAATGGTATTCATTTTGTATGCTAAGTTACCTGATGCATGCTTAAAAATCAGACTTCATGAAATAGTGTCTGTCTACCTGACATGTCAGGTAAAAATGATAGAGGTCTGGTAGACAAGCTACACTTTTCAGGACTGACTGACTAGTAAAAAAAAGGCAAACAAAAGAAAAGTACAATAATATTTCAGTCATTCCTTAGAAGCTAGGATATCAAACAGTACAGAATTATACAAAAACCTTATCAAAATATTAATTGACATTTTTGGAAAAGCAGATAATGCGGGGAGCAATGGACTAAACAAAAAAATAATACAGATTAAAGAGAAAGATAATGTGTTGTTAAATTGTTGGTCTTGTGAAATATCATTTGGTCTGGTAAAAGTTTGAAGTTTATCAGTCCCACTGTCCTATAAATGATGTGAGTATTTTGTAAAGTCTGACACCTCTACATTTTTTATACCCCTCAAAACAAATGTTTTACTATACCCCGGCAAAACATATGTTTTAGCGGGTATACTGGAATCAGCCTGATGTCAGTCTGTCTGTTCATCCATTGGTGTACAACATTCTTGTCTGGAGCATATCTCTGAAAGTGAAGTAGCTATGATCTTTATCTCATTAATGAGAATTGCAGTCTACAAGGAGCGTAACTCTACCTTGATTATTTTGTGAGTTATACCCTTTGTTTTCCACAAAAAACGCTTGTCTGGACAAATGTAGAGGGGTGGGGGGGATTTTTATCACCTTTAGTGATAGATTTCTAGTTTTTGATACCCTGTACAAATGAAGATTGGGAAGGAGTATGAAGATGAAACCCCCCCCCCCCCCATGAGTGAATATTGATACACCATTACTGTTTATGTACCACATGCATGAATGAGCCAGGATCTGGAAAAACGTCCCTTATAGCATTTGAGAACAACATGGTTCCAGATTAGCCTGCATATACGCGCAGTCTGAGCAGGAACCATGGTGTTCTCATTCTCCTATAGCTTCTTCATGGTCTGTAGCAACCATTTGAGAGAAACACTGGCTGGCTAAATTGCGTCAAGGCACAGACTGGTCTTGAAACCTGGCTGTCTCAAATGCTATAAGGGGCATTTTTCCAGATCCTAGCTCATATATTTTCTGTTTTTCAGATGGTGCCCCCATCACACTACAAACAGAAGCCTATGAATTGTCTAACCACCAAGTTTATGAGACAGTCCACAAATAAGTTTAGATGTCCAATCTTCTGTTTGGCTGTAAGAAATTGTCATTATGGTGACACCATGTTTAACTCTTTCCTGAATATATTTTCATTGGTCCATATTAAACGATTTTACCAAAGAGGGGGAAATGTTACTTAACAATTTGAGAGAAAATTTAATTATAAATTATTGCATAGTAATCCTTGAAGATAGAATTTCTTGTTACCTGCAGCTAACTTTGGTAACCCTTTCCCGAACGGCAAAATTTTGGGGTGATCCAATTTGAAAGCTGCTGTTGACGACAAGAGAGTGTTGTGAAAGATAAAAAGTGTACATAAAAACAACACGGACAAGATTGAGACAAAAGGTGAAACTGCTGGTTATCAGCAGTTTCTTCATTTGACTCAATCTTTTCCCACACCTTTTCTATTTGGGTCGTCAAAACCAGGTCTTGTTTTGGAAAGGGTTAAAGGTTAACTTGTAATAACAACTTGAATTATTGATGGTATATAAAAATGTTTTGAAAAATCAGCTATGAATAAGTCCATTTTTGTATGACTTTTTATGCCCCCATATCGAGAGATCGGGGGCATATTGTTTTTCTCGTGTCTGTCCGTCTGTCTGTCCGAAAACTTAACATTTTGCTTTTTCTCCAACAGTATAAGACATAAAAGACATACAAAAATTTGCTTTGTAACTTCCTTTCAATGATATCTATCTTTTCCATGCAATATGCTGCAATATATTTTAAGGACCTTTTCATTTTTTGGAAAGAGTTAAGTAAAAAAACTATTTTATTTTGACAGTGGACTCCAGAAGGTAGAAGATTAGTGACAGGGGCCTCAAGTGGGGAGTTCACACTGTGGAATGGCTTAACTTTCAGTTTTGAGACTATTTTACAAGTGAGTAGCCAGCATGATAAAGTATGTAACCTGGGCCTCTATCTATATATAGGCACCAGCCTACTTACTAACTATTTTATGGCCATGATTTTGTGTAAGAAGACATCTGATTGCACACGAAATCAGATTTGGACAATCAGGTTTGCAGTTACAAGTACACTGTGTATAATCACGTGACATATAATTTCCGATAATCTTCAAAAACTTTGTCAATATTTAACCAATTTGAATTCGGTTTGAAGCAGAGAAGGCGGAAAAATGTCAGGAATAACATGGTGGTGGTAGATTTTTAAAAAATCAACTGATAAAAAGTTATTGAAGATAAACCAAAATTTGGTTTATCTTCAATAACTTTTTTATCAGTCGATTTTTCAAAAATCAACCACGTCCATCTAACACATGACGTCTGTCCACACTCTCTGTTTCAAATCGAATTCAAATCGGTCCCGTATTAACAAAGTTATTGAAGATTTTCGGTAATTATTGCATGACGTGATTATCCACGTGAAGTAATAAATGCGAAACATGATCATACCTTTGATAGTAAGATGGGGCCCAGGACTCCATATATCTGATAAATCTGGACCAAATTTTGAATTTTCAAACTGTATCACCAAAACAAAAACAGAGACAGAAAGTTTGAATTCTTAATCAAAATTAATTATGATTTTAGGGGTTTTACAAAATTAATTATTCTGATGATTTTAAGGGTTTCACAAGTCAATGTAAATTATGGACAATTTCAATATCTACATGTGACCAAGTGGAACCGCATACTCAACATTCCGATTAAAACCAAATTTTTCAGATGATTCATCTTATTTCATACAGTAACATCTGACAGTCACTGACTACACGTCATCTTCAATGACACAGTAGATGTCATCAGGGGTAGTTTTCGTTTTTAGCTCACCTGAGCACGAAGTGCTCATGGGGAGCTATTGTGGTCACTCACCGTCCGTCCGTCTGTCCGTTCACATTTCTTTAAAACATCTCCTAAACCATTTAGTCAATTTCAACCAAACTTGGCAGGAATGTTCCTTGGGTGACCCTTTTCAAAACTTTTTCGTGAATTTTTGATTCGTCAAAAAATGTGGGAGTGGCTTATTGGACTTAGAGAAATCCTAAGAAAATTCTTAAAAAATCAACCATTGGCCCAATTTGAACCAAACTTGGCAGAAATGTTCCTTAAGTGACTCTCTTCAAAATTTGTTCGTGAATTTTTGATTCGTCAGGAAAAGTGGGCGTGGCAGGGCGTGACTTATTGGACTTAGAGAAATCCTAAGAAAATTCTTTAAAAATCAACCATTGGCCCAATTTGAACTTAACTTGGCAGAAATGTTCCTTGGGTTACCCTTTTCAAAACTTGTTCGCAAATTTTTGATTCGTCAAAAAAAGTGGGCGTGGCAGGGTGTGGCTTATCGGACGTAGAGGAATCCTAAGAAAATTCTTTAAAAATCAACCAGTGGCCCAATTTGAACCAAACTTGGCAGAAATGTTCCTTAAGTGACTCTCTTCAAAATTTGTCCGTGAATTTTTGATTTGTCAGGAAAAGTGGGCGTGGCAGGGCGTGACTTATTGGACTTAGAGAAATTCTAAGAAAATTCCTTAAAATTCAACCATTTGGCCAATTTTGACCAAACTTGGCAGAAATGTTCCTTGGGTGACCCTTTTTAAAATTTGTTCGCGAATTTTTGATTCGTCAAAAAATGTGGGCATGGCAGGGCGTGGCTTATCGGACTTAAAGAAATCCCAAGAAAATTCTTTAAAAATCAACCATTGGCCCAATTTGAACCAAACTTGGCAGAAATGTTCCTTGGGTGACTCTCTTCAAATTTTTTTTGTGAATTTTTGATTCGTCAGGAAAAGTGGGCGTGGCAGGGCATGACTTATTGGACTTAGAGAAATTCTATGAAAATTCCTTAAAAATCAACCATTTGCCCAATTTGAACCAAACTTGGCAGAAATGTTCCTTTGGTGACTCTCTTAAAAATTGTTTGCGAATTTTTGATTCGTCAGAAAAAGTGGGCGTGGCTTCTCAGGCTTAGAGAAATTCTAAGAAAATTCCTTAAAAATCAACCATAAGCCCAATAGTCAGGGCACGAATTTAGAAAAGTTATCACATAAAGGCATTGTGTGAAGAAAAGGGTTTGAGATTGGTTCTAGGGGTATTTTGGTATGCTGAATCCGAAAAACAATGTTGCCAAGCTGAAAAATGGCTTCTTCATCATCTAATTTGCATATTTTCAAAATGGCCGCCAAAACCTCAATTATGCAATAATTATGTTGTTATGTATCATTTTTTCGTCATGTTTTGATCTAAATATCGCAAATTTCATGTTAACAGACTAAAACTAAATGGTTTACCACTTGAATGAGGAAAAGAAATGGCTCTTTCACCATCTAATTTGCATATTTTCAAAATGGCCGCCAAAACATAAAATCTGCTATGTAGTATCAAAGTTTTGGGCACAATCTTAACCGTATTGTTGAGATATTTTGCTATCAATTGTTTAAAACTAACGAGTAATTAATTTCAAAAGTAAATATAATCACGTTGACACTAATTTTAATAATCTTTTACCGTACTACTGGCAATAAACCCCTTTTAGACATACAGAATATCACTTTCAAGTTTCAAGTTTTTGGCATAATCTTAACCAAATTGTTGAGATGTTTTGCCATAAATTGTTTTAAACTGATGAGAAAATAGTTTCAAAAGTAAATAGAACCACGCTGACACTATTTTTATCATCGTTTACCGTATTACTGACAATAAAACATTTTAAACATACAGAATTTCACTTTCACATTAAATTTATTTATCTTTTTTTGTAATTATTATTTTTTTGTTTTTTAAAAAAGCGCCGTTAAAACACATAACTTTTACCAACAATACCAATTTAGACATTTACATATATATATATTGATTTTAACAAACTTGGACATATTAGATTTAGCCTTCATAAAATAATTTGGTTCATTTTCAAAATAATGCTAAGCTAAAATATTTCAACATGTCTTTGGAACTTATTGCTAGATCGAAATGAGGTCCGGAAAAAATATCATCTGAATTCATTTATACCAGAATTGATTTGATAACAGAAAATGTCATAAGAGCTTAACACCGTATTTATTCCAATAAAACCGATAACACACCCTATATACGGGATTTAAATTGAGTTACATGCCAAAGAACGTGAATGTGTCCAATTTTCAAATATAAAATTTTCGTAAAATCATACGTTTAGTGCAAGCGCATTACGATCCTGTACAAAATGAATGTTCTCGCTGGTGATTAGACATTTCCCGTCTACTTAAACGGTCCATGCTAGATATTTCAGGCATCAGAACAACATGGGGACAATTAGAGTTTACTAAGTGGTATGTACATCATATTTTCTGGGCAGAAAAAGGATTATGTCGTCAGTACCAAGGTTTTCATCAATGATTAGTTTCTTATGCTTTTAATGAGAAACTAACAATGGGGTAGGTAAAGTTAGATACAAACTTGATATAGAAGAACTAAATGAATTTGATGCAATTTTTCATGATACAGTAAGTATCTTCTACCCATACTGGTTGGCCAATCCATATGATATTTCTTACCTGCTTTTATGTTTGACATACTAGCATGGCCCCTCTTAGAACATCGAAAAGTTGTCTACAAACATGCATGAAAAAATGACGACTACACTGATCTAAAGAAGTATTAAAAAGAAACATTTGAATAGAAGATGTAAGTCAGCTGTCTTTATCAGAAATAATGTAAGCGTTGTGAACAAACACAACGTTTTTGATACATGTAGATAGGTTGGTTACTGTATTTTTTAGAATGCAAAAAGCGCATCTTAAAACCGACTACATTTAAATGACATTTTACAAATATTGGGTCAGCAACGAAGTGCAGCATTATCAAAGACATTAAACAAAATATTTGTATTCGGTATGATAACAAAATTTATCATATGAAACATGCGTAACACTCGTTTCCAAAAAAAGGTTATTACAATGATTCTTTCCATGAAACATATCTGATTTTTCAGCAATTCAATTTTTAATAAGTATACATACAAAGACAATGAACTTTCGTAACAGATGGATCTGGATATTGAGACCTAGTGTTCCTTTTTGAGATTTTTCATACATGAGAACCGATGGAATTGATGTAAACATCTGCAGAGCATGGGTTAATACTTGAACATAAGCTTCAGATTGTATTCTTCAAACATAATTATATGACAAAGCGAATTTGAAATATCAGAAATTGATTCCTTCATGTCAATAATAATGCAGCTATTAATGTCTCTGTGCAGTATCAGGCGAAAAAAAACCATCATAATCATTTCCTTCTTACTTGCCTCTCAGGTACTGTGTGAAGAAATGTTGAGCGTTGTTCAAGACGCCAATGCCTCTGTCTAGGCTATTCTTATTAATGTCCTGGTATGGCGTCCATATTGGAACCTTCATTTTAAACTTGTGTGAACTTTGAACGCATGGGGGTATACACCTAGAAATCCATATTTTACATTTATGACAATTTATGACAAACGATATGGCCCTTGTCATGAGCACAGCTAAAAGGGATTTTATACAAATGTAAGTGCACAACCAATGAAAGGAGCTCTCGATGAAACTGTCAATACTTTACACATTATCATTGAATAGATGAAATAGTTCTAACATTTTCGGATAAAGCTGCGCAATAGTTCAATAAATAACAACAGAGACTATCTATCCAGGGCTTGTGGGTTCAAACCCATGTGTGTCAAAATGCTTTCTCAGGTATTACAAAAAGTATGTAACCAAAGGATGAATCGCCTACATATAATCTACATGTACGTGTGATAAGCAGCTATTGACTTTGGATGTTGTACTTGTTCGAAACATGTCAGGAACATGATGAATATATGCATCAGTCACTGTGATGTTACTGACAATTTAACTCCATTCAATCATTAAAGTTTATGTAACATGTATTTGTTGACTAGAAAATCTGTATTATGTAGTATATTAGTCACTATATCCAGTTTCTAGTAACGGGTATTATCTATATCATATAGTTAGATCAATAAGTTGCCTCTTTGAAATAGTGTCAAAATAAACAAATAATTTTTCTTCTGAAAAAATTAAGTTCAACATACTACAGTGAATTAGGTTTGCCACACTCAACCAATTTTGCAATCTAACAAAATTTGGAAATCTAAGATAATTGTAATTTTAATATTGTCCAATGCCTAAGTTGGTTACCTGTTTAATATGTGTTCAAGTTCAAATAATCATACACAATTTAATTTCTAAGGGTACCAAAATGTAAATTAAAACAATTTTTAGTACCTATATCTTCAACAGTTTAGAATCATGAGTGTATATGAAAGTGCAAAAAATGGAATTTCCCACAAAATGGAATTTCCCACACTACACTATCCTTTATCAGAATGAATACGATAAACTTTTTTCCAAAAGTTTTGGACATTGATTTATATTTCTAAGAATTTATTGTGGATATTTTGGCAACAAGTTTAACTATATCATGATTTCAATATAGTGGCTAGGATGTACCATTATTTTGGCAAAATCACTCGAACAATAATTTACATGGTTTTTGAATTGGTGTATTTGAGGTAGATCTATGTTAAAAGCATTAATATATGGTCAAAGGGCAGATGTGCTCAAATGTGTGTTCTTTATCATATCTCCATTCGAAACTTTACATTTAATGCATAACATTTTCAAAATAGTACATTTTTACTGCATTTCACACAGGAAAATATAATGTAGATAAATGTTATTGTTTCAATGGGGGTTTATTGCCATTTATACGGTAATTTTCAAAAACGAATATAATTTTCTTTCTCAATTACCTATTTCATCATTTAGATTTAGTCTGTTTACAAGAAATTTGCGATATTCAGAAAAAAAGATGTCGAAAAAATGATAAATAACAGCATTATTATTGCATATTTGAGGTTTTGGCGGCCATTTTGAAAATATGCAAATTAGATGATGAAGGAGCCATTTTTCAGCTTGGCAACATTGTTTTTCGGACTCAGCATACCCAAATACCCCTAGAATCGTTTTCAAACCCTTTTCTTCACAAAATGCCTATACCTTAAAAACTAAGCGACTTTTTCAGAATTTTGTCCTGACTACAATTTGAACAGAACTTTGCAGTAATGTTCCCTTGGTGACTCTTTTCAAAACTTGTTCGCAAATTTTTGATTCGTCAGAAAAAGTGGGCGTGGCAGGACATGTCTTATCTGACTTAGAGAAATCCTAAGAAAATTCTTCAAAAATCAACCGTTGGCCCAATTTGAACCAAACTTTACAGAAATCTTCTTTGTCAGATTAAGCAGGCGTGGCAGGGCGTGGCTTATCGAAGTTAGAGACACCGTAAGAAAATTCTTTAATAAAAAACACAATGGGCCAATTTGAACGAAATATAGCAAGAATTTTCCTTGAGTGACTCTTTTAAAAATGCGTACACAAATTTTCTTAGTCGTCTAAAAATGTGGGTTTGGCAGGGCAGGGTTATCGGACTTAAAGAAATCATAAGAAAACTCGTTAAAAATCAAGCATCGGGCCAATTTGAACCAAACTTGGCAACAATGTTCCTTGAGTGACCCTTTTCAAAATTTGTTCATTAATTTTTGATTTGTAAAAAAAGTGGGCGTGTCACAAACTTCTTTCAGGTGAGCGATATAGGGCCATTCTGGCCCTCTTGTTAATTACCTTCAGAACTGTGTTATATTTATTTGAATTGTCAGAGGAAAAGGTCATTGAAGATGACCCCTAACTGGTGCCTAACAGATCATGTAAATGTGAATAGCGACAACACCAGTTTAATTACAGTACCTACTCATTTACTGTCTGTGGCTTACTGTGAATTTTTTGTTTCTCCAAAACGCTGCCATAATCTGGAGGGTTGATAGATGTTTAATATACTTCCCAAAAATACTGTTTTGATGTTCCAAATAGACAAAAAAAACTTTGAAAAATATAGAAAAAGATTGAAATGTTGTAATCATCATTTTCCTCTTTTCAGTCTTTTGTCTCAAGATTTTCTCTGCTTATATATATTATACATAAATCCTATCTTGATATCCATTTAGTCGTCGTCAGCAGCTCTCAAATTGGAAGTCAAAATGTTAGCCATATTGAAAAGGGTTAACTTGCCTCACTATTGATTGTAGGCACATGAGACGTCTGTACGAGCGATGGTGTGGAGTCACAATGACCAGTGGATGATCACGGCGGACCACGCAGGCTTTATCAAGTACTGGCAGTCCAACATGAACAACGTGAAGATGTACCAGGGACATAAAGAGGCCATCCGCGGCATCAGGTGGGATACAGCGCCCTCTAGTGGTGACACTGACTCTCCCCGTCATGTTGGCAGTTATCATGGTTGTATGACCAAACTCTACATAATCATGGTTGGTTGGCTAGTCACCTGCTGTCTAAATTTGGACATTGTCTTGTCATACACAACGGAATTGTGTTTACAAATTTCTACAGAATCTTTTCTATTTGACAAAGAATATGCATTCTTTTATATCAAGAGTTCATACATTGAATTCAGTAAACAAGTATAACAAAAGGTGACGTGAAACCAATATTGAAGATGTAGAGATGTGTTTATATAGTTAGTTTGTGGTAAACTTCAACAAAACTACATTCAGTATGTGCTGATTTAAATGAAAAAACAAATATTTTATGAAAATAGTCATATTGTATGGAGCATCTGAAATAAAAGAAAAAACATGTTTGAGTAATGCATTTTAAATGAGCAAATGAAGCTACAAAAGATGAATATAGGTTTGTTGTATTTTACCACTTGCTGCTTTACTCTTGGCTCTATGTCAGGTTTTGAATGTTTACCCCATTGCCATAAAGGCACCTTGTCCCCTGGCCCAGAATTTTGTGTACAATGAAGAAAAATAAACAACTGTATCTTTATTGTACACAATTGTTTAAGACAATACATTATTTAAAAATTATTCTAGATTTGTTAACTTAATTTATTTGAATATTTATCTTTGTTACAATAAAGATTTGAAAAGCCATAAAGGCCGAATGCAATGATAATTTGATAAATTTATTTGAATATTTATCTTTGTTACAATAAAGATTTTAAAAGCCATAAAGGCCAAATGCAATGATAGTTTGATAAATTATTGAAATATTTTGATGCCATAAAGGTGTTTGTGATAAGAATAAAGATTGAAAAGCCATAAAGGCCAAAAATTTGACATTACAAAACAGTTTTCTGTTTTTTCTCCCAGGAGAAACCCTATTTAGTGTTCCCTAGTACTGAATTAATGAAATACGGACGAATCTTCTCCAATCTAATGATGTTTTTCTTTCATAAATACAAGTTAATCATATACTGCGGATAAAAGATGGAAACTCTCCTGTTCTGTAAAGAATCCACCATTGTTTTCCCATCATGGAGCGCTGGTTTATAGATTTTCTCTTTTAAGAAAAAGACATCTGGATACTTCATTTCATAAAAATGGATACAATGTTTTGAAAATACATTACATTTTCATCTTCATAATTACATCTCATCAGAAAACTTTTTATTTCTACTTCAATAATTAGGAGGAAATACAATCATGTAAATGTAATTATCATGGAAATAACTCATACAAGTGACTTGTGATTTAATATCATAGACAAGTATCTCCCTATGGATATATATGAAAAATGATTTATGTCTCATCAAAAGAGCTAAACTAGTGTACTGGAGTTGAGATTGCTTGTAATATCTACTTGTGTACTGTCGGCTTTTTCTTTTGCATGGAACATATAGAGGATAATCGCTTGTTTCAGTGTAAGATCAATTTATATTTCATTGAGTGAACAACAAAAGCTTTATTTTCACGAGTGGTGAAGCCATGAGTGAAAATGTAGCTTTCGTTGTTCACGAAATGAAATATAAATCGATCTTACAAGAAAAACAAACGATTATTCTATTTCTTTAATGCAAAAATTAGACAAAATACAAAAATTTAATGACAGAATTTCTTAAAGGGCGTCATTTTACACGTGACTGCTATGCAAGGCTTATGATGACGTCACTTATTTGGTCCGGCTAACATAACGTCGGATAGGGTTTAATGAACGAAAGCGGGGCACAAGTTTTTAGCTCCACTGGCCTTTCAGGCCAGCGGGCTATTGTCATGGCGGTGTGTCCGTCGTGCGTCCGTCCGTCCGTGCGTGCGTCCGTAAACTTTTTCTTTAAAAATCTTCTTCTCAAAAACTACTGGATGGATTTCAACCAAACTTCACAGGAATGATCCTTGGGTGACCCTCTCTCAGATTCCTTCAAAGAATATGGATTGAACCAGAATAACCTGAGTTATCTGCCCTTGAATGTCAAAAATATCAGGTTTTGACTTAAGTTTTCTTCTAAAATCTACAAATACTGAACAATCAAGACAAAACTTTGGCAGAATGATGCTGACTACAAGATCTTACCTTGGTAAAATTTTCAGCTTGATCTGAATTTTACGTCATGAGTTATGTGCCCTTGAAATTGACAGAATTGCCATTTTCGGCTGTATTTTGACTTTGTTTTCACTCTAGCAACTACAAGTATTTACTAAACAAGACAAAACTTTTATAGAATGATGCTGACTATAAGATCTTGCCTTGGTAAAATTTTCAGCTTGATCTGAATTTTATAGCATAAGTTATGTGCCCTTGAAATTGCCAAAAATTGCTATTTTCAGCTCTATTTTGCTAGTTTTGACTTTATTTTTACTCTAAAATCTACAAATACTGACCAATCAAGACAAAACTTGGACAGAATATATTTAAGCATTATATGCTGCCTGGGTGTAATTTTCAGCTTGATTGGAATCTTACATCATGAGTTATGTGCCCTTGAATTTGACAAAATTGTCATTTTCGACTTTGTTTTCACTCTAACAACCACAAATGTTAACCAATCAAGATGATACTTGGAACGAATCTTGTTGACAACAATATCTTGCTTATGTGTAATTTTCAACATGATCACACTGTTACAATCTGAGTTATGTGCCCTTGAAATTGACAAAATTTCAGTTTTCAACACTTTTTCCACTCTTGAAGCCACGAATATTGACTAATATAGACAAAATTTGAACAGAATGATAGTGACCATAATATCTTGCATGTGTTTAATTTTCGATTTGATTTTAAATATTCATACTGAATTATGTGTCCTTGAATTTGGCAAAATCACAGTTTAACATTTTATTATCGCTCTAACATCCCTAAAATATTAACCCTTATCATGCTACCCCATTCGCCACCGCTAAGCGCGACTAGGTCGCGCTAGAGGGGTTCCCCAGATTTGAGCCTCGTATTTACGAACTGATGACGTTTTATGCAAGTTTTGAGCTATATTTAGTAGGACACTCTCAGTGAAGGTCAATTCTGTAAAAATATCAGCCAACCAAAAGTGTTTGACGTCCTAATGATGCATTTAATATTCATAAGTGAAATTTGGAAAACCCTAATCCAAAATGGCGGCGCTCAGATGGCCAACATGTTGATGAAGTTTGTGTGAATTTTTGATGATAGTGACTTTAAAGCGGAAAGTGACTTTAGTAGTGATGGTTAGAAATATATTTGGAACAAAATATTGTAGATTTGGACTTTGTGTGTTAAATACCGATGGAATAATCGCCCCGATAGCGAAACATACCAACTGTCACTTTTAGTGGGTCAGGCTTGATTAACAACGGATTTGTTATGATGCAATTTAAGTGGGTCAAAGTAAACCAACAACATGGAATTCTCGATGATCCTACATGGTATGTAGTCTTCTTTCTAAAACATATGGTTTATGGGGCTAAAATGCCTCATAAATTCAATTTATAGTGTCGGAATAGGTGCACCCCATTTATACGCTGTGCACAGTGAATTAATTCAGTGGTACGGAGGTGTACTAGTCAAAATTAATTCAGCATGATAAGGGTTAATCAATCATTTACTTTCTTTTTGCATTGACCACATGATTGCTGCTTTTGACTTTGCTTTTGCTGTAAGAACCACAAGTATTCAAAAATCTAGTTAAAACTTGGATTTAATATAAAAAAAAGAAATTCAGGCCTGTGGAGCGATTCAAGACCTTCAGGTCTTTCTAGTTGATAATTTCACTGGATAGGCGGTGAGTTTATCAAAATGATAATCTACCGTTATTTCCCGATAATCCACCGAAAAGCATTAAAGAAATATCAGAATCGGTCTGTTTCAGTGAAAACAACTACCCCATATTACAGTATTACACTACTCCCTAGATATTAACTGCTCATGTGTACTGTAGCTGTCCCAGTCTGTTAGTTGTGTTGTCTCTAAGAATTCAATCTATAATATTCTCTTCAAAATTGGCTCTTGACTGAACCACTGTACATAAGATATCAATGTACTTGTATTTAGATAGGCTGGACACAATTTAATTGAATTCCAAATTATTATCATATGCTAGAATATTATGGGGAAGAAAGATGTCGAGAGAAGATTTAGCTCACATTTTCTACCGTAACAGCAAAGCAACTGTCCCAAGTTCCAAAGAAATGACTTTAAAATGAGGTCCCGTCTCCATATGACCTTAGCTGTTGAGTGGGACGTAATGCTCCAATCCAATGATTCCAATCCAAAGAAATGTTCCAACTTACTTCTTACCAACAATATGAAAGTTGCTTTTACAAAATGCTTGTTTAACCTTTTCCTGAAAAGGCCTGATTTTGACGTCCCTGAAGGAGAGATTGTCAGAAAACATTTAATGAAACGCTGATAATCAGACTTTTCTCCTTTGCCTAAATTTGTATTGTGCTAAATTATACACAAAGACAAAGGCTAGATTAATTTATATTTATTTTGTTGTCTGTGTCAGCTTTCAATTTGTCCACCATAAAATTTTGTCGTTTTGGAAACAGTTGATTATGGACAAAATTAAGGACAAAATTAATTATCAAACTAAAGCTCTTTTCACAAAACTATCTTATTGTAACAGACCAAATCTAAATAGAAAATTAAAATATAATCCTTTGTCGTACAATTTGTTGTTTCAACATCCCTAACAAAATAAGATGAAAACAGGGAAATGTAAATGCCACTTCAATTTTTCCAATTCTGTACTTTCAAAATTCAGTCTTAACCGTGACCTTTTCAGCAGAAGCCTTTTAATTTTTACTTTCCTGGAAAAAAAATATTTAGGAAGGGATCAAGCTTTTGATCATAATATGCATCCTCCTCAAAATATCTATTTAAGGTCACAAATTTTAGGGTAATTATCCTTTCTCAAGCAGCAAATTTTTCGGTGTTCCAACTTGAAAAGTATTGCAGACATCAAAGTAATTGATGTTGGAAGTACATGTAGAAACTGTTTATGTTATTATTTCTTAAAGTAATTAGCATATTGAAGGAAAAGGGAAAAATGCTGCTTATTGGCAATATCGTTTCTCAATGTTTTCACAAACCATTTCTTCTGGGGACGTAGGCCATGGCCATAGCAAAGTTGGTAGCGCATCTGCCTCTCATTCGAGAGGTCCCGGTTTCGATACTCGGCTGCGATAAATACCCTTACTGACAAAAATGTCACCCATCAATGGTTTGATATAGTGAACCTATGTGGGGGAGTAGCTGGAGGCTCGGTAAGGGTGTTGTGGTAGTACTGGTATGAGAAACGACAGGAATCCATGGTTAGGTGCTACAGCCGCCACAATATGACCTTAGTAGTTGAAAACGGCGTAAAACTCCAATAAACCAAACCAATCTTCTTGGGACGTCAAAATAATGGCCTTGTGTGGGAAAGGATTCCTAAAAGGCTATTTTAGATGTTTTTCAAAAAGTTATGATCTTTATTGCTGCAATCATTTCATTATGAAGATCTGTTTTGTTCTCTCTTGCAGCTTTCTAATTGGAACTGTCAAAATTGTTTTGGGAATGGGTTAATGTGAGCTTTTGTATGCATAACTCCTTGTTATTTGGGTTGATAAATATACAGGGATGTTTTACTGTGAAATTCTTCACATTCTCATCAGGTTCATGAATTCTTTTAACCCTTCCCCAAACAACGCAATTTTAGAGTGGTCCAATTTGAAAGTTACTGCAGACGACATAATGGACATTGAAAAAGACTGGATTTGTGTACAGTATAGCTAAGAAAATATTGAGGCAAAAGGAGAAACTGCTGGTTATCAGCAGTTTCTTCTTTTTGTCTCAATGTTTTCCCAAGACATTTCTACTAGGGACGTCAAAACCAGGTCTTGTTTGGGAAAGGGTTAAATACAGTCATGTCTTTCATATTTATCATTTCAAGGTCGAGCCTTCGTAGCTCAGTCGGTAACATCAGACTATCAATTCAGGGGTTCTTGGTTCGAATCTTGACTAGGCCAATATCCATTCTCACATTTGACAAGTCGCTTGTTTCTCTTCAATGGGTGTGACCCATCTATGTGAGAGAGCAGCTGGGGGCTTGATTTGGTCGGATATTGTAGTAGTACTGGTGAGAGAAATGCCAGAAATCAATGGTAAGGTGCTCCAGCCACCGCAATATTACCATTGTAGTCGAAAGAGGCGTTAAACCACAATCAATCAATATTTGTTACAAAATATATGAAATTCAGACTTTTTATGTGCCCTACACAGTTAGGGTATTGTAAGTTATAGGACATATGTATTAAGTTATGATGAGGCTTGCACCACGCCCATTGATTGATTAAAGACTATTGGCCCATTAACAACCACAAGCGAGGCTAGTGCAACATATTATCCCTCTCTCAAATGACAACATTTTGGGTTCTCTTATTTAGGTACTACAAACGATAAAGTGGATGTAGATAAAATTTGGATTTGTGTTTTATAAAGCTAAAAAATATTGATGCAAAAGGAGAAAATGTTGATTATCAGCATTTTCTTCTTTTGTCTCGATGTTTCCAAAGCTTGGGGGAGCATCAAAATTAGGTTTAGTTTGGGAAAGGGTTAAGGGGGAATGCTCCAGTTTTTCGGAACACGCGGTCTTTACTGCAGTAAATTAAATGTTTCGTACCAATATGTTTCGCTACCATATTTTTAATAATATAACACATTATTCCAATTTACCATTTTCGACGGTAAAAGTGTATTTATTATGCGAAACTGATTTCCCCAAGATGGAAATCGATTATTTAGAGCAAGACAGTCGTAAGTGTGTATGCAGTTACCACTGTTTTGCGTCATTTTATTCATGTGTAGCTGATAAAAATGGCTGTAATTCTCTAATAAGTACGCTGACCTATATATTTTCTTTTTGAATTATTACCAGGACATGTTGCTTAATACAACAAGGGAGTTTTATCAAATTCTATTATGTAGAACTTGAAATATTTCCAAAAATATGCAAATTTTGACATAAAAAACTCCAGCTTCGTTGATCTAACCGAACACGTGAACATGCTGTTTTATACATTTACGCGTTTATATTAGCACATATTTTGGGTTTTCTGTTCTTATAAATGTAAGACATTACTTTAAATCCGTTTTCGGGACTAAACAATGAATATACAGCATTTTATTAGCATTTTAGTGACCTTGGACAGGTGCAAGAAATTGTGCATTTTTTCGATGTAGGGGTATGTTATACGAATGCCTATAAAATTCAAACAAGATCGCTGACCATCCATTTTTATTTTATTTTTCAATTGGTAATAACATGTAATTTCAGCATACAAAATATAAATAAATTCTATTATTGGGAAAAAAATTAGGAAACTGGAGCATTCCCCCTTAAGTGATTATAGGCATTTTGTTCTAAATACTGAAGTCTGCTGTGATGTTACCCTGTCTATTATGACATAGGCATGTTGCTTTATGATATATTTTTATGCCCCTGTATCGAGAGATCGGGGGCATATTGTTTTATTATATGTTTATATTTTGTACATGTAACAAAGAAGTTTATTTTCAGAATAAAGATCACAGAAATTTAATTCAATCTCTGTTATATTTTCTCTACCAATACAGTCTATGCCCCACAGACTCAAAATTTGCTTCATGCTCGGACGATGGTACTGTTAGAGTTTGGGATTTTATGCGCTGTTATGAGGAAAAAATCCTGCGAGGTACGATTTGTTCTATCACAGAAGTCACAAATATGACTATATGATTATACAGCAGAGCTTCTGCTAGTTTGACAAAGCTCCGAAATGTGCTCAGATGAAGGTGCTAAATATGGTGAAAGACATGACCGAAACAAAATGTTGAGAGAGGCTGTAGCATTTCTGCTTGATTATAAATGGTTGGATGGGAAAGTATATGAACCCTTTCCCAGACCTAAAATTGACTATCCATTACCGAAAGCTGCTGCAGATCATAAAGTGAATGTAACTTCAAATAGAATTTCTGAATAATATGGCACAGAAAATATGGAAACAAAAAGCAGAAATGCTGGTTATCAGCTCTTTCTTTTGCCTCAATGTTTTCAAAAGCCTTTTCTATATTGTACGTCAAAACCAGGTCTTGTTGGGGGAAAGGGTTCAGAGGTTATTGATAAGTTATTGTGAGTGCAAATAATTTTGTATACACTTGCAAGAACTTTGAATTTAACCATAAATATTACTTTACTCTCCTAAACAATGCCTGGTTAGGATGTCAATTATGGAAGGATTGAGAAAAAAAAGAAAATGTTGAAAAACAACTTTTTATCCTGTTTTCTCAATACTATCCATGTAACAACATATAAATCCATATAATGTGTGAGTTGATTTTGTTGTCTGCATTCCCTTTCATACTGGATGTCTTAAATTTTGACTTATAAGAAATGATCAATTGAAGAAAAACCCAACACAGTCATGTTGGAGTTGATTCTTAATTGACACCAAAACAAATTCAGCACCTACATCAAGCATAATTAGAATTAGACTTGTCAAACTTGCACTATTATAGCTACCTCCAGCACACATCGTTATATAGTCCAGTCATAATAGTATGGAAAATGTTTACAACCTTTACATATAATAGATGTAAACAAAGGAAAAACGTTTTTAATAAAATTTTGCATATGTTTGTTCGAATCTTGCAGTTGTGAGACACCTGCAAGATTTGAACCATCATAAGCAAAATTACTGTGGTTTGGAGTTACATATTGTTCGTTTACTTGTGTTAATTTTGTAAACATGCTACATAATATTTTGCCCAGAGGAAGTGTAGCTCTGTGATCACAAAGTGTCCGGTATTGTTAGTCAGCCATGCCAGAATTACTACCGATACCTATAGTGAAATATGCTAGCTGTGACTAAACTCCTTGTTGTCTAAAATTTTGAAATGGAACTGCTAATAGAAACCGTGCAACTTTGTATGTTATAGCATGGAAAGTATTTAGAGAAGAAGCCAAATGCTGGATTTCAACATTTTCTTTTCTCGATGTTTTTCAATTCCTTTTGAAAAGGGGCACAATTACCAGGCATTTCATAGGGGCGGTCTTAAAGTTTTGCTTTTTCATACCTATACAACTGTTTTGATGGAAAAAACGACAAACTTAGAAGCTTAACCCTTTGTCAAATGGCAAGATTTGAGGTTGGAGTTACAGACAAGAAATTGATAGATGTCAGAAGTGGAAAATGTGTATGCTGTTTCATAGGAAATATTGAGACAAAACTCAACATCAATGTCGACCAATACATCTATTCAGCTAATTGTCATTATGACATCTGTAAGTTTGATAGTAAATAAAAATTTCCATCAATGTAATCTCGACATTTATTTTGACTACTCAGGGAAAAAAAAGGTTTGAAAGAAAGTACAGCAATCATTAAACAATTTCAAAGTTCATCTTTAAAAATGTGGTCTGTACAGATTCATTCAAACATACTAAAAATAAAACAACACGATGGTATCAGCTCAGTATAAGTTTGAGAAAAATATTCTTATAATCATGCACCATGGCGATAGTGCATTTGGTGTTGTGTCAGACTCTCAATAATGGAGTGCCAGGTTCGACCTCCAGCTGCAGTGAATTCAATATCCTTTCCCACATTTGTTTCCCACCAATGAGTGTATAATGGTAAACCTAAGTGGGATGAGCAACTGAAGCCTTTGAGAGTATGTTATGGTAAAACATACTGATGAGAGAAATTCCAGGAACCTATGGTTAGGTAGTCAGGCCACCTCAATATGGCTGAATTACTGTTTGAAATGGGGACAATCCCTATTTAATAAGATAGGCATGCTTACCCTCTGTGTAACAAAAGAAAAATTAAATTGTAGACTGATTCTAACTGAAAGCAGATTGCAGATGACAAATTGTGATCACACAACCTAGAAATGTGTATGCTCCTGTATGGACAAATCAATCACATATAGGTTTTACCCTGATTGCAAAATATGAAGATCCCGAAGATTGAACATTCAGGGCTTTATTATTGCACATGTGTATTTGTTTTGAAAAGACCAAGGTCAAGGTTGTCACATTATTTGAAAAAATGAAAAAAATGGGGGTATTGGTGTTTCTCAAACACATACACTCATGTAATAGCATAGAAAACATTAAGGAAAAAAGAAGAATAAATGTTCGTTAAAGATAACAAGCCGTAAATATGCATTTTCTTGCAGTTTTCTCATCCTGATAATTGGCTCCAGCTTTTCCCTTAAAACATGTAGCAATTTTGCTGGGGCAAGTCATAAATGGCCAGAGGAAACTCTGAATGAAGGGAATTCTGAAGAAAAAGCTTGTCTTGGAAACAAAAAAGGGCGAAAAAGAACTTTAAATATTTGCTTTCTTGATGAGTGTATGAAACTACACAAAAAGCTCCAGGTATCATTGATTGGGATTTAATGCATCTTTCAAAAGTGCTATGGCCATACCATGGCAGCTGGATCATCTAACCATGGATTCCTGTCATTTCCCTCACCAGTGCTATATTTTACAAACACTCCTTGTGGTAATAGTGTTTTGAGTATCAAAAAATGTTTTTTAAGCACATGTCATTACTTTCCTCGTGTAACAGGCCACGGAGCGGATGTTAAATGTGTAGACTGGCACCCACAGAAGTCTCTGATAGCCTCCGGAAGTAAAGATAACCAAGTACCAGTCAAGTTGTGGGACCCGAAATCTGGACAGAGTCTGGCCACATTGTGAGTAATTATTCGATCCATAAAATTAACCTATTGCCAAACAGCGAAGAGTTTGACTGGTCCAATTTGGTTGTTGATTTCTAAGACAGCAAATTGACAATGGTGATGAAGATAGGATATGTGTACAATATAATCCATAAATAATGAGGCTAAAGGAGAAAATGCTGGTTATTAACATTTTCTTCTTTTGCCCAATTATTTTCCCCAAGACTTTTTATACGCCCGAAGGGTTGTATTATGTTATGGCCCCGGTCATCCGTCTGTGTGTCCGTCCGTCAGCAATTTCTCGTGTGCACAACTCCTACAGTTTTGATCGGAATTTCATCAAACTTGCCACAATGAATCTCTATGGTGTCTAGTTGTGCACTTCGCTTACGGAATTCAGATAACTGTTTTCGTTCTTGAATTATCTGCCCTTGAACTTAGGCAAAATGCCAATTTTCTCAAAAATGCCAATTTTCGTGTGTGGGCAACTCCTACTGTTTCAACCAGAATTCAATCAAACTAGCCACAATGAATCTCTGTGGTGTCTGGTTGTGCAAACAAAATTTTGATAACTTTTCATGTTTGAATTATCTGCCTTTGAATTGGAAAAATGTCCAATTTTACTGACAAGCCCCTCTCAGGTGTATATGTGCTGATCTGCGAAGCTCTTGTTTAGGGGTGTCAAAACGAGGTATTTTTGGGAAAGGGTTATTGATTAATCCATTGTCATGCTTGATACTGGAATATGTAGATGAGACTACTTTTCCCAAATACGATCTGGTTTTGATGTCCGTAACAAAAGGACTCAAATTAGTTGTAGCAGAAGACAAGAAAACTTGTGCAAAAATGGTATACGGGCCCAGGGCCCGTATTCACCAACGTTTCTAAATTGATTTTCTAAAGTAAAAATAGATTCTAACCAATCAGAGTGGCCAGGACAAATGTAGACAAATGTCTCGGCCACTCTGATTGGTTGGTGTGTAACTTTACTTTAGAAAATCAATTTAGACATGTTGGTGAATACGGGCCCCGGTTTCTCGAAAAAATGTATGTATATTCTCATGAGAACATGCTCAACTTCAAAGGGATACTCTCCAATGTTGATGGGTATTCGATTGAAGTTCACGTGGATTTCGTGCGATTTGAGCACGGTGCTCAGATTTGAGCATGAGAACATACTTAAGTTTTTTCGAGAAACCAGGGCCGGGAGTTGTATTGAAGTTCTTTTCCTAGAAAGATTCAGAAAATAAATCAAGGAAGAAACTACTGAAATTAACAAATATAATAACATGCTCATTTCTTACTATTTGTAACTTTTGATATGTCCTTTACAATTTATTTGAAATTCATCTTCTTTAAGTACCAGCATGATAGTTTAGATTGTTTACCAGAAAGCTTGAGCTGATCCTATGTCTGGTACCATATGTATACTTGAATCATTCCAACATACTAATCTGCATAACAACAGATATAAGGAGGTATTCACATTCTAAATTTGTAATTTACTTTATTTATATTCTTTTGATGATCATAATGATCTACCCCTTGTTGGAATCATCTCACTGAGATGGAAATAAATGAATCATTTATTTCCATCTCAGTGAGATGATTCCAACAAGGGGCTATATGAACAAGAATCCAAGACTTCTCTTACAATGTATCTGTATGTGTGACTGTTTTGACGTTTTTCAGACACGCCCACAAGTTTACAGTGATGGACATCAGCTGGAACAAGAACGGTAACTGGTTACTGACGGCAGCTAGAGATAACCTCATTAAACTGTTTGACATCAGGAATCTGAAGGAAGAGTTACAGATATTTAAAGGACATAAAAAAGAGGCTACAGGTGGGTAGTTTAACACTGCCCCAAATGGCACACTTATACCAGTCATACTTGGAAGCTGCTGAAACTGACTAAATGGACGTAAATGAAGAAAATGTTATTGTATAATATAGCACTAAAAACATAGAGGCAAAAGGAGAAAATGCTAGTTATCATCATTTTCTTCTTGTGTCTCAATGTTTCCCCAAGCCTATTCTGCTAGGGACGTGAAAACCAGATCTTCTTTGGGAAAGGGGTAACCTTTCCCTAATAACAAACTTTTAATGTGGTACAAGTTCAAAGGTTTATTTTAGGAAAATCTGATTATTTGAATATCATAAGATGGAAAGCATTTGGGGTAAAGGAGAAAATGTTGGCATTCAGCATTTTCTATTTCTGCCACAATGCCTTCCAAAGCCTTCTCTGTTGGAGATGTGAAAACCAGGTGTAGTGTAGGAAATAGACAAGACTTTAGTGTGAATCTCAGAATGTATGTACGATCTTGTCTAAGAGGTTGCAAACAACAAAATGGTGTAAAAGTCATATCATTTGGATTTCATAGCATGGAAAATATTTAGAGAAAGGGAGAAACTGTTGTTATCAAACATTTTCTTTTCCATCCCTACTTTCCAAAGTTCTCCCTATTGGAGATGTCAAAATGTCTTGTATTGGAGGGGTTAATGTTATTTTTGATCTGATATTGCTCTACAATGAGGAGCAAACTGTTTTATGTATACTTTATTACTACATGGTACATTTGGTACAGTGGTAACTGTCTCCGGATCTTTGATTTAATCTTGTCCTTTCCAGAACACTTTAACCCGTTGCCACAGAGTGATGCTTTTTGTCACCCATCAAGAAAAAGGCCAATGAAAACATTACGGAAAATGAAGAAATTTCTTTGACAAGCAATACCTTCATTTCCCACAATATTTCTACCAAGAGAGACAAAAAGTGTAAAATTTTATTCACATCAAAGTGTCGTCTGCAACATCATTCAAGTTGGACTAGATCTACCCCAAAAATCTGTTGCTGGTAAAGTGTTAACCTGCACCAAAACAACAATCTGGCAGATCTAATTTGAAAAGGTGGTGCAGATGATGAATTAATTAGACTGTGAGAATGAAATTATCTTTGATGCAGTGAAAAAAACTGAAAAAAGGGAAGAATATGAAGTAATCAGCATTTTATTTTCCTTATCTTTTAGATTCTACATTTTTGAAAACTTTGACACTTAGGTATTAAAATGCACCATTGTTTTGGAAATGCTTAAACTGATGTATCAGAATGTCCTCAGTTGTCAACTGAGTTGTGAATTTTTCCAAACTATTTTCTGAGTGATGATGGTATATTTTCCAGCTGTTGCCTGGCATCCTATCAATGAGCAGATGTTTGCTAGTGGAGGTTCAGATGGATCCATCATGTTCTGGAATTCTGGGTAAGATAAACATTGTCCTGTCTGGATATATTTAACTCTTTCCCAAACAAGACCTGGTTTTGACGTCCCTGATGGAAAAGGTTTGGGGAAAACATTGAAACAAAAGAAGAAACTGCTGATAACCAGCAGTTTCTCCTTTTGTCTCAATGTTTTCCATACTTTAATCTTCATATGACCATTCTTTATTAACACCTAATTATTTGTCTGCAGCAGCTGCCAAGTTTGACCAATCAAATTATGTGTTGTTTGAGAAAGGGTTAAAATTAGGTTACTTGTTTTTGAGGGCTGATCTGTGAATAATCAAGCCTATCAATGAGTGTCAATAATGCTTCTGACTTCTTTTAACAATTTACATGCAAATTCAATTGCTATAGTTATACCCCCCACAACAAAGTTATGGGGGGGTATACTGGAATCAGGTTGTCCGTCTGTCCGTCCGTCCGTCTGTCCGTCCGTCCGTGGACATAATCTTGTGTCCTCTTCTCCTCCCACAGTTTTTGACCAATTTTTCTGAAATTTTATCAGGATGTTCCCTATCATATGAAGTTGTGCACCTGCAATTTTCATCTTGATCCAGTCTTTAGTTTCAGAGTTATGCCACTTTGAAGTTTTTAAGGGGGGGGGGGGGTGGACATAATCTTGTGTCCTCTTCTCCTCCCACAGTTTTTGACCAATTTTTTTGAAATATTATAAGGATATTTCCTATCATATGAAGTTGTGCACCTGCAATTTTCATCTTGATCCAGTCATTAGTTTCAGAGTTATGCCACTTTGAAGTTTTTAATGGGGGGGGGGGGGGGGGGGTAGTCAAAATTTACAAATTCGTTTCCGTGTTCTAACTTGAGAACCGTTTGACCTAGGATCATGAAACTTTACACAGTTGTTGCCCATGACCAATGGAGGTGCCCTATTGTTTTGGGGTCACCAAGGTCAAAGGTCAAGGTCACAGTTGGATTTTGTTTAAAATCCGTTTCCATGCTCTAAGTCAAGAACATTTTGACGGATAGCACTTTTTCAGTGACAAGGCCCTAGTGGGGGGTATTCGTCCGCTTTGCGACAGTTCTAGTTTACTGCCTAAATTTACGGAGTGACCGATTAACTAAAGGTAGTCCACCTCTAATGTGATCGTGGGACGTAGGAGTTTTTTTGTGTGATATCGTAAACATTCATGACACCTCCAATCTCTATTGCAATAAGTTAGAAAAAGTCAAAACTTTCCACCGCTGAATGAATATGTCACCAGAAAAAATTTGACGTCGCTTGAATCTCATATGGGGTGAACTAAATCTACCTTAAGACAGAAATAGTGTATTTGTCAGAAAATGAGTGCATGTATAGAAACTTTCTGAAAAAATGTTTTCTCCTGGAATATAATTATGACACCCAAAAAATCTTGGGAATATAAAGTGAACTTTGATACATGCAAAATTGTTATACACAAGTAATGCAACTTGAATTTTGAAAAAAGCTTACGTGTTTAGTATTGATATGATGCTTAATATTTCTTGCTCTGGTAAAATGCATAGGTCAAACTCAAACTCATTATGTAACATTGAGTTGAATTTCCATTACTCAGAGCAAATAATAATGTTGACTTACGGATATTTCGACCATATCGCACAGTCTTCATCAGCGTAGTGGTCAGTGGTGAAAGTCACGTGACGTAGCACAGTCACATGACAATAGAAGAGAATTGTACACAGTTAGGAGTTCCAGGCCGTGGTCGGGGTTGAGTGACGTTGAGTGCTACAACACATGACTTTCACCACTGACCACTACGCTGATGAAGACTGAGCAATACGGTCGAAATATCCTTAAGTCAACATTATTTTCTCTGAGTAATGGAAAATTGGAATTTTAACTGAATGATGAATCCAGAGCAAGAGATCAACCTACATAGTTGCATTATGTAACAGTTTCCATGACATAACGATTTTAAAATGCCAAGGTGTGTTTTGACCAATAAAATGTATGATGTTATCTATATGTAGGACAGACAAGGAGTTGGGAGCCATGGAGGAAGCTCATGATGCCATCATCTGGGATTTAGCCTGGCATCCACTAGGTCATGTACTGGTGTCAGGATCTAATGATCACTCTACGTAAGTTTACATACATACTGTAGTTGTAGAGGTAAACCATTACCAAACGGCAAAATTTTACACTTATCCAAATTCATAGAATGTTGCAGACAGTAATTTCAATGAAATCTTACATTATGTTGGCCTTTCTGGGTAGAAAAGATTGTGGTAATGAAGAGCTCCACAATGATTTTCAATGCATTTATCTTGTGGGGCTTCAACGTGTGGTAATGTTTCAAATAAAAAAACAATCTTTTGTCTCATTCAAAAATCATTAAATGTCATAACTACAGCTAATTCAAGTTTTGCATAAACTTTACTACCATACAAGTTCTGCAGTCTCCTGTCTCTTATAAAACATACAAAGGAACTTGTAACAGCTGTTTTTTATGCTCCCCGAAGGGAGAGCATATAGTCGCCACTTTGTCTGTCTGTCATTCCGTCCATCTGTCCGGAGTAATTTCTCCATAACCCTTGGGCCAAATCAAATGAAACTTACCATGTGAACTCCCTATGACATAATGCCGATGCACTTTTCTCGGTTTTTGGATTTGAGGCCTCGTCATGGGAAAAGGGGACTTAAGGTAAAATACAGTTTTTCTCTAATTTCTCCTAGTCTAATGGTCAGAATTTGATGATATTTCATGTTTGGGTAGCAAATCAGATGACCTTGACAATAAATTATTTGAAATTTGCGTAGAAAAAATATGTCATGCAAAAAGGGGACTTGACATTTGTGAGCTTTATGTTAGTTGTCCATGGCATACATTTTATTGTGACAATGCCTTATTCGGGGAGCATTGTCCGTCTCTGACGGCTCTTGTCTTTTAACCAATATGAAGAGGATATATTTATTTAGTATATCAGTTGCTAATACATTTATATTTTCTCTTATTATAGTAAGTTTTGGACTCGTAACAGACCGGGTGATGCGATGAGGGACAAGTATAACCTGAATATAGTGATAACTGGACCAGATGGGGAGGCACTAGATATAGGTGGGTCGGACTTTTTATTGGCTTGTATGCCTGTCTGGCATTGATTCTCATTGAATTTGTGGATATAAATATACCATGTATTCAGTTATTCTGTATGTTCAAAATTTTTGGAAATGACAACTCCTAAAACATGAAATACTTCGATTATGTTAGAATGTCGAACTGCCTATTTATTCTTTTAAATTGATAGAAAATATCTCTTATTAAGTATTATAGCCAACTATGGAAAAAATTGTATTATGGCCAAAGTTTGATTGCAATTTCTTTGAAAGCTCAATTGTTTCCCACAATTTTTGTATGACATTTTAAGTTGATCATTGTGCTTATTTACATTCTTTATCTGAAAGAAATTTAGGCTTACCATAACCGATGAAATATTCAGTGAAAATGAAAGGAAAATCTTGTTAGTACCATTTTCTTTTTTCCTCTCATTGTTTTTTCATGTTTTCCTTTTTTAGGACATCAAAAATTTGAGTGTTGTTGGGAAAAATGTTAAACTAGGTGAAAATCTTGATTTTAGAAAGAAAATTTACTTTAAATAAATGATTGTGTTTTTCAGACCATGATATGCCGCTAGGTGAAGTGAAGAGTTTGTTACCAGGGATGGGACTTGAACATGGACTGCCTCCTCCTGAAGAGGAACCAGTGGTGAAGAAAAAACGTACGTCAACTACTGATATCATCAATGTTATTGCAAAACCTCAAAAGACAATACTAAATACTTTCATGTTTTTGTCGAGATTTTTTAAGCATATTGCAAAGCCTTGTAACTACAGCTTTAATCAAGCTGTAGTTACGAGGGTTTGCAATGATGACACTGACAATATGTAGTACTCATGTTGTCACCCTTCAAAGTCAAACGTTTCAGACTGGTCCTCTTTTACTGCAGACAATAAACTGGATGTTGATAAAAATTTACAATTTACGATAGAAAATACTGAGGTAATATTTGGCCTCACTGTTTCCCTTGACCGGAGGCGGACGTATATTGGCATCATCTTGTCCGTCTGTCCATCCATCTGTCTGTGTATTTCCGTCCACTTTTCTTGTCAGCGCAACTCCTCCTAAGTTTCTGGCTGGATCTTTTTAAAACTTAGTCAATGTTATCACCTCAATTGGTAGATGTGCATGAAGGATGGATTTTATGGTTCATTGAGTTATGTCCCCTTAAAACTTAGTCTCGGGGGCGGCGTATATTGTGACCATGGCACTCTTGTTTACTACGAATGACATGAAAATGTAGTCCTGTTTTGGAAAGGGTTGATAGCCTTCTCATTCTGTGCTCCCTAAATAGAATTTGTAAGATTTTCCCCCTACATGGTCAACATGAACTATCAATGCCATATATTTAAACAAATTGTTGTTGGAGGCACTGTTGCTTTTCTAATACCTAGATCTAATTGCTGCTGTGGTGTGTAAAAATTCCATCTTTGTCATTTTTATGCCCCCGTATCGAAAGATTGGGGACATTTGTTTTATAATTGTCCGTCTGTCTGTCCAAAAACTTTATGTGAAAACTTAAAATTAGCCTTTTTGGGGGCATCAGTGCTTCACAAACATACCTTGTTGGTTTTTTCTCCTGTAGCAGCCTTCCACTTTGACAGTTCCAAAAGTGAATTGTTTTTGGAAAGGATGATGATTCAGCCTGTAGTGCAGATACTCATTCTTTTATTATTGTTCTTGTTAACCCTCTCTCAAATTTTTGGCTGGTATAAATTCAAAGTTTTTGCAGCCTACACATTCAATGAAATAATAAGCTGATTTATTTCTATATGATAGGATAGAACAATTTGATGGAAAAGAGAAAAAAAGCTGGATCAGCTGCTTCCAGTCTTTTCCAAACATGTCTGCATTTCTGCTGTGAACATTATACATTGTTTTTAAAAGTGTTCATGTTTTTGCACAATTTTGACTACAGCAGAAACCACAGAGGATGAACTACCATCTATACCTGGTCTAGACTGGTCGTCTGATGCTCAGTACTTTAAAGACCAACATCGAGGGGAGGATAGACCAAGAAAAAAGATGCCCTATTCACGACCCATCCCTCGTAGTTTTGAGCAAGCCTGGATTTCTAATCAACAGCCTGGAACACTAGTCAAGGATGAAAGTAGGTTCATACAAACTTTCCATAAATCATAAATAAAAACAAGTCATTGTATCAAATTAAGAAAAGAAAAATAATTTAACTGTACCTTCTTTACAAATAACAACAATTATGTTTTACTATTAGATGAAGTGTTGCATGATAGAAAATGAAGGAACTCTTTAAAGTGCAAAAGGGACAATTGATCTTTATCATTTTCATTAGAAAATGCCAAATATAGTTTCAGGATTTGATACTTGATATAGCTATTATAATAGATTCACTATTAAACGAGAATAATTTCAGTTGTTTTGATAAAGCAGTTCAACTGAAATTATTCTCGTTTAATAGTGAATCGATTATAATGTGTTCTGCTCAGTTACTAATATATTGGAAAATATGGGGTATAGAAATAAACTGATTTATGGCAAATTATTCAACTCGCTATTTGCTTAAGTTAACAGCAAAGACAGTGATTTCTTCAAGTCAATATTATGTCATTTTAAGTAGATTAGTATTATAGTTTAAGTGTCAAAAGTTTTAAGTAAACAGGATGAACATTATTGAGAGCATGGTTTTCCTTTGTTATTTACAGGAGATGGGCACAGTAAGAAAGGAAAGATACAATCATTGCTCACCCTAGAACTACCTGAACGACCCCCTCCAGGGCTCGAATATGCAGGTAACTCAACTTACAGATTATTAGAAACAGGATAATATTGCAGAAGTTTGTCTAGTTCGTCAAAAAGGGTTTTTGATTTGTTCAAAAGATTTATTCCTTGTTTACCCTTTTTAAGCAAAAAAGGTTTCATGTATAGCATTTTGTTTAGAATGCAAATTGTCTTCTTTGGTCCAAAAAGTTATCTGTACTCTGGTAGCTGATTTGGTCAGACCCTGTAGATGCAGGCTTGACTGGTCGTCATAGTTTCAAATTTTAAAATTAATATTACCTTGGGATAAACAAGCAATTTCTTCTTCTTTTTTAGCTCCACTGGCCTTTCAGGCCAGCGGGCTATTGTCATGGCGGTGTGTCCGTCGTGCGTGCGTCCGTCCGTCCGTGCGTCCGTCCGTAAACTTTTTCTTTAAAAATCTTCTCCTCAGAAACTACTAGATGGATTTCAACCAAACTTCACAGGAATGATCCTTGGGTGACCCTCTCTCAGATTCCTACAAAGAATTTGGATTGAACCAGCATAACATGAGTTATCTGCCCTTGAACATCAAAAAAAGCTGGTTTTGACCTTATTTTTACTCTAAAATCTACAAATATTAACCAATCAAGACAAAACTTGGACAGAATATATATAAGCATGATATCCTGCCTGGGGTTAATTTTCAGCTTGATCGGAATTTCACATCATGAGTTATGTGCCCTTGAATTTGACAAAATTTCCATTTTCGACTTTGTTTTCACTCTAACAACCATAATTAATAACCAATCAATATGATATTTGGAGAGAATCTTGTTGACAACAAGATCTTGCTTTTGTGTAATTTTCAGGATGATTGCATTGCTACAATCTGAGTTATGTGCCCTAGAAATTGACAAAATTTCAGTTTTCAACACTTTTTTAGCTCGACTTTTCGAAGAAAATGAGAGCTTATACTGTCACCCGGGCGTCGGCATTGGCGTCGGCATTGGCGTCGGCGTTGGCATTGCAACCAAGGTTAAAGTTTTTTCAAACATTAATAACTTCCATACTATCAAAGGGATTCAACCCAAACTTGGTATACTTATTCACCATCACACCCTCTACCTTACTATCAGGGCCCATGACCCTGGGACCACTCTATTTGGAGTTATGCCCCCTTTATACTAAGCAACTTAGAAAGTCGAGCGCGCTGTCTTCGGACAGCTCTTGTTCACTTTTGTGGCCACATATATAGATTAATACTGACAAAATTTGGACAGACCATAAGATCTTGCTCGAGTTTAATATTCAGCTTGATTATTGTTGTGTTCAAGACATAAATTATCAAGTCAAAATCATAATTTTAGATCAGAATGTCTTCTTTATTTTCATGACCACTATGTTACATGCACAATCGCAACTTCTTGAACTAATTATCATAAAGAAAAACAACTCTTACTGAACTTTAAATTGCTCATATCAAAAGTTACTTCCCTTAGTCTACCACAATTATTAACTCACATATTGAATTATGTGTCCTTGAATTTGGCATAATGACAGTTTTCAACTTTATCATCACTCTAAAAATCTCCAAAATATTAGTCAATTATTTACCTTCTTTTCGCTTGGACCACATAATTGCTTCTCTTTACTTTGTTTCTGCTCTAAGAATCACAAGAATTTAAAAATATATCAGTTTAAGCATTTAGATAAATTTGTCAATTTTTTAATAGTAAACCACAAGAAATTCAGGCCTGTGGAGCGACTCAAGACCTTCAGGTCTTTCTAGTTTTCCATAATACAAACTTTTCAGATTATTTTGTGGACAGCTGGATAGCCTTATAATTGTACCCACTAACTATAAGTTCTGATACATTTGCTCAGGACCTGTACATGATTGGTCAGGGCCAGCAGTATCAGGTAGCAGTAATAATGTTAATGTTGAACCCTGCTGGTGTGATTTGTGTTGAACTAATTGTTTAGATATTGTTTTAAATAGAACACCTTTGAACCACTCTTTGTCCACAGCACAGATGTGAGGTGGCTTTCAAATCATTGTTAATCAAACCTTATTTTGTGGATAGTCATTGGACTTGTTTCTCAAGCAGTTTCAAATGAATACCCACTTTATAGTTTGGAATCACAATAACTATTTTGTAGGATGATTTTCCCCCTCTTTGATATGTGTCTGTGGGCCGAGGCATGTTGTTAGCTCGACTTTTCGAAGAAAATGAGAGCTTATACTGTCACCCGGGCGTCGGCGTTGACGTCGGCGTTGCAACAAAGGTTAAAGTTTTTTCAAACATCAATAACTTCCATACTATCAAAGGGATTCAACCCAAACTTGGAATACTTATTCACCATCACACCCTCTACATTACTATAAGGGTCCATGACCCTGGGACCACTCTATTTTGAGTTGCCCCTTTATACTAAGCAACTTAGAAAGTCGAGCGTGCTGTCTTAGGACAGCTCATGTTTTTGGTTATGTTGTACTGGTGAATTATGTTGACTACTTATTGTTATTACAGATACAGATTATGATGAAGACTCAGGTACAGCATTACGAGAACCAGGTAATACAGTCCATTATTACAGTCATCTTTTTACCCTTAAAAGTTACCTACAAACTTACAATGGTTCTGAAATATTGTAACCCTTTACCACAAAATTTTAGGCTGGTACAAATTCAAAGATATTGTAGACGAAAATTTCAAGTGAAGGAAATGGCATATTTTTTGGTCTTTTATATAGAAACCATTATGGGTAATGAAGAAATTACTTGTCACAAGCAATTTCTATCTTTTCCACAATATTTTCCAAAGCCTATATCTTTTGGGGGCGTCTAAAAGTTGTCACTGTTTGGTAATGGGTAAAGAAAAGATAGTTGCAAGAATAAAACTGAATATTTATTGTTTGATATTATTACTGCTGTATGATTAATCTTTTTTACCAAGCTGAGTTCTGGTAATAGTGATTCTGGTAGCATGCAAGGTTTCTAATCATATTGACAATTCTTACTTCTTACTTCTGTGTAGAAACCGTCTATAGGCTGTTGCCTCTTTGGTCCTTTTCTTTAGTTTCCAGTCTTCTGTTACTCGCTTCCAACAATGGTTTGATCCCGGTGTAACAGGGTAACGTGTCCCCCTGGGTAACGTGTCCCCGGGGACACGTTACCCAGGGGTAACATGTCCCACCCCCTGGGTAACGTGTCCCCCCCCCCCTTGGATTTTTTTTTTTAATCGTATTGTGTATTTTCAATGCATATTTTGTTTCATAATTATTAAATCTTTTAAAATAAGTTATTTTAAACAAGAAATTTAAATATTTAATTTTTTTTATTCTTTCACATTTCCAAAGAAGGGAAATATCTAATTGCATTGTAATTTTTTATTTAATCACTTTCTCCAAATATTTTTAAACTATTATTATTACCATTATTAATATTTTGTGATAATACCAAAGTAAATTGCGCAGAAATAATGTGAAAAAATTTTAAGAGGAGAGAGGGGGGGGGGTGGGGGGGGGGGGGGGGCACGTTACCCCTGGGTAACGTGTCCCCCCCCCTTTGATGTTTTTCCTTTTTGATTATAATGTGTATTTTTAATGCCTTTTTATTTTTCTAACTATTGAATCTTTTAAAATAAGCTATTTTTAACAAAAAATAAAAGAATTTAATTTTTTTCATTCTTTCACTTTTCAATGAGAGGTGGGACAGGCTACCCAGGCCTGAGTAACGTGTACCCCCCTTGGATTTTTTTCCTTTTTAATCATAATGTGTATTTTTATATCATTACTAATATTTCGTGATAACACCAAAGGAAATTGCACAGAAATAATGCGAAAAAATTTTAAGAGGAAGAGGGGGGGGGACATGTTACCCCTGGGTAACCTGTCCCCCGGGGACACGTTACCTAGGCCTGGGTAACGTGTCCCCCCTTTGATTTTTTTCCGTTTTAATTATAATGTATACTTTTAATACCTATTTAGTTTTATAATCATTAAATCTTTTTGAATAAGCTATTTTTACCAATAAATAAAAGAATTTAATTTTTTTCATTCTTTCACTTTTCAATGAGAGGTGGGACAGGCTACCCATTGAAAAGTGAAAGAATGAAAAAAAAAATAAATTCTTTTATTTATTGGTAAAAATAGCTTATTCAAAAAGATTCAATGATTATAAAACTAAATAGGTATTAAAAATATACATTATAATTAAAAAGGAAAAAAAAAACAAAGGGGGGACACGTTACCCAGGCCTGGGTAACGTATCCCCGTGGACAGGTTACCCAGGGGTAACATGTCCCCCCCCTCCCCCTCTTAAAAATTTTTCACATTATTTCTGCGCAATTTCCTTTGGTGTTATCACAAAATATTAATAATGATATAAAAATACACATTATGATTAAAAAGGAAAAAATCCAAGGGGGGTACACGTTACTCTGGCCTGGGTAGCCTGTCCCACCTCTCATTGAAAAGTGAAAGAATAAAAAAAATTAAGTTTTTTTTTTGTTAGAAATAGCTTATTTTAAAATATTCAATAATCATAAAACTAAATAGGCATTAAAATATACATTATAATTAAAAAGGAAAAAAATCAAAGGGGGGGGGGGGGGGACATGTTACCCAGGCCTGGGTAACATGTCCCCGGGGACAGGTTACCCAGGGGTAACATGTCCCCCCCTCCCTCCTCTTAAAATTTTTTCACATTATTTCTGCGCAATTTCCTTTGGTGTTATCACAAAATATTGATAATGATATAAAAATACACATTATGATTAAAAAGGAAAAAATCCAAGGGGGGTACACGTTACTCAGGCCTGGGTAGCCTGTCCCACCTCTCATTGAAAAGTGAAATAATGAAAAAAATTAAGTTCATTTATTTTTTGTTAGAAATAGCTTATTTTAAAAGATTCAATAATTATAAAAATTGAATAGGCATTAAAATATACATTATAATTAAAAAGGAAAAAAATCAAAGGGGGGGACACGTTACCCAGGCCTGGGTAACATGTCCCCGGGGACAGGTTACCCAGGGGTAACGTGTCCCCCCCTCCCTCCTCTTAAAATTTTTTCACATTATTTCTGCGCAATTTACTTTGGTATTATCACAAAATATTAATAATAGTAATAATAATAGTTGAAAAATATTTGAAGAAAGTGATTTAATAAAAAATTACAATGCAATTAGATATTTTCCTTCTTTGGAAATGTGAAAGAATAAAAAAAAATTAAATATTTAAATTTCATGTTTAAAATAACTTATTTTAAAAGAATAAATAATTATGAAACAAAATATGCATTAAAAATACACAATAATGTTAAAAAAAAAAATTCAATGGGGGGGACACGTTACCCAGGGGGTGGGACACGTTACCCAGGGTCATTACCCTGGGTAATGTGTCCCCGGGGACATGTTACCCCTGGGTAATGTGTCCCCGGGGACACGTTACCCAGGGGACACGTTACCCTGGGACACCGGGCCATGTCAAATATCCTTTTTGACGTTTGTCTCCCAACAATGGGTAGATTACCATAAACCCATGTTAGATTTGTGTTTCTTCTCGAATGTCTTAACAGTTTCTATGTCTCTGATAAAATGCAAGATTTAGTAGTAATGGCATCAAGATGCATAGAAGGCATCACAGTGTCATTACTTATAAAATTATAATATTAATTTCTTGCCTTGTTCTCCATAGCCACTAGAAAGGCTTCAAATCAGTTGTTGTTGATTGTTACAAGGTTAAATCCATCTATCTTTTATTTCCAGGTTTCAACCCACGTATATTTGATAATAAACGTGACATGAATACAAACCCCAGCATACCTGGGTTTCCACCAAACCCTTTTACAGAAGATACTGACCATCGACCAGCTCGAGATCAGGATTATCGCAGTGACCAGGATTATAGACAGGATCAAGATCTCAGAATGGACAGCGATTACAGAGATCGGGATTCTGACTTTCACAGAAATATGGATCGCGATCGTTTTGACAATTATCAAAATAATGCTCATAATAGACTGAATTCAGACTTTCCGTTCAGGGAAGACGGGCCTTCACCAATGAGAAAAGGTCCTAGTCAGGATAATGATAATGGACCTGGTGACTTCTATGATAGGGATGGGAGAAATAGGAGAGATGATAGTTATAATATGGAGGATAGTTTTAATGATAGTTATGAGGATTATGAAAAATCAGACAGGTTTGGACAAAATCGTGGTAGGGGAAGGAGAAATAATCAATCATGGGGACAGCGGGATTGGGATGAAGAAATGGATCAGGAGGAAAATATGGACCATGATCAGCGACAACAAGGGCCCAATTCTGGGTCTGGATTTAATAGAGGAAGAGGACAAAATAGAAACCAAAGTGACAGAAATCGTGGTGGTGGGCAAAATGAACGTGGACGAGGGTCAAGGGGAAAAGGTGATCGTGGGTTGAGGGGTCGAGGGTCAGGAAGTGGTGGTGGTGGGGGTCATGATGGTGATCGGTGGACTAACGACAGTCAGGACAATGATGATCAGTTTGAGACTGGTGATGAAGACTTTAGATCAGGTCGGAGGGGAGGGAGGGGCAGAGGGGGCAACAGGGGTGGTAATCAGAGAGGGGGTAGGGGAGGTAATCGGGGTAGGGGCGGTGATCGTGGGGGGAAGAGAGGGAGAGGCAGAGGAGGGAGAGGTGGAAACTGATTCTGTTCATCATTAAAGCATTATATCACATTGTGAGAGGTTTGTGAAAAACTGTTGTAGGTACATATGAATTTTATATATAGTCAGTGTAATTGCAAAACCTCGTAACTCCAGCTAATTTAAAGCAGAAGTTATGAGGTTTGCAATAACTCCAATGGTTTGCACTTACAAACGTTTAACAATAACCCAACAGCCAACTTATCCCAGACGAAAAAAACATCATAGACTTGTTAGAATTGTTAGGAGTTACCATATCAGAAACAAACAAGAAAAATGTTTGCGTAAAAATCATTAAAGGAAATGAAGTAAATGTTGAGCATCAACTATTACTTGTCTTTGTCAATTTTTCCAGGTGTTCCTTTAACCCTTTTCCAAACAATGAAGTTTTAGGGTGGTCCAATTATAAGATCATCCAGACAACAAAATAGATGTTTGTAGACAAAGTATATGTTTACAAAATATATGATTATCATAAAATTTTATCTTGTACAGCACTATGAGCTTGAATTTTTGGGATAAAGCGCTTTTAAATGTCCTTTATTATTATTAGCCCAGGAAATATTTAGACAAAAGAGAAAATGATGATCTTCAGCATTTCATTCTGTTGCCTCTCTGTGTTTTTTCAATCCTTTTTGTATTAGGGACATCAAGACAAGAGGTGCCTTCTTTAGAGCGAGATTTCTTGAGATTTCTTAAGATATTTTAGGATAAAGCGCTCTTTACAGCAAGATTTTTAAGACCCTCAATGGGAGGCGCCATTACCCTATACTTCATGCGGAATCCCTCGGTCAACTCTATAAAAACAATATAAAAGAGACTTGACTGAGATGTTCCGAACGCCCCATAATTCATAAACCGCGGTGTTCTGAATGCTCCATACTTTAAACAAATGACATCATGATGACATCATTTGTATGAATATGGAGCATTGGGAACAGCTCGGTCAAAGTCTCGGTCTTGAAAACGCTTTATCCAAAACATCTTTAGAAATCTTAAAAAATCTCGCTCTAAAGAACGCGGCTCAGATCTTGTTTGGGAAAGGGTTAAATGAGTTGTCAAGACTAAGATTGTTTTGCAAAGTATTAAAATATGTGATGATAAAGATGTAGAAGTTTAAATTGAATTTGACGATTAAGATTAATATTTTTAAAATCAGTACCCAGAGAGAGTAAAGCATGCTATGAAGATTGATAGTGTAACACTTTACCAGACGGAAAATTTTTGACTGTTCTAAATTGAAAGTGTTGCAGACAACAATTTCGAGTTGATGAAATTTTAAAAATCTTTCCATTTTTGGTTAGAAAGCTTTGTTAAAAATGAAGAAATTGCTTATTACCAAAGCCTTTGTCTCTTTGAATAGTCCTCACTGCAATACATGTATTATACATTGTATTCATATTGTTGAAAATGATTAATCCTTTTTCAATGTTTCAAATAAGCTTTAGAAAAAATGTGTTTCTCTCTAATCTGATTGAAGGAGTAGGCTGTGTAGAATAAATGCGAGACTAAATGTGTGTGCAGCTTGATCTTGTTCTATACATGTATAACCTTTCATTGCAACCAGAATATACCTGAATCAGCATGACAACAATTTACAACTTCAACATTTCCTACCTACCTGATTCTATGTCTAAGGTTATAATGGTGTACCTTATTTAAGAGTGTAGAATTTATGTCAGTCGTGTTCAAAAATGCAGTAAGCTTTAGTTATAATATTTTCTGATGTCATAGTATATTTAAGGTAAAGAAGCAAAATGCTATTTTCCTGCCTTATTAGCTCACCTGAGCACGAAGTGCTCAAGGTGAGCTATTGTGGTCACTCTTTGTCCGTCGTCCGTCCGTCCGTCCATCTGTCCGTCCGTCTGTTCACAATTTCTTTCAACATTTTCTCCTCCTAAACCCCTGGACCAATTTTGACCAAACTTTGCAGGAATGTTCCTTGTGTGACTCTTTCCAAAATTTGTTCGTGAATTTTTGATTTGTCAAAAAATGTGGGTGTGGCAGGGAGAAAGGGGCTTATCAGACTAGAAATCATAAGAAAATTCTTTAAAAATCAACCATTGGGCCCAATTGAACCAAACTCGGCAGGAATATTCCTTGAGTCACTCTCTTCAAAATTTGTTCACAAATTTTTATATTTGTCAAAAACTGTGGGTGTGGCAGGGAGAAAGGGGCTTATCGGACTTAGAGAAATCATAATAAAATTCTTAAAAAATCAACCATTGGGCCCAATTGAACCAAACTCGTTAGGAAAGTTCCTTGATTCACTCTTTTCAAAATGTGTTCACAAATTTTTACATTTGTCAAAAAATGTTGGTGTGGCAGGGAGAAAGGGGCTTATCGGACTTCGAGAAATCATAATAAAATTCTTGAAAAATCAACCATTGGGCCAAATTGAACCAGACTTTGGGGGAATGTTACTTTAATCACTCTTTTCAAAATTTGTTCACAAATTTTTACATTTGTCAAAAAATGTGGGCGTGGCAGGGAGAAAGGGGTTTATCAGACTTAGAGAAATCATAAAAAAATTCTTCAAAAATCAACCATTGGGCCCAATTAAAGCAGACTTTGCAGGAATATTCCTTGAGTCACTCTTTTCAACAATTGCTCACAAATTTTTACATTTGTTAAAAAATGTGGGCGTGGCAGGGAGGAAGGGGCTTTTCAGACTTAGAGAAATCTTAAGAAAATTCCTTAAAAATCAACCGTTCGGCCTATTTAAATCAAACGTAGCAGGAAAGTTCCTTGAGTGACTCATTTCAAAATTGTATCTTGAATTTTTTATTTTATAAAATGTATATGGGTGTGGCAGGGTTTGGAAAGTTTTGTGCATTGAAAATTATACTTTACTGCGGGTTGTCACAGAGATACTTAGTTTTCTTCTAAACTGTTTGGCCTAGAACCTTGAAACTTTGTGTAAGACCTCATGTCATGAATGGCTTTCAGAATACAAGAAATCATCACTATACATGGAAACTAAGCCCTATATTGTTGGTTCTACATTTACAAGCCAATTTTGAACCATTTACTTTGGGAATCATACAAGCTGCAGATAAGAGATGATAGCTTTTCAAAAATCAACATTTTGTTTCAATATTCATCAAATCCTATGTAATTGGTGATCATTTCAATCATCTGCTTGAAAAGATTAATACATTCTACATTGTGTTTGGATATGAATAATAAATTTAGAGTGCTGTTTCTATTTCTCTTATCTATTTCTCTTATCTGTTGCTCTGGCTGTCTCTATGTTTATCTTATATAAACAAATAAGAAGGGATTAGCTTAGCCTATCAGATGTTGATCTCTCGCTATATTTTTTCAAATAACAGACCAAATCTTGTAAATTGTGCTTATAATTTGTTATAATGATATATCATAAATGATCAATTATTTATTTACAGGATCGATTCGAACAAAATTATTCCCTATTGTTTTCAAACAGAAAGCCCTTAGTTTGATGTCTTTGAACTTGACCTAATTGCCATTTTCACTCTTGTCATCTTGATTCAGGTGAGCGATTTAGGACCATCATAGTCCTCTTGTTGTCTAACCATTTTATGATAATTTATAGCTGTCTATCACTAGTACATTTTCATAAGCCATTTTTATGTTCCAATATTGAAGAATGTGAGCATATTGTCTTACCATTGTCTGTCTGTTGCTTGTGTCAGCTTTACGTGAAAACATGAGAACATCACACATTGTTTGGTCAGAGCAAAACAGCTTTAAGTATATACTGAATTTTTGTATCCACTTACAATAGCTTTGCTCCAACACCTCAAATTTCATCTCTAGCTGCATCGGTCTGTTTCATATTTCATCATTTTATCAGTTCCACTATTTTATACCTAGGTCAAGATCATCCATTAACCCTTTCCCAAGCCAGCCCTATTTTTGACATGTAGATTGTAGAAAGAAAACTTCAGAAAATATTGAGAGACAAAAAGTAAATCCTGATAAGTAATATTTTTTTTATTCATTTAAATGGTATTCCTAAGGGAACAAATATAAAATATCTTTAAAAGTTGCTTTACCTAAATATTTCGGCTAAGAAGCCTTTTTCGAGAGATAAAAATGTACAAATTTTAACGCTACATAATGATAACATGAATCAATAGGATTCGGTTTTCCGTGTGAACAAATACGCCATCGTCACGCCTCACTGGTCTAAAAATAGATTGGGAATCCCTTATCGTACAAATATGGCTGTGAATCTCACGAAGTTTTTCCACGTTCAACTTGCCGAAGATAACCTTCTAAGAGCTTGATTGCTGTAATCATTTGTTGAGAAACATTCTAATTCCGAGTTGAGAAGGTTGCTGCACTGTCGTGAATTTTTTAAGATCGGTAACTACGAAATAAGCAGTTGACAAGTAATGTTTACATATACGGACATGTCCTGACTTCGTTGTGCCACTCGTTGGTACTCGCTTACCCTTTCCAAAACGACATAATGTCATGTCTGGCCAAATTGAAAAAAAAAAGTCTGCAGACGACAAAACGGATGTGAATATTTTTAGTGTTTTGTTTCGGAGAAAATATTGAGGCAAAAGATGAATTATCATCATTATCCAAAGAAGTTATTCACACCCATTTTGTCTGCTGTGCATGCCTTTTCGATTTTGTTGATCATCATTTTCTTCTTTTGCCTCAATGTTTTCCCATGAATTTTTTGTTGGGGACGTCAAAACCGGTCTTGTTTGGGAAAGGGTTAATATAGAAAAAACTAGAATTTGTCGCTGAATGTGATTTGATACCCCCATAGGCTTTCACTACAACAATGGGCAATAACTCACAAAATAAGCAAGATAGAGTTATGTTCCTTGTACGTTGCACTTCTCCTTGTTGAGATCTAGCTACCAGAGAAGTTTCATGATCATAGCTACTTTACTTTCAGACTTTTCGATGTTTTTTCTGGTTACGGTAAGCTGCTGAGGAATCTCAAGAAAAAACGTTTGTCATTTCTGGTCTGTCTCCGTATCTGGAAGCAATGTTGCATGCAGCATATGCGCAATGTTTCGTAGTTTTAGTTCCCGCCTGCATTATCTATGATCGACTAATATCGCGCTTGAAAATAATAATTTTTTGCTAACATGATTACGAAAAATTGTCCGATAAATGACCGATAAACAAAATATTAGACTGGTACCCGGCAAATGTTGTTGGGGTATTCCCATCGGAAATCTATTTTTAGCACACGAAAGCGGGAAAACTGTTCGCTATTACATGTTATCATTATGTAGCGTTAAAATTTGTACATTTTTATCTCTCGAAAAAGGCTTCTTAGCCGAAATATTGAGGTAGAGCAACTTTTAAAGATATATGATAAGTAATATTTTCTCCTTTTTACTCAATATTTTCTACAGTACAGCTAGCGTTTTTTAGCCTATTTCCACTCATCACCGTGATTCAATTACGGATGGAAAAACGCAATTGCCGCGATGGGTGTGTTTTCCACCCAAAATCACCGCGATTTACCACTGTGATTTTCCACTCGACCACCACGAATCACTGCAAATCGAGGTGATTTGTGTGGACAAGCTTAGACTACCTGGCATTTCTGGCATTTTCACTCATGGGTGGAAAATTGCGGTGATCACCACAATTTTCCACCAGGCACTGTGATTCGCTGTGATACGCGGATATTGAAAGCGGAAAAATGCAGTGTTAGCATGGAAATTCACTGCAATTTTCCACCCGAAATGGGTTTTTTTTTCCACTGTTGGTGGGTATTTTAGGCAAAAGCATGTGAGCTGTTTTCTTGATTGAGATCACAGTTCATGTCTTGTTAACGTTTTTGTGGTCTGCAGCAATATTCAGTTTGTACTATATCCAGTATAAAATGCTATTTTTTCAAGGCTCACATTTTGTAAGCAGGTATACATGTACATGTACCATTCAGTATATTTTACATGTTTTGGCCAAGTTCATGTTTATTGCTAGTGACAGACTCTATCTGTGAAACCCAGGTCAGGGGTCAAGGACTTCAAGGTCAGATATGAATGTCAAGTCATTAACCCTTTCCCAAACAAGACCTGGTTTTGATGCCCGTAATAGAAAAGGCATTGGGAAAACATTGAGACAAAAGAAGAAACTGCTGATAACCAGCAGTTTCTCCTTTTGTCTCAATATTTTCTATGCTATATTGTATACAAACCCCTTCTTTTTAAACATCAATTATGTTGTCTACAGCAGATTTTAAATGGGACTGCCCTAAAATTTTGCCATTTGGGAAAGGGTTAAAACAAGTTGGTGGTATGTTGGATGTCAGTGTTTCACAAAATATTTCAACCAAATGATTGTACAGAAGCCAGTCAATTTGTGACATGGCCTTGCAATTGTAAATGTTAATGTTTGTAACATGAATATTATTCAGGTCAAACAATAAAAAATGATGATGATAACTACCCTAGCTCATGTGTTTTTTTGTTTATTACATTATGTTCATTCCCATAACTGTTTAATAGAACAAAATGTCCTGCTTAAATCCAGAAGAAGATGTAAAATACAAAAACAGTGTGGCAGCCATTCGTTTGAAATATCTCAGTACATATTAGGGTAAAAACACATTTAAGAAATGGGATAAATTTAATGTTTCATGGAAGGGAAATGTTGCTTACAAGCATTATCATTCTCATAATCCAGTTTCAACATTGCAAGTATCAAGTACATAGTTTAATTATTATGTTGTGTTCTCTATACCAGCATTCTATACTAGAGGAAAGAAGAAACGCAGCAACTATTTTAGCTTCACTAGCCTTTCAGGCCAGCAGGCTATTGTCATGGTGGTGTGTCCGTCATTCATGCATGCATCTGTAAACTTCTTCTTTAAAATTTTTCTTCTGAAAATCTACTGGATGAATTTCAACCAAACTTCACAGGAATGATCCTTGGGTGACCCTCACTCAGATTCCTTCAAAGATTTGAATTGAACCAAAACAGTTTGAGTTATATGTCATTGAATGTCAAAAATAGCTGGTTTTGACTTTGTTTTTACTCTAAAATCTACAAATATTGACCAATCAAGACGAAATTTGGACAAAATTAATTTGACCATAATATCCTGTCTGGGTGTAATTTTCAGCTTGATCTTAATCATGAGTTATGTGCCCTTTACTTTGACAAAGTTGCCATTTTCAACTTTGTTTTCACTCTAACAACCATAAATTAACCAATCAAGATGATACTTCCAAGGAAAGAATATCATTGACAACAAGATCTTGCTCATGTTTGATTTTCAGCATGATCACAGAGGTATAAGCCCTTGAAATTGACATATTTTCAGTTTTTAACACTTTTTAGCTCACCTGAGCAGGAAGTGCTCAAGGTGAGGTATTGTGATCGGTCGTTGTCCATCGTCCGTCCGTCCGTCTGTCCAAAATTTCTTTTAAAGATCTTCTTCTCCCAAACCAGTGGACCAATCTTCTTGAAACTTGGCAGGAATGATCCTTTGGTGGAGGGCTTTCAAAGATGTTAAAAGAATTTGATTCCATCAAAGACTCTGGCTGGCTGTCGCAGCATGAGAAAAGGGGAAAATAGCCAAATCTTTTAAAAATCTTTTTCTGCCTAACCAGTTGGCCAATATTCTTGAAACTTCACATGAATGATCCTTGGATGGAGGGCTTTCAAAGTTGTTAAAAGAATTTGATTCCATCAAAGACTGGCTGCCGTGGAATGAGAAAGGGGGAAAATAGCCAAATCTTTTAAAAATCTTTTTCTGCCTAACCAGTTGCCTAATATTCTTGAAACTTCACATGAATGATCCTTTGGTGGAGGGCTTTCAAAGTTTTAAAAAGAATTTGATTCCATGAAAGACTCTGGCTGCCGCGGCATGAGAAAAGGGGAAAATAGCCAAATCTTTTAAAATCTTCTTCTGCCTAACCAGTTGGCCAATATTCTTGAAACTTCACATGAATGATCCTTGGGTGAAGGGCTTTGAAAGTTGTTGAAAGACTTTGATTCCATCAATGCCTCTGGCTGCCGCAGAATTCCATCAAAGCCTCTGGCTGCCGCAGAATGAGCAAAGGAGAAAATTTTCTTTTTTGCTGCTATACAGGTCAAAATGTTTAATTTCAACAAGAAAATAAATCTCAGGTGAGTATCTAGGGCCACCATGGCCCTCTTGTTTCACTCTTGCGGCCATGAATAAAAACTAATATAGACATAATTTGGACAGAATGATGGAGACCAAAAGATCTTGCATGAATTTAATTTTGAGCTTGATTATGATTACACATACTGAATTATGTGCCCTTGAATTTTGCAAAATTACAGTTTTCAACTTTTTGATCACTCTAACAGTCATCCCCAAAATATTAATCAATCATTTACATGTACTTTCTTTTTACTTTGACAACATGGTTGTTGCTTTTTACTTTGGTTTTGCTCTAAGAACCGCAAGTATTGGAAAACCTAGTGAAAACATGGATTTGATATTACAAAAAAAACAGGCCTGTGGAGCGACTCCAGCCCATTCAGGGCTTTCTAGTTTGTAATATTACTTATTTCTTGTATGTTATTTAATCCATTTTAGCTCGACTTTTCGAAGAAAATGAGAGCTTATACTGTCACCCGGGCGTCGGCGTTGGCGTTGCAACAAAGGTTAAAGTTTTTTTCAAACATCAATTACTTCCATACTATCAAAGGGATTCAACCCAAACTTGGAATACTTATTCACCATCACACCCTCTACCTTACTATCAGGGCCCATGACCCTGACTCCACTATATTTGGAGTTATGCCCCCTTTATACTAAGCAACTTAGAAAGTCGAGCGCGCTGTCTTCGGACAGCTCTTGTTTTACTGGTGGTAGCTGACAACTTTTCCTTGACATTGATGTTTGTTTTTACGGTTGAATCAGTCAAACTTGTCTGATAACGTCGAAAAAGGTGTTTACAAGTTTTCCACGTGCGAATCTCTACATCACTTTAAACTGTTCAAAGATGTGTAGATTAACCACTGGTGGTGAACTAAAACAATTTTTGCTACAACAAGGTATAGATATTTTGCGTTTAAATGTGATTTTATAGATTTTTTCAAATGACAAAGAACTTGTTAAAAATCGTTTTGTATTGACAAACTGTCTGTGGTGTATAAAGCCGTAGTTACGATATTTTATAACAACACAGACGGAAAAAATTGACCGCGAAAAAACGTCCCTCGCTTTGGCCGAGTTCACCACCAGTGTTAACGTCGACTCCAATGCGTTTCGTTTTGGTTCAATACCCCGTATCATACTGCGACTAGTTCAAAGACGGCGTCACATGAACCTGGGGCGTCAGTGGACGTGTGTAGGTTCAAATCAGTTCCGATGCATTCATAAAGACACGTTCAACGCATGTCCCCCTGTATAGTCACGCATAAAGTACGCATACTGGTGCATGAATTGCACACATTCATACATGCGTCGAAAAGGTTTTGAACCGTTCAGAACTCAAAATCACGTTCAAACAGCCTCCGACCCTCATCCACTTACAATCACTGACGGCCAACGTTCGTTCCACATACAGATTACGCATACGACGCATAGCCCTACTCTGCATAGAAACGAAAACGTGTGCGTAGATAAAAGCAGGCTGCAATAGTTGAAATGATGATGCCAGAACGATAAGTTTTTACAATAAAAAGTGGAAACCGAGATCTTGGAAAAGGGTCTAAAAGTATATTTGAGAGCCGTGGCCACCATGGATCTAGATCAGCTGATCAGAATCCATGATGCACACTCACTTAACCCTTTCCAAACGACAAAATTTGAGGGTGATCCATTTCAAAACTGCGACAAATGACAAAATGAATGTTATAAAGAAAGGATTTGTGAAAAATATGACTCGGAAAATATTGAGACAAAAGGAGAAACTGCTGGTTATCAGCAGTTTCTTCTTTTGTTTCAATGTTTTCCCAAGCCTTTTCTATTAGGGACGTCAAAAACAGGTCTTGTTTTGGGAGAGGGTTAAAAGATTTCGATTGCAGCTGTTGCTTAACAAGCCTTACGAGACAGCGTGGATCTTGATCATAAAGGCACTTTCTCCAAATCGCAGCTCATGTAGGCCTATTATTATCGAAGAAAAGAAATGCCACGAGCAATACTTAAAATTCTGATCTAGATTACGTCTTTGCAAAAACTTTCGCTCCACAGAGAAGTGATAATAATTATCTTTCTCCTACTTTTGTCAACTATACAAAAGAGGGGTTGCCAACAAAATTTCATTCTAGACGGACAGAATTATGGACTTACGCTCAAAGCTATTCCATTGGGTTCTCGCTTTTTGTGGCAATATTGAAATAATCTTTTCTTCACAATTTTATCTACATTCAGAATCACGTGTGTTTCATTCACCTACTTAGGATGATTAGACGACTGATAAGTATATAAAAAAGGCTTAACTATGTTCTAAATCTATTGGTGTCGACAGTGTTTCATAAGATCGTTGTCATTGTGAGTCGACCCGATGTGATTTTTCTTGTTTTGCCTACATCATGCGTTTATGTAGGCTTGCGTTCCAATGGTAAATTTTCCAATTATCGCCGCCCAAACGTGTATTATACTAATTAGGTTATTTCATCTAAGCCCCCCCCCCCCCCCCCGCAAACAACAGCATCCGAAAGTCGTCCTTGGAGTCTTAAAACGCCGCTCAAACGTTTTGTATTTGTTATTTTTAGTAACATACTCTCAATCCCAAAGCGTTTTGGTAACAATACTCTCGAACTCAAAACGTTTTAATGTTGAATGCACGTGCTCTTTATCGCGTTATATTGAATGCACGTACGTTGCCAATGTTGGCGTACAATTGCGTAACCGACGTTATTTTGTAACGTCGCAACAGTATGTGCATAGAAAAAGCGAAAAGCAACTTTTCTCGTGATTTCGCGCCGGATTTGATTCTGTTTCGGTGCGTCTAACTAAAGTTGAAGACGCCTACAGCATGCATTGCTAGTATAAAGGTTCCTTCATTCTAATATTGTTTACTATTTTCGTTTGCTACGTCCTTCAAAACGCCACATGAGAGCGCTCGTTTAGCACATCATCACTGTTCCTTTGGTTAGGGAAATTATTTTGTTTATTTTTGGAAAACATTAGGACTGTTACAAATATTTGGACGCGGCCTTAGCGCAGTTGGTAGCGCATCTGACCCTCATTCGAGAGGTCCCGGGTTCGATACCCGGCCGCGGCTAATACCCTATCTGACAAAATTGTCACCCACCAATGGGTTTGAAATCGTTAACCTAAGTGGGCGAGCAGCTGGATGCTCGGTAAGGGTGTTGTGGTAGTACTGGTTTGAGAAACAACAGGAACCCATGAGTAGGTGCTCCAGCCGCCGCGATATGACCCTGGTAGTTGAAAACGGCGTAAAACCCCAATAAACTCAAACTCAATATTTTTTAAATTAACTACGCTTGGATTGGTGTACTCGTATGAACCGAAAATATGAAAAACTAATTTCACTGAGCAATTTCCTCCACTTCGTGAATTTCCATTTTTACTCTTTTTCCATGTCGGCACGTCGTACCATATCCCTAGCTATATCCTTGTTTTACAGCATTGAGCCTTGAACTTTTTCCAACTATCTGATATGATGACCTTCTTCAGATAGATAAAATATCACAAGTTTTGTTGGAGCAAGTTTTAAAAAAATAATCGTTTTGCGAAGATTTACAAGCATGATTTACGGTGTGCTACGGGACTGCGTTCCTTAGCCCTTTTAAGGAGAGAAAAAATATCGTTTTCATAAATTGAGACTTACGATATTTTATCAGAGAGTTAATGATGTGATAAAATTGTATACGTGAAAAATAAATGCAATCAAATGAAAGGTAGTAAAGTTATGATGAAATTCTGCGAACCTTTTGTTCGGCCCTCACACGTGACGTTGACGTAACGCATTTAAACAGTGTGACATTTTCGCTAGATTTACGTTTTTCTTCTCGGCGAACAATCAAATTTCGCAAAGTTGCACATTAACTTTTTGGCATATGTTTGTACTTTTATGTTGCTGTCGTTATTTGTAATAAAATGCGCTAATACGATTTTAAGCATCGCTTCATTTGTTAAAACTAAACTATTCAGTGTGTTTTTCGGCGCGTGTGACATTGTCGCTAGAATTAGAAAGTTTACAGATTTTAAAGCGCGAAACTCCACCAAAAATTATATCTTTCAAAACTGCAAACTATGTACTTTGAAATCAGCAATTTAAGTTAATACAATAAAAGACGTGTTTTCTGTTTTGCCGTATTATTTTAATAAATCCAAATCAAAAATCAGAATCTTACCTTTTCATCTATATTAATTAATCGCACATTATTTCAGTCATTTGTGCCTTTTTTCTGTATAACTTGTTTTGACTTATAGAAGAGACGACTTCGCGTCATTCCGTAAACGATTTGGCGAGAAAAGCGTTGTTTTTGTCATTTTCGGACACATTTTCACTCACGATTGTGTTAAGTTGGTTACATCTTACCCTATCGTTTACGTTCGCGAACGTTTCGCAAGATAATACAACTATTTTGAATCTTTAACAATATTTTCGTTGGTAGCATTCACAAAGAAAAACATTGCCGAATCCGAAGATATGAATTTCGCAAAAAGTTATTGATTCTATACATTCTGGTGGTAGTTTGAAAAGGAGCGGTATGGCTTTTTTTCGTTTGTACGTCAACATTGAGCGCGACGTCTATTTTTAAAAAGCGTTTTAATGTTGAATGCACGTGCTCTTTATCGCTGTATATTGAATGCACGTGCGTCGTCATTGTTTTCTCTACATATTTAGAGATCCTCGTTTTGATAATGTCGATTTGTGACTATTTTTAGTAATAATTTTCATGTATACAATGTTGATTTCCCATCAACCCATCGTCTTTGCCTCCGGAAGTGTGTTCTGTGGGTACAGACTAAAACATAAGTGAAAGGACCTTATTGATGTCTAATCGAGAGTAATCCATAAATCATTGAGAGTTATAAAGACAATGTTAACCGGGTGTTCTAGTCGAGTTCTAGCTTACGGACATTTATCGGAGCCGTACGATATACAGCAGGGTACCAGACAGGGAAGCATTTTGGCGCCATTTTTATATACCGCCTTCATAAACGACCTGCTTGTAGACTCATCATCAACTCTATACGGGTTTCGAATAAACGACATTTCCTTGTGCGCTCCTACTCAAGCAGACGACATGGTGCTCCCATCTCTATCTCGCGCTGGCCTGAACGAGCTGACAAAACTGTGCAGTGATTACGCTAACAAATGGCGTTTCTCCTATAATGGTTCCAAATGTGCAGTTATGACAATTAATAAATCAAATCCATCAATCGGGATGAAAATAAGCATTAACAATATAGAAATACAGGAAGTGACCGAATATAAGCATTTAGGCGTACTCCAGAGTTCGTCAAGAAAGACTCCATGTAGTGTAGACGCAGTACTCCAATCAACAAGAGGAACAATTTTCAGTTTCTTAAATTCGGGTATAAATTACAAAAAACATTAACCCAATTACATTTGGCAAAACTATACACAACAGTTGTTATACCGCGCGCATTCTTTGCGTGTTAGTTATGGACAGGCATCAGTCAATCGGACCTTCTGTCTCAAAAGAATACAAGGTTTACCCCAGAATACACGGTTGGATATGGTAAAAGGCTTACTAGGTTTTACTGCCATCGAAAACTATATTGACTTACAAAAGCTACTTTTCCTTGGATCGCTATGCAGACTAAAACCAACTGACGTGGCATACAGACTTTTTATTTTAAGGCTTTATCAATTCATCAACAAAGTGAATTCGATCAATGTGGGTTTTGCCAAAGATATTTCACGCATTTTAAAGAAATATTCTCTATATTCCCATCTATCTGATTTTCTCAACACGGGGCTTTTCACGGAGAAAACATTGTGAAAAAGGATTTGCAAACAAGCCATTTTTAAACATGAATCCATAAACTGGTCAGAAAGATTGTCACGTGACAGAGACTTCGATATATATTTAGGAGTGTGCACACGAATTTAGCTCCAGCATTATATGCTGGCGCTTAGCCATGAAATCGCCAAAAAGACTGTACGACATGAAAATTATAGCAAAAACATTGTGTTTGAAGAGAGAACTTTTAAATTGTCATAGGTGTAATATCTTGACAAACGATAAGCTAAGTCATTTGCTGTTTGATTGAAAACATGAACATGAGACAATTCAAAATTCAAATATACTAGAGGAAAGAAGAAACGCAACAACTATTATTTGTTATTTCTCTGAATTCTTTTATGTTATTGGGTCAAAGTTGTTACTGATTATTACTGGGAACTGTATCTTGATATTGATCTTTTTGTTTACTTTAGAACCTGTCTCACCTGTGAGATAGCGTCGAAATAGACGTTTACACGTTTCTCACGTGTAAATCTTTAAGTAACAAACTTTACATCTAATTCTTTTGATTTGTGTAGACGCACGTCGACTCGACAAAAGGCATTTTTTTGTGTGTGTGTGTGTGTGTGTGTTTAATCCCTCATATCATTTTGCGACTTCTTCAAAGACGTCGTCCGGTAGCAATTGTGATGTTTACGAATGAATCATCTAAACCCGCATTTGCTGCTGACTTTGGTGTACATCGGTTGGTAAAATATCGCTTAAGATAACGTCTTCGAACGAACGAACAACTGACGGTCGCCCGAAAAGCGGTCGTGTACGTCTAACGTCACGACGTCAGGACCATGACGCTCGCTAATTTTACATATGGAAACAAATTCTCTTATCGGAAAAAAGTGTTGATGTTATTCATAGACAGTACAGCAATCAAATTTTATCCAGGCACCATCAACGTAAGTTTGGATTGCGTACAAGATCACATATAACCGATCTCATTGTAACGCATATTTATGGCGCTTAAAGCCTGTGACCTTGATGAAATTTTGACACTAGAAAGTCAAATGGTGAAGTTTTACTATGCATTGAAAAAAGTACTCGAAAAAGGTTGATTTTGAGAAAAACAAAAACACAACATATGCTCAAATTTATTTGTTATTGCGTTTCTTTTTTCCTTTAGTATATTATGTACGTAAATAACGTTAAGAATATTTTTCTTCTTCTCCTTCTTCTTTGTTTAAATGACCCTTCTTCTTGATCCATCTCTTAATTTTCTTACAAGTTTTGTTCATTATATTCATAAATTGTTTACAGTTCTATGTATTTGTATATTTGTTAACCAAGTTTTGTAATTTATTTATTATATTGTAACTCTTCAGAAAATGGAGGAATAGGCTAAAAGGTATAATAATAACCCTTTCCCATGTAAACAAACCTTAGAATAAATGGGCAATTATAAGATATGAATATTTTCATTCTTATCACTGGCTCTGTCTCAGTCGGCTGGTTCTATACATCATGACACTGTGATAAATCGTCTGCAAGAACACGGGGTTTGCTGTCGTCGTCCTGCTCATTGCGAGGCTCCCCCCCCCCCTCCCCACGTCATCGCCTTTAGAGGCACTGCATAAACGGACGTCCACTCAGATAGGCCTATTATTCATGACATGCCATTTTATTCCATGTTGTGTTTACAATTGTTACATTACAATTACAGCTAGAACGCTATATGCCTATATCAGTTATGTCTGCCGCGGATCCAGGATTTCCGTGAGGGGGGTTCGAATATACAGATAAGGGGGCAGTGGCGGATCCAGGATTTCTGTAAGGGGGGTTCGTTTTTACAAAAAGGGGGGTTCGTTTTACAAATATTTCACAGTTTTGACTGAATTTCTGCATGAAAATGAAAAAAATCAGGCTACATAGGGGGGTTCGTTTTTCCCCCGAACCCCCTCTGGATCCGCCACTGGGGGGGGGGGGGGGTTCGTTTTTCTAGTATCACACAATTTGACTGAATTTCTGCATGAAAATGAAAGATTCGGGCTGCAGAGGGGGTTCGTTTGAACCCCCGAACCCCACCTGGATCCGCCACTGGTTATGTCGTGGATATCATTTGTTAAGTAGGGCCTACTTTTTGCGTTTTTAAATCGCGTCAGGTCATGATAACAAAAACCGATTTACAAATCACACTGATAAAAACAAACGTTGGTTTAAAACTTAGGCCTACACCATGTAGTGAATGCGCCTGTATTATTCTACTGCGCACACGGTTTTATTTGAATGCGTGTGTGATCTCGTAAGAAGATTTATTCCTTAACCTATATACGTCGATATTTGACGGGTTAAATACGAAACAAATTAATGGACAATGCTAATCAGAGCCAGCCGATAGTGATAGAACCACCCTAGACAGAACCAACCGATAGTGACAGCGCCAACTGATTTTTTTTCCTCATTTCTGCCCATTATTTCTTAATTTTGTTGACATGGGAAATGGTTGCTGTCATCTGCAGATGAGTTTTTCGATTAATAATTGGCTCTGTCCCTGGATTTTTTAGTGCATTGACACATGCCTTATGAATCCTTTCTTCTAGTTTTCAACATTGGATTCAGCTAAGGACATAAACGTAAAGATGGCGGACACCGAAGTAAGGTCAGAGGACTTGCTAGGTTTAAAATGGGATAGATGTATGTCAGACACATTGATGAAGTTTGGTATGACTCTAAATTGATCTTTGTTTTCTAACGATCTTAAGTAGATCACTGACAAGCTCTTAATCACTGTATTTTATTTTTTACATGCGATAAAAGTGGTGCCGTTGTCAAAAGCTGTTGCGGTGCCATCTCATGATCTTTTTTTTCTTTCTTTCGATACTGCACTCGCTCAGGCTTGAGCATTACGGCAGGTGGAGGTTGCATAGTTGCTAGGATCAAGTGCTTTAAAAGTTTATTTACAAATTTTGTGGTGCTCATAGTAAAAGAACATAGTTTTAGATAGAATCAGTCGGCATGAAGTCATAGCCTCACTTTCATTTTTCATCGAGGGTACTACCTCGGTCTTAATCGTTACGGGATACCATTTTTGAGGCAGAATATTTCAAAAATCTATCGTTAAAATTGATAAACAAAACTCTTTCTTTAACAGGTTGGTGAAATTTCCCGATCGGGCAATATTGCCCAATCAGGCAATCTTGCCCGAACGGGCAATAGTGAAATTGAAAGAAAAGAGCAAAAAGTCAAATTGCAGTGAAATGTGATGGTGTCGCGAAACCAAAGTTTTTGGGCATATGGGTAGGACCTCCCGTCGCACATTCCAGAAGAAATTTTCCATCAAAGTGGTCTAACTTCATGCGCCCAGACTCTTTACAGTCACATTGGAATGAATAGGAAAGTAACTAAAAGAACAAAACCTTACATTTTCCATTATTTATCACCGTATATTTTCTTTACCAACCAGTGTCCGCCTTTTTGATAATTTCTGGGCCGGTAAAAAACGCCAATATAGGACTGATTCATGTCTTTCGGAGAGGTGACAATAAAAGCACAGTGTACACCCAAAAATTATGTGGCATATTTTATGTGGGTAATACAAACTAAAAACTGTAATATCCCGTGCTTACTATCAAAACATGATTGCCATGTGCATTTAAGGACATAGTTGATTAAAAACAAAATCTGTTCATTTGGGATCAGAACAAACACATTTTTAAGTTTTCAGGTTCATCCATTACTCCAAGTAAAAACACGAACATAACTTTTGGTGTACACTTTAATTTAATCTTCACCTCCCCAGTCTGGGCGCATGAAGAGAGACCACTTTGATGGGAAATTTCTTTGGGAATGTGTGACAGGTGGTCATACCAATATTCCCAAAAACTTTGGTTACTCGACACAAAAACATTTCACCGTATTTTTGCATTTTGCTTTTTTCTTTCAATTTCGCTATTGCCCGATCGGGCAAGATTGCCCCATTGGGCAATATTGCCCGATCGGGAAATTTCACCAACCTGTTTAAAGAATGTGATTTAAACTTTCTAACTCCCAATGCATTTTCAGGCGTAATCCGAGTCTTCTCTGATGTAAATACGCTCTTTGATATTTTGATTTTTAGCTCCACTGGCCTTTCAGGCCAGCGGGCTATTGTCATGGCGATGTGTCCGTCGTGCGTCCGTGCGTGCGTGCGTGCGTCCGTAAACTTTTTCTTTAAAAATCTTCTCCTCAGAAACTACTGGATGTATTTCAACCAAACTTCACAGGAATGATCCTTGGGTGACCCTCTCTCAGATTCCTTCAAAGAATTTTGATCGAACCAGAATAACCTGAGTTATCTGCCCTTGAATGTCAAAAATAGCTGGTTTTGACTTTATTTTTACTCTAAAATCTACAAATATCAACCAATCAAGACAAAACTTGGACAGAATATATATATATATAAGCATAATATCCTGCCTGGGTGTAATTTTCAGCTTGATCGGAATTATATATCATGAGTTATGTGCCCTTGAATTTGACAAAATTGCCGTTTTCAACTCTATTTTGACTTTGATTTCACTCTAGCAACTACAAATATTGACAAATCTAGACAAAACTTTTACAAAATGTTGGTGACTATAAGATCTTGCCTTGGTGTAATTTTCAGCTTGATCTTAATATTACATCATGAGTTATGTGCCCTTGAAATTGACAAAATTACAATTTTCGGCTCTATTTTTACTTTGTTTTCACTCTAGCAACTACAAATACTGATTAATCAAGACAAAACTTGTACAGAATATTGGTGACCATAAGATCTTGCCTTGGTATAATTTTCAGCTTGATCTGAAATTTATATCATGAGTTATGTGCCCTTGAAATTGACAAAATTGCCATTTTCGGCTCTATTTTGACTTTGATTTCACTCTAGCATCTACAAAAATGGACTAATCAAGACAAAACTAGAACAGAATGTTGGTGATGATAAGATATTGCCTTTGTGTAATATTCAGCTTTATCCATAAGAAATTCAGGCCTGTGGAGCGACTCAAGACCTTCAGGTCTTTCTAGTTTGCTATTACATCAGAGAGCGTTGCTCTTTGAAAACAGCGGAAAGTTCGGTAACGTTACAAGTAACTTGAAGCTTTGTTTTTGTGTATCATATCGAATCACTCGGTAAAACACTGTAGGGTATAGATCAATAAATCATTTTTTGCCATACCTGACCAAAGATTTCATTTCAAATCGGCCTGCTGGATGAGTAAAACCAGTGTTTTTTTTTCCCAAAAAAACGGGCGTTATTCGGCCCCTTTCCCCTCTCCGTGGAATATCCTTTTTTCCCCAATTTTGGAACAGATTTCCCCTCCTCGGACTAATTTGCACCATTGCAAAAAAAACATAAAATTGTAATTAAGCCTAGCGTAAGTTCTAGGCGTCTCTCAATTCAGTAAAATCTGTTTTTATTTACCTTTAACGACTTACTGTAAACATGTATATAGACTGGTTCCCGTTTCTTATGCCACTACCTTGTAAACGTCGTATACAACGAGTACCAGTACATTCGCGCTCGATTCACTGTTCAAGACAGTGATTGAATCGAATGGTATGTAACTGAACCAAACACGGCTACCTGTATTTTCAAGTATAAACAGTAGTTTCGTGGTGAAATCACATAATAGAATTAAATTCTTATCAAATTGATGGGAAATTCACCTCTACAGCGGATTCAGTCCCGTAACACTGTTCTCTATCAATCGAACAATGTTCCGCATGTCTGGGAGTTCGTGCCAACCAGAGAAACGAACGTCCCCTTCTATGTTTCACAATAGAATCAGTCGGGATGACGTCATAGCCTCACTTTCATTTTTTCATCGAGGGTACAACCTCGGTCTTTATCGTTACGGGATACCAACTTTGAGGCAGATTATTTCAAAAATCCATCGTTAAAATTCATAAACAAAACTCTTTCTTTAAAGAATGTGATTTAAACTTTCTAACTACCAACGCATTTTTAATAATCAGGCGTAGTCGTCGAGATATTAATGCTGAAAGTTGGTTATGCTTCAACGAAAAAGACCGAAGCTTTCACCTCCAGCGAATGAGTGCAGGTCCGCTGACGACGTTTTTGATTGGCTGAAAGAATTGTGCCGACCGGGTCAATGTCGCACAACCGAAAGTGCTACTGAAAAAATCTACTATAAAATGGTGAAATCATCGAAAAAATCAATGATATGGAAGAAATGTCTACACCTGTCGATGATGCCAGGAAATTTAGTAGGTGACTGTTTATTTTATTGCAAAATTGCAACACTTGTCAACCCATTAAGAGACAGCATTGTCCAAATTCATAAGAGTTTACTGTTGCATTATGATACAACAATATCAAGTGAAATGCACGAAATTTAAATCTGTTTTGTGTTTTACTGTAGAAAAGTTAAACACTGTGGAAAATGAAAAAAAAAGTTTTTTACAGACAATTAAATGTTTAATTAGATCATTAATAAATTGTTGAACAGTTCAAATTGTTGTTTTAATGTTCCATAATGATGTACAAACAAGTTAAGTGTATTTTAAACACCGTATTTGAGAGTATAACAGTGATTTTTTTACAATTTTAAGACTGTGAGTCGATCCTGAGGACTCGCTGGATTCCATATCAATGAGTCCAGCTACTAGTTTAGTGAGTCCAATACACTATTTTTGATAAAAAATCTGTAAAAATTGTTGCATCCTGGGACTCGCTAGAAATAAAACTTTGCATCCCAGAGACCAAATTATGAGTAAATGTAGCAGGATGCGCAGGTAAAAAAATCACTGGTATAAGCAAGTATTGAATTTTCCCCTTTTTTGGCGTTCACACGCTTATTTTCCCCCACCTATGGGCCCTGACCCCCTTCCCCCAAAATAAAAAAAAAACACTGAAAACCCTTTGTTTTGAATGGAAGGTCAAGGTAAACAAAGGCTGCTCAGGTGAGGGTTGTTGCAAAACATTGCCTATTAACCTTTTAGAAATACTTTTTGGTCGTAATTTTTTCAGCAGCCATAACAATAAATGGTTCATTTATCGATATCATCAGGGGTTTTAACGATAGCGTTTAAGATCGGACGGTGAACGATGCGCAACAATTTGTTGCAAACTTCTTGATTTTTATGCCCCCGATAGGGAGGCATCATAAATTTGACTTGTCCGTCTGTCCGTCCGTCTGTCTGTCCGTCCGTCATTCCGTCCAAAAACTTTAACATTGGCCATAACTTCCTTATTACTTAACATATTCGCTTCATACTTTACCACAACATTCCTTGGTACTTTACCTTTCTGTAGGCACATACTTTGGTGACCTTGACCCCTGGATGACCTTGACCTTATGACGATCAAAGCGGTGTCGGGGGCATTGTCATCTTACAGTGACAGCTCTTGTTTCAAAGAGCAACGCTCTCTGATGTAAATAGCGAAAAATCAAAATATCAAAGAGCGTATTTACATCAGAGAAGACTCGGATTATTTCAGGCGTAGTCGTCGAAATATTAATGCTGAAAGTTGGTAATGCTTTAACGAAAAAACTGAAGCTTTCACCTCCACCAAATGAGTGCAGGTCTGTACTTTATGACTGACGACGTTTTTGATTGGCTGAAGGGATTGTGCCGACCGAATCAATAGTAGCCTACCACCGTAGTACTGGTATAAATGTAGTTGTGAATTTTTTTAAGGTAAATTTATATTTATTTGGCTGATAATTTTTATTTTCAATGACCGTTTGACATCAATTTGCAATCTTTTTTTTTTTTTTTTTTTTTTTAGCTCACCTGAGCACGAAGTGCTCAAGGTGAGCTATTGTGGTCACTTTTTGTCCGTCGTCCGTCTGTCCGTCTGTCTGTCCGTCCGTTCACAATTTCGTGTTTACACTCTAGCATCTACAAATATAAGCCAATCTTGACCAAACTTGGTCAAAACATGTATGGCCATAAGATCTCGGATGAGTTCGATTATGGGTCAGATCGAACCAGAAATGCAGGAGTTATCTGCCCTTGAATGCGAAAAATACTTAGTTTTGACATTGTTTACACTCTAGCATCTACAATTATTGATCAATCAAGACAAATCTTGGACATAACATTGCAGACCATAAGATCTCGGATGAGTTCGATTTTCAGTCTGATCTGACTGGAAAGACGAGAGTTATGTGCCCTTGAATTTGACAAAATTGCCATTTTCGGCTGTTTTTGACCTTGTTTACACTCTAGAATCTACAATTATTCATCAATCAAGACAAAACTTTGACACAATGTTTGGGACTATGAGATCTCGGATGAGTGTAATTTTCAGTCTGATCTGATCAGAAAGTCGAGAGTTACTTGCCCTTGAATTTGACAAAATTGTCATTTTTGGCTGTTTTCGACGATGTTTACACTCTAGAATCTACAATTATTGATCAATCAATCCAAAACTTGGACACAATATTGGAGATCATAAGATCTGAAATGAGTTTGATTTTCAGTCTTATCTGATCACCAGAAAGTTGAGAGTTATGAGCCCTTGAATTTGACAAAATTGCTGTTTTTGACTGTTTTCGACCTTATTTACACTCTAGAATCTACAATTTATGACCAATCAAGACAAATCTTGGACACAAGGTTGGAGACCATAAGATCTCAGATGAGTTTGATTTTCAGTCTGATCTGACCAGAAAGATGAGAGTTTTGTGCCCTTGAATTTGATAAAATTGCCGATTTCGGCTGTTTTTGACATTGTTGACACTCTATAATCTACTATTATTTATCAATTAAGACAAAACTTGAACACAATGTTTGAGACCATAAGATCTTGGATAAGTTTGATTTTCAGTCCAATCTGACAAAAAGTGGAGAGTTATGTGCCCTTGAATTTGATCAAATTGCCATTTTCGGCTGCTTTAGACCTTGTTTACACTCTAGAATCTACTATTATTGACCAATCAAGACAAATCTTGGACACAATGTTGGATATCATAAGATCTCGGTTGAGTTTGATTTTCAGCCTGATCTGACTACGGAAGTCAAGAGTAATGTGCCCTTGAATTTGACAAAATTGCTGTTTTCGGCTGTTTTCGTCCTTGTTTATACTCCAGAATCTACAATTATTTATCAAACAAGACAAATCTTGGGCACAATGTTGGCCAAGATGAAATCTTGGATGAGTTCGATTTTCACAATGTTATTGACCATAAGTTTGTTTTCAGTCTAAAAGTCATAAATATTTTTTGAATTGAAGAAAAGTGTTGCTTATATCATTTTGGTTCAGGTGAGCGATATAGGACCATCATGGTCCTCTTGTTTTAGCTCACCTGAGCACAAAATTTTCTCTCAAACTTTTGGTGCCATGGCACGAGAAAAATGGCAAAATTACAAAAACTTTAAAAACGCTTCTTTTGCCAAACCAGACGTCCAATCTTCTTCAATTAAACTTGGCAAGAATTTTTATTGGGTGAATGGCTTTTAATATTGCTAATACTTTTGACTGTCATGGCACCAAAAAAGTGGGCCCGAAATAGTTAAATGATAAACAAAAAGCTTCTCGTCGGTGCTATGACAAAATGGCGTAGCAAATTAGTTACGCAATTTTGTCAAATTTTTTTTATAAATGCTTTATACGTAGTTTGTAGGAGCGCATATCCTGTCAAAACGGCGTTTCTCTACGCCTATTAGAACCCTTTCAATTATCATGTGACAAAATTGCGTAACTCGATTTAGCTGACAAAAATGCGTTGTACATAGAAAAATTATTTACACGAGAGTAATAAAAGGCTGAGAAATGGCATTCTCCTCTGTTTTTCTTCTACTTTGACCAATAAATGAACCGTAAGTTATGTTCAATTACCTTATTTTACCTTAAAGAAGCTGAATTGTTCATTGTAGTTATTGAGTTACGCAATTTTGTCGGCACATTTTTAAAAGCGGTAAAAACGTTTTTGGCTCTCTTGAAAAAAATGGTTTTCGAGCAAAATTTTTATTACGCCATTTTGTCATAGCACCGACATTCTACTCCGAAACTATTGGACCAATCTTTGTTAACCTTGTCAGAAATGGACCTTGGGTTATAAGTTTTCTAAGCTGTTTTAAAAGTTCGGTTGTGTGGAAATTTCTGGTTGTCCTGGAATCATTGAAGGGATTAAGAAGAATTCGTAAAAACATACTGCTTAACAGGTAAAAATATTTAATTAATTTCAACAAGATTATGCAATCTCAGGTGAGTGACCTAGGGCCATCATGACCCTCTTGTTTTAAATGTAGGGTCAGCACAAAAAATCAGGGTTGACTTGCCTGCTTGGGCACACTATTAAGCTTCAAAGCTTGTAAACCTTATGTGTTTGATATTTTTCAGGAACTGGACTTGTGATTGGTGGTGTATTTTCTGTCGCCCTGTTTAAAAGTAAGTTTGTTTGAATTCAGTTGTGTAGATAATGATATATAAATTGTGTCCCTAAAAATATGGAAGGAAAGATGAAATGCTGGTTGTTGGCATTTTCTCCTTTCCATTGACTGTTTTCCAGACTAGTTTTTAGCTCCACTGGCCTTTCCCATACACAGGTTTTGTCTCACAGAAAAAGCTGGGAAGATGTTATGGCAAAAGAAGAAAAATTCTGATAGCCTACATTTGGTCATTTTGCCTTATCATTTTCTGTTAACTTTTGTACATGAATGCAGTCTTACTCAACATTCTGTTTTGTCATTTATAGCAGCTTTTAATTCTACTGCTCTGATATTATGCTGTCTGGAAAAGATTTAACCCAAATCCAATCGTTACTGTTCAATGAATGTTGTGGGTTGACTGGATTTCATATAATTGATAAAGAGGGCAATGTTTGACAATCTTTTCTCAAATCATAAGGCCTGAAGATTTTTTTGTGCGTAGTTTAATGACTAAGAATTATCCCTATGCTGTAGCTTCTTGCATTTTGCACGGAATAAAGTGATAAGAACCTCTGTGTGTTGTCTTGTCTCAAAATTTAAAACTCTATTCTAGTTTGATTGAAATAATGTACTCATACTGAAGTAGTTTATAGTGATGAAGAGTGACTATCATTTCTTTGGAAAGAGAAATTGTGAGATAATTCTTAATAAATATTCTCTTTAACCCTCTCCCAAACCCCAAAATTTGGGCTTGTCCAAATTGAAAGAAGTTGCAGATCTTGACAATGTGAAGAAATTTTGAAATTTTAAGACTTTCTGAAAAGAAAGCATGGGGGAAATTAATAAATTGCTTTGGTGTTGATTTGGAATGAAAAGTCCTTAGTTTTAGGCCTTTGAATTTGACAACCTCAGTATTGTCCCTCTTGCCACCTTGGTTCAGGTGAGCGATTTAGGACCATCATGGTCCTCTTGTTTAAAATATAGGTCTATTATGTGCTTAGATTCAAATTAAGGACCCCTATGCTTTTGACTTTCATCATGTCCATGACTTGGGTAAATATTGAAGCAAAAGAAGAAAATGCTATTTACCAGCATCTTCTTTGCCCCTGAACATTTTCAGGACTGCCACACTGACACATCAGGGAAAAGTCAGGGATTTTTTAATTTTTCAAGGTCAGGGAATTGTCAGAGAAATTTGTAAACTGTCAAGGTAATGTGAAAATACAGGCTAATGTCAGTGAATTGTCAGGAAATTCTGAAAACACTTGACATAGTGCTATATATTAGATCATTTTAAAATTGCCTTTTAAGCTGTCACAAAATAATGCAAAGATTTCTGGAAATTACTGTTAGGAAACATGTCAGAGAATTTTCCAAATACGTCCAGGGAATTGAAGGCGAAATTGTATTATCAAACCCTTAAGTTTTGTGTAAAGTCACTTTGAGAAGATTCAACAGAGTACCCACAATATAGGATTTAGTGATACAAGTTTAGAATGCTTTTACCCTTTATCTGTTGATCTGGAAATTATTTATGTTTTTCAGGACGGCCATGGCCAGTTACTCTGGGTGCAGGATTTGGACTAGGGATGGGATATGCAAACTGTCAAAATGACTTTAGAAACCCTTATTTGATGCATGGAAAAAGAATAAAAGAAAATGTAAGTTGGTCAAGATTTTAGGGTAGGATATTGAAGAATGATCCTTAAGGCATTTTAGACCAACATGGTTACAGGCAGCCTGTATATAAACACTGATGAAGATCTATTTAGTCCCCTACCGGTGTTCACACCGGAGGGGACTATAGGTTTGCCCTCCGTCTGTCCGTCCGTCTGTCCGTCCGTCTGTCCGCTCAAATCTGGATCCCGCGATAACTTAATAACTAAGCAAGCGTTTTTGATGAAAGTTGGTATATGACTAGATGGCAATGTGTAGATTATGCACATCATTTTATTTTTGTTTTTCGACTAAAATTGTTGTTGCTATGAAATAGTGAAAATATGGCCAAAAATGGGATCCTGCGATAAGTTAATAAGTAAGCAAGCTAATTTGATGAGACTTGGTATATGACTAGATGGCAATGTGTAGATTATGCACATCATTTTATTTTTGTTCTTTGACGAAAAGTGTGGTTGCTATGGTAACAGAAATAGTGAAAATATGGCAAAAAATGGATCCTGCGATAAGATAATAACTAAGCAAGCTAGTTTGATGAGACTTGGTATATGACTATATGGCAATGTGTAGATTATGCACATCATTTTATTTTTGTTTTTAGACTAAAATTGTTGTTGCTATGGTTATGGAAATAGTGAAAATATGGCAAAAAATATTGGATCCTGCAATAAGTTAATAAGTAAGCAAGCTAGTTTGATGAGACTTGGAATATGACTAGATGGCAATGTGTAGATTATGCACATCATTTTATCTTTGTTCTTTGACGAAAAGTGTGGTTGCTATGGTAACGGAAATAGTGAAAATATGGCAAAAAATGGATCCTGCAATAACTTAATAACTAAGCAAGCTAATTTGATTATTGATTACCATATTGAGTCAATTCGAAGCCGGTAGGGGACTTTATGTGCTGCATACAACACCAGATACTTGTTTGTTTTACCTCAAATAAAGCTACCTGAGTCCTCATACATCCAAAAGAACTTTAGAGAGATGGTTTTAGTTTCTGATATACTTAGGTGCTATCTGACCTTGATCCATGGTAGTCTCGGATGCTTTAAAAGCCTGCTCATTTAATTATGCTCCCCGAAGGCAGAGCATATAGTCGCCGCTTTGTTATCCATCTGCCATCCGTCCGCATGTTGTTTTACTGTTGTCGTCTGTATGCCTTTCCATCTGTCATTTCAAACACTTAACATGAAAATCTTTTGTGAAAACTTTACATTAGCATTTTTGGGGGCATAAGTGTTTCACAATCACATCTTGTCAATCTTTGTCTTATAATCAGCGAGTACATTCTTCTTTCCAGTCAATGTTTTTCAAAGCTTCGCCTAAGAGACATAAAAAAAGAATTGTTTGAGAAAGGATTCTTTTTATGATATAAATGTGTCAGGATCTGGAAAAAAATGTCCTTAATGGCATTTGAGATCACCAGCCTGTGTGCAGTTTGATCAGCATCCATGGTCCTCTGTAGTAGCTTCATCATGGCCTGTAGCAACTGTAAGAGAGTAGCGTGGATCATTGTAATACTGCTATTTATCACTATCTGATCTTGAAACATGGTAGTCTCAAATTTTATAAAGCCCCTTTTCCAGATCTTGGCTCATAATTAATGTGTTTATTGTTCACTTACAGGAAGAAGCTGTATAGTAGAATGAATAAAGACTAGTGTTAAATAGACAATGGAATTAGTGTTGCCATACACCAAACAAAGAAGAAAAGATGGGATAAGAAAATCTAGACTCTAGAATTTGATGACCGGTGTTGTGTGATAAGTAGATCTAAATCTTTAAAATTTTGATATTTTTTGTTCAATCCAGTTTTACATTTTGTCAGTATGTTTGAAATTGTTGTAACTACAACTTATCTAAGCTGTAGCTCTGACATTTTCTAACAAAATCAGAGATATACTCATTTCAGTCATCTTCTTGAGCTGGACCTAAATTCAGATTGAGTACCTACAATGCTTGGTTTTGGCAAGAAAAATGATTGCTTTTTAAAATGTTGAAAAAAATGTTACAAATAGCATTAACATTGTTACACATAAACCAGGAGGAAAAAAGATTTACAACATTATTCTCTTTCCTTTACATTGTTCAAAATGTGACCCGTCACGCTAAAAGGGACCTTATCTGATGTGTGAAAAATATCGATTCTAGTCTGTCTGCGCAGTCCGCACAGCCAGACTAGGGCCGACACTTTTCACTATTATGTAATTTTCTAAATCCGGAATGGTTTCCCTATCTTACTATATGTTCATTTTTCGCATACAGTATCTGGTTAATCTGTACCGAATCTGACAAGTTTGTCAAAATTTGGATTTTTTTAGTTAGGATAAGGTCCCTTTTAGCGTGACGGGTCACAAATATTCTCTGTTAGGATCATCATAACCAGGGAACGGAAAACTGTATTTGATATGGCTACTTGGCTATTTAAGCTTAATTATCATATTGTCCTAATAAAATGCTTTTTAAGTAACTCTTACAAATATACAAAGGTGTAAATGTTGACTACGTGTCATGATGTAATTTGACTAGATCTTGGCAACCTTGAATACAATTTTTATTAGCTCACCTGAGCACGAAGTGCTCAAAGTGAGCTATTGTGATCGCTTTTTGTCCGTCGTCCGTCCGTCCGTCCGTCCGTCCGTCCGTCTGTCCGTCCACAATTTCTTCAAACATCTTCTCCTCCTAAACCATTGGACCAATTTTAACCAAACTTGGCAGAAATGTTCCTTGTGTGACCCTTTTCAAAATTGTTCGTGAATTTTTGATTTGTCAAAAAATGTGGGCGTGGCAGGGCGGGGCTTATCAGATTTTAGAGAAATCTTAAGAAAATTCTTTAAAAATCAACCATTGGGCCAATTTGAACCAAAGTTGGCAGGAATGTGCATTGAGTCACTCTTTGCAAAATTCATCCACAAATTTTTACATTTGTCAAAAAATGTGGCTGTGGCAGGGAGGAAGGGGCTTATTGGACTTAGAGAAATCATAAGAAAATTCTTTAAAAATCAACCATTAGGCCAAACTGAACAAGACTTTGCAGAAATGTTCCTTGAGTCACTCTTTTCAAAATTTGTTTTCAAATTCTTGCAATTGACAAAAAATGTGGCCGTGGCAGGGAGGAAGGGGCTTATCGGACTTGGAAAAATCATAAGAAAATTCTTTAAAAATCAACCATTGGGCCAATTTGGACCAGACTTTGCAGAAATGTTCCTTTAGTCACTCTTTTCAAAGTTTATTCACAAATTTTTACCTTTGTCAAAAAATTATGACCGTGGCAGGGAGGAAGGGGCTTATCGGACTTGGAGAAATCATAAGAAAATTCTTTAAAAATCAACCATTGGGCCAATTTGGACCAGACTTTGCAGAAATGTTCCTTTAGTCACTCTTTTCAAAGTTTATTCACAAATTTTTACATTTGTCAAAAAATGTGGCCGTGGCAGGGAGGAAGGGGGCTTATCAGACTCAGAGAAATTGTAAGAAAATTCTTTAAAGATCAACCATTGGGCCAATTTGAACCAGACTTTACAGGAATGTTCCTTGAGTCACTCTTTTCAAAATTTGTTTTCAAATTCTTACAATTGACAAAAAATGTGGCCTTGGCAGGGAGGAAGGGGCTTATTGGACTTCGAGAAATTATAAGAAAATTCTTAAAAAATCAACCATTCGGCCCAAATGAACCAGACTTTGCAGGAATATTCCTTGAATCACTCTTTTCAAAATTTGTTCTCAAATTCTTACAATTGATAAAAAATCAGGCTGTGGCAGGGAGGAAGGGGCTTATTGGACTCAGAGAAATCTTTCCTATTTCTCTTATCTATTTCTCTTATCTGTTGCTCTGGCTGGCCCAATGTTTATCTTATGTAAACAAATATGGTATTAGCCTTAGCTTATCAGATGGTAATCCTGCGCTATATTCTTTCAATCACAGACCAAATCTTGTTAATGGAGCCTATCATAAATGATCAATCTCTAACAGATCAGAATGCTTTGAAAATTAGTCCTATGTTGTATATTGCGAAATCATTAAATAATTATTGAAAAAAAAACGTCAACAATTGTGCTAATTCATACCCAACCTTACAGGATCGATTGGACAAAATTATTTCTTAATTGTTTCCAAACAGAAAGTCCTTATAAGTTTCATGCCTTTGAATTTGACAAAATTGCCATTATCACTCTTGCCATCTTGATTCAGGTGAGCGATTTAGGACCATCATGGTCCTCTTGTTCTAATTTCCTTTCTACAATGTATTTGATTATATTACTGTGTACATTATCATGTTGAAATACAATTATTGTTAATCTGAAGGTTGTTGTCAAATTATTCCCTTAAATACCTGATTTGTTCTATTTTGTTGTTGCAGTGGTCATTCAACAGTAAGCAAGTCTTGTCCACTTAACTCTTTCCCAAACAAGAATGGGTTTTCATGTCCTTAATAGGAAATGCTTGGGAAAAATTGAGACAAAAGAAGAAAATGCTGCTCATCAGCATTTTCTCCTTTTGCCTCAATATTTTCCATGTTACATTGCACATGAATCCTATCTTTATCAGCATACAGGGTGTTCCATAATATATGTTACCATTTCGAATCTGAAGTATAGTTAAGATACACATATTTAAATGAAATGTTAAGTGTGCAAAAAAGACATGATTAAGGTTTATTTGACGTATAACACTAGTATAAGTATTTTTGCATACAGGATTGACATGAATTCAATCTCAGTTATGACAAAGCTTTCAAGACGAAGTCATCCATGTAATTGTTGCAAAACTACGTCAACAGGTTTCTTAAAGTTTGTAATTACAGCATTACATTTGTCCAATGAAATATTTTAATTTCAAAATGGAATGCTGTTCAAATTCATCTGTTGACATTGACAAAGCTATTTGCACATGCTCTTTCAGATATATCAAAGAAAAAGTTCAAGAGGAATGAGTTCTGGAGAGTGCAAAAGCCACACATTATCTGACTTTGATGAAATCCATTGTGTGTCAAATGTATTCTCAAGTCATGCAATAATTTCCCTGGAAGGTCAGGTGTAGAACCATCCCACTGGAATCAAATGTTACTGAAGTCTGCAACTTTTTGCCTCAGCGCTGGAAAAACGGGACAAAATGGATGACGTCTAAAAAGATATCATGATGTCAATATTTTCTGCTCACTTTAGCATGACACAAAATTTCCTTGTGTAACCTTTAGAAACATTTATAAGGTATATTGTATGTAAAATCAATGAATTATATTTATTTGTAACATTGGTAACAGATATAATGAAACACCATGTACATTTGTGATCTGCTGATGCGTTTGAATTAGACCACCCTAAAATTTTGTTGTTGGGGAAAGGAAAGAGTTGTATACGTAAATAAAGGGAAAGTTCAAACTTTCCACAACTATTTCTTGATGGCTTTATGTGATACTAGTAAGTATTAGTGTATGAATACCGGTATTTTTAACCCTTTCCCAAACAAGACCTGGTTTTGACGTCCCTAATAGAAAAGGCTTTGGAAAATATTGAATCAAAAGAAACTGCTGATAACCAGCAGTTTCTCCTTTTGTCTCAATATTTTGTCCTAAAATATACACAAATCCTGTGTCTATCCACAACCATTTTGTCGTCTGCTGCAGCTTTGAATTTGGACCACCCTAAAACTTTGTCGTTTGGGAAAGGGTTAAGCCAGGATCTAAAAAAAAAAGAGTCCCATGACATTTGAGACCAACAAGCATCCAGACCAGCCTATGCATACGAGGGACGTTCAATTAAAAGTGGTGCTAATGGTCCACAATACCTTATGTTTCTACAGAACAAATGTAAATTCCGGCTATTTAATGGGAAAATTATTGTTTTTACTTTGTCAAAAATTTTAGAAAAATTTGTTGCGTCTTTCAAAAGTTATAAAATGTGAAGTTGGTTCAGTCATATACACTGGCTATTTCACTTTACGTAAAACTTAGTGAAGTTGGATGAACGGGTCTACATTAACCCATTACCACACAGTAAATCCTTTTGACTCCCCTAAAGAATAAGGCTTTGGAAAACATTGTGAAAAATGAAGCAAATCGCTTGTGACAAGCAATTTCTTCATTTCCCACAATATTTTCTACCCCAAAAGACCAAAATTTGCTATATTTCATTCGCTTGAAATTGTCGTCTGCAACATCTTTGAATTTTGACTAGTCTAGAATTTTGTCGTTTGGTAATGGGTTAAAGGTCGCATGCGCTTTAAAATATCTGTATCACTGTCTGTATCTGTATCAGATGCATGCGCATCCGAACGTTGAACATACGAAAGTTTTTAGGAAGTGGATAAAATTTGAATGGTTAAATTGACCTGAATGATGCCCCTCCCAGACTACCTGCATAGTGCTAGTACTAAAGCAAATGTTGCTGCGGACTCCGACTTGACCAACCAAGACACACTGTGTAAGAAATAGCAGATGAAGTTTGTTTTTCATCAGGGACATGTTATACGATTTTGACAAAAAGTTGAAACTCAGACAGGTTTATGCCTGATTAGTCCCTTGACTGTTGACAAAGGAACACAAACCCATCAGATTCTGTGTGAAGGTGACAATATATGTTTTGAAATAATTCTTAAAATGCGCCAAATGTGCCCCTTCTGAGCATTACACAGGTGATAAAACATAGATCTACTGTTTTGAGCGTCATCGCCATGTCAATAGCAAGCAATGGTTGCGAAAAGATCAGGCAATGAGTGAGTGAGTGAGTGAAGATGGGACATATTATGGGATCACCCGTGGCGCATGGTGTCCGGCAGCGTCAACTTCTTTGTCCGGAGCATAACTCTGTCACCTTAAGTCCGATTGACTTTAAACTTTGCAGTTATATTCTTCTCATCAATACTGAGTGCAGTGCACAAGAACCAAAACTCTATCTGGCCTATTTACTGAGTTATTGCCCTTTGTTAGCTCACCTGAGCACAAAGTGCTCAAGGTGAGCTATTGTGGTCGCTCACCGTCCGTCGTCCGTCCGTCCGTCCGTCCGTCCGTCCACAATTTCTTTAAACATCTTCTCCTCCAGAACCATTTGGCCAATTGTGACCAAACTTGGCAGGAATGTTCCTGAGGTGACCCTTTTCAAAACTTGTTCACAAATTTTTGATTCGTCAAAGAATGTGGGCGTGGCAGGGCGGGGCTTATAAATCGTAAGAAAATTCTTTAAAAATCAACCATTGGGCCAATTTGAACCAAACTTGGCAGGAATGTTCTTTTAGTGACTCTTTTGGTAATTTGTCCACAAATTTTAAGATTTGTCAAAAAATGTGGGTGTGGCAGTGTCAGACTTTAGAAATCCTAAGAAAATTCTTTAAAAAATCAAACAGGTAACATATGGTTAGTGGGAGTCAAAACCTCGTAACTACAGCTTGACAAAGCTGGATTTATGAGGTTTTGATCCCCCACTGGGGAAATGTCTAATCCTATTAAATAAACAAAAGACCGGAATTGTTTACACAAACTCCGCCAGAATGGGGAGCTGCATGTAAAAGGGGGTAAATACATTCTATTTGTTATTTAAGCTATCCTTTGTTGTTGGTACTCATTTAAATAGTTTTGATTAGATCATTCAAATGAATACCCACATCACAGGGTTTGATAAACATTGAAAGATATTTTGCAATTTAGAAATCCCATAACCTCTCCTATTTGAATCTCTAGTCTTTGGATTTATAATCAGACTTGCTTCTATTTTGCAACTAATATATTCTCTTTAACTCTTTACCAAATCATTATAGAATTAATTATTTTGCAATGAAAAAAGGGCCCTGTGTTGTTGTTTCTTGGGGTTTACATAGGGGTTAAGAGTTAGATCTCTAACATTTTGATCTTTGACTTGGAAAACCTTTTCATCTCAAAACGGATTGTTTTCATAGGGCCCTATGTTAATGATTCTTGGGGTTTATATGGGGTGAACTCTGTTGATAATTGGAACCTTCTCATTGATATCATGGGAAAAGGGGCCTGAAAGACAAAATTCTTGTTAGCATTGTACAGGCTACAATTTTGGCCCAATGTTCATAAAAATTGGTCAGAATGTTTGTGTAGTCACAGAGAATTGGAATATTGAATATTCCTTTGGATACCATGGGAAAAGGGGCCATAATGACAAAATCTGTGTTGGCACTTTAGAGGCCATAATTTTGGCCTAATCTTTGTTAAAATTGGTCAGAATATTTGTCTAATCACAATGATAAAGCTTATCAACAATCTGAATGTTCCATTTTGATATCATGGGAAAAGGGGCCTTTATGACAAAATCTTGTAAACACTCTAGAAGTAACAGTTTTGGCCTAGTCTTCATGAAACTAAAAGAATGTTTGTTTTAGTCACAAGGATAAACCCTATAAGAAATTTGAATATTCCAGTCGATATCATGGGAAAAGGGGCCTTAATGACAAAATCCTTGTTAGAGGCAAAAATTTTGGTCCAATCTTCATGAAATTTGTGTTTGTCTAGTCACACCGATGACCTCTGAGGAAAATAAGAATGTTCTATGGGATAGCATGGGAAAAGGGGCCTTAATGACAAAATCCTTGTTAGCGCTATAGAGACAATAATTTTGGCTCAATATTCATGAAATTTAGTCAGATTATTTCTCTAGTCACAAGGATTAAGCCTATTGACAGTGGGAATGTTCTGTTGGATGTCATGGAAAAGGGGCCTTAAAGACAAAATCCTTGTTGGTAATGTAGATGCTACAATTTTTGTCCTATCTTCAGGAAACATGTTCAGAGTGTTTGTCTAGTCACAAGGATGAAGACTATTGAAAAATATAATGCTCTTTTGGATATCATGGGACAGGATGCTATCATTTCTCACCTTGTGAATCTCAGTTCAGGTGAGCGATTAAGGACCATCATGGTCCTCTTGTTGTTTTTCATACTTGAATCTTGTCGGGAATATCTCTCTCAAAGTATAATCTCTCAAAGTATAATACTAAGGATCATGAAACTTAATGAGTGTATAGATCTCATCAAGGAGAAGTGCAGTGCACAAGAACCACAACTCTACCTGGCTTAATTTTTTAGTTATTTCCCTTTGTTGATTTTCAAAATACGATTTTGTCCGCAGTTTAACTCTACAAATATGATAGAATCAAGAAACTTCATGGGTGGATAGATCATATCAAGAAGTGCAGTGCATAAGAACCATAACAATGCCTGGCTTATTTTTTAATTTTTGTCCTTTGTTGTTTTTCATACTTCAATTTTGTCCGGAGTATATTTCTAGAATTATAGCGGCTAGGATCATGAAACTTCATGGGTGGATAGATCTTATCACAGGGAAGTGCAGTGCATAAAAACTTGAACTCTGTCTGGCTTAGCTTTTGAGTTATTGCCCTTTGTTGTTTTTCATTCTTGTTTTTTACGGAGTATATCTGTAACTTTAGGTATAATAGCTAGGATCATGAATCTAACAACTTGCTTCCCCAGTCAACATCCAGCAGTGTGACGGGCGTATCCTATGACAGTCTTGCACCTTATTTCAAATGTGATGGGCATATTGCTTAAATTGCCATTCCAAATGACAACCCTTTCGCTAGTCATTTATACAAGAATGGTATGTCGGCAAAAGTTAAAAAACACCAAGAAAAGTGCAGGTCTTGGACCGGCTAAAGAGGCATGTGCCTAATCCATAACAACGGAGCTGTCCAGTGGTTTCCTCTTGTCCAAGACTTCATGAAAGAAAAACATGCTACACAGCGTCCTCCATCTTTATAGCATGGCTTAAGCCTGTATGGCATTTTTGTAGTCCCCATGCTGATGAAAATGCCCTCTGGCCGTCGGTATAGGACTTGATTTTCCTTAGGCAGTGCCATTTTCCAGTGTCTGCTGGGTGTTCCAGAAGAGGCCCATTTATTGGCATATTGGAAATCAATTTCAAAACCTCAAACGTTTGTCGATGTAAAAGAGGAATACTTCGAATGATTGAAGAAATTTAAAATTGAATTGCAGCATAACAACTGATTATAGAGCCTGTTCCAAAATTAATTGAAAGGCCCTCGTACACACACTCTGATCTAATAGCCTTTTCATGACCTTAAGTGGCTGTTTTAGAGCAGCGTGACTCCTGATCAGACTGCATTAGGCACACCCTTATCTGCAAACACAGTGCTCTAAAATGCTTTGTGAAACCCTTTTCCAGGCCCTGCCTAAATATTTAAATGCAAATTTGTTTGGGATAACCATATTTTAACGCTATCTGAATAATCTGCCATTTTCAATGAAAAGCCCTCGCAATATTTTCTGGTTGTCCTAGTCCTGTGTTAAGCATTCTTGGAAATTCAAATAATTTTTGCTTATGATTGATACAATAGCCTATGATGTCGGAAAAGGGTTTCATTAAATCCTTTCCCTAATAAGTGATTTTGACATCTCTTAAAGGAAAGGTTTGGGAAAATATCTGGGCAAGATCAAATTCAGAGGAATGACAGATGACAAAATGATATGACTACTGCGCAACCACAAACATAAGATGCCGGGTTGATTGAGGTTTTAACACGTATAAGGCTCTTACAACTGCTATGGTCATATCACGGATACTGGAGCACCTTACCATGAACAACTGCCATTTCTCATACCAGTACTAACAGTACTACCACAACACCCTTACCAAGCCTCAAGCTCGCCCACATAATTATGTCAAGGATTATCAAACTATTTGTGGGAGACATTTTTTCTGAAAGGATATTTGACAGGAATCGAACCCGGGACCTCACAAGTGAGAGACCGATGCCCTACCAACTGCCCTGTGTCCGCATAATATATGATGTACATTTAGCTATCAACTCCCTCACATGGGGGATATAACAACTAATAGTACAAACTTGCCTTTATCCATACAACACCCTTTTTAACGTCCCTGATAGATTTAGCTTGGAAAAACATTGAGGCAAAAGGAGAAAATGAAAATCAGCATTGTCTCCATTTGCCTCGGCATTTTCTACACTATTTCGTACACAAATCCTTTACAAACACTCATTTTGTCATCTGCTGCAGCTTTCAAATATGAACATTTTTACTGTTTGGGAAAGGATTAAGGTAAAACACCTGTGGTGTGACACTTGATTATGTACGTCAAGCTGTGTTTCCTTGTTTACAGAAGCCCTCTTGTCCAGGAAACTCTATGGATGGACAGACAAATCAACAACACTGATAATTGTATCAAAATGTCCTTAATCTGACTTACAATCTGCAGTAAACAAAAACACCATTATAGTGTGTATCATTTATTTTATTGATTCGATTTTCATTCACTTGAATCAAATTATCAAATTTTGTTCAATATTTAATCAATACCATGATCACACCTTTAACCGATTACCAAACCCAACACAATTTTAGACTGGTCTGAATTGAAAGAAGTTAGTTTGATAAAGTTCAAATTTTAGGGACATTTCTTAGAAGAAAACATTGTGGAAAATGAAGAAATTGCTTGAAACAAAGTATTGCTTTATCTAACTCAATGTTTTCTAGTGTCTTTCTGTAATTTAGTCCATGAGCCAGACACTTTTTTGGTACCACTCGGAGGGAGTAATTCTAATTGCACTTTCTGAACAGCTTGATATATGTAGTAAACTAATTGATATGATAGCAGTCTGAAATTGGTAGCTTATGCTGAGAAAATCGCCGTTTTCTTAACCTACCCCATTTTCACACGTCCACAAATTGGACAGTAGGTGCGATTTCTTTTGGTAGTGTGTGACTTATCAAAAGGCTTGTTGTGATTATTTTCCCTGCCAAAATATTCTTAAAACACTAGTTTTGAGTACTATTTAACCTGTTTCCAGGTATGAGGCCTCTGTAGGCTGTGAAATAAAAGACAATTTGTCGGCCCCTACACCGAACGAAATGCACAGTTTTTTCAAGTGAATTTTTCAATTCTTTGAAGCAGAAATTGAAGTGGCTACATATTTTTACACTTAAATATATTTTCAAATGCGTATCCATCGATTCATGCCAGTTTCGTGACACAAAACACTCGGAAAAAGCTGTAAAAGGCAAAAACATTTGGTCGATTCGGACCCGGAAATGTTCGTACCTTAAAACTAAAATGCATATTATGAGTGTTTTAAGGCTTCTACCTGTTGTTAATCTATTGACAGCACTGTGTTTTTATCCAAAATTATTGGATTACCTTTTCGGTGACTATTTCGTGCATATGTATGTTATATGAATATGAAATGGAGAATGTTGACTTTAGGCCTACTGAAAGAATGCTGAACTCAAAAGCATTTTCACTTTTAAAAATAATTAAGGGCCTTATATGTTCAGTTGAATGTCCAATCAATGCAAATTAGTAAATAATTACTGGAAATATATTCAATTACACAATATTCGACGGTTCGAAACTAAATTGAATGACCATATGAAAAAAATGAAGTTATACTTTACGCAACAAAATATAGCCCAATGCCAATATACGATTATACGATATATAATGTACATCATGTAGCAACCAAAGTAAAACCCGATAGTCCCCTATTCAATGATACAATGCATATACAAAATAATTTGCTGCTTTTGTCATATATAGTACAAAATTTCTCTTCGTCGGATATATTGGTCTTCATATATATCTAATCATAACTCAATATAATACATGTTCAATATAATGAGTCAGGATACGAAAAAAAGGTCCCTTACGGCTCTTGAACCAAATATGGTTCCAAATCAGCCTGCGTATACACGCAGTCTGATCAGGAACCATTGCTGTTCTCCAATATATCCTTAATGATTGTAATATAGCAGCATGGATGTCTGCCTATCTTCACTAAAAGCATGCACTGATCTTGAAATATGACTGACTCAAATGCTATAAGGGACCCTTTTCCAGATTCGCGCTCAATTATGTAAGTATGAGATAATGCATATGTTTCTGCTATTAAGTATCATAACATTCTCATTTTCTAAACCTAGTTTGTATTAACTATGATGATTAGACAGAGATTACTTATGCAAAGAATGATAATCAAAGTGTACGGAGGGAACTTAGTTCTATGTTATCTAAATAGAAATTAGATACAATTAGTACTTTTGCATTTTTATTTCGTTTAGAAAATATATTGTCCTAAAAGACAAGTTCAAAATGTATTTCGACAGCGAAGTCCGTAGATGTTCATTGCATACTTTCAGGATAGATTTATCAAAAACAATGTAAATTTAAAAGCCAAGTGATTGTATAACATGTGTGTCGTCCTTTTTCCATTTCCAAGTCTCCTTGTCTGTATGTGCGTATATTTACTACAGTTGCAATAGAAATATTTCTAAAATTTCTGCTAATTTCTGCGTAATTTTTAATCAAACATATCTCATCCACCCTCTCTTTTAGACAAATGCAAACGTTTCATAGAATCTACGCTGTGAGCAACAGAATCATCAGATCAATATAAATTGAAAACTCGATTTAATAATCCTCTTAATGGTTACCATACCTTGTCACTACTGGTGTGACTTTCATCTGTGTAGGAGAGAATGTAAGTTTGTGGTTGTTTAGCGGTTTCGTTTATGATCCCATGTTTCATAACAAGTCGTTTATGAGGGCATATCAAAAGTTTTTTATTCTTACACCTGGTGTATTTTTCATATAATAGTTCCGTAGCCTTTCTAATCCCACACACTCCTTTCACCTTGTTAACAGTTCCCTGATATCCGATTTTTAGGAATCAACGTCTTGTTTCCCTAACCAATCTCCTCGGCAGCAGTCAACTAATCTTCTTCATTGTCTCAGTCTCACTGGAATTCCTTTTCTCAATATTAGATTGTTGCAAAAGAAGGGGTAGACTCCCAATAACCATAGGCAATCTTGTTTAGCACTTTAAGCCTCCAGGACTAGAAACATTACCATGTGCAACCGTGTTCTTAGTATTATCCATTTTGGCCAATAAAACTGGGAGGGGTAAGTCGGTTTAAAAGTTTCGGACAAGCTCGTAGCAGCTAGCCATATCATCCTACATGCAAAGTGTATTTAAAACATTCATTTACAACGAAGGTGTAAAAACCTTTACTACTTCAAAGGAGTAAATACCAGAAGCTCAAAACTATTTTGATATCCCCTCAAACAGGGTATGTTGATGAAATGCCTTAACTTGACTTGTTACGTAAATGCACAAGCGTACTTTTAACTGCCGAACAAATTCGTTGTCTACATAACTTTATAATTTCAAAATTGTCATTCTCGTGGGTAATTGGACTTGTACCAACTGGTGATATATGACATTTTTCAACGACACAAATCACATTTTGCTAATGATTCAGTAATGATGGTTTTTATCTGATTAGGATTTTAAGAATACTATAATTTGTTTGTAAGTTGATAATGTCTGTAATGCGGAGAAATTAAATTTCACTCTGCTCTAACAGTTATTTCCATCACCGCTTTATACATTTTTCTTACATTAACACCTAAATCATTGAACAAATGGTGCTAATTAGAATAGGTTCTTAATTTATCAATGAAGAGAGCAAGATAACTTTAGATCATTTCTTAAAATGATTGTTTTGAAATTAAGTCGGTCCAAAGCACTAACTGACAAATTTGCTGACTTTGATACATGGAAAATCTCAACCTCTGATTGACCATGTTCTTTCATATATATTCATAACCGAGACCACTTTTATTGTGATCCAATTCTCTCTTATATTAGTATATTTACAATAAATGAATCACAGGCTAAACGAACTTTAAATGTCTAATCTCCATAACTATGAAGTGCTCAAAAATCACAAAACACGTTTCCCTGTATGCATACTAGACGGCATTCTTGCATATTTCTTTATATCCACATGTCTGCATTTCTTCATTTGAAATACCAATTGCTGTAAGGCTAAATGCTAGTGTGATTTCGGTTGTTCGGTAATAATTATGGTCTTGCTCATGACAGTTCCAAGCTTTGGGTAGAAGTTGATTAATATTAAGTCGTAATTCTTGCATTATGTTGTAATTGCAGTTCAACACATCTGTTTTGGTGCCTAAATACTTACATTTGCATATTACTCTCTTTGTGTCATCATTGTTTACTTCGTATAAATACATTGTGACTGTCTATGTACATTGTATAACAGTCCATGTAGTGATTCTTTCTTCCTTTCTAGCCCATTTAATTTACAGTGTGCATCATTCACGAAAGATTCCAACTGAACTTTGGTATGTTGATTTGACAATGGAATTATAGTCTTTCTTTTTTCAGAAACGTAGTGTGAGATTTTTTAACAGCTTTTGTATCAATGTAATCAGTTTTATCTGCAGTCTCATCGTTTATTTAACACGTTGCTTTATTTTTTTACTTGTAAATATTTCTTTTGTACTGCATTATCTTGTATCCTAAGAGACTATACTGCTGTAGTGATATGTCCACGCTGCAAAGTATAATGCACTAAAGTGAACCTGGGACAACTGCATCTTCGTCCGCTAGTTGAGCGTCTTATGAAAAACATTTAAGCCGAAGTAGGCTCATTACATATTCAGATGTCCTGGGTGAATGTTAATTCTGTTGCACAACAACGCTTTTAATACACTTAAGACGTGTTTAATTCTTGCTAGGTCCCTAATTATAGATTAGTTCCATGACAGTTTTGCTGAAAATACTTCCTTTTTATAACCTCTTTATCCGTACATACGAAAAGCGATAGCCTTGTAGTTAACTACACATGTTTCTTGATATGTTGTATACATATACAATGTTTTGTGTACTTTTTCCTGGAATGCATGTTTCATTTACAAATCAAGTGGTTGTATTGAGCGATATATACGTAGAAAGAATTTGTACATATATTAGGAAACACTATCAATTTGCATGTCAGTGTTAACACAAGAAGTCCTCATAATTGTTTTTAAAAGCAGGCCAATAACCTACAATTTTTGTATTCATTGTGCAAATATATCCGAAAAAAAGGCAAAAGACGAAGGTGTGCACTCTAGAGTGGCTCTTTATTTGTAAATGATGTCTAATTCACTTGAATATCTGCATTGGATTTCAGGAAAGAAACATACATTATATAGCAGTATTGATAACCTGTCTTTCTTCACGAATAAACTGCACATGGAAAAACGTTATTCTTCAATGCTTTATGGATGTACATTTGTCTGGACATGTATTCTAATGACTTTCTGACAGTAGAATAACATTAAAACAATGACTTTGTGTCATCATCTCGAACCAGAAACATAAATACAGTATACCCGGCTTATAACCCTCAACCCTTTTTTATCTTGCGCGAAATTAGCTTCTCTGTGTACACTTTCAAACCAGGCCTGGTTTTCTTCATGTTTACCATTGAAGAAGTGCTTGTAAGCATTATTCATTTGAATTATTCGTAGTTCTAATTAGTTTTACATTTAAAAAATGAATGAAATGTAAATGATAAGCATTTATGCTTTTTTTAACTTTCTGGTAGTGTAATAAGCGGCAATAAAGTCGGCATTGCTATCCATGCTGGTTTGTTATCTGTTCATTTATTTAGTATCATCTGATATCAAAATACTATTTACAGTTTATTTACATCAGAAAGCAGACTTTATGTGTCCACAAACACTTAATTTTCATTTTTTCCTTGTAATTTGTATCATCTATAGATAGTTGTCTGTGTACACTAAAATCATCCTACAGATGACATTTCAGACTAATACAAAACCTTACAGTATGCTACTCTGTACTGTATCTCGGTTATGAACCAAGACTTTTGTATTTGAATGAGTTTAAGGGTTGGAAAAATGTATGTGTTGTTTCACTAGAAAACCAATGAATTTTTTGTGTGTAAAGGGTACCCTTGAAAAGAAGCGTTTTTCGGGGCATAAGCTACCAATCTGAGATTGCTATCATACTGAAACATGAAGTAAAGATACCAGACTAATCAAAAAGTGCTAAAAGAATTACTCCCTCCGAGTGGTACCAATCGGCCAAAATTCGGGTCCTGGCTCATGGACTAATTGACGCATGTAACCATTTCCTAAACAAGACCTGGTTTTGACTTCCCACAACAGAAAAGGCTTTGGAAGACACAAGGCAAAAGAAGAAATTGCTGATAATCAGAATTTTCTCCTCTTGCCTCAATATTTTCTAGTCCACAATGTACACAAATTGTAGTCTGAAGCAGCTTTTGAAACAGACTGGTCTAAAATTTTGCCATTGAAGAAAGGGTTAAAAATAGTCATCAGGTGGGAATGGGTTCAAGTACATACATTTATATAATTTGACAATCAAGATTTCAGACTGGCTTAATAGCCTAGACGGTTTTTCTGAAATTCCACTCATATAAAGAGCAGTTGGCATTTTTTAGTAGAATTTTGCACCGGGTGGTTTTAACATAATACGAGTATGCTGAATTTAACGGTGCCCGGTGCAACTCTGAAATCGGCCATTTTAACAAAATGGCGGCCATTTTAACAAAATGGCGGCCATTTTACAAAATGGCCGCCACATGGCCACCATGTTCTCTTTAAACCCGTATATCTCTGTCAATTATTCACCTTAATGAACGAAAATGGTTTTAAATGAAAGCCTATATATTTATCTAACCAATCCAAAATGATTTATATTAATCATGACATTTGTAAGTCCATAATATTTTGGGAATTGTAAAATTAATGATAAAAATACATAAAATTAGAACATTGCTTCAATGGAAACAATGCTGTATATGCAATATCGTTGTGATTTTTATGATGCAAAATGGTCAAAATATTCTACAAACCCTTAGCAACGAATTGCAGTGTCCATTGACAGTAATAACTTACATTTTTTAATGGTAGGTACAGGTTAAAGTCAGCTGGGGTCAGTTATTTTAACGAGGGATGATTATATGATGTACAGTTGCATTTCAACTTTATCGATGTAATTTTATGAAACCATCGCTATTCTTGTATGAATATTGATTCCAAAATATTACACTTGTTAAATGTTATTGCGTAAGTTCTAACAAACGATTTAAGCAAGGATTTTCATGGTCTAGAAGTTGAATAGTGAGATAAGTTACCCCACCCACTAAAATAACATTGAGTACTGGTGCTGTTTTCTTTGACGCCGAAAAACGTCATGTAAGAAATGAAAATAGTTTTATGGTGTGGATCTTGATAAAAGCATTTGTGAAATTAATAAAAAAAAAATCCCTAGTACAAACGGTGGGTACACTCACGTGACTTTCTGGAAGCGTTCACACCGAAAAGTCGTCTACTGTAAGGATGTTTTGTTTAATTTCTCAGCCTATACTCTACGGATTTTGAGATAAAGTGCACCGTACGCACCTTTGATAGATTCATTCCCACTTGTAATTCACTCTGCATCGATACACACGGTGCCTTCAAATATTCAAAATTAATAATTTCGCTTGAATGTTTGAAACAACTGTGTGATTAGGTGCAGAGTGAGTTAGACTTGGCAATGGCCCTCTCAATTACGCGTACGGTGCACTTTATCTTAACGAAATCTGCAGAGTATTAGCTGAGAAATTAAACAAAACATCCTTGAAGCGGACAACTTTTTCGGTTTGTACGATTCCCAAAAGTCACATGAGTTACCCACCGTGGAACAGTAGTACGTAAATGATTGCCATTGTTGCACGAATAACACAAATACTCAAGATAAAGCTTGTAGAAAAAAGTCACTACGTTTGTATAATAAATGTGTCATTATTTGGAAGTGTTCAATATTTAGCACGTCACTACCATACTAATGTACATTTTTTTAAGCTATGTCAATAAAATCCCACTTCGAGGTTATCATTTCTTTAGAACAGAGACAGTTTTAACATGTTTGTTTCGTAAGATGGTGTCTAAATGCTTGTTTTGTGTGTTGGGCCAATGGGGACATTGAATGGCGCAATGGTTAAATGATAGGATGCGATCGTCGGGGCCAAAGGTTTCAGGGCTCAAATTCCACCAGTGCCACGGGAATGCTCAATTATCAGCTTGTTTACTAGCTCTATTGATATTCGCAACTTCCAACATACCGAACAGTACGCTTATATGATGAGATAATAGTGTAAGAAAGGTTTACAAATTTGTACTGTACACATAAAATTTTTACACAGCAAATTTGTGAGTAATATACTCAAAATAAGTCTGATTCGTTGAATTGTATCCATTCAGAAGCTACTCTCATATGCGTTCTGGAAAGTTTAGAGGAAGAGGCTTTAATGCAAGTTGATCGGAATTATGCTCTTTCGCCCGTGAAACCTGTATGAAACGACACAATGCCTTTCATCCTTGTACTGAAAGGTGCTCCTGCTCAGATGACAAAGTTCTGTGTAGAGAAGGTTATACAATCACATTAAAATCTGATGGTATCTATGTTTTTGTATGTAAATAAGAATAAACTTCTGACTTTAATCAGATTGAAGTCACTGAACCTGGTATTTCTTTCCCGTCCTATTATATTATTCCCATACAGAATTACCTGTATATCTAGATATGGTTAATCTGTTTGGAGATTGTTAGTAAACTCAAATCAAAGAAATCAAGAAGTAAAAGTTAAAAAATATATGGATCCATTCATTATTTAAAAATAACCTCCAGTCTTTGTATTCTTTATTTTTATTCTGTGACAGTCAATAAGAAAACCGAGAAACATATATTTTGATATTTTGTTACAGCTTAGACTTAACAGGATGCTAATATACGGCCAAATTCCAATGATAGGCACATAGTCGATAAGAAAACAGGCAACATAAATTTTGATGGCTTATTACCGCTAAGCCTTGACAGGATGCTAATATACGGCCATCACAATAAAGCGTCAAACATTATATACCATAAAGGCATTTCGTGCATTCCCTAATTTGGTTACCCCTTTTGTATATATAAGAGAACACACAGCGAAAAAACATTTAAGACTTGTATAACTAAACAAAGAATTGTCAATAATATTATGTTCATCAATAATATGATGTTAATATTTCGTCTTAAGCGTCGCCAAAATAATGAGAAAGTGGCTTTTTATGGACAATAACCCACCCTTGGGTAAATATTGATGTCATGCGGAGACTCTTAGGCGAATATTGACGTCATGCAGAGACTTGCAACTTCTTAGATGTCGTATGGTAATTTTTCTGAGCTATGGCACTCTTGTGTCTGGGATCAGTCAACTGTTAGCACGGGGATGTTGTCATTGTTCTGATAGAGAATGAGCCAACTAAAGGTTCTGGTGTCTCCCTAATCACCTGTCCAGCTTGTCACAAATGTGCTGAAAAGGGGCTATTTCAGGGCTCTAGGCTGGTCAATTAAATGGCCGGATATTCTGGGATACTTGGATATGTGATTGAAACGTGCGAACCAATGCTGCACAATCATATTTCAATACAAGGTCGTGCATATATAAAGATAGTACTGCAATAGGGAAGATAATTTTATTTCTGTACCATATCGCTATTAGCCTACCACCAGGTCCACTTTATTAATACTTCAATTAATGAGCACTATATCCCCATACCATGACTGATCCTCCACAAAACCTATCACTTTCAAAGAATCAGTATAGCGTTCGTAGTTTGATTTCAGAATACCCATTGTAGACTATAAGAGCGTATCTTTTACCATGCCCAATACAAGAACGCCTGGTTTCCGGACCATACCCATGTTAAGTTTCGTACTGTGTCGGAATGAATGGTGTGACAAAGATTGCTTTCTGCATTAAAAGCAGTTTCTTTGTTTGCAAAAAAAGAGTATGTTCAAGTCGGATAGGCGAATAATTCTGTTTTGGTATAACGTCATAACGCATTGTCAGTGAGTCGGCCTTTTAGTCGTACTCTTCTTTCTCATGCATCTGACAAGGCGCTCGGTAGTTGCGTATTAAATGGAATACGCTGTTCAAAACATAGTAATTCAAAACTATGAATACCAATATGAGAGCTTCGAGAGTACCTTATGGACTAGACTTGGCAAATGGATATCTCAATATTGTGCACATGTACTCTGCTGTTATCTATTTTTTCTCCAGTTACAAATAACTTGAATAGCGTTCATTGATTCTGGACAGCAATATGCAATCACGGTAATTTACCCATGTTTAGTATGAACAGCTTCTGTGGCATTAGAGTTAAGTTGTCCGTATTGGAAGCGGGAGGTCGAAGGGTCGAATCTCGAGAAAGCCGGCCTGCATGTTTAGAATTGTTGTGAACGGTTGGTGAGCCGCCAGCTAGTTCAACTAATGGTTACAGTAGACCTGTCTCTGCCAGACGCCCAGCATCACAAGTGGGGAATCGGGAGGTACTGAGCATTCAGGAGACAGTGTCTCATAAGTCAACACTGGCTGGCACTTTAAATAGAGAAGACATTATAACAAACAAGTCTTTAGCTTTTATAGCTGACCAATTAGGCCAGGCAATATGACTTCCATTTATTTAGCTAAATGATTTAGGTATCCCGGCTTTCTTTTTTGGCTTAGTATAGCTGATTATCAGATACAACATGTTTCATATTCTTGAGGTATCAATTGATATATATTAAAACCATTTTCATACCTACTAAGTAAGATGAATTTGTTGCCATAGGCAATTTCGAATAAAAATGTACATACAAAAACTTCTGGAATATTACTCACCTGGCTATCTTCCATAGTAATGAATACGGTACATTGATTACTTAAATGTTGAAGATCTTGTATTGATAGAAATGTTTCTGAATATTTCTATCTCTGAAGCTGTATTTCACTTAAATGGTATGGTAAAGTTTATCATTTGACCAGATGTAGAATTAGATGCAAAGTTGCCCAGCTTGAAACAACACGATTTTCGCCAAAAGTAACACATTACCAAATTTGGCCAAATATGCTGAATTTTCCTTATTTTACACTGAAAATTTGGGGAAAATCCAAATTAGCTCCCCCAATTTTCAGACAGGGGCTTTAGCCTACCCAATATGAAATTGCTTCCTACGGGCCTGTATTGAAGGTATTTGCGTTTGAATGTGGACTCATCATTAATGTCACTATAAAGAAAAGGGACACTTGACAATCTTAATATAAATTGGGATATGAAAAAACAACTATTTTTACCAAGGGGTAAAGGCACCACACAATGAAACTATATTCAATTGATTCTTACAAGTTTTTCGGCATGAAAGAAACCGTTTCCTGTGTTAAAGGTTATTTTAGTGGCTGGGGTAACTCAATAAACTCCCATTCTTTCTGCAAAATATAACCTCGAAGTGGGAATTTAATTTGATTAATATAAATGTACATAAATAAAGAAATGATGTGCTAAATATGAATGCTTCCAAATTGTGAAACATTGATTATAAACAAACGTGAAATGACTTTTTTACAACAAATATAATACGAGTAAGTCTCGAGTATTTGTGTTATTGGTGTAACAATGGCAATCATTTATGTACTACTGTACTAGGGATTTATTTTTTATTAGTATTACAAATGCTTTTATCTAGATTCTAGTCACTACACCATAAAACATTTTCATTTCTTCACGTTTTTCGGCGCCATAGAGAACGGCACCGGCATTCAAGGTTATTTTAGTGGGTGGGGTAACAAATATCACTATTCAACACATAGGCCATGAACATCCTTGCTTAAATCGTTTGTTTAGAACTTACACATTATCGTTTAACAAGTATGGCAATTTGGAATCAATATTCATACAAGAAAAGTGATGGTTTCATAAAATTACATTGATAAAGTTGAAATGCAATTGTACACCGTATAATCTTCTCTTGTAAAAATAACTGACCCCAGCTGACTTTGACCTGTACCTACCATTAAAAAATGTAAGTTATTGTTGCTAATGGACACTGCAATTCATTGCTAAGGGTTTGTAGAATATTTTGACCATTTTGCATCATAAAAATCACAACGATATTGTATATACAGCATTATTTCCATTGAAGCAATGTTCTAATTTCATGAATTTTAATCATTAATTTTACAATTCCCAAGATATTGTGGACTTGCAAATGCCATGATTAATATAAATCTTTTTGGAATAGTTAGATAAATATATAGGCTTTCATTTAAAACCATTTTCGTTCATTTAGGTGAATAATTGACAGAGATATACGGGTTTAAAGAGAACATGGTGGCCATGTGGCGGCCATTTTGAAAAATGGCCGCCATTTTGTTAAAATGGCCGATTTCAGAGTTGCACCGGGCACCATTGAATTCAGCATCCTTGTATTAGTAAAGTTAGATAAAGTAACTGCTTCTACTAAAAAATGCCAACTGGGTGGTAGAATTTCAGAAAATCCGTCTAGGCTATAATGCAAAAGGATGGAAACAAGATGCATGTAGTTCAAAAAGTATATAAATCATAAATTTAATATATACTCCTCACAAAAAGTTAAGCAACAAAAGTAATTCTCTCCATATTCTTTTTATACACGCGGAAATTTTTGCACAGATTTGTTATTCGGACAGCCATATCTATGCTTAAACAAACTTAAAAGAATGCTGAATGTTATCGTCTCCAAAAACAGCTATCACGTGACTAGAACACACTCACCCCCAAAACATGCATGCAAAATGTGTCGCATATACGGAATTCAAACATGGCATTAGCTCCGCATGTGCTTAAAACGCGTCAATTTAACAACTTTGATGTCATCAACAGTTGAATCATGCCAATACGTCACTTTACTCCAATTGAAGTGGCTCAAATTGTTGGAATGCTACAGGGTGGGGCAACCAAGACTGCTGCTGCCATTCACTTTAAATTTCATCGCAGTATTGACTGAATATCAATAACCCGATACAATCAAACTGGACAGATGTCAGAGAGACCACGTTCAGGTCGTTTAAGAGTAACAACACCTTGTGAAGACCGTTATGTTGCATCCTTAGTCCGTAGGAACTGGCTTACAACGGCCAGATCGCTGGAAAATGACCTTCTGAGGGTGTCAGGAAACAGACTTTCCATCCAAACCGTGAGGAACATGTTTCACACAGAAGGTCTAAGGTCCAGGATACCACTTCAACGGATCCAACTTCCCCCAAAACTTCGACGGCAGAGATTAATATTGGAACATCAACATCAAAACTGAGGGTCACTCGTTGGCGTCACAAACTCTTAACTGACTCGTCAAGATTCTGCCTTGGTTCTAATGATGGCATGACACGTGTGTAGAGAAACGGTAATGAACGGTTTGCCGACTGTAACCTCGCTGAACACGACCAATATGAACGTGGGAGTTTGATGGTCTGGAGAGGTACCAGTGTTTGCCAGAGAACAGAGCTGGTTGTCATCAGACGAGGTTCAATGACTGGTGTAAGGTGTATTTACGAGATCATCACGCCTGTTATCATCCTTCTGGCACACTAAACAGATCCAACTGTTATGTTAATGGATGGTAATGCCCGTCCCTATCGTTCTGGAATTGTGACTGAAGTTCTGTGGACCAACAACATCAGACATATAGACTGGCCTGCTACGTCTCTAGACCTTAATTCGATAGAACATACATAGGACATTCTTTGAGGGCGTGTCTATGGTCAGCATGTTCGCCCACAGGCTCTGGATGAACTGCAACATGTATTGCAGACAGAAAGGAGGATCAATCCACAGCGGACATTAGACAGACAAATCTGCATGATGCCATGGTGTGTTCGGGCGTGTGTTGACCATCGTAGGGGTCATACCAGGTACTTGATGCTCGATCATGGCCTGAAGCGGCCGGAAAACAACTTTTTACAAATTCTGAACTGCTGGCGAGTGACGTTTTGCACCATTGTTTCGTCGGGACGGTTTTCGAGGATCTGTAACTTTGTTATTGGTTGATGATTTTCCCAATCATTTAACGTAATTTGTGTAACAAGACCCCAACTTTGTATTGTATAAAACATAGATCATTAGATGTGATAAAGCACATTTGACAAAGAAAAGAATCTTTGTTGCTTAACTTTTTGTGAGGAGTATATGTGAGGAACACATAGAGAAAAATCATGATTATCAGAATTTTTCCCAAATGTTTTCACAAGTTAATTCAAACCCTGTGTTGTTGTTGTCATTTAAATCATCAAGGAGAAACAATTTGTATCATTGACTATCACCACTAAAGTACTTAACCCTTTCTGAATCAATGACATCCCTTTGATTTGAAAACTATTGAAGACTAACAAACATGGTGTTGATAAACATTGGACTTGTGTTGAATAAAGATACAAAAAGATCAATACAAAAATAGCTAACGCTGATCATCAGCATTTTCTTCTTATACTACATTCATTTTATAAGCACTTTCTAAATAAGGACTTGTTTGGGAAAAGATTAACCCATTACCAAACGACAAAATTTCGGGGTAGTCAATTTGAAAGAAGTGTCAGACAACATTTCAATGTGTAGAAATTTTGAAATTTTTATAGCTTTTTGGGTAGAAAACTTTTGGGGAAATGAAGAAATTGCTTATCACAAGCAATTTTTTCATTTTCCACAATGTTTTCCAAAGCCATTATATTGTGGGGAGTCAAAAGGAGTCACTGTGTGGTAATGGATTAATAAATGTTTATCAATATTTTTCCTTTAACCCATTACCACAAAGTGACGCCTTTTGACTCCCAACGAGATAAAGGCTTTAGAAGACATTGTGGAAAATGAAGAAATTGCTTGTGATAAGCAATTTCTTCATTTCCCACAATGTTTTCTATACAAAATGACCAAATATGTAAAATTTTATTCAATTGAATTTGTTGTCTGCAACATCTTTGAATTTGGACTAGTTTGAAATTTCGTCGTCTGGTAATGGGTTAAACACTTTTGAAATCTGAACAGGCCCTTCTTGTCTACAGCTCTGTGTAGTATTGAAGATTTGGGGTTCAATCAAAGTTAATCATAGTTTTACAAACAGTGTGGTTCATTAAATAACTTCTTCGCTTGATTGATTGAATGAAGTGCATTGCCACTGTCAACTGCTATGGTAATGTTGTGTGGCGGGAGCACCTAACCATGGATGATTCCTGGCATTTCTTATATCAGTACTGCCACAACATTAAGAGCGCTTCCAGCTTCTCTCTCGCTAAGATGATTCACATCTAGTGGCGAGAGACAAATGACATCAAATGTCAGATTAAACCCTTGTAAAATGATGCAATAAGCAGTATTGTAATGGAAAACAAGATGTGTTTGTGAAACACGAATGCCCCTGAAATGGCCATTTTTCTAAAATGTTAAGTTTTCGTGTAAAGGCTTGATAAGGGTTAACGGATGACCTTGAGGAAGGTCATATTGCATTGAACTGATAGCTATCATTGAAAGGAAGTTACATACCATATTTGAACTCTGTATGAGGAATACTTTTGGAGAAAAGGCAAAATGTTAAGTTTTCGAAAAGACAGACGGATGCATGGACACGAGTAAAACAATATTCCCCTAATCTCTCAATACAGGGGCATAAAAATCTGTACATTATGGCACTTCAAATCATTAACAGAAAAAGAATCAATTGGGGCAATGATTTGAATGTTTGGTAAATAGTTAAGGTAAGATGGTGTTGGGGAAGGGTACGACACTACATTTCTGTATGCAATGAAATTACAGTCAACACTCGTTATGTCGACATCGGATAAGTCGAATTTTTGCTTAAGTCGAAGTTCAAATCTGGTTCCGTCCTCATGTATTGACATATTTTTTTCAAAACAAAATACTATCGAACTGAATATAGCCATTGAAATATAGTAGGAAAAGGATAGAAATTGCTCAACAGGAGCAATTTCTTTCCTTTTCCTACTATATTTCAATAATATTCGTACTTGATAAGTTTAAAAAACGGTCAAATATCAAATATCTCGAAGCCGAACAAAATCGGATAAGTCGAACTCCGGATATGACAATGTATTTTGACGGCCCCTCTGACTTCGACACAACGAGTGTCAACTGTATGTTTGTGAGAGTTATTCCCATTCTGTAGTTCCTGGTGGTTTAGAAGACAAGTCGTACATCACTCGAGATATCCCCTGTACACTCTGTATCGAGGCTACCATCTCCTTTATGATCTGGAAATAAATGAGTGATTGTGAAATAATCATGTACTCAAAACAGATATTTTCATGAACTATGACCTAGATATTGAACATTGACTTTGGTACAAAAACATTCTTAATGATGTGATTGTACTTACATACCAAATGTATGCCATGTAATATAAAGAAGTGATATAAAGCTGACATAAGTAAAGTTATATGCCCCAGTTTTATGCCCCTGATAGTGTGTACCCTATGTGTCTATCACCATTGTAAACACAACATCTAGAACCACCTGTAGAGACTGCTCATCACACAAATAGGTATATTACTCGTATACAATTTATCCTTTGGTGACACACATATAAATGATATTGTATGGCGGAATTTGAAACTTTTTTATCGCAAATTCCTTAAACCCTTTCCCAAACGAAACATGGTTTTGACGTCCCTAAAGAAGACTCAAAACATCACCCTTTGTCTCAATATTTCCTGTGTTCTATTGTGCACAAATCTTATCTTTACAAACTTCCATTTTGAAGCAGGGCCTTTTGAATCAGACTGGTCTAAAATTTTGGTGTTTGGAAAAAGGGTTAATTCGCAAATAACACAGAACAATTGGTTTCACAAAGAGTAGAAGTGACAATGACTTACCTTTACAGGTAAATGCTTGTTTGGTTGAGCTGCAATCCCGGTCATAAAGTCATGTGTTATAAATGTCCGAATTACGATCGATCTCTGACAGGACGGCTGGTGTTGAACTGGATCACGATCAAAATGTAACGGCACAATCACAATTGGCATTTGACTCAGTTTATGTACATAATTTGACTCTCGTAATACTTGAGTGGCAAGATAGTCTGCCTGTCGCAGTGTACTCAGAACACCGTTGGTTAAGTGTGTGGGCGTTATTTCTTCTACAGCAAACTTGACTGGGTCTCCAAATATATACACAACCCTACAAAACAGGATGTAACGTTAAGTATTTATGACATGTCATAGAAAACACTTGAGAAAGCATTACTATAACAAACCATTTATCCTTTTGCCTCCATATTTTCTGTACTCTACTGTCCAAAAAATTCTACCTTTTCTCACTTTGTCTTCTGCAGCAGTTATCAAATTGGAGCTGTCTTAATTCCTGCAGTCCAGAACATGGTAGACTGATCAAAATCAAATTATAAACTAACCATTAAAGTTTATCTTTTAGTCATGTCTCAGACAGTCTCAGAAATACAGGATCGATTATACATGTGTTGAGAGTAAATGAGAATGTTTGGAGACTTAATTTATGGTATTGGCAAAGCAAATCTACATTTGTGTTTTGTATATTAACCTATTCACGAAATTTGTAGACAAAATTCAAAGATGTTAAAACAACAATTTCGAGTGAAAGAAATATTACATTTTTTGGTCTTGGCAGAAGCATCTTCTTCATTTCCCAGAAGGTTTTCCCAAGCCTTCATCTTGTTTTGCTTAACAGGTGTCGTAGTGTGGTAATGGGTTAACACATGTTGATGTCTTTTCAACAGGATTCACCAATGCCACTCAAACAACTCGTCTAATTTTCCATATCAAACAAGTAATAGTCAAATCATTTATGAAGTTCAAGTGTTGTACCTGTTGACATTATGGCATATTCTAGGAATCAGTTTGGCTAAATGCATGATGTCCTCCCAGTTAACGTCGTCTGGATCTTTCTTTCCTGACAGTCCAGCTACATAACTGTATGTACGGCAGTCTCCCTGTAATACAACAGGGCCAGTGATAACATTGTCGCAACTACAGTACTGATAAAAGTGTTGTAGTCATTTATCTAACAACTTTGGGAAATAGAGCAATTCATGGAAATTTGTTTTATTTTCCTTTAAACAGGGAATTATTCTCTTGATGATTTTACACATACATATAAATATAATTAACATAATTGGCTGACCTACCTGAACACCGACAGTTTTGATGGGTAACAAAGTCCCTGTTAATGACTCTTCTTCACTCAACCGTAACAAAAACTTCTGCTCCTCTTCAGTTGTGCTCTGTTTGATTTTGTTGATTAAATTATGGGGCTGAAACACAATGCAAAACTTGTTATCTCACTTTTTCCATATGTTAAAATTGTAATTCATAACAAAGACCTTTGACAATTTCTAAAGCCAGAAGCATGTACATATATCTACACACGGTAACAGGGGTTCTGAAATCTTAAAATTGGCTACTTGTCCATCATTGTTTGTTGGACAAATGTCAGTTGTCCATATGAACGATAGAGAGCAAAATGTTGGCAAATTCTACTTGTCCGTTACTTTTGGACAACCTGGGCAACACGGACAATGGATTTCAGAACCCCTGGGTATTTGGTAAATGGTTTTATGTTACATTCACTAAGTTCTCATTCAGATTTACTTAGTAAATAACTTTGTACTTGCTCTATGATTTCTTTCTTTTTTACCCAATATGTAATGCATCATGTAAATAAGCATGCTCTCACTGCCAACATGTTGTTCTGATGACTAAAATGTCTAGTAACCAGATGCCCTTTATGGATATTGAAATAGAAATAAAATGAATCTTTTTCAATCCTGGACAGACAAGTAGGTTGATTAACCCTTTCACAAACAAGAAACATTGAGGCAAAAGGAGTACCCAGCATTTTCTCCATGATTTGCCTTAATATTTATTGTTCTATATTATACACAAATACATTCATGATTACTTTATCAACATCCATTTTGTTGTCTGAATCAGCTTTTGAATAACCCTAAAGTTGTGCTGTTTGTGAGAGGGTTAAATCAGAATCTTACAGTTTTTGAAGCCTGAGCAAACTCTGTAATAAACTTAAGAGTAATGGCCGTCTCTGTGAAGTCATTTCCCATGTAAGGTTCTTCTGCACACAACACTCTTATGGCCAGACCTGGACCTAGAATCACAAAATTATACATTACAATAACCATTACCATTTTTAAACATAAATGCAGTATAAAATTTTTGTTCAGAACAACAATAACAACAATGTTTAACCCTTTTCTACATAATTATGTTTTACAATTATTTTTGACGTATTAGACGTAAGCTCCTTTGAGCTTCTTGATAAGACGATTCTAATGAGTACCCACAACATAGGGTTTGATGAACAATCAATGAAACATTCTATTTTGTAAAGTCAATTTAAGCCATCACCCCCTGCTATCTGTAGCTCTATAGAGTACACTACCTGGAAATGGATGTCTGCTGACTAGTTCATTTGGTAAACCTAAATCTCTGCCTATAGCCCGAACTTCATCTTTATGGAAGTCCTTCAGTGGCTCGACCACTCTACCCTACAAAACAATACACTCAACTAGCAGGGCTGCAGATAAGTGGGGGTGAAGACATTCTAACTTTCTTATTTCAATTCCAAATCCTATGTTGTGGTACTCATTTGAATCGTCTCGACGAGACAATACAAATGAGTACCCACAATATAGGATTTGCTGAACAATAATAGAATTATTGCAGTTTAAAAAGTCACCATCGGCACCCCGTCTTATCTGGAGCTCTGAACTAGTCATATGTTAGCAAGACATACATCTATAACATCAGATAAAGGCAATAACTTTTGTATGTTAATCTGTCTTAATGCGGCAAGTGTGATGAAAATTGAAAGCTTTGAGAAAATTCTTTATAATTAAATTTTAAAGAACAAATTTTCATAAAATTTATAAAGTTACGCTGGTTTGGAAAAAGATAAAAGATTCATTTTTGGGAACTTTCAATCAATTGTGTGATAAGTATAGCATTCTTGTCCCTTGTCAATCAATATTACACACACATCACTCACAGTTTTGCGTAGTTCCCTCACGAGATCTGTATCATTATGATGTGTTTTTATGGCATCTGCCTTGCCACTAGCCAGCGTGGAGGCACTCTCTATCAGATCAGGTCGTAATGTACCCTGACCTAGATATACATCTTTGGGCTGTAAATTCAGTTCTTCTATCACTTCATTGGCAACCTGAAAATCATGCACTAGTAATAATCTATACATTTATACTATGAGAGGTTCAATTCTATCTATCCTATATTAGGGTAGTCCACACCTAATGAGGTTTGAGTGATGTCGGAATTATTCGGGCACAGTCGAAAACATTCAGCGGTGGAACTTTTCACTGCGGAATGTTTATAACTGAGCCCGAATTAGTTCAGATACGTTACGACGACACTCGAAAACTACCGGTGCTTTATTAATCTCAAAATGGCCTTATTACGGGTATCCTACCTTAATTTTAAAATAGGAAAGTAGACAAGCACTTGTTACTTGACCTTGAGTTTGGTCCCCATATCATCAAGTAATAACGCAATAATGTATATTCTGAGTGTATTTTCCTTCATTTTCTTAAGCCACATTGAAAATTTTCTTGACAGATTACATTTCATAATTTGTGGGGACATAGAACCTCAAAAACAGGTAATATTGCACTGCATACATGTTAAAAGTCTTATCTATGTCTTACATTGATCCAAAAGCAAGAACAATTTTGAGACTGACAAATCCAATAGCAATGCAAACTTTAATAGCCAATATTTTGAAAGTACAAGACAATCTTGTTTTAAAAGACCACCCTGGGGAATAAAAAAATGGTCGTTGAATGAAACAGTCTCTTAATACAAAATCTTATTTTTCATGCGAGTTCTTCTTTACCCACAAAATTTCTATTAGAGAGCATCATGAAGAACAACAATTTATTGTGAAGTTACAGGAAATCTGCTATTTGTGAAAACAAAAGTGACAATTGATGACATAAAGAGTTATATTTCATCAGTTCTGTGCAAAATATAAATTTACATTCGAAGACTTTTGGTATGACATTAGAGTGATTTCCCTTTGTTTATATAAATGACGACTTTTTTTGGTCTATGAATTTAATCGAACAATTTTTCTAAAATTTAGAACTTAGGTAAATCACACAGAATCGGTCCATCAGAGTTGATACTTTTCAATAAGATTTGATTTCATTGATTTTTTCAATCCAATATTATTCATGAGTTCAGATTATTGTGTACACATATTATGATGGGAACAATATTCCAAATGAATTAGGGCAATCCAGATTGCTTGACAAACAGGGCACCAACAACCAATTAGCCATCTGCAATTTCATACGGTAAAGCTTTTTTCTTTCATGAAGCCCATTTGTCAGCGTGGAGTTGTCTTGTTTAAAATTTTAATTGAATCTACAAGTGACTAAATTGCTGTTAATTGGGCAATTTCACAGTTTTCATCTCGATTACATGCCCTTGACACCTTTCGCAAATTATGTGTTATGTGGAATGATTGCTTTAACTAGCATCTTTTTGTTCGAGGGCCCCAAAAACGCTGGTCGCTGGTCACGTTAGGGAAAACACGTTTAATACAGTAATTTCAAGAAGGAATTTCATCGGGAGGACCTGAGAGTGGTCGCTTAAAACAAAAGAGCGGCAGATAACAGGATGTGATGGAATTAATAATTAGTTATTACAAATTCAAAGTACTCATTACAATCATATTGCAGGACTTTTCTTCTTTCTATAATAGAGGCCTATATTCGGTGGCTTTCCAATTGGAAAAGTGCTCATTTTTCCCCCAATTTCAAAGTAAGAATTTCCCAATTTGCAAAACTAAAATGCCAACAATTTTAAAATAAACAAGAACTGTCGCAAAGCGGACGAATACCCCCCACTAGGGCCTTGTCACTGAAAAAGTGCTATCAGTCAAAATGTTCTTGACTTAGAGCATGGAAATGGATTTTAAACAAAGTGCAACTGTGACCTTGACCTTTGACCTTGGTGACCCCAAAACAATAGGGCACCTCCACTGGTCATGGGCAACAACTGTGTAAAGTTTCATGATCCTAGGTCAAACAGTTCTCAAGTTAGAACACGGAAACGAAATTGTAAATTTTGACTACCCCCCCCCCCCCCCCCCCTCATTAAAAACTTCAAAGTGGCATAACTCTGAAACTAATTGCTGGATCAAGATGAAAATTGCAGGTGCACAACTTCATATGATAGGAAACATCCTGATAGAATTTCAGAAAAATTGGTCAAAAACTGTGGGAGGAGAAGAGGACACAAGATTATGTCCACCCCCCCCCCCCCCTTAAAAACTTCAAAGTGGCATAACTCTAAAACTAACTAGAACTGTCCCAGAGCGGACAAATACCCCCCACTAGCACCTTGTCACTGAAAAAGTGCTGTAGGTCAACCGGTTCTTGACTTAGAGCACGGAAACGGATTTTAAACAAAGCCCGATTGTGACCTTGACCTTTGACCTTGGTGACCCAAAAACAATACGGCACCTCCTTGGTTCATGGGCAACAACTGTGTAAAGTTTCATGATCCTAGGTCAACCGGTTCTTGACTTAGAGCACGGAAACGGATTTTAAACAAAGTCCGATTGTGACCTTGACCTTTGACCTTGGTGACCCAAAAACAATAGGGCACCTCCTTGGGTCATGGGCAACAGCTGTGTAAAGTTTCATGATCTTAGGTCAACCGGTTCTTGACTTAGAGCACGGAAACGGATTTTAAACAAAGTCCGATTGTGACCTTGACCTTTGACCTTGGTGACCCAAAAACAATAGGGCACCTCCTTTGGTCATCGGCAATAGCTGTGTAAAGTTTCATGATCCTAGGTCAACTGGTTTTTGACTTAGAGCACGGAAACGAATTTTGAACAAAGTCCGATTGTGACCTTGACCTTTGACCTTGGTGACCCAAAAACAATAGGGCACCTCCTTGGGTCATGGGCAACAACTGTGTAAAGTTTCATGATCCTAGGTCAACCGGTTCTTGACTTAGAGCACGGAAACAGATTTTGAACAAAGTCCGATTGTGACCTTGACCTTTGACCTTGGTGACCCAAAAACAATAGGGCACCTCCTTGGGTCATGGGCAACAACTGTGTAAAGTTTCATGATCCTAGGTCAAACCGTTCTTGAGTAAGAGCACGGAAACGAAAAAGTCTACGGACGGACGACTGGACGGACGGACGGACTGACAGACAGACAGACATGGTGAAACCAATATACCCCCCTCTACTTCGTAGGTGGGGGGTATAATGACTGGATCAAGATGAAAATTGCAGGTGCACAACTTCATCAGTCATGGCGAAGACCGTCGGTCCGGCAGACATGTCTGATGAAAATTCTCTCGGTCTGATGATTTTTTGGCTACTGTCAGTCCAACTGTCTGACACAAATTTTGATAAGTTAGATAGGGAATTATAGTTCGGTCTTACAAAATTTTATTCGGTCTGACAGATTATACAGTATTGTCAGACCGAATGTCTGACAAAGATTTATGCTTCTTCGCCATGTCTGCTTCATATGATAGGGAACATCCTGATAAAATTTCAGAAAAAATGGTCAAAAACTGTGGGAGGAGAAGAGGACACAAGATTATGTCCACGGACGGGCGGACGGACAGACGGACGGACGGACAGACGGACGGACGGACAACCTGATTCCAGTATACCCCCCCATAACTTTGTTGTGGGGGGTATAATGATCATATACCTACTGGCAATTCTAGTCACAAAGAACCAGTGCATGTCCTATAATTCAGTTATTCTGGTTATAAATTGTTGTTTAAGAAAATGTAAATGTATTTTCATTTGTAAATTTATTCTCCTGTGTGTTTACATTTTCCCCAATTTGACCAAAATCACGCTAAAATTTCCAGACATGACTGACCAGGGTCCCTTCCCAATTTTTGGAAGAAATGCCCTGTATTGATGATACAAAAGTAGTCGATAACTTAAAGCTACTATTTCCCAGATTTTGGACCAAAATTTGTCAAAAACAAACGAAATGTACACTTTTGAAGCTTTATATGACCTGATTAAATGATTACGACAAACTTTTGAAGCAATGACTCATTTTTTCGCAATTTGATACCGAATTCATGAAGCGATGTCGAAAGTAGGTAAACAAGAGGCCCAAGAGGGCCTGTATCGCTCCACTGGCTCAGTATTTCAATCAATGAGACGGTTCAAGTATAGATTTTCATAAGGAAATTTGACAGGAAAGCTGATTCCAGAATAGACTTTACCTTGAGAAACCTTATTTCTCAGTGGTAATAAGTATTGTTTGTAAATAGGAAAAGTTATATATCGCTGCTTTTCTGCCAAAAACATGTATCTGCAGCTTAAAACAAGCTGCAGATACAAGGTTTTTGCAGAAAAGCGACAATATGTATATCCCTGTATTTCAACCAAACCTTGTAACCGCAGCTTAACCCTTTTCCAAACTGAAACAAGACCTGGGCTGCGTTCAGTAGACAAAACGTTTTGTCTTACTGGACGCAGGGCTGGTTTTGATGTCCCCGATAGAATAGGCTTGAGAAAACATTTAGGCAATAGAAGAAAATGCTGATAATCAGCACTTTCTCCTTTTGCCTCAATATTTTCTGTGTATTATTGTACTCAGATCCAACCTGCCATATCTTTTTCAGTGAAACTTAGTTAAAGATGAAATTCCAATATATTTTTTGACCCATTACCAAAATGGCAAAATTTGGGGCTTTTCCAAATTCAAAGATATTGCAGACGACAATTTCAAGTGAATGAAATTTAAAATATTTTGGTGTTTTGGCATAGAAAACATTGTGGGAAATGAAGAAATTGCTTGTCACATGCAATTTCTTCATTTTCCGCACTGTTTTTCAAAGCTGTTATCTTTTAGGGAGTCAATGTGTAGTAATGGGTTAAGTCCCGCAACAGATAGATGCTGGACGATGGACGATCATTAAAGCTCATATAATAGCACCTTGTGCTCAGGAGAGCTGAAAACAGGTGTAAATGATACTAATGATGCCAAGGCTTTAGTTTTATGGAAATAAGGCAGAATTTGGCTGGAAATTCTGTATCGTAGGGTTTTCCATCTTAGATTTCCACACAACACAAAATTATCATGGATATAATCTTTTTCATCTCTCTCTTTAAATTGCCGTAAAATGCACAATTTTGATTTATATGACCTTGCCAGATAGTTTTCACTGGTGGTGAACTCGGCCAAAGCGTTGGACATTTTTTCGCGATCATAGTATTTCGTCTGTGTTGTTTTAAATATTGTAACTACGGCTTGGATTAAGCTGTAGTTACGAGATTTTATAACAACACAGACGGTTTGTCTATACAAATTGCTACATCCGGTCTATTTTTAGAACAAATTCATTGTTATTAGAAAAACTATCCAATCAGATCTTTAAACTCACATTTAACTGAAATATCTGTACCTTGTGGTAGCGAAAAATGTCCCTTGCTTTGGCCGAGTTCACCACCAGTGGTTTTTATGTTTAACTTGATTTGGTAGTATAAATAAAACTCAAACACAAGTGTTTCTGTAAATAATGAAGTTTTATTAAAGAATGTTTAAGTAATTGAAATTGTTGTTTACAATAGCATACAATCAATACATATTTTCATTACATAAAAGTTGTTAAATAAACAACTTGCAGAATTCATATTATGCATGTACATGTATTACTTAAAATTTTCAATTAACCCTTTCCCAAATGGCATTGTTTTAGACTTCCAATTTGAAAGCTGCACCAGAAGACAAAATGGAAGGTGATGAAAACAGGTTTTGCACAATATAGCAAAATAAAAATAAATGAATAAATTTATGAAAAAAATGAAGCAAAAGAAGAAAATGCTGATTATCAGCACTCAATGTTTACAGAAGCCTCTTAAATTAGGGACGTCATGAACAAGCTCTTATTTGGGAAAGCGTTAAGTTTCATTACAGCTTATTCATGTTTTTGACAAAAGTAAAATGTTAATTCATCTCAACATTATCTGTTATTCAAACCTTTGTATAACATCTAAATTCAAAAAGCATATTGCTACTATCTGCTGATATTAACCCAGGACAACTTAATTTTTGTCAACAATGTTCTCTATAACTAGGCTGGGGCTCTGAAATGACTTGCCAAAGGCCATACCCACATGGATGGCAGCTTGAATGTAATCCAATCACATCACCCGCAACTTCTCACAAGAAATGAGTTTGGCATTCAAGCTACCATGTCAAGCAGGACCCCATTGTTTAAAATAGAATATGATCATATTTCATGTGTTTTGATCATCATTCTACCCTTTACAGACCGACAAGCCTTTCTGGATTGTCTTGATCTGTTATGAGTGACATCTTCACTATAAATGTACATATATGAGTTTTAGACCTGTAAGCTTTTATTCCAATGATAAAACAAAGTTTTGCAGATTGTACAGCTATATATTAAAATGCCTTTCCATCTATTATATGAAAGAATTGTTCTATGCCATACAAAAACATACTTAAGTGATTATTTCTAAACTATTATAATTAAATTTAAATACATACACATTTACAATGATGTTGCATTAATCCCTTTATATGAATATTTGACTGTCATAATGATATCAGTCCTCTTGTTATTTGAGTAACATATAATAAATAGTTTGTTTTTCTCTCTTTCCCTTGCTATCATCTGTCATGACTTTCATATGATTTATATATAAATGTGGTTATTGTGATATTCTTTGTGCAAAGCACCATTTCCACTTCTAACAAAGTCTATTTGTTAATCTATGACATTGCTATATATATTCATTAAGTATCTTTGAAATATATTCTCCTTTTGGATCAGTACTAGTCTTTGTTTTGATTTTCTAATCATTTCAGAGATTTATTCTAAAACTCGCATAAAACACTAAACTAATATTTTGAATCAAACAATGAATGGTACATGAACTTTTTCAGTAGATCAGCAGTTTTAACAAAAGTAAGACAGTGCTTTACTGAGCTTAGAACAAGTATAATCAAAATAGGAACAAGAGCTCCGCAGAGTGGCGCATATACACCCGAGAGGGGCTTGTTTGTAAAATTTGCCATTTTTTCAATTCAAGGGCAGATAATTCAAAAACGAAACAGGTTATCTGAATTCCGTAAGCGATGTGCACAAATAGACACAATGGAGAATCATTGTGGCAAGTTTGATTAAATTCCAATCAAAACTGTAGGAGAAGTTGCGCACACAAGAAATTGCTAACGGACAGACTGACGGACAGACAGACGACCGGGGCCATAACAATATGAACCTTCAGGCGTATAAAAATATAAATATTTGCTCTATTTGTCACAATAATCTTACCATTGTGCATAATTTTTCACCCTACAGGTCATTAATTTTTTGATGAGTTTTCTTCTCAATACTGAGGTTGATGTGAAATACAAAATTTGTGTAAGTTAGTGTGAACACATTTCGAAATTTAAAGAACATACTGCAATAAATATATATGAGATGTTAATCTACAAATCTCATTTAACTTGTTTTTATACGTGATGAACCATTTGCTAAGCTCTGCACTGCCTTCAGAAAAATTATGCAGAATGGAATAGTAATGTGAGTAAAAAGGTACAGTTGAATTAATGTAAAGTAGCAAGTTCATGTGTAACAGAAAGTAACAAATAGGAATCAATTCTATTAATTAAACAGTGACATAATTTCCGACAAACAATAGTATTTCCTCAGTGTAAATCTAAAAAATTTAACTTAGTCCAAATTCAAAAATGTTGCAGATGACAATTTAAAATGAATGAATCTTACATGTTTGGTCATCTTATGTAGAAAACATTGTGGGAAATGAAGAATTTGGTTTTCACAAGCAATTTCTTCATTTTCCACATGGTTTTCCATGGACATTATCTTCTGGGGAGTCAAAAGGAATCACTGTATGGTAATGGGTTAAAGGTGTAAAATGATCAGTCAACATGTGACTGCAGGCTGATCGTTATGTTAATCTTCTGCCACACAGTTCAGCATATGACAAGGCTTACAGTAGAAATTTCTCTCTTTCTTATTAGATGCTGAAATATGTGTTGAACATGAAGGAAAAAAAATAAGAAAAGAATGTTATATCGCTTGATCATAATTATGTGACCCGCCAAGCTTAACAGTACCTTATGGAAAGTGTGAAAAATATCAAACCTAGCCAGTCTGTGCAAACTAACTAGGATCAATTTTTTTCATTCTAAGGCAATTTCTTGGATATATATATATTTCGTTTCCTTGTTTGTTTTACATGTTCAATAAAATTCCAAATATGACATCTGGTTGATATCTGCTGAATCTCATGTATCTCAAGATTTGGTTAAATGGAAAAACCAGAAGGTCCCTTTCAGTGTGACAGGTCACATATCTTTGTGTCCACCTTTCTGCACCTATAGTGGCCACCCATACCTATATGAACCACCAGCTTTGTCTGCTGAAATAGCAGACAAAGCAAAAAACAATGACGGGTGAGATTTCAAACTGACCTCTTTCATTCAAAATAATATGTAAACTTGTCATTAGCTTCACACAACTCAATATTAATGATTTTTTTTTTAAACTTTATGAAAGATTGACACTGTGATTTGGCACAGCAGAATACACCATCGAATGATCAGACCAGACACATTCTATGACATCAGTGAGAATCAGTGGTATATTACTGTAAATATGATCAATTAAGGAGCCAGAATAATGGGTTGTTTTTGACACTTGTTGACTGCAGTTGAAGAAATCCTGCATAAACCTCTGGATAGTTGTATTCATATCCAATAAATCAATGTTGATATCACCTTGAATAATGAGGTGCTTCCCTTTGAAATGCTTTAAATTTTCAGTTAGAAATTTCTTCAGGTCAGTCACCGAAGATTTAGGAGAGTTGTACAATGTTGCAATGACTATTTCTTTATCTTGCACCAAGAGTTCTACAACAATCATTTCTATGTTTTTCTTTACCACAGAAAAGCTATGAGAAATATGAATGTTGTCCCGCACATAAACGATAATTCCTCTGTGAGGACGAGCATTGCTTACTTGTTTCCCATCTGCTCTAACAATTTGATATCCAGTTCTCTGCACTAAATCGATGGAATCATCTGCAGTTAACCATGTTTCTAATAAGCATAAACAATCTGCAGCTTTGACATTGGGATCTGAAAACAATTCATCCTTATGGCTTCTGTAAGACTGCATATTGTTGAAAAGGCATGTGAAATGAGTGTCACTAGTCATGTAAACTGGAGTGTAACATAGTTTCAATTTCTGTGATTCTCTTAAACGTATCATTTCTTCTTGAACTTTAGTTGACACAGAAATCTTGCTTTCATTCAAGTTTAGAATGTAAAGGCCTTTCAGGGATCTTGATCTACTTATTGCGACATAATGGGCATGGGAAAATACACGTTTTCCATCCATATCTATTACAACCTGACTCAACGTGTCTCCTTGAGATTTATGTACAGTTTTTGCTGTTGACTGGCGCAGAGGGATTTGTATTCTCACAAAAGTTTTTCTCAAATACACAAAGTTCCTCTTTGAATCAAAGATAGGTGTCCATAATGGATTAATAGCACTATGATACAAATGTCTGTACTTTGAACGCCATGATGTTCCGATTTTATCATCATTGAAAGAAACCCACACAATACTTGGTCTAGTAGTATTTTTCTGTCTGTATTCAATTTTATTTATCATACAAGAAGACCCATTTACTAATCCATCATCTACATCAAGGTTAAGACATAGGTCATAAATCATTCCAATAGCTATTCCTACCATCTGACTAAGCCCTGCAGTGTGTGTGGAATCATGTGGCAACTTTGATATTAGTTGTTGTTTAACTGTCACATTGTCATCTCCTAATACATGATCAAGAGCAGGAATGTTTACTTTTTCATTAGTATTATTAAGAAAGCTCCTGACATTGAAATTGTTCACTTTCTCATTGGTATTGAATAAATGTGTTGTATTTTGTGGATAGTCTGTACTAGCAGTATCAGTCAATCTCTTTTTTAGATTTTCAATGTCAACTTGTGTATGATTTCCTTCTCGTAATCTGTTCAAAAGTTCAGCAAATTGCTTGTCTTCCTTTTGCCTCATGATCTCATCCAATTCATGCATTACAATAAAATCCTGCCATAAGTTTGTAGCTAAAGGTCCAAAATTTGTTTTCAAATTCTCAAATATCCAACCATCCATCACTGGTTTCAACTGGAAAAGGTCTCCAATGAATATCATATGCAAGCCACCAAATGGAACATTACTGCCCTTTATTTGTTTTAATCTTTCATTTATGAGTTTAAGCATGTTATTTCCAACCATGGACACTTCATCAATCATAACAACAGACAAGTCTTTATATTTTGTTCGAAGGGTGTTTAAAGTGTCACTATTAAGTGGAGTACAATCATAACCCTGGCTTGCTGGAATGCGGAAAGCTGAATGTAATGTTACCCCATTTATATGAAAAGCAGCTTTACCTGTTGGTGCACAGAGAAGAACTCTACAGTTCTCAGGATTATCACCAGGATTAGATGTCAAGTAACGCTGCAAAGCTTCAAACAATGCACTTACAAGAACAGATTTTCCAACGCCTGCACCACCAGTTAAAAAAACTTTCAACTTTTGTTCATCACGCTTAACAGATTGGAAAACATGAATAAAAAATTCTCTCTGTTTCGTATTCAATGATTTTATCAATTGCCTGTAATCTATGTCTGACATTGTTTTCCTGCGTACACTAATATCTACAGAAGCAACACTTAAACCAACATCTCCAGCAATATCACCTTGTCTCTGATTTTCAGGTCTATCAGGATCAAAGAATATGAAACTTTCACTTTCTTTTGCACCAATATTTGAGTCATCCTGCTCAGACTGCTCTGTGCCTGGGGCAACATCATCAAAATCTTCCTCATTGTGAGCACGCTCCATTGCATCATCTAGTTCATCAGCATTCTTTTCATACTGCAAGGCTTTGTGCTCTATGAAATTTTTAATGGATCTGTACCTTGATAGGTAAGAGTCATGACCTTGTTTCAAATCAATACTTTCATCTCTCCATGAAGTAAATAGAAGCAATCTTTCTCTACAGAACTGTTCGATGTCAATTTTTTTCGAAAATCTTACATATCTTATGACTTTTCTTTGTTTCCTTTCACTTATAACAATTCCATTTTTGAGAACAATTCGACCCCCAGGAATAGAATATTGTCTATCCTCACTTGAATTATAGTCATTTGTGTCTGAGTCAAGCACCTCATCCTCGTTACAATATGTATCCATGTTTTCATTGTTTTCACCTTCATTGGTTTCTTCATTTAATGTTTCAGAAATGTTTTCACCTGAATTTCTTGCAGTGCCTTTGTCAGTGTTGTATTTGATATCAAGCTGGGACACATAGTCTGCTAAACACCAATTTTCAAGTTGTTTTGGTCTTTTAGAATATCTTTTAATGGTATTATCTGCTTCAATATCTGTAGAATTTGAAGATAATTTTTCAAGAGATTCCTTAGACTTAAGTAGGAATGTTCTCTCTTCAGGCAAAGAAGTGTTAATGAAAACAACATCCCTTGAGGCTTTTGTCAATGGCTGTTGTAAAAGTAAGTAGCAGGCTTCCTGGGCACTAACCTCAACACTATTCAAGAATTTATTTCCAATATGTCTAACCTGTTGTCGGAGATCCATATTTCCTCTTCTAGCTTCTTTACATGCCTCATTCATAAGAATACTCATTCCTCTCTGTGCTTTACTAATATATGAAACTATATATACAGCACATGCATATGGATCCAATACAAATTGTAAGTCATGGTTTGCACCCCAAGCGTTTAGAATAGGTTTCATGTATGCATTAATTCTAACCTCACTTAATTTTCTTTTCAGAAAAACCTTTGGACCACTCAATGAGCTTTGGACTGCTTTGATGTAATCATCCTTGCTTACTTTGATCTCAGTAAGGAAATCATCTACCGTAATATTTGTTTCCTTCAACTCATCCAATTTCTTTTGTATTTTGACAAATAAATCTTTGTAATTTTGCTTTTCTTTACAGTCATTTAACGGTTCCAATATAGTTGTGCTTTTCATTGGAGGAATGGGAAAACCAAATCTACAAATAGATTTCTGTTTCTTTCTACAAGACTTGGAATGTTTATGTATCTGTAGTTCTACAAGTTGTTGATCTGGATTTTTCTCACAAGATACATACTTATCTATGAAGGATGTTACTTCATCTAATGAACTTTCATGATATCTAGGAGCCTTTTCAATCCATATTAACATGTGGATGTGAGGTGAACCTCTTTGTTGGAATTCAACACGATAAAAGTAATCTATTATTTTTCCTAATGGGTCATGGGGACTTTTAAGTACAGTGTTTATGAATTCTTGTACTCGGTTGTCAAAATACCTTACACATGTAACTGGATCTTTTTGCACAAGTTTTGTTTTATCAATCCAAGTCAAGTTATCCAATTCTTCCACAGACATTGTTTTTCCATCATTTATCTGAGAGAGCATATTTAGTAGATCATGCCATCTGGTATCTGCCGACGAAAGAGATGTAAACCAAGTAGGTAATCCTAGTTGTCTAATCATTGCAAAAACATCTTTTTTACGGGCTTCAAAATATGGTGGTGAATTCCTTAAACTTCTGAAAATATAAAATCCCTCATCCAATCTCACAACACCTTTAAGATGATTTGTATCAAGCATTTGTGAGGCAGTAAATGTTTTACCTTCTGTTTTACATCTACGCAAAGCAAGATGGACTTTATCAGAAATTTGTTTCAGTTGAACTTTCTTTAACTTAAAGAAGATATTGGGAATATTTGATGCTACTCTGCGATCAATATGCCTCAGTTCTAGCTTGCATGTATCACTATAGTGAATGTGAACATGTTTTTTATCATTTGGACTTCTTCTCTGTCCACAGAAAATTGTAGGAAAAGACAAATATTCTGCATCAGGATCTTGATAAAGGCTGAGTGGTGTTTGACCCTCACCTGGAGCAAAAGTATAAGCGTTGTCTTTATTTGGGTCTGCAGCATCCAGCATAGTGTCACTATTACCAATAACCTTTTCTGTCTCGTCAACTTCACTAAAGTGATCAGAGTCATAATTCACATCATCATTACAATCTAATTCTTCACTTACGCTTTCACCTGTCATTCCAAAGAACTCTTTTACTGTATCACTACAATCTGAAGTAATTGATTGCATCCAGTCATCATCTACTTTAACACCAGATTCTTTATACAGTACACTATGGTTCACTAACCAATGAAGAGCACTTAAAACATGCAGAGGTCTAATATTTTCAGTGAAATCACATTTATTATATGAAAGTTTCTTCTTAAGTTTAACAGGTATTGTATAGTGACTATCTAATGTTCTTGGTAAACTGTGTATAACAGGCTGAATGTCTACTGGGACATTGACAACATTCCCTTTGATGGACAACTGACCTCCTCTTGGTAATTCTCTAATCTGCATAAATGGGATTCTCAAAGAAACTAATCTTTCCTCTAGCTGATGTAAATTCAGTTCCTTTGGCAGTACAGGAAATGCATTTTGATTGAAAACAGACATTGGAGGGACTTTGTTAAGTTTAATTTTTTCATAGCATGTTTTACACAGCCATTCACAATCATCAACAGAGATGTAATTTGTAGAAAATTTTTTAACTGCATCAGAAGAGCATTTAGAATTTAGTTTGTTGAATAACACAACAGAATGTTTAAACCATGTTTGGTTACAGCATGAACAAACATAAACAGGGCCTTTTGAAACATTCTTCTTAAATTTTTCAATGCAGTCGTCTAAGCTGGAACCATATCGCTTTGAACTTTTGTAGCTCTTTTCCTTAATTTTATAATCTAAATTAGACCTTAGACTCTGGCGCTTAGTCTTATTTCTTTCATTTTCTACTATCATATTGAATCTTGATGAACGTTTATTCTGTTTTTTCATCCTTTCTGAATCTTTATACAATTTACTAGAGCGGCACTTGTGCATTGATTTAAGAGTTAACATTCTTTCTTTCTTCTTTCTTTCCTCATTTTGTCTAACTTTTTGCATAGAACCCTTTGTCATTGACCTTTCTTTGACTTGCCTTTCTGGATTTTCTCTTGCTTTTTTCTTTGAAATATTTGTCATTGTCCGTTCCTTGACTTGCCTTTCAGGATTTTTTCTTGCTTTTTTCATTGAAGTATTAGTCATAGTCCGTTCCTTGACTTGCCTCTCTGAATCTTGTCTTGCCTTTTTCTTTGAAATACTAGTCATAGTCCGTTCCTTGACTTGCCTTTCTGGATTTTGTCTTGCTTTTTTCATTGAAATACTAGTCATAGTCTGTTCCTTGACTTGCCTTTCTGGATTTTTTCTTGCCTTTCTCTTTGAAATACTAGCCACTAATCTTTCCTTAGATTGTCTTTCAGGATCCTGCCTAATTTTCCTCATATAACTTTTCATATATTCATTTCTTTTTAATCTTTTACGTTCGTGTACAATTTCATAATCTGACCTAACTTCTTGTTTGCGCTTTTGTCTCTCTGCTTGATCCTTGAAATATATGTCAATCAAAGATAATTTCTCAGGTGGACAATTTGTAAATTCAATTTCATTTTTCTTGGATTCAGATTCATGGATTTTTTCTCCTATAACAAATCTAATTGGCATCATGTCAAATTGTTCATTTAGATCGATGTTCATACTTTGATACATTGCATACATGAACATTACCAAATCATCTATTGAAAGAAAAGAAGCTAATAATGATCTTCCATCATCATCTACCAATCCATCAACACCATGTGAATGAGAATCAAATAAACAATATCTACCATCCTGCCTGAAAATTGCAGAACAAACTGAACCAATGATAAATAAAAGATAAGAAGTTGTGTGAAATGCTTCCTTCAAACAACTGTGAAGTGATGACATATGAGTGTTGATAGAACTTTGAATAAATACACCAGATAAAATATTTCCTCTCACAATAGAAACATGTCTATCAAATGCAGTTACAGAACCTGGGATCTCTTCCAAATTCAAAAGCAAGCTTTGAAAGTCATTCCTCGCTTTCAGTCCAATCACTATTTCTCTATGTAATCTATCTCCTTCTATTAGAATTTCATCTAGATTTTGTGAAGATGGCAGATGTCTAAGCTCTGTGTATATCATCGAGCATAAGGCATTGGCTGTACATTGTAGATTTCGAGAGGATGGGTCAAACATTTGATTACCTTGATGAAAAGTTCCGAAAATCATTGTGTTGGATTCTGTATCTTCAGCAACAACTTCAGTAGCAACAACGGTATTACCATCAGCACTAGCATCAATAACAGTGTCAGTAAGTATATCATCAGCAGTTTTAGGTAACATATCATGAACAGTATCAAGAACAGTATCAAGAACAGTATCAAGAACAGTATCAAGAACAGTTTCAGAACAAATTCCAGACACAGATGGTTTTTGTGGGTGGGCAAGTCCCCCATCTGATATTCCAAAGACGCCCTCCATAGACACAGATGGCCTTACATCTGTTTCATCCAAAACAGATGAAGGTAAAGGGTGGGATAGGCCCCCATCTGATAGTTCAAAGACACCCGTTAAATCAGCTGTGGTTTTCGTGAGTACATCTCTTCTGGCTCTACTCATTCGCCAATTCTTCTTGCGAGGCATTTTCCTTCTGCAATTAGAAAATATAAACTAAAATGGCAAATTTTCCAGACATTCAAAGACAACTTTTGACATTGTCTGATGACCAGGACCCTGTTTTACAAATGAATTGAAATGTTCATAAAATCATAAGAAAAACAGGGCCCTGGACCATAAAAGCTGCTACATGTGTATGAAGTGTAAATTTGCAAGCATGTATCGTTTTGACCTTGATAAGTCACTTTAACAATGTTATTAAGGGATTCATACCAATGAATTATGAACTGTTTTAATATCAAATTTGAGCACTACATCTTAATTTCTAACTTACAAGGAAAAAACAGACAAACTAATGGACAGACCAGATTTTATATTGATCCCTTTCTGATCTTTAGGTGCAGATAGTGTAAAAATTCAAGAGAAAGTAATAAAAAGCCAGTTCTTACATTAAACGGATAAATCAATGGTAAATCCAAGTCCCTTTTTCCTCTGTATCTCTTTTCTTTAACTTCGTCACACTGTACTCTATATCTTTCAGCAATTAACACAAAGTGATCTATATTAAGGTACACAACCTTAAGTCACATAGGGTAGAACTTATGTTCACAATAATTCCAATATATACTCCAATTCACTGTCACAATGAACTCACAGCTACATAAAAATCACAAAACTGTATTTAGAATTAAATCAGTGTTGCACAAAAATCATAAAAAAATGTTCACTATTAAAGTGTTCACAATTCACTGTTCCACACAAGAATCATAAAAATGTGTATAACATTTCCAATTTTGGAAATAATAATAAAAGTTCACAAATGTTCCAAGTGATATTACGGTAAGTCTTTTTGTAATATTGATAAATTTGTCTGAAATAAATAAGAACAGTTGTTGAAATCATGATTGATAGAATAGTTGAGTGACAAAATGTAAGTTTCTTGAAAGACAAGATGTGTTTGTGAAACATGAATGCCCGAAATGGCTATTTTTCTACAATGTTAAGTTTTTTAATTAAGAGTTGATAAGGGTTACATGGAACATATAGATATCATTGAAAGGAAGTTAGATACCAAATTTCAGCTTTGTTTGTCAAACACTTTTGGAGAAAATGCAAAATGTTAAGTTTTCTGACAGACAGACAGGAGTAAAACAATAGAAATCATGTTATTTTGCTAACCTATGTAAAAGATCTGGAAGTAATTGCGATTAGCAATTCTAAATTATTCACTGTGTGTTTAGTTTTGAGATTTAAATCTAAATTTGTTCAAAACGTTATAATAATTTAAATATTGGCATGACACTGTACATTACTAAAGACTAGAAAATCAAATTCAGTTTATTGTTGAAATATCATTTCCAAAACTTAAATAAATGTGTATCTCTGTTAAATTGATAGAAAATAATTTCCACTTTCTATGAAAGTGGTAAACTATTTTTTGTGATAAACAAGGCGGTTATCCCAAAAAGAGGCCCTCTTCATAACTGGTGATAATCATGTATGCAATTCAAAGAAAGCAAATAACAACTGTCTTTGAAATACACAATCCTACATACTCAAAAGATTCCTGCAGCATGTTTTGGTCACCAGCACACTTACCTGGTATAGGTTAACGTCTGCAATAGCCCCTAAAGAACAAAGTCTATCTAAACTTTTGATTTAAATAGAATTTAACAAAGTATGGGTTACAAATTATCAATCATTCTTCATAATAATCATAAACTGTTGTTTTTTTTTCTTCATTAACACAAACACTTGTCACGGGTCAAGAGGGTCTGAAATGAGAAAAAGAGTATATCACATTTTGGCATCAAACTTAACCATTTTCCAAACTCTTCCAATTTGAAAGGTGTTGCAGACCGCAATATCAAGTGCATGGAATTTTAAATTTTTTGGTGTTTTTTTGTTCAGAAAATATTGTGGAAAATGAAAAAAATTGCTTATCACAAGCAATTTCTTCATTTTCCACAATGTTTTCAAAAGCCTTTATCTTGCAGGGTGTTGAAAGGCGTCACTGTGTGGTAATGGGTTAAACAGTGGACTCTTAATAATTATATAATCCTGTTATAAGACATTCATTGCAAATTAGCAATTTCCTGTCTGCAAAAACTTAAAATTTTGAGAACAATATACTCCCTTTTTAGCTTTTTTCTGTTAATTGCAATAATTATCTCGACAAATAGACATTGCAGTTAAAAAGAATCCACTGTTTAGTGCATTTTCTCTTTTCTCAAACGATAAAAATTCAGACTGTCAAGATTTGACAGCTACTGCAGGTGATGAATTGGGTTACAAAACTATATGGAATTTGTGAACATTACAGAACAGAAAATACTGAAGGAAAAGGAGCAAGTGCTAATAATCAGCATTTTGTTTTTTCTTTCAAAGTTTTCTGACACTAAATTCCTTCAGAGACATGAAAACATGGTCTTGTTAGGGAAAGGGTTAATGAACGTTGAATTGATTTTCATGTGACTAAAATTCAACACAAAAGTTCTAAGAAGGGTGTCTCAAATAAAAAATGGTCTTGGAGATGTTTTGAAAATTCAAAGTAAAAATAAAAAAATTGCAAAAAGTCACCTAAGGAACATTCTGGCAAAGTACACTCATAATATGTCCAGTGATTACAGAAGCGGCAATCAATGAAAAATTTTCTAATGATTTCTGATAAGCCCCATCCTGCCATGCACCCATTTTTGGACAAAAAACAGTTTTTTTCTAACATTTGACCGCTTGACCTAGTTTTCAACCCCAGTGACCCAATTTCAATCCTTCAATGATTTCATCAAAACAATCACTCTGACCTCTTTTCAGATTGACTGGGCAGAAAATATGACCTCTGAAGGGCATACAAGGTTTTTCTAAGATTTGACCTAATAAAGATTTATGTTTAATTAAAGAACTTTTTCATGGTTTGTCATATTCTGATAAGCCCTACCCTGCCGCACCCAAATTTATAGACCAATTAAAATTTTACTAACAAAGTATTATTGAATAACAAAGTATGGTCGAAAGTAACAAAGTATGGTTGATTTTAAGAATTTCTCGTGATTTCTCCCATTCTGATAAGCCACGCCCTGCAATGCCCACATTTATGGACCAATCAAAATTTCATGAACAAGTTAAGTATAGGGTCACTTAAGGTGCATTTCTACCAAGTTTAATTGAAATTGGCCCAATCGTTGATTTTTAAAGAATTTAACAATTATTTTGTGATTTTTCTAAGTCAGATAAGCCCGGCCCTGCCACACTCAAATTTATGGACTAATAAAAATTTCACGAACAAGTTAAGTAAAGACTCACCCGATGTACATTTCTGCCAATTTTGGTCAAAATTGGCCGAATGGTAGATTTTTAAAGAATTATTTTGTGATTTCTCTAAGTCTGATAAGCCCAGCCTGGCCACGCCCACATTTATGGAGCAATCAAAGTTCTTTAAACAATTTAAGTATAGGGTCACCTAAGGAACATTCCTTCAAAGTTTGGTCAAAATTGACCAACTGGTTTGAGAGGAGAAGATTTTCAAAGAATTATTTTGTGATTTCTCGAAATTTGATAAGCCCCGCCCTGCCACACCCACATTTATAGACCAATCAAAATTTCGCTGACAAGTTAAGTAAAGAGTCACCCAAGGTACATTTCTGCCAAGTTTGGTCAAAGTTGGCCAAATGGTTGATTTTTAAAGAATTATTTTGTGATTTCTCTAAGTCTGATAAGCCCCTCCCTGCCACGCCCACATTTATGGACCAATCAAAATTCTTTGAACAATCTAAGTAAAGGGTCACCCGATGTACATTTCTGCCAAGTTTGGTCAAAATTGGCCGAATGGTTGATTTTTAAAGAATTATTTTGTGATTTCTCTAAGTCTGATAAGCCCCGCCCTGCCACGCCCACATTTATGGACCAATCAAAGTTCTTTAAACAATTTTAGTATAGGGTCACCTAAGGAACATTCCTTCAAAGTTTGGTCAAAATTGACCAACTGGTTTGAGAGGAGAAGATTTTCAAAGAACTATTTTGTGATTTCTCAAAATTTGATAAGCTCCGCCCTGCCACGCCCACATTTATAGGCCAATCAAAATTTCACTGACAAGTTAAGTAAAGAGTCACCCAAGGTACATTTCTGCCAAGTTTGGTCAAAGTTGGCCAAATGGTTGATTTTTAAAGAATTATTTTGTGATTTCTCTAAGTCTGATAAGCCCCGCCCTGCCACGCCCACATTTATGGACCAATCAAAATTCTTTGAACAATTTAAGTAAAGGGTCACCCAAGGAACATTCCTGCAAAGTTTGGTCAAAATTGGCCCACTGGTTTGAGAGGAGAAGATTTTTAAAGAAAAAGTTAACGGACGCACGGACGCACGCACGACGGACACACCGCCATGACAATAGCTCGCTGGCCTTCGGCCAGTGGAGCTAAAAACAGTAGGACCTGCGACTTTCTTAAATGACGTCACAACATACATGATGACGTCATATTGAAATTCAAGCATGAATCTCGTTTGAATCTTGGTCCGCGCTGTATGCGCATGCGTGACAGTTAAAAAATAAATTCAACCGCATCTGAGACGGGGTTGAATTTTGGTTTGGATTCTCCCTAAATTCGGCTATCTCTCTTATAATTTCGGCTCAATCTCTGTCTGAATCGCATATTATTAACCATTCTGAGGTGGCCAACACAAAAGTTTTGCATATTTTTTCAAAAAATTTCATTTTTTGCAATTACACCATCTGTTACCATCACCCTTTAAAAGTTTATTTAGAACAACAGCTAACACGGAGTAATGGAAATTTAATTTGGAAAGTCACGCCCCCTTCCTAGCTCTGTAAAATCCCTATATTTTGATCTTGAATCAACTAGGAAACATGATGATCTTATAATATAAAATATCCCTCTTGACCCTTGTTTCTGGTAAGTTCATGAGTACTGATGGTTAATGTGTCAACCAATTAAGAACTCCATAACAACCTCTGATACCGGGGATCCAACTTGGTACTTCTTGATTGCAAATTTCTGTACATTACCTTCATAAATGTATCCCCAATGATTTTGCGCTTTTCCTCTGGATCGACCACAGTGTTGAGTGTGTTTGTCCGTCTTTTTCTCTTGTAATTAGTGGAGACATACGTTCGTCCATTGAAGAATTGGTGAGATGCCCGGACAACTGTCAAAACAAAAACATATAAACATAAATGTAGGCCTCAGCTACACCCATAGTCAAATTGCATTTTGCAAAGAAATGCAGAACTTTGTGCTGGCCACCTTTGGATAAGTAACAAAAGGCGGTTCAGACAAAGTATGATTGATTGATTTCGGTTTAACGCCTCTTTCAACTGTTATGTTCATAGTGCTGTGGCTGAAGCTTCTTAACATGGTTTCCCGTCATTTCTCAAACCAGTACTACCACAACATCCTTACCAAGCCTCCAGCTGCTTGTCCACATAGGGCTTGAGAATAATTTTCTGGAAGTTTCTAGTTAGCTGATCCCTGAAAATCAAATTCATTATTTGATTTAGAGACATTGGAGGATTTGAATAGGTACTTTGCTAATAGTGAAATAAGGCTTTGCCATCAGCGTTTCAGGCTTGAGAACCCGCAGACCCCTTAATAAATTCCTCAAATATGTGTTCTATCCATTAAGACAACTTTAACGGATCAGTATGCTAGGTGTGTTCTGAATTCACTTGCTCTTAGCTTATCCCATTTTCTAATAATTTTTTTTTGCTACAACATTATACTACTAGGCCTGGTTTTACTAAAGGGACATACTCATTTTTTGAGTAAGTTTGAAAGAAAGCATTCTGATTGATCCAAAGGCCAAAGGCATATTTCACATTCAATCAAATGTGTTGTTACACAACAACATTCATAAGTTTGATAGTTAAACTGTGTTTACTGATGTTTACTATTATTGAGCTTGATTCCATCATCTGCAACATCATTATCAAGTTGTGGTTGTTTACGACAGTTATAACCCTTTGCCAAACAAGACCTGGTTTTGATGTCCCTATGAAAATGGGGAAAACATTGAGGCAAAAGAAGAAAATGCTGAAAACCGGCATTTTCTCCTTTTGCCTCAATGTTTTCTATGCTATTATATGCACAAATCTTACCTGTAGTAGCTTCTACTTTGTCGTCTGCAGCAGCTTTCAAATTGAACAACGGTAAGATTTCGACATTTTGGAAAGCTTTAAAAACACTTTATTTACCTTTTACATGAAGACCAATCTGGTTGAGAGACTTTTCTACATTATCTGACTCGTTTTTCCTCATGAACCCGTTATCTATATGTACAGCAATAACCTGGTTTTCTGGTAGAGCTTTATGTAATAGTGCAGCACATACTGTAGAGTCCACACCTCCACTCAGTAACATCTACACAAATATAACATAGCTCTGTAACATCTACACAAATATAACATAGCTCAGTAACATCTACACAAATACAACATAGCTCTGTAACATCTACACAAATATAACATAGCTCAGTAACATCTACACAAATACAACATAGCTCAGTAACATCTACACAAATACAACATAGCTCAGTAACATCTACACAAACATAACATAGCTCAGTAACATCTACACAAACATACCATAGCTCAGTAACATCTACACAAACATACCATAGCTCAGTAACATCTACACAAATACAACATAGCTCAGTAACATCTACACAAACATACCATAGCTCAGTAACATCTACACAAACATAACATAGCTCAGTAACATCTACACAAACATAACATAGCTCAGTAACATCTACACAAACATACCATAGCTCAGTAACATCTACACAAACATACCATAGCTCAGTAACATCTACACAAACATACCATAGCTCAGTAACATCTACACAAACATAACATAGCTCAGTAACATCTACACAAACATAACATTGTAACAACAGTATTACAAAAGGGGCTTGTCACTCAAACAAGGCATCAATTCAAGGGAAGATAATTATGTTTTCACTCGAAAGACCCCCATCCCTAACTTCTAGATTTCAATTTGACTAGTCTGAAATTTTGTTTTCTTGGAAAAGGTTAGGGCTGTAAAGAAAAATGTTGAATGTCTAAATGAAATGTTTTCAGACAGATGTCAAGTGGTAACCTAAAATGCCAACTTAATAGGAACTAGAATAATCTGAGACAAACAAGATGTGTTGGTGAAACACAAATGCCCCCGAAAGGGCCATTTTTGTAAAATGTTAAGTTTTTGTAGAGTAAAGGGTTGATAAGGGTTAACTGATGACCTTGAGGAAGGTAAAATTGCATGGAATAGATAGATATCATTGAAAGGAAGTTGCATACCAAATTTGAGCTTTGTATGTCAAATTCTTATTGGAGAAAAGGCAAATGTTAAGTTTTCGGACAGACAAACGGACGAACAGACGGACGGAGGGACAGACGGACACGAGTAAAACTATATGCCCCCGATTTCTCAATACGGGGGCATAAAAATCAAACGGTTAATCAGGGAAAGCTGATAAAATGTATTTAGGAATGACATCACATTCTTTTACCTGTATGAAGTCTTACCAGTATTTTGTGATCCCCTGCTGTCTGTTTGATGTAGTTTATACACTCGGTCTCTCTACTGTCCATTGTAAAGTTGCCATGACAACCAGCTAATGACAAAAAGTTCCACAGTATGTCTTTACCATGGGTGGATAGATCCACTTCTGGATGAAACTGTACACCATACAGATGTTTGTCTTCATTAGCAATACCTAGATATCAAGAATAAACACAGAAGTCAAAATATATGTGTTACCTAGAAATAAAACAGATGATTGTGAAACAGGAATGTCCCCAAAATAGCAATGTTAAATTTTCATGTTAAGGGTTGATGAGGATTAATGAATGACAATCAGGAAGGTCATATTGCATGGAACAAATAGATATCTTTGAAAGAAGGTTCGATACCAAATTTAAGCTTAAGTCTAATGTTAAGTTTTTGGGCAGACAGAAGGACAGACAGTCAAACAGACACAAGTAAAACAATAGGCCCCCGATCTTTCAACATGGGGGCATAAAAACAAATGACCCTGATTTGAAAAAGAAAATCAAATAAATCAATAAACAAATGAAGAGAAAATCTTGTAAAATTTGAGATATATTACACCAAAATTTTCCCAGAGCAACTTTACCAACTTTATTTTGTTGCCAAGGTTGTTATAGTTGAGGAGGGTCTTATGAAAATATTGGTCTTGAATTAATGTTGGTGGGCTATAATACCTCCTAATATTCAGAATATACAAAGAACAATGGCAAAGACAGAAATCATTTTTTATTTTCTCATTTGAAGAGGCACAAGATCATAATGAGTAAAATAAAAAGGTTCTATTACAGACTTTTCAAAACATTGGAAATGTTTGCAAGTTGCACAACTCTGCTATAGCATAAATCATTGATTGACTAACAAATGTATTGGGTCTTCATATTACAGAACACTGATATAAAATAAATTATAGGTGGATTAATAAAATGTCTTACTTAGTCATGTGTGTAAGGCAATCTGAAATACTGTCTGATGTTTTTATTGATCTATGAAGTACATTATAAGGATGTCAGTGTTTGAAATTGTCTTAAGAGTCTTTTGAAAGTAGAACTGACAACATTCAAAGAAGCTGCAGCCATTTACTTTGTAATATTTAAGAAGATGTTGCTTTTGCCCTGATTAATTATTTCAGACCCTAGTGTACAGACAATTACACAAAAAAATAGCCTGACCTGCCACTAATCCCCCTGACTGTGCGATGGACTTGAAGCCTTGTGCGAGTTGATCCACACTGTCACCATGTGTCAGTAAAACATCCTGATTCTGGTCTAAACCACTGAAATAATACAAACTGTAACAATAGAGAAATAACGCTTTACGTAAAGTTATAATAGAATGGTGATGTCATCATGTAGATTTCATTTCTGAGAAAAGTGGTAAATAACTGTTCATAAAAGTGTTCAAGCAGCAAACAAGATGAAGGGTGTTGGGGAGTAAATACATTATTCCGTCTTTGTGCTTGCTCAAGTTTTACAGGCATTATATACATGTATTTGTTTTCCTGTTAGAATTGCTCTTATAGATTATTCATTTTGCCATATTACTTAAAACCTTGGTTAGATGAATAACAGATAACAATAGAACATGGGTTATTTCTTAACCCCAAGTTCTAGACTAGTCCAAATTAGAAGGGCCGAGCCCGGATAGCTCAGTTGGTTACGTCGGAGTCTTTCAATCTAGGGGTCTCGAGTTCGAACCCCGGCTCGGCCAGTATCCATTCTGACATTTGACAAAAGTCATTTGTCTCTCACCAATGGGTGTGAATCATCTATGTGAGAGAGCAGCTGGAGGCTCGGTTTGGATATTGTGGTTGTACTGGTGCGAGAAATACCAGGAACCCACGGTTAGGAGCTCCAGCCGCCGCGATATGACCCTGGTAGTTGAAAAACGGCGTAAAACCCCAATAAACTCAAACCCAAACTAGAATATCACTGAAAGTGATCATACCCCCCAAAAGCGCTGTGTTTGTGCATTTTGAGATGTACAATTCCTATGAACTGTGAAATGATCAAGTGAGCAAAAGAGCAAACAAAAAAAAAAAAAAAAAGACTGACCAACACATGGTAATGTTGTAAACATTGCTTATTTTCAACATAGGACCACAATTCAGTCAAAAATCAATGAACCATAATCAAAATTTGATATGCACATATATGAGAGGCAGGAAGCATACTTGTAAAGTTTTTATGAAATCCATCCATTAGTTACCGAGAAATTGAGCGGACAAGAAAATTCACTCAAGGGCCGTAACTCCGTCAAAAATCAATGGACCTTAACAAAAATTTAGTATGCACATCTCAACTTAGTAATAAATTCACATGTGATGTTTGAACAAAATTGGTCCAGTAGTTTATGAGAAATAGAGTGGACAAAAATTTGAAAAACCGATCAACACACCTTGATTTTGCGCTAAATGGCAATTTTCAGCAAAGGGCCATAACTCATTCAAAAAGCAATGAAACATCACCAGAATTTAATATGCACATATTTGAGAGCTACTAAGCATAACTGTAAAGTCTTTTTGAAATTCGTCCATTAGTTTCCGAGAAATTGAGCGGACAAGAAAATTCACTCAAGGGCCGTAACTCCGTCAAAAGTCAATGGACCGTAAAAAAATTTTTAGTATGCACATTTCAACTTAGTAATGAGTTCACATGTGAAGTTTGAACAAAATTGGTCCAATAGTTTATGAGAAATAGAGTGGACAAAAAATTGAAAAACCGATCAACACACATTGATTTTGCGTTAAATGGCAATTTTCAGCAAAGGACCATAACTCATTCAAAAATCAATGAAACATTACCGAAAATTGATATGCACATATTTGAGAGCCAGTAAGCATAACTGAAAATTCTTTTTGAATTCTGTCCATTAGTTTCCGAGAAATTGAACGGACAAAAAAATTCACTCAAGGGCCATAACTCTGTCAACAAGCAAATTCGTTGAATTGATATCCCCCGCCGAACATATTTTCATTGTCAATAAAGTAGCGCGGAAACAAATATAACTCTGTATGTATATGGCTTCAACAGAACGAATATCACTCTGTATGTATATGGCTAAAACAGTCAGGGGCAGTAACTCTTAATTTGGCGGTTGAACCGGGTAACCCCAACGATATGCACATGTCCTCATTGTAGTAAAGCTGTGTGCCAAGTTTCATTGAAATCCGGTCTATAGTTTTCAAGAAATAGCGCGGAAACGAATAACACTCTGTATGTATATGGCTTAAACAGTCAGGGGCAGTAACTCTGAATTCGACGGTCGAACCCGGTAACCCCGACGATATGCGCATGTCCTCATTGTAGTGAAGCTGTGACCCAAGTTTCATTGAAATCCAGTCTATAGTTTTCAAGAAATAGCGCGGAAACGAATATCACTCTGTATGTGTATGGCTAAAACAGTCAGGGGCAGTAACTCTAAATTCGGCGGTCGAACCTGGTAATCCTGACGATATGCGCATGTCCACTTTGTAGTGAAGCTGTGTGCCAAGTTTCATCGAAATCCGGTCTACAGTTTTCAAGAAATAGCGCGGAAACGAATATCACTCTGTATGTATATGGCTTAAACAGTCAGGGGCAGTAACTCTGAATTCAACGGTCGAACCGGGTAACCCCGACGATATGCGCATGTCCTCATTGTAGTAAAGCTGTGTGCCAAGTTTCATTGAAATCCGGTTTATAGTTTTCAAGAAATAGCGCGGAAACGAATATCACTCTGTATGTATATGGCTAAAACAGTCAGGGGCAGTAACTCTAAATTCGGCGGTGGAACCGGGTAACCCCGACGATATGCGCATGTCCACTTTGTAGTGAAGCTGTGTGCCAAGTTTCATCGAAATCCGGTGTATAGTTTTCAAGAAATAGCGCGGAAACGAATATCACTGTATGTATATGGCTTAAACAGTCAGGGGCAGTAACTCTGAATTCGACTGTCGAACCGGGTAACCCCGACGATATGCGCATGTCCTCATTGTAGTAAAGCTGTGTGCCAAGTTTCATCGAAATCCGGTCTATAGTTTCCAAGAAATAGCGCGGAAACGAATATCACTGTATGTATATGGCTAAAACAGTCAGGGGCAGTAACTCTAAATTCGGCGGTCGAACCGGGTAACCCCGACGATATGCGCATGTCCACTTTGTAGTAAAGCTGTGTGCCAAGTTTCATCGAAATCCGGTGTATAGTTTTCAAGAAATAGCGCGGAAACGAACATCACTGTATGTATATGGCTTAAACAGTCAGGGGCAGTAACTCTAAATTCGACGGTCGAACCGGGTAACCCCGACGATATGCGCATGTCCTCATTGTAGTAAAGCTGTGTGCCAAGTTTCATCGAAATCTGGTCTATAGTTTCCAAGAAATAGCGCGGAAACGAATATCACTGTATGTATATGGCTAAAACAGTCAGGGGCAGTAACTCTAAATTCGGCGGTCGAACCGGGTAATCCCGACGATATGCGCATGTCCACTTTGTAGTAAAGCTGTGTGCCAAGTTTCATCGAAATCCGGTCTACAGTTTTCAAGAAATAGCGCGGAAACGAATATCACTCTGTATGTATATGGCTTAAACAGTCAGGGGCAGTAACTCTAAATTCGGCGGTCGAACCGGGTAACCCCGACGATATGCGCATGTCCTCTTTGTAGTGAAGCTGTGTGCCAAGTTTCATCGAAATCCGGTCTATAGTTTCCAAGAAATAGCGCGGAAACGAATATCACTCTGTATGTATATGGCTTAAACAGTCAGGGGCAGTAACTCTGAATTCAATGGTCGAACCGGGTAACCCCGACGATATGCGCATGTCCCCTTTGTAGTGAAGCTGTGTGCCAAGTTTCATCGAAATCCGGTCTATAGTTTCCAAGAAATAGCGCGGAAACGAATGTCGGACGGACGGACGGACGGACGGACGGACGGACGGACGGACGGAAGGACGGACGGACATGGCAAAAACAATATCCCCCCCGAAAAATTTTTTCGGCGGGGGATAAAAATCTATGGACCGTGAAAAAAATTTAGTATGCACATCTCAACTTAGTAATGAGTTCACATGTGATGTTTGAACAAAATTGGTCTAATAGTTTATGAGAAATAGAGTGGACAAAAAATTGAAAAACCGATCAACACACATTGATTTTGCGTAAAATGGCAATTTTCAGCAAAGGGCCATAACTCAGTCAAAAATCAATGAATCATCACCAAAATTTAATATGCACATATTTGAGAGCTACTAAGCATAACTGTAAAGTCTTTTTGAAATCCGTCCTTTAGTTTCCGAGAAATTGAGCGGACAAGAAAATTCACTCAAGGGCCGTAACTCCGTCAAAAATCAATGGATTGTGAAAATTTTTTTAGTATGCACATCTCAACTTAGTAATGAGTTCACATGTGAAGTTTGAACAAAATTGGTCCGATAGTTTATGAGAAATAGAGTGGACAAAAAATTGAAAAACCGATCAACACACATTGATTTTGCGTTAAATGGCAATTTTCAGCAAAGGGCCATAACTCAGTCAAAAATCAATAAATCATCACCAAAATTTGATATGCACATATTCGAGACCTACTGAGCATAACTGTAAAGTTTTTTTTGAAATCCGTCCATTAGTTTCCAAGAAATTGAGTGGACAAGAAAATTCACTCAAGGGCCGTAACTCCGTCAAAAATCTATGGACCGTGAAAAAAATTTAGTATGCACATCTCAACTTAGTAATGAGTTCACATGTGATGTTTGAACAAAATTGGTCTAATAGTTTATGAGAAATAGAGTGGACAAAAAATTGAAAAACCGATCAACACACATTGATTTTGCGTAAAATGGCAATTTTCAGCAAAGGGCCATAACTCAGTCAAAAATCAATGAATCATCACCAAAATTTGATATGCACATATTTGAGAGCTACTAAGCATAACTGTAAAGATTTTTTTGAAATCCGTCCTTTAGTTTCCGAGAAATTGAGCGGACAAGAAAATTCACTCAAGGGCCGTAACTCCGTCAAAAATCAATGGACCGTGAAAATTTTGTTAGTATGCATATTTCAACTTAGTAATGAAGTCACATGTGAAGTTTGAACAAAATTGGTCCAATAGTTTATGAGAAATAGAGTGGACAAAAAATTGAAAAAGCGATCAACACACGTTGATTTTGCGTTAAATGGCAATTTTCAGCAAAGGGCCATAACTCAGTCAAAAATCAATGAATCATCACCAAAATTTGATATGCACATATTTGAGAGCTACTGTGCATAACTGTAAAGTTTGTTTGAAATCCATCCATTAGTTACCGAGAAATTGAACGGACAAGAAAATTCACTCAAGGGCCATAACTCTGTGAAAAATCAATGGACCGTGACCAAAATGTGATATGCACATCTCCACTTAGTAATCAATTCATATGTTGAGTTTGAATAAAATTGGTTGAATACTTTATGAGAAATTGAGCGGACAAAAAACCAACAGACGGACCAACAGACAGACCGACAGACAGACAGACCAACGGACAAGCTGACTCCTATATACCCCCCAAATTGAATTTGGGGGGTATAATTAGAAGGCAATACTTTCAAATGAATTCATCACATTAAACTTCACACCTATGGTCTTTCTGGGTAGAAATCTTTGTGGGAAAGATAGAAATTGTTTGCTGCAAGCAATTTTTTCATTTTACAGTGTTTTCAAGGCCACTTTCCTGTTGAATGTCAAAAAGCGTCTTTAAATTGGAATGGATTAGATATTCCAGCATATTTCCCCAGTGATTTGTGTGTCAAAAACAGTCAAAAACGGCAATTTTGCCCAATTCAAGGGCAAAAAACTCTCATCTTTCTGATCACATCAGACTGAAAATCTTACTCATCCAAGATCTTATGGTCCCCAAAATTGTGTCCAAGTTTTGTCTTGATTGATTAATAATTGTAGATTCTAGAGTGTAAACAAGGTTGAAAACGGCCAAAAATTGCAATTTTGCCCAATTCAAGGGCACATAACTCTCATCTTTCTGGTCAGATCAGACTGAAAATCAATCTCATCCGAGATCTTATAGTCTCCAACATTATGTCCTAGTTTTGTCTTGATTGATCAATAATTGTAGATGCTAGAGTGTAAACAGACTTAAAAACAGCATTTTTTGACATTGAAGGGCAGATATCTCATCACTTTCTGGTCCGATCAGGCCCATAAATGAACTTGTCCGAGAACTTCTGATCCTACTTGTTTTGGCCAAGTTTGATCAAGATTGCCTAACTTTTGTGGATGCTAGAGTGTAAACACCCCAAATATTGACGGACGGACAGACGGACGCTGGACAAAAAGTGACCACAATAACTTCGTGCTCAGGTGAGCTAACAAATGGAGAAAATACTGATTATCAGCATTTTCTTCTTTTGCCTCAATGTTTTTTAAGCCTTTTTTTCCCACCAGGGCGTCAAGATCAGGTCTTGCTTAGGAGAGGGTTAAGGCTTTTGAGACCAACATGGTTCCATATAAGAACGGGTTTATTAGAATGCACTTAGCCACAAGCTCATCTTAAAAGATGGATGTTTCAAATGCTTTAACGGACCCATTTGCAGATCCTAGCTTAGAAATATTGAAACATAATAATGAAGACTTACTTGAACAATGCGCTGGAAGTGTCCACTTGTATGGTGAACTGACCATCTTCTCTCACCTCTTTTTTAGCTACTGTACCTCCGAATGAGACATTCAGCATCTACAAGTATACGATATTAACCATTACTAATCAGAGAGACCAGAATCTCATGAACTCTTTCAGATCAATCTCAGGTTTTGACATCCCCAACCAAAAATGTTTCCTGAAAACAGTGAGACAACAGAAGAAATTGCTGATAACCAACATTTCTCCTTTGCCTCAGTCAGTGTTCTCTATGCTTAATTGTTCACATATCCTTTCTTTACCAGCATCCATTTTATCATCTCCATCAGCTTTCAAATGGGAACCCCAAGTTTTTGCTGTTTGGGGTTAGTTTTAAGAGGTTAGGATAAGATTTCCCCTTCTTTTTTGGAATCATTTTTCTGCCACTATCACAAAAGATAAATAGGGAAAACATATTAAGCAACACCCTTTCTACTTCTCTCGAGTCTCACATGACCAGATAGTTATTGAAACCTACTGAGAGACCTTGACACACATTGAATAGATGGAATGTCAACCTAGAGATTGAAAAGCATCTTTACAGCATTACATAAATTGTCTGTTATTATCTATCTATCATGACCTAAATGACTATACTAGGGTAAAATTAATACAGATTTGAGAACTTTAAAGGAGTTTAGCTGAAAGAAAATGCATCTCAATCAATTCTAAATAAATAGGATTGAAATAGATAATGCTTTAGGAACAGTTAATTATCTTTTAACCCATTACACGAGGGCAAAGTTTTAGGCTGGTCCAAATGCAAATGTTGCAAATATTCTTCAAAGCCTTTTACATTTAAGGCATAATATTAAAGTGTCATTATAAGGGAATGGGTTATAATATGAGGTAAATTAACCCAATAACAGACAGCAAAATTTCAGACTTTTCAAAATTCAAACATGCCGCAGAAGACAATTTCAAGTGAATAAAATATTTGTTAAGTTTTTCTGTTTTTTTCAGTGGACAAAACATTGTGAGAAATGATGAAATTGTTTATTTTCCACATTGTTATGAATTTCTCAAGTTTAAACCATTATCTTGTTGGGTGTAAAAAGGTTTAACCCATTACCAAACAACAATTCTTTAGCCTAGTCCAAAGTCATAGGTGTTGCAGACGACAATTTCCTTTGAACAAAATTTAACATTTTTTATCTTTCTTGGTAGAAAACATTGTGGGAAATGAAGAAATTGCTTGTCACAAGCAATTTCTTCATTTTCCACAATGTTTTCCTAGGCCTTTTCTTGTGAGGTAGTCCAAAAGTGTCATTTGCAGTAATGGGTTAACATTTTCCTGTGTACCTGTAAGCCATAGCATATACCCAGGACCGGTACGTCTATTCTGAATATGTCTGGGTCATATCGTGGTGCATTCTCATCATTCACAGAACTTGGACCTCCAGATATTATAATGGCTCTGTAAACAAAATATTTCACATTGCCATGCTCCATAACACTTTCCATAATGGCAGAACATGTACACTGTTCCCATTAGAAAGCTGCAGTAAAGGCAAATTGGATGTTGATAAAGGTACAGTTTGTTAACTGTATATCAAAGATAATATTGTTTTAATTCTTTTCCAGCCCTTTCTAACTGAAAGTTGCGTCAAAAGGTGTCATTGTTTGGGAAAGAGTTATATATCCATGAGCCAGTAATAAAACAATGAGCCAGTAATTAACAATCAACTTACCCAGCATGTTTTCAGGGTCAAAGGTTATGGTCCCAAATGAAAGGTCTTGGTTAAAAGTACCCACATGTGAAATATCAAGGCTGTATCTATAATAGGGCATGGGAAATGGGCAAGGTTAAAGTTTTTGCAGACACTGACACCGACATCCCAGGGTATGCAATCACCCGTCTGAGACTTTCATCACTAACAAGCTAAAAACATGTCATATCAGAAATGGTGTTGTTGATAATTCCAAGATGAAACATATCTTTAACCATGTGTACCTGTATCCCTTCTCTTTAATTGTGAAGGCTGGTGTATCCAGGGGGAGAACTTCAGACTCTACATTCAGCTCTCTCACTCTTCTGTCTATCACCTGCAAAATAACACATTTCATGCAGGGATTTTTCCAAGTATTTAGGGAAACGGCCCCTGACCAAAAATTGGGAAAATTTAATCGACAAAACACTGATTTTTCAAAAAAAAAATAAAGTAATGTAAAAACTGGAATTTTTTGTAATTTCGGAGAGCTACAACATATAACAGGCTTAAATGTCTTACTTCCTTGTTTTCCAGGCACTAACTTCTTAACAAAGTTATTCCAGTGTTATATTTAGTGGGTTTTGAAGATCTTTTAAGCATTGGTTTGGGAATTTTTTTCTAAATTTAGAAAATTTTGGGGGCTTTTGCATTGGGAATGGGGCCCATAAAGGGCCCCTATGAAAAAGGCGAAAAAGCCCTCGAAAAAGCCCTGTTATGTGATTCATAAACATATAAAACATTTAATCTAATAACAAATAATTCCTAGAAATAGTTTCTGGGTGCAAAGTAAACTAATATTAATCCTTTTGAAAAATGAAGAGGGCCAAAATGGCCCTAAATCACTCACCTGAAAGTCTCGAGACATTACTATGAGCATAATTTAGATAGTATTGAACAAGAGCAACGCTGTGCGTGGCATTATACGCCCGAAGCTCAGAAATAAATGGGTGTGTGATATTTGTTGATGTCCTGTTCTTTTCTAAAAGTCTCTTGCAAGTATCCGATAAAACAAAATTCACTGAGTACTAAAATATTCACGAAGTGTTGCGAGTACCTGAGTACTACTAAAATGAACAAATTTAATCAGATTGAGATAATGTAATCAAACACCCTAGCTATGACTTCTACACACATGTGAAGCTTCAACATCGTAGGCCTTGTATTTCGAAAGTTATGGACTGGACACGAAATTGCAAACTGAATGAAACAAAGGGCAATAACTCAAAAATTATAAATGGTAGAGTAAGGGTTATTGCGCTTTGCACATCCTAGCTATGAGATCTATACACATGTGAAGTTTCAAGACCATAGGCATTATAGTTACAAAGTTATGGACCGGACACAAATTTGCTAACTGAATCAAACAAAGGGCAATAACTCAAAAATTACAAATGGTAGAGTTGTGGTTATTGCGCTCTGCACACCCTAGCTATAAGATCTATACACATGTCAAGTTTCAAAACTATAGGCCTTATAGTTTCAAAGTTATGTACCGGACACAAATTTGCTAATTGAATCAACCAAAGGGCAATAACTCAAAAATTACAAAGGGTAGAGTTGTGGTTCTTGCGCTCTGCACACCCTAGCTATGAGATCTATACACCTGTGAAGTTTCAAGACCATAGGCCTTATAGTTTCAAAGTTATGGACCGGACACAAATTTGCTAACTGAATCAAACAAAGGGCAATAACTCAAAAATTACAAAGGGTAAAGTTGTGGTTCTTGCACTCTGCACATCCTAGCTATGAGATCTATACACTGCAGTGATTTTGTTACAAATTTATGCGGAAGAGTCCTGGGACCCACTTGTTCCCAAAACAATGAGTCCAATATTGAAGCATATGGGTCTTTGAAAGACAACATCCATTAAACATTGAAAATATTAGCATTCTGGGACTCTCTGAATATTTTTCAATGAGTCCTGATAACAAGAGGACCATGATGGTCCTATATCGCTCACCTGAACCAAGATGATATGAGCCAGTTTTGTTCAGTTTTGTGACTTTAACACTGAAAACAAACTTATGGTCAACAACATTGTGTCCAAATTTTGTCTCGTTTTGTCGCTATTTGTCGTTGTTAGAGTAAAAACAGTCGAAAACAGCAAATTTGTCAATTTGAAGGGCTCAGCAAACTCAGCAAATTCTACTATGATTAAGCTGAAATTCAAACTGGTGCAAGATCTTATGTTCAGCAACATTGTGTCCAAATTTCGTCTTGATTGGACAACAATTGTAGATGCTAAAGTGTAAACAAGGTCCGAAACAATCGAAAACATCAATTTTGTCAAATTCAAGGGTGTATAACTCATGACTTTATGATCCGATCAATCTGAAAATCAACCTCATACATGATCATATAGTCCATAACATTGTGACCAAGTTTTGTCTTGATTGGTCAATAATTGTAGACGCTATAGTGTAAACAAAGTCAAAAACAGTCGAAAACGGCAATTTTGTCAAATTCAAGGGCGTATAACTCTTAATTTTATGATCCGATCAATCTGAAAATCAAACTTATACAAGATCTTATGGTCCCTAACATTGCCTCAAAGTTTTGTCTAGATTGGTCAATAATTGTAGATGCTAAAGTGTAAACAAAGTCAAAAACAGTCAAAAACGGCAATTTTGTCAAATTCAAGGGCATATAACTCGAGACTTTATGATCCGATCAATCTGAAAATCACACTAATACAAAATCTTATAGTCCCTAATATTGTCTCAAAGTTTTGTCTTGATTGGTCAATATTTGTAGATGCTAGAGTGTAAACAAAGTTGAAAACAGTCGAAAATGGCAATTTTTGTTAATTTCAAGGGTATATAACTCAAGACCTTCTGATCTGATCAGACTGAAAATCGAACTCATCCGAGATCTTATGGTCACCAACATTGTGTCAAAGTTTTGTCTTGATTGGTCAATATTTGTAGATGCTAGAGTGTAAACAAAGTCGAAAATGGTCGAAAATGGCAATTTTGTCAATTTCAAGGGCACATAACTCAAGACCTTCTCGTACGATCAGACTGCAAATTGAACTCATCCGAGATGTTATAGTCAACAACATTGTGTCAAAGTTTTGTCTTGATTGATCAATAATTGTAGGTACTAGAGTGTAAACAATGTCAAAACTAGCTATTTTTCGCATTCAAGGGCAGATAACTCCGGACTTTCTGGTTCGATCTGACCCATAATCAAACTCATCCGAGATCTTATGGTCATACATGTTTTTACCAGGTTTGGTCAAGATTGGCTTATATTTGTAGATGCTAGAGTGTAAACACGAAATTGTGGACGGACAGACAGACGGACGGACAGACAGACAGACGGACGACGGACAAAAAGTGACCACAATAGCTCACCTTGAGCACTTCGTGCTCAGGTGAGCTAAAAATATACGAGTCAGGGACTCGGGACTCGCAAGTAACAAAATCCCTGTATTATACACCTGTGAAGTTTCAAGACCATAGGCCTTATAGTTTCAAAGTTATGGACCGGACACAAATTTGCTAATGGACAGATAGACATGGCGAAGACGTGGAAATTTTGGTCAGACATTCGGACTGACAATTCTAAATAATCTGTCAGACCGAATGAAACTCTGTCAAACCGAAAGTTCAAAATTAGTAGGCAATTTTTTTTTAGAAATGCAGACTAAGACAGATCCACAAATATATTGAATAAAGAAAAGACAAGTGTAAAGGGATACATCTATGTTTCATCCAAAAAAGAAAAGGGTCAACTCACACAATGTTTTCTGCCCCTGCAAACACTTCCCAACACTTCCGCGGTACAGTCTTTTGATGTCTGATTCTACCCACACTTTGTAATTGACTGGCCCATTTTTTGGTGACTCACATTAGTTAAGGGATGGAAATTCACTAGATTTATAGCATGGATTATTGAAAACTAGAAGACCTGAAGGTCTTAAGTCGCTCCACAGGCCTGAATTTCATGTAATATTTAATCCAAGTTTTGATTAGATTGTTCAATGCTTGTGTTTCATAGAGCAAAAAGAAAGTTACAAAACTAGATTGTTCAAAATGTTTGGTTCTTTAAGCAAAGAAAGTAAAAGTATATGTTTTCTATTTGAGAAGGGTAAAAGGGAAATGGTAGAACATTCCAGCTTAGGATGATACTAGCAATTAAGATTTTCCATCTTCCAAACAGATCTAAATCAACAGACCATTGATTACTCCAAAATATTTCATATTTCTAAAAATAGATTTTGAGCTAAAAATAGATTCGGGAAATACCATATTGTATAATTCCAAAATTAATGCAAACGGCTGATGAAAACTGAATTTCTTGTAAAATCAAGTCCAAGTTTTGACTAAATTTTTCAATACTAAGTCTTGTTGCTCTTAAAGAAATTACAAAGTAACTAGAAAGCTGAAAATACATTAATATATGATCAATTGGTTACCAAGCTTTGTCTTTATTAGAGTGAGATTGGCTCTTAAAGTGAAACAAGAGGGCCAAGATGGCCCTGCATCGCTCACCTGAGAGGACTTTGAAACAAAGAGCTTGCAAACTTCAAACTCGCATGATCCACTTTTTACATGACCTAGACATCATCAAGATAAACATTCAGAACAATTTTCACGATGATGAGTAAATATTTTGGTTCTTAGAGCAAACTAGAAAGACCTGAAGGTCTTGAGTCGCTCCACAGGCCTGATTTTCTTGGGTTTTACTATAAAAAATTTGACAAATTTATCTAAATGCTTAAACTTTAATATAATATTAAATTCTTGTGGTTTTTAGAGCAGAAACAAAGTAAAATACAGCAATGTGGTAAAAGAAAAACTAGATTCCTCAAAACTTGTGGTTCTTAGAAAATCAAAGTAAAAAGAGGCAATCATGTGGTCAAAGCGAAAAGAAGGTAAATGATTGACCAATATTTGGGGGATTTTTAGAGTGATGATAAAGTTGAAAACTGTAATTATGCCAAATTCAAGGGCACATAATTTAGTATGTGAGTTTATAATCAAGCTGAAAATTAAAATCGTGCAAGATCTTATGTTCAGCATCATTCTGTCCAAATTTTGTCATTATTAGGCGTAATAAAAAAAGTTGTGTGTTTCCGGTTACCCGACCGTGCCTATTTTTTTACCCCCGACCCTAATTTTTTTAGCAAATTTTAGGGACATGTCTTGGTAAAAGTTCAATTCACCGAAAGTTATATCACTACTAGGTCAATAAAAACCAATGTATTTCAGTAACGAATTTTGTATACCGATTATGGCGTGGTATTACCGATTTATGATTGGGTAGATCTACATATTCTGTTATCCTTCCCCGACGATGCGTATCGTGTTACGATTTGAAATATGGGTTTTCCCGGAATCTTCGGTAGTTTCCGTAAATATATCAAAATGCACAAAAAATTGTAGAAATGATTCTCAGGGCTCGCGCTGGCAATCGCCACTCGATCGCCGATTAACATGGCTGTCAACACTTACTTTTTGTTTAAATTATGAAAGATTGATTGGCTACAGTCTAAATGGTCGAGTAAGCACACCATTTTAATATGTACAACTAAGCGTGACCTAATTCCTTTGTGTAATCGCTAGGCGGCATGGCAGAAATATACAAAGCGTCCGTGTTAAAACCAACTAACATCAGTGTATTTACTTCGTAGATAGCGTCTTTTTCATTGCTTCATCGCTTTTCCCGCTCTTTGTGGACACGCGCGCATTTTGTAAACAAATCATAGTAAATCGTAACCTTATTTGGAAGTGGAGAAATCACGTGATGATATTGGAATGACTACGTCATCAAATGTCTGTGTTTGCGGCGTTTTTGATCTCGCTCAAAACATCGCATATGAGTAATAGATTCATTCTGTTTCCTGTTAGACTTTCGAGATTTTGGACACATTTTAAAATTTAATATCGGCATCTGTGATCAACTTTCAGAAAAAGAAAACTTAGATCTACATTTATTTGAGAAATAAATGTTACTAGCGATGGTGTACAAAGCACACAGCATGTACTTTTTGCGTGCATGTAGCCTCTAACAGACATCAATTTACTACATATTCGACAAACGACGGCGGAGCCAGAGGGCGGGGGTATTCGGTCGTCTGTGGCGGTATTGTTTTTTCTTTTACCAGACCGAATGTCCAGAAAACATTCTGCAACTTTCGGAAAGACTGTCGGATTTCCTAGGGATTTCCTGTTCCGCCATTTTGTTTCCCTATTTGTCCCATTAAAAAAAAACAAGAGATGTTTGTAAAACATATATGCCCCCTCAAGGGCCTACATTTGATGTAGGTCAAAGTCCAAGGTCAAGTTAACAAGGTCCAAGGTCATGGTCAAATATGAAAGGTCTTGGTAGGAGGTGTCTATGTGTGAAATATTAAAGCTGTATATGTAAAAGTAAAATGAAACATAGGCCAGTTAAAGTTTTTAAAAGTAGGCCAAATGCCAAGGTCAAGGTCATGGTCAAATGTGAAAGGTCTTGGTTGGAGGTGTCCATGTGTGAAATATCAAGGCTGTAGGTGTAAAAGGACATGATATATATGCTTGGTTTCAGTCTTTTTAAAAGTAGGTCAAACTCCAAGGTAAAGGTTGCAATATTCAAGGTCATGGTCAAATGTGAAAGGTCTTGGTAGGAGGTGTCTATGTGTGAAATATCAAGGCTGTATGTGTAATAGGACATAAGATAAAGGCTAGGTTAGATATTTCTAAAAGTAGGTCAAACTCCAAGGTCAAGGTCCAAGGTCATGGTCAAAGTGAAATATCTTGGTTGGAAGTGACCATGTGTGAAATATCAAGGCTGTATATGTAAAATGACATGAAATATAGGCCAGGTTAATGTATTATAAAAGTAGGTCAAACACCAAGGTCAAGGTCACAAGGTCCAAGGTCATGGTCAAATGTGAAAGGTCTTGGTCGTAGGTGTCCATGTGTCAAATATCAAGGCTGTATGTGTAAAAGGACATGATATATCAGGTAGGTTAAAGTTCTTTTTAAAGTAGGTCAAAGTCCAAGGTCAAGGTCACAAGGTCCAAGGTCATGGTCAAATGTGAAACGTCTTGGTAAGATGTGTCCATGTGTGAAATACCAAGGCTGTATGTGTAATAGCACATAAGATATAGGCCCAGTTTATTTTTTTTAAAAGTAGGTCAAACTCCAAGGTCAAGGCCACATGGTCCAAGGTCATAGTCGTATGTGATAGGTCTAAGTCGGAGGTTTCCATTTGTCAAATATCAAGGCTGTATGTGTAAATGGACATGATATATCGGCCAGGTTAAAGTTTTTTTTAAAAGTAGGTCAAACTCCAAGGTCAAGGTCACAAAGTCCAAGGTCATGGTCAATTGTGAAAGGTCTTGGTAAGATGTGTCCATGTGTGAAATATCAAGGCTGTATTTGTAAAAGGTCATGAGATATATGCCGGGTTTAATTTTTTTTAAAGTAGGTCAAACTCCAAGGTCAAGGTCACAAGGTCCAAGGTCATGGTTAAATGTGAACGATGTTGATAGGAGGTATCTATGTGTGAGATATCAAGGCTGTATGTGTAAAAGGACACGAGATATAGGCAAGGTTAAGAATTAAGTGTAAAAATCAACAAAGGGCAATAACTCCAAGAATTTGATTGGCAGAGTTACGGTTCTTGTGCACTGCACCTCTCCATAATGAAATCTATTCACCTGTAAAGTTTCATGATTCTACCTTACATATTTTTTGAGTTGTGCTCCGGACAAGAATCAAGTTATAAAATCAACAAAGGGCAATAACTCACAAAAGTTGATCAGCAGAGTTACGGTTCTTGTGCACTGCACCTCTCCATAATGAGATCTATCCACCTGTAAAGTTTCATAATTCTACCTTACATACTTTTTGAGTTATGCACCGGACAATAATCAAGTTTGAAAATCAACAAAGGGCAATAACCCAAAAGATATGATCAGCAGAGTTACGGTTCTTGTGCACTGCACCTCTCCATAATGAGATCTATCCACCTGTAAAGTTTCATTATTCTACCTAACATAGTTTTTGAGTTATGCTCCGGACAAGAATCAAGTTATAAAATCAACAAAGGGCAATAACTCAAAAAATTTGATCAGCAGAGTTACGGTTCTTGTGCACTGCACCTCTCCATAATGAGATCTATCCACCTGTAAAGTTTCATGATTGTACCTTACATACTTTTTGAGTTATGCTCCGGACAAGAATCAAGTTATAAAATCAACAAAGGGCAATAACTCAAAAAAAATGATCGGCAGAGTTACGGTTCTTGTGCACTGCACCTCTCCATAATGAGATCTATCCACCTATGAAGTTTCATGACTCTACCTTGAATACTTTTTGAGTTATGCTCCGGACAAGGTTTGGTCTACGGACAGACCGACCGACCGACCGACCGACCGACCGACCTTCCGACCGACCGACCGACCGACCGACCGACCGACACTTGCAAAACAATATACCCCCATTTTCTTCGAAAGGGGGCATAAAAAAAAAAAAAAAAAATCCGACCTACCGTCCCTATTTTGAAATTTCATGTAACCGGAAACACACATATTTTTTTTTTTACGCCTTAGTCTATAATCGTGGCCGCAAAAGTGAAAAAAGTGTCGAAAACTGAAATTTTGTCAATTTCAAGGGCACATTACTCAAATTGTAGCAATGCAATCATACTGAAAATTACACATATGCAAGATCTTGTTGTCAACTAGATTCTGTCAAAATATCATCTTGATTGGTTAACAATTATGGTTGTTAGAGTGAAAACAAAGTCGAAAATGGCAATTTTGTCAAATTCAAGGGCACATAACTCAAGATGTAAAATTCCAATTAAGCTGAAAATTACACCCAGGCAGGATACTGTGCTGATATATATTCTGCTTAAGTTTTGTCTTGATTGGTAAATATTTGTAGATTTAAGAGTAAAAATAAAGTCAAAATCAGCTATTTTTGACATTCAAGGGCAGAAAACTCGGGTGATTCTGGTTCAATCCAAATTCTTTGAAGGAATCTCAGAGAGGGTCACCCAAGGATCATTCCTGTGAAGTTTGGTTGAAATCCATCCAGTAGTTTCTGAGGAGAAGATTTTTAAAGAAAAAGTTTACGGACGCACGCACGCAGACGCACTGACGCACGACGGACACATCGCCATGACAATAGCCCGCTGGCCTGAAAGGCCATTGGAGCTAAAAACAAGATTTGACCTTTTGACCCAGTTTTTTACCTAACATTAGCCACTTTCTACATGACCAATTTATCATCAAGATAAGCAATTCTGAACTATTTTCACAATGATGAATAAATATTTTGATTTTTTTGGGCAAAAACAAAATTTGACCTAGGTTTTGACCGCCCATGATCCACTTTATTCATGACCCAGATATTGTGAAAATAAACATTCTGAACAATTTTCACAATGATAAAGTAAATATTTTGGTTCTTAGAGCAAAAACAAAATTTGACCTAGTGACCTAGTTTTAGACCTCCCATGACCCACTTTTCACATACCAAGATATCATCTGGATAAACATTCTGAACAATTTTCACAATGATAAAGTAAATATTTTGGTTCTTAGAGCAAAATCAAAATTTGACCTGGTGACCTAGTTTTTGACCTCACATAGCCCCCTTTTAACATAGACTAGATATCATCAAGATAAATATTCTGAACAATTTTCACAATGATAAAGTAAATAATTTGGTTCTTAGAGCAAAAACAAAATTTGACCTAGTGACCTAATTTTAGACCTCGCATGACCCACTTTTCACATCACCAAGATATCATCAGGATGAACATTCTGAACAATTTTCACAATGATAAAGTAAATATTTTGGTTCTTAGAGCAAAATAAAAATTTGACCTGGTGACCTAGTTTTTAACCTCAAATGACCTGCTATTCATATCACCAAGATAAACATTCAGAATTTTCACAATGATCGAGTAAATATTTTGGTTCTTAGAGGAAAAACAAAATTTGACCTAGTGACCTAGTTTCTGACCTCACATGACCCAATTTTAAAATGACCCAGATTTCGTCAAAATAAACATTCTGAACAATTTTCACAATGATAAAGTAAATATTTTGGTTCTTAGAGCATAAACAAAATTTGACCTAGTGACCTAGTTTCTGACCTCACATGACCCACTTTTAAAATGACCTAAATTTCGTCAAGATAAACATTCTGAACAATTTTCACAATGATTAAGTAAATATTTTGGTTCTAAGAGCAAAAACAAAATTTGACCTAGTGACCTAGTTTTAGACCTCGCATGACCCACTTTTCACATCACCAAGAAATCATCAGGATAAATATTCTGGAAATTTTCACAATGATATAGTAAATATTTTGGTTCTTGGAGCAAAATCAAAATTTGTCCTAGTGACCTAGTTTTTAACCTCGAATGACCTGCTATTCATATCATCAAGATATCATCAAGATAAACATTCTGAATTTTCACAATGATTGAGTAAATATTTTGGTTCTTAGAGGAAAAAGCAAAATTTGACCTAGTGACCTAGTTTCTGACCTAACATGACCCACTTTTAAAATGACTCAGAGTTTGTCAAGATAAACATTCTGAACAATTTCACAATGATTGAGTAAATATTTTGGTTCTTACAGGAAAAACAAGATTTGACCTAGTGACCTAGTTTCTGACCTCACATGACCCACTTTTAAAATGACCCAGATTTCGTCAAGATAAACATTCTGAACAATTTTCACAATGTTTAAGTATATATTTCCGTTCTTAAAGCAAAACCAAGATTTGACCCAATGACCTAGTTTTTGACCTTACATGACCCACACTTTGTACATAACCTAGATATCAAGATAAGTATTTAGGATAGTTTTGACAAAGTTTTGGGGCAAAATTGGCATCTCTAGAGCAAAAGGAAGGATCTGTAATATTTGACCTTGTGACATAGTTTTAGACCTTGCATGACCCTCCTTTGATCATGACACAGATATCATAACGATAAAAATTTAGAACAATTTTGACAAAGTTTGGACCAAGAATTGGCACTTCCAGAGCAAAGGGAAGGATTTCACAAGATTTGACCTCATGACCTAGTTAATGACCTGGAATGACCCACTTCTTAACATAGCCTAGATATCATCAAGATAAACATTCAGGACAATTTTGACAAAGTTTGTGCCAAAATTGGGACTTATAGAGTAAAAAGATGGATTTTACAATATTTGACCTAGTGACCTAGTTTTTGACCTGGCTTGACCTATTTGTTATCATGACCTAGATATTATAAAGACAAATATTCTGAATAATTTTCACAACAATTGAGCAACAAATGTGGCCCCTAGAGCAAAAAGAAGATTTGACCTAGTGACCTACTTTTTGACCCCATTATGGCCCCGATTCAAATTCTTTGAAGTATTTTGAAAAAGCATGGCCCATAGATCATATTTGTGAAATATGATTGAATTCTGCCCAATACCTTAGGAGGAGAAGATTTTTTTGTGAAAAGTTGATGGATGGACAGATAGACAGTTAGACAGACGCCGGACAACAGACCGATCACAATACCTCACCTCGAGCACTTTGTGCTCAGGTGAGCTAAAAAGTCACAATAAGCAATTTTGTCAAATTGAAAGGCATATAACTTAGGATTTTATATTCCTATTTAGCTAAGAATCACACTAAAACAAGATCTTAACTTCACCTATAAAGGCTGCACGATAATTTGATCATTTGTTTATTTACATTGACCTGTCCATTGTTATTGAAAACAGTTCACAGATTTCGATTTTAGAAAGTATTCGTTTATACAAACGTCCATGTGCAAGTCTGTGATAGCGCAGTGGAAAGACGTGGGACTTCTACTCGAACGGACCAAGTTCGATTCTACTTCAAGACAAGCACAATTTTTATTTTTCAAAGATTTTCATTTTTTTTATTCTTTTGTTTAAATGTTTGCAGTTTAATCTATTTACACACATCAATTACCGGTATGTAGATATCCCCATTTTTAAGGCGATACAAGAAACGCGCTTTTGAAACTTAAAAAGAAAAAGAGAAATCTTTGAGGAAATAAAAGTGCTCACTTTTTCATGCTTTTTCATGCTTTTCTGCGTGAAATGTCAAAGTAAAATATTTCTGGCAAAATTGAAGGGCACATTTTCCTAATCCAGATCTTTTTTGTTTGCATGTTATTTATTTTTCTCTAAACATTTGTTGATATGTTAAAAACATATGATTTGTGATTTTTGTTGGAAGACCGTTTACAATAAAGCATATGCCTATATTCGCATATTATGTCCGTCGAGCAAAATGAAAAACAAGAGGGCCAAGATGGCCCTGTATCGCTCCACTGGCTTTTAGACAGTTAGACTGCGAACTTCTTCAAGGAATACAATAGAGGTCTATTCCAAGAAGATTCATGCTACACCAGAATGAAATCCAATAAGTGATTAAGGAGCAGAAATGTTTTTTAAAATTTTCTTAAAATTACACTGTTTCATATAGTGAAAAAAAAAAGCCTAGCCAATAACGGCCAAGCTTTTCATTCGATAGTGAAGGAATTTGTAAGAGATTCATGCAAGGAAGATTCCTGTGTAGTTTGGTTGAAATTGGTCCTGTAGTTTTGGAGAAGAAGATTGTTTAATAATTTTTCGAAAATTCAATTTAATTGAATTTATTAAAATTTAAGTTCTACACAGAATTTTTTTTTAAGGAATTTAGAGGAGAAAACTGCAAGGAAGATTCGTGTGAAGTTTGGTTAAAATTTGTCCAGTAGTTTTGGAAAAGAAGATTTTTCGAAAATTTAATTCAATTTAATTAATCAAAACTTAAGTTCTACATAGAATTTTTTTTTTGAAGGAATTAAGAATAGATTAATGCAAAAAAACATTTCTGTAAAGTTTGGTTGAAATTGGTCCAGCAGTTTTGGAGAAGAATTTTTAAAGATTTTTCGAAAATTTATTTAATTTAATAAATTGAAATTTAAGTTCTACATAGAATTTATTTTTTTGAAAGAATTAAGAAGAGATTAATGCAAGGAACATTTCTGTAAATTTTGGTTGAAATTGGTCCAGTTGTTTTGGAGAAGATAATTTCTTAAAAGATTTTTCGAAAATTTAAACCAATTAAATTATTTAAAATTCAAGTTCTGGGCGGATTGTATTGTTTTGAAGGAATTTAGGAAAGATTCATGCAAGGAAGATTTCTGTGAAGTTTGGTTGAAATTGGTCCAGTAGTTTTGGAGAAGAAGAATTTTTAAAGATTTTTCGAAAATCAAATTCAATTAAATTAATTAAATTTCATGTTCTGCATAGATTTTATTCTTATGAAGGAATTTGGTAGAGATTCATGCAAGGATGATTCGTGTGAAGTTTGGTTGAAATTGGTCCAGTAGTTTTGGAGAAGAAGAATTTTTAAAGATTTTTTGAAAATTTAAATCAATTAAATGAATAAAAATTCAAGTTCTGCACGGATTTTATTCTCTTGAAGGAATTTGATAGAGATTCATGCAAAGAAGATTTCTGTGAAGTTTGGTTGAAATTGGTCCAGTAGTTTTGGAGAAGAAATTTTTTTAAAGATTCTTCGAAAATTTAAATTAATTAATTTAATTAAAATTCAAGTTTTAAACGGAATTTAATTTTTTGAAGGAATTTGGAAAAGGTTCATGCAAGGAAGATTCCTGTGAAGTTTGGTTGAAATTGGTCCAGTAGTTTTGGAGAAGAAGATTTTTAAAAAATGTATGAAAATTTAAATCAATTAATTTAATTAAAATTTAAGTTCTGCACGGAATTTAATTTTTTGAAGGAATTTGGAAAAGGTTCATGCAAGGAAGATTCCTGTGAAGTTTGGTTGAAATTGGTCCAGTAGTTTTGGAGAAGAAGATGTTTAAAGAAAAAGTTGACGCACGGACGGACGGACGCACGGACGGACGGACGGACGGACGCACGCACGACGGACACAGGGCCATGACATAAGCCCCACTGGCCGAAGGCTAAAAAAACTAAAAAAAACTTGGTGCAATAAAAAAGAAATAGAAATGAAAAGCAAATTATATCAGAGGCGATTGTGAGTTTCGAACCCATACCAAAAGGAAACTTCAGTTTGAAGTCTTCGACTGTTACCATTTGACCACTTTGACTTTCAAATATGTGTGACAAAAAGTATTTATATACCTAATCAACATTAGTTCAATCAACCATATCGGATAATTTACCTGGATTCCTGTACTTGACATCGACTCACCCGGGTCAGTGTAAAAATTATCGTTTTCAGTTTATACATCTTATTTAAGTTTTGACCTGATTGATCAATATTTGTGGATGAAAAGAGTATAAAATCAAAGTCGAAAACAGCAATTTTGTCAAATTCAAGGGCCGAAAAATCATGATTTAAGATTCCTATGAAGCTGAAATTACACACATGCAAGATCTTATGGCCAGTAAGATTACATGAAAGTTTCATGTTGATTGGTGGATATTTATGGTTGTTTGAGTAAAAATAAGGTCAATTATGGTAATTTTGCCAATTTCAAGGGCACATAACTCAAAACATAATATTCAGATCAAGCTGAAAATTGAACTCAGGCAAGATCTTATCAGCACCAACATTCTGACCAGATTTTGTCTTGATTGATAAATATTTGTAGTGGCTAGAGTGAAAACAAAGTCAAAACAGCCATTTTTTAAATTCAAGGGCAGATAACTCCAGACTTTCTGGTTCAATCAAAATTAATTTAGGGAATCTGATAGAGGACCACCTAGGGATCATTCCTGTGAAATTTGATTGAAATCCATCCAGTAGTTTCTGAGGAAAAGATTTTTAAAGAACAAGAGGACCAAGATGGTCCTATATCGCTCACCTTAGAGCGCCCTGAGACATACTTTTTAACAAACCTTTTAAATCTCCGAGGATTTTGAAAAGAGGGTTTTGAAAAGGAGTCATATGACAATGGTACACACTTAATTTCAAAGCACAATTTGGGAAAAGATTGTCAAAGATTTTTCACTATATCTGTATTTAAAATCAGAAAATCCACAACAAATTGCTGAATTGCACATAGACAAATTGAAGCATTAATCTTGGAAAGAGGTCATTGGGCTATAAAATTTAGAAACCATAGAAAGTTTGGAAATTCTAAGACAATTTTAAGCCTGTTCCCGCTTTTTCAAATCTAGAATACCTCATGGTAGAGCTTATTTTCAAAGCGAAATGATAACTTGAACTAATCTGTTTAACAAGACAATATGACACACACAACTTAAATGCACTTTTTTCTGTACAAAATGCAAGAGCCTAAAGCATAGGAATAATTCTAAAAGTTCTTAAACGAGGCAAAAAAATTATCTTCAGGCCTTAACAACTTGAAAAGATTGTCAAACATTGCCCTCTATCATTTATATGGAACCCACAACATAGGGGAAATATTCATTGAACAGTAAGGATTTGGTTATGGTTAAACCTTTTCCAAACAACATAACATAAGAGCAGACATAATTAAAAGCTGCTGTAGATGATAAAACAGGTGTTGATAAAGACTGCATTCATGTATAAAAATGCAGAGAAAATGATGAGGCAAAATGAGACAACACAGGCTATCAAGTTATCAACATTTTCTTCTTTTACCATATCATTAACAAGCCTTTTCTGTCGGTGAGGCAAACCTGTGTATGGTAGAGAAAGGGCATAATGCTTTCCCATACAGAAAGGTAAAGAAAGGAAATAGACTGTCCCAATTTGAAAGTTCAGAATACAAAATTGACAGCGGTACAAATAGGATTCGTTTACAATAAACAAGAGGGCCATTGGCCCTGAAGCGCTCACCTGATATAATAACTTTGTGTATACAAAGTTTCAGGTTGATTGGACAAAAAATGTGACCTCTAGGGTGCACACAAGGTTTAACTAAGATTTGACCTTGTGACCTAGAATTGATCAAGACAATCATTCTGATCAATTTTCAGGTTGGTTGGGCAAAAAATGTGGCCTCTAGAGTGCACACAAGATTTTACAAAGATTTTACCTCATGACCTAGTTTATGACCCAAGATGACCCAATTTCGATCTTGTCCGAGAATTGATCAAGACAATCATTCTGATCAATTTTCAGGTTGATTGGGCAAAAAAATGTGGCCTCTAGAGTGCACACAAGGTTTTTCTAAGATTTGACCCCGTGACCTAGTTTTTGACCCCAGATGACCCAATTTCATACTTGTCCGAGATTTCAACAAGACAATCATTCTGAGCAAATTTCAGGTTGATTGGGCAAAAAATATGGCCTCTAGAGTGCACACAAGGTTTTTCTAAGATTTGACCCCGTGACCTAGTTTTTGACCCCAGATGACCCAATTTCATACTTGTCCGAGATTTCAACAAGACAATCATTCTGAGCAAATTTCAGGTTGATTGGGCAAAAAATATGGCCTCTAGAGTGCACACAAGGTTTTTCTAAGATTTGACCCTGTGACCTAGTTTTTGACCCAAGATGACCCAATTTCAAAGTTGTCCGAGATTTCATCAAGACAATCATTCTGAGCAATTTTCAGGTTGATTGGGCAAAACATGTGGCCTCTAGAGTGCACACAAGGTTTTTCTAAGATTTGACCCTGTGACCTAGTTTTTGACCCAAGATGACCCAATTTCAAAGTTGTCCGAGATTTCATCAAGACAATCATTCTGAGCAATTTTCAGGTTGATTGGGCTAAACATGTGGCCTCTAGAGTGCACACAAGGTTTTTCTAAGATTTGACCCTGTGACCTAGTTTTTGACCCCAGATGACCCAATTTTGAACTTGTCCGAGAATTCATCAAGAAAATCATTCTGAGCAATTTTCAGGTTGATTGGGCCAAAAATGTGGCCTCTAAAGTGCACACAAGGTTTTTCTAAGATTTGACCCCGTGACCTAATTTTTGACCCCAGATGACCCAATATTGTAATTGTCCCAGATTTCATCAAGACAATCATTCTGAGCAATTTTCAGGCTGATTGGGCATAAAATGTGGCATCTAGAGTGCACACAAGGTTTTTCTAAAATTTAACCCGTGACCTAGTTTTTGACCCCAGATGACCCAATTTCAAAGTTGTCCGAGATTTCAACAAGACAATCATTCTGAGCGAATTTCAGGTTGATTGGGCAAAAAATGTGGCCTCTAGAGTGCACACAAGGCTTTTCTAAGATTTGACCCCGTGACCTAGTTTTTGACTCAAGATGACCCAATTTCGAACTTGTCCGAGCTTTCATCAAGACAATCATTCTGAGCAAATTTCAGGTTGATTGGGCAAAAAATGTGGCCTCTAGAGTGCACACAAGGTTTTTCTAAGATTTGACCCCGTGACCTAGTTTTTGACCCCAGATGACCCAACTTCGAACTTGTTCGAGATTTCATCAAGACAATCATTCTGAGCAGATTTCAGGTTGATTGGGCAAAAAATGTGGCCTCTAGAGTGCACACAAGGTTTTTCTAAGATTTGACCCCGTGACCTAGTTTTTGACCCCAGATGACCCAATTTTAAACTTGTCCGAGATTTCAACAAGACAATCATTCTGAGCAAATTTCAGGTTGATTGGGCAAAAAATGTGGCTTCTAAAGTGAACACAAGGTTTTTCTAAGATTTGACAGCGTGACCTAGTTTTTGACCCCAGATGACCCAATTTCAAACTTGTCCGAGCTTTCATCAAGAAAATCATTCTGAGCAAATTTCAGGTTGATTGGGCAAAAAATGTGGCCTCTAGAGTGCACACAAGGCAAAGTTTGACGGACGACGGACGACACACGATACACGACACACGACGGACGCCGGACACAGCGGTATCACAATAGCTCACCATGAGCACATTCGTGCTCAGGTGAGCTAACTAGCATATAAAATATTGAATAAAATAAAATAAAATATTGAGGTAAAAGGAGAATCAGCACTTTCTTCATTTGACTCATTAATTTCCAAAGCCTTTTCTAATAGGGACTTCAAAACAAGGTCTTTCCAGGAAAGGGTTAAAGTATTTAGTTGATCCCTAGATCAGTAAACAAACACAAGTGGATTAAGTGCCTCAGGGATACAGGTAAAAGAGGGTAATGGCTTTCAGAATCATAAAAATATCTTTTTAATATTTTAACACCCTATGTTGAGGGTATTCATTTGAATTCTTAAATCAAGACTATTCAAATGAGTACCCATAACAAAGCGTTCAGATTTTAAACATCAAATATAGAACAATTTACCTCCTTTTATCTGTAGCTCCATGCATTCTTTATCAGATATTATGATCTGCATAATCTGATTATAGGGATATGATATCGTCGGTGGGGAGTCAAAACCTTGTAACTCCAGCTTATTCAATCTGTAGTTACGAGGATTTGACTCCCCACCAACGATATGTGATAAAATCTACCTGGTCGAAACAATTCCTCACTTGAAAATTCCAGAACCCATAACATAGGGCTTCTTTCCTTGCAATGTGATGATTTTTAGAGGTTTATGAGATGTAAAGTCATGCAAAATTTCAAGACTCTAGGCCAAACAGTCCTTGAGAAAACTGTGTTTCAGTGTGAAACCTTAAACCCCACAACATAGGGCCAATTTTTCTATAAGCACAATTATTTGAAGTATTTTGGTAGAGGGCATTGAGACAATACTACATACAAAATTTCAAGACTCTAGACCTTATAGTTTGGGAGGAGAAGATTTTTTAGTAATTGTGGACAGACAGACGGACAGACAGACGGACGACGGACGGTGAGCGATCACAATAGCTCACCCTCAGCACTTCGTGCTAAGGTGAGCTAAAAAGTTGACGACGGAACGGACGGACGCACGCACGACGGACACAGCGACATGACAATAGCCCGCTGGCCTGAAGGCCAGTGGAGCTAAAAAGGTATTTATCTTTTAATTTATATTCTTAGTTCTTGTTAAATAAAATGTCGATCTTTTCATACAAACAAACCTCAAAATTAGCGTCGGACAGTTGGACTGACAGAAAGAAAAAAAAAATATCGGACATAGTGTAATTTCATCGGACAGGTCTGCAGGTCCAATGGTCTTCGCCATGACTGAGATAGAGGGATAGACAGACGATGCAGACGATAACATAATACGACCCTTCGGGCGTATAATAAAAAGGTGTCATGAGACATTATTATAAACTAGAACTGTCGCAGAGTGGACTAATACACCCCACAGCGCCTTGTTTCAGAAAATAAATTCACAGTAGAACTATTTCCCTTGGATGACAAAGGGATTGGGAGAAGTTGCGATCTCGAGATATGCGGACGAAAAAAAAAGTCAATTATCTCCGTAAGTTGACATCTCCCTAAGTTGATATCACAGAGCTAAGAAATTGCTTCATGCATATCTCCATGTGATGTAGATCGTCCTGGTCAATTTTTATCAAAATCCGCTAAGCGGTTTGGGAGGAGATGCGATCACAAGATACGCGGACGAAACAAAAACAGTCAATTATCTCCCTTAGTTGACATCGCAGAACTGAACAAGAGCTGTCCAAAGACAGCGCGCTCGACTTTCTAAGTTGCTTAGTATAAAGGGGGCATAACTCCAAATAGAGTGGTCCCAGGGTCATGGGCCCTAATAGTAAGGTAGAGGGTGTGATGGTGAATAAGTATACCAAGTTTGGGTTGAATCCCTTTGATAGTATGGAAGTTATTGATGTTTGAAAAAACTTTAACCTTGGTTGCAACGCCAACGCCGACGCCAACACCAACGCCAACGCCCGGGTGACAGTATAAGCTCTCATTTTCTTCGAAAAGTCGAGCTAAAAATTGTTTCATGCAGATCTCCATGTCATGTAGATCATCCATGCCAATTTTCATCAAAATCCGTCAAGCGGTTTGGGAAAAGTTGCGAACACGAGATATGTAGACGAAAAAACACAAAGTCAATTATCTCCCTTTGTTGACATCGCAGAGCTCAGAAATTGCTTCATGCACATCTCCAAGTCATGTAGATCGCCCATGTCAATTTTTATCAAAATCTGTCAAGCGGTTTGGGAGGAGTTGCCATCACAAGAAATGTGGACAGACAGACGGACAGACTGATGAATGGTCCAAAATCTAATTAAAGGGACATTAGAATCCACAGGCCTAAATCCCTAATGATCCGCAGAAGTTGGCTTTTAGCATGTAGACACACCGTTTATAGACTTTATAAAACAGAATACAAATTAACAATATTCATACAATAAATGACATAACAGACATGGCCAAGAACCAGAAATCTTGGTCAGACATTCGGTCTGACAGTACCAAATAATCTGTCAGACTGAAAAAATTTTTTGTCAGACCGAACTGTTATCCACTATCTTACAGATCAAAATTTACGTCAGACAGTTGGACTGACAGTAGCCAAAAAATCATCAGACCCAGGGAATTTTCATCAGACATGTCTGCCGGTCCGACGGTCTTCGCCATGACTGACATAAATCGATAATCATGCAGTGGTGTAAAAGTATGTAAAACATTCAAAGTGGGTTGATAGTGTTTACAAAATGATGTGATATTGGGTTTAACCCTTTCCCAAACAACATTTTTTAAGGGTTGTCCATTTCGAAATCTGCTATAGATGACAAAATATATGATTGTAAAGATAGGATTCATATATAAAATAGTTTAGAAAATTTTGAGGCAAAAGGAGAAACTGCTGGTTATCAGCAGTTTCTTCTTTTGTCTCAATGTTTTCCCAAGTCTTTTCTATTAGGGACGTCAAAAGCAGGTCTTGTTTGGGAAAGGGTTAAATCCATCGTAATGTAAGCCAATGCAGATCAGACAGAGCTGAAATCTTGCACAGAGAAAATTTAAAGGCCATATTTTAATTATACAGTTATTTTTACAGCAAATTACCCCAAAAATAAGTAAGTAACAGTAAATATGTATCTTTAAAGGACAGATGACATAGAGTACATGTATTTTCGTTTGGCTTAATTCACGTATATATGTTGTATACCGTTTTGAAACCCGAGCAGTTTTAAAACTGCATGTACGTAACTTTATTCATTCTCGAAACTGCACGTGCAGTTTCGAAACTGCTCATGCAGTCTAAAAACTGCATATGCATGAGTTCTGTATGTCATGCAGAACTCTTCAGACAGTTAATTTTCACTGAATTATTGATATTCAAATCAAACAACGACCTGAAAGGACTTTTTACGGGTAAATTTTGATTTTTGATCGATTCACTTCTGACAAAGACATAATAATAACAACAGAGATTGGAAACTCCGCGAAACATAGTCTGGTTCCCGTACCTGAAATCTACTATGAAATGAAATCAAATAATGTAGTGTATTAGAGGCGGGAACCAGACTACGCGAAACAGTAACGTGGAGTCTCGTAAGCCGAGATTTTATTGCGCACCTGCTTATCTATCTACCTGGCGTTACGTTGCTAGGCAATGATCCCCAAGTCAGAATTGTTTGTTGATGAGATGGCTCGGAAAAAGTTAAACATCGTAGATAATGAAGGAATTACTTCCGACCATGAGCATTTTCTTTATTTCTCACGATGATTTTTGTCCCAAAAGACAATATTTTTGTTCACTTAAAATTATCGGTACAAGAAATTGTTACAAACTTTTGATAGATCTAGATCTACGTTAGCCAACATTGACAAATTTCAATATTAGCGGGATCGGGGAACAAAAATTCAGATGAAATTTTGTAGGCCCCAGAAATGGATCCAAAGTGGGTTAGGGGGGGACGAACATTTTATTTTAATTTCATGTAGAAATTCAGTAAAATTTGTGTGATATTAGGAAAACGAACCTCCCCTCCTATACGTTCGAACCCCGTCCACAGAAACCCTGAATCCGCAGCTGGGCCCAGATCTACCTAGGCCTATTTGTTCGCGTATACTGACCGACATTATAGGGTGAATGATTTAGCTCAACCGAGTAGTTCGCGTATACAGACTGACATTATAGGATGAATGATTTAGCTCCATCGGGTAGTTCGCGTATACAGACTGACATGATAGGATGAATGATTTAGCTCCATTGGGTAGTTCACGTATACTGAGTGACATTATAGGATGAATGATTTAGCTCAACCGGGTAGTTTGCGTATACTGACCGACATTATAGGATGAATGATTTAGCTCCATTGGGTAGTTCGGGTATACTGACCGACATTATAGGATGAATGATTTAGCTCCATTGGGTAGTTTGCGTATACTGACCGACATTATAGGATGAATGATTTAGCTCAACCTGGTAGTTTGCGTATACAGACCGACATTATAGGATGAATGAATTAGCTCCACCAGGTAGTTCGCGTATACTGACCGACATTATAGGATGAATGATATAGCTCCACCGATTGGTTCGAGTATACTGACCGACATTATAGGATGAATGATTTAGCTCCACCAGGTAGTTCGCGTATACTGACCGACATTATAGGATGAATGATTTAGCTCCATTGGGTAGTTCACGTATACTGACCGACATTATAGGATGAATGATTTAGCTCAACCGGGTAGTTTGCGTATACTGACCAACATTATAGGATGAATGATTTAGCTCCATTGGGTAGTTCGCGTATACTGACCGACATTATAGGATGAATGATTTAGCTTCACCGGGTAGTTCACGTATACTGACCGACATTATAGGATGAATGATTTAGCTCAACCGGGTAATTTGCGTATACTGACCGACATTATAGGATGAATGATTCAGCTCCATTGGGTAGTTAGTGTATACTGACCGACATTATAGGATGAATGATTTAGCTCCATTTGGTAGTTAGCGTATACAGACCGACATTATAGGACGAATGATTTAGCTCCATTGGGTAGTTCACGTATACTGACCGACATTATAGGATGCATGATTTAGCTCAACAGGGTAGTTCGCGTATACTGACCGACATTATAGGATGAATGATTTAGCTCAACCAGGTAGTTCGTGTATACTGACCGACATTATAGGACGAATGATTTAGCTCCATTGGGTAGTTCACGTATACTGACCGACAATATAGGATGAATGATTTAGCTCAACCGGGTAGTTTGCGTATACTGACCGACATTATAGGATGAATGATTTAGTTCCATTGGGTAGTTCGCGTATACTGACCGACATTATAGGACGAATGATTTAGCTCCATTGGGTAGTTCGCGTATACTGACCGACATTATAGGATGAATGATTTAGCTCAACCGGGTAGTTTGCGTATACTGACCAACATTATAGGATGAATGATTTAGCTCCATTGGGTAGTTCGCGTATACTGACCGACATTATAGGATGAATGATTTAGCTCCATTGGGTAGTTCGCGTATACTGACCGACATTATAGGATGAATGATATAGTTCCACCGATTGGTTCGAGTATACTGACCGACATTATAGGATGAATGGTTTAGCTCCACCAGGTAGTTCGCGTATACTGACCCACATTATAGGATGAATGATTTAGCTCCATTGGGTAGATCACGTATACTGACCGACATTATAGGATGAATGATTTAGCTCAACCGGGTAGTTTGCGTATACTGACCAACATTATAGGATGAATGATTTAGCTCCATTGGGTAGTTCGCGTATACTGACCGACATTATAGGATGAATGATTTAGCTCCATTGGGTAGTTCACGTATACAGACCGACATTATAGGACGAATGATTTAGCTCCATTGGGTAGCTCGCGTATACTGACCGACATTATAGGATGAATGATATAGCTCCACCGATTGGTTCGAGTATACTGACCGACATTATAGGATGAATGATTTAGCTCAACCGGGTAGTTCGCGTATACTGACCGACATTATAGGACGAATGATTTAGCTCCATTGGGTAGTTCACGTATACTGACCGACATTATAGGATGAATGATTTAGCTCAACCGGGTAGTTCGCGTATACTGACCGACATTATAGGATGAATGATTTAGCTCAACCGGGTAGTTCGCGTATACTGACCGACATTATAGGATGAATGATTTAGCTCCACCGATTGGTTCGAGTATACTGACCGACATTATAAGATGAACGATTTAGCTCAACTGGGTAGTTCGCGTATACTGACCGACATTATAGGATGAATGATTTAGCTCCATTGGGTAGTTTGCGTATACTGACCGACATTATAGGATGAATTAGCTCCACCAGGTAGTTCGCGTATACTGACCGACATTATATGATGAATGATTTAGCTCAACCGGGTAGTTCGTGTATACTGACCGACATTATAGGATGAATGATTTAACTCCATCGGGTAGTTCGCGTATACTGACCGACATTATAGGATGAATGATTTAGCTTCACCGGGTAGTTCACGTATAATAACCGACATTATAGGATGAATGATTTAGCTTCACCGGGTAGTTCACGTATACTGACCAATATTATAGGAGGAATGATTTTTTTTCAATTGGTAATAACATGTAATTTCAACACACAAAATATAAATAAATTCTATTATTGGGAAAAGATTTAGGAATCTGGAGCATTCCCCCTTAAAGGGTGAAATGTTCCGTAATAAAACTTGCTTACTTTCAAGGTTTTTTTTTTTTTCAAAATGCCAACTTTGTCAACTAAAATTTCCTATTAGACCTGATTACATAAATTTCATCTTATTTTTTAAAAAAAATCCTATAGATAGGTTGTTAGGATGCTCATAACAATACATACAATCGTATTGTCTGACCACATTGAACTGATACTGATTAATTTTCGTGTGCAAAGTCCGTTAGTTGAGAGTCTTAACAAAACATTGCCGAAGTGGGGTCATTACATATGCAGATGTACCGGGTAAATCTGGCTGGATAATAGTTCACAAACAGAATAGGCCTACAGACATTTACAATCTGTAAATAATGTTACGAAATGGAATAGTACGACTTACTACATCATTTTCCAATATAATTAATCAGAATCGAGAAACCATATCACCATTATGACAATATTGTCTATAAATTGGACGATATGCATTGTTTTGTACATGTAGACGAACTAGTAAAATTAAGGTACGAAATTTCTAGGGTACGAATCATTTTCGGTAAACCGGAAGCTGTTTTTCGGTTCGATGCAGAACTTCGGCTGTTCGGTACCGAACATGTTTTCAAATAAAAACAGCCTAATATGGTTTGTTTTGTGATCTGTAAAGTTTCCTTCTCAAAAGGAATATGTTTAAGATGAGTTCTGCATCGAGAGAACGCCGTTATACATCAAAATATCAATATAATCGCTATATTACGCAGTTTCGAAACTGCATAAAATGAGTTCCGTAACATCTGTGCAGTCTTAAGACTGCATAGTTTCAAGTTTGCATACGACATATATACAATGACAATTGGCATTGAATGCAATGAATGTATTCTGTCCCCTAAATCACAACCTCTTAATCACAACCTATCCTCTTTATCACAACCTATCCTCTATAGCACAAACTGACCGGAAGAACTGATTTTCTTCCAGGATCAACAGTAAGTTATCAAAATATTATTTGTACCATGTAATTTACATACATTTCTTTTATAATACACACATATTTTGGACCATTCATCCTAAGAAAGGGGATAAACGCACATCAGAATTGACGAAATGTCAATATTTGGGCTACCCTTGCAAAGGGGGAAACTGAATTTCCGTCCAATCTCTGGGCATCAGGGTTTGGATAGGGTTCACAAATATGTGAAAATGAATAAAGGGTTGCATGACATTCTCCTATTTTTTATTTTCCAGCTACTGAGCTAGAAACAAAAACATTTCAATTAACCCTTTCCCAAACAAGGCCTGGTTTTGACGTCCCTGATAGAAAAGGCTTGGAAAAACATTGAAACAAGAGGGCCAAAATGGCCCTATATCGCTCACCTGAAAGAAGTTTAAGACACACCCACTTTTTTGACCAATCAAAAATTTGCAAACAAATTTTGAAAAGGGTCACTAAAGGAACATTGTTGCCAAATTTGTTTCAAATTGGCCCAATGCTTGAATTTTAAAGAATTTTCTTATGATTTCTCCAAGTCTGATAAGCCAAGCCCTGCCACGCCCACTTTCTTTGTCGAATACAAAATTTGCCTACAAATTTTGAAAAGGGTCACTAAAAGAACATTTCAGTAAAGTTTGCTTCAAATCCGGCTGATGGTTGATTTTTAAAGAATTTTCTTAGGATTACTGTAAGTCTGATAAGCCACGCCCACTTTTTCTGACGAATAAAAAATTTGCGAACAAATTTTGAAAAGTGTCACCCAAGGAACATTTCTGCCAAGTTTGGTTCAAATTGGGCCAATGGTTGATTTTTAAAGAATTTTTTTATGATTTCTCCAAGTCCGATAAGCACTGCCCTGCCACGCCCACATTTTTGGACGAATCAAAAATTGGTGAACAAATGTTAAGGAAAGTCACCCAAGGAACATTCCTGCCATATTTGGTTCTAATTGGCCCAATGGTTAAGGAGAAGAAGATTTTTGAAGAATTTTTTAACGATTTCTCTTGGTCAGATAAGCCCCGCCCTGCCACGCACACATTTTTTGACGAAACTACAAGTTTATGAACAAATGTTTAAAAGGGTCACTCAAGGAACAATTCTGCCAAGTTTGGTTCAAATTGGCTCATTGGCTGATTTTTAAAGAATTTTCTTAGGATTTTTCTAAGTCCGATAAGCCCCGCCCTGCCCTGCCCACATTTTTTGACGAATCAAAAATCCGCGAACAAGTTTTGAGAAGGGTCACTAAAGGAACAATTCTGCCAAGTTTGGTTCAAAGTTCAAATTGGCCAATTGGTTGATTTTTAAAGAATTTTCTTAGGATTTCTCTAAGTCTGATAAGCCCCGCCCTGCCACACCCACATTTTTGACGAATCAAAAATTTGCAAAGAACTTTTGAGAATGGTCACTCAAGGAACAATTCTGCCAAGTTTGGTTCAAATTGGCTCATTGGCTGATTTTTAAAGAATTTTCTTAGGATTTCTTTAAGTCAGATAAGCCCCGCCCTGCCCCGCCCACATTTTTTGACGAATCAAAAATCTGCAAACAAGTTTTGAGAAGGGTCACTAAAGGAACAATTCTGCCAAGTTTGGTTCAAATTGGCCCATTGGTTGATTTTCAAAGAATTTTCTTAGGATTTCTCTAAGTCTGATAAGCCCCGCCCTGCCACGCCCACATTTTTGACGAATCAAAAATTTGCAAAGAACTTTTGAGAATGGTCACTCAAGGAACAATTCTGCCAAGTTTGATTAAAATTGGCCCAATGGTTGATTTTTAAAGAATTTTCTTAGGATTTTCTAAGTCTGATAAGCCCCACCCTGCCACGCCCACATTTTTTGATGAATCAAAAATCTGCGAACAAGTTTTGAGAAGGGTCACTTAAGGAACATTCCTGCCAAGTTTGGTCAAAATTGGCCCATTGGTTGTGGAGAAGAAGATGTTTGGAGAAATTGTTGACGGACGGACAGACAGACAGACGGACGATGAGTGACCACAATAGCTCACCTCGAGCACTTTGTGCTCAGGTGAGCTAACAAAAGAAGAAACTGCTGATAACCAGCAGTTTCTCCTTTTGTCTCAATATTTTCTATGTCATATTTTACACAAATTTAATCATTAATCACAAATTTAATCATTAATAACTTCCATTTTGTCATTTGTGGCAGTTTTTGAAGTAGACTGCCCTAAAAATTTGCCGTTTGGGAAAGGGTTAAACAACAAGACTCACCTTTGATCCGCCCATTTGATATTGACTTCCGGTCAATGGCGGAAGAGGTTGTCAAATTTGGTCATAGCTCAATTTAATTTTAGCACGTATAATTTAGAAGTGTATAAACATCAGCAGTAGAAATGCAATAAAAATTTACATTTAGAGGAGTAAAGATAGTCCTTTTAGATATTTACCTTTCCATACTGTGCCCCTGCATCGAGTATGACAACTTTTTCTTCCTTTGTTTCATGCCCATTACCATTTATACCATTTAGTTTAGGATCTGTCTCACCACTCATCACAAATAGTGACCCTGTATCTTGATAGCTGCTAACTGCAAATAGAGAATTGAATATATATCAAACAGAATCCAAATTTAATGGCACTTCAATGAAAAGTAATTTCAGCAGAAACTTCTGCCAATGGAAAGAAGAAATGGTCAAACTGATGTTTGGTTAAGAAGTAAGAACATAGCAGGGCTCAAATTTCCAACATCTTCGCAAGCCAAGGGTTCTACCTCCACTTTGTTCCTTACGAACCCTTGGCCGCTCGCTACTATAGAAATCGAAAGTACCGCAGCGCCACCTTTCGGTGATAAAGAGTCGCTGCCCTTTGCAGTTGCTATTTCTGGCCAATCAAAAGCCTCGTACTGAAACGTGTTAGGCGATGCATCAAATACAGATATCGATTTTCACGTCAGCCACAATGTTTTCGTTTTGACAAAGAGGGCTTGTAAAGTGTGTTTTCATTGGATAATGGGAAAGTTATCGCGTCCAATGAAATCGCACGGCGGTACTTTCGATTTTCGTAGAGGCGAGCGGCCAAGGGTTCGTAAGGAACAAAGTGGAGGTAGAACCCTTGGCTTGCGAAGATGAATTTCCAATAGCATACTGGCAATTTGCTAGTGAAAATTAAAGAATGCTACTGATTCTATCTGACACTAGATTTTTTTGGCAAGTGAAAAAAAATATTCCCAACCCAAGTTTCATAGATGCAGCCTGAAAAAGCTTACAAAACAACTTCCATATATTGACAGTGCTTCTAAAATATTTTGAAAATCTACTTGTCCATGGACAAGTCTTGATCCAAAATTGGCTTGTCTGTATCAAAAATCAACTTGTCCGTACAAAACCCATATACTTTCCAATAACTTCATTTGTTTATTGCATATCTATTATGACAGTCTAACTATTGCAGCGTTTTTTCTCGCCAATTGGGAAAGGTACCTATGCCCCTACGATTGGGAATTTTTCGCGTCGTGAAATCTTCAAATTGGGAAAAGATTAATTCGCAAAATTGATGAATTGGGAATCTTAAAGGTGCATCTTAATCTATCATTAGCGGCTAAATTTTGCACCACATATCATTGTAAGGTCTTGGTTTAAATAGGAACATACTTGTGACCATATATTTTGACCATTTATTATATCTCTATATATTTAGAAATTGTTGAAAGGTAGATAATGCTGAAATCCAGCATTCACTCCAATTCTCTCAATACTTTCCAGGCATTTAAAGTAACATTAATTGTGTTGTCTGCATAAAAAATTCCTGTTATTTTCACAGTGACACCATTCCAAGACATTGTGGAAAGGGTTAAGAAAGCATTGGAGCTAAACACAAAATGTTTGTAGATGTAAATTCTTCTATATGTTCTAATCTGAATCTTTTCCTAGCTACTTTGGAAGTGTTTCTATTTTGGGAAATGATGCTTTGGTCTGTTGAAAGCTTAGAACTTTGAATTTGGATCTGTCTAAAAAGAATTCAACTTCTCAGTATTAAACCCATATAAACTGTTTGGATGAGATATTTCTAGTCAAACTAAAATGTATGGCATGATTGACCATTGGGAACGGCACATAAGATCATTGGGAACGGTAGCTATGGAGATTGGGAAACGGCTTGTACTAAAATTGGGAAAGAGCCTGTAGTCATTGGGAAAGGTTCCTTTTACAGGTACTAATTATATTAGGGGAAAAAACCCTGTATTGTCTACAACATAAATTTGTACATTGACTATCTGTAATTACATTGTATGAAAAAATTGTGAGAAAAAGAAAAAAAACATTTTTTATTATAACCAGATTTTTCACTTGTCCACGGACAACCTAGCTTTCAAAATCTGCTTGTCCGTAGAGGTAAACACCACAAAACGGACAATGCGGGCAAATTATTTCAGTAGCACTGATTGACTATGCTGGACATACCCTTTAAATAATGCAGCATATCATGCTTTTATTTTTCAAAATGAAAATCTTCATAAAATACAAAACCAGATTTCGAGTGAATTTGCCTTTTTTTCTAGTGGTTTCAAAGGCCACTAGCAAAATATTGCAAGTCCTGCATAGGCACTTGGATTCAGGAATTTTAACAACTTACAAAAATATAGTTCTATAGAATACAAATAAAGAAAAGGTCGGACAGCGGCCATTGTTTCATGTAACAGATGTTGTTACAAGCGCCTCTCAGGCTCTGGTTTCCATCACAGGATAGTTTTATCCCCTATGAAAAAGGAACCAGCTACTTCCATTACTTGAAACAATGGTCGCTGTCCGACCTTTTCTCTTTTTATATTCTACAGGACTATTCTTCTTCTTCCATATAAAGTACAGGGCCCTCTCTGGAGCATCAACATACCTGGTGACTATTTACAAGGTGACTGTGAGGCGAAAATTGTGAAGTGCAGGTTAAAAGGATAAAATCGTAAAATATGTTTAAAGTTGAATGCCCCCAAGCCCTGCCTTGAAGCCTTCCAGCGTCTGGCAAGCTACTACTTGTTCTGGGAGGTTGTTCCAGAGTCTAGTTGTTGAGGGGAAGAAGGAGTATCGTAGTGCGTCGATTCTGCAGAAGGGGATGAAATACTTCCACGCATTGCCTCGTGTTTGCTCTTGTCTGGTGGATTCGTGGGTCTTAATTTTTCAAGCGACGCATGCACATTACTTCAGCGTGTCATCATTTTTTGAATAATATCACAATATCATAAAAACATGTTTAACAATAAGAAAAAGTCAAAAACCAGCATAACCGCGAACTTTGTAAACATTACCTCGAATTGGGTCAATGTCACCAGATCTGGATCATTCGGAAGCTTCCTGTCAGATTTGTGGTATCTAGGTCAAACTGCAAATACTGGCCCCAAAAGGGTAATTCAATGGGACTTTCTCCAACAACTTTATTCACTTATTTGACATATTTTATTTGGCGTATTTGTTCATTTTATTCCAAGATCATTGTTTTAGCCATGTTTTTAAATGTAAGCCCCCCTGCCATGTTATGAGTTATCGTGTTTGAAATCGACGGGATAAAAATTCCCCTATTGCGCCCCGCCCAAGCGCTAGTGTGACTAGGACCAAGTCACGTGACATGTCAGTGATTTTTTTTCTTAAAAAAATGGTCGTTATTGGGCCCCTTTCCCCTCTCTGAGGAATATACTTTTTTCCCCCATTTCAGAGAAATTTTCCCCTCCTAGAACTAGAATATTTGTTGCAAAGAAAAGTCCAAATCATATTTAGATTCTAGGCATCTCTAGCAGTTCTAATGGTTGTTTGAAGGTCCCATTATGATATACAAGCAAGTTAAATGCATTTATAACACTGTTTTTGAGAGTACAAGCATGTATTGAAATTTCCCCTTTTTGGGCGTTCACACGCAAATTTTCCCCCACCTATGGGCCCTGACCCCCTTCCCCCAAAATTAAAAATAAACACTGCATGTAGATGACGAAATGGCTGGCGTCGGCTGGAAACCAAGGAAAATTGTGGAAGTGCTGTTTTTAATCTAAAAATATGTCATCAACAAGAGCCGTCAGAGACGGACAATGCTCCCCGAATAAGGCTTTGTCACAATAAATGTATGCCATACAGAGCTTAGATTAAGCTAACAAACGATAAGCCCCCTTTTTCCATGACATACTTTTTATACGCAAATTTCAAGTAGTTTATTGTCAAGGGCATCTGATTTGCTACTCAAATATGAAATTTCATCAAATTCTGACCATTAGACTATGAGAAATTAGAGAAAAAGTGTATTTGACCTTAAGTCCCCTTTTCCCATGACGAGGCCTCAAATCCAAAAACTGGGAAAAGTACATCGGCATTATGTCATAGGGAGTTCACATGGTAAGTTTCATTTGATTTGGCCCAAGGGTTATAGAGAAATCGCTTCGGACGGACGGACGGACGGACGGACGGACGGACGGAATGACGGACGGACAGACGGACGGACGGACGGACAGACGAAGCGGCGACTATATGCTCTCCCTTCGGGGAGCATAAAAAAGTCCACGAATCCATAGGGTACCACAAATCGAGCAGAAAGAAGGATAGATATTGAAGCTGGGTGGAAGAATATTTCTTTTGGGATGTCCACTAGGCCGTGTATAATTCTGTAGGCTAGGATCACTTTGGTTGTCGCTTGTCTGTGTTGGAGTGTTTCCCATCCAAGAGTTGTCTTGATATCATTTGGCGGTAGCTACTTTGACTATATTTTTGTAAGTTGTTTAAAATCTTGTGAAAGGCCCCTTTCCCCTTGACAAAAGGCCCCTTTCCCAAGAAAAATTTCTTTTAAAATCATGCAGTTTTCCCCAAATATTGAGGTTTACCTTGGAAATTTTGTTCCCCTTCAACAGTTTCACATGCTTGTTTTTTCCCCTACAAAAAGGCCAGGCCATTTCCCCCAGACTGAATAAAAAACTAGACAGTCCTGGCGGCCTGGAAGCGCTCCACAGGCCTGATTGTTTGTCTTGTTGAATGCAATTTCAAAGGTTCAGGCTGCGCAAACAAGCAAATGCATGTCCAAGCCGAAAATTACAAGCAAGTAAGATCATATGGTCAGTAAGATTTCTGTGAAAATTCTGTATTGATTAGTTAATACTAATAGTTGTAAAATTGAAAATAAAGCCGAAAATGGCAATTTTGTCCATAACAAGGGCACATAACTCATATAAAATTCAGATCAAGCTGAAAAATACACCAAGGCAAGATCTTATAGTCACCAACATTCTGTCCTAATTTTGTCTTGATTGGTCAATATTTGTAGTTGCTAGAGTGAAAGCAATGTCAAAATAGAACCGGAAATGCCAATTTTGTCAATTTCAAGGGCACATAACTCATGACGTAAAATTCAGTTTAGGCTGAAAATTACACCAAGGCAAGATCTTATGGTCTCCAACATTCTGTACAAGTTTTGTCTTGATTGATCATTATTTGTAGTTGCTAGAGTGAAAACAAAGTAAAAATAGAGCCGAAAATGGCAATTTTGTCTATTTCAAGGGCACATAACTCATGATGTAAAATTCAGATCAGGCTGAAAATTAAACCAAGTGAAGATCTTAGAGTCACCTACATTCTGTGCAAGTTTTGTCTTGATTGGTCAATATTTGTAGTTGCTAGAGTGAAAGCAATGTCAAAATAGAGCCGCAAATGGCAATTTTGTCAATATCAAGGGCACATAACTCATGATGTTAAGTTCAGATCAAGCTGAAAATTATACCAAAGCAAGATCTTATTGTCACCAACATTCTGTACAAGTATTGTCTAGATTGGTCAATATTTGTATTTGCTAGAATGAAAACAAAGTCAAATAGAGCCGAAAATGCCAATTTTGTCAATTTCAAGGGCACATAACTCATGATGTAAAATTCAGATCAGGCTGAAAATTAAACCAAGGCAAGATCTTAGAGTAACCTACATTCTGTGCAAGTTTTGTCTTGATTGGTCAATATTTGTAGTTGCTAGAGTGAAAGCAATGTCAAAATAGAGCCGCAAATGGCAATTTTGTCAATATCAAGGGCACATAACTCATGACGTTAAGTTCAGATCAAGCTGAAAATTATACCAAAGCAAGATCTTATAGTCACCAACATTCTGTACAAGTATTGTCTAGATTGGTCAATATTTGTATTTGCTAGAATGAAAACAAAGTCATATAGAGCCGAAAATGCCAATTTTGTCAATTTCAAGGGCACATAACTCATGATGTAAAATTCAGATCAAGCTGAAAATTATACCAAGGCAAGATCTTATAGTCACCAACATTCTATTACAGTTTTGTCTTGATTGGTACATATTTGTTGATTTTAGAGTAAAATTAAAGTCAAAACCAGCTATTTTTGACATTCAAGGGCAGATAACTCAGGTTATTCTGATTCAATCCAAATTCTTTGAAGGAATCTGAGAGAGGGCCACCCAAGGATCATTCTTGTGAAGTTTGATTGAAATCCATCTGGTAGTTTCTGAGAAGAAGATTTTTAAAGAAAAAGTTTACGGACGGACGGACGCACGGACGGACGGACGCACGACGGACACACCGCCATGACAATAGCCCGCCGGCCGGTCGGCCAGTGGAGCTAAAAACCCTGAGTTTACAAGCCACAGGGTTTATGAATGCATACCCCACCCATTCAGACACAATGAAAAAAACGCTTCTCAGAACTTCATTCTCCAATAAAATGACATGACAGCTTGTGAGCAGTATAAAATGTGTTTCAACTTGTGGTATTAATCAAAATCATGACATTTTTTTTATCCAATAACCTCGGGTTTACCTGATCAAATTTCGTTTTTACATACTTTTGCGGGAAATGTTTCCCTCGATTAAAAGACCGGAAGTTTCGAACCGGAAGACTACACTATTCCGCACTGAAATTTTTTCGGGGTGAATGTATTTTCCCCTCAATGGATTAAATAAAATTTAGCTATTTTATCAACTTAAATGCATATTTCCTACTAGTCAATTTAATACATTTTATCTATATATTTTTAAATTCACTTACAAGGTAATTTCGGGAAAAAGTATCGGTTACTAAGCCGTGGCATGAAATGGTTGTAGCAACGGTTTAACCCAACTTCCTGTATTGTATTTGTTTATGTTTAGTGTGTCACGGAATAAGTCGAATTTATATATCAATAAAGGTATTTATGACACAATCAGGAGTGATAATTGACTGTCGTTTTAAACAGATGTATATTCAATTAGTCCTAATTGTCCTAATTAAAGCAATTAAACGGGCACCTGTCACCCCCCCCCCCCCCCTGTCACCCCCCCCCCTCTCTCTCTCTCTCTCTCTCTCTCTCTCTCTCTCTCTCTCTCTCTCTCTCTCTCTCTCTCTCTCTCTCTCTCGCTCTCGCTCTCGCTCTCGCTCCGGCGGCTCATTATTATTACTATCATTATTAGCCATTATTATTACTATTATTATTAGCCTATTAGCCTATTATTATTATTATTATTATTATTATTATTATTATTATTATTATTATTATTATTATTATTATTATTATTATTATTATTATTGCTATTATTATTATTATTATTATTATTATTATTATTATTATTATTATTATTATTATTATTATTATTATTATTATTATTAGCCCATTATTATTATTATTATTATTATTATTATGATGATGATGATGATGATGATGATGATGATGATGATGATGATGATGATGATGATGATGATGGTGATGATGATGATGATGATGATGATGATGATGATGATGATGATGATGGTGATGGTGATGGTGATGGTGATGATGTCAGATGATGATGATGATTATTATTATTATCATTATCATTATTATTATTATTATTATTATTATTATTATTATTATTATTATTATTATTATTATTATTATTATTATTATTATTATTATTATTATTATTATTATTGTTTGAATATTCAAATGTGCACACGTACACACTGAATATGGGGCTTTTCAGATGACGGCAAAACCTGATTTAGGAATGGACATCATAACAAAGCGCCCCAGAACACCCCGTGACCCATATACAACATTAACTGATATACAGAAGTCCAACATTAAAAAGGTGAGAATAATAATGTCAATTAGAATGAACATAACGAATTTTGAGTTAGAATATATCTCCCCGAATTTGCAGGGCTTTTGTGCATATATTTCAAGATTTTGAAATAAAAGCACGCACCATTTGACTTTGATCACTACTCTGGCGCAGCTCTTAAGAGAGAAATCAGGATAGAAACTGGTGGAGATTTTGTATGATTAACCGCAATTCTACACTTATAGACAAATTCAATCGTCTAAGGCTAAGATTGTTTTATTCGTACATACTAGAACAAGCCTTTTTAGTCTATTATGCTAACATAAAATAACAAATAACAAGGTAGACTCCAATCCAGATAAGTATCTTTCAAGACCGACGAGAAAAAAACAGACATAAACATAACAACAATTGCTTCTCTATCCCAAATGCAAACAAAGATGTTAGGAAATGGCGATTCTTCAATAGAATTATTAAATTCCCTCCCTCCTGCATTGGTCGAGGCAGGGACATTTGAGATATTCAAATCTCGATTATACGCGCAGGACCAAGAATAATAAAGAAAGGAAAGGGGTGGATTAGGCCTATAAGGAGGGGAGGGATGGGCAACATAAAATCAAAATTCTTAAGATATATGCACGTCAAACCGCACGCACAAAAAATCCTAGCAGAATCTTCAACAAGATGAAGGAGGTCAGTTACGAGTACAAAAATATTCGCTTAAAACCAATGTTTAACCAACCACCGTTTGTACCTACATGTACGTGATGTCGAGAATTTCATAGTTTGCGAAGAAGAACTTGGACTGGTAACTAATTTAGACTTGACAAACTAGCATTGAGCAACATGTACATCATGCAGAACAGCCAGCTGTTATTCGGGCATTGTTTCTAAATGTTCATATTATGTTTTCCATAGTGCACCAATATTGACCCGGTGTCTTAAGCCATTACCCGACTACAAAATTTCAGATTTGTCCAAATTCAAAATGTTGCAGATTAAATTAATCAAAGTAAGCGAACATTTACATGTTCGGCCTTTCCTAGTGGAAAACATCGTTGAAAATGAAGAAAGTGCTTGACACAAGCAATATCTTTATTTTCCGCAATGTTTTCCAAAAACTTTATCTTGTAGGACGTCAAACAGTGTCAAGGTGTGGGAATTGATCAAGAATACGACGTACTGCCGACGTCTGCGGTTAATGTTGGTCGACTTTACAGCTTTTTCCCGGTTTTCCATGTATCAATATATATCGCTAGGTCGGTATGATACGTAGATACATGTATTTGCAGGATAATTACACATACAGAAACCACGCATTAGAATTTGTTATTGAAATTTAACTGGTAACGTTCTCCAATTTAAAATCTGACACAAATAACAAAATTAATGATAATTGATAAAGAAAGGATTTGTGTACGATATAAAACAGAAAATACTGATGAAATACAAGAAATGTTAGCATTTCTTCTCTTGTCCAATGATATCCTAAGCTTAAGATCCTTAGGGGACATCAAGCACAATGTCTTGTGTTGGAAAAGGATAAACAAATATGATTATGTAAATTAGTAAATTAGAAATTAAATTAGTTTGTTTGTTTGTTTATTGGGGTTTTACGCCGTTTTCAACTGCTATAGTCATATCGCGGCGGCTGGAGCACCTAACCATGGATCCCTATTGTTTCGCATACCAGTACTACCACAACACCCTAATCGAGCCTCCAGCTGCTCGCCCATATAGGTTCACGATATCAAATCATTGATGGGTGACGTTTTGTCAGAGATGATATTTGCCATGGCCGGGTATCGAGCCCGGGATCTCTCTAGTGAGAGAAATGAAATAATGAACGGTTTTGGTTAACACTACACACTACTATATAACATATCTGTCTTCAAGCATTCCATCTATCATAAGATACAAAACGATTCGTGCAATTTCGTCGTTTTCCGTTGCAACTAAAATTTAGGAGGTCAATCTAGTTCTTTCAAATTGTTTGGATTCCATATAACCCCGCCAAATTTCGTTACCACGTATGCCTAGTATCTGAAAATGGGTAGATTTATTCAACTCTTTCCTAACCATGCATGCCAATTTTCTTCCTATTTGTGTAGTTTTTTCCCACCCAATCAAAGATAATTTTCAACTTTTTGCGGTCTGCAGCACTGTTTGATTTGTGTGAACTTTTCTTTTGCTCAAGCAAAAGGGCTTTGTGTCTGCTCACTATAGAAAAAAAACTAACAATAATCGCAACAATTCTACACCGGTTTTACCTTAAACGCATTTGCATGTTTTAAATGAATTGTATGTTTTTCATCTTATATGCAAAATTGTTTTATGTCTACATGTATACTTTATGTATCCAAGTCGGTGTTAAAAGCTCTTTAGAGCTTATGTTATCTGTTATTAATATGTGCCGACTTTGTAAATAAAATTTACTTGACTTGACTTGCATGGTCAGTCTCCGGGAAACAAGGCCAATGATGTGGGGATTAATCTACATTGCAAGAACTTGTTTCCCAATCGATGTGAAATGAATGTCAGAGCGGGGATCTAGAAAAGAAGCCTTTATGTCATTTTAGAGCAACATAGACCTGGATCAGCCCGCACCCACGCGCATTCTCATGAAGACCCATATTGTTCCCTCATAGCTTCTTAATAGCATGTAACAACTGTAAGACAAATTCTTGGATCCCGATAAGACTGCAGCTACGACCAACACGGACTGATCTTTAAACACGGTGATTGGTTATCTCAAATACTATAAGGGCACTTTTTCAGATTCTGCATAGTCATGTTAGAAATACAGTTGACACTCGCTATGTCGACATCAATGGGTATCTAACATACGAATCAAAATCATTTTAAAGTATATAGCTATCAAAATATATTAGGAAAAGGAGAGAAATTGTTCGTTTCGAACAATTTCTCCCATTTTCCTTCTTTATTTCAATTATAAACGTACTTCGTGACAAAAAGAAACTGATACTATGAGGGTACTTTGGGTTGTAATGGAAACTGAATAAAAAGACCCGGATAAGTCGAACCCCGGATATCTCGAGATAAAACAACGTTCCCTTCGATTTGTGCAGGACGAGTTGCAGCTGTAACTACTTATACTTACCACCGTCTGTAACGTCCATATCCGTCTAAACCGACCACCTGATTCTAATCTAGGTGAAATAACAATAATAAACAGAACAGAATACTTACAGCCTTTATAACAGACGGTTATCAGATTATTTGACCGTATTTAACCCTCGAGAGGAGTCGAAACTGAACCCATTTTTAAAGCTTAACCCTTTACCCAAACTTATAAAAGTTTGACAGTCTCTATTTGTCTCTCTTTTATGAAATTTTCATGTGCTTATTCACTCGGGCCCATCCCCTTTAAAAATGCACCCCGGTCTTTGAATAATTCAACGCATTTATGCTTTAGCATTTCGACAAACTAGCGTGCGTACCTTCAATTGATAAGTAAATAAAGGTCTATGGCGGCTGGATAACTATACTGACTGTCTGAATGACTGATAAACATGGGGCCATTTGTAGGTTCATTGACCATTGTCCTGTTGTCGGTCATAGTTGACGACAGGCTTTAGTACCAGTCAGACATGTATTTCAAGATGACAATCACGGACCGCCCACTGTGTAAGCTACGGTAGATGGTATCTCTAGTCTAGTTAGTATCCGACCGTTGTATTGTAAGAAAAGAATTCAGCACATAGGCAATATAGCCAGTTCTTCCAAGACTGTTGGAAAAATTGAGTTTACATTTTTAAGATATCATCTAACTAGTGCTCACGCCCACACCACAAAAAGAATATGAATTTGATACATTTATGTATGTTGCGTATTCAGAAAACAACATTTGGTAACACATTAATTCAGGCAGTCCGTCCTTTTTGAGATTCACGCGGCTTCGGAATTATTTGGGTGAAGTCGTAAACATTCGGCAGCGGATTTTTCCGCCATCCAATGTTTACGACGTCACCCGGATAAGTTTCGGATACGTAACAAATCTTAACGATTTGCACGAAAAATAACGAAATCGTTTGGATCTGATTAAGGGTGGGCTACTTCAGTCGACCATAGCTGATACTTGTTTCCGGCGAAATATTATAAGGACCAGCTCTCTCGTATAAAGTGTTCATATTAGTTCATATAAAAGTGAATTCCTTAAAATCTCTAGCTCATACTATTTCATAAACAGTGAATTCCATAAACTCTAAAGAAATGTTCTGTTTTTATTTTTTGCTTCAGAATCCGGGCTCATTTTTCATGTTCAGTAAACCGGAACGACCATATCCGGATTCCGGCTGGTACCGTGATCGTTACGCTACTAACACCAACCAACATTTACTGCGCGGACAACCGACCACACATCCGTTCTGCTGGATAGATTCACAATGGCAACGAGACCCACCGGAAATGTACAACACGGCCCGACTGGGCGGGGCTGAGCGTTGGGGGCCGGATAAAGTCGGTAAGGCTTCAACATAGACGCTACGTGTAGTTTGCAAGTACAGTGTTACATACATACTTAAGGAAATCATCTGCGATGATTTTATGTGGAATCATGAAAACGTAAAAGTATGCGTTCACTATTTTGATAGCGATCAAAAAGGTTTGTGAATATACAATGTGAATACAAGTGAATATACATTTTTTAACGATATTACATACTTGTATATCCAGAAACCTTGAACTTTCAAGTAAAACTAGTTTACAAATCACGTTTATTAATCTGAGTGACCGCTATTTCGCCAAACAAGTCAACGATTTGAAGCGTTATCTATGGCGACCTCATCAGGTCTAGAAGCGGTCATTAACCAGTGGGCTAGTTTCATCAAATCACTTCTTTGTCATTTCAAATAAATGTCCTACGACACGTTTCACAAGAATCGCATATTACCAATCTATCAAGTCACAGGTTGAACGATTTTTTTCTAAACATTTCGTATGGCATCGGTATAGTCCGTCTGATGAAATCAAATAAGGGGGCTATTTAAGGAGTTCGCTGCACCCCCCTAGGTACCAAGGTTGTTATATACCATTTTAAAGCTTGAAGTATGCTGGATACGATGCACGATGTTGTCAAGTTGTAAACCTGTGCAGCTCTCGTGTAAACTCACAAATGTGTGGGTGGGGTAAGACAACACATAAATTATTTGAAATGCATTTGTCAAATAGAAATCGTCTTTAACCCAATAACTTAGGAATGTACTCTATCCAATTCATAAAACCACAATCAAATAAACCAGAAGCGATATACTAAAGGCATTTCAATCAATTTTACGCAGAAATAATGCTCATATATCTCGTCAATTTGCATAAGGTGGGTGGGGTAATTTATGCACAGTAAAATACTTAGCCACACAAACAAATATTCACATTATTGTTCCATGAAACGTTTGCACAACCGTTTTTAGATTGAATACAATTTATTCAGGTCTTGGTAAAACATCTCTACCCAAAGTTTTAACAGATTTAAACAAGACACAGTTCTAGGCTTCTCTTGAAAATTACCCCTCTTTCCCTGTTTCTTACAACATTTCTTTGAAATAAGTGGGCTTTTTAAGGACATCGTTTCACCCCTAAGCATCGATGTACCAATGTTGTTATATACCATTTTAAAGCTTGAAATGTGCTGGATACGATGCACGATGTTGTCAAGTTGTAAACTCACGCGGGTCCTGTGTAAACACACAAATATGTGGATGGGGTAAGATAACATATAAATTACTTGTAATACAATTTTCAAATAGAAATCGTCTTATACCCAATCACGTAGTAATGTACTCATTCGAATTCATCAAATCACTCTGGAGTAAACCAGAAGAGATACACAAAACACATTTCAGTCAATTATACGCAGAAATAATGCTCATATATCTCGTCAATTGGTATGTGGTGGATGAGGTGTTTTATTAACAGTAATATACTTAGCCACACAAACAAATATTCGCATTGATGTTCTTTGAAACGTCTGTATAACCGTTTACAGATGAAATACAACTTATTTGGAATTAAGTAAAACACCTTCACTCTATATCTTGACACATACATACAAGACACAGTTCTAGACTATACTTGAAAATGCACCCCCCCCCCCTATATCCTACAACATAGTCCATTAGATGAAATCACACAAGGGGCTATTGAAGGAGTTGCTGCATCCGACCCCGTACCAATGCTGTTATATATCATTTTGAAGCTTGAAATGTGTTGGATACGATGCACGATGTTGTCATGTTGTAAACCTGAGCAGGTCCCGTGTAAACACACAAATATGTGGGTGGGGTAAGAAATGCATTTGTCAAATATAAATCGTCTTAGACCCACTCTTTTTGAAGGTTCTTAATCGAATGAATGCTGTTATGATTAAATTAACCAGAAGTGACATAGAAAATACATTTAAATTGATTATACGCAGTTTATACGCAGAAATAATTCCAGGTAGTTAGTCAATTTGCATATTGTTGCTAGATTATTGTTATACACAGTAGAAAACGTACTAGCCACACGTTTGTACAGCCGTTTAGATTAAATAAATAAATAAATATTAAATAGATTAAATACGAGGGGTGATCCAGAATTAACGGTACTGATGCTCTAAAATTAATATTTGTGTGTTTTTCTAAATGAAATTTGGCATAATACAAGTACTACTTATATTTGACACGATACGGAAATTTTGGCATTGTCTTTTAATTGCGTCCATGTTGAAAGCGTGTCCATAGCAACCAAGGTACGGTTAGGCGGGGCAGGGGTAGAGTAATTTACCTTTTTAATATTCTATTATGTTTTTCAACCCTTTCTAACAAAACGATTTTACTGAGACGTTGTGAACATCAAAAATAACTTCGTGCTATTCTATGACCAAAATTTGAACGTTTTTTCTGGCTAAACGGGAGAACTGTGGACCACTTTGCTTTGGTGATAAAAGTCGACTATGACGTTGGCAGAGTATTCGAACGTGCGCAGATTTTTAGTTTTGCGTAGAACGTGGATATTCCATATTCGATACTTGCAAAATAATTTAGAAAAACTCATAAAACATTCTTTATTAGACTTTTCACAACTGTTTGGTACCGAATATTCAAAAAGGGAAGTATATTGCTGTAGGAAAAGAAAGGGGGTAGTAGCTAGAGGAGCAGTCTGGACGCGACGTCAAGTAAAGCTGATAAGCGCATCAACACTGGAGATCACGCTCGACCATCAAATGCATTTGTTACAAGACAGACCTAAGTTATTGTAGAGAGTTTTGGATACTGACAGAACATTTTGACGTGAATAGGCTCAGCTTTCAGTAGATTCCTCATCTACCTAATACAGAAATTCTGGGAAAACGTGTACAGGCGTTGAAGAAATTCTGTATCAAAGATTTCGTATAGAAGCAAATTCCGTGATAAAATCCCAACAACATATTAATTCACGTGCGCTTGTATGACCTTAAAACACTTAAAATCACAACAACGGACGTCACCTGTCTCATCCCCAATCAAAGAAAGCTAAAATCGTTCCTTTTCATCAGTTTAAGCTTCAGAGAAATTTCGGGTATTTCCCTTTATGAAATCTGTACTGAAATGTCCGTTTCAAGGACTTTGGTGAAATAGCTCCAGACATTCAATGTGTGTTTTCTACAATGGTCAACCAATGGTACATTGGCATGTTAAGTGGATGAATTGAACGTCACAGTAAGTGTATTGCATCTCTGGTGACTATGTTGAAGAGTAACGTCAGTATTTTAATGTTGCGAACTTGCGACGTCGTGACGTTAGGTGCATACCTGCCCCGCCTATGCGTTATATACAAAACTAGTTTTCTTGTAACTTTTTTGTTTTTGGTCCGATTTTGATGATATTTGGTCCATGGATCATTGATAAATTACAATTCATTCTGTTAAAATTTTTTTGACTTCGATGGATTCGTATTGAAGTTATAAAGCCACTACCGCTAATTCTGGATCACCCCTCGTACAACTTATTTGGACATTGGTACAGGTGCAACATCTTTACCCAATTTAATAGATATAAAAAAAACATAGTTCTAGGCTGCTCTCAAATGTCCCTTCTTACCCTGTAGCTTACAATAATCTCTGCTTTAACCATTCATAGTCAGATAGTAAAACTTAATTCCTATGGATCACAATCCTTTTAAGAGCATCCACTGAAAATATTTTAACATTCTTTGATATAATAGATATATTGATTGGTGAATCCCAAAGATTTCAATGTGATATCACTAATAATATGATAGCCTTCAAGATGGCGGCCAACAGTAGATATACACATGGAATAGATACATAGAACATTCATTTTGATTCTGACTTGATCTGGAAAATGAATACAAATAATTTTGAGGACAGTAAAGATTCAAACAAAGATGAATATTTCAACTTTAAATAATGGTTAATAAGAGGGACGTAATTAATTTCTGAATGGCCCCTTGGGAGTAAAATACCTTCATGGGCTTAGCAAAAAATCTCTTTTGGAGAATCGTTTTGTTAAAGTGACATTTCACATTTATTTTTACATAAATTTTACTCTTATTCTATCTGAAAGAGCATCTTTTTTATGGAAATTCTGAAAATTTCAAGTCAAAATATTGAACCGTTTGCGAGAAATATATATTTTTGTGCTAAAATTAGACAAATTGTTGTGGACAACAGTTCAGATTTATATAGAATTTGTCATTTCTGTCTCAACTTTAAAGGCGTATTTTTCGCTTATAAATAACAACTTAAAAAACTGATATCATTTCTACGCATTAGAATAAACAATCTTTGCATAAAGACTTACTTTTAAAAAACGAAATAAATGTGAAATGTAGCTTTAAGTTCATGTTTCCACTCTCTCAAATTATTCTGTAAATTTCTTGATCTTTATCTATCTTTTATAAATTTACTAAAAAGGGGGCACAGTTCAGCTATTGTGATCAAATGGGCGTTCTATGCCCTTATCGAAGATGTTGCAATTTAACTCTTTTAAGTTTTGCACTTTAAAATAAATCAGACCATTATATCAAGAGTTTACTGTCCTCGAAAAATTTCTATGATGCTTTTTTACCAAATCTCGGATACCTACACATGCTACAATGTGTTTAACTTCTATTACAAAATTCTAAAATTCAATTGGTGATACAGCTGACCGAATGCAGTAATTTCATTTATTCTCTCGTCACTTATTTAGGGAAGATTAAACCAAAACGGTCCTCAAAAGAGAGCTCTTATCTGATTGTACGGATCGATGTAAAGTTTCGGATGCCGTTTTCGTCTGTTAATACAAAACATTAGTAGCTATTTTCTATAGGGGACGAAATGGTGTGAGTTAGCTGGGTCTTCGATGATGGTTTTGACCAATCTTTAACAAAGTTGGCTAGACGGTGTTGATCATACGACCTAGGGCATATACGAGTAAGGGACGTTTTGTTATATTGTAACTCCATGTAAGCATACACCGCCATTGTGGTCTCTCGTCATTAATTTGTATGATATAATGTGTGATGTATATCAAAACTCATTTGATTTGGAATTCTGAAGGACGGGAATTCAACACTATAAAAATGCAAAACTTGATAACACTAGGTTACTGTTTTGTCACACAATTGAGGATGATTAGGGCATTGCTCATAGATTCCATTGGGGTTTTTTTATATATGTATAGTTTGTCTTTATTTTTCTTCATTTCTAAACTTATATATGGTATTCTATGTCTATTGCAATTATATATCTTAAGTTGTTTTCTCCATTTATCCACCTGAAACAATTACATTATACTTTTGGCTCCTCTTTTTAATTTGGTCATTAACATTTTGCTACATCAATCTTGTGTACCACAACTAGTTTGTCCTATTTTTTAACGACATAATTGTTACAAACCTTTATTATTTGATGCAAGATCTTTATAAGAAAAGTCTTCTTTTTAAGCTTTCCATGAACATTCACACTGAATTCCAGTGATGCTAATAATTATGTCTCGTCGAAATTAGGATTCACAATTTTAGAAAAACTGGCTTTAACAAGTATCATAGTGACAGCAGTAGTTTTAGTTGAAAAGTTTTAAAGGCTAATTGATCAGATTATATAGAATAATATACTTTTATAATTCCCCATCTTATGGTGAAAAGTGTACCTATCATAGAAATATTATAATGATTATATTGTAACGGTTATTTTATAACGCAATGGCTTTCGTAATAATTTCGTTAAGCCATGCGTTCAAAATATAGTTTTGTGAACTAATAACCATCACATTTCATCTGTTCCATCGAATTTGGATTACTACTTTGGATATATTTTGTTCTGGAAGTTTAGGTCCGAATCGGATAAAAAAATCCCAATACATCTCCCACTCAATTAATGAATATATCGTTTTCTCATTAACGACAATGTATAAATTCTTATGATATATACAACCTTGATAAGCATTGTAATATCCATATTATCTAAGACGTATTCTCATTTTGTGCTTTTAGGTACCAGTCTCGAATTGACTTCGTTTGAATAAGCAAACCTGACGTTTAAGACTTCATTTTACCACACAATTTACAAATATAAACAAAATCTAAAACCATGTTGCAATTAGTTAAATAGCTATAAAGTGACTGAGGCCTATGGTTACCATAAGCACTACAGCCATCACGATTATAAGCTGTCATTGTGCGATTATGTGCACCGATAGCACATCTTTGGTGTGATCACCACAAAAAGAATATCTGTAATATTTTTTTCTGATCACAATGTAATCGTTATTAGATTGAGACTGATAACTCCAATTCTTGAGTGAACAGTCCCAATAGGCACCCATACTTCCCACAGTTTTGATGAATTTTCTTAAACAAAAAGTATTTACAAGTGCATCTTACATACCTACAGTCTAATTTGAAGCTTTAAAACATGTTTTAGTTTCCCCAAATCTAGAATAAAACGTCGCTATTTTTTCCAATTCCACTGGCCCAGGGCCCGAACACAAAATGTGGCAAGACTCTGGGTCCTGACATCACTTTCTGTTTCATAAGAATTTAGTTTAGTTAATTTTTAAATTCTTAAGGTAGAATCCTGAAGAAAGTCGAGTCCACTTTAAAAAAAATATGGATCCGTCATTGCCATTTTCATGGTGAAATCGATTGGAATGTGTTTTGTATATCACTTCCGGTTATTTCAATCACAATGTCGTACATTTGACTGAGAAAATTTCTAAAAGGATGGGTTTAAGTCAATTTATATTTGACAAATGCATTTCATTTTTTGTCTTACCCCACCCACATATTTGTGTGTTTATCGGGACCTGCATAGGTTTAAAACTTGACAACATTGTACATTGTATCCAGCATATTTCAAACTTTAAAAAAGGTATATTACAGCATACATCGGGGTGGGATGCAGTAACTCCTTCAATAGCCCCTCGTGTGATATCATCTAACGGACTATGTTGTAAGTTACAGCGAGGGGGCGGCGGGTCAAGTGCAGTCTTAAAATGTGTTTTGTATAATATATCTGTTAGGATATAGGGTGACAGTATTTATCTAAGATCCAAATAAGTTGTATTTAATCTGTAAACAGTTGTAAAAAGTTTTCACAGACAAATAATGCGATTATTTGTTTGTGTGGCTAAGTATATTTGTTATTGTTTATAAAACAGCCCATCCACCATAAGCAAATTGACTCGGCTTATAAACAATTGAAACTTATTCTGTATATCCAATCTGGTTTATTTGATGATAATTTTATGAATTTGAATGAGCACAATCCTAAGGTTGGGTTTAAGAAAATTATCATTTGGCAAATGTATTTCAAGTAATGTATTACCCCACCCACATATGTGTTTATTTACACGGTACCTGCACAGGTTTACAACTTGACAACATCGTGCATCGTATTTGGCATATATCAAGCTTTAAAATGGTATATAACAACATTGGTACATCATGGGTAAGGGGTGCAGATAAATCCTTAAATAGCGCCCTTATTTAATATCATCTGACGGGCTATATATTGCAAGATACAGGGAAAGAGGAGGCATTTTAAAGATCGGCATAGATCTGTGTTTTGTTTATATCTGTTAAGATATTGGGTGAAGATGTTTTACTAAGATCCAAATTAGTTGTATTTAATCTATAAATGGTTGTACAAACATTTCACAGAACACTAATGCGATTATTTGTTTGTGTGGCTAAGTATTTTACTGTGCTTAAATTACCACTCCCACCATATGCAAATTGACGAGATATATGAGCATTTTTCTGCGTATGATTGATTAAAATGTGTTTTGTATATCTCTTCTGGTTCATTAGATAGAAATTTGATGAATTCGAATGAGTACATTACTACGAGATTGGGTTTAAGACGATTTCTATTTGAGAATTGTATTACAAGTAATTTATATGTTATCTTACCCCACCCATATATTTGTGTGTTTGCACAGAACCCGCGTGAGTTTACAACTTGACAACATCGTGCATCGTATCCAGCACATTTCAAGCTTTAAAATGGTATATAACAACATTGGTACATCGATGCTTAGGGGTGAAACGATGTCCTTAAAAAGCCCACTTATTTCAAAGAATTAGACGGACTATGTTGTAAGAAACAGGGAAAGAGGGGTAATTTTCAAGAGAAGCCTAGAACTGTGTCTTGTTTAAATCTGTTAAAACTTTGGGTAGAGATGTTTTACCAAGACCTGAATAAATTGTATTCAATCTAAAAACGGCTGTGCAAACGTTTCATGGAACAATAATGTGATTATTTGTTTGTGTGGCTAAGTTTTTTACTGTGCATAAATTACCCCACCCACCATATGCAAATTGACGAGATATATGAGCATTATTTCTGCGTAAAATTGATTGAAATGTCTTTTGTATATCGCTTCTGGTTTATTTAATTGTGGTTTTATGAATTGGAAAGAGTACATTCCTAAGTTATTGGGTTAAAGACGATTTCTATTTGACAAATGCATTTCAAATAATTTATGTGTTGTCTTACCCCACCCACATATTTGTGTGTTTACACGAGAGCTGCACAGGTTTACAACTTGACAACATCGTGCATCGTATCCAGCATATTTCAAGCTTTAAAATGGTATATAACAACCTTGGTACCTAGGGGGGTGCAGCGAAATTATTTTTTACCTTGGTCATCAGACGGACTAGTAAGACAACATAATTATTATGTCTTAAGGTTCCGGAACTGTCTTGGATCTATCCCTTCTAGCATATATAGACTTCTATGAGAGTTGGATATGTTTTAGATATTGATAAATATAAATATTTTGCCATCTTACTTTTTTTTTAATTTTGGAAATCCAAGGGATGACAACTGGCTTTAAAGTTTACATTGAAAGTCAATTAGAAAACATCAATTTTGTCAATATTTTCAAAATAAGGTACATTTTCACCATATTTAAAAGGTAGAAAGCTTTCAATTATTGTTATTCTTGATAAAATACAAAAATAGTATGTGTACTTTCCACAATTTGTGAAAAATGATTTTTTTCAAATGCAGGTAATACACTAAAATTTAAATTTATGGGGGGGGGGGGGGGGGGGTAATACATTATTTCCAAGTCACAAACATTTTCTGATTATTTACTATTCACTCCATAACAAATCATTTGATCTTATGCAATGCATTCAATTCATATATGATAAAAACACTATCAGATATAAAATTATCTGTGTTGTAGCTAATTTTGATAAAATTAAAGCCATTACGGTTCCAGAACCTTAAGTACCTTGACGAAACTGGCACTAGAATCACATCTTTATTAAACCATTCCAACACACTATGATAAATTGGCCTGTATGGTGTACTTTTTGGCTCAAAAGTATTTGTTTGGGAAATCTAGTGTTGTTTTATCAGAGACAAATATTAATATCAGAATCTTTGTCCCTGGTTTTATCAATACAAGTAGATCAACAAAGATTGTTTTGTTTGCTAGCAAATAGAGTTATGTCCGCTTTGTTTTCATGTATATCTATTTCACAAATGGCAAAAAGTGTGTAGTGATCACAATTATAATTTGTTATGTTTATTTTAGCATGATAATTATAATTATAAATTGCAGAGATGATGAATTATGTAATTGTTGTGCCACGTGATTTCCCGCCGTGCACATGTTATCACTGAATGGAAAATGACAATGGCTAGAATATGATAAATGTAAATTTCATCAAAATCAGTTGATCTTAACATACAAACATATTGAGCTTTTTATTTCTACCAAGACTCAAATATGAAAAGTCACAAAAAACCAGGCGATTGCAGAATTCCCTAGCATCAAAGCAGCGCGACCACATCATGCTCATTTCTCGGACCCCTGTCGCATAAGAATTGATAACATGCTTTCACGTGAATAGCAGTACTAGAATTCGGTTGCACCTATTTTTTTAAAGACATGTTTTTCACGTATCAGCATTGCACGAAATCATCAAATTTGTTACCAGAGATTAGTTTTTCGCCTTTTTGCCCCAAGAAATTTTAATTAACTGGAACAAGCATCTAATAAGAACGAGTTAAGAACTATCCCGCAAAGATTCACAATAGATTTTGCTTTGTCAATGAGAAGGGGATGTCTTCGTGTCATATAGGCCCATGGTCGAAACACAGAATGTTAGCTGAATGTCATAAACTTTACTGCTGTTACATGGATAAGGTGAATTTACGTAATCAGCTCACGCGGCTTTATTGCGACTTTTTGTTTTCTATCATATGAACTGCAAATTTAATAAGTTTTAACTCAATATTTTTTTTATGAAAATTACAGATGTTTAGCCAATATGAATGAATTAAGTTCGTTGAAAATTTGATGAAAAATGGTGAAATGAATTTTAAGTCATTTCCAAAAAGGTTAGTGTTGCGTTAGAAGAGTCTTTAAGTGTAGTTCTGATTATTAGCCGCCTTTTGATAAAATCAGGATTGATAGATCGTTATCATATGCCAAGAAAGTTTGCCAGTCTTTGTCCTGTTGTTGTCGTCGTCGTTGTTGTTGTTTACATGACATGTGCTTTCATTGCAGTGTCCATGACTAATGTCTCTATCAACGAGTCTTAACTGTTTTTCAGGTGCTAGAACAGTTCAACATTTTAATAAAGCCGAAGATCCGAAACGATTTACTAAACCCGAAGTTTACCGGAGACCACCGACGAATATTGCCGGAGAAGTATGGATGGATTACGGACGTCCTACGGAAGGCTATTTTGCCCAGAGAAATCCTAGTAAGAAACTCGAAACGTAACAATCATGCTTACTTACCTCGTATATGACACCATCACTTCATTTTACAAGTACAAAATTGCTGCATGATGCAGCATAAGATGAAGCACGGCCTAAACAAATTTGTGCCCCGAACTTTTCCACATTATGGTTGAATTCCAAGGGATCAAACAGTGTTTTTTCTTTAGATTCTGTGAATTGGTAGGGTTACAATCATATAGGTGTAAAAATAGTGAGGGCTTGTGTTTGGAGATAATGGCTAACAAAGTTGGTATGGTGAATTGACATGAGAAGCAAATTTTTACTTTGAAGTACATACATGTATAATTTTACAAACTGACCCTGCTGGTTCTCTACTCTGCAGTAATGTTAAGAGAATTTAAGACTATCAACATGTTAAGAGAATTTAAGACTATCAACATTACTACTTTACTTTATCTCCCTTCAACCAGCGTCATGTGTCTTCCCCATTCCTAACAAGAGCTGTCCGAAGACAGCGCGCTCGACTTTCTAAGTTGCTTAGTATAAAGGGGTCATAACTCCAAATAGAGTGGTCCCAGGGTCATGGGCCCTGATAGTAAGGTAGAGGGTGTGATGGTGAATAAGTATTCCAAGTTTGGGTTGAATCCCTTTGATAGTATGGAAGTTATTGATGTTTAAAAAACTTTAACCTTGGTTGCAACGCCAACGCCGACGCCCGGGTGACAGTATAAGCTCTCATTTTCTTCGAAAAGTCGAGCTAAAAAGGATTACGTGCTTATTTAAATTGAGAAAGGACAGAGCGTTTTACGATAGGTGACCATTGCAGGTTCCACTGAACACTTAAAGCCGAAAAAGGCAATTTTTCCAAATTCAAGGGCAGATAACTCAGAATTTGCAATTTCAATCTGGATAAAAATCTCACTCACCCAAGACGTTGTAAATGCAAACATTTTTATTTGGCTTTACATTTGATTGAGCAATATTTGTATGTATTGTGCCAAAATTGTCAAAAATAGCATTTTTTGACATTCAATGGCACATACCGCAGCACTTTCTACAGCTTTCTACAAAATCAATTATACTCAAGGGCTTATGACCATACACATTTTGACAAAGTTTGGTGAAGATCGAATGATATTTGTGGATTCTAGAGTGTAAACCTGATATTATAGACAAGCAGGCAGACGGGCGGAAAACAGACAAACCTGGCCGCAATAGCTTATTTGTAGTACTTTCTGCTGAGGCCGGCTAATTTTTAAGCTAAGTAAACATTTATGCCTTTCTGTACGAAGAAAATCCAGAAAAAAATGTTTTTTGTGATTTATTCCACAACTTGTCATGGGTTTTTAGCTCAACTATGCACAAAGTGCTCAAGGTGAGCTATTGTGATCACTTTTTGTCTGTCGTCCGTCCGTCCGTATGTCTGTTTGTCCGTCAGTCTGTCAACAATTTGGTGTTTACACTCTTGCATCTACAAATATAAGGCAATCTTGATTAAACTTGGTCAAAATATGTATGACCATTCGCTCTCATATGAGTTCAATTTTGGGTCAGATCGGACCAGAAAGTCTGGAGTTATCTGCACTTGAATGTAAAAATAGCTACTTTTGACATTTTTTACAGTCTAGCATCTACAATTATTGACCAATCAAGACAAAACTTGGACGCAATGTTAGTGACCATTAGATCTTGGATGAGGTCTATTTTTGGTTTGATCGGACTAGAAAGTCTGGAGTTATCCGCCCTCGAATTTGACAAAGTTGCTGTTTTTTTACTTTGTTTACTCTCTAGCATCTACAATTATTGACCAATCAAGACAAAACTTTGCCACAATGTTAAGGACCATAAGATGTCAGATGAGTTTGATTTTCAGCTTAATCGGTTAAAAAATCATGATTTATATGCCACTGAATTTGACAAAATTGCCGTTTCGACTGTTTTTGACTTTGTTTAAACTGTAGCATCTACAATTAGTGACCAATTAAGACAAATCTTGTACATAATGTTGATGACCATTAGATCCTGGATGACCTTGAATTTCTATGTGATTGGATGAGAAAGTCGTGAGTTACATGTGTATATGCCCTTGAATTTGACAAAGGTGTTCTTATCGACTGTTTTTCGACTTTGTTTACTCTCTGGCCTTTACAATCATTGACCAACCAAGACTTTCAAATAATGTTGGTTACCATAAGATCCTAGATGACTTTGAATTTCAGTCTGATTAGATGAAAACATAGTGAGTTATACTGATATTTGAATTTGACAAAATTGCTGTTTTCGAATTTCTTTTTACTCTAGCAATCACAAATGGTGACCAATCAAGACAAAACTTGGATCTTGGATATAATGGTTGATTACCATAAGATCATGGATAAGTTTGAACTTCAGCACAATTAGACAAACGGTTGCTGAGTTATCTGCCCTTGAATTTGACAAAATTCTCGTTTTTTGACTTTGTATTCACTCTTCACAACTAGATATATTGACCTATGAGGATGAAATACAGACATAATGTTGATGACCATAAGTTTGTTTTAAGTGTGACCGAGGGTCGTTTCCTCGATCGGCTTCACGTTGCCCACTGCAGCTATTGGTTGGGGATGGACCAATTTGCCACAGTGGTACTGTTCAGTTTATCTCGCTTGGCAGTGGAGTTCGCATTAATAATTAGACACAAGTTCCATGTTCAATTTCATATCTTCTTTTATTTCTGGTGGACACTATATTTTGTAACACAATGTTATTATTATACTTGCAATATTACTACAGTTAGACAAGCACTGACAATTTTATATTCTGAAGTTCAATTTCTTAATTCACTGACTTAATTTCAAGTACTGACTTCTTAATGTATTCTTCTGTTGAAAACCTAAAATGTTCATCTTTTTTATACCTAGCATTTAACAATTATAAATAGCCAATAGAATTCAAGATTACAAAGATAATATTTTAGCCAATGAAAATTAACATTTAAATATTGGAAATCTGATTGAGAACATAAGAACATGATAATCAATCTAGATCAGTATCAACAATATAGGATTATTATCACAAAGGTATGTGTCAAACTTTGGCACATTCTTAACATCAATCAAGTATTCTATAGTCAGGAAATGATAATCAGGCATAAAAATCAATTTGATATAATTTTAAGCTTGAAGCCATTTGCTTCCAGACATTAAGTCCAACAATGTTTTAATAATTTTGATTAAACAATGGGTTTTAAGTTAATACCAAATTTAAGCTATTTCCTTTTCCAAATTAAATAAACAGTTTCAATTTTACAATTTCATAAAATATTGCGACAAAAGGTGCAACACAAAATTTTCATTTTGGTTGCATGGTTACACTTTCCACCTTCTTGGAAATAGATTGTCCTCAATCTCCATTATTAATAAAAGAAAATACAAATAACAATACATGATATCAGAGTTCAACAATTGACAGAAATACATACATTCAATACTTTCACACTACCTGCAGGGTTTTGAATCATACACATTTACATTCATCGTTTCACATGCAATGTCAATACAATTAAAATTTTAACAAAATGTCATGACATAATTTTAGATTGGTGATTTGGTATGCATATGAGGCAAAGCATTGACTTTCATATTCTTATAAAACGACTTTATATCTGTAAGATAGCTAGTACAATAAATATAAGAACATTGCAGTTGTATGAATATACAACAATATAATGCAACAATAAGAAAGTAAAATGCAATTACAATTTCAATGAATTGATAACTTCACATACATAGAATTGTCTTCCTTCCTTTGAAGAGATTTTTGGCATTTTCTTCAGTATCTATCCATTTGAATTGTTTTCTGAAAAGCCAACTGATGAGATATTTTACTCACCAGTAATTTTGTTACAATTTGGTAACTAATGCATTCGCTATTTCGTCTTCTATATTCATAATATACAGACGTTTGTTGTGGATAGATTGGTAATATTTTTTAGACTGTAAATAATCTACCACTATAATATTCAATGCAGATGCAACTGGTCACCTTTGTGACTGTCTGTGAATAGATTGTCAATATACTTTAAACTTGTAAGTAACCCATCACTATAATATAGATTCATAATATTCAATATATATATTTTCATTTTGTCTTTTTGACTTTCGATTGCGTATAGACTTTCAATATAATATATACTTTTTAATAGTCTACCACTTCAATATGAACATTTTCGCTCTTTGGCGTATAATTTGCTCTATGGCATTCATTCTCTTTGATAACTGATTTCAATATAGTTTTGAATAACATTATCAGCTATGCAAATTTTGATTCATTTATATTGTGCTTGTTTGAGCATATTTATGACAATATTTGTTTTTCTGCTCCTTTAAGCAATAATTCATATTTGTAATTTTCTTGCTTCTTTTAGCAATTGTTTATCAGCATTTTCAACAATTCCTTTGCTATTTGTACACCATTTATTGGGTAAAATGTTTATTACTTACTTACTATTTTGTAAGTGAAATTCCATCATTTCTAACACATTCCTTCTTCATTCATAATGGAACAGATGATTAAATTTGGTTTGTAACAATATCATAATTCACTGCAAAGACCTTTGTTGTTCGTCTATCAGAGCATATTAGCAATTTTTATGTATTTGGAAAGATATTCATATTGATACTTTGTGCTAATGCATATTTATACTATTTTGTTACCGTTCGATTTGAAAATTTTACCCTGTTGCTGAATTTTGGTTCTTATTCTGTACATCAATTGCCTTACATATTTAATTGGGGCTTGATTGAACGGTAACCATACTGGCTCACGAGAATTTGTCAAGAAGACCTTGAAATATGTAGTTTCAAAAGGGTCATTCATGTTATTTGTGAACACAGCTCTAACCATTTTGGCTTCTACAGGAGTACCATCATCACATAGGGCTGTTGTGTTGTGGTACAAGTTGTGGTCAATGTTTTGCAAAGAGTCAAACAGTGTATTTAAATATGGCTGCATTTCTTTCTTTCTTTCAGATATACGGAAAGGAACTGACATTAATCCTGAGCTTCTTGAAGTTGGATTGTGATAATATAACCTTTGATTGGATAGATCATAAGTCTCTAGGTATCCAACAATATGTTGTGGTGGTGGGTTGAGATTTAGTTCTCCTGTGACTGGCAAATCTTCGAAGAACCTGTTCTTTTTCAACAATGGCCGTTTGCGTCTTCTACCAGCCATTGTTTTGTGAACATGGTATTCACGAATGAAAACATCTGGTATTGTGCTTGCATATTCCCAAGTGCTCTGCTTTTTACTGTCTTTCCATTTAATCCTATAGTACAGGGTGTTGTTGCTTCTTTTAGATTGAATTATTTTGTCAATCTCATCTATTTGAAATTTTTGTTCTGTTTGTGCAGGTGCTGATGGTTGGGAATTTTGTGTTGTGTTTTGTTTAGTGGGTGTGTCATGTGAAGTTGAAGCTTCATCATGATGTGTTTGTGTGTCATTTGTCTGTGTGCCAATTTGATCGTTTTCTTGATCATTCTGTGGTTGTTGCTGAGGTTTTGTTTTCTTGACCTTAGCTTTGTGCTTGGGATTTTTGGGACCTTTACCTCTATTTTGTGGAGGTTGTTGATCATTTTGTTGATTTGTCTGAGTATTTTGCGTGGGTGCAGGCTGGTCATTTTGTGTACGTTCAGATGGACCGTCATTGTCTGGGATGTGCTCTGCGTTAAGGGGTTGCGTCAAGTGTTCATACCCAGGTGGTATGTTTGTCGGTCTGTCATAGGAGTCATAGTAGGGTTTTAACCTGGTTGCATTAACAAGAACTTTGACCTCTTTGTTGTCACCACATCGCCTTAATTTGTATGTGTTGTGGGGTCCTAGATAGACAATGTAGTATGGTCCTACCCATTTTCTGTGTAGTTTGGGGGCCATTCCTACAGGGACTTTTGTGCAGTACAACCACACACGGTCTGCTGGTCTATAGTCCGGGTTTTGTGTCCGTTTGTCATATTGTTCTTTGTATTTGTCTTGGGCATTTTGGATATTCTCAGCAGCTATCTTTCTTGCCATTTCAAGATTTTGAAGGACATTAGAAAGATGAGTTCTAAAGTTAACAGACAGAGTAGATTTAGGAGTCAGAGAAGTGTCAATCGGCAGTCTCATTTCACGTCCAAAGAGTAAGAAGAAAGGAGAGTGCAGTGTGGACTGAGTTGCAGGAGTCATGCGATAAGCCATCATGATAGAAGGTAGAAGTTCTGGCCAATCATCCTGCTGTCCTTTACAGTAGAGACGTAAAGATTGAAGAATAACACTGTTCATACGTTCCACAGCGCCATTCAGTAACGGACGATATGAACTCGTATAGAACCGTGTTATTTGAAACAGTTCACAAAGAGCTTTAACTAGCTGCGAGAGGAAATTTTGACCTCTGTCAGATACAAGTACATTAGGAGCACCGTATCTACAGATTATCTCTTTGAACAAGACAGCTGCTACCTCTGTAGCTTCTTGGGTGCGAAGCGGGAAAGCTTCACACCATTTAGAATAGCTGTCTACAACCAGAAGGACATATTTGTATTTGTCCTTGGTTGTTGGTAGTCCTCCGAGAATGTCAATGTGCCATCTTTGAAATACATCAACGACTGGCAGTGGTTGGAGTGGTGGTGGCTTACCATGCACATTGCGCTTAACTCTTTGACACTGGTCACATGATTGAACATATGCTTCGCAATCTCGAAACATGGATGGCCAGTAATATTTTTGTCTAAGAGCTGCGTAGGTACGCTCAAAGCCTTGGTGCATGCCACCAGCTAAACTGTCATGATATGATTTTAAAACATCATCACGCAGTATAGAGGGAACACATATTTGGGTGATAATTTTCTGTTCTTTTGGGATGCCTTTTGTGCATGGTGTGTAAATGTGTAAGAGTACTCCATTTTCGGATAACTCGTATTGCTCTGCTTCTGCAACGACTACTTTTGATTGTTTAGGGTCATCTGGCAGTTCCCTTTGTAATTTGTATTTTATTATGTCTTTGTAAAATTCATCATCTCGTTGCAGAAATATTAAGTCCATGTCAGGTTTCACAGGAATGTTTGCATTTTGATTGTTTTGATTGTCGTCAGTATTGTCATTATTTTGTGTCAGTGCTGTCTCAGTGCTGGTAGTGGCTGGAGCAACAGATGGGCAGTGATCTTGTTCGTGACGATATACTAAAGTCACAGCTGTCAGTTGCTTAGACCTGTTGTCTGAGATCTGACAGACTGGTACAGTGTGATCACTGGTACCTAGATCACTTTTCTCACTGTCTATCTGGGGATAGACGCGTCGTGAGAGACCATCTGCATTACCATTAGCACTAGATGCCTTATGGACAATCTCGAAATTGTAACCTTGTAAGGTTAGGGCCCATCTTCCGAGACGTCCTTGACAATTCTTTATGTGCTTTAACCACTTTACAGAAACGTTGTCTGTATACACTGTAAAGAAGTTATTAGCAAGGTAGGGTCTAAAGTGATTAACCGCCTCTACCAGTGCTAATCCCTCCTTATCTGTAATATGCCATTTTATTTCATGGCCATGCAATGTTCTGCCTCCATAAGCAATAGGATGCTCTAAGCCTTTTTCATCACATTGTGACAAAACATAGCCCATCGAATGATCAGAACTATCTGTTGCCAAGATAAAAGGACGATCAAAGTCTGGGAAGGCTAGTATGGGGGGAGAAGCTAATGCTTTCTTTAAAGTTTGAAAAGCGTCTTCACATTCTGGTGTCCACTTGAATTTAGTGTCTTTCTTTAGTAGTGCATTTAATGGGTTTGCAATTTTAGCATAGGATTTGATAAATTTCCTATAGTATGAGGTCATGCCGAGAAATGACTTTACTTGTTTGGCCGTTTTGGGCTGTGGGTAATCATCAATTGCCTTGGTTTTGGCGGGGTTGACCTTGATGCCTTGTTTAGATATGATATGGCCCAAATATTCAATCTCTTTAGTGGCGAATTTGCATTTGGAAGGTTGAAGGGTCAGGTTAGCTGCTCTCAAATTTGCGAAGACCTGAGACAAATGATCAAGATGATCATCAAAGTTTCTGCTAAAAACCAATATGTCATCAATATAGACAAGAGCAACTTTCCAATTGAGATTTTTAAGCACTTTACTCATCAGATTTTGGAAGGTGATTGGCGAATTCATGAGACCAAATGGAAGCCTTGACCAAGAGTATACAGACTGATGAGTAACAAATGCAGCTTTATGAGCAGTTTCAGGGTCTAGAGGCACTTGCCAAAAGCCAGATTTTAGGTCGAGAACTGAGAAAACTTCTGCCTTTGCATCGGCAATTGTATCAAAAACATCTGCAATATGGGGTATAGGGAAGGACATGGGTTCAGTGACCTTATTCAGTTCTCTATAATCAACTGCAAATCGCCATTCGCCTGATTTCTTTTTAACAAGTACAACGGGACTGTTCCAGGGCGAGTCAGATTCAGTGATAAAGCCATTCTCTAGCATTTCCTTAACCTGACGCTCGGTTTCCCGACGCATTTCAGGATTTTGCCTGTAAGGTGCTTTCTTAATAGGTTTAGCATTGCCTGTTTCAATTCTGTGCGAAAATAAGTTTGTGAGTCCTAATTCTGAAAAATCTTTTGCAAATGTCTGTCTGTTTTTGCCTATGAATATGAGTAAGTTTCTTTTCTGGGTACTGGTGAGATCAGAGTCACTTAGGTTAATACCAAGATCCTCAGCCATAGTGATAAAGTCATCATCAGATAGTGAGTTAGCATCCATTGAGTTTATAGTTTCAGAGTTTTCATGCAGAATGTTATCAAGATTAGAGATTTGTGTTATGTCAGATTGGTTAGCTTCAGTTAGTACAGAGACTCTAGTTTTAGGTTTGAGAAAGATAGGTAGAGCAGTAGGGTTCATGAGACGGTAATGTACTGTACCATCCACAACTCTAGCAAGACATTTGCCTCCAACTAGCTCTTCCTTGACAAGAGATTGTGGCGGTTCACATAGAACTATATCACCATTCATAAACTTATTAGTTTTGAGAGAAAGAATGTACTCAGAGTGAGGAGGTATTACATGAGAGGTGAAAGTTTTACCAAAGTCCGTTACAGAGTTTTCTTGTGAGATTAGAGAGATGTGAATAGGATCAGAGTTAGGTTTAGACAGAGAGATAGTATTAGTCTTGAAGTTGAGTTGCAGTCCTTCTTTTGTCATGAAATCACGACCTAAGATGACTGGTTCATGCAAGTTAGTAAAGAAATGAAAGGTGTGTTCGAAAGGATAGCCGTCAAGAAGAAAAGATAGAGTGACAGTTCCTAGTACAGGATGGATCTCACCACATACACCAGACACATGGGTTATTTTAGCACTTTCATATTGTGGTGTTTTGCTGAGTTTTTCTATGATGCGTTTGCTTATGCATGAGATTGTTGCTCCAGAGTCAAAGAGGGTGGAGACTTGTTTTGACTCTAATTAAATATATGCTCTGCAACTTTTGTCCATTTGTGTGACCAATGACACTGAAGGTTTAATGTTAGGTGTTTGACCATTTTTGGCACAATTCTGCTTTGAACATTGCCAGGAAGCCATTACTAATTAATGTGAATTTGATGTAAATGATAACAAGTGTAAAATGCAAAGATGTAGATTTTGTTTGGTAAGTGAATAACAACAAATAGCTTTAACTAGGGAAAATGTGTGTTGCAATTTACTGGATTTTGTTTGACAAAATTAAGTTGTCAAAATTTGGATCGAAGATGGTAATGGGGAAAAATAGCTATAATGCTCTGTATAAAAGAATAACAAAGAAATAAATATAACAACAGTTACTGTTCCAACAAAAACAAAGAAACAATGTAGCACTAAAATGTTGAAATTTCACTTACCCTAGTTCAGGTCATCAAACAGCACAATAAAATTCATGTAATAAATATGATGATTAAAAGTTCAAGATTTAATTCACAGAAATGTCATCTTCCACGATCAAAGTTGGTTCTTGGTTTTGGTTTGGTATTGGTTTGGTCTGCTTTTGGTTATGGTTTGGGTTGGCTCCTGGGTTATGGTTTTGGTTGGCTCCTGGGTAATGGTTTTGGCTCACAACGATTGGTTTTGGTTATCTTCAAGTGGTTCGGTTGGTTTGGTTTTCGGTTCGTCTTCTACGCAGTATTTGGTACTAAGAATGGTTTGGTATAGAGAATTGTTTGTATTTGTATTTCTATGAAAATCAATTAACTGATTCAATGGTCACTTTTGATTCAAACAATGTTTCTCAATGGTCACAATTTCTCATTTATCTTTTGAATTTTATGTTCAGTCTGATATTTTAATAACAGGCAGCTTTCTTCATCACTTACTTGTTTATTTATGTATTTCACTGTTGTCCTTTTTTATCCATTTTATTCATTTCACTTTATGCACTTTTATCACAATGTTCCGAGTCAATTACACCGGATTCTGACACCACAAAAAGCTGTGACCGAGGGTCGTTTCCTCGATCGGCTTCACGTTGCCCACTGCAGCTATTGGTTGGGGATGGACCAATTTGCCACAGTGGTACTGTTCAGTTTATCTCGCTTGGCAGTGGAGTTCGCATTAATAATTAGACACAAGTTCCATGTTCAATTTCATATCTTCTTTTATTTCTGGTGGACACTATATTTTGTAACACAATGTTATTATTATACTTGCAATATTACTACAGTTAGACAAGCACTGACAATTTTATATTCTGAAGTTCAATTTCTAAATTCACTGACTTAATTTCAAGTACTGACTTCTTAATGTATTCTTCTGTTGAAAACCTAAAATGTTCATCTTTTTTATACCTAGCATTTAACAATTATAAATAGCCAATAGAATTCAAGATTACAAAGATAATATTTTAGCCAATGAAAATTAACATTTAAATATTGGAAATCTGATTGAGAACATAAGAACATGATAATCAATCTAGATCAGTATCAACAATATAGGATTATTATCACAAAGGTATGTGTCAAACTTTGGCACATTCTTAACATCAATCAAGTATTCTATAGTCAGGAAATGATAATCAGGCATAAAAATCAATTTGATATAATTTTAAGCTTGAAGCCATTTGCTTCCAGACATTAAGTCCAACAATGTTTTAATAATTTTGATTAAACAATGGGTTTTAAGTTAACACCAAATTTAAGCTATTTCCTTTTCCAAATTAAATAAACAGTTTCAATTTTACAATTTCATAAAATATTGCGACAAAAGGTGCAACACAAAATTTTCATTTTGGTTGCATGGTTACATAAGTCTTAAAATCACAAATATTAATTGATTCAAACATAACTGTGGCTCATATAATCTTGGTTCAGGTGAGCGATTTAGGACCATTATGGTCCTCTTGTCGTGTATTCAAGGGCCCGTGACTCGTTTTCCCGACTAGCTATCAAAATTCCTGATAACTTTGCGCTGACAAATTATTTCAGTACTGGCCTAAAATATTATTCCAATATGTCGCTTTATAGAAACGTGTTGATGTTTTCACCAAAGTTCACCAAAATATACAAAATATTGAAAGATTGAAATAAAATGCCAATTATTTTGATATTGATCATTAGAAAGCAAATGGACCTCGTGTCGTGTTAACATGGGCTTATATACAAAGCATTTTGTTTTAAGAAAAATCGCCAATTATTTACATATAGATAGAAAATTAATGAATAAGAACCTTGGGTAGCGCCGGAATAGAATTACCCCACCCACTTTCAATATACATGTACAATATATACCAAACCAGATGTCCATTTAAGGGGGAATGCTCCAGTTTTTCGGAACACTCGGTCTTTACTGTAGTAAATTACATGTTTCGTACCAATATGTTTCGCTACCATATTTTCAATAATATAACACATCATTACAATTTACTATTTTCGACGGTAAATGTGTATTTATTATGCGAAACTGATTTCCTCAAGATGGAAATCGATTATTTAGAGCAAGACAGTCGTAAGTGTGTATGCAGTTACTACTGTTTTGCGTCATTTTATTCATGTGCAGCTGATAAAAATTGTTGTAATTCACTTATAAGTGCGCTGACCTATACATTTTCATTTTGAATTTTACCAGGACATGTTGCTTAAAACAATTAGGGAGTTTTATCAAATTCTATTATGTAGAACTTGAAATATTTCCAAAAATATGCAAATTTTGACATAAAACGCTCCAGCTTCGTTGATCTAACTGGACACGTGAGCATGCTGTTTTACACATTTATGCGTTTATAATAGCACATGTTTTGGGTTTTCTGTTCTTATTAAATGTAAGACGTTACTTTAAATTCATTTTCGGGACTAAACGATGAGTAGGCCTATACAGCATTTTATTGTCATTTAGTGACCTTGGACAGGTGCAAGAAATTGGGCATTTTTTCGCTGTAGGGGTATGTGATACGAATGCCTATAAAATTCAAACAAGATCGCTGACCATCCATTTTTATTTTATTTTTCAATTGGTAATAACATGTAATTTCAACATACAAAATATAAATAAATTCTACCTAAAATTTAGGAAACTGGAGCATTCCCCCTTAATTCAGACTTTTCGGCAAAACGTGTCCCCTTTATGTATCTATTTAAACTAAGAATATTATTGGAAAACTTAGGTCCCAGGACCCCCCCCCCCTTTAAATGTTTATTTTTACTATTTCCCACCCACACAATTATTGTGAAATAAACTGGTTCTAGAAGCAGTACTAGAACATTGAGTTCTAAAACTGCATTTAAAGTTCAAGAACTGGTTCTTGAACTAATTATTGAATCAGTTCTAGAACTTTTGAGTTTTAGAAATGCCATTCAACGTTCACGATCTGGTTGAACTAGTTCAAAACTAAGTTGTAGAACATTAAGTGACAGTTCTAGAACTTCAGTTCAAGAACTTGGGTTCAATAACTGGTTCTATGGTTCTAGAACTGGTTCTAGAACCCAAGTTCTAGAAGTGTCATTTAACGTTCTAGAACGTTCTAAAGCTGATGGTTTAGAACATTCTAGAACAGTTCTTGAACATTTTTTGCAGGGGTATGCCCCTTTGTTGTTTGTTACTTTCCGTATAGTGTTAATGAAAATTTGTAAAAGGATTTACGAATATTTTAGACTGGTAGGCCTAGTTGACGTGACTATCGAAATAACTAAATCTTCTCTCTCAATCTTATCTAAAAAAATCCTATCACGAACAATACCTGGTGTTGATGTTCCTAATAGAAACGGATTAGTTGACCAAACATTGCGGCAAAAGAAGTAAATGCACAATATCATTATTTCCCTCTTTGCTTCAAAATTTTCTGTACTACATTATACACCAATCCTTTCTTTTTTAATATCCTTTTGTCATCTGCAGCACATTTCAAACTGAGGTTTCATTGTTTGTCGAAGGATTAACAGGGACATAGACACTGTTATGTTTGAGAAAGTGTTCAACTAAAATTATCTCTGGAGCTCTGCATTGACCCGTTCATGCTAGGTCACCTGATTGTCCTACATAGCTCACCACTAGCACTTACGTGTAATTCTTTTCCAAAAGGCGAACTTTTGTCTACTGCCCAAAATTGTTGCAGACGACAAAATAATTAAAGCTTTAACCCTTCACATGACATTCCTGGTGTGACCAAAGCTACGGTAGACAATATAGACTAAGATCAGTCTAGTCAGCAATGCAATCTGATCCTAGTCTACATATTGGCTGCTTTCCACTTGAATATGTGATGAAAACTTGAGACAAACAATAAAATCAGTAGGGCAAAGGTTAATCAACAAATAATTGCGTACTTTCCATTACAGCACAAACGGGATACATTCTGAACACCCCTCAAAGCTGTTAATGTGACAGGTCAAAAGATAAAACAGAATATTTATGTGATAGGCTAGAAATAGAAGGGAATTTTCATTTTCGAAACACAGAATAAACTCAACAGAAAGATCCTTTAACGAACCTTTTTGATAAACATCCTTTCTTTTCTCTTACTTATAGAAACATTTTTGCCTCTCAAATAAATATGGCCATTGATTATGGAGATAACAATTCACTGAGAACTGAAAGGATTATATTAGCTTATATCCGACACCACTGACATCCACAAAATCATCTTATTATGCCCGGCCTGAGGGCCGTGCAATGATAAAGTCATCGACTTCTAGGCTTTGGGCTATTTATAAATCGTTAAAGGGGGAATAACACTTAACATCTTACAAATTTTCAGAGAACTTCGTGCAAAAAATAAATATATATTATGAAAATATGGCCTTTAAATTGCATCTATGCCAAATCTTAGCTTTCTATCTTGTGTATTGGCTAGGATGTTGACGGATTTAAAACCCCATATGTTTTATTATTATAATTTTTATCCCCCCGACAAAAAATCATGGGGTTTTAAATCCGTCGACATCTAAGCCAATACACAAGGTAGAAAGCTAAGATTTGGCATATATGCAATTTAAAGACCATATTTTAATAATATATATTTATTTTTTTGTACGAAGTTCTCGGAAAATTTGCAAGATGTTAAGTGTTATTCCCCCTTTAAAAGGGAACATGCTGTTGAAATAACAATATTTCACAGATAATAAGGTCTCTAAATTCTAAAGGTATGTTAAAACTCCGGGATTGAGTTACGAATTAACGATGTCAAAGTGAAACAATCTCAACGGTATTGTAAGACTCTTGTGATCTCTTTTCGATTATATACATTGTACAATGCAACCGGGGCAACTTTAATATTAGTTATTTTCGTGGACAAGGCCCGTTAGTTGAGTTTCTTTAGAAAACATTGCCGAAGTGAGTTCATTACATTATGCAGATCTATGCTGTGAGTTAATTCTGGCGCATTATACTATACTGAAAAAAGTGTAAACTTTACACCTACATTGCTTGTCATATTTCTTCTAAGTAGGCTCTAACAAGTAAATAAATCATTGTTCATTGACTTGGTTGTGCCAAACACTAAATGTTTTGTTTATCTTAATTAAGGCCCGGTCACATACGATATCGCGGCCGTTCCGCGGCCATACCACGGCTAAAAAATCTCAAAATATTTTGGACGTGGTTGGACGCGGTAACTTTGGGTCAATTTTGTTTTAGCCGTGCTATGGACGCGGAACGGACGTGGTACGGCCGCCGGCGGCTGTTCCACTGCCGAAGCACTGCCATAACACGGCCTACAACTTCCAACCGCGTCTAGTGTTAAAACACGCGAAAAGATACCGCGTCCACATCGCGTCTGAATCACTGCCATATCACGGCCATAGCACTGCCATTCCACGACCATAGCACTGCCATTCCTCTGCCTAATCGCGGCTAAACTGTCCGTAACGCATATAATGCTATTTTCCCACTGCAGATCAGATCAAATTGAACAAACCATATCAAGCGATCTTGCACAGATCGAGTTCGGCCGGCATGTGTAATGGGGAGTAGTTTACAACTTTATTTACATCGCTCGGACTTCCAATTCAATTTTTTTGACATTTCAAAAATTGTCGTATGCGACCGAGTAGGAGATTGATCTAGGAACGACTATGTATTTATCGCTTAGAAGAACGATCTAATCGAGAGTCAGTCGTGTCTGAAGGTGTCTGAAGCGTGATCGGATTGATATCTTTTACCCGGCCTGTACTCAACCTGCATTCGGTCACCCCGACTTGTACTCGATTCACCCTATCAAAATGACTGTAGAGGCTATTTTTTGATTGTCTAAATATCAAGAAGAAGTCATTTATCATAGGTTCCTACTGCCGACCAGATCAACTCGATCAAGCCCAATCAAGCGATCGAGTTTAGATCGATATCGATCGGCATAGGTAATCGGAAATAGTCTGGTAATCGAGTTTGATCTGAATCGTCTTTCATTGTAAAAAAAATATTGGTGTGCGATCGAGTGAAAAAAAAACCGATCGGGAAGCGGCTGTGTATTGATCGGGTAGAAAATCGACCCGCCCGGGAAATGATAGTTGCCGGGAATCGATTGTGGTCGGGTTTATATTTTTCGCTCGACCAGCACCACACCTGCACTCGATAACCTCGACTTGTACTATTAACTCGTCCTCTGCTTCATCTGCCAATCCGATCAAATCGACTATTGAAGTCGGGTTGATCGGCTAGAGATCGAGAAAATGTTGTTTTGTCAGGATTGGTCGGGGAATTCAAGCGATCGACTTGATTTGATCGGCAGTGGTAACCTATAATTAGTTGGATTTTGCTAGAACTTAACTCTAGAAACACTGCCGATCAGATCAACCAAGTTCCCCGTTAAACCGTACTTAATTATTTCTTCTCAATCTCTAGTCGATCAACTTCGAAGTATGCAGTCGATTTTATCGATTGGCCTGATGACACAGAGGTCGAGCTGATCGGGATGCAGTTAAGTATCAAACAAGTACAAGTCGACGAGATCGACTGCAGGTTTGGTGCAGGTCGTGTAAGATATATTACCTCCATCACACTCAATCTCCAGACACCATTGATTCTTGATCAGATATATCTATATATCTACCCGATCAAAAATCGCTTCCCGATCAATTTTCTACAAGATCGCCCACGAATATTTTGAAATGCGAAAAATAAGTGTGACACCTGAGCGGTGCAGATCCAGACACGATTGATTCTTGATCAGCTATATCTTCTAGCCGATTACAAAATCGCTTCCCGATCAATTTTCTACGCGATCTCTAACGAATATTTTAAATTACAAACAACAAAGTAAGAAGCCTGAGCGGTGAAGATCACGCTCGATAACCCCGACCAATTCTTATTACCCATGTCGTGCAAAATCGATATGTAATAGATCGATTAGTTGGATTTAATCGACTTAATTTGATCGGCAGAGGGAACCTAGCATAAGCCACCGAGTTGATTTGATTGCTAGTAGGCAACTAGCACCAAGGCAGTCGAACACGACTAGTCTTTACAGTTTACAGAGAATTTAGATATCTAATCAAAGCTTATCATGCTAAAAGAGAAAAGTTGTCAAGCAAGCTGGCAAAAAAGATGCAAGGATCTTAAAAAAATAGAGGGGCATATTTTCCTGTTACTGCTGCTCCCAGTTAAGACTTTGCCCGCAAAGAGATGCAAGAGTAGCTGATTCTAGCGGTATTCAATACATTTTAACTTCCGCGTCTTACCGCGTCCATAGCACTGCCGGAGCACTGCCTACCGCGTCCATTCCGCGGCCATTCCGCGTCCGTTCCACTGCCTCATCGCGTCTGTCAGCCGTGGTTTGGCCGCGATAACATTTTTGTGCAGTTCAAAAAATTTTACCACGTCTAAAATAATTTCGATTTCATTCCGCGTCCTACCACGTCCATACCACTGCCATAGCACGGCCGTATCACTGCCGCATCGCGTCCAACAGCGTCCATTCCACGGGTGGTTTATTTTAGCCGTGATACGGCCGCGGAACGGCCGCGATATCGTATGTGACCGGACCTTTACGGGGATGAAAAACGGACCCTTTAAGTGTGTCAGGCGTCCGTTTTTCAGGTGTACAATTTGAACGGAAATTTACACAAATTAACCCCTCAGAAATCCGAGCAGAATAATGCAAACCATGTCAGACTGCACTGAATGGTATTCCGACAACTTACCAGTCAGAAAATGTAAAGAAGCTTGCAAAACATTGTTTGAGCTTTTAAAATGATGTTTGAAAAGCAGAATGTTCATTATGTTGCAAAGCTTGACACTTTAAGTTTTACAATATCAAGCATTTTGAATTCTCTATTTGTTTATGTCAAAGGGAGGTAATTCACAAAATTGACAGATTAGAACTTGCTACAAGTGATAAGAGAGATTGTTTGTGTGTTTTTTTTGGCAACCCGGATATGACTAATTCCGAAAAAAATAATGAATCGTTTCCTGCGCATGCCGCTTGCGCATATATATGTGACATTAGATGAAATTAGCTCTAAACGCATTAAAGGCCTCTGACATTAAAGGAGATAAGGCTATGAAAGGGGGTGTCTCACGAATAGGAAAAATAACATGGGAGTCTGCCCACGCTCGGAATTTAATGAAATTTGGCGTGAAGTTAGTACACTAGATCCCGGTTCATATTCATGAAATGTTTCAAATCGAACATTCCAGAAAACAATTTTCTCGGAATTTTAAGTTTTCACCATGATAAAAGAGGGTACCCTGATTAAAACAGCGTGCAAGTGTTCTGGTTGTTAGTTTCATCGCGTAATTTATTCTAAAAGTAATGCCCAGTAGTCCGTGATCCTGTATGAAACAAAAATATATATAATTATGTACAAAAAAATGTTTTATATCAACTGGTGTAAGGGGGTAACCCAAAAATTCATTGTTTTTAAATATTTTAAGCAAATTCTGTTCAAAAATTTTCTTTGTTCCAGTTTTTGTCAAGATTTGAAAATTATGTAAAAGTTGCGCACAAATATACTGATGATTATCGTGAAATATCGAGAAAAAATAAAACCGGTAAAATGTTGCTTTTGGAATTTCCCCCTGAATAGTGCACATTTCCAAGAATGGACAAAATTAAGATTTTTTAAAAATGACTTTTTTTCAAATGGTTTGTTTTCTTTTTTGGTTATTTTAGTTTACCTGAGGATAAATCAAGATGAAATGCATTTTTTCGGTTATTTCCTGTCATCTGTCCGTGTGTTTGTCTGTCTGTTGGCATTTTCTCAAAAATTCTTTTTTCTCCCAATCTGATATGTAAATCTTTTTGAAACTTGATAAAAAGTATCCTCGGGTTAAAGGAGTACAACTCTGTGTATTAGAATTTCTTTTTGTCATAAACTTTTGTTACTGCGGCAGCATAAAAGGGGAAACATTTCATATAATAAAAATAATATCTTTTTGTAAAGCTTTACACAGCCATGAGGTTTTAAATTTTGTTTGTAAGTTTGCTTAGGGGTAGACTTCAAAGTTGGTTACAATATTTTTGTCCAGGGTCACATTAGATCTTGTCCCAAGTGTACCTACTTTACAAAAAAGAGAGGAAATTGTCTAAAAAATCATTTTAAATTATTCAAGTCAGCCGTGATTCATGAAAGCTTACAGCAAGAGTTATTTATAGATCTTTTGAAACATGAGAAAGCAAATAAGAAAAAGCACCGATTTCTCTGATGGCATTTGACAATCGTGCAAAAGTGAAAATATTGTTGTGATGCATAAGAAACAGATAATCCAGCTCTCATGTGACTATTAAGGGCTATTGATGGCTAAACAACATGTTAATCATATGACATCATTGAAATGTGTATAAATTGTGTATCAATACAGGTTAAGCTATGGTCAAAAAATAATTTGAGGAAATAATTGCACCCTGTTTTATCCCAATAGGGCCACGTTTTGATATAAACAAGCACAGTTTCAACTGTGTAAATGAAAAGATATAATGCTGTAACAGTCTTTTACTGAATAAAAGGGGGCCTTCCATATCATGTTAGTTCATTAGGGGCGCTTAGAGCAAAAATATTTGGTAATGTATTGGTTACCCGGAAGGGCACCTTTTGATGCTTTACCGTACCGGTTCTAAGCGTCTTTTCAATTTCATAACATTTGGCTTGACATTAATTGCATGTCATAGTCTCACTAGAAATGGTGCATAGACAATGTGACCAAATAGTAAAGAAAACTTGCAATGTGTATATCTATGCATATCTTGGCTTCCATACATGTAATTTTGTAATTATAAGTAATATTTATATCAATTCTATGTTTTTTTTTTTCAATGAGTTTTTTGGGCATGAATATTGCTGTAGGTTTGTATTGTATGCTACAGTTGATTTTACTGAATATAAAAATGTTTTTAGGAGCACAATCAAATTTTTACTGAATACAAGTTTTGGACCAAAACATCACCTTCATCAATTATATGTATTATATGACATTGTTACCGGTTTTGGATTTCTATATAATTTGGCTCAAAGTAAGAGGAAATATGTAGCATGTTTTGTGATGATATGGAATCTTGACAAAGACTCCAACATACTTAACTTTGGAATTCAATTTTACTCTTTTCCAAAATTTTGCTGAAAAATATGCATTTTTTCATGATTAATTCAATAAAAAACATTCATAATAATTTCCTCAAATACCTCTCCTGGTATGAATGTAATGCCTTATGTGTCTCGGATCTAATTCAATTGACAGATCTTGAAAATACACAAAACTAAAGTTTTGCGACACATGAAAAAGGGGCCATGTTTCATGCCATAGTGGGAATAAGTCAAGGTGGCTTTTTGGAATCCAGTTTGGATTATCTAAGAAACTGAATGCATTTTCATACCTTGTATATGGTCCTCTATCACCATGCAGAATTAAAAGAAAATTCATGCGTGGGCAGATTTGAGACACCCCCTTTCGATAAAACGATTGTTGAATGCATGGGAAATAACGTCAAAATATATTTCAGGCTTTTTAGTCTAGGCTCTTATGTAAAAAAATGGGGTCGATCGTGACACTCCGGACAAAAGTGTCAATTTTTGCCAGCGGTCAGCTATCACCATAAGACAACTTTTGCACTGGGGGTGCCCGACTTGAGGGGCTTAGTTATCGATTTAATGGGGTTTAAAAGTTCGGATAATGTACTGTCCGGATACTCTTCCCTAGAACTTTCGATTTTGTTCCCAGAAAGTAAATATACTAAAATATGACGTGAAATTAAATGAGTTGTTATTATAATTTATTCTAGTGGTTATCTTTCTGCATGCAAAAGAGATTTTAAGCCAGGCGTGTACCTAGGAGGAATAGTCTGGAAACCCTGGCCTCAACATAAATTTTCAAGTGTGGTTTAAAAATTGTAAAAAAAAGCCAGTCCCTTAAGTAGGGGAGACCGGGGTTAATTGAGCCACGGGGTTAAACGAACCACCCCAATTTTTTCTCGCATGATTTTAAATTTCACGTCTTTGGTGTAGGCTAAGTATTCGAGGCGGGAATGTCTTTAGTATTCATCGGTAAAAATGTCGAGAGATTTTGTCTTGTTAGATGGATTTTATGCCCAAAAAACGAAATTTCGACCTTAAAATTGGTTTTCACAATTCATGCATTCCGTCCTCGCACTACAATGCACAGCAAATCTCAGCAGTATTCTTTACATTTTAAAGATATATGATATCTTCAGAATGTAATATTGCATTCCGTTATTGATTTCTTAAGATGGTTTCTTCATAAATGACAAGTAGATGACCATGGTGTGTACCGGGGTAAGTTGAACCACTATGAAAATAAGTGCCGAAAACATGTACCTAACATCCAGGATCTATTAAAGTGTCTTTTGTATGACTAAGCGAATTATCTTTTAACCCGGAATAATTTTTTACTCTTTGTATGAAATTTCATGATATTATTGCAGGTAACATCCTTATTCATTATTATGAATGAAATCTGGAGTTAAATTCTCTATTTAGTGTGAAAAATTATCGAAAATAGGCCTATTGGTTCAACTTACCCCTTGTACTGGTTCAACTTACCCCGTCAAAGGGGTTAAATGAACCATTCTACCAGCTCTGTTTAAAAAGATTTTCTGTGGATTCTGGATGTCTAAAATATCTGTCAAAGATTTAGAAACATGCGAGAGATGTTGATCTTTGATATGGTGTTGATCAGAGCACTTTGAGTGAAACCAAAAAAGCCCTAGTTGAAATTTATCAAAAAGTGGTTCATGATACCCCGGTCTCTCCTATATGTCACCAAATCTCACTATTTCCCAAAATTTTCTCCATGGACACTGGAAATCCCTTTACCGATTACCAGAGGACAAAAATATGGACTCGTCTGAATTCAAAGATAGCACTTGCAGACGAAAATTTCAAGCGAATGTAATTTTACAAAAAAAAAATTATTTGGTCTCTCTTGGAGAAGACTTTGTGGAGAATCGAAGGTTTGCTGGCCACAAACAATTTAGTTTTCCACAGTGTTTTACAGAACTTTCTTCTTTTGGGGCGTCAATGGATCTGGAACTTAGCTTTAAACACTACAAAATCCCTGTGTACGCCCCTGATAGTCTTTACCATCAATAGTCAATTGCCATTCTTACACTCATATTAAAGAAATGGCATATGAAGCGCTGTTCTGATTGTAAGAAAGGAATTGTCTTGATACGATTTAATATAAGTATAAATGTGTATTACTAAGATCAACCACCTTTCTAAGATCGTATCGCCAAGGATAGTTTTCTGAATCTACGCATGGGCTTAAGCTGCATTAGGCTATATACTATGGTAAGGCTGGTGAGGATTTTCTGGATGTGATGGATCTTTTAACAGCACATGACAATTTTGAACGTTACTGGCGACCAAACAAATTTTTGTTTTAAACTTTTACATTGGTGCTGTTTAAAAGATCTTGCCCGCACAGGAGATTCAAGCCATTTTTACACCTGTTTCAAACCATTCTCACATTGGCCACGTATGTAAATAAATATTGCCTTTTTTCTGTAATTGCTGATGTTGTTTCACGTGATTATCCACTGAAATGAAACATCTGCGATCATTGCTATTAGAGTCCTAAATGTGTGTCTACATCCATTACTTAATCGCACACTTGGTTAAATGTAGGCTAAAATCTTCTAAGTCTAGAAGTTTTTACGAACGAATTCTAACCACTATTGAAGTCCGTCCGGAAGAACATCTCACTACCTTCTTTCTTTGACACAGATATTTGCATTTTGTAATAGTTTAGTTTGGATTCAACGTTCTTGTTACATCCTTACAGCATGGATACAAATCTCAGAAACACGGCAACAATCATACAAATTTTGTCTCTTTTTACAAATATTTATGGGGGCGATCTTGTTGTTATCTAAAAGTTTAAGTACCACATTAAGTGTAATGCTGAAGTACAAAAGCCGTATTCGTGCGTTTGAGTGTCTTCCTACAAGTACTTATTGTGCCGAAGTAATGGTTTTCGCTGAGCTGACTGAGTATATTGAAACGGACGGCATCGTTATTCTATAAACTACCTGAGCTACTCTTTTTGTTTGGAGAGAATCTAAGAATTGTTGGTTTTGAAAGGAATTCATAAATAAAGATCATCTCAAAAAGTATACTAGATACAAGAATCATGAACCTGGTGTTGTCAGGAAACTCATGTGGTAAAAATAGACTTTCACTGAAGGCATACACTCACTTCTGCAAAAACGTTGATTTTAATGATTTTTAAAACCCGATGCAGCCTCAATTATACACAACTGCAACTCAATTAAGAGCATAAATGTTTGAAAAGCATTGTTTAGCTTTCTGGTACCTTTCCTGAAGATTGCGAAGAAACGTCAATGCCATAAAAGACATGATTATATTAATTGATATTTGAGCAACTTGATACTCTTCCATTTTTTATTCGATTACACTGTGATACGTGTATATGTGATACTACTCTTCAGTTGTATGGTAAATGTAACAAGAGCCGTCGTAGACGGATTATGCTCCCCGAATAAGTGTTTGTCACAAAAATAACCTATCATACATTAAGCCCCCTTTTCCCATGATGGATTTTTTGTACACAAATTATTTATAGAATATAGTCTAAAACATCTCATTCATCACATAAGTACAAAATTTCATTAAATTCTGCCCATTAGATGAAGAGAAATTAGAGAAAAACTAATTTTTACATTAAGGCCCCTTTTTCCATGACGCAGCCTCAAATTAAAAAACGGAGAAAAGGTTCCATAGGGATTGAACCCAGGAGTTCACCTGTGAAGTTTCATTGAATTTGGTCTGAGGGTTGCTGAGATCCGGGTGTGGATGGACGGACGGAAGGACAGCCGGACGGACGGACGGAAGGACAGCGTGGCGACTATATCACTATATTCTTTCGGGGAGCATAAAAATGCATGGTAGAAGTCATGGTGAGTTGTTCTCGGCGTCTTCCCGGTGCTTCTTGTATGGAACACCCATTTGTCCAATTTGAAAAAGACTTATTTGTCCTTTTTTGTTTATGTTTTATGTGGTCACACAGTAAGCCACGGCCAGGTAAATTTGCTTCGGCTAGATATATTTACTCGAAGGAAGTCTTAAAATGATGCGAATTTCATCTCCAACACGGGATGCACATCACATACATGTAAATCGTAATTTTCACCAAGCCAGTGCTTTAGTTAGTTGTCTCCAACCACTAAAGAAAATAACTTCCCTTCGCTGCAAATGTTTGGTTGCAGAAAATGAGGAAAACCTGGGAATCAGTTTTGATCAACTTGCCTGAAGCAGCGAAAAGCTATAAAGGGCTTATCAAGTGTGGCCGTAAAGCAGAACCTCTTCGTAGGCCTACTAATGTAGGCTTATGTGCATGTACAACCGTCAGCTACCACTGCACTTTTGTTATTGCAGTTGTAATAGCAAACTATAGTTTTATCCAAATGGCTCGTCATGCCATAATCGAAATGTCGTTTGCAATATTATTACCCTACAAACCTGGGGAGGGAGAGGGGAGGCTGGGGAATGATAGCAATTAATTTTGTTCTGCTTATCATTTTACATAGTATCAGAAACGTACTTAGATACCTTGCAATATTGCATTCTTCTTGATTTCCAATTTACATTATGTCCACACTGTATAATGGCCTTTGGCTATTTGAAAACATATATATTATATACTTATTTTTTCGGGGAATCAAACTCGGGCTGATCACTTGATAAAGAAGTTACACCCTTCACGTACCATCATCACCTGCCGATCCAAATTTTGACAAATTGTAAATATGCTAATAAAGGAATTATCACGTAACACAAAATATTTTATTTTTGTCTAAGGTTTAAACCCGATTTTTTTATTCAAAGGCTCCGATAGAGGCCTAATCATTCCGATGTCGTAACCAAATTAACGTGACAATTGGATGCATATAAACTCTAGTTTAATTCTACCCAAAACATACGTTTCAATCTGTAAATGATTTTAAAATTTCTATTTTCATGCGTTACTCTTTTTGCTTGCGTACTTTTGGAAATGAAGGAATAGTAAGAGATAGTACAGTGACGTCTAGCATGGCGATACTTAAGAAAAGAAGAATAGTATCCGGACAATACATCTATCCGAATATTAATTTGACAGTTTCTTAGTCATAAAGTCCACTGAACTCGGGCACCCCTGGTACAAATTCACGTTTAAAACAGTTCCTTGCTCAGAGAAAAAGATTGGATGCTTTATCTACTAAGAAATATTTCTGATTCTAATGCAAATATAACAATGATTGCAAATATTCAAATAGTAAAAGTTCGAGACAAAATCTAATAAACTAATGTTTTTATAAAGTTTTTAGAGTACATTTCAGAAGATTGTGTTTTAGTCGGAAAGATTCGATAGTTTTTGTGCACATTGTAACGTTGAACGGCGCAAACAACCGCTTTTATGTTCAAAAGGAAGAGTATCCGGATAGCACATCTATCCGAATTTGAATAAGCTATATCCAGTCTCACAGACCTTTAAATCCGGGCACCCCTAGTTCAAATTCATGCTTATGGAAGCCTCTAACCCTGGACAAAAAATGACACTTTTGTCCGACTTGTCACGATTTTTTACTTAAGAGCCTCTACTATTTAATTCGATAATTTTCCAGAAACAAAAAATCTTGCAGTGTAAAGTTTTCACTTTTGTTCAGTATAATTATGTAGATAGTGTATTTCTTATACAACAATTTACGTATAGATAACGACGCTGCTTATGTTTACAGATTCACAGACATGGTTCGGTTCCTCTGTACCACTAAACAGAACTACAGTATTACAGGACATTCGACCCAAGACAATGGCCGAGTATGAACAACTCAGGGAAGCCAAGGCTAAGGAGGTTCTGCAGCGTCAAACAAAGTTCCCTGCATACAGTGAATACACGGACAGAATGTTGTTACGGACCAAAATGGAACCCACATATACCACGTGAGTATCATTTATGAAAATGGAAAATAATGTAATCTCTGTGAACCTCGTGGACACATGATAAAAGATTTGACAAACTAGTCTCTGATCTCTAGGCCTATACACGTGTAGTGAAAAAAATATGTTGTTGACTTTATTTTCCTTTCAACAAATATACAGTCATATCACAGCGCTGAATATAGTGCACAAATATTAACCAGAGGCAACTTTATTTTCGGCGGTTAAGTCCGTTAGTTGAGCACCCTCAGAAAACATTGTCGAAGTGGGGTCATTATATATGCATATGTCCCGCACTACACGTGCTTTCACAAGTTTTCGACCTTGCTATAATATTATACTAGCAAACGATCGAGATCTAACATCTGCAGCTCTGATTTTGACATACTTTGACATACATTGTACATTATTCATTTGCGTCAACATGTTTTCCTGCAGAAATCAAATAAATATCAAATACATAGAATTGACAAAACTTACTAATATTGAATAATAGAAGTTGTTTTTAATGCAATTTAAGTAAATCCTTCATAATGTATTGGTGACATTACATAATTGTGTATGTTTTTCATTAAAATGCATACAGAATGGATCCCTATTACAAGTGAGTATAGAAATGCACTGTGGGTAAAATCGATGCACTTTTATTGGTGTACCAAACTTTCTTTAGTTTACATTATATAGATCATCACCATGTATCATGATGCTTTTTCACACCAACACTCACGGGTAGACCTTTCTCAAATCTTGATCTCTTTAGACTGCTCCGAATTTGAAAGTTTCTACAGGTCTACAATAAATTTGAAGTTGATAAAGATAGAATTTGCGTTAAATATAGCATTAAAGGTTAATGTTTTCCCAAATTTTTCATATTAAGGCGTCAAAATCAGGTCTTGTTTGGGAAAGGGGATAAATAATTTATTTTTTTACGAAAACATCATAGATAAAACAGATAAACGCTTTAAAAGCCAATTGACCAAACGCTTAAGGTATGCCATTTTTCTGAGAGTCCATTTATTAATTGACAGCTGGCGTTTGGTTAATTGCTTCCGTCATATGATTGATTTAAGGTACAACATCTGTCATTATCTACAAAACACTTCATGCAACTTTGGGCGACATCTGTGGCAACGGAAATTGTGAGGGATGACGTCGGCAAATTAACGGGATATTACTCGGGGATATTACTCGTTAATTTCCGTTGCCGCGGATGATACCCGAAGATGTCCGAAGTGTTTCGTAGATAATGATTGGTTGTAATTTATATTGTTATAACATAACTTCCGCATAAGCCTCTTTGAAAGCCAAGAGTGAACACCACTAGGCTACTGAACGTTCTGTATTAACCACGGCGGGCAACTACGTGACACAACAATTTCTACACTTTTCAGTATTTCTGTCAGGACTAATATAGGACTGATTTGAGGAAACAGATTTGAAGCAGAGAATGTAGTCAAACGACAGGGATTTGCTAAAAACGAAGGATCGTATAGAAAAAGCTGATAAGTATATATTGACGACCAACCAATTTAAAAATTTAAATTGGTTTATAAAAATATGTTCGACGCTCATCTAATTCCTGGAAATTTCCCTCCTTCTCTGCTTCAAACAGAATTAAAATGATCAAGTAGGCTCGATTTCCTGAAATTATCGTGTCACGTGAATCCCCACCTTGATTAAGGTGAACATAAGGTGGCCCAAATTGTAAGAACTATTATTTAGGCTCGACAAAATAAATAATAACTGGTGCACACTATAGCGTAGAGAATATTAATACAAAAAAGAGGAATTGTTGGTAGTCAACATTTTCTGGTTTCGTATAAAAGTTTTCCGCAAGCTTTGGAATCATTATATCATTATATGTGTCTGAAAACGTCACTTCTTTAGTAAGATACATGTTTATTTTCATTACGTTGTTATGGTAATTAATTATACATGAATATGCAAATCCTAAATGTACATCTGAAATAATTTTTGAGAAGATCTATACGAAAAATACGACATGACATGTAAATAGCATAGACAATTACCCATGTAAAAAGTAAGACATTCACATATTTCATTGCAAATAATGACGCAGTTAAGTACTATTAAAGCTTCGTGGTAATTTTGTTATTTCTTCTGCTTGAAGTTGTCAATTAACTTAATATGGCTTCATGCGTGTTTAACATTTAAGAACGAATAGAAAATACTGTGTGCTTGAAGAAGTTAGTAAAAAAGACATAGAGTTTGGATCTGAAATAACAAATTAAGAATGACTTCACCCCTCATAACTTGCTCTGCTTAACCTTTTAATTTTAGTTTAAGAGAAGTATCAGGATCCATATTATTCTTCAGTATAAGAGAGGAGAATGGTTCTTGTTAACGCTGTGCTTATTCTCATCGAATCTCGATCCATGGCAGGCCCGTAGGAACAGGGGGGGGGGGGGCTAGGGCGGGGGCTAAGCCCCCCAATGTTGGCCAAAAATGCCGAATTTTCTTAATTTTACACTGAAAATTTTGGGAAAATCCAAATTAGCCCCCCCCCCCCCAATATTCAGGACAAGGGCTTTAGCCCCCCCCCCCCCCCAATATGAAATTGCTTCCTACGGGCCTGCATGGTGATCACAAATGCCTCAGCGACCTTTTTGAAGAGTCAAGCTAATTTATTTGTCTATTCAGGTTGTTGTATGAAGGTGTAGATGTCATTGATCACCACGATCTTACAACGATCTGAAAAGGACCGACATTACTCTACATTACTAGACTCAGTTCCAAAAGAAAGTGTGCACTTTTAAATTTTGAATATCTCGAAAGTATACCGTCTACCGCAAGGAAATTTTGTACGACACATCTCAAGACTAATGACAAACGATATATTGATGAAGAAATCACATAGCACACACGAATTTTCGGCTTGATTGCGATTTTGCATTTTTAGAATTTTACGTATGCCTCACGTGCTGGATGCGTTATCGATCAGAAATTACACTCGTTGCACTCCTTTTGGCATATCGTAGAATAAAATCACATGTTCATTACATTTCTACATAGTGCAGTAGCATGAGCCGAATTACAATTAACGTTGGCGAGCAAGACCGAACCTGGTGAAAACAAAAACCTTCCGAAAATTTGAATTTGTACGGTATTTGTGTTCTAATAGCAATTGGTCATTTGTATGGCATCTTAAATGCAAACAAACTCGCTTTAGAACATTATTGTACAGTTCGACGACAATTCAATAGACTGCTTACGTAGCAATTACTAACGTTGACGCACACGTAACGTCTACAAGAAAGTTCAAGCTTTAACGTGGAAATGGCTTGGAATGTCTGGCCAAACTCTACAACGGCATATAAGCTTGGAACTCTATCCACAGGAAAATCTGCAAGGAGTGCAAATCTTAACACCATCATCACCATAATGATCTGACTATGTGTATGCAATATGAACAATTCTATCGTCATCTGGAACTGAGTATAATATTCCAAGTTTTTTTTTTATCCTTCTCCAAGGATATTTATGAGCATATTTTGTATAATTTCAGATTACAAGAACGTAAGAGATTCCTGGCTGAAGCTGCACTCATGGCCCAGGCGTAATGCAGGGAGAAGTGGCATCACCGTTCATATACAGTTCCAGTTAACCGACCATAGCTATCAATTACTATCGATTGGCCAATTAAATCATTCGTTTGGTCACGTAACTGCCACGACCTCCGACACGGATATATTTATCTCTCCGTGACAAATATTTCAGTGTTGGCGATGGTCGAAAAATTATACATATACAGCATTTTGTCGTAGTTTATTTATAATCGAAAATTGCCTGGATAGCTCTTACGATGAACGTTATATATGCGGGTAGTTAGAGATCGGTTAATGAGATTAAGCATTATACAATCGTGTCAACTTGAATCATCAGTATTTACAAATGTGACAATGTGGCCAAAATCATCACAGTTCTGACTTCTTAACCTTGTAACGTAAATGGAACGTTATGTGAAATTCTCTTACAATGTTACTTTAAAGCATACCCTCATCACAATGTTAAATTCTTGACGTACTTTATACATTAAATTTGATAAAGTTATAAGTGAAACATTTCATTACATTCATGGATCCTGATGAGACTGTACTCGGGTTTAGATTGACCTGGATCCATGGTGGTCTAGATGTACACAAGATTAACTTTCTTCCAGATGACTATAAATAACTGTTCCACATTGGTCAGAGGTCAACATGTATTGGATTGATGTCAACCCGTATATATCTGGGGCCGCATATGGCAGAGACTAACTTTTACCCTGAAAAAGGAAGTAAATTAATAAAAAAAACATTCAATAATCAAATGGCATTGACCCACTTACAGGTCCTCGATCATCTTTATTGGCCCGAGGTGTTCGGCCTCGAGCCCATACAGAAGCCATCGGACTGGGCCAATTCAAACTCTTGATTTGATAAATAGCGTTATAACATAATTATATACATTGTTAAAAACGGCGTCATTTTGAGATTGGTTAGGCACATGATTGTGTAGAACAAAGATACATATTGTTAGCTGTGGAAAACGGCGTAAGATAGAAAAAGGACTTTCTCATGATTCTAATACCGGTAGTACTATACTATTGAAGTTTCTGTAAGCACTTTTTTCAAGCCTTGCCTACTTCAGGACTTCCCGGTTTAGTTCTCAAGAAATTACATCATTCTCAGGAGTGTGGTTATCCATTTTAAGCTACATTTAATCAAGCACTGTCATTTTCAATAGTCACTCATTTTGTACAGTCTTACTTCGGATATATATTTTAAAACTTTTTTTATCATACTACTTTTTCTATTTTCTTATCATTTAGTAACTGCCTTTATTCGTATTTGATAGTATGTTTTGTATAAATGTCTATATTTATTGAATACAGTCTTATACAAAAGAATATCAATTTTGTTCTGTTTTATCGCATGTCCTTATTGCGTGTCCTTGTTATATTCATTTCGAGAGGATTTTTGATCATTGGACAAGAGGTCACTGGATATAACTTACGAATTTGTATAAAAAGTAACAAAACCCCATACAAATAATAAAACACGTGCAAATTGTATACGATATAACGCACTTAAGGTAGTCCTGTCCTAATGGGATTCTTACAACGTGGGAATTATTTGAGCGAACTTGTAAACATTCGACAGTGAAACATTATGTACACCGCCGAATGTTTACGACGTCTCCGGATAGGTTTGGTACGTAACGAATGTTAATGACATCATATGAAACAATTCTGACGTCGCGTGAATCTCATTAGGGTCGGACTACTCAAAAGCATCTAAAGTCGGGATGCATGCGTGGTTGTAAAATGTTGTAAAGGACATTAAACAAAAACGTGAACGTGAATCGGTAATTTCATAAGTATACCGACAAAAGTCTGTGTTGTCAAGATTTAAGTGTTTTTCAGGAAAAGGTTAAAATATATAAATGGAGGCCAGCGCGGCGGCAGTAATGGTCATCAGACATATCATATACAAGATGTATAGCGCTGGATGTCCTTCAACCTTTACATCTGACTATCGTTATATACAGATCGATTAACTCGAAGCACAATAATTCAATACAAAGGCAAAATAAAGTTTGAAATTTCAATTTGTGTCGGACTTCGGACATTTCGAGATATTCTAGGTCCTTCACTTCAAAATAAAGGGTGCGTTTTTGCATTACAATAACTTAAATCATTGAATAAGAAAGCTAAAAGCAAATGAATAAATAAATAAATAAATAAATAAATAAATAATAATAATAATAATAAAAAACAATCTTAACGCAAATTTATCATATGCTTACTCATTTTTCGTTTCTGACATTTCTGGTGTAATTCCAGTCCGATCTCCCACAGAATCTGATGTCCGATCCATACCGCTACAGTGATGTAACCGAACTGACGTTGTGGATCCGGGATGATGTCTTGTTTATATGCATAGACAAATGTTACCGCTGTAAAACAGAAAACAGTTACATGTACGAGTATATCTCACGGAGAAAATAATAATAACAAGTATCTGGTGTTGTATACAACACATAAAGTCCCCTACCGGCTTCACATTGACTCAATATGGCAATCAATAATAGATTAAGATGAACAAGTCATCAAAATAATTGTCAAACATATGAAATGTTATGCCCAAAATTTCGGAAATATAATTCAAATGACTTGAATAAAGTTACTAAAAGATCAATGACTAACATGGCTTATAAATTTTTTTACATTTTAAAACAGGTTTCATCAAGTTAGCTTGCTTAGTTATTAAGTTATTGCAGGATCCATTTTTTGCCATATTTTCACTATTTCCGTTACCATAGCAACCACACTTTTCGTCAAAGAACAAAGATAAAATGATGTGCATAATCTACACATTGCCATCTAGTCATATACCAAGTCTCATCAAATTAGCTTGCTTACTTATTAACTTATCGCCGGATCCAATTTTTTTGCCATATTTTCACTATTTCCGTAACCATAGCAACAACAATTTTAGTCTAAAAACAAAAATAAAATGATGTGCATAATCTACACATTGCCATATAGTCATATACCAAGTCTCATCAAACTAGCTTGCTTAGTTATTATCTTATCGCAGGATCCCATTTTTGGCCATATTTTCACTATTTCTGTAACCATAGCAACCTCAATTTAAGTCGAAAAACAAAAATAAAATGATGTACATAATCTACACATTGCCATCTAGTCATATACCAACTTTCATCAAAAACGCTTGCTTAGTTATTAAGTTATCGCGGGATCCAGATTTGAGCGGACAGACGGACGGACGGACGGACGGACGGACGGACGGACGGACGGACAGACGGAGGGCAAACCTATAGTCCCCTCCGGTGTGAACACCGGTAGGGGACTAATAATTCTACGCCATGTAAGTAACGTAGTTTCGATGGTGCCTTTTGTCTCACTGAGAGGAAGAGAACATTTCCAAAGTAGACCTATGCTACATGTACGGTTTTTAGTTGCATTGAAAGTTGGAAGTAATAAAACTTTAATAATTCTTTCTCCACAAAAGCTAACGTTTCTAAATGACTAATCGTTTCTACAGGAGTACCTGAAGTAATGTGTGTTAATTTTCCAAACAGCCAGTGAGCGACTTTGAACGCTTGTCGTAGCTTTGAGTCTGGACTAGGTCGCACAAGGCCTGACAACAATTGTAATAGACATGCACCCATTACAGCTATACCGAGATAGTGGTGGGGAGTGGTTATCTGTAGGATAAAAGTAGAACAATCAGAACTGTACGGTTGTCAATTAACTGTGATCAGGCCAGTTGTTTTTTTAATTTACGCGACCTTTTTACATTTTATATATTATATTATTATATATTTTCATATAAATATATAGCCTAATTTTTTATGGATTAAAGAGACCCATGCTAGGTTGTAGAAATATCGTATGAAATGGTCAACCTGCATAGCTAGTTTATTTCTGTCAAAGGAACTTTCAAATGAACTTCATGTAGTCCTTCTAAATCAAATATGACTGTATATAATTGACCTACCCGCCATTTATATTTTTAATGTAACATTTATGGGAAACTGGATCTTGATAGATAGTGAAAAACTTGGTATCAGCGATAAAATTTCTTTCTTCTGGCCTTAGACAATACATGCACCACACAGCAATGGCAAACACAAACATTGTGATGTTCTCGCATTTATATGAAAATGCGGATGAATCGACTTAAGGAAATGTCGTGATACTTTACAGCACAATTGACTGCGAGATGTGAGACAACGTGTAATAATTGTACATGCCTTTCCAATATGGAATACGGGACTGGGCAGTTAAAATTGCAGTACATTTATGATTTAAAATAAAGACATTCAAAGAAACTTCACCACTGGAATTCCTTTCACACTTTTGTATGAACCGGTTCGCGGATTCAAACAGTGTGATTAGATTTTATTTTTCATACCTGCATGAAAAAAATGAAATTGCATTCATTCCTTAAGTGAACAGGATAAACATTTCTGTGAAATAAACAACATTCTTAAAACAAGACTGACAGTATCGCTATAAGTAAACCGTGACCTCTGGACAGACGAGTCAGACTGAACAGGTAAACCAGGTATGTAAATGTCGTGGTTTTAAGAAGGCGTTTACCGTTAGATGTAATCACAACACCCCTCTCACGCAGGACAGTCAATAGTTAAAAGTACATTTGAGTCTCAATGTTGATGGTACCACTATATTGTCCAGCAAGATTTACCCGGGACAACTTAATTTTCGTGTGCAGAGTCCGTTAGTTGAGCGTCTAAACAAAACAATGCCGAAGTGAGGTCATTACATATGCAGATGTCCCGGGTTAATCTTGCTAAACAATATCTTTCTCTACTTTCTACTGTTGATAGGAACACGGTTTAAAGACAGCCAGTTTTCTTTGAGACTTTTTTAAACAGTTGTAGGCTAACCATTCCATCAACGTCATTGATAATGTTTCTCTTCTAGTTTAAATGCATAATGTATAAATAACATTGTGTATGCAATTGCAAATATTTGAAAGTTTAATGTTTGGGGGTGGCATATTTCATCATCAACTCACCATGTATCTGTTTTGTGAGCGGTAGTGCTGACCCACGTACAACTGTGTTGTCTAGTAGACTAACCTTCTCATACGTCACTGGAGGGAGCTCATAATGGATCGACATCACTGTAGAATCTAAACCAGGAAAAATAGTGTCAATGTTAATGTTTACAGCAGTGCTCTGATCTTTAAAAAAAATCGGCCTGTATGGAAGTTTTGACCCACTACAATCCTGATCATTATGGCACTTTACTGTAGTCTGATTTGAATTCTTTCAGCTAGATCTATCTAACAATTATAACTACGTTGTATTTACATGTACTTAATCAGAATCTACAGGAAAACAGTGTAAATATTGAACAGACTGTCCAGATCTACATAGCAGTTGTTTTTACACGAAAAGTGGGACCTTTATCAAACATTACAATGTTATGTGAAAATAATGAAAAATAGTCCTCTGTCCTGATCCCTGGCTTTATATAAAAGGGATGACAAATAAATCTTTCAAGAATCCTTATTTTTCAATAACCTCCATCCTACCAACATATTGTAACATGTATCTCTCAAGAATCTGGACCCATAGCAGCAGGAAACCCATTTTTTTATATTTGTAAAAGAAACCACAAGTGGATCTCAAAGGCATTTGCTTCTATAATGCGATTTTGGTAACATAAAGTAATCATGCACGTATGAATGACATTTCTATGGGGTATCAAGCCTCTGTTCGTACATGTGTGCCTCAATATTGGAGAGTCTAAATTAAATTTTCCTAAATTTTCTTTGTTTCCATCCCTAGCCTCTCCTGAGCATGCAGTAATAAAATCATAATATACCAGTATCTTATCCTGAGGGTCTTCCTTAAAGATACATACTCGCTTATTTTCGGGATGATTTTCAGTAAAAATAAGTGAAATTAATTAAATCATGTTTTTTTTCTCTGTGCAAAATCTCAGCTTAGTCTGACCTGTGTTGCCTTAGATTACGACGGATATAAATAAAACCCCATATCGCATCATTTCGTAAATATAGTCGTCCCACGATATTCAGATTCCCGCCAAACAATAAAAAATATATCAATTTACTTATCATAGGTTATACAGATCAAAACGAAACCATAACGACGATAATCAGTATTTTGATGTAATATTGACGAGACGATTTGCACGTGCGTCTCTACAATAACATGTTTTTATAGGTTAAAGGTTTGTTTATAAACATCAGATTAGCGTTGGAGCGTTGGAGTACTATCACACCGCTGAACATAGTTTACATACAGTGCGTGGCCATATTATAGTACGCAACGTCACTAATTAATTTCACATAAAATATCGCTTCTTCAAGTTCGGGTTAATTTACACAATACATAAAGTGTATTGACATAAAATTTGTTGTGTACACAAACACTTGACCTTCCCCGATCTGGATTTTCCAATAATTTTGATGATGTCAGTACAATGATGTCATTATTGACGTCATTAAAATATGTCTGCTCGAGGTAAAGATTTGACACCCGAAGAAAAACAAACAATTGTAAAACTTTGTGAAAACGGATTCAGCTCTAGAAAAATCGCACAGGTAACGGGAAGAAGTTGTGACACCGTGCAGAAATTACTTAAAAGGTATAAAGAGCGGGGAAATACGGAAATTCGCGATAGATCTGGAAGGAAGAGAAAAACACGAATACAGACTTAAACCCTAACAGTCGTTTAAGTATATATTATACTAACGCTGATTGTTTATTAAATAAGCGGGATGAATTACAAACTGAAATTTATTCTAAGGACCCGGATTTGATAGTTATAGCCGAGGTGTTCCCTAAATCAGTGAATCCTACTAGTATTGACCGGTCAGAGTTAGAACTGAGAGGTTATGACTTTATTGAAGGAGAAGTAAACAATGAAAGTAGAGGAATTTGTATTTACTACAAATCTGAATTAGTTGTTAGTGAATGTAAAGATTTTAATCATATCGGTTTTCATGAATCATGTTGGTGCACAGTAACATTAAAGTCAAAGGAAAAATTGTTGATAGGGGCCATTTATCACAGTCCCTCTAGTTCAGTATTAAACACCAATAAACTTAGTTCGTTAATTACCAGTGCAGTTGATAAGAAATATGACTTTACAGTGTTAATTGGGGATTTTAATTTTCCGACTATAAACTGGGACAACTGGTCTACTCCCCACAGTGTAAATCACAAGGAGTTTAAGTTTATTGAGTGCTTAAGAGACAATTTCCTATCACAGATTATTGACTTACCTACCAGACATAGAGATGGCCAAACATCAAACATACTAGATCTTGTCATTTTAGACAAACCTGAAATTGTGGACAATGTTTTTCATTATAGTAACCTAGGTGCTAGTGATCATGTATCTTTATTGATAAATTTGACTTGCTCACCCGAATTAGACACGTTTAACCATGTAAAAAGAAATTACCACAAAGGAGACTATGATCAAATTCGTGCTGAATTGGACTCCGTAGACTGGAACCTGATCAAGACTATGCCTGTTAATGACAGTTATGATTATATAGTGCAAAACATAAAGAATGCAGTTGATAAAAACATACCATTGAAAGTTAGACAAACAAACAATAACAAACAATTGAGAAAAGAAAAATGGATGAATAAAGAATGTTTAAAGAGTATAAAAGAGTATAAAAAAGAAATATAAAGCTTGGAAAAAATATGTGTATACAAAAACTGGGGAAAACCTAACAAAATTTCACACGGCGAGAAATAAGTGTACAAGCGTTACAAGAGCAGCTAAGAGAAAGTATGAACAAAGCATTGTTAAAGACATTAAAACAAATACTAAAGGATTCTGGTCATATGTGCGTGAACGTACAAAATCTCGGACTAAGATGTGTGATTTGAAAAATGACAATGAGCTATTGATAACTGACAATAAGGAGAAGGCAGACTTACTTAACAACTTCTTTGCCTCTGTCTTTGTGAACGAGCCTCCTGGACAATTACCAATTTTTGATATGAGATATCAAGGATCCCCTGTATCTAAGCTTGTGGTTGATGAAGACACAGTTTTTAAACAATTGGCCGGCTTGAATGTATTTAAATCTATGGGTCCAGATGAGTGTCATCCCCGTGTTTTGGAAGAGGCTGCAGGTGTTCTTTGTAAGCCATTATGCATGTTAATGAATAAGACATTTGAAGACCAACAAGTACCCACAGTCTGGAAAGACGCTAATATCACTGCTTTATACAAAAACAAAGGTAATAAAACAGACCCAACAAACTATCGACCTGTATCATTAACTTGTATACCATGTAAACTATGTGAGAAGTCAGTGCGACAAGTGTTAATGAAACATATGAATGACAATAATTTATTTTCAAACTGTCAGTTTGGGTTCAGAGAAAAGCGTAGTTGCATTCTCCAACTGTTAGATGTTCTCGATGACTTGACCAAAGCGTATGATGAAAGTAAGCAGACAGACATGATTTACCTTGATATAAAGAAGGCTTTCGATACTGTGCCTCACAGGCGTTTGTTACATAAGTTAAAGTCATATGGTTTTGATGGAGAAATTCTAGGATGGATCTGTGATTTTTTATCTCATCGTAGACAGAGAGTTATTGTGAATGGAGAAAGCTCAGAATGGCAGGAAATATCATCAGGAATACCGCAAGGATCCGTCCTTGGCCCGGTTCTTTTCATTATATATATTAACGACATGCCGGATAACCTGAATTCTATCTGTAAAATCTTTGCGGATGATAGTAAAGTATATAAAAGTGTAAGTGACATCTCGGATCAGAATGACATACAGGAGGATTTGATGAAAATCTGTGATTGGAGTGATCTTTGGTTACTCCGATTTTCAATCCCAAAGTGTAAAGCGATCCAGTATGGCCATATAAGACATGAAAAGACATACCAAATGAGAGACAACGATAACCAGATTTTCGACATTCCATCAGCCAACGAAGAGAAAGATCTTGGAATATTATTCGACAAGTCATTAAAGTTCCATCAGCATGTAGTAAATGTAGTAAACAGATGTAAACGACTCACCGGTCTCATTAAAAGAACATTCAGATTCATGAACAGAACAGTTTTTCTACAACTCTACAAGTCTTTAATCCGATCTATTGTTGATTACGGCATTGTGGTATGGTTTCCCAATACAAAAAAGGACATTCAACTTATTGAAAACATCCAAAGACGTGCAACAAAGATTGTTCCAGAGTTAAAAGACCTACAATATGAAGATCGACTGCGAGCTATGAATCTACCTACGTTACTATACAGAAGACAAAGATTTGACTTGATACAAATTTTCAAAATAATCAACGGATTTGACAACATTGACACCAGTAAATTCTTCACGTTTAATGATAACATCACTAGAGGACACATATTTAGAATAGAAAAGCAGCAAGTGAATAAAACTTTAAGGTTGAACTCTTTCCCAATAAGATGTATAAATGACTGGAATGATTTGCCAGAAGAGATTGTGTGCAAAGAAAGTGTTAATAGTTTTAAGATAGCATTAGACAACTTGTGGCGTAATAGAAGATTTGATACATCTTCTATATATTAAGACAATCGTTAAAACCGGAAACGGAAGACATCACATGTTTATTGAAGAAGAATGGTGGAGCTGATAAGCCATTCCTGGCTTTTAGTGCTTCGAAGAACCACAGTAAACAAGTAAACAAGTAAAACAGACGAACGTGACGACCGTACGCTTTTTCGGTCCATCAAAAAGAACAGAAGGCAAAGCTTGTCGGATCTTACAGTCAGGTTTAATGATAATTTAGAGAATAAAAGTGTTTCCTCTCGGACTGTCCGTCGTAGATTGATAGCAGAAGGATATAGGAGGTGTAAAGTTGCCAAAACTACGACGATTTCCAAAAAGAATAGAGATGCTCGGGTGAAATAGTGTAGGGAAAGGATAAATTTGACTGTTGCTGAAGACTGGGGTAAAATTATATTTTCAGACGAGACTAAGATTGTTTTAGGTCAAGATAGAAAAGTTCATGTATGGAGAAAACCCGATGAAAAATACAGACCCGATTGTGTTGGTCAGTATGGAGACCACTCCCCTAGAGCAGGTATCTCGGCGATGTTTTGGGGATGCATAACTTGTAATGGTGTAGGAACATTGACCGAAATTGATGGAAATATAGATTCTTCTGTTTACATTCAAGTACTTGATGACAATTTGTGGCCTGTTATTACAAAATTTTTCGTACAAAAACCTTGGATTCTTCAGGAGGATAACTGCCCCGTGCATCGGTCTAGACAAACGAACACTTGGAAGGAAAATAACAATATTCCAACTCTAACCTGGCCAAGTCAATCCCCAGACTTTAACATTATTGAAAATTTGTGGCGAAAGATAAAGTGTGAACTTGAAAGACTATTAGACGAGATTAGAAACAGGGCCGATCTCATTCGTGTTGTGAAAGACATTTGGGGTAACATTGATTCTGCGCTTGTCAAGTCCCTGTATGAATCTATTCCCAAACGAATCAGAGCTGTGGTGAAGGCAAAAGGATCAATAACAAAATATTGAAAGGTAAGAAAGTGTCATAGATCTTGTTTTTGTTGTTACAACCCCTGAAACGTAGACATGTTTCTTGATTTTACAACGTACGTAAAGTGACGTTGCGTACTATAATATGGCCACGCACTGTATATAGTTTTACATTGCTGCATGATTATGTCGTTTACTGTATGAATCTTGTTTTCTGACATAAAAAGTCAAAAAACTGTGTGACAACATGCTAAAAGCCAACTTCTGTGGATCATTGGGGATTTATGCCTTGGAATACTGATGACCCTTTAATTGACAAAGATTCACTACAAATACAGAGTGTCCCAATAAAAACGGAACCCATTTTTGAAAGCGAATTGCTCATGTATCAAGTAATATGTTTCCACCAAATTTAGATATGCAATAGAAACGACAGTTTCCTATTAGCAGTTAAAATTTGGTTGAAAAATGTTCATTACTTTTGAAAATATTGGCAATCAAATGAATGCACCCAGAAAACCATTTTAACACGATATCGATTTTTTCCGTTTTTCAGCGTGCACATACACTTATTGAATACATCGACGCGTCATACTTGTTTAATATATTCAATACAATACAAAATTGATTTTGAAACATTTTACTTACAAAAGTGCATATTCATTTCATCTTTTCTGTTAATAAATAAACTGTTAGAGCTGCGATGTATATTCTGTTTTTATTCGGGAGACAGGGCGGAGCCTAGTTAATGGTTCAGTACATTTAAGCTTGAGGAGAAACAGCCTTCTCGTTTAGCGGCAAATCGTCTGAATTATTGCAAAACATTATAACTACGAGGTTTTATAACAACACATTTTACAATCGTACATTCTTCCAATTTCGAAATGTGTTCATGCTCGTGCCGCACGTTTTTCTCTTATATCAACCATGGTATCGAGAAGTAAACTCGCCGAATAACCTCTTTGCTTTGCCACACCCTGAAAGGTGAATAAAAACGGAATATAACCAAAGCAAAAAAATGAATACAAACAAAATATCGATTCATATTACATTTAATCATATGCACTTATTTTATTACTGACCAAATATGCCGGTCAGCGCTCAAATGACAAGTACTTTAAAATTATTTCAAACAGCCACCATATGGACTCAATTTTCAATTGCGGCACTTGTATAGTGGTCCCAGATATTTATAAACGAACTTTGAACCTATTATCTTTGAACCCATGTTATTATAGAGACGCGCGCGCAAATCATCTCGTCAATATTACATAAAATTACTGTTTGTCATCGATATGATTTCATTTTGACCAGTATAACCTATACTTAGTAAATGAGTATGGTCTTTTATTGTCTGGCGAGAATCAAAATATCGCGAGACCACTATGTATATCAAACTTTGAGAAAATTGGTACGTACATGTACAACGGTAAAGAATTCAACAGCTGACCGTCCGTGCGCTTTTTCGAACAAAAACGCGCAAAAATCGAATTCGTGTTAAAACGTTTTTTTAGTGTCTTTATCAAATTGCATATAACTTTGGAACCAATACATATTTTGAAGTGAAATTTAGAACGCATATGCAAAAATAATGTATATTCAGTACTGCAAATTCAAAAGTTAGATTTTTTGCTTACGCTTTAAAATATTTGACATTGAAATACACTGAACAGATGTTCTAAACCGCCACTTTTCAGAACAGATTTTTTGGTGTAAATGAAAAACGAAAAGTTCGCTTGAATTAATATTATGCACATTAGATTTTGTGATCACTAGCTATCGATTTAACGCGGTAAAGTCAAAATCAAAACAAAAACTTTTTGTTTGAAGAGGCTTTGATATAAAACCGTTTTTGCACGTGACGCACGATGTGATGAGTTAAATTGCACAACATTTACTTTAGCATTACTTCATATTGATCCGACATGCCGATTTTGCAAAGAAAATGCAACTCAATGGGCCGGATGTCCTTCAGTGATATGGGTCGTACTGTGGGGCTTATCAGAAGTGACGTCAATATGAATAAGGCATGTACCCTTTTCAGTGACGTGTGCATGTTTCAAAAGGTAGCTCGTGATAATGCTAAATGCATTAACTGTTTTCCGATTGCCTTTCTAATTGCGAATTTTATGGACACCAAACCGTGTCAAAGTGCACCACAGAGCATGGCCTTCAGAGTCCACCATACAAAACATTATTAGTTCACATGTACATTTTCTGACAGATGACATGTTTCTTTCACGAATTTAGCATGTCAGTAATGGATGTTTGACGTGTGTATGCTAGTAGAGAGGATTTAAATTTTTGTTTACAAATTGCATTTTATTGTTCTTTTGGCGCGTATTATATTCCTTAGAACACAATAAGCATTCAAAAGTGATGATATGCCGACATTGTTGTTAAATGCATTGGTTATTTTCATGTTGCTTCTTTCTAACGAGTAATATGGCCCCAAAAACCTTGTCAAAGTGCACAATAGATCATGACCCGTAGTCAACCATACAAAATATTGTTATTCCAAATGTACCTTTCTTGACGAAAGACATGACTTATGAATCGGTTATGCATATCATTAATAGAGCCTTGACGCCTGTCTGCTTCTGGAGAGGATACAAAGTTATGTTTACAAACTCGATTTTTTGTTCTTTTTTATAGCACGTATTGTATTCCGTAGAACGCCAGAATTCATACGCGAGGACTGACCGACATTTTTGTTAACAGTCAACAAACATCACTCAAATATGATGCGCAGATTAATTCAAATCGGAGAAATGCTCCAACGTAGTCAAAAGACGTTACAATAAGTTTTGGCACAAATACAAGGCAACCGGAAGTGTGGCAGGCATACCTAGGCTACTGAAACGTCTGGAATGACACCTTAGTACCTCCCAGATAGCTGCAACTGAATGAGGGCTCGTTGTCAATCAGAGTTATTGACGCAGAGTGATGTCACATCCCGTGCTTACAGTTTACCTTTCTGGTGTGAAAATGTAGACATGACGGTGACCCTTTTCAATTTGCGATTTAGTCATGTTATTGTCAAAAGGCATCACTGAAATTTTGACATCTTCTGTGAAAATGGTTAATCTTTATTATTTGAAAATTTCAAGCCCCTATCTAGAACATTAATGGAGATATATTAAGTTACATGCCATGGCGGTTTAGAAGATCTGTTCAGTGTATGGTTCCTTTTTTTTTTTGGACACCCTGTACAGTAAAATTCGCGAGCTAAACACACAGTAATTCAACACTACAAACCTATGTTTGGCTTAACAGAGCTACAAAATTAATAAGGTGGTTATGACTTTTCAAAATGCAAACTATTTTCCAGTGTTATTATAATCGTCATTAGTCAATTCAAATGAGTATCATTAACACAGGGCTTTAATATAAAATAGCCTATTTAAAATGCCTTTATCCTCTCTTAAATTTTGCTTTGTTATTTACAAGTAAGCTTATTATCAGTGCGAAGTTTAAGTAAGGCTCACCTGGAATCACGGGCCCCCATGCTAACATTAAGTAGTATTGTTTAGTAAAGTCGAAGTGTCGTTTAGTTGTGTGTCCTTTGTTTATATACAGAAACATGTCCAGAGGGCGAGTAAAGCGACAAAATAGTCGCCCGTCCATGTACTGGGCTTGTAAGTTCGTTAAACCAGCCTGAAAAATGAATGACAGACCCGTTTAAAACTTTTCAATCAAAACCTGATTTTGACGTTCATAGTAGAACATACCTCTAAGAAAACACATATAAAAATGCTGATGACGAATAAGTTCTCATTGTCCCAAAATTTCTTTCATATTGCCATCTGCAATTGCTTTATAGTTGGAGCAATCCGAAGTGCTGCCGCTTGGGAAAGGGGTTAGATCAGAGGCGGACAAAATGTAGCCATTTACAAAATATATACCATGATATAAGTATCAAATCGAGGTTTTATAACAACACATTTTACAATCGTACATTCTTCCAATTTCGAAATGTGTTCATGCTCGTGCCGCACGTTTTTCTCTTATATCAACCATGGTATCGAGAAGTAAACTCGCCGAATAACCTCTTTGCTTTGCCACACCCTGAAAGGTGAATAAAAACGGAATATAACCAAAGCAAAAAAATGAATACAAACAAAATATCGATTCATATTACATTTAATCATATGCACTTATTTTATTACTGACCAAATATGCCGGTCAGCGCTCAAATGACAAGTACTTTAAAATTATTTCAAACAGCCACCATATGGACTCAATTTTCAATTGCGGCACTTGTATAGTGGTCCCAGATATTTATAAACGAACTTTGAACCTATTATCTTTGAACCCATGTTATTATAGAGACGCGCGCGCAAATCATCTCGTCAATATTACATAAAATTACTGTTTGTCATCGATATGATTTCATTTTGACCAGTATAACCTATACTTAGTAAATGAGTATGGTCTTTTATTGTCTGGCGAGAATCAAAATATCGCGAGACCACTATGTATATCAAACTTTGAGAAAATTGGTACGTACATGTACAACGGTAAAGAATTCAACAGCTGACCGTCCGTGCGCTTTTTCGAACAAAAACGCGCAAAAATCGAATTCGTGTTAAAACGTTTTTTTAGTGTCTTTATCAAATTGCATATAACTTTGGAACCAATACATATTTTGAAGTGAAATTTAGAACGCATATGCAAAAATAATGTATATTCAGTACTGCAAATTCAAAAGTTAGATTTTTTGCTTACGCTTTAAAATATTTGACATTGAAATACACTGAACAGATGTTCTAAACCGCCACTTTTCAGAACAGATTTTTTGGTGTAAATGAAAAACGAAAAGTTCGCTTGAATTAATATTATGCACATTAGATTTTGTGATCACTAGCTATCGATTTAACGCGGTAAAGTCAAAATCAAAACAAAAACTTTTTGTTTGAAGAGGCTTTGATATAAAACCGTTTTTGCACGTGACGCACGATGTGATGAGTTAAATTGCACAACATTTACTTTAGCATTACTTCATATTGATCCGACATGCCGATTTTGCAAAGAAAATGCAACTCAATGGGCCGGATGTCCTTCAGTGATATGGGTCGTACTGTGGGGCTTATCAGAAGTGACGTCAATATGAATAAGGCATGTACCCTTTTCAGTGACGTGTGCATGTTTCAAAAGGTAGCTCGTGATAATGCTAAATGCATTAACTGTTTTCCGATTGCCTTTCTAATTGCGAATTTTATGGACACCAAACCGTGTCAAAGTGCACCACAGAGCATGGCCTTCAGAGTCCACCATACAAAACATTATTAGTTCACATGTACATTTTCTGACAGATGACATGTTTCTTTCACGAATTTAGCATGTCAGTAATGGATGTTTGACGTGTGTATGCTAGTAGAGAGGATTTAAATTTTTGTTTACAAATTGCATTTTATTGTTCTTTTGGCGCGTATTATATTCCTTAGAACACAATAAGCATTCAAAAGTGATGATATGCCGACATTGTTGTTAAATGCATTGGTTATTTTCATGTTGCTTCTTTCTAACGAGTAATATGGCCCCAAAAACCTTGTCAAAGTGCACAATAGATCATGACCCGTAGTCAACCATACAAAATATTGTTATTCCAAATGTACCTTTCTTGACGAAAGACATGACTTATGAATCGGTTATGCATATCATTAATAGAGCCTTGACGCCTGTCTGCTTCTGGAGAGGATACAAAGTTATGTTTACAAACTCGATTTTTTGTTCTTTTTTATAGCACGTATTGTATTCCGTAGAACGCCAGAATTCATACGCGAGGACTGACCGACATTTTTGTTAACAGTCAACAAACATCACTCAAATATGATGCGCAGATTAATTCAAATCGGAGAAATGCTCCAACGTAGTCAAAAGACGTTACAATAAGTTTTGGCACAAATACAAGGCAACCGGAAGTGTGGCAGGCATACCTAGGCTACTGAAACGTCTGGAATGACACCTTAGTACCTCCCAGATAGCTGCAACTGAATGAGGGCTCGTTGTCAATCAGAGTTATTGACGCAGAGTGATGTCACATCCCGTGCTTACAGTTTACCTTTCTGGTGTGAAAATGTAGACATGACGGTGACCCTTTTCAATTTGCGATTTAGTCATGTTATTGTCAAAAGGCATCACTGAAATTTTGACATCTTCTGTGAAAATGGTTAATCTTTATTATTTGAAAATTTCAAGCCCCTATCTAGAACATTAATGGAGATATATTAAGTTACATGCCATGGCGGTTTAGAAGATCTGTTCAGTGTATGGTTCCTTTTTTTTTTGGACACCCTGTACAGTAAAATTCGCGAGCTAAACACACAGTAATTCAACACTACAAACCTATGTTTGGCTTAACAGAGCTACAAAATTAATAAGGTGGTTATGACTTTTCAAAATGCAAACTATTTTCCAGTGTTATTATAATCGTCATTAGTCAATTCAAATGAGTATCATTAACACAGGGCTTTAATATAAAATAGCCTATTTAAAATGCCTTTATCCTCTCTTAAATTTTGCTTTGTTATTTACAAGTAAGCTTATTATCAGTGCGAAGTTTAAGTAAGGCTCACCTGGAATCACGGGCCCCCATGCTAACATTAAGTAGTATTGTTTAGTAAAGTCGAAGTGTCGTTTAGTTGTGTGTCCTTTGTTTATATACAGAAACATGTCCAGAGGGCGAGTAAAGCGACAAAATAGTCGCCCGTCCATGTACTGGGCTTGTAAGTTCGTTAAACCAGCCTGAAAAATGAATGACAGACCCGTTTAAAACTTTTCAATCAAAACCTGATTTTGACGTTCATAGTAGAACATACCTCTAAGAAAACACATATAAAAATGCTGATGACGAATAAGTTCTCATTGTCCCAAAATTTCTTTCATATTGCCATCTGCAATTGCTTTATAGTTGGAGCAATCCGAAGTGCTGCCGCTTGGGAAAGGGGTTAGATCAGAGGCGGACAAAATGTAGCCATTTACAAAATATATACCATGATATAAGTATCAAATCGACTTCCTATAAAAAGCAAAACAAACTTACCTTTCAGAGTATTTGACCTTGATCTTTTTATCTCAGGAATTCACACCACAAGAAATTAAGTGCTTGATAATATGAATCGCACCAGAAACTTCTGATTATCATACGTGCAAAGTGAAAATGGGCAAGTAATGCAGTGCACAATTATAATTTAATCAACATTTTCGTCGTAACATTCAAAACTTTTCAAAACATGACTGGAAACGAAAACCCTGAGATTTTATGGGGGAAAGTGTAAAATTAAATGTGCAGGAATATAGAAAAAGAGCCAATAAAGCAATTTCGAATAATATAGATCCAGATCAGGCTGTCCATACGCCCAGTCTGTTCAAGGTCCGTAATGTTTTTTAGTATCTTCTGCAAGACTTGTCTTGTGGCATTTGCAAGAGAACATTATGAATCCCGATCAGCCTGGACCTTGGCTCGTGCAGATCTAAAAGCGCGGTAATCGCAAATGTAACATTTTGTCCATTATCCCAGGTCACGTTTATACTACCATGAGTTGTCTTTCATTGAAGAGAGCGTGATTATACCCCCGCTCTATGTTGACGCCTTTATCACCCACTGTACACGATATACTCTCGTCATCACCCTGGCAAATAAATAAACAAGAGGCTTAATTGCTCACCTGAACCTAGATAGAATGAAAGTCACAATGTTGTAAAATTCAAGAGCACATAATTTAAGATGGGAGATTATGATCTAGATGAAAACTGCTTTCATAATCTTGAATGATCAATATTTGTAGCTGTTACAGTTAAAACAAAGTGTAAGAAAACATCAATTTTGTCACAGTCAAGGGCACATATCTCTGTTCTGATAAAGATATTCTCATCAACATTATGTCCAAGTTTTTTTTGTTTTTTTTTATTGGTTAATATTTATTGCTGTTTTAGAGAAAACAAAGTCGAAAACGGCAATTTCGTCACCGTCAAGGGCACACAACTCTGGTTTTTAGTCCGATCAATCTGATTAATTAAAACATTTAAGATCTTATGGTCACCAACATTGGGACAAAATTGTGTCTTGATTGGTCCATATTTGTGTTTGTTAGAGTGAAAATAAAGTCGAAAACGGTAATTTTGTGAAATTCAAAGTCCAATAACTAGTTTTTCTAGTCAAATCAAGCTGAAAATTATACTCATCCAGGATCTTATGGTCACTAATATTGTAGCCAAGTTTTGTCTTGATTGGTCAATAAATGTACAGGCTACAGAGTAAACAAAGTCGAAAACAGCAATTTTGTCAAATTCAAGGGCGCATAACTCCAGACTTCCTGCTCCGATCACACTGAAAATCAAACTTATACAAGATCTCGTGGTTACCAACATTGTGGCAAAATTTTGTCTTAATCTGTCAATATTTGGAGATGCTAGATTGGTAACAAAGTCAAAACTAGCCTTTTTTGACGTTCAAGGGCACATAACTCCGAACTTCCAAGTCCGATCTGACTCAAAATCTAACTCATCCGAGAACTTATGGTCATACATGTTTTGATCAAGTTTGATTAAGATTGGTCAATATTTGTAGATACTAGAGTGGTAACAAAGTCAAACTAGCCATTTTTGAAGTTCAAGGGCACATAACTCCAGACTTCCTTGTCCGCTCTGGCTCAAAATCAAACTTACCCGAGAACTTATGGTCATACATGTTTTGACCAAGTTTGATTAAGATTGGTCAATATTTGTGGGTGCTAGAGCGGTTACACCAATATGTGAACAGACGGACAGACAGACAGACAGACAGACGGATGCCGACGGACAAAAAGCGACCACAATAGCTCACCTTGAGCACGATCACCTTGAGCACTTCGTGCTCAGGTGAGCTAATTAAACAAAATAAATAACTAAATAGATGAAATAAAGTAATAAACGTTTTCTTTTTCAATGAATCACATTTAAAGAGTACCAAAGCAACGTCTGTTTTCAACGGTGCGTCATTTTTAATTTATTAATTTATTTGTTCATCTTTTTGTGTATATATATTTTCTATTGATAGTCTATTCGGTTGCTATAGCGTCGTAAACGCGGCGACTTTGCGCGAGATGCACCCCGAAAACTTCGAAAAGACGTCGCGTTTACAAATACAAATCCACCTAAAATATTTTTGCATTGAGCCTGTACCTGCATTGACTTCATACTTTGTCTCCCTCTATGTAACAATAAATATTTCGTAATTTAAATTGTCGTCTCCAATACGTTTTAGTTTGAAGCATCACTTTAGGGATAGTTTGACGGAGATTCTTACCATTTCTTTATCCTCAGAAAAGGCGACCGACACAAATCCTTGCTTGCTGCCGAACATTTCAAATTGGATCGATCCATTTACGTGTTTGTAAGTGACTGCAGCATAACAGTCATAACCGCTACACGTGGGCGGATACAGGAAACAACCCTTACTCCTCCCACAGTCTGACCAGTCCACCAGCTCGAAGGTTGAAGAAATCTATAGAAATAACAAACTGTCATTATCCAGGGACAAAATGTACAACAACGGACAAACTAGGCAACAACTGTAGCCCAATACAATTCTATGACAAAAGGTCATTACCACCTAATTCGGAGAATGTTATTTTCAGTATGACATGTTTACACGTATCGTGAATGACACGGTGGCTTGAAGGTTGAGTTTATTTACAGTCTCTGGTCGTGGAACTGTTACGTTAACCTTGGACCTCACATATCTCCTCTCATCGGACCAAAACGTTGCGAAATTCTCAACAAATGAGGCACTACAACACAAACAAACGATGTGCTTGATATAGAACAGTGACATGTGTGCGTTAAATGAATTCAATAATAGATCTAACGATGCTCTTTTACCCATTTATGGCAAAATTTGAAATTTCGTAAATAGATCTACGAGTACTAATATATTTTCGTTTGGTGGGACTGAATACCCATATCACAGATTGAGAAAAACAGCTCAATACAATAATATTATATTATAAGGATAAGATTCCGACTATCTGCAAGTTAAATTATTAATAAGTAGCATATATTAAAAGTCCACAAAAACAATTCTTGTATATAATTTTTTATGTCTGTTTGAGCATTGCCTTAAAAATAACATAAATATACTAAGGAATTGGTGAAAAAACAATTCCCAAAAATCAGATCATTTGGAACACCTCGGATAATTCCATCGAATATCGAATCATCGACTCGGAAGAAAGTGTATCAAGAAATGTTTAAAAAATGCGATTTCTTAGCCGGAAGTTATTACACTTCATAAAGTAGTTTTCGAGGTCATCCAAATGAACAACCATGGCAACTTACGAGACTTGCAGGATGAAATCATTCTAAAAAGAGAGGACACTGGAACTGCATACAGTGCATTTCAGTATCATTGTCGCTTTATTGTTGACGTTAGTTACGGACAAGCGTTTTCTGTTGTTGTTTTATTCTATTCTTATCATAGTCTGAAAGTAGATCCACGACTTACATTCAAGGTATGATTCGACAGAATTATCCGTGGTGTTCCAAATGCTACCAGATGTCTCATAATTACACTGTATAATGAGCAATGCGCTTACACAAAGGCGATATCTCCGACCAGTTCGTCTGGTGCCCGCCACGTCAGTGTTATTTGAGAGGTGGGTATACTGTCTCGATGGGTAATATAATTCTGAATCAAAAACAGGTCGATAGAAAATGGTGATCATACAAAATAACACGACCATGGGCGTACTTTGTGAAAAACAACCTGTCAATGGGTGCGTTCAGGGTTCTCCCATCGGTAGCCATCGGTGCCGTTGGTAACCATCGGTAGCCATCTGTAACCGTCGGCATACCGATGGATATTTTGTTGGTAACCAATTGTCCCGAGAGTAGACAAGTCGGGTAGCATCGGTAGCCTCGTTTTCATTACAGTAAGATGGTGGATAACAATCCAACTACGGCGATCCTTATCATATATTTTCTTCAATAGCAAGCGAATAGCATTCTAACCGTTCTTGATAGAATTTATTGCAATAGTTGAAGCTACAGTCATTTTATTTAGCCATTTATTTCTGAAAATATGTTTTTATTCATAATTTTTGAAAACGAACGATCACTCTGCGGGGAGGATACGCTCTTGGTAATTGATTATCCGCCTTTTTTACCGATCGGTACAATTTTCGTTCAGAGTTTGTTGGTAGCCGACGGTGCCATCGGCTACCGATGGTACCATCGGTAACCGACGGTAAATACACTCGGTTACCGATGGGAGAACCCTGAACGCACCCAATATGTCCTTCTGTGTACAACTATTTTAAAATAAACTCTGAAAAAGGAACCACTCTAAATAATGTGTCGTTTTACTTTACAAAAGTATTTGCAGATTACGGCAGTACAATATACGAGACGTATACTTGATCTCTGCTTTATCATAGATAAAGTAAACAGTCTCACCATTGTAATATTGGTAAAATTGTAATTTGATTAGGTTTCCATATTGTTATAAATGTTTACGTGTCATTTCAACCCAAATGTTTTTCAGAGATCCGCTATGTAGGCTTATGCTTATGTTGAATAAAAATATGTTCTGTTCTTTTAATAAATCAATGAACAGACAGTTCTTGATCATGTTTTTTTTTGTCAAGCACACTGAATGCTTATGCATTAAAATAGAACTGTCTCGATGTCATAGCTAATTTTTAGTATTACAGATCACAGAACACAACTCTCAACATTTTCTCTGAATTTGCCTTCCACGCCTACCGTAGCTCACAAGGCTAAACTCTGCAAGATCAGCACTAAATAGAAGGATTTATTTAAGATGTATTTTGGTTGCTGTATTTTGTATGTTTCTATCAAATATCTGACCTGTTTTCCACCAAAGCAGTCGTATGCCTGCGTTTTGTTGCCTGGCCATGTTAGAAATTGACCGAGAATTCTCTCCCTGTCTCCGTGCACTGGTATAGCCCGAATATGTATACCCTTGAATTGTCTGGCGTCATTGGAGCGTATAGATACTACAACGCACATACCATGAAATAGTTAGAATATTTACACATAAATAATGTAGGCTACTTGTTGAACTTGAATCTAAAAAATGGCCCTTATACAGCATTTGAAGGTACGAGTATGTACTAGCTCCACGGATAAGGCGAGAAATCTCTACTCTTTATCATAAGACTAAAAATCGAAATGTCATTTTTCAAAATATGCAAGTTGATAGTTATTTCAATATTTCAAATATGGGTTTTTTGTCGTTTTATAGGCAATATCTTTCTGTAAATAGCTTAATTTTGTTCCTGAACTTGATTGTTTTGAAAAAAGACCCTTTGATCTGAGGCTTTTAGGGAGTTTTCTCGCCTTATCCACAGAGTTCCCTTTCAACATTAGCCTGTTCTCAAGTGCAATCTAGCTTTCATCCATTCACGATATCTTACAGCTGAAACAGGCCACAAAAATGCATTTTAGAACAACATAGATTTTGATCAGACTGCAAGTGCACGCTCGCTGATCATGATCAAGATTGGCCTCAATAATACCATCATTATAGAGGCCCTTTTTCGCGATCCCGACTTAATTATGCAATTAATTACGTCGGTTAATTATTTATGCTTTGTTGTCCAACAAAGGCATACAAAATAGATCGAACATTTGCAGGCCAGGATACGGAAAAAAGAGGACCCCTATCAGCTTGTCTAGAAGTGTACGAGGGCCCATCAATAATTTCGCGAACTAATCTTATATCAGAAAAATACGTTGATAATCTAGAATAAGAAACATTATTCGATAAACATATGTCTCTTTACAATACATGTAAAAAGTTTACGGATGTCCGTACAGGAGTTATTTAGAAATACATAAAACTTTATCATAAGGCGTTGCTCAAAAATGCAAGATGACGTCATTTTTAAACAAACGCTATTGATATGACGTCATTATTCTGCATTGACGTCATATTGTTTAGACGTTATCGTTTGCTAATAAGATGAGCCGGTTGGAAAATGAATGAGCTATGAGCATACCAATTTTCGTGAAAATACGTCAACGGGTAATTGAATAGAAGATGTAGTTCGCGAAATTATTGATGGGCCCTCGTAGTCTGGCTATTAATCTTGTCATGAATCTGAAACACTCTCACCCCTTAAGGAGGGGCCACATACACATTTCAACGTCCATATCACGACCGGAGCACGCATAAAATGGTCCATCGTATAATGTGGCTTCGGTGTGGACGTGATGTGGATGCAAAAATGTGTGTGATCAGACCTTGAAATGGCAATGTTGTTAAGAAATCCGACTTGGAGCGCTTTAAAACAGATAAGTTAGCCGCGTGATTTACCTGTTATAACGTCACGTGGTCGATATTCTGTTTGATTGGTTGTAATTATGAAGGGACACGGTGTTGTCTGTAGGGGTACTCGATGTTTGGGGAGCATGATCAGACACACCTGCCATGGAGCTCCTGTCGAGTAACCTGCCGCTCTACCTGTGTACAGACGAATAGGGGATAAACATTTAGTCATGCATCTTACACTAGCAGCCAGCAGGGATATTTTACTTATCCAATGCAGGGTGTACAACGTTCGAACTGCATTATGGGTAATTTCGGCTACGCTGTGGAGGAATGTAGTGAAAATTCTCTCGACTCAGGTAAGTGTTTATCAAATATTTCCGCCAATTCACGACCGATTTTGAAAAACTAACGTGGAGTGCCCCCGCCTGAACGAAAGCAATCATCGGATATTAATTTCACGTCCCTGCACACAGTATTAAGAAAGTTATTGAAGAACGAAAATTGGAAAAGGCGTTTTCTGATGGCACCGCTGTGGAGTAATGTACAATGTTTCTGAAGAAAAGGGACTAAAATACCAATGTCCGAGTACGAAAGCATGCTGTGTGTTATCAGAACGAGCCTACCTTCGGTCCGCCTGACCATAACCCTCAGAAATCTGATTGAAACCGTGAAATTTAAGCTATTTGCAAGATTGCTCCGCTGTGGAGGGTGCCAAAAAAGGCTCCGCTGTGGAGGCAAAACACGTTAAAAGATATGCATTGTTCTTTGCCACCGATAGGAAACGGATCGAACCATACAAATGCATTTTTGTATATCACATTTGTATTATCTTACTTAGATCATGCCTATGTACGTAGTAAGACCGCAAAATGTACATTTGGCATGACACAGTTAACGCCCTATTGTTTTAATGCCTTACACGGAGAGTACTCCTAAACGTTTTCAAAATAACTCATAATCTAGAATAACTTTATATGCCCGCAATAACAAGATTTTAATATGCATTCGGTATTTTCCGTTGATTTTCGTGCGTCTCTGTAAAATTTAATGTACAATTTAAGTAGTTCTCCTTTAAAATGAATAGGGTTTTAACACTTTCCCAACGACCCAATTTTAGACTTTCTCAATTTAAAAAGAGTTGCAGACAAAAAACCCTGATATCATAAGAATGAAATGTGTATATTACAACATAGAAAATATTTTGAGAAAATGATAATCAGCAATTTATTCTTTTCCCTCAATGTTATCGCAATACATTCCTACTAGGAACACCAAGCTTACTGTAACTTACTGAACCGAGGCCGAAAGAAAGCCCGAGGCTTGTGGTGGCCCATCTCATTGTCTTCTTTCTCCGTTAATAAAACAGGTTGGACTGAAATTTTGGGGGTGGTTGCACCAATGTTTGTTTAAATTACTCTTGAAGGCATTTATACTTTTGGAATTGACCACTTCGTCCGTTAATGAGTTCCAAAAACTTTGGTTTCTTATCTCTGTTCGTGAACACTGTTTGTATAGATTTTTGGGGGGGGGGTCCTCTAGTTTTTGTTGACAGATTGCGATTTAGGAAATTTTCCGATGATGTTTTATCATAATTATTTAGGATCTTGTACACTTGTATCATGTCAGTTATAAGTCGTCTATACTCAAGGGTAGGTAGCCCCAGATGTCTTAGTCGTTCACTGTATGTTAGGTGTTGAATGTTTTTCAGTAACCTTGTCGCTCTTCTCTGGACATTTTCGATAGATTTTGGAGCTTTTTTAGATGTGGAAACCAAGCTACTGATGCATATTCCAAGTGGGGTCTTACAATAGCTTTATAGAGGTTTACGTTTTTGTTTTTTTTGTCTGGGTATGTGAATGTTCTGTGGATGATTCCAAGATTTTTGTTAGCAAGTTTGATTTTGGCATTTATGTGACTTTCATATTTGACCTCTGAGTCGATGATCACGCCTAGATCTTTTTCTTCTTTGAGTGTGACAATTTCCGATATATTATTTGCTTTGTCTTTCATCTCGTAGCTACCGAACTCCTTTTTTACCGATGTGTAGGTGCTTACATTTATTTGAATTGAACTCTAGGTCCCAATCGTCTGACCATTTACAAAAGTTATTGATTGTTGTTTGAAGTCTCTGTTGGCCGTCTTCTGTTTTTATGGAGTTAAAAGTTTTCGTGTCGTCTGCAAACAGTTATACTATCGTTTCCGCCATGTCTGGTAGGTCGTTTATGTATATTAGAAATAATGTTGGGCCCAAGACACTTCCTTGAGGAACACCACTCAATACATCTACTGGTAGTGACTTTTTACCGTTGACCACTACTCTTTGACTTCTGTTACTGAGAAAGTTTTTGAACCAGTCTAAAACTTTTCCTTGTATTCCAATTTGGAACAATTTGTGGATGAGCTTCTCATGGTTGATGGTATCAAACGCTTTCTTGAAGTCGAAAAAGATAATGTCAGCTTCCTCTCCTCTGTCTATGGCAGTTGTCCAATTTTCAATTGATTCTAGTAGTTGAAGAGTTCAAGATTTTCCATTCATGCAGATGCTTATAGGTCTGTAATTTTCTGCAAGTTTTTTGTCTCCTCCTTTGAAGATAGGCAAAACCATGGATTGTTCTGGAAATGGTTAAGGCAGCTCACAAAGATTTTATATTATTTTACAATCTCGTTGATCGAGACATTTTCATGTAGAATCTATATCGCATCCGGAAGTCAATCATATTGACGAACTAGGGCAGCTAGGGCGGATCAAGGATTTTTTTCCAGGAGGGGGGGGGGGGGCGTCCAAGCCAAAATGGAAACTTAGTTAACATGTGTTATATTGCTAAGTTTATAAGTGAATGATAGCCGTTATTACAAACTTTACAATAGATGTACCAGCTCTAACCATTAAAAAACATTTATTTTTTTCTGTGAAAACACATTTATAATGTAGGATGAGTTACCCGGGTGAACGGAGTCAAATGGAAATTTCAAAGAAAATTTTCTTTCATACGTTTTTTTTCAGATTTTCAAACTTGCATTCTTATCTAAATCTCCAATGTTGACTTTTGAGAAGTTGATATAAAAGTAAAATAAAAGAAAAAAGATACTATATATCATGAAAGTTAGAACATTGTTCGTGCGGTCAATGTCGTGCAACTTAGACCTTGAGCCACCAATAACCCCTGCTCCCCCCCCCCCCCCAGGGGGAATTTTGAAGGGTATGATTTTCTGAAAGCTTATAGCAAATGCTACAAGATGAGCGTTGTTTGCACTCTGGCCGTTGGGGCTTTTGGCTGTAACCCTTATCTAAAACCCTTAACCCTTTTAATTTTTTTTATTCAAATAAACAAACATTTATTTGGTCATATCTTCATTGAATTTTGGCCTACATATGTCAATATGGTATCAAATGAAAGCTTATGACTTGCTCTTTCATTTGTAGTTATTTTATGCAAATTAGCTCATTTGCATATTCATGAATATTAATGATTTTCCTTAAAATTGTCAATTTTTGATTAAAATTTGGTTAATAATTTCCAAAACAAGGCGTTTCTGTCCAGGGGGAATTTTGTAAACATGGTTTATCAGTAAGAACATTTTATTAGAAACATTTTGAGCCTTGTTTGCACTCTGGCGGTTGGGGCTTTTCGGCGTGACCCTTATCTAAACCCTTAACCCTACCAAATTGTTCATTCAAATTTTGAAAATGAATTTGGTCATATCCTGGTTGAATATTTACACACAGATGTCAGAATGGTATCAAATGAAAGCTTATGACTTGCTCTTTCATTTTAAGATATGTTATGCAAATGAGCTCATTTGCATATTCATGAATATTAATTATTTTTCCTAAAATTTCGATTTTCGACCAATATCTGGTAAATACTTTCCATAACAAGACACTTTTGTGCAGGGGAACTGTGTAAACATAAGTAATCTTAAAGTTAATCATATATGAAACATTTTGAGAGATGTTTGCACTTTGGCTGTTGGGGCATTTGGCCAAAACCCTTACCTAAACCCCTAACCCTATAAAATTGTCAAGTCATTTCAAAACGTTTTTTATCATATCTTGGTTGAATATTGACCTACAGATGTAAGAATGGTATCAAATGAAAGCTTATGACTGTCCCAATAATTTGCCATCAATTTTATGCAAATTATCTCATTTGCATATTCATGAATATTAATGACATTACTTAAAACTATGACCTTTTTAGCGGGTATTTGGAAAATACTTTAAAAAAACATTGTGTTTCTACTCAAGGGGAATCATGTAAACATAGTTTATCTTAAAGAACATTTTATTAGAAAAATTTTGAGCAATGTTTGCAATCTGGCTGTTGGGGCTTTTGACCTGACCCTTATCCAAACCCTTAACCCCATCAAATTTTTCATTTGAATTTTCAAAACGTTTTTGGTCATATCCTGATTGAACAGTTACAAACAGATGTTACTACGGTATCAAATGAAAGCTTATGGATGACTCTATCATGTGCTATTATTTTTTATGCAAATTAGTTCATTTGCATATTCATAAGAATTAATGATTTTCCTTAAAATTGTGATTTTCCAACGAAAACATGCTAAATACTTTCAGAAAATACTTTCAGAAACAAGGCGTTTCTGTTCAGGGGGAATTGTGCAAACATGATTTATCTTAAAGAACATTATAAAAATAACAATATAAGCGATGTTTGCACTGTGGTAGTAGGAGCTTTTTGGCAAAACCCCTTACCCAAACCCTTAACCCTATCAAATTGTCCATTAAAATTTTCAATATGTTTTGGTCATATCTTGATCAAAAATTGACATACAAACGTCATAATGGTATCAAATGAAATCTAGTGAATTGCTTGTATATTGGCAATTTGCTCATTTTCTTTTTCATGAATATTATTGATTCTTTAAATGTTTGGAATAAAACCACATTTATTGTGGAAAATCCATAAAATGTAATCCATTTGACAGTGCTAACGTATATGTTATATAGTAACCCTGTAATGTTAAGTACATAGTAGCCCTGTTATGTTTAGTACAATAAAAGTTGATGATTCTTTGCATTAAATAGACATTCTAGTGTTGATCTATGTCGGTTTCCATTATGATAACCTAGCCAAACTCCCAGAGTGTAAGTAATTCCAAGATTGCCACCAAGTGTGATGTTAATCATTTTTGGTCAAATTGTCCTAGAACAATGCAAACAGTTAGTGTCTTAAAATATGTGATTAGTTGTAGCATTTAAATATCAGGAAAGTATTGAACTGAAGATATCTATGGCTATCGAATGCCATCCTTGAAAACATATGCCATATTGAAAGATATTGTATATGTATCTCAAGGGAACTATTTTCAATCCATTGTGAGGTTATATACTATGCTGAAAGCACATATAAGACATATTTATAAGTTCGGAAGAATTTTAATGTACATTCAGCATGGGCTGTCGGTAGTATGGATCAGTTTCCAGTTCACATCTGTTCTGATCTGATACAGACAAATAAATGCATCGTAAATGACTGCAATAATCTTTTGATCGCAATCGTTTATTGTCTGTACTCTAGCTACATACATACAGCGAGTACATTTCTTGATTTATGCATCTGATACGTAGGCTTTACATATGGCACCCCAAGCTTAAATTATCTGAAGTTAAAATACCTCAACAGAGCACAAAGGAATGGTAACACCAGTGTCCCTGATCTGTTAGCCACATATCAAATACACTTAAGGCCAACAAATTGACTTGGCTATGAGGAATACACAAGGAAGGGCTCTACAGATGGAACAAAATCATGCTGTTTTCTCAATGTGAATGGCAAAAAATGGAGCTTGACAATTGCTTAACAATGTTATTCTGCTATATGTATGCATGTGTACATTCAAGGATCTCTATTCAGTCAATAAAAATTACCAAAATAATTGAAATAATTAATTTTATATGTGTATTAGAATAAAGTCCCGTAGGTTAGACACCTTTGTATCATCATATGGCATTTAATAAAATGTTTATGTTCAAAGTCCTAGTTTGCTGCCATTTTGGATTCATCAAAAGATAACATTTTGTCAACTAAACTAGATATAAGCAAGAACACCAGTACAATACATGGAATCAATTAAACTTATTTGCACTTAAACAATAAAGATTAAAAAAATCAAATGGAAACTAAATACATACATTGATAATAAGATTTATAGGAACAAAATATGATGGGTTGCACACTTTAAAATCGCAGTTACTTCCAAACAAAACATCAAATAGATCTCAAACAAGGCTTAGATGTTCTTAAAAGAGTGACCATGGATATCAGATGGTTAAAAACTCACGAGAAAGAAAAAAAAATCCACCTTTTTGTAGGTATTTAACTTGAAAACAATCACAAATTGTAGACAAATCAGTAATATACATGCATATGCAAATGAGCAAATTTGCATAAAATAACTGCAAATTAAAGAAAAAGTCATTAGCTTTCATTTGATACCATTCTTACATCTGTAGGTCAATATTCAATCAAGCTATGACCAAAAACGTTTTGAAAATTCAAATGAAAAATTTGATGGGGTTAAGGGTTTGGATAAGGGTCAGGTCAAAAGCCCCAACAGCCAGATTGCAAACATTGCTCAAAATTTTTCTAATAAAATGTTCTTTAAGATAAACTATGTTTACATGATTCCCCTTGAGTAGAAACACAATGCTTTTGAAAGTATTTTCCAAATACCTGCTAAAAAGGTCACAGTTTTAAGTAATGTCATTAATATTCATGAATATGCAAATGAGATAATTTGTATAAAATTTATGGCAAATTATTGGGACAGTCATAAGCTTTCATTTGATACCATTCTTACATCTTTTGGTCAATATTCAACCAAGGTATGATAAAAAACGTTTTGAAATGACTTGACAATTTTATAGGGTTAAGGGTTTAGGTAAGGGTTTTGGCCAAATGCCCCAACAGCCAAAGTGCAAACATCTCTCAAAATGTTTCATGTATGATTTTCTTTAAGATTAATTATGTTTACACAATTCCCCTGTACAGAAATGTCTTGTTTTAGAAAGTATTTACCAGATATTGGTCGAAAATCGAAATTTTAGGAAAAATAATTAATATTCATGAATATGCAAATGAGCTAATTTGCATAACATATCTTAAAATGAAAGAGCAAGTCATAAGCTTTCATTTGATACCATTCTGACATCTGTGTGTAAATATTCAATCAAGATATGACCAAATTCATGTTCAAAATTTGAATGAACAATTTGGTAGGGTTAAGGGTTTAGATAAGGGTCACGCCGAAAAGCCCCAACCGCCAGAGTGCAAACAAGGCTCAAAATGTTTCTAATAAAATGTTCTTACTGATAAACCATGTTTACAAAATTCCCCCTGGACAGAAACGCCTTGTTTTGGAAATTATTAACCAAATTTTAATCAAAAATTGACAATTTTAAGGAAAATCATTAATATTCATGAATATGCAAATGAGCTAATTTGCATAAAATAACTACAAATGAAAGAGCAAGTCATAAGCTTTCATTTGATACCATTTAGACACCTGTAGGACAATATTCAATGAAAATATGACCAAATAAGTATTGTAAATTTGAAAGAAAAAAATGATAGGGTTAAGGGTTTTAGATAAGGGTTACAGCCAAAAGCCCCAACGGCCAGAGTGCAAACAACGCTCAAAATGTTTCTAAGATATTGTACTTTATGAAAAACTATGTCTACAAAATTCCCCCTGGGGGGGGGGGGGAGCAAACATGTTTCTGGCCCAGGGACTAACTGTATGTGTAACAACTTGTCCCGTGTAACAAATAGACCCTGCCTCCCCTACTAACATATTCATACATGAAAACATAGAAATCGGTATAGGATTCTTAGAGTTGTTGCACTAAAAGTATGGATTGCATTTTTGAAACACAATGTATAATTTTACGGTCTTACTACGTACATAGGCATGATCTAAGTAAGATAAGACAAAGGTGATATACAAAGATGCATTTGTATGGTTCGATCCGTTTCTTATCGGTGACAAAGAACAATGCATGTCTTTTAACATGTTTTGACTCCACAGCGGAGCCCTTTTTTGGCACCCTCCACAGCGGAGCAATCTTGCAAATAGCTTAAATTTCACGGTTTCAATCAGATTTCTGAGGGTTATGGTCAGGCGGACCGCAGTTAGGCTCGTTCTGATAACACACAGCATGCTTTCGTACTCGGACATTTGGTATTTTAGCCCATTTTCTTCAAAAACATTGTACATTACTCCACAGCGGTGCCATCAGAAAACGCCTTTTCCAATTTTCGTTCTTCAATAACTTTTTTAATACTGTGTGCAGGGACGTGAAATTAATATCCGATGATTGCTTTCGTTCAGGCGGGGGCACTCCACGTTAGTTTTCCAAAATCGGTCGTGAATTGGCGGAAATATTTGATAAACACTTACCTGAGTCGAGAGATTTTTCACTACATTCCTCCACAGCGGAGCCGAAATTACCCATAATGCAGTTCGAACGTTGTACACCCTGCAATGTGTAATACATAAAGTGACCTGCCATCTGGCATACATGAACCAACTATTTAGTCACAAAATTCATACTTCAAAGTTAAACTACTAGGGCCTATCTATTTCTACTCTCCATGCCGAGCTCTATTGATTAAACCATCAAATATGACCTCTGCAGTTTTCGGTACGCCAACAGCCTATTTGGTCGTCATAATCTAATTATAGCACACCGTTTGAATTATCGAATCAAAATCATTCAGTTTTATCTTGCATGATCATTACGTATACATTACGTCGCTTCTATTTTTGGCTGAAGCCGGTAACATTTGAATTATCGAATCAAAATCTTTCAGTTTGATCTGGTTTGATTACGTATACATTACGTCGCTTCTATTTTTGGCGGAAGCTGGTAATTTGAAGCGTTAGCCAATCATTTCTTGTATCAGAAATTTCGATTGTTTATGAGTATATTGGCGACGATTGGATACCGAAATCCCGCCAAGGCCCCGAGATTAGACGTGAAACGACCCCGCGAGAACAGAGAGTATTCTATCGAAATGGAATGTAGGGAGAATACGCACTGTTCGTAAGAGAGTAATCTATTTCCGGCTTTTCAAAGCAATATTGCAAAATCTGAATGATCTTAATCGTATAATTATATATGACATCATTAGATTAGTTTGATACTATGACTAATAGATTGCCCAATGGGAAATGTCATAACAACCTTATATGTCAGTAGACACCTATCAACGTACCCGATCAGACAAACATGGAACGTATGCAAACAATTTTTCGCACAATTGTACCTGCATTGTTCAGTAATTCGATGGCATGTAATTACAAAAGTGATTTTTTTTCTATACTGAAGACAACCTCATTTCTGACAAGTAACAAATACAAAAGAAAGAAGTAACTACAAATTATCATACCGATAGTAGAGCTAAGGATAGCAACCAGTATAAGACCAAGTCCAATATGTTCCATGGTCAACCAACCTTTGCAGTAGACTGACTTGATGTCAACATCTCTACATCTCTCTACATCTCTCACCAGTCATCCTTCTCCAAAACGAAAAAAAAATATTTTTCGACACTTTACACTGGTTCAATTGAAATTAGGGATGCAGGCGACCATGTAAACAGACCTTTCTAAACAAAACTAATCCTAGCATGTATTGAGAGAAAGAAAGAAATGCTTGATTTACACATTCCCTTCTTTTCCAAAGTTATCAATTTTTACATGATACTTGAAAAAACATGTCTTATTAAGTTGTTGGGGAAAGTATACAGAGAAGATGTTGTTATTCCTATCTTATTTAACCGATGTCCAGTTAATTATAGAGATCATGATTTAAACAAGAACGAAAAAGTGCAATGGAAAATTTCATCGTCTTTCATAATTTCTACTCAAATCTCTCTGAAACTCTGTTCTTATGCTGGGTAAAGGATTTACATGATGAAGCTGAATTTCTGTCGAAAATGTAGGACGCAAATATGTTATACAATGTAAGAAGGTTCATATTACGAATGGGTATTATGAAATATGCCATTTTGTCTATGTGAATAGGGTATATAATACAAGTAAATACCAGTCTTTCGCTGGATCGCGGTCAATGTCATTAAATTAAATTTTACAAGAACGTCTTATACTTCTAGTTCTTCTTTCCAAACACGATCAGTGTCGAAACATTGCAATACCATTGTTCTCGTTTCCTGAATAATTGCTATCCTGTGAAAGACATTGTTTTCATTTGAATATATGCCTACATATAGGGCCTACTGACACGCAAAAGAAACTGTGTATTTGTTTACAACACTTGATATTCATTTCTAGGAAAATAATATCATTTGTGGTATCGAAATTTATAATTATGTGTTTTTAGCTCAATGATGGTTTGCATTTGACTGTCATTTTACCATCAGCAGGTGTGTAAAGAACAGATGGTGAGAAGTAACAATTGCAGATTCGTGGCATTTTGTTTACATTTTATTCAATCTTTCCAGACTATCAAGTAATCTACTATTCCGGATTTTCGTAATTCCGTCGTGACAGAGTTCTCGTTCATGCAGGACGGCATGCCGTCTTCCGGTGTCAATGTAAACAAGCGCTATCAGTGGGAAAGAACCGCTACATGTACTGTATTTATGAATGCCATAATCATGCGAATAGAATTGGAAATTTTGAACTGCACAAACTATATCGGAAGAGGTAAATACAAGACGAGCTTGGATTCGTGTAATAAGCCGCAAGAATTAGAACCAAACATCGTATCTGGCATAGGGCTCAGTACCCGAGTCTGAGAGACAGTATTAGCCGAAACGCGTAGTAGGCCAGTCACTTTAGGATTTAGGGTACCACTAATTCTAACAGAAATAATTTTGTAACTGAACGAAAGTATTTTATATCATGATCAACATATCAAAAGTCCTCAGAGCAAATCTGGGGGGAAATGGTGTTAAATCACGCTAAAAGATGCCTTGATATGATTGTAATACACTGGTCCATCCTAACCACCATACATTCTCTCGAGTATCACGTGCTTCTCTTACGCTCTACTTGTCACATATTATTTCTAATTTGATTGAATTTTATATCAAAACTGAAAAATGTATTCGTTATATATAAAAATATAAAAGGATAAATATAACGAATAAGTAAAAATAATTTAGCTTTAAATAGAATTATCTGTGATCGATTTTTAAAAGTACGGAAGCTCAATGTGACTATAATATTATTACATCCGTCAGATATAGATCATTAAAATCGGAATTACACAATTTGCGAGAAAAGCATCCTTTACTCGCCCCCAACCACTTGGATTGAAGTCCACACATGCTTTTTGTTATTATACGCCCGAAGGGTCGTATTATGTTATGGCCCGGTCGTCTTTCTGTCCGTCTAACCCTCCGTCCGTCCATTATCAATTTCTTGTATGCGCAACTTCTCCAACAGTTTTGATCAGAATTTGATCAAACTTGCCATAATGAATCTCTATGGTATCTAGTTGTGCACACCGCTAACGGAATTCAGATAACTCTGTTCGTTCTTGAATTATCTGCCTTTGAATAAAAAATGCCCATAAAAATGCCCATTTTATTGCGTGCGCAACTCCTCCTACAGTTTTGATGAGAATTTTATCAAACTAGCCACAATGAATTTCTATGGTGTCTAGTTGTACACAATGCTCATGGAATTTAAATAACTGTTTTCCTTTCTGAATTATCTTCCCTTGAATTTAAGAAAAAATGCTCATTTTCTCAAAAATGCCCATTTTCTCGTGTGCGCAACTCCTACAGTTTCGACCCGAATTCAATCAAACTAGCCACAATGAATCTCCATGGTGTCAAGTTGTACACACCGCTCACGGAACTTAGATAACTGTTTTTGTTTCTGAATAATCTGCCCTTGAATTTAAGGAAACTAGAGACAACGAATCTCTATGGTGTCTGTAAAAAAGGGCGGGGAAAATATTGCATTTGCAATTTCATAACGCGGAGAAAAGCGAATTTCACTTCAATAGAGAGCATTTATCAACTTTTAGCCGACGAACTATTATACGTAGGGGAGACCGGGGTACTCTGGGACACGGGGTACTCTGGGACAATGGGGATATTGCATACTTAAAATGCTCTGATTTTACCCATACTTGCACATATGATTACTTTTATCAAGCCTCACGACCCACAAACCTTTTTAAGCTGCAAGGTTATAAAAACAACTTTAATGAGTAAAAATCTATTTTTCATAACCAGATGTAGCTTTGTGAAAAAGATAAATTGTGTCTCCAAATTCTTCGGTAATAAGCTGCAGCTTGTACTTCACCAGATTAATGTCATCAGCATCAAAGGAACTTTCTTTTGCAATAGAGAGAACATATTGAATGTGATTCCATTTTCAGTTGTATCACATCAAAGTTGGTAGGGGGTGGTCGTGGTACTCTGGGACAGTGGCCTCGGGGAACTCTGGGACTATATGTTTCATGGGGCAAATTTAGAGCATCAACAAAACTTTAGTTTTACCATGATTTGAGTTTCTATTTCAGCTTATTTATCATAAAGTAGCAAAAGTTAAGCATTTATTTGATGACAGCTGCTAAGAAACAAAAAATCCAGCTTTAAGTATAAATATCATATTGTAAACCTGTTATGGTGTTCTTTCCATTGAGGTGTAAACTGGTTTAGCATAAGTGAATTAATCTTTTGAAGTTAAATTATGTTTCTTTACATGTTTTTCTAACATATGCTAAGAATTTATCAATTAATACATCAATAGAAAAACAATATTTATATTATGTGGAGCCTGTCCCAGAGTACCCCTAGTGGTGTCCCAGAGTACCCCATACATGGGGTACTCTGGGACACTTTTTTGGTAAATTTCAATCCAATATATCTCAATAAATAAGAATAATAGGGGAAAACGAAAATGTCAAGTGCATAATCCATTCAATAAGCTACCATTTAACACTTGGACATTTGGGATAATCTCTATATTTACCTTACCAGTAAGGAAGAAGTGATTTTTGTCCCAGAGTACCCCAGTCTCCCCTACTTGCGACAACTAAAAAATTAGCTAATTTTTTCCCTGTTTGTTTGGCGTAGATCGCGAAAAGAAGGTGCATTAATGACGTCATCAATAATGGACGAAACAACGTCAAATGCATTTAGGATGCGACTAATGATTTGTTGCTACAACATAACAACAAGCTGGGCAACTAAGCGGCGTATCGCGATTCCAAAGAAATCGGACTAAATCCGCGAAGATGGGCATCCGGTTTCTAAATAATATTCACAATTAGAGACATGCATGACTGTTTGGTGATCCCATGTCTTCAAACTTCTTCTTGAAGCTGTACACCTGCTTCTTACTGATTAGCTATTTACGTTTATGTACATTCTTCATTTGAGTAATTACATAATTTTCTGACAATTACCCTTGATAAAGCCAATTTTGAAAATAATAAACGATTAGAAGACGTCAACAATGACGTAGTAATGACGTGTTCCAGCATATTATTAAGTATGTTGCACAAAATTGCATTATCATATCTACAAATGGATTTTTAAATTCTGTATGAATGAAATACCACAGGCCTACATGTTCTTATTTCATTTGAAAGCTTAACACGCCTTATGAAATACCCTTATAACAAAGCAGTTCTAGTATTTGGGTAATGTAGATCGTTAAACATTCATAAAGATCTACTATTTTTTTCACACACAATCTTGAATTGTACTAAATAGAAAACATAAGCATAACTTCATTTCTTTAATGACTTAAACTCATTGTATAGTGATTTGTTTTATGGGTCGGTGACCTAATCTTAGACAATGTCATGATTGGTTGATTGTATAACAAGAAAACAAAATTCAATCAGCAATGAATAGCAGTCGTTGATTTGACGTCTCTAAAGAGAACCGACTCTTAAAAAATGAAGAAAGTGCTGATAATCAGATTTTTCTCCTTTTGCATCAATACGTTTTTATCTTGTTATTTTTCTATCATGTATACAAATCCATTTTTTTCAAAGAATTTTTGTCGTCTACATCAGCTTTCGAACTGGAAGTCTAATATTTAGGTACAGCGAAGGGTTTAAAGGTATTTGGATAAGTTAACCTTAATACATGAGTGGGTGGGGAAATTCCACTCGCAAATTCATTTTCCGTGTAAAATTCAAATAAAGAAAAATAGCAAAATCGCTGTTTTTTACTTTATAAACCTCTTTTATTAAATTATCCATAAAATATACCATTCACAATAGCATACTTGGATTCAAAAGACTGTTTTCGATGCCTACATCCGAAAACATACTTTTGGCTTGCTTTGAAGGGGTCCCCTAGTAAGATCGATTTTTTTTATATTTCCCCTCGAGTAACATTTGAGGACTTTTTTTCTAGAATGGATAAATGGTTATAGATTATAAAAATGTTGGTTTTGTTTCTGTTAGAATTAGTGGTGGGTTGGGCCTATTTTCGGCTAAAGTGACTGGCCTATAGATCGTTGGGAGATTCCAACAGAGGAACCTCAGCGGAGAGAAGAAAGAGAAATCCCATCGCAACCTAGTCAAAACACGCTCGCCAATTAACGCTTACATATCAAAGTAGATCTAGTCTATTGAGGCAGAAGGAGAAAATGCTGGTTATCAGGAGGCTCTTAAATTTTGCCAAAATATTTCCCAAAGTATTTTTTCCTAAGTAGATCTAGATTTAGTATCAAAACCGGGTCTTGTTTAACGAACAAACAATGAATTACATATACATGTATCTACTTGAACGAAATAGCAAAGTTTTGAGAGAAAAGAAAAACATGCTGACTTTGCTTTTCCCTCAATATTTCCTATTCTACAATCTACACCAAATTGTTCTTCTTAGTAGATCTGCGTATCATAATCTACTTCCTGCATCAAATTTGAATTGAATTTGGAATGATGTTTTATTATGTTAACCCTTTCCTAAACAATTCTTTGTTTTGATGCCCACAAATAGCAAAATCAGAATCATTCTGACAATTAGCACGACTTAATTTGAAAAGGACCATATTTTGTTGTTTGGGTAAGGGTTAAAAAATCCATCATTTTTCGACACATTTAAAAACGAATTCTTCATTTTTAAACCTTTTTTTTTTAATATTGAAGTCCTGTATTTGACTTCAGTACTTAGATTGTTTGGAAAAACATAGAGAAAAGGGAAGCAATTTGATGATAGTCAGAAATATCGCCTCTTTTTTCAATATTTTCTGTGCTTTTACATTCACTTATCTATTTTCGATATTAATCGTTTTCCGACAGTGGAAAACCATATGGAGCGGAATATTCGTTTGGAAAAACTCGCTTACAGCGTACATGTATATACATGTATGTATCTACTTTCCCCAAAGCTGCCCCTCTTTTATTTCTATGACGTCATATAACTAGAGTAAGTAACGCAAAGTCATGTCGTCACAAATCGACACTCGCCTGATTTGAGGCACAGCTCGGTGAAAAATATCTTCAATGATAACCTATCATCGAATTATGGGATATTTCTTTTGTTATAGATTTCCGCATGGTTTAAAAATGATGGAAGATGCAGAGGTATTATTAGATTCAATTATTGCGTTACAATAAAAATCATTTTCATTTAATTACTCATTGATTTGATGAAAATATTAAAGTTCCCGCGTGTTTTATAGGGAATCTAAATGAGCCGGGATCTGGAAAAAATGTCCCTTATAGCAATTTTCAAAATTGAGTTTTAAGATCAGCCTGTTTTTAATTGGAGTCTAATATGCATCCATGCTGCTCTCTTTAAGTTGATACATGTCGCGAAGAAGCTATTGGAGAACAACGTGGATTCTGATCAGACTGTGCGTATGCACAGGCTGATCTGGATCTATGTTGGGCTCAAAAGCCTTAAGGGATGTTTTTTTCAGATCCTGGCTCAAATGGTTTTAAACTATATCGTTAATCAATGCAAGAATCGGAAGATAAATGACGGAAGTAAAAGAGAACCTTTCACTTTTTCCGATTTCCACAAGATCAACGCAAGCGCAGAGCATGGATAAAGGCAGTGAACAGGGATGAATTTCGCCTTTTGCCTTTAAGGACGACTTCCGGTGGTTGTTGTTGTGTGTGTGTGTGTGTGTGTGTGGGGGGGGGGGGGGTCTTAGTGGAAATAAGCTAATTGTTGAATGACACGATCACATCACGAGGAATAATCAAATGCAATACAACACAACGAAACATAACTCGAAATTAATATTTTTTTATATAGTTTCCGAAATATGGATTCATTTTTTTTCCAAACAATCTCTGTCGTTGTGACATAGCCTACGTCATGCATATTGAAATCCTGCATCATAGCCAACCATGTGACAGACCGAGCGACAATAGATGATATACGTATATCGTATTACAGATCACGGGAAGTTAAAAGATGCACTACAATTCTAAAAGTTTATCTTGGTTACAAGATACACGAAATATAGGCCGACAGCTATAGTACACGCCGTGTACTTTTAAAACGACTTAAACATTGAAAGGTTAAGGTCGTAGGGGTAGAATTACATTACCTAATTTTCCATCCAAAAAAATTATCTCATTATACGATATGTGTATCAAAATGTTGACTCTGTTCGCAAATGTCATATGTGCATTGTGAATAAAATGCAGTTACGACATTTTTCTACATAATTTCCTATTCACACGTCTATTCATTTTCTTTCCAAATATCTAGACCAACGAAACTGGACAAGCTTGGCAGGACGCTTCCTTGTGGCGCCCCTTTCAAAATGTGTTCGTGAATATTTAATTCTGCGAAAATTGGGGCAAGGCAGGGTGGGTCTTATCCTACTTATAGACATAATGATATCATTATTATTAAAATCAGCCATTTTGCCAATTAGGACTAAACTTGAAAGGAGGGTGTCTTGATGACAGTGTTAAAGCGAGTCTGTAAAGATATGATTCGTCATCATGTGCGTTGTGGCTCGGCGGTGTAATCAGACTTTTAGAAAGCATGGGACAATTTTTTAAAAACATTCCATCTGACCAAATAAACCGTCGGTTTGACGATCAAGAGCCTCCTAGTTCGATCCCCGGTAGCGGAGGTTGTTCTTGACTTCTTTTAGGCCCACACATAAAGGCGCGTTCTGATGTTTTTCCAGGAAGCAGAATCAACAGAACTTCTAGCTCATGTCCCGATCGATGTTGAATTACTATTGAATTGTTCTTTCGACTATTTACGACTACATTCAACTGACAGTGTTAAATGACACGTATCGGATCTGTCGGACTTCTCATATGTCGGTATAAATCCGTGTCCTCTATAACCTACAGATAGGGGTTGTCATCTTTACTGTATTGCAGAATTATACAAAATAACAAAAATTAATAAAAACTCGCCATGAAATGAAATTCAATTTCTCACCCATCATTTCTTATGTTCAATTAAAAAAGTTTATTGGGCAGTTGTGCGTTTGCACTTACAAGGGTAGTAAAATTTGCAGTTTTATAGCAGAGGTAGACCATCAGAAAGTTTGGCCATTATTACGAAATGAGTTTGTTTACTAACCTTTCTCTTATATTAGGCACATGTCCACATTCACCACCTTCACCGAAGTCTACATTACCACTCCAGAACAACTGTCGAGGTTGGCTTACATATAAACATTATATGAAAGTCATTGTCAGATAAAAAGGAAACATTGCTAGCTTGTGATTTTGTTTGTAAATGTATTTTATTGCTAAAATGCAGAAAAAGACACTTTTCATTGCGTCACCCTTCATTTCAATGTTTACGCGATATCTAACGAAATGGCAATACTTTTCCGCAGATTTATTGAACACCAATCGTATTATAGCGTTATTTTCTAAATCATTTTAAGAAGTCATTTGCACCCAGTCCTTTTCGACCAGATGTGGTCAATAAAAGCTGGTATTCCACATTTATCATCAATTTATACTTAACCGCACAGCTAACTCCCCACTCTACTTTTCAATAAAAAACGCTTCCCTCCGCGATTCATAACTGAATTTTATAGGAATCGTTTTCGTTCTCTTAACTTTGTTATATATTAAAATAAGCGTGAAGCCATGATATTTTTCAATCTTATACTCATTTCAAGTTCTTATTTTGTATAAATTTGACAGAAAGAATTTTTATTCGTAAAAACGGCAAAAAATCGCGTGTAACATGTAATATAAATGTTCAAAAGCGACGGCTATTTATAAACAATTTTGAAATAAAGTAACGCCAAACACATGGAAAAATATATTTTGTGACTGTGGAAATGCTGTTGAATGTTTTGCCGAACGGAAATAAAATTTCTACGTAGATAACTCAAATTAGCCCAGTTTGTTTACCAAAAATCGCAGTGTAACAATTAAAATTACGTCGCAGAAAAAATGACAATTTTGTTGAATATTTTGTTAATTAATGACTCAAATGCAACCAAACTTGATATAAAAAATACCATTTTTCTCTATTTCTATAATATATGGTAGAAAATCAGTTAGCATAATAAACGAAACAATTATTAAATAAAATGCGTGTGGACAGAAATTGTTTCTTGTAGTTGAAAACTCTACTTTTTTACACTTTAGACTTTGAAAAATACAAGTTCTCTTATTCATACAAACTTTTAATTTCAATGTGGAAATACCGTTTTTTTCTTGTTGATCATATTAAAATTTCGACGCAAAATAACGAAACGTATAAAAGATATTCAATTTTTTTCTTGTGGACAGAAAATTTATAAACGTAAACTTTTTATTTGACGTTATCTTGAAATTATCTCATTGGCGCATTTTTAAGATGAAAAAAGAACGAATTAAAGTGGCGGAATAGCTATAGAAATACAAAAGATAGAAGCAGTGGAGTATTTCTTAAAACGTGGTCCTGTCTTTATAAATCAGATTAGATTATGTAGAGAGTAACCATTAAAAGCACAACACAACCATTTACGCAAACACTTAAAGTTACGCAATTGACGTTCGCTAGTTTGACGTTACATTTTAGTGCCGCAATACCGTGCGCGACGTCTGTATATTCATCGTTTTGTCCGGAAAACGGATTTAAAGTAACGTCTTGCATTTAATAAGAACAGAAAACCCAAAATTCGTGCTTTTATAAAAGCGTTAATGTATAAAACAGCATGCTCACATGTTCAGTAAGATCAACGAAGCTTGAGTGTTTTGTGTCAAAATTTGCATATTTTCGGAAATATTTCAAGTTCTACATAATAGAATTTGATAAAACTTCATTCAGCAACATGTCCTGGTAATAATTCAAAAAGAAAATGTATAGGTCAGCGCACTTATTAGTGATTTACAGCAATTTTTATCAGCTACGCATGAATAAAATGACGCAAAACAGTGATAACTGCATACACACTTACGACTGTCTTGCTCTAAATAATCGATTTCCATCTTGAGCAAATCAGTTTCGCATAATAAATACACTTTTACCGTCGAAAACGGTAAATTGAAATGATGTGTTATATTATTAAAAATCTGGTAGCGAAACATATTGGTACGAAACATTTAATTTACTACAGTAATGACAGAGTGTTCCGAAAAACTGGAGCATTCCCCCTTAATAAAATCATTGCCTACATTCACAAAGAGCAGTATTATAACAAACTACGAAGAAATCATTTGCTTTATACTATATAGCGTCACAAAAGTGACGTCAACACTATAAAGTTAGTATCCTGTATCTCCGCCGTTTGCCCTTATTACTGCAATGCATCTGGAGCGCAAAGAATTAATTTAATTGACAACGAAGGTTTGGGAGATGACATTCCAATATTACACTTTTAAGCGTTTTCCAACTTCTGAAGTGTTTGATAATGGTGTGCTTAATTTCTTATTCGACGTCTTAACTCATCCCAATGGTGCTCGACAGGATTCAGATCCGGGGACTTTGAGTACCACGGAAGTACCCTGATACGTTTCATAGCAAGCACCGCACGTGTAGCGACAGAAGAGTACTTACGTGGTGCTCGAAGTTCCTGGATCTGAATCCTGCCTAGCGACTTTGGGTTGAGTTACGTAGGACATCGGATAAAGAATTAAGTACGTCAGCCAGAAACACTTCAGGAGTTGGAAAACGCTTTAGTGCAAACTTAGAATGCTATCCCTCAAGCCTTCATTGTCTACAACATTAGCTCTATGCGCCCCAGAAGCCGTGCAAACGATGGACATAGTTACAAGCTACTAGTTTTATCGTGTTGACGTCACTTTTGTGACATTATAGTGTAAAGCAAATGATTTCTTCGTACTTTGTTTTAATACTGCCCTTTGTAAGTGAAGCAATGATTTTATTAACTGGAAAACTGTGTTAAAACACGTGTTAATTTCAATCTCGTCCAACGTATCGACCGTGTAACGTTTTAGACCTGTCTTTGTGACGTTGTTATTCAAAATGAAATCTCGTCAGTATGTTTTTTATTACTCCCGATCAACATTGAATAAAGATTTGGTGAATTATTCAGGTTTTTGTGAAGATACATGTGCATGCATTTCAAAATCGCTAAGCGCACGTGCACGTTGGACGAGGCAAATGACAAGTAAAATTAATTTTGTTTTTGACTAAAATTGATGGGAAATAGGCCTTCTACTGCAATATGAAAAATCAAAGCGATTGATTGAGCGATAATTTAGTTATACAAAAAACAAAAGTGAGGAGTTAGCTGTGCGGTTCAGTGTAACTTACTGTAAATGACGGATTGAGGCAAGTGTCTAACAACGATTATTCCCCCCCCCATTAGATCTAGAAAATGTTATCATTATTCATTGTAGGAAGTTACTTTTGCAAATATTTTTAATATGGACTACATACACAAGCAATTTATATCCATTAAATAATCGTTTTAAATTTTAAATTGTACATAAAATTGCTATTATAACGCAACATACTCTTGGTAACGACAAATTTGTATTCTATTAAATCTTCCTCTTTGTGTCAATTAAGTGCCAATTTGACACCAAAAAGGTTAATTAATGGGAAGCACTTAAAAGACGATGACGTCACAAACTCTCTAGCGGGTAGAGTCAATTGTAGATACGGTGAAAATTTAGGTCCAGTCATTAAGGTTGATATTATCATACTTACGGAGTAGAAATTACTTATGCATGTGGTTGCAGTACACCTAGAACAGCTCCTATATAACTCTATGTAAAATCCCATTTTTCAACACATTATTACACAATCCACAACTCAGTTAGAGTCAAACTGCGCCTAAACTGGTGTAGATCCACCCTTGACCTGTAGAATTCTCAGAAATGAACCCACTATCATGGAGTGGATTTTTCAAAAAATTCAGTTAAACATACGTACCGTGTATTTTTCAGTGCTAAAATTGAGACACCGGAAATGGTGGCCACATGTACTCATCCACCCAGAGACGTCAAATAGTCCTGAAAAGAAACATGGATTCTGGCTCAAAAATGAGAAAACATGTCAACAAAAAGCATTCAATGGAAATATTAGCTCAAAATCATTCATGCAGAGAGCAAGGCATCACCAGAAAAGGGGCCAATTTTTTTTCAAAGAACTATTTTAGCCCCCTACGACCTAGGAAGTACTTGCCTGGGTGACCTTACTCCATGTGATCAGAGGAACAATGACACAATTACAACAACAACAACAAGCATGAAGGCCCAATAGATAATTCTGATGAATCAGTATCCATTAAACGCTCGGAATCGGTCTAATTTTCTCACCGTTTTAACACCGACCGAAGATCGATCATGATCAAAATGTCATTAGGATTTCACAACCTTAAATCGAAATTTGAAGCTTGATAATGATCGTTAAATTTTTCCCAAAAGGTAAAATTTTAGACTGATTTAAGTGAATGGAACTTCGTTCTTTTTGTCTTTCTTGGTAGAAAACATTGTGGGAATGAAGCAATTGGTTGTTACAATTTTTCACAATGTTTTCCAAAGCCGTTATACTGTGTCAAAATGCGTCACTGTGTTGTAATGGGTTAAAACTTTCTCGTAGAAGACTCGGTTCTGACACACCTCATAGGGCTTGGTCAGCGTTTGCGATCAAAATGTCAATAAACCATATTTTTCCCTTTGCCTCTATATCCTTGCCGTAAATCGCACCCAGCTCCTATCTTTATGAACATTGTCTAACACCAATGTTGTGGTTTGCAGATACTTTCAAATTGGAACCGTACTTTTTTGACACTCGTGAAAGGGTAAAACGACTCAATATGGTATAAATAGTGGTTTTAGTGGTTGAAGCTCAATACAGCATATTGGGTTATGGATTAGGACTCTTCATTGGTACTGGAGCAGAATTATAACATACATTATAAGCATGGATTTCATACTTAAATGTATCCTTGTATGTTCATACATTTGGAGTGGAATTTCAGCAGTTGCTATTGCCGTAAGTTGAACTTTAATATTGTCATAAAAAGTTTAGACGCACAATGCATGCAATGAGTGCAAAACAAAATCTAAATCGTTTTTAAATTTCGAAAGATTTCTGAAAATACTTGTCTTTTAGTGTTCGACCTACTTTTTGGACCGATGAAATTGCAGTATATTCTAAAATTTCGCCGCTATATTTTACACGAAAGAACTGCCGGCTAGTTTGTGTGGCATCTATTCATAGCAGGGCGGTTCCAGGAATTTTTTCCAAGGGGGTCCAAGCCTTAGATTTATTCCAGGGGGGGGGGGTGATCCAAGCTCAAATTAAGGCTTAAAATGTAATCAATATGTAACGTTACACTAAATTTATATAGTCAAAATTTAATTTTCGGCCAATGCCAGGGGGTCCGACCCCCCCCCCCCCGACCCTCCTCTATATCCGCCCATGCATAACCACGCTCCAATCCCCACTGAACCGCTAGCGAACACTTCAAAGTCAGATAGAGTTTGTTTAGTAGATTCTACGCGATACTAAATGTTCAATGCGCTGTGCTCACTTGAATGTTAATTTGGCCAAGAATCTACTATACAGCGTCTATCTAATACATAAAAGACAAACAAGAAACTAAACGCACGTTTTCTCCCCAATCACCGATTTTACATCAGTAGTGAGAAATAAAGAACGTACTTGCGGACTCATCCATATTCCTTGGAGGTGTAGACGACTGTACAGTGGCGTCGCGTGCGGGGCGGCAAGGGCGGCGGCCGCCGCCCCAATAATTCGGCAAGTTTAAAGGCATTTTGTCGTTTGGGGCGGCGAAAAGGCAATCGGTTGGTTTCACTTCTTATCGGTTTCTAGGGAAACGGTCTCATTTTAAAGCAATAAAATGACGCCAGTCATAAAATAAGTGTGAAAGCGTGCGGTACCCGTTCGAATATACATTCAGTGATTATCGCAAGACTATTGTAGGTAAAGGTAAAATTTAAAGCACTTACGATACAATACTTTCGCGATTAACCCTTCACCTTACTTAGACGTATCAATTACTCGAACGCAAACTGGTTTTGCGTATTGGTTATCCGAACTATTCTTAACACAATATCATTACATGCATATGTATTTGTGGTTCAATAAAAAGACGGGGACTTTTAGGTGACTTTAATCATAAAAAAAAAATGTTCGTGGCCATAATCAAAACTTTAAATTAAGTCCACTTGCTTCTTTACCTTCTAACGCCATTCCTTACTCTATTGTCTGAAAGTAAACATTTCTAAAGCTAATCAGCCTGTTATTTTCATATTTCCAAAACGTTCCTTTGGTAAGAAGACACCAGACTCGCAACCATTCATTGCACTATGGTCGAAACAATACTCATTGCTCTAATGTAACAACGAGGTACACGGATCATCTTTTTTTTCAAATTCTGACTTTAATTTCAAATTATTGAGACGGAAGAAATAGGACTAATAACATTGTTGGAAAAAATCATCTTATCGCTTTACAATTATTATTCTTATGCTACACAACTATAAAAGATCACGGTGGAGATTGAGCATCATGGGATGGGTATCGAATACGGACAGGTTTGCCCCCGTTTCAGGTAAGAAATAGTGCAATCACTTTCTTATTTCTTTGTCAATTTTCAAGTGGTCTTTGGCATGGGTTCCCCGTTGCATGTACCCCGCCGTATTGAGATTTTTCCTCAGATATATGACTTGTTTGCGGAACCCTTGTAATTTTTTTCAAAAATGGATCCCAGCCGACCAGAAAAGCGACACAAAGTTCAGATCGTTGCTGTGGTCGGTTCGGATCATTGTTTGGGAAAAGTACAAGGAGTTCCCAAATAATTCATGCATCAGAGGAAAGAGCTCAATAAGGCGGGCTACATGCAACAAACCGCTTGGAAATTGACGCAGATTTTTTTTTTCTTTTTTTTTTTTTTTTTTTTTTTGCAAAATTCTTAGGCCTACTTGAAGCGGGACTAATTTGGCCGTAGTTGTAATCATTTCGCTTTCTGATCGGTTGGGCAATATTTGGGAAAATTATCCATAATTTTCTAATAAGGCATATATCCGATTCAATGGCTCAATAATGCGGGGTACATACAACAAACCGTTTGAATAATTGGTGCAGAAATAAGGAGGTAATTGTAAAGTACTAGTATCTTACCAGAATCAAAATTATATTGTCCGTAGTCGTTATCCATCCCATGATGCAAAATCTCTACCTCAAAAATGGACATATTTGAAAAAACTCGGCGTAAACAACATGCATACGTTGTATAAAAAGGATTTTCCTAAATTGAAATCTGGTTTTATCCTATTTTTGTGCTTTCTATAATCGTCTGACCGAATCTTTCGACTGTGGAAAAGTAGATTTATGATGATAAAATTTATTTGTATGTCAATTTTATTTATACAAGACCCAGAATGTGTTTGCTTCTGCTTTATACGTATGTCGGCAGCGAAGGACGACAAGATCCCCAACACGAAGGCAGTCAAAAAGACTTTCATCTTCGGGTTCTGCAACTGGAAAGACGCCATAGATAGATAATTTTTCACTGTATCATTATAGATTCAACATCGTTAAAATAAGCCAGAAATTGGATTTAAAGTCCAGGAAACGGCGCCATTTCGTTTTCTCCTAGACAAAATTTTCTTTCTTACGGGAGGGGACACCCCTCCCAAAGTTTTGAGATTCATTATTTATATCCCAAACCCTCCCCGTCCGCCGCCCCAATGTTGTAAACCACGCGACGCGCCTGCGACACAATTACTCTAATTAAATGTAAAGAATGTGCATTCTGAAAAAATAAAGATTTAATTCAGATAAAAAGGATAATGCATATGTCAGCATTCGTTTTTCTCAGTCAATGTTTTTAACAGATTGTTGATTAGGGGCTAAAAAGACATAATTTCTTAGTTTGTGTTTTGTGACGCGACGAAATAACGCATAAATGTGGTTTAAGAATTATATGGATCTATTAGGAGCGAGGGACGAAAACCCTCCTGTGGCAAACATATTAATAATGCACTGGTCCAATTAAAAAGAATTTTCAGACAGGAAAAACAATTTTCAATAGAGTCAAAGTTGTTATATTTTTTTTTTTAAAAATCAACATTTTAATTTTCTTTCTTTCTTTCTTTTCTGTTTGTTTATTGGAGAAAGTGAGCATGTGTTGTTTGCGAGGCACATGGACAAGCAGACTGTTTTTACCTGCACAGACTGCTGTAAAAACACCATGGATCGTGATCAGACTTTATTTAGGATGCTGACCAAGCTGTCAAGTTAAGGTCATAATGATTAAAGTTATTAAAAACGAAAATTTGTTCTTAGATAATACCTTCACAGGAAAATTCCAATACGATGGTAAATGAAATATTTTTTTATGCTTCTGTTTGTTTTTTCATGGTTCTTTCTTGTTTTCTCCAAACAAGCATTATATTGGAAAAGCTTAAATTAAATTCAGACAAAAATGCAAACTGACACGCTTTCTAAAACAAGTTGGGTATAACTTAAGAGCGAGTTAATATCAACTTTACCCTTAAATAGTTAATCTTTCCCAAACTTTAATGTGTATAAACGAGAGTATAATAAAGTTGAATTTTGCGATTAAATTAGAATCTAAAATCGGAAATAAAATCCTTTTCACAATTGTTTGGGGTTTGGTGAACCTAAAAGAGATGACATTGAGGGGAAACGAACATTCTGTTGATCAGTTTTTTTTATCTTCCTTTAATATACTCAGTTCCAAAAGAAAGTGTGCACTTTCGCGTTTACTAAAATTACCTTAATTTTCACAAAGGTTAGGGCAATTTTGGGAGTAAAAGTGATATCATACTTCACATTAGACCTTAAACAAAATTGGCATCAAAACAGATTTCGATAAAATTGTTCATATTGTATACATGCAGTCAAATTATTATGGTGTTGATAGTGTTGAGATTTGCACTCCTTACAGCTTCTTCTATGGAAGAGTTACACGCTTATATGCCGTTGTAGGGTTTGACCAGGCCTTCAAAGCCATTTCCACGCTAAAGTTTCAACTTTCCTGGAGATGTTAGGTATGCGTCAAAGTAAGTAATCGCTACGTTAATAGTCTAGTATAATTGTAGTCGAACGGAGCAACAACGTTCTACAGCAAATTTGTATGCCTTTATGATGCTATGAACAAATGGACACTGACTATTAGGACATGAATAACGTACAAATGGAATTTGTTGAGGGTTTTTTTTCACCAGGCTCAGTCTTGTTCACTGACGTTAATTATAATTCGTTTCACGCTAATGTGCTATGTACAAATGTAATGAAAATGTGATTCTATGCGTAAGTGTGCCAAAAAGATTGCAGTAAATGTAATTTCAGATCGATAACTCATCCAGCACGTGAGGCATACGTAAAGCACTGAATACTGAACATTCAAAGTCGCAACTTAGCCGAAAATTCGTGCGTGATATGTGATTTCTTCATCAATATATCGTTTGTCAATAGTATTGAGATGTGTCGTTCAAAATATCCTAACGGTAGACGGTATACTTTTCGAGATATTCAAAATTAAAAGTGCACACTTTCTTTTGGAACTAAGTGTATTTTACCTGTCATATTCGTATTTTGAAAATGAAAATATAGTTAGATAAAAAAACAAACTTAATCCAGAAAACTGGTTTAGTGTGAAAGTTCCGATCCTAGACAATACGTGCATCCCTATAGCAGACTGGTTAGGAATGATAGCTGCACATTTCCCAGAAGGCCCCTTTAAATAAGGCAGGTCACAATTTTAATGTTACTACAGCTAATTTTCTGACGTCATTCCAAAGCGTGAACACGATATTAGAAATAGATTCCGTCGATTTTCCCATCTAACAGTCGAGGACTCGGATAATTCCGACTCGCACTTGAAACTGTAAGTATGACATAAGATACGAAACATATACAACTGTACCATTTTCAAGGGTTTATTGTGGGTTAGCAGTTTTATTTTTTCATATCTTCAGATAATCAGAACTCGGTAATAGAAATGATAATTGAGCTGAATATGTCTTCACTTCTCTGAGTAAATCAAGCCTTAACGAGCCTCATTTATAGTAGAGTCCGGATTCAAGGTTCATCCGAAAGACAGTATGTTTGCTCACCCCGCATATCCCGCAAGCCGACATTATAAACCTCTAACTCTGTCGACAACGCTATCGGGACTGACAATAGACACGCACTGAATACTCATTTATCAGTTACAAATACGCCGCCAAGCAGCGTAAACTCGTCAATCAGATTCTGATTTAACAACTTAAATCAAATCGATAACTCCGCCAATTGTTGTTGTCATGTTGCACAAAGTACACCACCACAGAATGTTTGATTTGTTCAGTTCTTGATATTCATGCTACTTTTGAGAGTATTGTTTTCACTTGAGTGTATGTCTGTTCTGATGCCTGCATAAAGAAATTAAGGTAGAACACCCATATAATGTGGCAAAAAAATCGGATTTTTCGAGCGGCTTCGTTACGTATCAGAACCTATTTTGGGGCGGTTGTAAACATTCGGCGGTGGAAAGTTCCACAGCATATTTTTTTCAATTTCGCCCGAATAATTCTGACGTCGCGCGAATCTCATTAAAGATATACAACCTTAAGCTTAACATACAGAAAGATTATGTCAGATTTCAAGGAATGTTAAAAATAATAAAAAGGTATCAACTGACCCGTAATATAATCTAATTAGCCTTAATAAGTTAAGTCCGTGGGAACAACTTATTAGAGACCTGAACTTAATTAATGCAGTAATACTCTGTAAATCGGGTTCATAGAAATGGGATTTATATGGAAATTGTTCAAAATGGCACTCTTGAGCCGCGCGCGATTTAGGCCAGAAGTTGTCTTCTGGAAGAAGAAGATGCAGTCTGGTTCCCGCCTCTGATACACTACGTAGTAATTTTTCTACTACGTAGTGTATCAGAGGCGGGAACCAGTCTCTTCTGGAAGAGCTCTACCGGCCTAAATCGCACACGGCTTTGATAAACATGAATGATCTGATTAGGATCCATACTGATCTCTGACAGTCACTATTATTAATAAAGAATGACAAACCAACACACAGACTGATCCGTCTTTGCTGATCTCTAACGCCATAAGCATTTGCGATTTTCGTATCAAATAGTTAGTTAGTACAAAGTTTTACTACCCTATTGTCCCAGGGGACAAAACATAGTGAGATACCTGGTCCTAGGTCTCCGAGGATGGAGAGTAAGGATTCATTTAACTCACAGGGTACAGGAGAAATGTTACTAAATGAGAATGAATATATGGACTTTTTATCGCTTTAATAATGCCATGAAGATATAAATTGCCGAATCCCTAGTTCCCTTCCCGCACCTTACTCCTTGTATATAGTCGCTGGCACTAGAGATAGAACGCGAAGAAAGCCAGGTGATAACCGGACGTCAACAGAATTGATACCCAAACATTTCATTGACAATCCCGATATTTGAGTGCCATTTTTCTCATTAAATTTTGTCTCGTTGTTTGGGTAAAGGTTACTACCACATGAAACAGCCGACACCCAGGTTTGTCATTAAGTTATACATGTAATTAATATGGGTAATAACCATATTAGTCTACTAATGGGATTATTGCTTTATTATACTATATCCACCATTTACATTGTATCTCACAAAGCGCCATTAATTATAAATGAACCGTGATATGAAACTGACGACCTTAAAATATATTAAGATAGCATGAATTCAGATCAGACACGACGCGTTTATTGAGAACATCCAAGCTAGGATTTCGAAAAAATGTATTCTTTTAACATTGCATAGATCATATAGATTAAGATCAGACTGCGCGTAATACTCAATTTGGTCTCAAATAATATTTCCATAAAGATAATATTTCCAATAAAGATACTATGCAAGAGACCAATATAGATTCTGATTCGACAATACATGTATCTAGATAAAATTTAAATTGACCTGTACTTTTTGTTTGTTTGGGTTTGTTTTGGTTTGGGCCCCCCCCCCCTGTTTTTGCCAAACAATCTCTAACTTTTTTGTCCAAATCCGCCAGATTGTAAAAGTAAATGGTTCATTCAGCAGCACAACACGTTGAAAGAAAATGAGAAATGGTTGTTTTAACATTTTCTTCTTTTCTCTCAAGCATTTGTTTACCAATTACATGCCCTCAAAACAAATCATCTTTCAGAAACGGAATGCAGTTTGTCGGGTCCGGATTAAAAATAATCCCAGTTGGACTAGTGCAGAATAAAAGGAGGCATGATGTTGACGCGAAGAATGTCTAAACCTCGGATAATTTTAGCTCAACGTAAATTCAGAAGGTTTTTCTGTCAGGGCTGTATTAAAACTATCCCTAGTGAGTGTAAATATTATCCAGAATTTATTGGACCACTTCCTGAAATTCGCCATTAACAAATTGATGAAATATGACCGGTGGCTATCAAATCTATGAAATCGAACTGCTCTCATTATCGTCGAGTTTAACGTATATTCGGCCACATATAAACACCGTGTCGCGTCCAACTCCTTATAACATATCATAACAAAGTCACGTGATTGCCGAATGCTGCAATAAAAACTCTAAATTTTTACATGTATCTGTCATGGTTTTGCATTAACCGTTCGTTCTGTTGAGCCTTTTGCTAGGTTCCCACTGCCGATCAAATTAATTCGATCAAACCCGATCAATCGATCGAGTACCGATCGAGGTCGGTCGACATGGGCGATCGGGATTAGTCGAGTTGATCGAATTTGGTCTGCATCGATCGATAATTAGGCCAATTTATTTTGACACGTAAAAAAAATCCGTGTAGCGATCGAGTAGAAAACACATCGGGAAGTTGCTCGAGTATCGATCGTAAAGGAGATCGAGCTGATCGACAATCACTCGTGTAGAGATCGTGGTGATCGAGTCGATATCTTTTACCGGGATTTGATTGGATGAATAGATGGAGCAGAAGTCGAGTCGATCGGGAACGCGTTCGGGAATTACTCGTACAAGTAGAGATGATCGAGTGCTTCCAACTGCTCTATGGCAGCAGATCAACTCGATCTACTCGATCGCTTAAGTGCCCTCGATCAAACCCGACCATATGACTTCTTCTCGATCTCTAGTCGATCAAACTCGACCACTTCACCCGATTTGATCGAGGGGACAGATGAAACAGAGGTCGAGTTGATCGGGATGTGGTCGGAAATTACTCGAGTACAAGTCGATGTAATCGAGTGTACGTTCGGTGCAGGTCGGAATACAGATTTTCAACCTGATCACACTCGATCTCCAGACCCGATTGATTCTCGATAAGGTCGATCTTCTACCCGATCAATACACAATCGCTTCTCGATCATTTTTGAACTCAATTGCACTCGATTATTTTTGCATGTCAAAAAACTCGAGTAGGAAGCCCGAGCGATGCAAATATATTTCGAACACTTCGACCGCTCCCGATCACCCTTGCAGACTGAGCTCGATCTGTATTAAATCGCTTGACCGAGTTGATCTGATCGGCAGTGGGAACACTAGGTCGTGTGGTAATAAATGTGTACAAACAACACTAGATCCCGCGCAGATTATATTAACAGAAATATTGAAAATTATTGGAAATGGTGTTTCATGTGATTCTCCGCTCTGAGACATAATACGTACTATTGAAATAATGGTATTTAATGCCTTAAAGAATGCATTAAACGTTATATTTAATCAGATTAAAGGTGAGTCAATAGCTAAAAGTACATTTACGTCACAATTAAATTATGTATATGTTAAAACCGACAATATTATGACGTTATTATGAATATGTGATAATCACAGACATCACAGAAAGATTTTCATTCAGAATGCCTAGAATAGAATCAGCTCGATCTGGTCGTGTATAGATTGATATGGTCGGGTCTTGATCGTATAGGGCTCGAATTAAGGACGGGGTGATCGGGTAGAAATCGAAAAGATGGTCGGACATCAATCGGGAAATGATCGGGACTGCTCGGGCGGGCAAACAATAATGTGAATAAAAACATAATGGGAAAAGAAGAATTTGCTCAATTTGAGCAATTTCTTCTTTTCCCATAATGTTTTATAAGGAATTATTACATTTTATTTCACAAGAATGCATTATTTATTACTTTTTGACATGAAATGTCTAGAAAATCCTCTATTTGGTGACCCTTTTGAAGAAATTAAGCTGTGGGGTACTTTTGAAGCTGTAGTGGCATTGCACTAATTTACATGAAGCTGTAGTGGGGCCGATACAGCTTATTGGGCTGGGGAGAACACTGAACTTATTTAAAATTAGAAATGTTACTTTCTTCTGAGGTGTTAAGTCTTCGGATGTCATCTATTGTCCTGATTATGATAGGTGATAATTGGTTTCATAGATAAGGGAATGATATAATGCATGTCAAATGACTTATTTAGGTGACAAAAATTTGATGTCAAGATAATATTTTGCTTAATCTTATTCCCAGTAACTTCTCCTTTTCCCACAATTGTTTCCATTTTTAATGCAAAATTATCTTATTAGGATATTTCAATAAACACAAAATGGGAAATAAGTATGAAAAAGTAATGCTTTTAAAATACAATAAATACACAAATACAATATAGATCTAGATAAATTTTTTGAAGTTTCAAATAAAAAATTAAATTATAAAGTAATAAATTGACAAACATAATCAAATTTCTTATATTTAAAAATATTTTCCTTACCAAATATTTTTTTCTATGTCATAAATTTGTTATACTATATTTTATATAGTGGTGGGGTTTTGTCCTGGTGGGGTTTTGTCCTGATGGGGTTTTGTCCTGGTGGGGTTTTGTCCGAGGGGTTTTTGTCCTGGTGGGGTTTTGTCCTACACTCAGGCGAATATGACCTTTGGGAAATGTAAGACCCGACAAAAGCTGTTAAAAACAATTTAAATGATTTTTTACGAATGTTGGCACTTGTTTATGATAAAAGTGCAAATTGAAAGTAAAAAAAAAAAATATGAAAAAAACTTAATTAAATACTGTTTTTTTTACTGATTTTGCTTCGCTAATATTAGGCGAATATAGGCGAATATGACCTTCGGAAAATGTAAGACCCGACAAAAGCTATTATAAACCAATTTAAATGATTTTTACGGATGTTGGCACTGGTTTATGATAAAAGTGCAAATTGAAAGTAAAATTATGAAAAAAAAAATCTTAATTGAATACGATTTTTTAATGAATTTACTTGGCTAATATAAGGCGAATATAAGGCGAATATAGGCAAATGTGACCTTCGAAAAATGTAAGACCCGACAAGAGCTGTTATAAAAAAAACCAATTTAAATGTTTTTTATGGATGTATGGACTTTTTTTTATTAATAAAATTGCATAAGATGTGACGAAATTTCAATTAAGTACAATTTTTAATAACTTTGCTTGGCTAATATAAGCGGATAAATTTTTCAACCACTAAAGTCTTTATTTGCTATCAGTTAATAATTTCACTGATTTCTACATAAACGAGTTAATTATGAAAACGCTAAATGAAAGAAAAAGAAAACATAAAAAAGAATTAAAATGTTAATTAATGAGCGAATATTATTGGCGTATATGACACCAGATTCTAAGTCTATGTACGAGATAAAGATAAAAGTGAAAAATGAAAACAATATAAAAAATGATTATTCATAAACAAAGAAAGAAAGGTGAATTAAATGAAGAAGAAGCAAAGTAAAAAATAAGGGAACGAACGAAAATATATTGACAATGGATTATTACCTTTTTGTTAATTCGTAGGAAGTCATAAACGTCTCAATTAACATGTGCTCGCAACATGACACCTGTTTTCAGAGAATTATGCGGCTTGTTATCATGTCCATGGCAGAAACCTTCTTATCTTATTGCTTTCATTGTCTGTACTGTAGATATGCAATATATGAATGATAAACTAATATATTATGTGTCTTTCTATGTCATTATATTATGTTCGAATATCCGCTCATATTCATAGACATATTTTATAGTTATAAAATATTTATCTGCGGTATAAAATACGTGTAATAAATTGTTACATAACTTCATTTTCATGATAAACCTGTAAAATCAGTAATGTCAATACCTTTGTAACGAATTTTTTAATGCCGATAGCATATTTACTTGTTTTAAATTATATTTTCTCATATATTATAGCTCATATACGCTAACATATTCGCTCATAACGATAATCATCATTTTTAATCCGTTTTACATTACTATTGTCTTGTACATTTAGCGTTTTCGTTATAAACTCGTTTATATAGCAAGAAAACTATGAAACAAATGTTAATAGATAAAATAGATTGCAGTGTTTGAACCGCTGATATTATTCACATAAAACTATCTTTCATGATTTCAATAATCGGAATTTGAAAAAAAAAAAAAATGTTCATATTTTTCTCTTTTAATTTGCCATGAGTATGTACATGTTTGCAATCGGGAAAATCATTTAAATGTTGACTTTCATCATATTTTTACAAAGTCATATTCGCCTATTTCCGCTTTTAAAATCAACGAAAATTAAAGTCGATGTTCGCTTAATAACACTCGTTCTTTTTCAAACTATTCGAAACTTTACTTTTTCACTTAGCCTTTTCAGTATGACATCGTTTGTATCGTGAGCGAACTATGGAATTATTAGTTAATAACTTATATCGGCTTTGGTCGTTGAAAAAAAGCTTATATATTTCCAAAAATATATTTCATTAACTTAAATGACATTCAGAGGTTTAGAAAGTCACATCCGCTAATAATATTCGAGAAAAAATATCCCCAAAATATTAAGATTTTTTCTGTTTTTACTTCCTTTTTGTAATTTTATCGTAGACACGTGAATACTTTCGGAAAATAGTTTAAATTGATTTCTAACAGCTTTAATATCGACTTTCATATTTCTCGAATGTCATATTCGCCTACGTTCGCCCATATTCACCTAAAATAAAAGGCATAAATTGCTCATTGAATATATGCCAATAACATTCCCTCAATAATTAACATTCTTTAAATTCATTTTCCATAATGTTCTTTTTTTAGTTGAACGTTTTCATTATAAAATCGTTCATATAGATCCATCATCCAGTAAGAAAACTATGAAATTAATTGTTTTACATTAGCTTTAATCGAATACAGTGACTCTCAAAAAGTCATATCCGACAAATACTAACATTAATTAATAAGAATTAAATTAATAATATTTTCACGTGACTTTTGGGAAGCGTTCACACCGAAAAAATCGTCCGCTTCAAGGTATGTTTTGTTTCCCTCCCCCGCACAAAACCTAAAGTCAGTATTAATAGACAAGGACCGGGAACATTAATAAAGTGACCTTTTGTGCAGCCATGTTTTGTTTTTTGTGCGGGAGTGGGAAACAATTGAAGCTTACATAAATAAGGAAGGTGTGTTACAGTCAGATGTATTGTCCCCGCGGAATCTACTGATTCCTGCCAAAAGAATTTACCATACCTATTTTGTAATTATAGGTTAGAAAGACTGGAAAGGTATCATCGCAAAATGATGGCACCGATTGTCTTGTAATTGTAATGAGGTGTACTGTAGGTACCGATAAATTACATGGCAGAGCATATTTAGTTAAAAGCTAGAGATGCTCTGCCAGGTCATAGTGGGACCTACAATCTCCACGTGCGTCTCATGCCTAATATGTTTCTATAGGGTCCCCTGATTCCAGGCGCTTAGCATATGTATTAACACATCGAAAATTATTATATAATTCCTTATTATTTAATTTACAAGCAGACTAAATGGACAAAACGCGTTTAGAAAAGACAGAACCCAAACAGCCCCCTTTAGTACATATCGTTGATGTAGTTGAGAATATAAATGACAACAAATACCGTTAGTATAGCTCTCGATAAATGACCTGGCATATTATCACTAGGTAATAGCTAGAGATGCTCTACCACGTCATTTATCGTGAGCTATAAAGGTTACTGTGTTGGATTAGCGGGCTATTTACAGCGCTTGTTTGTTTGTGTTCAAATGAAAACAGAAGTTGGATGTTTAGAAAATATATAACATAAACTACCAGAAGAGCATGTGTTTGCCCTTTATGTATGAAATAACATTAGATAATACATACAGTTAAAATTCGGTCAAACACATGTACATACATAATAATTATATACTTAACAAAAGTTCTTACGCATCACTTTTTAAGATTGTATAATACTTCTTTATTGTCAAAGATTTGGAAGTAGAATTTGGCATACGTTCACCCCACAAGTTTTTGCTCACAGAATGTTTTACCGTGTCATATCTATTGGTCCCGTGTAACTACAAGAGTGAGATAATCAAGTAATGTTGTGTGTTTCAGGATCACACAGACGTTTATTCACCAGAAGAAAACACTCCACTACACACAGACGTACACACAGACACTGTAGACTTGTATCCACTGTTGTTTAGAGCCTACCACAGTCTACAGCGGGAGAGACAAACGATTGTCGATCTTATTTCTACATTTAAAACATCACATGACGCAGAAATACAACTTTTGAAAGCTATAGAAGCAGCAAAGGAACATGCTAATAGAAATACAGATAAAAATATAATGGCAGATATGAATAAAACGGCACATAGGAGTGATTCACAAACGGCAGGCGAAAATATAAATCCGGATATGGACAATTTGAAAATTCGTCGGAAAAGGAGCACGTTTGATTCAATATCCCATAACGGTGGTTTTGGCAGGCTTGGACATGCGGAGACCGGCAGGAGGGGCAAGCTGGCGTTTACGTTTAAAAATCTGTTACCGTATCTGTTAGATGAACATCGACGCAATAACCGGGCCAGTCGGCGACGACGAATCAACAAGGCCCCCAGTCAATGAGGTCGTTAATGTACCTAAACTTGGATAACTTGGTTGTATTCATCTTGTGCTTAACATACATAACTTTGGGGACTTTCATTTTAGGTGATGTGACATAAACTTGCTCCGTATGCGGTCTTTTCATGCATGTTAATTAATATGAGATTAGATCATAAGAACAGTTCTGAGCTAGGTCTCTTGATTACTGTACAATCTAAGAGATGTTGAAAATATTCAAACCAGACAGCTTTAAAACAGCGATGGAAAGGTAAATGGATAGGCCTAATCGAAGCTGACACGAACCATGTTGCCAAAACACTCATCGATACATCAGTGGTGATCACGTGAGAAGACGCATGGGGGTGTGTCCGAGGATGACATCATCAAAGTCCCGCGAAATACTTTTTTCTATAAATAGAGGTAATTTGTGGAGAATCCCCTCCGGCATTTCGTTATGAAGGAGAATTTCATCTAATTAGACTACAATTGAGCATGTGTATTGTTTTAAAAATATTATTAATGACCCTGCGAATGATCACCAAATGGTTTTAAAGTTAATTTTCCGAAGAAAATTTGAGATAGAGCATCTTAACGGAACCCAAACTAATAACATAATAGTCCAGCCCTGCGTTCAGTAAGACAAAACGTTGTCCGTTTCATTCGGAATACTCGGTCAATTCTGTCAATTTTGTGTAAAAGAAGCTGTGACTGTTGCTAACGTCAGCGAACGTTTTGTCTTACTGAACGCAGGGCAGAATACACACCGGTAAAAGAAATACACGATGATGTCTTGTGTGCAGTATACCACTGAAAAACATTGAGACAAAATATGAATTTGCTGCATACAAGATCTAGCGATTTATTCTTTTGTCACATTTTTTTAAAAATCTTTTTCTGTTCAGTTACAAACTGTGCCGTGTTAGATACGACAATGTTCTTTATAATGACATTATCTATGGATATTATCCATGGTGAGGCTAGTTATCTCAATATCAAATTATTAAAGCTTAGTACACGTTGATATCCGCGGTTATCAATGACAAAAAGATAGATTGTTTAATTAATACTTTCACGATGGCAATATTTACTTTGGATGGTCCGAAGATGAACAAATACGAAAGAAATAGCCAAGTTGTCAACCGATTTCGTAAGCTGTATTGTCCATAAATATTGACATGAACCCGTGGAATATTTAATGAGTAATTTTAATTGCGAAATAATCATTCTCCAATATATGTTGGCACGAGAAGCATGTGCAGAATACAAAGTCATAATGCTTATGGAAACTATCGACTCTGCTCGACAGTGAGGATTGCTGGCGAGTATTGATTATTCCTTGTCACTATTACTCATTGCATATTCATCGGGTTCAGGTCAATATTTACAGACAATAGAAATTTTGGGTAAACCTTAAATCTATAAATGGCATACAGCCTACTCACTGGTGGTGAACTAAAACAATTTTCGCTACAACAAGGTATAGATATTTTGAATGACAATGAAATTGTTCTAAAAACAGACTGGGTTTACCGTTTTGTGTTGCCAAAATGTCGGTGTTGTTGTAAAATCTCGTAACTACGGCTTCGATACTTTATAACAACACCGACGGAATACATTGATCGCGAAAAAGCGTCCCTCGCTTTGGCCGAGTGTACCACCAGTGCTACTACATAATGACCAGCTCGCCTTTACCGGTGGTAGTGCTAGTGTTGTGTCATGCTCGATGACATGTCAGTATACACAATGTGGCAACTCGAACCAGCCACCTCGAAAATATTCTCACCGTCATTATTACGGCTGGAATTCTATAGCCCCGGGGCGCTTAAAATCAATAATCGCAGGACAATTCACCGTTACGATTTCCCCGTCTAGCCTGGAAGTAAGATCGTTGATAATACGGGCCCCTAGATACATGTACCACGTGTGACGTCCGTCATTGGTTCAAGACGCTTAGAAAGCATCGAAGTAAAGAAAACATACCGTAAACAAGCACTTTCTTTTTATACTCTTTATTTGTTGTTGTTCTCTAAGCTTTTCGTGATCTAACATACAAATTCTAAACATTTTGTTATATTATTTCTATTGAATGTTGCTGAATATTGCGTTATTTTCTGATGTCAGTATGGTAATATCCACCGAATTACACATTGTAGGTCCCGATAAATGACCCGGCACAGAATATCTTGCTGATATTAGCCAGAGATGCTCTGAGAGGTCAATTATATGGGCCTATATTCCTCCTCTCTTATTGTGATGGCATTTACAACCATTATACACATTTCACACACTAACACTACACCACACACGCCTTTGTTTTAGCTTTTTCCAAACCACAACATTTTGGACCGAATTCAAGAGCATTGCAGACCACAAAGTCGATGTAACAAACAACAATATATTTGAACATCATAACATGGAAAACCTCGAAATAAAAGTGGAAAATGCTGATTTTAATAGCCTTATTCTTTTATCTCTTTTCAATGAACACGACCTGTCAGTCGTCAATATTTGACACCAGATGGTGAAACTGAAATGTTTATAAACAAGACTTGATCCGTCTGGATGGCTGGCCCTCAAAATAAGACACTCCTTCACACTTCAAACTATTAAAACTATCAGACGTATAGACGCTGGAACCTTACATATAAATGTGACCCATCATGCTAAATCGAACCTTCTTGGAAGTGTGAAAGTCGTCTACGCACAGTCTACACAGGCTACACAGAGTAATTCTCTGAATATAAAGATACAAGTACAAAATCGTTGCGAAGCACCAAAGAAAAAGCTCCGCGCTAAATATATTCGAATACAGTATTGCAATTATTGTGCCACAGAAAAGTGTACATTTATAGAAATCTATGGGGAAAGTTTACATGGAAATTTGAAAGTCCTAGACCTAACCGCTAGGGAGGATGATTGTTTAAGCTTTTCTCTTTGTCAGAATAAGGAATATGGTATTTGACAACATAGGCTAAATGTTCATTGTGGGACAATGATTTCAAGAAATTTGGCAAAGTGTTCCGAGACAATTCAAGATGCGAAAGTCTAAAGTACTAGTGCAATTATTTGATGCTGATCTGAGTTAACAAAAAGAGAAAATATATAAAGTAGGATATATAAAGTAGGCGTAGTTGTAATTATTAGCAAAAATCTTAAAACAAGCTTCAGTTACGATGTTTTTGTTAAAAAACGACGAAATATACAATGTACACAAAGTCGTTGTAAGTATTGTTAACCTTTTACCCGACAATATTTTAAGCTAATCTTAAATCTTACATTCCAGTGATTCGTGGCCGCAAGAGAGAAATAAGACATAGTGTCGAAAACTGAAATTATGTCAAATTCAAGGGCATATAACTCAGATTGTAACAGTGTGATCATGATGAAAATTACAAATAAGCAAGCTCTTGTTGCAAACAAGATTCTTTGCAAGTATCACCTTCATTGGTTAACATTTATGGCTGTTAGAGTGAAAACAAAGTCGAAAATGGCAATTTTGTCAAATTCGAATCAAAGACACAAAACGTTCGATGTAAGATTCCAATCAAGCTGAAAATTACACCAAGACAGGATATCGGTCATATATGTTCTGTCCAATTTTTGTCTTAATCAGTTAATATTTGTATATTTTAGTGTAAAACAAAACCAGCTAGTGTTGATATTAAAGGGCAGATAACTCAGGTTATTCAGTTTCAATCCGAATTCTTTGAAGGATTCTGAGAGAGAGTCCCCTAAGGATAATTCCTGTGAAGTTTAGTTGAAATCCACCTTGTATATTTGAGAAGAAAATTTTTAAAGAAAAAGTTTACGGCCGCACGCACGGACGCACGGACGGACGAACGCCAACACGGCGGACACATCGCCATGACAATAGCCCGCTGACCTGAAAGGCCAGTGGAGCGAACAACTTGGTACGAGCGCTAAAAATGATTGGTTCTAGATAATGCAATGCCTCACACAACTACATGTATGCAAACTCTGATTGTTCTTATGTTGTTCTAGATCCTGAAAATCTTTCACGGGTCCCTTTCAAATAAACTGGAGAGAACGCAAATCTGCAATCAGGCCCAAGTTTCTGCGACGAAACTCAAATTGAAAAACAGAAAAATGACTTCTTGGAAAAAATCCACAAGAAGTTGCGAGACCTTCATAATCTAAGCTTCGTCTAATTTAGTCCAAGGGCTAAGTAGAATTTACAGCACTCGGAGCGACAGAAAATGTACGGAACAAAACTGGAAAAGCTACTTTACTTGCAATACATGTATTTCTTACATTTCTTATGTATTAAATACAGCAAGTAAAAAATCTAAATGAAAGTGTTTTGCATCGTTCACTGACTTGGTTGTGCCAAGCACTAAACACTTAAGTGGATCCTAATGACATTGTTTCAGCATTTAGAAAATGATTTTGAAAAACAGAATTTTCATTATGTTCCAAAGCTTGAACATTTTACAATGTCATCTCCATAGGAAATTGAAATCGCTATTGCATGGACATCTGGGAACAATCGCAGTCGAAGAAATGGTTGAAAAATTTCCTGTAAGGCCTGCATGATTTTTCCAAACGAAAACCGTGGTTTTGTGAATACCAAACATTGAAAATTCCCTATTTGTTTATGTCAAAGGGAAGTAGTTCGCAATATTGACAGATTAGACCTTGGTTTTAGAGCTTGCTACAAGAGATAAATGAAATATGACCAATTCCGAAAAAAAAATAATGAAGCGTTTTCTGCGCATGCGCATATGCGGCATTAGATGAAACTCTAAACGTATTAAGGGCTGTAACTCTGACATCAAAGGAGACAGGGCAATGAAATTTCAACAAAACGATCGCTGAAAGTCTGGGAAATAACGTCAACATTTTATTTCATGCTATTCGTTCGTTTTTTTTTCCAAAAATAAGAAATTTTGCAGTGTACATAGCGTTTTCACTTTTATTTAGTATATTAAACCCCTTTTTCCATGGCACGTTAAAGGGGGGCGAGCTAGGCTGTCGAAAATGCAAATGGCACAATAATTACAAACCAGAAATAACGTATGAAATTACCAACCTGAAGGGGTAGATCATTTATGTCCATTGTTAGCACTCCACGAGCTTTATTAAGTATTAAAATCCAAGTCAATTAATAACATGCTGGTCGTCCTTGTTTTTTGTTTTGTAACGGCTACATATGCCCAACCTTCAAAAATCAATTACGTCAGAGATACGTCATTTGTGCTCAGCGAGATTTAACACACCGTACAACCGGCTGCGTAGAAAGTCAGCGAAGACAGATTCGGCATCTGATGTCATGTGCATGGTAGGTCAAATGAATTTACTTTTATAAATAAACGAAAGGATCTTTGGTATTCTATAGTTGATAAATACGCGTATAAATGTTCAGTGCTTGTACAAAATAAACCTTTTCACGTATTCCTCGCAAATAAGGTCACAGTACTGTCATCGACACAGCCGGTTGTACGGTGTGTTAATACCGCGGAGGTGTGTCTCGTTGACCTTGACCTTGTCTTGTTTTGAAGTAAAAATAGAATGTGTAAACACGCTTTTAAAGGATTGATCTATAGCAAAGGAAATATGTTTTTTCGCCGAGATTGAGGTTTTTATGCATTGCTAATTGTTTTTCCATGCACAAATATGAGTTCCCGAACAGTTCGGAAGCATAAAAACATAGAATGAGCCCCTTTAAAGTATATGTAGATTATAGACAAAATTCCTTAAATTCTTACCATTACATGAAAAGAAACTATATAGAAAATAATATGTGTATTGAGACTCCCTTTTCCATGACACAGATTCAAATTAAGAACAGGAAGTTCAAGGAAGATCTTATATGAAATTCAAATTTCATTTTGTTCAGATGTTGTGGAAAATGAACTTCGGACAGACTGACAGAATATTAAACCCCATTATCGCATGACATCATAGATTACAAAAATTACAAACGTGTGCGTTCTATATCATCTGATGTATTGCTTAGGATATACAGTCCCTCATTAATCAAAGTACTGAAAGTACTGTTGGGAAGCAAATTTGCTGATTATGTCTAAAGGCCTTTCTAGTTGTTAGCAATATGAATTACACGGAGTTGGATAAAAGTAAGTAATTGAATTTGATTCTTTAGAAAAATACAAAATACAAATTATGAAAGGATAATGTCTGTTCCATATCAGCAAAATATATTGAACAAAAGAGAAAACTTTACGCTGCAAGATTTCTTGTTTCTGAAAAAGTATCGAACTAAAAGCCTGATTTTATTTTTTCAATATTTCCATGGCATTCGGCAATCGTTTTGTCGAAGTTTCATTGCCTTGTCTCCTTTAATGTCAGAGTTACGGCCCTTAATGCATTTACAGCTAATTTCACCTAATGCCACATACGCGCGATAAACGATTCATTATTTTTACGGAATTGGTCATATCCGGGTTGCCAAAAAACCCACAAAACATCTCTCTTATCACTTGTAGCAAGCTCTAAAATAAAGGTCTAATCTGTCAATTTTGTGAATTACCCCCCTTTGACATAAACAAATAGGGAATTTAAAATGTTTGATATTCATAAATTGCACACCTGAAAAACGGACCCCTGTCACACTTAAAGGGTCCGTTTTTCATCCCCATAATTAAGATCAACAAAACGTTTAGTGTTTGGCACAACCAAGTCAATGAACGATGCGAAGCACATTCATTTGATTTCTTTACTTGTTGAATTTAGAATAAATATGACAAGCAATGTATGTGTAAAGTTTTCACTTTTGTTCAGTATACTATGGTAGGTTCTATAAAGTTTCTATGGAAAATGCAATTGCCGAAAACATAGTGCTGTTTTAATTCATTTCGGGCACTAATTTTCAATAAAATGTTATAAGAAAATGATGTAGAAAGCAAGAAATTGGAAGGCATGTGGTCTTGGGTCCTCTCCAAACAGGGACTGGGAGAGCAGAGCCTCCTATCCGGGGGCCGAATTCTCCCAGCCGAAAACGACTATAAGGCATTCTAGCACTCTATATGTTCTCCTATACCCAATGTCATGTTCTGAAGTAGGGTTTCTTGTATAATAGACTAGTGCGACAGGTCACGGTTCATAAATCTATTTGATGTATGACGTGAACTTTTGCAAAATTCGGTACAATGGACAAGTTTCCACTAAGATTCCCCCCCCCCCCACACACACACAACACAGCCTCCGGAAGTCGTCCTTACAGGCAAAAGGCGAAATTTTTAAACTGGGAACGGTTGACTGTAAATCAAATAAAATAACTATCTTGCCGGCTATCAACGAATTCATTCAATTTCATAGTTTTTGTTCCACTTAAAACTTCTCTTTATCACTGTATATTGAATGCACGTGCGCTTAATCGCTGTATATTGAATGCACGTGCGTCGTCATTGATTTCTCCGCATTTTTTGGGAACCTCGCTTTGAAAATGTCGATTTGTTACTATTTTTAGTAACAATTCACATGTATACAATGTTAATTTCCCATAAACCCATTGTTTGCCTCCGGAAGTTAATCAGAGTCTTCTCTGATGAAAATTCGCTCTTCGATATTTGGATGTCCAATTCAAAAACAAAAGAAAATTCCGACACAAGTTATGTGGCTGTGTTGGAATTTTCTTTTGTGTTTGACTGGGACAGCGTTCCGTTGTAAATAGCGACATCCAAGTATCATCGAGCGAATTTTAATCAGAGAAGTCTCGGATTACCGGAAGTGTTCTGCGGGTACGGACTAAAACATAAATGAAAGGAGTCTATACCCTAATTAGAATGCATTTGATCTCTGAAAACTACATGTCTTACTTGCTAAAACATGTGTTCCGTCACTACTTTATCCCTTTCCCAAATAAGACCGGGTTTGACAGCCCGTAAAGAAAATGTTCGGGGGAATACTGGGATGAAAGAAGAAACTGCTGATAATCAGAATTTTCTACTTTAACCTCTCGATATTGTCTTTGGTATTATCTACAAAAAGTTCTAATTTTATCTAGGTATATACCAATTTTGTCGTCTGCTACGGCTTTTTTTTTATTTTGACCAATCTGAAATGTTTCTATTTGGGAAATGGTTAACATACCAACAATGTAAATTGATTTGATTCTATGTAGGCCTATTCATCTAGATCTATATCTATAGATTCAAAAGTTAACACCGTTTTTTAAACCGAATGGTGAAAGGATTGCTAGTCTGATTTCTATGCATTTTGAGCATATCATCACATATTCTGGTTTCCCAGATTTCTACTTTCGCTTTGAAATGCCTAGCTACATGCGAATAGCAATGCCTATTAGACAAGATGTCTATGTCGTTAACCTTAAAATACCCACTTAGTTGATCAATCAATTATTGTGAACGCGATTAAATGCATGGCTTATCGAATATCATTGTTTAGTTTCGGACGTTAAAACGTGTAAGAATTTGGGCATAGAAAGATTCTAAAAATAGACGTGTCCTAGTTCCTGTTTATAGCGCTTGAAGTGGGTCGCATATTTCATAGTTCAGTAAACTTGACTGACCCATTTTCAACGAAAGATATTGGACTGGCTATTGAACCGTAATGAAAGCAAATTACTACGTGATCGTTTCTCCTCTTTTAACACATGTTTAATTGGATGTTTCATCATCGGTCACACAATTGAATATCTTATGTACAACTATAGAATTCAATATTGAATATTCGAAAGGTTGTTCTTGTCATTGATCTTTGCTTTTGATAGAACTATTTATAGTGAGGAGGACCGGGAGATGTTGTGTGGTATGCAGAGAATGTTAAAGTGCAGAGAAACACGACTGCAAAGAAAAGCAAATTTTGCAAATTTGCTTCCCAAAAACACCACTTTCTAGTCAAACGAAATGCATCAAATTACACACACGCATGTAAATACACTTCACATAAGTTGATTCACCGTGCCCGATTTCTAGCTTCAAGAAGAAAATGATTTACAAATATTATTTTACTCTATATTCATTTGCAAGGGAGGTAAGTATGCATTAATTCAAAGTTCTAAAACGTACAAAATGCCTATGATTATATTAGAACTGGAAATGTAAGTTTAGGATTTACTGGCACTTTTCAAATTTCGCCTCTGGCTCTTTGGTGCTAATGATGGGTTGCATACCTTAATTAAGTACACAATTTAATCAAATTCCGACTTTCAGATGAAAATGAATTAGGTAGAGAAAAACCTAATTTCTACTTTAATTCAACCTTGGCATTGACGCAGAGAAATGGAGAATAAAGTGTTTTTTTTTTTGAAACATTGCTGAAAGATCATTATATGATTATAAAGTTTCATCTAATTTGATCAAATAGTTGACAGAAGGACGTACAGACACACAGCGTGGCCACTATAATTATGCCCCTCTAACCTTGAAGGAAAATGATAAAATGCTGATTATCAGCTTTTCTTCTACGCTTCCTTCAATGAGCTTAACCCATACCCATTAAAGGTATCTAAATGAACCTTATCTTCATTACATGCCTCTTTGGGAAAAGTTCACATTGTCTGTCTTAGAACATTGGATTTACTCCTCAATCAATTCACGTTGTTTGCCATGTTTGGAAATGAATTTAGATTTGTTATCCACAGAAAATGCTCTGTGAAAACATTGAAACAATAGAAGTAAGTGCTAATAATCGGTATTTTCTTCTTTTGCATCAACGTTTTCTTGGCAATTTTGTACACAAATGAAATTTTCATTGAAAACCTTTTTTGCCCTCTTCATGTAATTCTAAAGTATGTTCCTGATAGTAAACTATTTTCAAAACATGTGGTATCCGCCATGAAAGCCCAACAGGGGTACATTTTCAAAGATGGCCGCCAGCTTTATAGAAGAAAAAAATAGAAACAATAATTTTCTGTATTATACAATTACCAAATTTGGCACAAATGTTTCCCAGAGTGCACTCTCTTCAGAAATCAAGGTATCTATAATGAAAAACAACATTATGGCCACTTTCTAAGATGGTCGCCATTCTTTTAGCTAACAAGTTTTGGAAAATATATTTCTTTGTGATATAAGCACCAAATTTGGCACATATATTCTTCAGAGTATATCATTTTCAGAAATTATGGTACAATAATGGTATCCACCATGATAAAACATCATTTTGACTGTCATTTTCCGAGATGACTGCCATCTCTGTAGTTCTCAATGTGCATCAAAATAATTTCCTAGGTTACACGCACCTTTTTTTCACCCGAAATCTTTGGAGGATGAGATATTTTTGTTGAATATGATATCATACATATGGGATCCAAATTGCTGCCATTTTCCAAATAGATACAGTCTCTATAGATAATCTAGTTTTAATGTACAATTTGCATTACTTCATCATTCGTTACACATGACTGTGAAAAGTTCATTTATAAACTGACTGACAATATTTGGAACGAAGTTATAAGATTGGTCTTGGATATGTTAGCGTAGATTGAAAAAAATACGGTAACCATATTTTTGTCATAAAGTGGTGAAGACTATGAGACTTAATGGCATAACTGTCCTTGTTCTCAATAAGAAAATAACAATCATTTCTAAATATGGTAGACTAACTCGAATTCACTATAAACCAAACAATTGTGTCAATATTGCAATTCTTGTGAAATTGTCTTTATAAAAATGTTCACCAGGATATCGCGTATAAAAAACTACTTGGCTACCACTTTTAAAAAAATACTTTACATTGTGATTGACAGTTCGAAACAAATAGAGCCATAATATGTATCAACAGCTTTTTGAATACATTAAGCTGCAACTATTGTTATCGTGATCATTTGATAGATCTTTTGAACATCTCAACCTAATTCTTAGAATGATATGCAGATATAGATCTCAGAAATTTTGCAGAAGCTGTGTTACTTTTTTGTGATGGATACCATGTATTTTGAAGAGAATATATTCTAAGAAAAAATTGTGGGAAATAGGGACTTGCATGACAAAATCAAAGACCACTATTTGGATTTTGTAGAGGTGGCTATATTTGAAATCGTCAAGTTGGTAGACTTTTCATGGTTGATACCATGCTTTTTGAAGAATGTATGTTCGAAGGATTATTAATTTTGTGAATGTAATTCAAAGTATACAGTAAGCACTATTTTATACAAAATTATAGTTATTTTCCTATCCTTATTTCATGTTTATTCTTTCAAAAGCGTATTTAGGGCCTCTAGCCCATTTTATATTTTCTATAGAACAACGAATCAGTCTGATTCGTCTGTGTAAAATATGCAACATATTAAAGTGACATTTCAGAATTTTTTGTCATAAATTTTACTTTTATTTTCATCTGAAAGAGCATATTTCCTTATGAAAATTCAGAAAATTTCAAGCCAAAACATTGCGCCGTTTACGAGAAATTTATATTTTTGTGTTAAAACTGAACAAATTGTGTGGACAACAGTTCGGATTTATATGCAATTTATCGATTATGTCTCAACTTTAAATGCGTGTTTCTCGCTTATTGGCAACATCTGAAAAAAAACTAATAGTATTTATGTCGGAAGCAATCTTGAAACTGAACAGTTTTAAAAGTGCACAAATGTTACGGAACTCATTTTGAACAGTTTTGAAACTGCTTAATATTATCATTTATATTGTTTTTTTATTATGTAAAACGGGTTACTCTCAATGCAGAACCCATCTTAAACATATTTCTTTTGGGAAGGGAACTTTAATAAAACACAAAACAAATCATATCAGGCTGTTTTTATTTGAATACCTGTTCGGTACCGAACAGCCGAATTTCTGCGCCGAACCGAAAACCCAATCCTTACAACTTTCGTTCTACCGAAATCGATTCGTACCCTAGAAATTTCATACCTTAACTTTATTGGTTCGTCTACATGAACAAAAAAAAGGCAAATCGTCCAATTTATAGACAAATTGTCATAATAGTGGTATAGTTACTCGATTTTGATTAATTATTTTCGAAAAAGATTACAGTAATTCGTGTTTTTCCATTTTACATCATCATTTACAGTTATTTCAATGGACCGATTTTTTAATATTGCCTAGTATATACTGTTTTGAACCATGATTAAATCTAATTATTTTATTCTAAAGTTTTCTAACCATCGAAATTAAAATGTTCAATCTTAGTTAAAATTTATTGTGTAGATGTAATTGAATATAAAAAAAATTGAGAGAAATATAGCGACTATCTTGGCATTTGTCAAATATTTCCTTATGACTAAAAAAGTTTCAGTCAGTTTACACGAACAACTCTGTAGATTTAATTCATTAACCCTATCATGTCGGTCAGTATACACGAACAAGTCGGTAGATCTAATTCATTCATCCTATAATGTCTGTCAGTATATGCGAACCACTCAGTAGAGCTACATCATTCACCCTATAATATTGGTCAGTATACGCGAACCACTCGGTGGAGCTAAATCATTCATCCTATAATGTCGGTCAGTATACGTGAACCACTCGGTGGAGCTAAATCATTCACCCTATAATGTTGGTCAGTATACGCGAACCACTCGGTGGAGCTAAATCATTCATCCTATAATGTCGGTCAGTATACGCAAACCACTCGGTGGAGCTAAATCAGTCACCCTATAATGTCGGTCAGTATACGCGAAGCACTCGGTGGAGCTAAATCATTCATCCTATAATGTCGGTCAGTATATACGAACCATTCGGTGGAGCTAAATCAATCATCTTATATTGTCGGTCAGTATACGCGAACCACTCGGTTGAGCAAAATCATTCATCCTATAATGTCGGTCAGTATACCCGAAAAAGTCGGTAGATCAAATTCACCCACCCTATAATGTCAGTCAGTATATATGCGAACAAGTCGGTAGATCAAATTCATCCGCCCTATAATATCAGTCAGTATACGCGAACAAGTCGGAAGATCAAACTCACCCACCCTATAGTATCGTCAGTATACGCGTACAAGTGGGTAGATTTAAATCACCCACCCTATAATGTCAGTCAGTATATATGCGAACAAGTCGGTAGATCAAATTCACCCACCCTATAATGTCGGTCAGTATACGCGAACAAGTCGGTAGATCTAAATCACCCACCCTGTAATGTTGGTCAGTATATGCGAACAAGTGGGTAGATGAAATTAATTCACCCTATAATGTCAGTCAGTATACGCGTACAGGTCGGAAGGTCAAATTCACCCACCCTATAATGTCAGTCAGTTTATGCAGACAACTCGGTGAAATGATTTATTCACACTATAATGTCAGTCAGTATATGCGAACAAATAGGCCTAGGTAGATCTGGGCCCAGCGACGGATCCAGGGTTTCTGTGGAGGGGGTTAAAACGTAGGCCTACAAATAGGAGGGGAGGGTTTCGTTTTCCTATTATTACACAAATTTTTGCTGAATTTCTACATGAAAATGAAAGAAAAGGTTCGTTTGAGTACCCCCCCGAACCCACTTTGGATCCGCCACAGGGGCCTACACAATTTCGTCTGAATTTTTGTTCCCCGAACCCGCTAATATTGATATTTTTCAATGTAGGCCAAAGTGTTTTAAATGAAACAGATCTAGGTCTATCAAAAGTTTTTTGTACCGACAATTTTTAGTGAACAAAAAATGTCTTTTGGGACAGAAATCATCGTGAGAAATAAAGAAAATGCTCATGGTCGCAAGTAATTCCTTCATTGTCCACGATGTTTATTTTTTCCGAGCCATCTCATCAACAAACAATCCTGACTTGGAGATCATTGCCTAGCAACGTAACGACAGGTAGATAGATAATCAGGTGCGCAATAAAATCTCGGCTTACGAGACTCCACATTATTTCGCGGAGTTTCCAATCTCTGCTTGTTATTATTATGTTTTAGTCAGAAGTGAATCGATCAAAAATCGAAATTAACACGTAAAAGGACATTTCAGGTCGTTGTTTGATTTAAATAACAATAATTCAGTGAAAATTAACTGTCTGAATAGTTCTGCTTGACATACAGAACTCATGCATATGCAGTTTTAAGACTGGGTGCTCAGTTTCGAAACTGGGCACGCAGTTTCGAGATTGAGCAAAGTTCCGTATACGCAGTTTTAAAACTGTTCGAGTTTTAAAACGGTGCACAACATTTATACTCATTAGAATAACCAATCTTGGCATCAAGACATACTTTAAAAAATTGAAATTGGAATGAAATGTCCCTTTAATGATAGTGTGATGTGATAACTAGCCCATATTCAAATTCAGATAATTAACACTTTGATGATATATAGAACAAATATGCTGTTTGTTAAATACATTGCAGAAACAATCTATGTTTTGTATTTCATGTTTTGTAGTATGTATTGCATTTACCGAAATACTTGAATAACCCATGTCTTTTATTTTATACTAGGACAACTATTTTGGTTGGAAGTAAAGTTTGTGATAATGGATTTCAAAACTTGTTAATAGATTGCATCCTGATGTTCCAGTGACAACTTACTTAGAATTACAATACTTACACTATAAATTTGGTCCTATTGAATTGTATAATTATAGACCAATACAAAGACGCTAATCGAAATGGCCACTATGTATTGAAATGACGGCTGTTTTGTCATCTCTTACTAGGATAGTATTCTGTGAATATGGCCGGGAAACGTGCAGAAACTTTTATGCACATTGTAAAAACAAAATGGTAACACATTTAGTTACCATCACCTAAACACAAAAATTACTAACAGCAAAGAAAAAATAACAGACATAACTAGAACTAGTGTTAGAACTGCATTGCAAATAAAACAAGAGCTGTCACTGTAAGATGACAATACCCCCGACACCGCTTTGATTTTAAATTATGGCCAATCTATGTTCAAGGTCAAGGTCATCCAGGGGTCAAGGTCACCAAAGTATGTGCCTACAGAAAGGTAATGTACCAAGGAATGTTGTGGTAAAGTATGAAGCGAATATGTTAAGTAATAAGGAAGTTATGGCCAATGTTAAAGTTTTTGGACGGAATGACAGACGGACAGACAGACGGACAAACGGACGGACGGACAAGTCAAATTTATGATGCCTCCCTATCGGGGGCATAATTAAATGTCAGGTTGTACTTTTTTTCACAGAATTATTTTGTAATGAATGTTGAAATAAGGCAAATTGAAAACTAAATTCTCTATAGAAACTGAAGCCATTTTGGAAAATGGCAGAAATGATCTCTAATGTATGATAACATATTTCACGAAAAACATCTATACCCCATAAAATGTTTTGGCAAGATCCGTTTTGATACAGCCTGAACAGGAAAAGAGTTTTACTCATATTGCCATCTATATAGATGGCAGCTACCTTTGAAAATGACAGCCATGCTGTTGTGTTTTCATGGATACCATTATTTCTGAAAGTGTTATACTATGAGGAACATATGTGCAAAATTTGGTGGTTATATCACAAAGAGAAACATTTTCCATTATTTTGAGTTACTGAAATGGCGGCCATCTTGGAAAATGTCCATAGTGTTGCAATCATTGCGGATATGAAGACAATGCACTCTGAGAAACATATGTGCTAAATTTGGTGACTGTAGGATTTTTCTTATTTTTTCTTCTATAGAGAGGGTGCCATCTTGTAAAATTGCAGCAATGTTGAGTTTTCATGGCGGATACCATATGTTTTGGAAATAGTTTACTACTCGTATTAGGATCTTTTGTGCGAAAGTTTAAGCTTGTATCTTCAAAAAGAATGGATTTCTAGATTATCTGTACATATAGGGATGGCGGCAATCTTAGAAATTGGCAGCCATGTAAGTCTTTCGTGGTGGATACCATACGTTTTGAAAAAAGTATTTTCTGGGGATCATTTGTGCCAAATTTGGTCCTTGTTTCTTGAAATTAAGTATCTTTTCTGATTTTATACCCATAGAGATGGCGGCCATCTAAGAAAATGGCCGCCATATTGGTTTATCATGGTGGATACCATTTGTTTTGAAAACAGTATACTCTGAGGAATATTTGTGCCAAATGGTGCTTGTATCACAAAGTGAAGTATTCGGCCACTTTTTGGACTTAAGCTCCCCCACTAATACGCAAATCTTAAGAAAGGTGCACGTTTCCATTCTCTATCAACGCCAGGGTTGACTTTTATCGCCAAATTAAACAGGTCCATTGATTCGCCATTAAGCCAGATGTTACATTCAAACTGTGACCGAAGAACGATAAGAAGTTATCTCACAAAGTCGCAGTATTATTTGCGCGTTAGAAAGGTTAGAAAAAAAAAAACAACATGATAAATATAAAAAGACTCTGTACATTGTCCTCGTGCCACGCCTAACCGTACGTTGGTTGCTATGGACACGCTTCCAGCATGGACGTAATTTATTGAACATAGCAAATTTTCTGAATCATGTCAGTTACATAATATACATATATAATACTTGTATTATGTCAAATTGAAGCTTGCAAAAACACACAAATATTAATTTTAGACCACCAGTACCGCTAATTGGGTCTTTTCGTAATTCCGGTAATACAGAGTTGTCGTTCCTGCGGGACGGTACGTTTACTTCCATTTGCCTGTATGACAAGCGGCAGCTTTAATATTTTCATCAGATCAATGAGTAATTAAATGAAAATGATTATTATTGTAATTTTGTAATGGAATCTAATAATACCTCTGCATCTTCTATCATTTTCAAACCATTCAGAGATCTATAACAAAAGAAATCTCCCATAATCCGATGATAGGTTATCATTGAAAATATTTTTCCCCGTGGTGTGCCTCAAATCAGGCGAGTGTCGATATGTGACGTCATGACTTTGCTTTACTTACCCTAGTCATATGACGCCATAGAAATAAAAGGAGGGGCACCTTTGGGGGAAATACATATATGTATATACATGTACGATGCGAGCAAGTTTTTCCAAACGAATATTTTGTAATTGTTTGTAAGAACATTCCGCTCCACACATTTTTCCACTGTCGGAAAACGATTAATATCGAAAATAGATGAAGTGAATGTTAAAGCACAGAAAATATTGAGGAAAGAGGCGATATTTCTGTCTATCATCAAATTGCCTCCTTTTTCTCAATATTTTTTTTTCCAAACAATTAAAAAAGATCCATCATTTTTTCGGCGCATTTGAAAACGAATTCTTCTAAATTTTTAATCCCTTTCTTAATTTTAAAGTCCTGTATTTGCCCTCAGTAGATTTCTAGAAATCGTTTTCAAATGTGCCGATAAAATTATGGATCTTTTTTTTTAACCCTTACCCAAACAACAAAATTTGGTCCTTTCCAAATTAAGTCTTGCTAATTATCAGAATGATACTGATTTATCTATTTGTGGGCTTCAAAACAGAGAATTGGTTAGGAAAGGGTTAACATAATAAACCATCATTTCAAATTTAATTTAAATTTGAAGCAGGCTGTACATAGACTATAAGGTACGTATGTGGCAACCTCTGATGTAATACAACGCCTGATGTAATAAACTTTTTATTACATCAGGCGATATTACATCTGGCGTCGGGGTCAACGCCTGATGTAATAACGCTTGATGTAATAGAATAATTTTCCTCAACCATCTTATCAAACTAACTGATTGATACTCACAGTTACTTTCTAAAACATTAGGGATGGTAGTTGGGGTTTTAAATGTTTTTTTTAACATTGCTATGCCATTCTTAAAACGTTTTAAGTAAGTTTTTATTTTGATTTCTTTAATCCCCAATACCTAAATAATGCAATCAAAAATTATTACATCAGGCGTTATTACATCTGGCGTCGGGGTCAACGCCTGATGTAATAACGCTTGATGTAATAAAATAATTTTCCTCAACCATCTTATCAAACTAACTGATTAATGATCAAAGTTACTTTCTAAAACATAAGGGATGGTAGTTGGGGGTTTTAAATGTTTTTCCCATTGCTATGAAATTCTAAAAACGTTTTAAGTAAGTTTTTATTTTGATTTCTTTAGTCCCCAATACCTAAATAATGCAATCAAAGTTTATTACATCAGGCGTTATTACATCTGGCGTCGGAGTCAACGCCTGGTGTAATAACGCTTGATGTAATCATATCATTTTCCTCAACCATCTTATCAAACTAACTAATTAATACTCACAGTTACTTTCTAAAACATAAGGGATGGTAGTTTGGGGTTTTAAATGTTTGTTAAACATTGCTATGAAATTCTAAAACGTTATAAGTAAGTTTTTATTTTGATTTCTTTAGTCCCCAATACCTAAATAATGCAATCAAAGTTTATTACATCAGGCGTTATTACATCTGGCGTCGGGGTCAACGCATGATGTAATAATGCTTGATGTAATAAAATCATTTTCCTCAACACTCTTATCAAACTAACTGATTAATGATCAAAGTTACTTTCTAAAACATAAGGGATGGTAGTTGGGGGTTTTAAATGTTTTTAACATTGCTATGAAATTCTTTAAACGTTTTAAGTAAGTTTTTATTTTGATTTCTTTAGTCCCCAATACCTAAATAATGCAATCAAAGTTTATTACATCAGGCGTTATTACATCTGGCGTCGGGGTCAATGCCTGATGTAATAACGCTTGATGTAATAAAATAATTTTCCTCAACCATCTTATCAAACTAACTGATTAATGATCAAAGTTACTTTCTAAAACATAAGGGATGGTAGTTGGGGGGGTTTAAATGTTTTTCCCATTGCTATGAAATTCTAAAAACGTTTTTCGTAAGATTTTATTTTGATTTCTTTAATCCCCAATACCTAAATAACGCAATCAAAGTTTATTACATCAGGCGTTATTACATCTGGCGTAGGGGTCAACGCCTGATGTAATAACGCTTGATGTAATAAAATAATTTTCCTCAACCATCTTATCAAAATAATTGATTAATACTCAAAGTTACTTTCTAAAACATTAGGGATGGTAGTTGGGTTTTTTAAATGTTTTTTAACATTGCTATGACATTCTTAAAACGTTTTAAGTAAGTTTTTATTTTGATTTCTTTAATCCCCAATACCTAAATAATGCAATCAAAGTTTATTACATCAGGCGTTATTACATCTGGCGTCGGGGTCAACGCCTGATGTAATAACGCTTGATGTAATAAAATCATTTTCCTCAACCATCTTATCAAACTAACTGATTAATGATCAAAGTTACTTTCTCAAACATAAGGGATGGTAGTTGGGGGTTTTAAATGTTTTTTCTTACCATTGCTATGCCATTCTAAAAACGTTTTAAGTAAGTTTTTATTTTGATTTATTTAATCCCCAATACCTAAATAATGCAATCAAAGTTTATTACATCAGGCGTTATTACATCTGGCGTAGGGGTCAACGCCTGATGTAATAACGCTTGATGTAATAAAATAATTTTAATCAACCATCTTATCAAACTAACTGATTAATACTCAAAGTTACTTTCTAAAACTTTATGGATGGTAGTTGGGGATTTTGAATCTTTTTTTTTTTTTCATAGCTATGAAATTCTAAAAACGTTTTTAAAAAGATTTTATTTTGATTTCTTTAATCCCCAATACCTAGATAATGCAATCAAAGTTTATTACATCAGGCGTTATTACATCTGGCGTCGGGGTCAACGCCTGATGCAATAACGCTTGATGTAATAAAATTATTTTCCTTGACCATCTTCTCATACTAGCTGAATGATAGTCAAAGTTACATTTAAAGCCATTGCAAATGGTAGTTGGGGTTTTAGAAAAAAATCTATTTCAATGAAATTGTTTAAACCTTTTTCGTAAGTTTCTATTTTGATTTCTTTGATCCCCAATACCTAAATAATGCAATCAAAGTTTATTACATCAGGCGTTTTTACATCTTGCGTCGGGGTCAACGCCTGATGTAATAACGCTTGATGCAATAAAATAATTTTCCTCGACTATTTTCTCAAACTAGCTGAATGATAGTCAAAGTTACATTCAAAAATATAACGAATAGTAGTTTGGGGGGAGGGGGTAGATTTTCTCTCATTTCGATGAAATTGTTTTAAACCTTTTTCGTAAGTTTCTATTTTGATTTCTTTAATCCCCAATACCTAAATATTGAAATCAAAATTTATTACATCAGGCGTTATTACATCTGGTGTCGTGGTCAACGCCTGATGTAATAACGCTTGATGTAATAAAATAATTTTCCTCAACCATCTTCTCAAACTTACCGAAAGATAGTCAAAGTTACATTTAAAGCCATTGCAAATGGTAGTTGGGGTTTTAGAAAAAATCTATTTCGATGAAATTGTTTACACCTTCGTAAGTTTCTATTTTGATTTCTTTAATCCCCAATACCTAAATAATAAAAAACATTACGAATAGAAGTTGGGGGGGGGGGGGGTAGATTTTCTTTCATTTCGATGGAGTTGTAAAAACTTTTTTGTAAGTTTCTATTTTGATTTCTTTAATGCACAATACCTGAATAATGAATTTAAAGTTTATTACATCAGGCGTTATTACAACTGGCGTCGTGATGTAATTGGGTCAAATGAGGTCACGAACTTGGTAACAAGGTCAAAGCTTAGAAAAACCTCCTGTGTGTCTTTAGAGACCATATATTTTGCACAACCAACTAGAAAATTTGCCAGAATGATTGTTGCGATGAAATCTCAAAAGAGGTTGAAATGCATGTAGATAAACTTGAGTAAAAAACTAGGTCACAGGATCAAATATTGCAAGAATTTTGTATGCACTCTAGGGGCTATATTTTCTGCCCAATCATATCGAAAATTAGTCAGAATGATTGTTTGGTGACTGTTTTAAAAAAAGTTTGTTCATGGATTCTTGATTTGTTTGAAGGGGCATGGCTCATCAGAGAAATCATGAGTTAACTCCTTACAGCCAGTAGAGCGATACAGGCACTCTTGTATCAAGCATATTCTATAGGACATCATAACCAGGCTTGGTAATGTTTGAGACAAAAAAAAAAAAAAAAAAAAAAAAACAGTAAAATACTACTACGTCGAATCGAATGTCTCTATGTCGAAACCTATAAGCCTAAATCTTATTTTTTCGACCCTTATTGCAACCCCTCCTTTCCAGAAGTGCAATGTTTGCAACGAAACCAATTTTTTACACTTTTTGAAAGGTCAATTAACAGCCATTGTATTGACACAATATTGGTACGTTTTTCTTGGTTTATTATTTTTAACCCTTTCCCAGACGACAGAGTCATAGGGTAGTGGTTTGTGGACAATATAACATAGAAAATAAAGAAATAATAATGTTAATTATGAACGTTTTCTTCTTTTGTCTCAATTGTCTCTTAGGGACGTGAAAACCAGGTCGTGTTCGATAAAGGACTAAGTTAAACCTTTTGAATGAGAAATGTGAATCATTTTTGAACGATTATACGGTTTGAAATATGAACGGAACAGCGGAGATGGTGTTACAGTAGTAATATATAATGAACAGAATCATCCAATGCTATTTTCATACGGAAATTGCATGAAGGAGAACTCTCTCAACATGGGTGGATAGGTCAATCCTCCATAGGTCGGATCACAGTTTTTATGCTATCACATATGAACCATTTACCAGGCTGTGATGTCATCAGCCAACCTGGGGGTCCAACAGGTTTAGAAAGCTTTGATGACACTGACACACTATATTTTTTGTTTTTGTATAATTGATTTTATTATCATTTTTATACACCCACCTACGAAGTAAAGGGGGTATATTGGTTTCACCATGTCTGTCTGTCTGTCTGTCAGTTCATCCGTCCAGTCGTCCGTCCGTAGACTTTTTCGTTTCCGTGCTCTAACCCAAGAACGGTTTGACCTAGGATCATGAAACTTTACACAATTGTTGTCCTTGACCCAAGGAGGTGCCCTATTGTTTTTGGGTCACGAAGGTTAAAGGTCAAGGTCACAATCGGACTTTGTTTAAAATCCGTTACCGTGCTCTAAGTCAAGAACCAGTTGACCTAGGATCATGAAACTTTAAACAGTTGTTGCACATGACCCAAGGAGGTGCCCTATTGTTTTTGGGTCACCAAGGTCAAATGTCAAGGTCACAATCAAACTTTGGTTAAATCCGTTTCAGTGCTCTAAGTCGAGAACTGGTTGACCTATAGCACTTATTCAGTGACAAGGCCCTAGTGGGGGTATTTGTCCGCTCTGGGGGTCTCGTATGATTAACTGGTTTTACGAAAGGATCATTAATTTCGCATGAAGTACATGACTCAGTATTGTGCAGCTCTACTATAAAGGAAAAGCTTAAAGAAAGATACTTTGTCTGTACTACTTGACTTAATATTGTGGAGCCCTATGAAAGTTATAGGATCTTTGGTAGAATATAGTTTTTCAATAGGTTATGATAGTATTATGGGGCTCAACTATAGTAAAAGGAACCTTAGTGGAAAGAATTTTTCAGTAGAATATGACTTAGTATTGTGGAACCCTACTGCAGGTAAAGGAGCCAGAGTATAAAGATAGTCTGTCTGTGTACTATACAACTCAGTATTGTGGAACCCTACAATAGATATATGAGCACATATAAAAGATTGTTTGTATGTATTATATATGGTAGTAGTATTGTGGATCTCTACTACATGTATAGGAGTTCAAGTAGAAAGATAGGTTGTTTGAAGTATTTATGATAGAATTATAGAGCTGTATACTTGCAGTCTGATCAACATCCATGTCTGACCGGACTTTGTAAAAATGAGCCGTTGAAGATAACAACCCTATTAAAATAGGACAAAGCAAAACCTAGCTTTTATGAGTCGGCGACGACCGATGAAACCCCTGTCATTGAGCAGTTAATACAGTAAATAATCAGGGGGCTAGGTATCTGAGCAATTGGATATCTGTATTATCTTAACCCTTAATTTAAGCACAGTTCAATTCTTAAGCGATTGCAAATGACAAGATCGGTGTTTGTAAAGATTTGATTTACGTTCAATATAGCATAGAAAATAATTAGACTTTCGGAGAAAATGCTGATCATCTGCATGTTCTTCTTTGTTTCAACATTTTTCCAAGAATTTTTTAATCATTGACGTCAAAACATGATCTTGATTGGGAAAGGTTTAACCCATTACCAGACAACGAAATTTTCTACTTGTCCAAATTGAAAGTAGTTGCAGACGGCATTTTAAATGTGATGAAAGTTTGAATTTGCGACTAATGGGGTAGAAAACATTGTTGGAAATGAGGAAATTGCTTGTCACAAGCGATTTCTTTATCTTCCACATTGTTTTCCAAAGTTATTATCTTGCGGTGGAGTCAAAAAGAGTCACTGTGTGGCAATGGGTTAATTTATTATCCATCTGAAGGCGACTAAAGTAACGATTCACAAAATGAACTGCTAAAGAAAAAAGCAGTACAACTTTTTCGACATCCTCGGAAAAGGAAGAGTAATGTCGGTTTTAGCGTAGGGTTATGGTAACACAGGGTACCAAATAGTAATAAAATGTAACAGGTGGTAATTTACTAATCAAGTTTAAACAATTTCATCGAAAAAGAAAAAGAATATATATATCAAAACCCCCAACTACCATTCCTAATGTTTTAGAAAGTAACTTTGAGTATTAATCAGTTAGTTTGATAAGATGGTTGAGGAAAATTATTTTATTACATCAAGCGTTATTACATCAGGCGTTGACCCCGACGCCAGATGTAATAACGCCTGATGTAATAAACTTTGATTGCATTATTTTGGTATTGGGGATTAAAGAAATCAAAATAAAAACTTACTTAAAACGTTTTTTCGAATGTCATAGTAATGGGAAAAACATTTAAAACCCCCAACTACCATCCCTTATGTTTTAGAAAGTAACTTTGAGTATTAATCAGTTAGTTTGATAAGATGGTTGAGGAAAATTATTTTATTACATCAAGCGTTATTACATCAGGCGTTGACCCCGACGCCAGATGTAATAACGCCTGATGAAATAAACTTTGATTGCATTATTTAGGTATTGGGGAATAAAGAAATCAAAATAAAAACTTACTTAAAACGTTTTAAGAATATCATAGCAATGTTTAGATAAACATTTAAAAAACCCCAACTACCATCTAGACGGGTCAATATATGAAAATAAGGCCCTTACCCCCAAAAAATTGCAACAAAAGGTTTTTAAACTGTTTTGGTTAGTATAAAGGGTACTTAATAACATACTAAAAATCTACCAAAATCTGGGTCACGGAAAAGGGTTATTTTCAATATGGCGTCCAAGATGGCCGCCGAAACACTAAAATCGCCATAGCTCCATTACTATTTGTGCTAGGTTGGTAAATTTGGTGTCTATCCATAGGTTTAAGGGGTCAAGGAATTCATTTAAAGCATCAAAACTGGTACAAATTGATTACATAAAGAGTAAATGGTATGTAGGACCAATGCTGGTCACCGAGGCATTGCTATAACTGGGATTAAGGGGGGAATGCTCCAGTTTCCTAAATTTTTTCCCAATAATAAAATTTATTTATATTTTGTATGTTGAAATTACATGTTATTACGAATTGAAAAATGAAATAAAAATGGATGGTCAGCGACCTTGTTTGAATTTTATAGGCATTCGTATCACATACCCCTACATCGAAAAAATGCACAATTTCTTGCACCTGTCCAAGGTCACTAAAATGCTAATAAAATGCTGTATATTCATCGTTTAGTCCAGAAAACGGATTTAAAGTAACGTCTTACATTCAATAAGAACAGACACCTCAAAATATGTACCATTATAAACGCGTAGATTTTATAAAACAACATGCTCACGTGTTCGGTTAGATCAACGAAGCTGGAGTATTGTATGTCAAAATTTGCATATTTTTGGAAATATTTCATGTTCTTCATAATAGAATTTGATAAAACTCATTCATTGTATTAAGCAACATGTCCTGGAAATAATTCAAAAAGAAAATGTATAGGTCAGCGCACTTATTAATGAATTACAGCAATTTTTATCAGCTACACATGAATAAAATGACGCAAAACAGTGGTAACTGCATACACATTTACGACTGTCTTGCTCTAAATAATCGATTTCCAACTTGAGGAAATCAGTTTTGTATAATAAATACACTTTTACCGTCGAAAATGGTAAATTGTAATGATGTGTTATATTATTGAAAATATGGTAGCGAAACATATTGGTACGAAACGTTTAATTTACTACAGTAATGACCGAGTGTTCCGAAAAACTGGAGCATTCCCCCTTAATTTACGGTGGGCCATGCATTAATTGATTCAGGTGTCAATATATATTCATATGAGCCATTACCTAAGAAGGGGTCTGATATGACATATAAGACTAGCATTGACCCAGATCAGCCTGATCAAGATCCATGTTGTTCTGCAATAGCTTTATCATGACAGATAGCAACTGTAAAGTAAAAGCATTGATCATTATCCATAATTTGGTGTCTATCCATAAGTTTAAGGGATCAAGGAATTCATTTAAAGTATTAAAACTGCTACAAGCACAACGACAAATGAGAAAAATGATGTATCGGACCTTAGCTGATCACGAAAAATAGTGCCATAGCAGGATTTGAATTATATATTTCAATACAATAACATACATGTATATTATAGAGGTATTTGTAGTCACTAAGACATTCAAAATGACAAAAAAGAGCAACATTTATATCTAAAAGGTTCTTGAAGAAGACATGGATGTCATCATTCATTTAGTATTGAGAAAGATTATGCTATTAGTTTGTTTCGGCTGTCAGTTGAAAAGCATTCCAAGATCATAAAAACGTTCAAAAACTCCAAAATTTCGGATTAAGTGTTAGCCAATCTGCTATATCTTGACAGCGGACAATGTGCAGTAGATCAATATCATAAAACTAGCCGCATGTTTGCAATTTGCATGTTTACCCCATTATATCAAATTGAAACAGAAATAAGATTATACCTATAATATGGCATATGATAACAATGACATTTTTTGTAATTTGTTACAAAAAGACATCGAAATACGACGTTTTGCATTGTCCATGCATCCTAATGCTAAACAAATCTAACAGAAAAACGAACTCTGGAAAAAATGCACATTTCATATATGAAAAAGCATCGTAACTAAGTAACCACAGACCGGTATGGATTTTATATTTACAGAATATAGATATAGCCATTCAATATCTTTTATGGAAGAACCATTTGATAAATTCGCATATGACCTTCATATATTATACGAGTTCAAAAATTAATGTAAGACAGTAAAAGGCACAATGCCATTCATTTGATATTTTAGATAGTACTGGTTAGTACATTGCAATTTCCTTTTTGGACAGTTGTGCTTCACTGACAAATAGAATTTAAGGAGGAATTAACAAAGAAGGGTAAAAAAATCATAAGCAGTTTGTCAAATTTGCTAAATTACATATTTTTTCTCTTAAAACACACATATTCTATTGTTTTTATTGATCGGAATACTTATAGTTATACTAGAAATGTAATTCTTAGCAGACGTGTAAAATTTCAAATTTACTGAAAAAGGTCGATGCAAACAGATGAAACATATACACAAGATATGAAATATGAGTTATCGTTTCTGTCCAGTGGAAATTGACATCAATATGATTTATAAAATTGTTATAAAAGTTTAACAAATGGGCAAGAACAATTACAGCATATTATTTTCCATTCTAAGGCAGATTTCATATATTTGATATAATTATTTGTCAAATTTTAATTGACACTTGCTATAATTGTAACTGCTAGTCCATGAGTTAAACTTCGTTATATTTCGCTAAATCAATTTCTAGAAGGGACTCATGAATGCTAGTTTGTTAAAATAAAAACATTTAAAATGTACACGTCTACACGAGAACTTACACATGAATCTTTAAACTTAAGGGCAGATCGTTTCTACGCTGTGAAAATTGGCAATTAAGTAATCCGACCATCATTAGATACCATTACTTCATGCAATTTTGCTTCCAACTTTGCCTTTTTCCGTGACAATGGAAATTGACAAGGATAGGCCCTATCCAGATTGGGAAACCATAGAGCTGATGTCGCTGAAGTTACACAAAGTTTTGGGTATCTAGTAGCTGATGGAATACTAATTCGTTCCTTGAGATTCAAATCAGCTTTTTAATTCCAAGTAACCAATAAGGGAAGGCAATTCTCGACGGAAGGTGGAAAATGAATTCCATGTTGTCTATAAGATCCGAATTTTGAACCGAATTTTGCTTGTGTGCAGATAATACAAATATTTCAATTGCTTTCGTATATTTTCAAATTAAAAAAGGACAACAAAATTCAGTTTGTATTCTCAAAACATACTTACTTGATGCTCCTTAATAACAATGGAATGGCAAACTGACTCACAAGACCTCAGAATGTATAAGACTATGTTCAGTTTGATTACAATCCATGCTGGTACTATACAGTTGCTATCTGTCATGATAAAGCTATAGCAGAACAACATGGATCTTGATCAGGCTGATCTGGGTCAATGCTAGTCTAAAATGTCATATCAGAACCCGTTTTAGGTAATGGCTCATATGAATATATGTTGACAACTGATTCAATTAATGCATGGCCCGCCGTAAATTAATCCCAGTTATAGCAATGCCTCGGTGACCAGCATTGGTCCTACATACCATTTACTCATTATGTAATCAATTTGTACCAGTTTTGATGCTTTAAATGAATTCCTTGACCCCTTAAACCTATGGATAGACACCAAATTTACCAACCTAACACAAATAGTAATGGAGCTATGGCGATTTTAGTGTTTTGGCGGCCATCTTGGACGCCATCTTGAAAATAACCCTTTTCCGTGACCCAGATTTTGGTAGATTTTTAGTATGTTATTAAGGACCCTTTATACTAACCAAAACAGTTTAAAAACCTTTTGTTGCAATTTTTTGGGGGTAAATCAGTATATTGACCCGTCTAATCCCTAATGCTTTAGAAAGTAACTTTGAGTATTAATCAGTTAGTTTGATAAGATGGTTGATGAAAATTATTTTATTACATCAAGCGTTATTACATCAGGCGTTGACCCCGACGCCAGATGTAATAACGCCTGATGTAATAAACTTTGATTGCATTATTTAGGTATTTTGGATTAAAGAAATCAAAATAAAAACTTATTTAAAACGTTTTTAGAATTTCATAGCAATGGGAAAAACATTTAAAACCCCCAACTACCATCCCTTACGTTTTAGAAAGTAACTTTGATCATTAATCAGTTAGTTTGATAAGATGGTTGGGGAAAATTATTTATTACATCAAGCCTTATTACATCAGGCGTTGACCCCGACGCCAGATGTAATAACGCCTGATGTAATAAACTTTGATTTCATTATTTAGGTATTGGGGATTAAAGAAATCAAAATAAAAACTTAAAACGTTTTAAGAATGTCATAGCAATGTTTAAAAAACATTTAAAATCCCCAACTACCATCCCTAATGTTTTAGAAAGTAACTTTGAGTATTAATCAGTTAGTTTGATAAGATGGTTGGGGAAAACTATTTTATTACATCAAGCGTTATTACATCAGGCGTTGACCCCGACGCCAGATGTAATAACGCCTGATGTAATAAAAAGTTTATTACATCAGGCGTTGTATTACATCAGAGGTTGCCACGTAGATCTACTAAGAAGAACAGTTTGGTGTAGATTGTAAAATACGAAATATTGAGGGAACATTAAATTGTGAGCAAAGTCAGCATGTTTTTCTTTTCTCTTAAAATTTTGCGATTTCGTTCACGTAGATCTAGATCTGTGTAATTCATTGTTTGTTCATGAAAGCTTTCCCAAACAAGCCTGGTTTTGATGTATACTAGGCCTACTTAAGAGAAAATTAATACTTCGGAAAACATTTTCTCCTTCTGTCTCAATACACTAGATCTACTTTGATATGTATTCGTTTAGAGTGTTGTGACTATGTTGCGATTGGGATTACTCTTTCTTCTCTTCGCTGAGGTTCCTCTGTTGGAATCTCCCAACGATCTACGCGTTTCGGCTAATATTGTCTCTCAGACCTAGGCCTAGGCCAGATACGATGTTTGGTTCTAATTCTTACGACTTATTACACGAACCCAAGCTCGTCTTGTATTTGCCTCTTTCAATATAGTTTGTGCAGTTCAAAATTTCCAATTCTATCCGCAAAATTATGGAAATCCGAAATGCAGCAGTGGTTCTTTCCCACTGATAGCGCTTGCTTTTATTGACACCGGAAGACGGTATACCGTCCCGCATGAACGACAGCTCTGTCACGACGGAATTACGAAAATCCGGAATTCTGGATCGCCCCTCGTAGGCTGTCGATTTCGTACTAGTTGCGTTTGTCATTTTGTTGACGTAAGCAAACAAACTGATTGTGACAGTGAGTTTATACAATAATAAGTGTTTAATCCTTTCCCAAAAAGACATAGTGCAGACGGCCATATTAGAAAAATAGAGAAGAGAAGAAATGTCATTTTTCAACATAAATACGTCTCTGTTCTATTGTGTGCATATCATATCTCTATCCAATATCTATTAATCTATCACTATTTCGTGATTTAAAATGGTCACATGGGACCAAATCTCAATTAACATAATTATATTCACCTGTTTACCAAAAATTCTACAAAAAATCCCTATGTCTAAGAATCATTCTAAACTACGAAACATAAAAGCCATCGGTCTGAGAGAGAATGCATAATGTTAGATCAGACAACCACGATAAGAATCAAAGTACTGATAGTACTGAAGGTCGGGAAACAGAGGATTCGGAATACAGTAAATGGTCAATTTTCTTAAATTTACATTGAATTCGTAAAATATTCTCAATGTTGTTATCTGATTGCACATTAAAATTAATCCTTATACTCTTATTCCCGAGTTAACATAAGCAAAAATTTGATATTTCTAGGAAAAAAATCATAGGAGACGAAAGGGTAATTGTCAACAATATAGATCTACTCCATTCGGTCCGCCGCGATATGACCCTAGTAGTTGAAAACTGCGTAAGACCCCAATAAACCAAATCCATTACACGATGTCGTATTTTTTCGGGTGATGTCGTAAACATTCGGTGATGGAAAGTGTCGATTTCTTTTAACCCGTAACGTGTCCGTGTTGAACGGGTAACCGTATGTTAAAAATATTTACGGCGTCGTCAGAAAAGATCCGACGTCGCATGAATCTCATTACGGATGGACTGCCTTAATGAATTGTCTGGGTTAACAGTTTGTAAACCATTATATCATTTTGATATCCATTATAAAAAGGTTTGAGGATACATTGTGGCAAAACGAAAACATTTTGATATTCAACATTTTTTCTTTGTCTCAATCTGTCTTTCAACAATTCTTCAGCTAAACTTTACATTAATATTTATCTAAATTATCAACACAAACTTGACATTACATGTAGCAACAGTATTCCGTTTTTTATGCAGGCCCGTAGGCACAGGTGGGGCTACGGGATGGGATAAGCCCCAGATGTTGGCCAAAAATATCGAATTTTCCTCATTTTACATAGAAAATTGAAGAAAAGGCCAATTTAGCCCTTAAGATGTTCAGACACTAACCCGGACAGAGTTTTGAGCCCTTCCCCTTATCAAATTGCTTCCTACGGGCCTGAGAGCAGTTTTACATTCTACTGCTTAGGAAAGGTTAAACTTTGCACGATGAAAAATATTAATATTATGACGGGAAAATTTCTGAGCAAAATTCAGAGTGAGGAATGAAGTTAAATTTGATATGGTTCACAAAAGTGGCATGAGAACTGACCAGATTTAGATAATTAAATTTACAATATAGCACATTGTAAATAATGTTAAAGGTTAGACCACAAACATTGGTCAACAATTCTAATAATATGTGTGTTTAACTCAGAATTTGAAAAAAGTGAGCTCGTATTTTCTGCAAACAAATCTAGATCTTGCTTTCTTTTTATTTTTGCTGTCCTGTTTGCTTTTCGCATTAGCTTTCACTTTGGATTGTTCTTTCTGTCGTTTGTGAAAGAGATAACTCTATCACCTCTATCATCTGCAGAGACAGAGGCCTACAATTATCTCATAAATAGCCTATATCTCAAGCCCAGGTCGAAGAAAGATGATTAAATTCCTGTTAAACCTAAGCCTAGATTAATAAGGATAAAATAAATTACCAAAATTACGTTGTATGTACTCAAGACGGCTCAAAGTCCGTCAACGCCGTTACGGTAACACTTTAGTTGGTCAAAGCATAGGAGACTAGCTTTACACCGCGAAGTGTTAACACGTGAGCGTATAACCCGAGAAAATGCATGTGTTGTAAAATGCGATTGTGCGCATAGCGATTAAACAAGGAGAATGACTCGACTAGTGTCAGGATATAAATAGATTTTCCGTGAATCTACGAGTGTTTCACGGAAATGTCCGATTACACGAACTGTGTGGCGCAGTAATTTGGTGTTGAAATTCTCGTCTGCTCTAGTCTGCCACACCAGTTAGAATAGTTCGAATCAACCTTTCCGCCAAAAAGAGAAGTTGATAGTTTTCGCACTTATGAGCAAACTGCTGCATTGTTTTGATAAAACAATGAAGAAATGAAAGTCTTTACGATGATTATGTTATTTGAGTAATTTTGAATTGTTCAAAGGTAGGTCTACTTTTTCGGCGGACTCAGACATTTTGAACGACTATGCGGCGACCAAATTATATCGAAAACCTCGTATCTGCAGATTAAAACAAGCGGCAGATACGAGGTTTTCGTAGAAAAGCGTTAGAAGCGTTGGATGGCTATAGGACGTGAAAATCTCAAAGAGATTTCCCGACCTAAAAATTATGTCCCATATAAAAACATTTTCTCCATTTTTCAAGAAATCTTTGTTGAAGTATGCATTTTTTACGTAGCAGTTATTGAAGGAACTAAAAGCTATATTATATGTATGTACACATGATCAATTATTACACGAATACTTCTAGTTTGGCAAGTATAATTTAATTAGAAAACTGCTTTGGGACTCGGGTTTTTTAAATTATTCTTTGACACCTTAAAACACCCACATAATGTATTAAAATCCCCAAAGTGCCAAGAAAATGAAATGTTTTTCTACGAACGTGAAATTTTCCAATCTTAAACCTGTCAGAATAGAGGTTTCATCAAATGATTGAATTGTTTTAAGTGAATTTGATTCCTCTAAACAGATTCCCATCAATAAATTACTCCGAGAATTTGATTACAATTAAACTAACACACTTGAGGCGTTTTATTTTCAAAAAAGTATTTTTGTATGAATTTGTTTTAATGTATACGGACGCGAAAGAAATGCATTTAGAACATACACACTGGAAATATAGTGTAACCTTTCCCAAAGTATCCTTGTGTTCTCAAAAAAATGCATTGCAAAATACTGACTGAAAAAAATCTTATTCTCCTTTCAAAGTGTTTCAAAATAAGCAATGAAATTATTTGTTTATTTATTAAAAACAAATAGATATTGTATATAAGGTGCTTCGTGAGAAAACCTGCCTAAATGACAAAAAAAATCGATTTTCACTTTTTTGCATATTTTAATACAACGACATTTTTTCTTTCATATGACACCGTAATTAGTTCAATGAGACAAATATTAACGATTTTATTGATATTAAGCGATAACCTATGACAACGTTGTTGAACACACTTGTAAACGTGACGTCAATGACGTCTAATTTTAAGACGTTCAATATGTCGCCTCTACGACTCTGGAATAAATATAATAACAATAGGCCTACAACATCTGCCACTATAGTCTATACAGTCCTAGTTGCAATAATGTAACCGAAACCTTTTTGAATTTTGATCTGGGTTTCGGTTACAATTCCTTCCTATTCGTTGCAATGGAGCAGGTGCTGGAATGATTCATTCCAGCAAGTTTAGCATAGTCAAACTTCAAAATAAAGCTATGGAATGTAGTAAGAATGTTACCTGACAACAGGTTAACCATTTTTCTGTCAGTCCAACATAGTTTTATGTTGAAATCACTTTCAAATAAAGTTCAATTCAATTTTGAAGCGGAGTACCCATCCATTTTGTTCTACTTAGACTTGAATTTTGCTTTGGAAGAAAATATTGATAATAATTCTTGATGATCCTTTTTAACCGAATTTGTGCCATGGAATATCTTTTTATGGGATTTACATCTGATTAGATATGTCTGTATTCAAAAATTTATGCAAGAAAATATATTTTCCAATTTTTTGTTTTGCTCCATAGAAGGGAATAGGGTGGACTCGTAGCCACAAACCAATACCCATCATCAAGTTTGTGGCTACGATATCGCAGCTAATACAGTCCTGACAGTGCAGATTGCATTTTTTTTTTCATTTTGCCTTTAACACTCGTCAACTGTGAAAATCTCTCTGGAGTGTCGAAAACGCAGTTATCGCCGCCGTATTCTTCCACGCGACAAATGTCGTTCATCACACTGATCAATCACATCACAAAAACAAAATATATCACAAAAAACCTCTGTGATAATGTTTTTTTTTTTTTTTTTTTTTTTTTTTTTTTTTTTTTTTTTTTTTTTTTTTTTTGGTTTTTTTTGTTTTTTTTTTTTTTTTGTTTTTGTTTTTTTGCCCATTCATAAGCTACTTTGACACTTTGTGATGATCCCACGACGTGTATAATATCAAATAATTGTTGATTGTAGAAAATCTTACAGTACATGTAAAGATTACTGCTGATAAACAGCATTTTCTTGTTTTCCCAAAACGTTCTCTCTGCTACGTTCTGAATATCCCTACAGTTTAGCATTTAGCTTTTCGTGTGCAACTCCCTTCAATTTGGATCTGCTTAAAATAGTGTTGTTTTGGAAAGGATTATTTAGATCGCAGTTAGGCCTAAATCGTTCTTAGTTTGTGGTAGGGAATCATTTTCAGCAAAGAAAGCCTTTCAAGCGAGCAATTAACATCTCAAAGTGCATGTAAATGTAATCATGATTTCTTAATTATTGTCCAGAAACGGACTTTCATAGATCTACATAAACATGCTTTATAGGAAAAGGATCTCAGATCGTCAGCGAATACAGATGTTTGATCAGTCTGGTAGACAGAACCTTTCCAAAACTAGACAACCTAGTTTGGGAAATATTCAAGCCACCAGTAGGCTAAAAACTGGTTCGAAATGCCCGACAGAACATCAGTTTAGAAAAAAATGCTGATAATTATCAATTTACTCCTTTTCTCTCGAAGATTTCTATGTTAAAAGTAGTAGATATTATATTTTTCGTTGATGTAGGCCTAAATATGACCTACAAAAAACTTTCAATTTCAGTTCAGGATTATGCTAGATCTATTTGTGAAAAGGCTGAAACATGAATAAGTGACGCGCCCCTTAAACTGTACCTTTTAAGATTATGCACTTAGGCAAATCTACTCTACGGTTTCATGAAATTCGACATTTGCTTAATTACTTACATAATAATTTTGCCTGTGAAGCTATTGTTTAATAGGCCTAGATCTATGTAGTCTGTGATTATGAAACATCCTAAAAAGAGGTTGGCAGGATTTAGGCTACTTACGGCGGGACTTTCTTTGGTGTATGCTAACTAACTATCAAAAAATACTTACATGTTTGAACAACAAGGCCAATCTCTCTAACAGCATTGAAAATCCAATTGTGTTAATCTTGACCAAAACAAGGCCAGATTTTGACATTCCCAACAGAATGGTTTCGAAAAACATAGAGACAAAATTATTTTCCTTTTGCATCGATATTTTCTTTATTAAATCGTACACAAATGTTATCTTTAAAAATAGCATTCATTTGTTGTCTACAACATCTTTTGAATAAGACCACTCTGATTATTTGCCGTATGGGAAAGGGTTTGAAAACATCCATGTGCAGGTCTGGATAAAATGACGTCACACATAGCCTACATGTACAATTGTCAAACTAAATCCATGGGATAGTTTCAATAGTTTAGGATAGAGATCGAAAGATTTGCTGTTCAACACCGAGTTTCATTTCTGCAGAGAATTGTCGTCTAGCTACCCACAAAAAACTTCGCTTTATCGCAGCATATAGAATGCATGTGCTCTTTATCGCTGTAAATTGAATGCACGTGCGTCATCATTGTTTTCTCCGCATATTAAGGGAGTCTCGTTTTGATAATGTCGATTTGTGACTATTTTAGTAACAATTCCCATATATACAATGTCCGTAGTCGAGAGGTAGAGCGTCGGCCTAGCGACTAAGAGGTTCCGAGTTAGATCCCCGGTAGCGGAGGTTGTTCGAGGCTTCTCATTGGCCCACACATTCGGCGCGAGTACTGGTCAGTGTATTTCCAGGAAGCAGAACCGAGAGGGATAAAAATAAGTTGAAAAACAATTGCTTCCCAATCGATGTAAAATAAATACGTTCAAAGGAACGTCTGAAGAAAAATGTTAATTTCCCATAAACCCATTTTTGCCTCTGGAAGTGTGTTTTGCGGGTACAGACTAAAACATAAGTGCAAGGACCTAATTTGTTTTCATAAATCCTCGTGAATTATTCAGCCTTCTCTCTATCCCTTTATAATAAACGAATGATTTTTATCGCAGTAACAATCCGGTATTCGACTGCTGTGTTCAACGCGTAAACGCGTTCGATTATGAAAAGACCGTCCATGCACTGTACTGAAATTATTTTCGAACGATTTATGAGAAAATCTGCAAAATCATTAAATTTCTAATAGTTGACCTTTAATCTGTTTTGAAACAGCCCGTTTCATCAAAGTACGCGGTCTTTGTTTAACCATTTTATAATGTTTTCAAATCAACCACTTTTCCCCCGATACTTCTATATTGAAATCTATCATTTTGACGAGATCTTGATGAGCTTATTTAATATTTTTCAAATCAAAAGGGTAATATGCAACTGGCATAAATGACGATGACGATCAACAAATGTTGTAATTGTTTTTGTACCACACGGACGCCTCGTGTTGTCAAGGGGGAATAATCTATCATGAATGATCACTCTAGTCGATTTTTAAATAGATCAGCTGTCTACCTGCTATAACTAATTAACCAGTTAAACAGGAGTCGTGAAAATGTTGTTTTCAACTACTTTACACGCTATTAAATTTCAAACATCCCTCATAGATGACCTTTCAGGTTAATAAGTGCGGAAATTATCAGTTTATGATTAAAGGCAATCTTGATTAAAGCGGAACATTGCGTGCTTATAAAAAAAGATAGCTGTTAGCCGTGTGATTGTTACCATAGTTACTGATTGAATATACACGAATGTGATAGATTCTGATCAGATTGTGTGAGAACGTACGTTTACTTATCTTATCCAATTAGAGCGTCAGATCGTAGAAATACATGCCCCCATCATAAGTTGCAAGAGGTGCAAACCAGATCTATCCACAGGGGGCTAGAACGACATAGTACGCCTATTTGTGGCCTTAAATGGAGAAAAAATATAACAAGAGAGTAAGTATTCAATTTAGTAATATTATAATAGTATTACTAATACTTACTGTCTTGTTGTTGTTTTCTTCTTCTCCATTTAAGGACAGATCCTCCATTTATTTCCTACGGTAAGATTTTTTTTATTTTTTCTGTACTGATATTTCAAAATATGAGAAGTAAAAAATGACTTAAAAACTATAGGTCACCAAGCGAATGAAAAAGTTATTGGGTTTCAAGGGAGACCACTCTTGTCTGAAATTGCAAAAATGAGGTGTCACTTAAATACCCACAAAAAAGGTGTTCGAAATGACAAGGATTACATAAATAAGTCTTTATTATGTTCAATATGTTTTATTCTGTCTAAATGAGTATCAATTTGGGAAAATTTAGTGATGATTTTGAAATTTTTAGTAAATTATTCATTCAAAAGTAGCTGCAATTGCTCTTTTTCCGCAACGTTTCTGATAATACAAAATATTCCAGCGGTAAGAGTTTTTTTGTATAGACATAGTGCTTGGTCATACCTACAAAAACAAAAAAAGAAAAATATATGAAACCAAGCGTTTTTCTTACATGTAGTTATAAGTAAAATTTGGTTTACTTTTTACAGCTCTGTCCGAAATTGTTTCAATACTTTTATCCATTTTCTTCCCTATTACCAGCTTTAGATAATAAAAAGTGTCATCTTTTCTGTCAATCTGAAGCAGACTAGCTCATAAAGACACCACTTTGCTTTTGTTGCTCCGTTTTCTATCGCTAACGCCACTTGTTGAACGCATAACAGAAAGCGAAATGTACCATCTGAGTACTATTACACTTTAATTGACCAAACAGAGAAAATTGAAATAACCGAAAAGGGTCTTGTCATTTATCAACCAAACATTAACTAAATGTAAAAAATAAATTTGCTGAAAAGGCCAATTACTGAAACAGCTTTATTTCGTTATTTAGGATATGCGCAGTAAGTTGCGCAGTAACAACTGGAGGATCTGTCCTTAAGGTCACAAATATGCATACTATGCCGTGCTAGCCCCCTGTGGATCTATCCATTCATCATTTTCATTTATTGCAACTATCCCATCTGTTTTACAAGGTTTTCTTCGATGCGAAATCATGGGGAGCGAAAGAGAAAATGCTGATTTATATTTGCCTATTATTTTTCCTATTCATTTGCACTATCGTCTATAAATGGTATGTTGCCATGGTATGTTGTGAGTATTATTTGCTAAAAATCAAAAACCAGTACTTTAGGCAATCTTTATAATGTCCGTCATATTGTATATTCTGCTGTACATTTTATATACCTCATGGGTCTATGACCTTCTGGTTTGAATAAAGATATATATAAAATATTCCAATTCGGAACCGTATAAAATATTGTCAATTGAAAGAGTTTAATCCTCATTGCGTTTTCAGCAAATTGACCTTATTTGCTATTATTTGATTTGCATCGATAAATCATCTAACGGCACATCAAAGATAAGTAATATTATAACGGTATAGATCAAAGGGCTCCTAAATGAAGCGTAACTGACTTATCAACATTTGACATTGATCTTGGATAATGAAGTAGGTCGAGAATAACGATGTATTACATCAACATTTAATCATGCTCTCTTTTACGTATAGCTTATTGCATTTGCATTAAGTTTATTGTGCAAATTTACTTATTGCCGCTTACATGATTATAATTAAGTGAAAATGAAGAAAATATAAATAAATAAATATTTCTACTTATTTCTAATCGCTAATAGTGTGTGTAATGCAAGAGCGCCATCTGGAGAGCTTTTCTCTGATCTGGATTAGCTGATTGTTTAGAACAGATACACATGCTGTTGTAGTTCACTTTAAAATTTACAAATGTCGTAATAACTTCTCCCTGATTATATTAAATATAAAGTTTCAACAATGCCTATGATTTACGGTCATCTGCTTGTCCTGATTATAATATGTCCTTAATTTTACTCCAATGACCCAGACACCATTAATTAAATGCAAGACGAAATGGCATCTAGTGAGGTAAGTAGTTTGGAAATCAAATTGGCCTTATAATTTTAAGACGATCACTTCAAAATGTTCAAGTTGATAAGCCAAGTCGTATGAAATACTTAAGTACTTAGCGTACTCTTTTCTGAAGTATATATCACAATTATCGATTTTTATGCACCAGGGCCCCGTTTTACTAACGAACTTACGATCATATTTTTGTGTAAACTGTGTAACAAGGCATCTGATTGCACGAAAAATCGGATTAGGCCAATCAGGTTTGTTGTTACAAGAAATTACGCAAAACATAATCGTACGTTCGTTAGTAAAACGGGACCCAGCTGTAAAACAACAGCCGCAAGCTTTTCTGGTGTGACCCCAGTGTACATTGTCCCTTCTTTAGCGTATGTAAAATGGTCAAGTTACCGCTGTCACAGCACTTTCCACTTTCCACAACTTTCGCGGACACTCGCGGCTTGAGATGCTTGATCTGCAGCCTCTGCACTCCCTTTATGGTGGTTTCAGTATGGGTTGATTGGGAAAAATCTAAAAATATCCAACATAGAACAGGACCACCATTTACTTTCACTTTAGAATGATTATCTTCCGTCCAACTACACTGAACTTATCTTCTAAGCCACCATAGCATACATATATAACTTTATATAACTTTATATAACTCCATTGATACTCAAGATAGGAGCTTGAAAATTTCAAAAAAGAAGGATGAACCATTTTCAAAAAAAGATGTGAAAATTTCATGGAGACTCTTCAAGTGTAACATGACCAAATTGTAAATTGAAAAGGGTCGTCGTCATGTTTAAAAATGTTCACACTAGAAGAATAAACTGTAAGTGCGAAATAAGACATCCCTCTGCGTCAAAAACTCTGCTTGACAACGAGTCCTCATTGAGTTGTAGGTACAATGTACATGAAAAGTTTTGAGGTGGCATTCAAGACGTCACAGCCGCTTGGGTATGTCTTCAACACTTCCGGTCGCCTGAAACTTTTGCCAAAAAATGATGTAATGCATTGTGGTTACATTGGACCGTTTCTCCGATTTGAATTAGCCAATGCATTAAATCTAAGTTATATTTGATGACAGTTACATATGTAACAGCAATGCCGGTGTAACGTAGTAAAGTGACCCCATAGAATACTGAAACCCCCCCCCCCCCCCCGTCACTATTTTATATAGAATATTGACCCTCCGGTCATAATATTATGACCGGGGGGGTCATAGTATTATGACCCCCCTCCACGTAGAAAAGTGACCCCTCACGTAGAATTGTGACCCCCAATAAAATATCGACCCCTTCCCTACACACCAAAAATCTTACTGAAATAAAAACCCAACTATGGTACACGAACAACATAATTATCTCAATCGATAGACATCGGAGGTGCAATAGCACTCGTCCGTACATGCGTCTGTCCTTACATACAGAGAATTTTGACAGCAACTTTTCATTCATTATTGGGCGAACCCGATTCAAACTGGCGGGTTAGACGCTTCCACCGCATCTGAATTGATTTGATTTATTTGGGTTTAACGCCGTTTTCAGCTGCTATGGTCATATTGCGGCGGCTGGAGCACCTAAAATGGATTCCTGGTATTCCTCGCACCCGTTCTACCAAAAAATACAATCAGAGTCTCCAGCTGCTCTCTCATAGGTGATTCACACCCATTGGTGAAAGACAAATGACTTTTGTCAATTGTCAGAATGGATACATGCCGAGCCAGTTTCGAATTCACGACCCCTTGATTGGCAGACCCCGACGTTACCGACTAAGCTATCCGGTCTCAGATCATCTGTATTGGTTCTTAATCGTATGTACAGTAGGCCTACAGTATGTGCATGGATTACGAACTACTAGCGATGTATATTTGTGTGGAAAGAAGAAATGGCTTTTAAAGGTTTCTGACCGAAAATCACTTGTCCCTCAGCGTTGTGAGTTCGAAGCCTACTAAAGTTGTGTAACCTATGTGTGTCTGCCATATGCACGTTCCTATCTGGCGTTTGTATATTATAGTGATTCTGTTAACATTTAGTCACTTTAAATAGCGAGATAGTTATCTAGGCTTCTCAATCTGATAAAAATCCTGTGTTGACTTGACAGTAAATCTGACAAGGGGCCATCTTCTGCGACTTTTTTCTGACCAATCAAATAAACGCTTCAACGATTGGCGAAGCGATTTAATCCGAAAAGTTTGTCATGATGACGTCACATTTCAGTATAGAACCATGTGTTTGTCATGGAAACGTTAAAAGTAACCCGTCACTCTTAAGGGGGCATAATTGGAAGTCCATAAAACTTAATTCAGATAAATAAGTCAGACTAAAAATGCAGAAAAAAATAATCGAATAAAAAATTTCATTAAATTCTATATAGGTCTAGATTAAAAGAAATATGAGAAAAAAACTTCTACAATAAGGCCCCTTTTCCCATAACACAGCATAAAATTCAGAAACAGAGAGAAATGTTCTTGACAGCATTTCATGGAGTTCATAGTGAAGTTTCGTCCAATTCGGTGCAAGAACTGTGGACAAAAAACGAGAACAAAGGCTCAAAAAATATTTCAGGGATTACACATGTGAAGTTTCATTGAATTTGGCTTAAAGGTTGCTGAGATCTGACTGTAGACGGCCGGACAGACAGACGGACGGACGGACGGAAGGACGGACGAACGAACGGAAGGATAGCAGGGCGACTAAATGCTCTACGAAACTTTTTTTGGGGAGCATTATAAACACGGATGTGATTTGAATAAATATTCATGTACATGTAGTTAAAGTAGCAATAAGCTAAAACGATTCAAAATCTTTTACTAATGAGGGACTAGACCGATAACGTAAAAGAGGGGAGGTATGATGTATATTTGACTATTTATAGTAACAACCTATACACACTGGGTGCGTTCAGGGTTCTCCCATCGGTAGCCATCCGTGCCGTTGGTAACCATCGGTAGCCATCGGTAACCGTCGGCATACCGATGGATATTTTGTTGGTAACCAATTGTCCCGAGAGTAGACAAGTCGGGTAGCATCGGTAGCCTCGTTTTCATTACAGTAAGATGGCGGATAACAATCCAACTACGGCGATCCTAATCATATATTTTCTTCAATAGCAAGCGAATAGCATTCTAACCGTTCTTGATAGAATTTATTGTAATAGTTGAAGCTACAGTTATTTTATTTAGCCATTTATTTCTGAAAATATCTTTTTATTCATAATTTTTGAAAACGAACGATCACTCTGGGGTGAGAATACGCTTTTGGTAATTGATTATCCGCCTTTTTTTACCGATCGGTACAATTTTTGTTCAGAGTTCGTTGGTTGCCGACGGTGCCATCGGCTACCGATGGTACCATCGGTAACCGACGGTAAATACACTCGGTTACCGATGGGAGAACCCTGAACGCACCCACTGAAACCTGTCCAACCAGAAATAAACCAAAATATTTGTATCGATTTTCGTTTAATTTTGAATGTATTGTAGGTGGTGGTCAGTATTCTATAGATAAAATCATGGGGGTCGTTATTTTACATGGGGTCAGTATTTTATAGAAAGGGGTCTGTATTCTATATAGAATAGTGACCGGGGGTCAGTATTCTATGGGTGTCATTTTGCTACTTTAAATCGATCGTACGTGCTCCTGCGTGCGGTATGCGTGCAGTCTGCGTCTAAAACGTACGTTTAGTCGTGCGATGCACGCACGTGCAACGTACGATTTTGGTGGACGCAACCACGACGCAGACTGCACGCAGCAAAGAATTTGCAGGACAATATTTTGAGGCGCTCTTACAACCCGCCGTGTGTCTCTAGCCTCTCTTACAACCGGTCGTACGTGCGGTCTGCGTGCGGTCTGCGTCTTAAACTTACGTTTAGTCGTGCGATGCACGCACGTGCAACGTACGATTTTGGTGGACGCAACCACGACGCAGACTGCACGCAGCAAAGAATTGACTGGACAATACTTTGAGGCGCTCTTACAACCCGTCGTGCGTCTTTATAAATCGTGCAATTTAGCAATGTTTTAAAAGGTACGATTTAAAAAGACGCACGACGGGTTGTAAGAGAGGCTTTTATAAATCGTGCGATTTTGCAGAGTTTTAAAACGTACGATTTAAAAAGACGCACGACGGGTTGTAAGAAAGGCTTAAATCCTCTCTAGTAGCACACACGCGTAGACATCAATTACTGACATGCTCAATTGGTGCATTGGTGACATGCTTAATAATCTGTTGAAGAATGTACATGTGGAATAATAATGTTTTGTATGGTGGACTCTAGGGACCATGCTCTGTGGTGCACTTTGAAATGGTTTGAGGTCCATAAAACCCGCAATAAAGATTTCAATCAGAAACCAGTCGTAGTGAACCTATGTAGGGGAGCAGCTGAAGGCTCGGTAAGGTGTGATGTGGTAGTACTGGTATGAGAAACGACAGGAATCCATGGTTTAGTGCTCCAGCGGCCGCGATATGACATTAGTAGCTGAAAACGGCGTGAAACCTCAATAAACCATTCAAATATATGATTGATTTACAAGCCATCCATTTGTATGAAAAATAAATTGTCAAAGGCCGAACCAAGGTTTGAGCCCAGACATAAAAACGATATAAAGAAAAGTGAATGAGTAAATATCACGTAAATATTGCTTTGACTCGCTTCAAAATGTTGTGTACCCGACTCGGTTATAAGGCCGAGAATCTATCAATGAATAAAGGTACATTACTATCCCCAGGCCTAAATACCTACTGATCCACAAAAGTTGGCTTTTGCTATTCCATCAGCGAAACTTGAAAGTGACGTATGATTGTGTTTATCGTTTACAACCAATCAACCTGTTCATTTATCACGTGCACATTGTAAACGGTACAAATGAGAAGAGTTTATTGGTTTAGAAACAGTAAACACAAAACTACGTCACTGTCAATTTTTGCTTGTGGATTTATAGCATGTTGTCACACCGTTTATAGACTTTATATGACATAATACAAGATTCATACAGTAAATGACATAAATCGATAATCACGCAGCTGGTTGATCGTGTTTACGAAATGTTTTATATCCGTCGTAATCGTAGCCAATACAGGTCAGACGAAGCTGAAATTTTGCACAGAGAAATATTTAAGGCCATATTCTAATCATGTACAGTTATTTTTACAGAAAACTATCCCGAAAATAAGTAAAAATGAATCTTTAACGAAATAGACATACGTTTTCAAAAATGTTCGCATACCAACCATGCTACATACCAATTCGTTGTTTAACCGGTAAGCTGGTTATCTTATTTGATTTACAGTCATCTGTGTTTTCGTGGAAAAAGATCGACTTTTTCCTCCATGGACGACTACTTGTTGTTGTTGTTCTTAGTGGAAAGTTGTCTATTGTTTCTTCTCAAACACAGACTGTGGTCATTCAAAGGAATGTTAAGTGTTTGGTGAAATGTTTAATCCTGTCCACAACAAGAACTGATTCTTGTATGCCTTATAGAAATAACAAGAGACACTTTGAGGCAAAAGAAGAAAATGCTGATATTCACCGTGATTTTTCCTTGTTTCTCAATGTTTTGTACTGTACTGTACACAAACTTTTCCATACCAAAATTAATTTAGTTGTCTGCATTAGCTTTCAAATTGGACTACTGGAAAAAGTTTGCAGTATGGTTAAAGGTTTCAATAATGAAACTTGACTGTACAGCTGACGTACAAATGCATATGTCAATGCACAAAATCATGCTGTATAACAACGCGGTACATTGGACAACCACTTCGTCGCTTTATTTGTGTGTTGCGGTAAACATAACAAAACATAAATGCTGCTGTAATTACCAAACCCATATTGAACTTCTAGCGCCGAACCGCCATGCATCTTTAAAATTAGATTGAAATTCCAATCAGTTAATGGGTAATTTAATAACCAAAACATGTTGTTTTAAATAAAGGAAAATTGAATTAAATGATTAAATTAAATGATGAGTGTGTACCTTAATTAACAACATTTCTATCTCTTAATTTAGGAGAGTAATCATTTCCGCTAAAGTCCAATTTTTCGAAACGATTTTTTTTCACATATTTCAGAAGAAAGAGATAACATCACTTTTTTTCAATAATACCTAGTTTTGACGTTGTTACAGAATAGGAATAAAGAAAAAAATATACTGATGTTCTCACTTCCACTTTGAGTTCAAGGAATTTTTATAAATAATGAATTATTCACTTTGTTATCTTCAATGGCTTTAAGCTATTAAGATATACATAATTTATTATCTTAATTCTTCCCTAACCAAACCCTGATTTTGACATCGCCAAACACAGACACTGAGAAAACGTTTCAGAAAATAAAAAAATGTCGATAATATTCTTCGAATCCTCAATATTTGTAGCACTTTATCTTAAGGGACAATACTCCAATTAACTTTTTTCTTTTCTTAATAATAGAATGTATCTATATTTTGTTTCTTTAAAGTACATCTTATTACCAATTAAAAGATGAAATAAAAATGGATGGTCAACGATCTTGTTAAAATTTTACAGTCATTCGTAATAAAATACCCCATACAGCGAACAAATGCACTATTTCTTGCACCTGTCAAAGGTCACTTAAATACTAAAACAAGAGGACCAGGATGGCCCTGCATCGCTCATCTGAGAAGACCTTCTAACTTTCTAACCAATTTTGACAATGATCGAGCCAAAATTTGGACACCCAGAGCAAACGAAAGGAAATTATAAGAAACTTAACTACCAAAGTCCTTTCCATAATTTGTTAACTTTTTTATACAAATGGTATTAAAAGTCCATCACAAACTTTTACATGACCTGGATATCATCAAGACAAACCAACTGAACTTTTTTCTAAAAAAAATGAGATATTATTATGTTTCTTGAAGGAAAAACAAGATTTGACCTAGTGACCTAGCTTTTGACATGACCCAAATATTGTCAAGATAAACATTCTGAGCACTTTTCACAATGATTTAGTACATATTTCAGTTCTTAAAGCAAAAAACAAAATTTGCCCAGCGACCTAGTTTTTGACCTTGGAAGACACACCTTTTCATACATAACCTAGATATCAAGATAAGTATTTAGGACAGTTTTGACAAAATTTGGCCTCCTGACCTAGTTAATGGCATGGCGTGACCGACTTCTTGAAATGACATAGATATAATCTTGATCGACAATCGGGACAGTTTTGACAAAGTTTGGGCCAAAATTGGCATCCCAAGAGCAAAAGGAAGGATTCTAAAATATTTGACATATTAGCCAAGTTTTTGACCTAGCATGACCCACTTTTGATAATGAACCAGATATCATCAAGATAAATACTTAGGACAATTTTGATAAAGCTTGGACAAACATTGGCACTTCCAGAGCAAAAGGAATGATTTCATTAGATTTGCCTCGTGAAATAGTTAATGACCTTGCATAACCCTCATCTTGACATGACCTAGATATCATCAAGATAAACATTCAGGACAATTGTGACTTAATTTCGGCCAAAATTGGCACTACCAGAGTAAAAAAGAAGGATTTTGCTATATTAGACGTAGTGATCAGTTTTTGGAAAGCAAATTTGCAAAATTTGCTTTTCTTTCCAGTCGTGCTTCTCTGCACTTTAACATTCTCTGCATACCACACAACATCTCCCGGTCCTCCTCACTAAAAATAGTTCTATCAAAAGCAAAGATCAATGACAAGAACAGCCTTTCGAATATTCAATATTGAATTCTATAGTTGTACACAAGATATTCAATTGTGTGACCGATGATAAAACATCCAATTAAACATGTGTTAAAAGAGGAGAAACGATCACGTAGTAATTTGCTTTCATTACGGCTCAATAGCCAGTCCAATATCTTTCGTTGAAAATGGGTCAGTCAAGTTTACTGAACTATGAAATATGCGACCCACTCCAAGCGCTAAAAATAGGAACTAGGACACGTCTATTTTTAGAATCTTTCTATGCCCAAATTCTTACACGTTTTAATGTCCGAAACTAAACAATGATATTCGATAAGACATGCATTTAATCGCGTTCACAATAATTGATTGATAAACTAAGTGGTTATTTTGAGGTTAATGACATAGACATCTTGTCTAATAGGCCTTGCTAGTATTCGCGTGTAGCTATAGGCATTTCAAAGCGAAAGTAGAAATCTGGGAAACCAGAATATGTGATGGTATGCTCAAAATGCATAGAAATCAGACTAGCAATCCTTTCACCACTTGGTTTAAAAAACGGTGTTAACTTTTTAATCTATAGATATCACGGTGGATAACCCATGTGACTTTTGGGAAGCGTTAACACCGAAAAAATCGTCCGCTTCTAGGTATGTTTGGTTTAATTTCTCAGCTTATACTCTGTTGATTTTGACGAGATAAAGTGCACGGAACGCGCATTTGAGAGGGCTATTCTGTTTGTAACTCTGCTCCGATCCCGTGATTTCTTCAAACATTCAAGCGAAAGTTTTCTTCGGTGCATGTGAATGCTTCCCACTTTCGTTTTGCACTTACAAACACTTTGGCTCGAATGTTTGAAGAAACCACTAAATTTGGAGCAGAGTGAGTTAGAGCCGGGAATAGCCCTCTCAAGGGGGCGTTCCGTGCACTTTATTTCATCAAAATCAATAGGGTATAAGCTGAGATATTAAACAAAACATACCTTGAAGCGGACGATTTTTTCGGTGTTAACGCTTCCCTAAAGTCATGTGAGTTACCCATCGTGGATTTAGATCTAGATGAATAGGCCTACATAGAATCAAATCAATTTACATTGTAGGTATGTTAACCATTTCCCAAATAGAAACATTTCAGATTGGTCAAAATAAAAAAAAGCCACAGCAGACGACAAAATTGGTACATACCTAGATAAAATTAGAACTATTTGTAGATAATACCAAAGACAATATCGAGGTTAAAGTAGAAAATTCTGATTATCAGCAGTTTCTTCTTTCATCCCAATATTCCCCCGAACATTTTCTTTTCGGGCTGTCAAACCCGGTCTTATTTGGGAAAGGGATAAAGTAGTGACGGAACACATGTTTTAGCAAGTAAGACATGTAGTTTTCAGAGATCAAATGTTAAAACATTAATTAGAAATCTAATTAGGGTATAGACTCCTTTCATTTATGTTTTAGTCCGTACCCGCAGAACACTTCCGGTAATCCGAGACTTCTTTGATGAAAATTCGCTCGATGATACTTGGATGTCGCTATTTACAACGGAACGCTGTCCCAGTCAAACACAAAAGAAAATTCCGACACAGCGACATAACTTGTGTCGGAATTTTCTTTTGTTTTTGAATTGGACAGCGCTCCGATGTAAATAGCGACATCCAAATATCGAAGAGCGAATTTTCATCAGAGAAGACTCTGATTAACTTCCGGAGGCAAACAATGGGTTTATGGGAAATTAACATTGTATACATGTGAATTGTTACTAAAAATAGTAACAAATCGACATTTTCAAAACGAGGCTCCCACAAAATGCGGAGAAATCGATGACGACGCACGTGCATTCAATATACAGCGATTAAGCACACGTGCATTCAATATACAGTGATAAAGAGAAGTTTTAAGTGGAACAAAAACTACGAAATTGAATGAATTCGTTGATAGCCGGTAAGATGGTTATTTTATTTGATTTACAGTCAAGAAAATTCGGTATTTTTGGCCAACATTGGAGGGGCTTAGCCCCCCCCCCCTAGCCCCCCCCCCCCCCCCTGTTCCTACGGGCCTGTACATCAAATAGATTTATGAACCGTGACCTGTCGCACTAGTCTATTATACAAGAAAACCTACTTCAGAACATGACATTGGGTATAGGAGAACATATAGAGTGCTAGAATGCCTTATAGTCGTTTTTCGGCTGGGAGAATTCGACATTTTAAATTCCCTATTTGTTTATGTCAAAGGGGGGTAATTCACAAAATTGACAGATTAGACCTTTATTTTAGAGCTTGCTACAAGTGATAAGAGAGATGTTTTGTGTTTTTTTGGCAACCCGGATATGACCAATTCCGTAAAAATAATGAATCGTTTATCGCGCGTATGTGGCATTAGATGAAATTAGTTGTAAATGCATTAAGGGCCGTAACTCTGACATTAAAGGAGACAAGGCAATGAAACTTCGACAAAACGATTGCCGAATGCCATGGAAATATTGTAAAAATAAAATCAGGCTTTTAGTTCGATACTTTTTCAGAAACAAGAAATTTTGTAGCGTAAAGTTTTCTCTTTTGTTCAGTATATTTTGCTGATATGGAACAGACATTATCCTTTCATAATTTGTATTTTGTAACTTTCTAAAGAATCAAATTCAATTAATTACTTTTATCCAACTCCGTGTAATTCATATTGCTAACAACTAGAAAGGCCTTTAGACATAATCAGCAAATTTGCTTTCCAACAGTACTTTCAGTACTTTGATTTAATCTGGTATGACCTATTTTTACACGATCTAGATATCATCAAGACAAAGAATCTTACCAATTTCAACAATCATTGATAAAAAAAATGTGGCCCCTAAAGCAAAAAGAAGATTTGACCTAGTGGCCTACTTTTTGACCCCATTCTGGTCCCGATTCCAACTTTTTGAAGTATTTAAAAACAAGAGGACCATGATGGTCCTATATCGCTCACCTGCACCAAAATGATATGAGCCACAAATTTGTTCAATTAAATTAATATTTACGACTGAAAACAAACTTATGGTCAATAACGTTGTGAAAATCGAACTCATCCGAGATCTTATGGTGACCAACATTGTGTCCAAGTTTTGTCTTGATTGATTAATAATTGTAAATTTTAGAGTGTAAACAAGGTCGAAAACATCCGAAAAAGGCAATTTTGTCAAATTCAAGGGCAAGTAACTCTCGACTTTCTGATCAGATCAGACTGAAAATCGAAATGATCAAAGATCTTATAATCTCTAACATTGTGTCTAAGTTTTGTCTTGATTGATTTATAGTTGTAGATTCTAGAGGGTAAACAAGGTCGAAAACAGCCGAAAATGGCAATTTTGTCAAATTCAAGGGCACATTACTCTTCATTTTCTACACCGATCAGACTGAAAATCGAACTCATGAAAGATATTAGGGTCTCCAACATTATGCCTAAGTTTTGTCTTGATTGATCAATATTTGTAGATGCTAGAGTGTTAAAAACTTAAAAAGTAGCTATTTTTGACGTTCAAGGGCATATAACTCCTGACTTCCTGGTCCGATCTGACCCAAAATCGAACTCATCCGAGAACTTATGGTCTCAAACATTATGTCAAAGTTTTGTCTTGATTGATCAATATGTGTATATGCTAGAGTGTTAACAACTTAAAAAGTAGCTATTTTTGACGTTCAATGGCACATAACTCCTGACTTCCTGGTCCGATCTGACCCAAAATCAAACTCATCCGAGAACTTATGGTCATACATGTTTTCTTAAAGTTTGGTTAAGATTGGTCAATATTTGTGGATGCTAGAGTGTTAACAACAAATTGTGGACAGACGGACAGACGGACGGACGGACGGACGCCGACGGACAAAAAGCGACCACAATAGCTCACCTTGAGCACTTCGTGCTCAGGTGAGCTAAAAAGATGACCCAAGGATCATATCTGTGAAATTTTGTTGAATTCTTCCAAGTACTTTGGGGGGAGAAGATTTTTTCGTAATTGTTGACGTACAGACATACAGACAGACGGACGCACGCCGAACATTGATGAATCACAATACATCACCTCGAGCACTACGTGCTCAGGTGAGCTAAAATGCTGTTTAATCATCGTTTAGTTCTAAAAGGGGGTTTAAAGTAACGCCTTACATTTAAAAAGAACAGAAAACCCAAAATGCGTAATGTAATGAACGTGTACATGTATAAAAACAGTATGCTCACGCGTTCAGTTAGTTCAAGGAAGCTGGAGTGTTTTATGTCAAACTTTGCATATTTTTGGAAATATTTCATTTTTTTTTCACAATAAAATTTGATAAAACCCCCTCGTTGTATTTAGCAATATGTCATGGTATTAATTCAAAAAGAGTCATCGCACTTTTAGTGAATTACGGCAATTTTTATCCGCCACACATGAATAAAATGACGCAAAACAGTGGTAAGTGCATACACACTTACAACTGTCTTGCTCTTAAACATCAATTTCCACCTTGAGGAAATCAGTTTCTAATATAAAAAATACGCTATTAAAGTCGAAAATGATAAATTGTAATGACGTTTCATGTTATCGAAAATATAGTGGGGTAACATATATTGTACGAAACATTAAATTTTCTACAGTAATGATCGAGAGTTCCGAAAAACTGGAGCATTGTCCCTTAAGTTAATCGTATCTTAAATAACATTTCACTGTCTTGAGTAACTTTTAAATGATGAGTGTCAATAATTGCTGCTGTAGGTTTTGGATTACTTGCCCCTGATTTCTTAATAAACATGCCAAAATTATAATAAGAACTATTTCTTGTATGATTCAAATACTTTTAACCAAAACACCATAAAATACTGCATAGGAGCATGATATTAGCCTTATGTACACAAACCATCAGATGACGGGTTCGGAATTGATACTTTATCAGAGTGTGTGGGGTAATACATACCAAAATCAAACGTGAAATGGACAGGGCTATTTCATTGTCAGAATCGCTTGTATTGCATCTTTAACGTATGGTTACGTTTTTATTAGCTCACCTTCAGGGGCATGAATTGCTCAAGGTGAGCTGTTATGGCCGCCTTTTGTCCTACTACTACTACTACTACTACTACTACTACTACTACTACTATGCTGACGGTCGCAATGCGACAAAGTCTGTTCCTCTGTTCTATCCAACCGCTGATCTCCATATGCTTCTGTCATTACACAATTCTGGCCAGGAAGTTCCTCCGTTTCAAATTTCTTTTGACTGTATCTTTAAACCGTAGTCGGGGTCTGCCTCTCTTCCTACTACCAACTGGAAGCTGTGAGAACAGGATCTGTTTTGGAAGTCGGTCTTGCGGCATCCTCATGATGTGCCCTGTCCATCGAAGGTTCTTTCTGATCAGCATGTCTTCCATGGATGTTAATCCAGTTCTTTCAAGTATTTCCTTGTTGGTAACTTTGTCTTTCCAGGTTACTTTCATGATGGTTCTAAGGTGCCGCATCATAAAAGTATGAAGCTTCTTCACATGGCTTCTGTATACCGTCCACGACTCGGCTCCATACAAGAGAGTGGATATGACAATGGCTCTGTATATCTTTCCTTTCACCTTCAATGAAACATGATGGTTGTTCCAGAGTCTCTGATGTAATCTGCCAAAAGATGAACTGGCCTTGGCAATTCTTCTCTGTATTTCGGCATCAATACGCCCATCTTTCGCTGCTGTGCTACCAAGATAGGTGAACTCTGGGACAGAATTTAGTTTGATACCATCGACCAGTATATCCACCTCCGGGGACTTTGAAGAGTCTGGTTGGTATAGCACTTCAGTTTTCTTGATGTTTATCTTCAGTCCAAATTTCTTTGATGCTTCCGAGAAGGCATTTACTATGCGTTGAATTTCCTTTGGTGAGTGGGCAAGTAGGGCACTGTCATCTGCGAAGAGTAGTTCCCTTATCAGTACCTGGATGCTCTTGGTTCTTGCCTTGAAGTGTGTGACCTTAAAGAGGTCTGCATCTTGCCTTGACTGGATGTAGACACCATCTGTCATGTCTCGAAAAGCTTCATCCAGCATCGCTGATAGGAATATGGAGAAGAGAGTAGGTGCTAGTACACAGCCTTGTTTGGCTCCATTTGTAACTTCAAATGCATCAGATGTTTCCACTCCATCGCTGACTTTGGCCTTCATCCCTGTGTGCAGCGACTCAATCATGGATGTGAACTTATCAGGGCATCCATACTTTCTCAGCAGCTGCCACAGACCTGTTCTTCCAACTGTATCAAAGGCTTTAGTGAAGTCTATAAATACAACGTACAGTGGCTGGTCCTGCTCGATACACTTTTCTTGTAATTGTCGGAGACTGAAGATCATGTCGATGGTGCTCCTATTGGGCCTGAAACCACACTGTGACCCGGGAACTATTTCTGGAGTGACATGCTTGGAGAGTCTGTTCAGAAGGATCCTAGCGAAGACTTTGCCGGCAATGGACAACAGAGAGATTCCTCGATAGTTTCCGCAATCTGTCCTGTCTCCTTTCTTGTAGATGGTTACAATACTTGCACCCTTCCAGGCTTGTGGAACTGTACCTTCATCCCATGCACTGTATATCAGCTGGTGCAGCCTGTCCACTAATTTGGTACCTCCATGTTTCCATACTTCCGCGGGTATTCCATCTTCACCGGGGGCTCTGCCATCTTTCAATCCAGCAATAGCTTTTGTCACCTCGTTCATGGATGGAGTCTCATCAAGGTAGTGTTTGGTGGTCCGCTGTTGTATATTGTCAAGGGCATCAGTCTGAATCTCTCCGGGAACATTTAAGAGCTTCTGGAAGTGTTCACTCCATCTAGCCAGAACTTCTTTGTTGTCTGAGATTGTTTCCAGCCCGTCCGCTGACTTAAGTTGTACAGGTCCTTTTTTCTGGGGTCCCCAAACTTCCTTGAGTCCATTGTAGAAAGCCTTCATGTCATTCCTGTCTGCAGCTGTCTGAAGCTCTTGTGCTTTACTGTCCCACCAGGCTGTCTTCAGAGATCTGGTATGTTGTTGGAGTTGCCTGCAGGCATCTTTGTAAGCTGCAACTGTTGACCGTGTGCTCCTGGACTGTAGCACTTTCTGGTTGGCTTGGTCTCTCTTTCTTAAAAGTTGCTGTAGCTTTTGGTCACCGGGATCAAACCAGTCCTGGTGTTTTCTGCCGGGCTTGCCTAGAGATTCCTTTGCTGTGTTGTAGACCACTTGTTGTAGAGCTGTCCATTCTTGATCTATGGATTGTCCTTCCTTTATCTCAAATCTGTCTAAAGCATTGTTCATATCTTTTGCTAGAATCTCTCTTTCCTTTATAGATCTCAGCTTTGCGGTGTTGAGTTTGGATGGCTTCTTTGCACCTTGTTTGATGTGTTTCTGACGTAGGTGGAATGTCACTTTTGATCTTGTCATTTGATGATCAGTCCAGCAGTTGGCTCCACGCATTACTCTAGTATTACAGAAGTCTGTCTTATCTCTCTGTCTTGTTATGATGAAGTCAATCAGGTGCCAGTGTTTAGAGCGAGGATGCATCCAAGTAGTCTCTCGTTCATCTTTCTGCTTGAACATGGTATTGGTTACTGTCAAATCAAATTCTGAACACATAGCAAGAAGGAGTTCTCCATTCGAGTTGCATTTACCAATTCCATACTTTCCTAATACCGATGGCCACTTGTTGTAGTCGCTCCCTATTCTAGCATTGAAATCTCCCATCAGTATGAGTTTGTCGGTACGGGGAACACGCCGAAGAGTTTCTGTCAGTAGGTTGTAGAATTCCTCTTTCTTGTCGTCAGGATTGGTCAAAGTTGGTGCGTACACACTCATGAATGTCGCCGAGTTGTTCTTCGTCAAAGGGAGTCGCATCGACATTATCCTGTCACTGATTGGTAGTGGTGTCTCAATCATCATTGATGCAATGTTTCTCCTCATCGCAAAGCCAACTCCGGCTTCTCTTTTCTCTCCATTTGGTCTACCACTCCAGAAGAATGTATAGTCCATGTCATTTAGACTGCCAGACTCTGAGATTCTTGTTTCACATAAGGCTGCAATGTCTATGTCATACTTTGCGAGTTCCATCGCCACGAGTGCGGTGCGTCTCTCTGGTCTGTTTGCTTCTTCACGGTCAAGAAGTGTCCTGACATTCCACTGAGCTAAAGTCAAATTCCTGTATCTTCCCTGTCTACTTTTCACTGTCGATGGAAGTTGTCGAGCAACGCGGTCCTTTGTAACCCGGGCGACGGCCGATCCGGTATGTGGTTTCTTGCGGTTGTACATTTCATGAGAAACTGCTTGCAAATGATGTTGAAGTGTCGATAGTTTTTGCAAGTTACTAGCGACACTCTTTCAGGATTTAATAGTATTCCTGCACCGGCAAGAACATGTCGAGACAGGCGCAGACTATTAGTCCTTGTAGCGGATGGCCGGTAGATGATGGGTGTTCCATTCAGCAACCGCCCTCAATGCCTCCACATTTGCATGTTTTCTGTCAGGGTTGTCTCCCTTAGCTTTTGGTTCTGACGAGAACCTATCCCACAAGGCAGTGGAAGACTGTGCAAGGCAGGGGTGTCTATGTCCCTGAGATATAACACGTATATCCGCATACCCAAAGCCTTTTGTCCAAATATCATAAAAAAATCATAGCCATGTTTTTTGCCCCCTTTTTCCTGTTCATGACATCCAATGGAATAAACAACAACATGTGTTAAACGTGCATGATATACGTATTACACTGCATCACCAGTTTTAACATCTTTTATGAAATGCTAACAATATTCAACAATGTAAAATTTTCATGTTGAGAATTGAAATTGCTTTATTTTTTAACATTGACTTCTATAAAGTGGTTTTTACGCAAAAAATATTGATGTGTGTGATGACATTTGCAACATGAATGATGAAGTTTGCAACATGTATGATGACATTTACAATATGCATGATGTCGTTTTCAACTTGCATGCTAGCATTTGCAATAAGTCTAGTGACTGCTGTGTCACGCAAAGTGATAACTTCAACATGCTTCGTTTTTTCGCTATGTTTGGTTAGTGTTCCTAAATCATTCACTGTGCACATTGTCTACTGAATTACGTCGTTGAAATGCGTGGAATGGTCATGAAGCTTGTTTCATTATACATTTGTGAGTAGTTCAATGTAAAATATCATGAGGCACCAGGGACTTAGCACTTAGCTTGGCCATATCACGGTGTATAATTACGTGATTATCCACCGTGCATATGCGAAATTGGATTTTGCACAAATACCGCACTTACATAATGCTATAGATCTTCATTCAATCTCCTTCGCAGTTATCTACTCTGAATTGAATTAGAATAGATCTCTGCAGGCACAGCTTGAGTTACCAAGATTTTAGGTTAAATTGAACTTTTTTATTTGGATTTTTATTTAAAAAATCAAACTCATTTTTAGGAATGTTTAAGAATATGACGTGTCAAATATGAACTAAAATAAAAAAAATAGATTTAAAAAAATGATTTCAGAAACATAGATATTTTTACGCCATCTTTAGAATATCACGTGACTATATCATGATCACGTGATTTATATGCCTGCAGTGATAATGTAAGGCATTGTCGCTGTGTGGAGTTATGACGAAAGAGTTGTTCTGCAATCGGCCATCACCGTAGAGTCAATCGCATAGGTTCGGAATAAATACGTACGTAAAGCATTATTTTTTTAATTATCTCCCTTTATCTTGTTTGCAAAGGATAATGTGAGACCACGGTCTAAATTTTCCCTTCCTTAGCCTATGTTAAAATGGTCAACTTACCGCTGTCAGAGCATCTTCCGCAACATTCGCGGACACTCGCGACTTGGGTTGCTTGATCTGCCGCCTCTGCACTTCCCTTTTTATGGTGGTTTCAGTATAAGTTGATAAAGAAAATCTGAAAATTTCCAACAACGGGCGTCCTTGGCCGAGTGGTTAGAGTCGCTGACCCAGGATCACTTGTCCCTCACCTCTGTGGTTTCGAATCCCGCCAGGGACATATGAACTTTCATGTGAGGAAGCTATCCAGCTGGCTTGTGGAACGTCTGTGGTTCTACCCAGGTGCACACTTGGGGTCTTCCTCCACCATTCAAAGCTGGAAACAGGTCAAAAGAAGGGAGTTCCTTCCTGGGCACGCCCAGTCTACTCGGTCATTTGGAAATGTCCGGCAACCGAGGATAAATAACCTAAGACACACACACACATCCAACAAAGAATAGGACCACTATTTACATTCACTTTAGAAAGGCTGATTTCAGCCCAACTACGTGTACATTTTTTGGAAGTATCCGCAGAAAGTAGTCCTGCAAATAATGCAAAAAAATATCCTATACAGCCAAAGTGCAGATGCAAAAATACTAAGTTATCAAAGAAAGCAGTATCTAAACTATTCTTTAACGATCCCTACAGCATGCACAGACAACAATTTCTTGGACTATTTTCTATTGCATAACGACCCGGAAGCAAAACGTTGATTGGGGTCACTCCTAAATGAAACTAGATTTCCCACATGAACTTATTTTTTCACTTTTTCCTAGTTTTTGGGTTATCTATGAGTAAAATAACACAGAAATCAAAGAGTTTAAGTCTGTTTCCAATGATTCATGGCCATTTAAACAGAGAATGTGGAATGGCAAAAATCCAGGTTTTAAAGCAGGGTTTTTTTATCCACTTAAAACCTTAATAAGAATGCCAGTTATTTCCTTATGCCTGAATAGATTGACATCAAATAAAAAGAAATGTCTGTTGCAGATGCAGGGCCACATTCTGGTAGCAGATTCATTCATTTTGTACCAGTTTATGACACTTCAGGGTGTAATTTACACTGAAAATGTGGTAAATATTTGGAGAAAACATCATTTGGAAAGATTTAAACCCTTTCAAAGTAATTTTTTTCTAAAACTAAATATTTGCATTTAGTGTGCATTACAATTTACATATTCACCTAAAAATTAAGAAAAATTAAAATGATTCGAAAGAACTTACTCCTAAAGATCCGTTGAGCAGTCCGGACCTTCCGCTTGGCGTTGCATCGATTCGACCTAAATGATGCTCTCCGCTATAGTTTGTAGAGCCCGATTCAAAACTAAATTGGTCCAGTTTCACACAAAGCTTGTTTTTGCACAGACTGAGTGCCTGCAAGAAAGTTGTTATAGAATAAAGTCCCTTTCCCCTGGAGTATTAGCAGATTAGGGCCACTCTATGGGCTGTCCTAAGCTTGAAATCTGATGATATTACTGAAAATGTGGTAAATATTTGGAGAAAAACATCATTTGGAAAGGTTTAAAACCTTTAAAGTAATTTTTTTTTTTTAAATATTTGCCTTTCATGTGTATAACAACTCACATATTCAACTAAAAATTTGAAAAAAAAAAAAATAAAATGATTCGAAAGAAAATTACCCGTAAAGATCGGTTGAGTAGTCGAGACCTTCCGCTTGGCGTTGCATCGATTCAGCCTAAATCATGTTCTCCGCTGTTAGTTTGTGGTGCCCGATAAAAACTAAATTGGTCCGGTGTCACACATAACTTGTTTTTGCACGGACGGCTGCCTGCAACAAAGTTACAATAGTAAAGTCCCTTTCCCCTTGAGCATTAGCAGATTAGGGTTACACTGTTGGCTGTCCTGAGCTTGAAATCTGAGAAACGCAGTACCGTCGATCACTTATCAACCTTGACCAGTATTATTGAGACAAGAAAAAAGTTGAAACGCTCAACTTTTTGCGCGTTTATTGATTTAAAAAAGGCATATGATTTCATTAACCGTGATTTGTTATGGTTCAAATAGTTCAATAATGGTATCAAAGGCAAAACGTTAACGGCGATACAATCACTCTATAGTTCAGTAACGTCATGTGTTAGAGTTAATTCTCGCTACACCAGCTGGTTCAAATAACGTCTGGTTTACGTCAAGGCTGTGGGTTATCGCCCTTGCTGTCTTTATTAATAATCTAGCATTACAATTGAAGTCTTACGATATCGTTCGGAGATGAAAAATTCTGTATTTTGATGTACGCGGATGGCATCGTTTTACTAGCCGAAAACGATAGCGATCTACAGATGTTACTAAATGGTCTAGACCAATGGTGTAATACAAATTACATGACAATTAATGCTGAAAAAAGTCAAGTTGTTCACTTTCGACCAGAGTCAGTTACTAGGGCCGACAACTCTTTTTGTATTGGAAATCAGTCCATTACCGTTGTTAGCGTTTACAAGTATCTGGGTATGGCGCGCGAAAGGGGTCTAAAGTTAATTTAGCGCTAGACCTATAATTAAAATAGGGGTAGACCGCTAAAATAGCGGTGTACCCTTAGACCGCTATTTCAATTAACGGTCTAGCGATAAAATTACCGGTAGACCGCTATTTTTATCGGTAGACCCCTATTTTTTTCGATAGCCAATCACAGAGCTCGTACTATACGGTCGTTGATATTCCCGGTGTGTTGAGGATGTAACGAGCCATTTGATTGGCTAATGAGATTTTGAGCAGAAGGGTCAAAAATAATTATCGGTCTACCGGTAATTTATCGCTAGACCGTTAATTGAAATAGCGGTCTATCCTTATTTTATGGGTAGACCGATATTTTTATCGGTAGACCGCTAAAAATATAAGGGTAGACCGGTATTTTTAGCGGTCTACCCTTATTTTAATTATAGGTCTAGCGCTATGTTGACTTTAGACCCTATTCGCGCGCCATATCTGGGTCTTATGTTACAGGAACACCTGAACTACGATGTTACTGTTAAAATGGTATCCCAAAGTGCTAGTCGAGCACTAGGACTAGTCAAAGCCAAATGCAAGTCCATTGGAAGTTTACCATATAACGTTTTCTCCCAACTATACAACTCTATTGTTTGGCCTACCATAAGTTATGGTGCCGCTATATGGGGCGTAAAATCGTACTCGACTAAATCACAAAATCGTGCCATGAGATTTTTCCTTGGTGTCTGTAAATACAATCCAAATGCGGCGGTATGTGGCGAAATGGGGTGGTTACCACCCCATGTCAAACAATGGAAAAGTGTCGGATTACACTGGTTAAGGTTATCCAATATGGCTAATGATAGATTTAACAAGCTTGTTTCCTCGTGGGCTATGTCAAATGCTAATAGGTCTTGTAAAAACTGGTTTTACGTCGTCAATAATACTCTGTAAGATTGAAATGCTAACTCAGACAACCATTTAATTAAAAACAGTTTTTACAAAATATTGAGAATCACTTGTTTACAAAGTTTTGCGATGATTGGCAATCATCAATTCGTAAACCAAATGGCCCGTCAGGCAAAGGTTTAAATAAGCTACGCACATAAATGCCCATTAAAGACAAATATGAAATTGAGAACTATTGTAGCATAATTTTACCCCCCCAAGCAAAGAAGCACGTTCAGCAAATTTAGATGCGGAGTCGCGCCTTTAAAATTTGAAACAGGACGTTGCGAAGGATTAGCCGTAAAAGATTGAAAATTTCCGTTCTGCGGTCAAGTCGAAGACGAGAGCCACGTAATTCTCAATTGTTTCATGTATAACGAATTAAGACAGGCATTATATGATTCTGCAGTTAAAATAAGTACGGCTATCTCATGTAGATAGCAACGTGTTATAGCTGGAATACGTATTTTTTCCTCTGTACCAGGGAGAGCGAACGTGTATTTCTCACGCCAGTGTATTTCACACTTCACCGTTCAAGAGCAGATGGAGACACTCCATAACGGGAAATGCTTCCGCGTCGTACAAACATAGTTCCGTCAAAAATGGATTCGCTCCTTTTGTTGCATTGCTTCTGTGTCTATAGAATAGGCAGATGCATGAAATGTGGTTCTGCATACTGGCTGACCATCAGTGTACTGCTAGGATGCATTTTAATGAATTTGCCGGGAACTAGTTTCTTGCGCGGTCGTGACCTTTCATGGGGGTGTGTCACATGCAGATCCCGAAAGAGATGGCAAATTGCAAGGCTGGCTGTGTTCACGGGTGCGTGATTTAAGCTGATGGCGCTAGTGATACAACTTTCTTGGTAGTAAATTAAAGACAAAGGAATGGTCTATCAGGCAGACTAAGTAAATGTACCACAAAGACTTCTGAGAGAAGCTAGAAGCTGCCAAATTGACCCATTTTACTATATATTTAATAGGCCCGTTTCGTTGAGGAGTGACACCTATATGAGCCAGAAGTGAAAGTTACGAAATTTCAACTTTGACCACATTTTTGTGTTTGAAGTGACTTCAATTGATCTGAGAGTAGAGAATTTGTAAAAAATTGACCATATTTTTGAAATTTATGTCATATTTTAACTTGAATTTAAAAAATTTGAAAATGTTAAAAAGAACAGATAACGTTAGAAACCACATCAAATGGACTTGATTGCTTGTGTTGTCAACTCCTGTGTATTTTTGGATAGGCAATTCATTTAAGTATACTGAGAGGCAAAAATAAGTATACATCCTAGTTCTCCCACGGTTTCTGAGAAAACTATTAATACGAGATCATGCTCGATTTTTATAACTCGCCGTAGGTGGTCGTTTATTGATGTAACCTTGTCCGCCTATCGGTCTATCTGTCCTTTCTTCGGTTGCAAATGTGTTTCATATCACACAGCGTCATCGAAAAAGGGGATTTAATCAATGAATTAATGCATGCATCCACGTTGACATAACCTTTGCATTTATTGACGGAATTGGATCAAATTTTCACAGAAAGTGCCTACACACCTAGGAACATACGTACATTGTTGGTGCTTTTCCACATTATGATGCGTCATGGCAAAAGGGGGCTTGACACAAACAAATTATCTGACATAACTCCTTCTAAATTTACTGGGGGATTTTGATGAAATTTGCGCAGAATGTTCCTAGTTACCTGATTAAGTGTATAGGGTGTCACGTTTTTTTTTTCGCATCATTCTGCGTCATAGGAAAAAGGGTCTTATTGCAAAAAATGGCATATTGATCAATTTCAACCAGCAAGTGAGAAATGTGTTTAAATGTTAGAGGAATTTTAACGCTGTGATTTGTTGTGATAGAGAATTTAGAAATTAAGAACGGATTAACAGCAATATTTGATGATCCACTAAGTCGCACGTGCAAAGTCTGCAAAATCGGCATGTAGCAAGAGTATGGGTAGTCAAGCAATTTCAGGTAAAATTTATCAACACTGTATTATTGTTCTATAAGTAGAAATAAAATGTACAAAATTTTGAGTCAATATGGTGGAAAATAAGCGAGATATTGACAAGCAAAAAGTGTATACTATCTTTTGTCTCTCAGTATATATATACTTTATTAATTCCTCCTTTGCAGAAGATCAGTATAAAATATACAACATGATAAATGTCTTATTTGGTCATTTGCATTGCAAAAACACAGTTTGTGAATGACGGGATTATCTACCGATTTATAGCATTTATCACATATATCTTTGTAAGATCTTGAGCATATTTTGCTTAAAATATATACGCCTGAATAGCTAATATTTCTACTGCTAGGGTATAGACTTAACATGTTCCAGATAATACATGGGCGTCCAGGTGAAAATAATACGTCGAAGTAATGTTCGGGCAGTTTGGCAGACAGTTCAAGTCGTCGACGCGTCAAATCCAACTCCCAAACCCTGGAACGGACAGATTTTTTCCACGAAAATGACGACGGAAAACGCGCTGTTTGTATAAATGTAAGAAAAACTTCGTACAGATTATATTTACGCAATATTTTGCAAACGTCTGGAATAAACCCATGGCGTAAATTTGCATTGCCGGCAACGTACCGAACTGCTCTGTTTACGAAAATTTGCTTTGAGAGATATTTTGTTGGAAGATGACATAGCTGTCCCAAAAATATCAGTTTTCTTTAATCGATTTCCGATTCTATTGATAAAACACCGGCTGTGCTTATTGCGATATTATTGTTTGTGTTTAACGGTAACTTTTGAATGATTTTCAAACAGAAAGAATGGGCTCGTTTCAGTTGTAATAACTGGGTGGCCGTCATAGAATCCCATAATTCACACCCATATAACGCTGTGGGCAGGACAATTGTTTTAAAAAGTGACAATAGAGTGTTAGCATTAAATTGACCACTGTTGCAGATACTCAAAATCGAGCTGCGAAATTTATTACATGACTCGCGAATGTTTTCGTTTATATCCATAAACTTATCAACATTAATGCCGAGATGCTTGTAACAGGTGGACTCGTCGATATTTTCACAACCAAGTCGCCATGATCTATTTTGATTGGAGAACGAGTGTTTGCTTTCGTTGAATACGATAACTGAACATTTAAATGCATTATATTCAAATCTCCACTTGCACGAATAATCATAGCATATTTGCAGCATATTATCTAACCCTTGTTTTGAAAGACTAACTAAAACCATGTCATCTGCTACTGTTGGGCTAGAAAATGACAAGTTGAAAATACAGAAACCGAGATTTGAATTTTCTAATTCCTGTATAAGACCATTGATATAGAGGAGATAGAGCAGAGGTGAGATCTTCCCGCCTTGTCGGGTACCTTGCTCTATCTTGAGGACATCTGACGTGTAAGCCTCATTTCGCACTCTGCTGGTGAGAGAACCATACATATTAATAATAGTTTTAATCACTTGACCATCTATACCAGTTTCAAAAAGTTTATAGAACAAACCGTTGTGCCAAACCCTATCAAATCGATTTAATCCATATTTAACCATTTCAATAGCAGAAAATGACATTTTTAATGTTTAACATTTACCCTCCCTTTTTTGTATGCCCAGCCCGTGATTTCCTTCTGTTTCCTATACAAAACCCTTTTCAGGTAGGAGAAACACGTATGCAGTAATTGTGAATTTCAAAGATATTTTGAAAGCATTCTTAAATGAAAATAGAATACAGACACCCTTTATCTTATAAAGACTTATCTTATTATTGATTTCTGTTTCGTGTGTTTTGCCAATTGTATTGTCTTTAAAACCTTTGTTCTTCCTTCTCAAAGACACGGTTTTCAGCTAACTTGAATAGCTGAAGACGGGAAATAGCAAGGAGACTCTTGTGGAAAATAATTCAGTCGTTTTTAAGATTTTTATGGTCCACAAAATAACAAATTTTAGTAGAACATCGATAATTTTGTCATTTTGGCCCCTTTTTACATGCATTGTTTCTGCTAATTTGTCACAGGAGTTACAAGTTTCGTTTTAAATAGTGTTATTAATTATATAGTAACGATCTGCCGTATTTCCACATTCAAAGCATTGTAGAAAAAGGCGAAAACCCCTTAACTCTTCCCAATCCTTACCTTGGTCATAATCCGATTTAAGAGGCTTAAGGGGGAATGCTTCAGTTTTTCGGAACACTTGGTCTTTACGGTAGTAAATTAAATGTTTCGCACCAATATGTTTCGCTATCATATTTTCAATAATATAACACATCATTACAATTTGCCATTCTCGACGGTAAAATTGTAGGCCTATTTATTATGCGAAACTGATTTCCTCAAGATGGAAATCGATTATTTAGAGCAAGACAGTCGTAAGTGTGTATGGAGTTACCACTGTTTTGCGTCATTTCATTCATGTGTAGCTGATAAAAATTGCTGTAATTCACTTATAAGTGCGCTGACCTATACATTTTCTTTTTGAATTATAACCAGGACATGTTGCTTAATACAATGAGTGAGTTTTATCAAATTCTATTATGTAGAACTTGAAATATTTCCAAAAATATGCAAATTTTGACATAAAACACCCCAGCTTCGTTGATCTAACCGAACGTGAGCATGCTGTTTTATACATTTTCGCGTTTATAATAGCACATATTTTGGGTTTTCTGTTCTTATCAAATGTAAGACGTCACTTTGAATCCGTCTTCGGGACTAAACGATGAATATACAGCATTTAATTAGCATTTTAGTGACCTTTGACAGGTGCAAGAAAGTGTGCATTTTTTCGACGTAGGGGTATGTGATACGAATGCCTATAAAATTCAAACAAGATCGCTGACCATCCTTTTTTATTTTATTTTTCAATTGGTAATAACATGTAATTTCAACATACAAAATATAAATAAATTCTATCATTGGGAAAAAAATTAGGAAACTGGAGCATTCCCCCTTAATTGGCCAGTAGTGGCCATTTCCTGTCCCAAAACAGTCTTTGTTTTTATTTATCTTATTGTACAAATACATATCTGCACTCAAGTATTACTTTCACAAAATTCAAATTTAGTTTTTACAGTTTAAAATGTATATAAATGATAGAAATATGATTTAATACTGAAAAGGGACATTTGTCTTAAAACAGCTCCTTTTCCGCATTGTTTTATGCAATATTTTAAAGAAATATATCTTACTGTATAAGCTTAAGGACGACAGAGTAAGTATGATTTTATTTTTTGGAAATCTGACCATAAACTCCTGATTTTTTCCAATTCAAGTAAGCCAGGGGGGTCTCAACCCATAATTGCATTAAAAACATCGTTTTGCAGTTAGGGGGACCCTTTTTAAAATGCCACTTGGTTGTTACTTAGAGACAATTTTTAGACCCTTTTTATGTTTTCTCTTTGGAATCACCATAAAGCACTGACCTGAGACAGATTTGTTAAATATTTTGTAAAATCCTTCATTATATTTTCAACCACGAGGCAGAACCTTTTCAACAAAAAAGTTTGTATTTACCAATAACATTTGTATTTTACGCAGTTTTTTTTTTTTTTTTTTTTTCATTTTTGTTATGTCTGTTACATTTTTCGCGTGTTCGCTTGTGTAATTACGTCAAAATGCTGAATCTATTGATCTCGTATGCTCCTGCGCCCTGCATCATGCGTGGGTGGGGTAAGATAATTTTGTTTGTCTACGCATTTTCGGCTCTGTCCCTCTTTAAGTATCGGAGGCACATTTTTCTATTGTCTTATTTTATCGTTTCATATACTCATATCACCACTTGCTGTTGGGAAGAAGCATGTCTAGAAAAAGCGTACTGCTCATGCCAAGGGCCAGAAGAAAAGGAAAAGTCCTTCCAGCGAGCCAGCAACTTCGACATCCATGATTGATGGTGCCCATGCCCCTCCCACATCAGAGCCTCCTCACCTTGATGATCATGACCAGGTTGCCCATGCCAATCAGAGTAGCACACCGAGTCTGTCCGATGCAATTACTGTAAATGTTGAAGTAAATGCCAATGCAGGTACAGGTATATTATTTAACCCTATGCCCGACATTCCCCTCACAAGTCCGGTTCCCGGGATCTCGGCACCGCTAGCTGAACACGTAAGCCCCGCCATTAAGGATAAATTATCAAAGGGGAATAGATTGATCTGGTAAGTTTGAAGCATTTCCATAATATTCAAACTCAGAACAACACTGTGGTGTTACTAAACGCATCTGGTCAACTTATATTGCAACAGAAACCTAAATCATCGGACATGTCCATCGAAACTTGGACGGATTTGTTCCTTATTTTTGCCAGTATTTACCTGACTGCCCATAGCCACAAAACTGTAAGTATTTTGAAATATATTAGTCTTATCAGGATGGGCCATGGCCGTTACGGTTGTAATGGCTGGCGTCAGTATGACGAACAGTTCCGACATCGGATGTCCATTGACCCATCCAGGCCATGGGATGACATTGACCGCGAATTGTGGATTATTTTCATGCAATCACCGCCACCTGTAAGTGCAACACAGCAAATAGGTCCATTTTAGCCAAGTACCCCAGGGGTCATGTAGCGTAGCTATGACCGCTGGGTTTCCGAGGATGGGCGGGTTGTAAGAGCGTCTCAAAATATGTACATTCAAAGCAGATCAAAAGTATGTTTCTCTTTCGAGTAAGTGCGCCTTCTTTGTGAATTTTCTGAACTTTCAGTATAATGTTCCCTGCGTCACACGCACGTCTGTCGTAAGTGCTAAGTATAGTAGAGGCTCTTAGGTAAAAAATCGTGACAAGTCGGACAAAAGTGTCAATTTTTGTCCAGGGTTAGAGGCTTCCATAAGCATGAATTTGAACTAGGGGTGCCCGGATTTAAAGGTCTGTGAGACTGGATATAGCTTATTCAAATTCGGATAGATGTGCTATCCGGATACTCTTCCTTTTGAACATAAAAGCGGTTGTTTGCGCCGTTCAACGTTACAATGTGCACAAAAACTATCGAATCTTTCCGACTAAAACACAATCTTCTGAAATGTACTCTAAAAACTTTATAAAAACATTAGTTTATTAGATTTTGTCTCTAACTTTTACTATTTGAATATTTGCAATCATTGTTATATTTGCATTAGAATCAGAAATATTTCTTAGTAGATAAAGCATCCAATCTTTTTCTCTGAGCAAGGAACTGTTTTAAACGTGAATTTATACCAGGGGTGCCCGAGTTCAGTGGACTTTATGACTAAGAAACTGTCAAATTAATATTCGGATAGATGTATTGTCCGGATACTATTCTTCTTTTCTTAAGTATCGCCATGCTAGACGTCACTGTACTATCTCTTACTATTCCTTCATTTCCAAAAGTACGCAAGCAAAAAGAGTAACGCATGAAAATAGAAATTTTAAAATCATTTACAGATTGAAACGTATGTTTTGGGTAGAATTAAACTAGAGTTTATATGCATCCAATTGTCACGTTAATTTGGTTACGACATCGGAATGATTAGGCCTCTATCGGAGCCTTTGAATAAAAAAGTCGGGTTTAAACCTTAGACAAAAATAAAATATTTTGTGTTACGTGATAATTCCTTTATTAGCATATTTACAATTTGTCAAAATTTGGATCGGCAGGTGATGATGGTACGTGAAGGGTGTAACTTCTTTATCAAGTGATCAGCCCGAGTTTGATTCCCCGAAAAAATAAGTATATAATATATATGTTTTCAAATAGCCAAAGGCCATTATACAGTGTGGACATAATGTAAATTGGAAATCAAGAAGAATGCAATATTGCAAGGTATCTAAGTACGTTTCTGATACTATGTAAAATGATAAGCAGAACAAAATTAATTGCTATCATTCCCCAGCCTCCCCTCTCCCCCCCCCAGGTTTGTAGGGTAATAATATTGCAAACGACATTTCGATTATGGCATGACGAGCCATTTGGATAAAACTATAGTTTGCAATTACAACTGCAATAACAAAAGTGCAGTGGTAGCTGACGGTTGTACATGCACATAAGCCTACATTAGTAGGCCTACGAAGAGGTTCTGCTTTACGGCCACACTTGATAAGCCCTTTATAGCTTTTCGCTGCTTCAGGCAAGTTGATCAAAACTGATTCCCAGGTTTTCCTCATTTTCTGCAACCAAACATTTGCAGCGAAGGGAAGTTATTTTCTTTAGTGGTTGGAGACAACTAACTAAAGCACTGGCTTGGTGAAAATTACGATTTACATGTATGTGATGTGCATCCCGTGTTGGAGATGAAATTCGCATCATTTTAAGACTTCCTTCGAGTAAATATATCTAGCCGAAGCAAATTTACCTGGCCGTGGCTTACTGTGTGACCACATAAAACATAAACAAAAAAGGACAAATCAGTCTTTTTCAAATTGGACAAATGGGTGTTCCATACAAGAAGCACCGGGAAGACGCCGAGAACAACTCACCATGACTTCTACCATGCATTTTTATGCTCCCCGAAAGAATATAGTGATATAGTCGCCACGCTGTCCTTCCGTCCGTCCGTCCGGCTGTCCTTCCGTCCGTCCATCCACACCCGGATCTCAGCAACCCTCAGACCAAATTCAATGAAACTTCACAGGTGAACTCCTGGGTTCAATCCCTATGGAACCTTTTCTCCGTTTTTTAATTTGAGGCTGCGTCATGGAAAAAGGGGCCTTAATGTAAAAATTAGTTTTTCTCTAATTTCTCTTCATCTAATGGGCAGAATTTAATGAAATTTTGTACTTATGTGATGAATGAGATGTTCTAGACTATATTCTATAAATAATTTGTGTACAAAAAATCCATCATGGGAAAAGGGGGCTTAATGTATGATAGGTTATTTTTGTGACAAACACTTATTCGGGGAGCATAATCCGTCTACGACGGCTCTTGTTACATTTACCATACAACTGAAGAGTAGTATCACATATACACGTATCACAGTGTAATCGAATAAAAAATGGAAGAGTATCAAGTTGCTCAAATATCAATTAATATAATCATGTCTTTTGTGGCATTGACGTTTCTTCGCAATCTTCAGGAAAGGTACCAGAAAGCTAAACAATGCTTTTCAAACATTTATGCTCTTAATTGAGTTGCAGTTGTGTATAATTGAGGCTGCATCGGGTTTTAAAAATCATTAAAATCAACGTTTTTGCAGAAGTGAGTGTATGCCTTCAGTGAAAGTCTATTTTTACCACATGAGTTTCCTGACAACACCAGGTTCATGATTCTTGTATCTAGTATACTTTTTGAGATGATCTTTATTTATGAATTCCTTTCAAAACCAACAATTCTTAGATTCTCTCCAAACAAAAAGAGTAGCTCAGGTAGTTTATAGAATAACGTTGCCGTCCGTTTCAATATACTCAGTCAGCTCAGCGAAAACCATTACTTCGGCACAATCAGTACTTGTAGGAAGACACTCAAACGCACGAATACGGCTTTTGTACTTCAGCATTACACTTAATGTGGTACTTAAACTTTTAGATAACAACAAGATCGCCCCCATAAATATTTGTAAAAAGAGACAAAATTTGTATAATTGTTGCCGTGTTTCTGAGATTTGTATCCATGCTGTAAGGATGTAACAAGAACGTTGAATCCAAACTAAACTATTACAAAATGCAAATATCTGTGTCAAAGAAAGAAGGTAGTGAGATGTTCTTCCGGACGGACTTCAATAGTGGTTAGAATTCGTTCGTAAAAACTTCTAGACTTAGAAGATTTTAGCCTACATTTAACCAAGTGTGCGATTAAGTAATGGATGTAGACACACATTTAGGACTCTAATAGCAATGATCGCAGATGTTTCATTTCAGTGGATAATCACGTGAAACAACATCAGCAATTACAGAAAAAAGGCAATATTTATTTACATACGTGGCCAATGTGAGAATGGTTTGAAACAGGTGTAAAAATGGCTTGAATCTCCTGTGCGGGCAAGATCTTTTAAACAGCACCAATGTAAAAGTTTAAAACAAAAATTTGTTTGGTCGCCAGTAACGTTCAAAATTGTCATGTGCTGTTAAAAGATCCATCACATCCAGAAAATCCTCACCAGCCTTACCATAGTATATAGCCTAATGCAGCTTAAGCCCATGCGTATATTCAGAAAACTATCCTTGGCGATACGATCTTAGAAAGGTGGTTGATCTTAGTAATACACATTTATACTTATATTAAATCGTATCAAGACAATTCCTTTCTTACAATCAGAACAGCGCTTCATATGCCATTTCTTTAATATGAGTGTAAGAATGGCAATTGACTATTGATGGTAAAGACTATCAGGGGCGTACACAGGGTTTTTGTAGTGTTTAAAGCTAAGTTCCAGATCCATTGACGCCCCAAAAGAAGAAAGTTCTGTAAAACACTGTGGAAAACTAAATTGTTTGTGGCCAGCAAACCTTCGATTCTCCACAAAGTCTTCTCCAAGAGAGACCAAATAATTTTTTTTTGTAAAATTACATTCGCTTGAAATTTTCGTCTGCAAGTGCTATCTTTGAATTCAGACGAGTCCATATTTTTGTCCTCTGGTAATCGGTAAAGGGATTTCCAGTGTCCATGGAGAAAATTTTGGGAAATAGTGAGATTTGGTGACATATAGGAGAGACCGGGGTATCATGAACCACTTTTTGATAAATTTCAACTAGGGCTTTTTTGGTTTCACTCAGAGTGCTCTGATCAACACCATATCAAAGATCAACATCTCTCGCATGTTTCTAAATCTTTGACAGATATTTTAGACATCCAGAATCCACAGAAAATCTTTTTAAACAGAGCTGGTGGAATGGTTCATTTAACCCCTTTGACGGGGTAAGTTGAACCAGTACAAGGGGTAAGTTGAACCAATAGGCCTATTTTCGATAATTTTTCACACTAAATAGAGAATTTAACTCCAGATTTCATTCATAATAATGAATAAGGATGTTACCTGCAATAATATCATGAAATTTCATACAAAGAGTAAAAAATTATTCCGGGTTAAAAGATAATTCGCTTAGTCATACAAAAGACACTTTAATAGATCCTGGATGTTAGGTACATGTTTTCGGCACTTATTTTCATAGTGGTTCAACTTACCCCGGTACACACCATGGTCATCTACTTGTCATTTATGAAGAAACCATCTTAAGAAATCAATAACGGAATGCAATATTACATTCTGAAGATATCATATATCTTTAAAATGTAAAGAATACTGCTGAGATTTGCTGTGCATTGTAGTGCGAGGACGGAATGCATGAATTGTGAAAACCAATTTTAAGGTCGAAATTTCGTTTTTTGGGCATAAAATCCATCTAACAAGACAAAATCTCTCGAAATTTTTACCGATGAATACTAAAGACATTCCCGCCTCGAATACTTAGCCTACACCAAAGACGTGAAATTTAAAATCATGCGAGAAAAAATTGGGGTGGTTCGTTTAACCCCGTGGCTCAATTAACCCCGGTCTCCCCTACTTAAGGGACTGGCTTTTTTTTACAATTTTTAAACCACACTTGAAAATTTATGTTGAGGCCAGGGTTTCCAGACTATTCCTCCTAGGTACACGCCTGGCTTAAAATCTCTTTTGCATGCAGAAAGATAACCACTAGAATAAATTATAATAACAACTCATTTAATTTCACCAAAAAGACGTCATATTTTAGTATATTTACTTTCTGGGAACAAAATCGAAAGTTCTAGGGAAGAGTATCCGGACAGTACATTATCCGAACTTTTAAACCCCATTAAATCGATAACTAAGCCCCTCAAGTCGGGCACCCCCAGTGCAAAAGTTGTCTTATGGTGATAGCTGACCGCTGGCAAAAATTGACACTTTTGTCCGGAGTGTCACGATCGACCCCATTTTTTTACATAAGAGCCTAGACTAGTACTTCTGTCTTGCGTGCTCCTTGCATTCTGAAAGACACAGAATGGTTGTAGCAAAGAATTGTCCGGTCTGCGTCGTGGTTGCGTACACCCAAATCGTAGGCCTACGTTGCACGGGCGTGCATCGCACGACTAAACGTACGCTTAGACACAGACCGCACGCAGGAGCACGTACGACCGGTTGTATGAGAGGCTTTAGTTGTGAAAATTAGCGTGCGGACCGAGCGTGTAATCGATGCTTAATTTGAATCTAGGCTCTTGTTTTTCTTCAGAAGAGCACGATGACCCGGGGCTGCTCTGAGCTGATGCTACTTCTTTCGAGCAGCGCGGATTTAGACTGGTTCTTTCTTTTAATTCATTTTTGACCAATATAAATTTTGCATTAATATTCATTGTTGGGTGTTGGGGATGAATGAGTTTTACATTTACTATGATGTAACGGAGTGACTTTTGTTGTTTTGGAGGAGGACGGGTGATTATTCCAGACCTCTATGGCATAGCAGTTATCTAGGAGGGGCTTGAATGGGGTTGGGGTCTTTTTCAATATGGGCCTGGGGGCTTCTGTAGCTGCGGCCCTGGTTGCGGGACATTCACCCGCTGCAGTAGTCCAATAGTACCCCTTGGCATTCTTATACATTTGTAACAGTATTCGGGATGCAGCCGATACTCCCGGCAGAACACGGACCGTGTGGAATAAGATCCCCCAAAGTTTGCGCATTTATGGGCAGTGTGATCAGCATCGTACAGCCGCGTATAGTGTGCATCTGCACAGCGGCACATCTGTTCCCGAACCTCTGACACCGGTATCACCTGATGGGAAGTTTGTAACGCTAACGGTAGAGATAGGACGGAGCCATTGACCGTTACCTCCCAAGACAATGTCTATATTGCCCAAGAACGTGACGATCAATGCATCCGTCGGATCGTCACGATGGAAGATCCTCGAAGCGATCCTTCTTTATCTTTAATTCCTCCAAAATTTATATTGAATATCATGTGATATAATACAACAGTGCATATAAGAATAGTGGAGCGGATAAGTGCCATTTTTGGCAAAATCGTGCAAATGGTGATACAAGCACCAAATTTGGTGTGGTGGTACTAGAAGGGAATTGAAAAGCTTTGACCCGATGGGACATTGAAAAATCCAAAATGGCGGCCATTTTTCAAGATGGCCGCCTAAATGAACCTTTGAAAGGGCTATATCATAAAATTTGGAACCAAGGTTTTGATTTAGACCAGTTATGGAGCTAAGTTTTGATAAAATCGCATGTATAATGATTTATTTCATCCATTTGTACAAATAGAACAAAATGGCTGCCTATTTCAAGATGGCCGCCAAGATTGAAAGTCCTCATATTTCATTTAATGATAGAAAAATAAATATTTTACTTCTATACAATTATTTTTTCACATTATCTTTCATTTTCTCTTCAATTTTAAGACGGCATTGAATAATTATTCTGTACTTGTATGTTTTTGGGGTGTGGGGTACATAGTAGAGGTAGTACCTTTGACACAGTAGTCAGCCAATCCGACGGATCGACTACTGGCACTGGTCCTCACTTTTATCCTAACTCTTCACCTTCACCTATCCCGTGGCGGTTGCCGTTAGGGGCGCTGTGGATGACCTAACAACCAGTTCTCTCCAACCGTCTCTGTCCTTTGCTTGTTTGACTGCCTTATTCATTTTCAGTCCAGTCTATTCTATGATGTTATCTTCCCATCTTCCTCTGGTTACGTGACCAAACCATCTGAGTTTACGCTTTTTGACTGTAGTAAACAGATTATCGTATGGACCTATAGATTGTCGTATTCTGTTTTTTATTTCTTCGTTGGTTATGTGATCTTTGCAAGATATGCCCAGCAGTCTTCTGTAGCATCTCATTTCTGTGGCCTTAATCTTTTTCTCAGTTTCTGCTGTAAGGTTCCATGTTGCACAGGCATATAGAACTAGAACTGTCGCAAAGCGGACAAATACCCCCCACTAGCGCCTTGTCACTGAAAAAGTGCTGTAGGTCAACGGGTTCTTGACTTAGAGCACGGAAACGGATTTTAAACAAAGTCTGATTGTGACCTTGACCTTTGACCTTGGTGACCCTAAAACAATAGGGCCACTCCTTGGGTCATGGGCAACAACTGTCCGATTTTGACCTTGACCTTGGTGACCCAAAAACAATAGGGCACCTCCTTGGGTCATGGGCAACAACTGTGTATAGTTTCACGATCCTAGGTCAACCGGTTCTTGACTTAGAGCACGGAAACGGATTTTGAACAAAGTCCGATTGTGACCATGACCTTTGACCTTGGTGACCCAAAAACAATAGGGCACCTCCTTGGGTCATGGGCAACAGCTGTGTAAAGTTTTATGATCTAAGTCAACCGGTTCTTGACTTAGAGCACAGAAACAGATTTTAAACAAAGTCCGATTGTGACCTTGACCTTTCACCTTGGTGACCCCAAAACAATAGGGCACCTCCTTGGGTCATGGGCAACAACTGTGTAAAGTTTCATGATCCTCGGTCAACCGGTTCTTGACTTAGAGCACTGAAACGGATTTTGAACAAAGTCCGATTGTGACCATGACCTTTGACCTTGGTGACCCAAAAACAATAGGGCACCTCCTTTGGTCAAGGGCAACAGCTGTGTAAAGTTTCATGATCCTAGGTCAACTGGTTCTTGACTTCGAGCACGGAAACGGATTTTAAACAAAGTCCGATTGTGACCTTGACCTTTGACCTTGGTGACCCAAAAACAATAGGGCACCTCCTTGGGTCAAGGGCAACAACTGTGTAAAGTTTCATGATCCTAGGTCAAACCGTTCTTGAGTTAGAGCACGGAAACGAAAAAGTCTACGGACGGACGACTGGACGGATGGACGGACGGACGGAAAGACAGACAGACATGGTGAAACCAATATACCCTCCTCTTCTTCGTAGGTGGGGGGGGGGGTATAAATACAGAGTGGACAAGTAAGCGCATGAGTCTTATTTTGGAGCCAAGTTTGATGGATCTATCTTTCCAGATGGTGTTAAGCTTAGCTAGGGTTACAGCTGTCATAGCAATTCTGTCCGATATTTCAGGTTTAGATCATCTGATACTAGTGCACCTAGGTATTTAAAGTTCTTTACGGTTTCAAGTTTTTCCCTGATTGCGATGATGTCAGTCTGCATTCCATGAATTTGTTTGTCATGAGTTTGGTTTTGTTAGCGCTGATTTCCATACAGTAGTCTGCAGAGGATTTGTCAAGTTGGTTGACCAGGTTTTCTAGCTCCTGTTCTGGGTCCGTCTATATTATCAGCAAAGTCTGCAGGTTTGTGATCGTTCTGCCACCAATGCTTAAGTGTGTCGGTCATAATTCTTTCCAGGAAAATGTTGAAGAGCGTTGGCGAAAGCAGGCATCCATGTCCTACTCCAACTGATGTTCTGAACCATTCACCAATTTCTCCATTGAGGTATACTGCACTACTGGCCTTATCGTAGAGATTTTGTATGACTTGGATGAGGTTAGCGTTGATGTTACAAAGGTTCATAGTAGCCTAAAGTGTCGCATGTCAGACTCTGTCAAAGGCTTTCTTGAAATGTATAAATACGTGGTAGAGTCATCTTGCTGATGCTGTTGATATCTTTCACGTTGGATCCTGAGGTTGAAGATCTGCTCAGTGGTGCTACGTCCCGCCCTAAATCCGGCTTGCCTTTCTGCTATGGTTGTCTCTGCCTGCGGTGTCAATCTATTCAATATGATCATGAGCATCACTTTGCTGAGATGGCATATTAGGGTTATGGTGCGATAGTTGTAGCATTGTTGTAATTTGCCTTTCTTTAGTAGTGTGATCACTAAGGATTGGGTACATTGTGTAGACCATTCTCCTGTTTCCCAGATCTTCCCAGGGCATTGATTATTGCATCACCACAAGCCTGTACTAGTTCTCCCAGGATGTTATCGGTTCCTGCTGACTTTCCTTTCTTTTAAGGGCCTTCACTGCTTCCTCCACTTCTGCTCTAAGGATTGGAAAGTTGTCTGTATCTGATGACAAGGTTGTGTTGGGTTTTTTCTGAATCTCCTGTTGTGCCGTAGGAGTACAGCTGCGAGGTACATTCTGTCCATTTGTTCAAAGTGTCTTTAGTTTTGGTTAGACACTCCCTGTTCTTATTTAGGATGGTGCTTGGCCGATTTTATTTTCCACTGGTGAGGTATGTAACTACTTTGAGGGCCTTTTTGGTGTTGTTGGCTTTGAGACTTGATTCAATATCGCTGCATTGCGCTGCAACCCAATCCTCCTTTGCCTTTAACATACTCATCTTTACCAGTTTGTCTGCTTGCCGGTACTTATTGGCTCCCTAACTGCTTCCATACTTGGACTGCATTAGGTCTCTCCTTTGGTCGCATACCTTTAGTATGTCTGGTGTTACCCATGGCTCCTTGATGGTTCGTTTTTTACCAAGAACTTCATTGGCCGTCTCCGTCACAACATTGTTGGGTGTGTCAATGAAAGTATCTGCGCCTATAGATGTCGCCTGCTTCAAATAGCAGGAGTGGGACAAACTTTCCGCCAATTGTGGCCTCGAAGACACGCGCCACTTCTGAGTTTTTTTAGTTTCTCCAGATCAAACTTTGTTCTGGTGGGAGCCTTTAACTCTTTTGCTTTCTTAGGGTGTAGGCGGAATGATATCACGACAAGCTCATGGTCACTGTTGATATCCGCACCAGGGAAGTTACGTGTTCTGGCGATATTGACTGATGTGTGGAAACGTTTCTTCATCAATTAGTAGTCTTTTTAGTGGTCAGACCCAAGTGGTTTGTGCCCGGTCCATCTTTTGGACGCTTTGTGGGGGATGGAGCGTGTTGGTCACTTTGAGATTTTTGAGTGTTGCAAACTCGAGCAGTCTAAATCCTCTATTATTTGTCTTCGAGTTGCAGTAGGGTCCACACGTTCCTTTCCAGTCTGGTTGTGCATCGTCTCCAATCTTTGCATTCCAGTCCCCTTGGACAACCAGGATATCTTTCTTGGATGTTTCTTCAATTGCTTGTTGTATTTGGTCATAGAATTCTTCTATTTCTTCATCAGAGTGTGTAGTGGTTGGCGCATACACTTGCAAAATTGTAAAATTAAAAAGATGATGACCTAAGGCGTATGGTGATGAGCCTACTGGATATTGGTCGACATCCCATCACTGAACTAGCTGTGTGTTAATGCACAAGGAAACCCACACTTTCTTCGTGTCTATCGTCTCTTCCACTGAAGTAGAGCTTGTGACCTTCATGGGTCGTTGTTTCTCCAATGCCTTTCTATATCATCTCGTAAATTCCCAAAACATTCCATCTGTATGTGCTCATAGTATGTGTAAGTTTCTCAAGCTTACTAGGGGCATTTAGTATCCTAACATTCCATGTACCAATGACTGTGTTGTTGCGTTTGGCACTGATTTCGTCTTTACTGTTATCATTGATAGCACTAGTAGTATATTTCCCACTTCCGTCCTGGTACCCGGCGTTGTGGTGGTCCTTGATATTCCTTGCGACGACCGAGCTGGCTTAAAAATAGTTCTGGTTGTGTCCTGATCTTGTAGCAAATCTTAGGCAATGACGTCTGGTGGAGCCTATCCCTCTCCAGGCCTGGCCACAGCCGACGTCCCCTATATCAGAGGTTCGCCCTGGCCACGGAAACTTAGCCTGACTCTTACATATTCCCAAACAAGACCTGTTTTTCACGTTCCTTATGTTTAAAGTTTGAGAAATTATTCAAGCAAATGAAAAAAATGCTGATAACCATCATTTTCTTCTTTTGTCTCAATAATTTTTGTTTTGTTTTCTATCCAAATTCTTTCTTAATAGATATTCATTTTGTCGCCTAAAGCAGGGTCCAAATCCCTGCTGCCCGATTTTTGTCGTTTGGGAAAGAGTTAGGATGATTTTCTTTCGTTCAAAATGTTAATGAGATGTTAACACAATTTTGCATCTGCTTGTTTGTTTTAGGTCAAGTAAAGTTTCTACGATGAACAAGAGTCAGGTTTTCGTTTTTCCAAAATTCATTACCTTACAGAAATTTGCCGCTCACTCTATTCGACCATCACTCATCATATCGTCCATATTACACTTTGTGAAATGTAAATTTAAATATACAATCACAAGAAGCATATTCAAGACAGTCCTACAAATATCATTAATAAAACAAAGCGTGTAAAATGTGTAATTGAAACATCGTTTTTTACCATCATATGAAATTTAAGAGTTTTCCAGCTTGGCGGCCATCTTGAAATATGCGGCCATGTTGTTTTATTAGTGCTAACGGAGAAAAAAAATCAAAGCACATACAAGAGCATCAAAATTGTGCTTTGAAACTAGTTTAACTCATAGCCTCAGACCCAAATCTATTGATATTGGCTTTTTGAAGCATCAGATTGGCGGCCATCTTGAAAAATGGCCGCCATATTGGATTTTTCAATGTCTCATCGATTCAAAAATGTTCTATTGCTTTAAGGTACTACCACACCAAATTTGGTGCTTGTATCATCATTTGCACGATTTTGACCTTTATCCGCTCCACTAAAAGGGAAAAGGATATCAAATATACAATTAAATGGAAATTTGAGTTGTTCTCCTTGATCTTAGGTTTGAGTTTGAGTTTATTGTGGTTTTACGCCGTATAATTGCTATGGTCATATCGCAGCGGCTGGAGCACCTAACCATGGCTTCCTGTTGTTTCTCATACTAGTACTACCACAACAACCTAACCGACCCCCCCCCCAGCTGCTCGCCCACATAGATTCACGATACCAAACTATTGATGCGTGACATTTTGCTCTTTTTGGACCAAGTGCAAGGTAAGCAATTATAATTGAGAATCAGACTTCCAATATGATTATGTGTCTAATCCAATGATTGTTTTGAGTCGAATAATGCCAGTCCCGGTATCCATGGCCGAAAGTGATGAAAACGACAAAAGGCTGGTACGATTTCAGAGCCCTTGCACATGACAAAATGTGTGATAATAAAGTAAGGATTTGCATATAATCACAGTGTAGGAGCGGAAGTGTGTGAACGCTTGTCTTTGAGTGATAGGTTGTGTGTCTGTACATCGAGGAAATGCAACTTGGTAAACATCAGTGGTTGACATAGGTAAGAAAAAGTTTATGATTGTTAATTATTTCGACATATATCTTATATTTTGTTGTAATGTCGTAATCTTGAATAAACGTGGAAGGCATCGTCCTAATATGCGCCCGGTCTGAGCTGTTTAAACCATACAAAATGCCTTGATCATTTGGATGGGAAAATTGGAGCATGATTTTCACAACATAAAATTGCCATTTCATCGCTTTTTAAACATTCATCGTATTGTTTATTCCCAAAATTAAATGCTTTTATGTATGTATTTTTTCACTAAGAACATGGTTCAGACGAAATGATGTCGATTCCAATAAAATTCCCGATTTAAGAGTCCGCGTTTTGACAGTTTTTATGTGTAATCGTTTGGCTAATGATAATTCCCTTATGCATTCATTGTACAATTGCTTACAACCAGTTTGTAATGTCACTTGCCTATATTTCACACGGATTAAAATATCAACACAAACACGAAATTTCGGTTTATCTTCTTTAATTTGTTATCCAATGTTCCACTGGATAGGCTTCTTTCTTTACCTATATTTTAAAATTCATTTTAGAGTGATGAATGAGTTTATATAATAGCAACGAATTTTGTGCTAAACGTGTAGACTTGTTTTGTCAAACGTTATGTTTTGATAAACCGTCGGTGCCTTTTTGAAAACTCTTGACTACGGCTAGAATCAAGCCGTAGTTACGAGATTATGTAACAATAACTTCGAAATAATATTGTTTGTCCGAAATTATGTCACTGTTTACTAAATATAATTGTGTCCTATCTTACATCGAACCATGTGCCGTGACGAAAGGTTACTGCATATTCCAATATATGTAAATTGGCAGAAGCATAATTCTTACTGAAAGATGGCGAATAATAACACATTTGCTGTCCGCGGTGGCCGTGATAGTACAGTAGCTGTCTACAGATAGTATTACGCCGATTTATTTTATAAGGATAGTGGGTTCGAAACACATATTTCTATAAATCGAAATCCCTCTTTTCCCCGCCAATTTAGACTCGCTAATTTTCTATCATTCACAGGTCGTTGTCATATTACACCACAAAAGACACTACTCTTAACTCAGCTTGCTGTCCATGGAAAATGTCACGTGACTATACCGCGTATACATACTCAACGGATTTGGTGGGATAAAGTGTACAGAACGCGCATTTGATTGTGCCATTCGCCATGCTACGCACTTTTAAAAACTGTTAGGAATGCCTCGATGAAATCACTTATCAGTGCAAAATCGTGTGTTTACAATTGTGCTTTGTAAAATTATATATAACAGGAGATCCAAACAGGGTATCTGTTTGGTTACAGTAAAATAATCTTAGATTTCCCAGGGTCATGGATGATGACAATTAATTGGTCCCTGTCAAATGTTGATATCGGTTAAAGCCGAATTTTAGCAGATTGACAAAGATTGAGAATTCAATTATACTTTAGTATAGTATTACGTCGGTGTAAATCAAATACTAGTTAGGTTAGTTATGGAAGATTTTATAAAATTACGTCACGTGATTCTCCATCATGCAAACATTTCTTATTTTCCCGACATTTTTTCTCTGTATCTTTTACGGGCGAGCATAATATCATGAAAATATCAGTCGAATATAATGCAAAAAGAGGTAAAGACACATTGATTACAATCAATATGACACATATGTAATTCAAGCCGTTGTACAAAAGTAAGTATCTCTTGTCAGGCTATTGTACAGGACTTGACAAACGATTGTACAAAAATATTTTTTTAAACGGCAAAAATGGGAAGTTTTAGACGGTTTCCTAACCACATACTTATATAAGTCTTAACACACACATATGCACGAGCTGTGAATGAAAATTTTGTCGCGAAATACCCTACAGTATGCATCTATTCGAGTGAAAACTGCGATTCGTGACAGCTAAATCACCCGTTTTAGTTCATGCCCAAGTGAATCGGGCCTAAAATGACTTAAATCTAGAACCAATGGCTCCGATTGCTCTATAAATGTTACAGGGAATAATAAATACAGAGATTGGTACAATGATCTGACAAAAGTGTTGTGTTTATCCAGAAAAAAACATAAATTCTTACCAATGTCAACCGCTGATGTTTACCAAGTTGCATTTCCTCGACGTACAGACACACAAGTTATCACTCAAAGACAAGTGTTCACACACTTCCGCTCCTACACTGTGATAATGTAGCAAAGAAAATATTGAGGCGAAAGGAAACAATGCTGTTTATCCTTTTCTAATATGGACGTCATAACCAAGTTTTGTTTGGGAGACTTGTAAGACCAGAACCAAATATCGTTTTAGGGGTTTAGGCTAGGTTATAAACAGATTTTAATTAAGATAGGATTTGTCTGCAATATAGTACCGAAATATTAGGCAAAAAAAGCAAACAATAATATTTAGCATTTACTTCTTTGCCTTAATGATTTTCTAAGTCTTTTCTATTAGCCTTATCCCAAACGTCAAAATTAAAGCTGGTCAAGCACAGAAAGCATATTATTGTTTTGGGTATTTATGGAAAAGAAGAAATTGTTGATTATCTGCAATTTCTTATTCACTCTCAATGTTCTACCAAACTATTTCTATTACAGACGTCAAATCTTGTTTAGGAAAGGGCTTACCTTGCCAAGCTTCAATAGCTTGAATAATGATGTTAAAGTCCTTGATACAGGAATCTTGATCCCAAAGCGTTCAAATCCTGGTTTGATCAACTTCCATCCAGGTTTTCTATTATTTCCACTTGGTATATGGCTAGAACGTAGGCCTAATGGTGATGTATCTCTGGTATGTGTGTGTGTCGGTATAGGTGTAGTTGAGATTGGGTGATCTGAGTACCACAGAATTTCGCAGGGTTTTGTATTTGTATGCTTTGCTCAATTAGAAACATATCACGAGAAACCAGACACGGGTGGAAACATTAAAATTTGAATATACGATAGCAGTTCATGTGAGCGATTTAGGACCATCATGGTCCTATTGTTACTGATGATGAGTCATCAGTGTTAGCTATTCTGATCACTCACATTTCCCAACCTCGTTGACTTTCAGTACTTTCAGTACTTTGATTTCATTGGGTAAAGGAGCCTTAATGGCTAAACGGGACATTAAATCAGCCTTTCGTCTCCTGCCTATGCACCCGGCAGACTTTCAACTACTTGGCATTCAATTCAGAGGCTATTTCTTTATTGATAAAGCATTACCATTTGGTTTGAAATTCAGTTGCAAGCTTTTTTAAACATTCTCAACATTTTTACATTGGCTAGCCACCTATATGGCTAAAAAGAACTCCCTTGACCATTACTTAGATGACTTCATTTTTGCCGGTCCAGTTAACTCTCAATAGTGTCACGCTTTAACAAATACATTTGAGACAATTTGCACTGACATAGGCACGGGTGGGCATCAGGGGAGCTACCTCGAAAATGTGTTAACGTAAATTTGTTCCCACGCCACATCCGGTAACTGTCGAGGTAGTGGAAATCCCCGTATTTTGACAAACGGACAAAGGTGAGCTCTCGCTTTTATTTGTTTTTTCTTCCAAAGAGCGCATTATTTAAAAATCTGGCGATGCAGTGCAATGCTACCATGTTTAAGCAATGCATGAAGACCGAAAACCTCATTATATAGTGGAAAATACGAGCAGGACGACATTAATTCCAGGACTGGTGGGTTGCATTTTCGCCCTGTGTTGACATATCGACAGGCATCTCGAGGCAGATATTGTGCTTTATTTTCAGTTTCTGGCCACTAGCATATGTTTTAATGCGACACGTAGTCAAATTGACTACAATGACGCAAAAAATTAATATGTTCTGGTCTCCTGAACATATTACCTGCCCAAAAACGCATTCGAGTTGTTCCCAGACCATCGAGGTAGCGGTAATCTATCGAGATAGTTCCCATGCGTCCCAAACATCTAACCTTCTGATATATTGATGTGTTGATACACCTTAATGATTCTGGACAGCGACCTAATGGCTAGTTGGCGAAAATCAGTTCCGCTAGTCACAGAACTGTGATGCACGTGCTATTTCTAGTCATAGCAGATTTTTTGAGAACTTATGAAACAATGAACAGGAACTGCCGCAATCACAGCATAAATCCCAACCTGAAACCCAACCTGAAACCCAAGTGGGAAACAACAAAAAATACAAGTTAAGTAGCCTACCAATACAAAGAGAAGATATTGTAAGCCGCGTTAGCATCCTTCTTCCCAAGAGTTGTCACTCAGTCACCAGAAAATGAACGTGTTTGGACACATAAAATGACCGAAAAGCAAAAAAATCCACAATTTAACTTATTCATTTTTTCAGAAGCATCTACATCAAAACAAAACGCAGTATTGCTTACCCTCAATCAGAGACCTACACTTGAAAATCAAGTTTTAGTACTGATTCCGCCAAACCCAAATGTACCTGCAGAAAAGAGAAATGTATCAGCTGTATTGTTTCTAGGTGGATTTGTAGGCTATTTACGGAGGACTTAATTCAAGATAGGCACTTCCGGTATTCTGTGAATTAAGATTAATACATGTAGTTGTCTCTGTTCTTCATGAATGGGTTTCAGGTTGGGATTTATGTTGTGATTGGGGCAGTTCCTGCTCATTGTTTCAAAAGTTCTCAAAAAATCTGCTATAATTAGATAATGCACGTGCATCACAGTTCTGTGACTAGCGGAACTGATTTTCGACAACTAGCCATTTGGTCGCTGCCCAGAATCATTAAAGTGTATCAACACATCAATATATCAGAAGGCTAGATGTTTGGGACACGTGGGAACTATCTCGATAAATTACCGCTACCTCGATGGTCTGGGAACAACTCGAATGAGTTTTTGGACAGGTAATCTGTTCAGGAGACCAGAACATCTGATTTTTTAATTCTTTGTAGTCACTTTGACTACGCGTTGCATCAAAACATGTGATAGTGGTCAAAGACTGAAAATAAAGCACAATATCTGCCACGAGATGCCTGCCGATATGTCAACACAGGGCGAAAATGCAATCAACCAGTCCTGGAATTAATGTCGTCCTGCTCGTATTTTCCACTATATAATGAGGTTTTCGGTCTTCATGCATTGCTTAAACATGGTAGCATTGCACTGCATCGCCAGATTTTTAAATAATGCGCTCTTTGGAAGAAAAAACAAATAAAAGCGAGAGCTCACCTTTGTCCGTTTGTCAAAATACGGGGATTTCCACTACCTCGACAGTTACCGGATGTGGCGTGGGAACAAATTTACGTTAACACATTTTCGAGGTAGCTCCCCTGATGCCCACCCGTGATAGGGGTCCCTTTAGCAGACGAAAAGTCAGCTGGGCCTTCAACTGTCATGGTTTTACTCGGTTTTGATTCCGTCAGAATGACTATAAAAATCCCCAAGCAAAAGATAGCAAAAAAAAGATAGCTACATTGTTGTCCTTACTATAATCCATGGTAAACAGAAGCAAAATCACCGTTAAAGAATTAGAGTACTTAAAGGGACATTTCATTCCAATTTCAATTTTTTAAAGTATGTCTTGATGCCAAGATTGGTTAATCTAATGAGTATAAATACTATTAGTTTTTTGAAGTTGTTGCCGATAAGCGAGAAACACGCATTTAAAGTTGAGACATAATCGATAAATTGCATAAAAATCCGAACTGTTGTCCACAACAATTTGTTCAATTTTAACACAGAATTTTTTGTCATAAATTTAACTTTTATTCTTATCTGAAAGAGCATATTTCCTTATGAAAATTCTGAAAATTTCAAGCCAAAATATTGCGCCGTTTATGAGAAATTTATATTTTTGTGTTAAAATTGAACAAATTGTTGGCTTCTAAAAAAGTTTGCTTCAGGCTAAAGGGTGAATACATAAACTATATATCAAAATAATCCCCATCATCTCCTGATTACAAAACAACATTGTTTACCCTAAAGTATGTGGTCACTAAAAAGTAATTTGACTTTGAAATACTAAAAAAGTGTACCTATATCCGGATACAACATAAATTCGGATAAATGGCTTTATATGTCAAACTGCTGATATTTTTCACGAATTTGTTAGTCCAAAAGGTGTTCAAGCTACTGTTTGACTGTAACGCCAGGTTTTGACATCCCAGTATGGTTAGTAAAACATGATGACGAAACTATTTTCTGTAATAGGCATTTTCTCCTTTGCCAACAAGGTTTTACACATTTTAGCACACAAATCTTCTGCTCTGTGGTGCACTTATTTTGTTACTTTGCAACATTTATATTTTGAACCAGTCTGATATTCATGAATGTCAATCAAAGTGGCAACAAAAGATGCGTTGTGATGAAATATAGGCCCTATCTGTTATTGACAGGTCTTAGGCTGAGACCCATACAACATTAGTTTCTAGTTACACATTCCTTTAACCCTTTCCCAGACAAGACCGGGTTTAAAAGACCTTATTAGAAAAGGCTTGGGAAAACATTGAGGCAAAAGAAGAAAATGCTGATCATCAGCATTTTCTCCTTTTGCTCAATATTTTCTAGGTTTTATATTTCACAAACCAACTCTTTATCAACCCATATTTTTCACTGCAGCAGCTTTTGAATCATAGCAACGAGACTTGGCTGCCGTCCCACTAGTCTGATCTTTAAATAAAAATAGTCAATACCATAGACTAGTCATTTTTCAATAGTATCATTCCCTCTGTAAATGTGGACCAGTGGCGAGTTTCTAACTAGCTGAGGGGGGGGGGGGGGGGGGGTATTATGGTCAAATGAATTACGATATACCTGCAAGGGTGCAGTACCTTTGAAACTCAAACATACATTCATTCTCACGGCCTTGGAGCCAGGCTACATAGCTACCTAAAACTTGTTGTTTGGGAAGGGGTAAAAGCAGTTTAACCCATTTCAAAAAGGCTTGCATTTGACACTTTTCATTAAAAAGCCTTGGGAAAACATTGAGACATAAGGAAAAAAATGCTGATAATCGGCATTTTCTCCTTTTACCTCAATATTTTCTGTGCTTTAACACAACAAAGTGCCATCTTTATCAAAATCCATTTTGTCGTTTGATGCATCTTTCAGATTGGGCAACCCTACATTTTTTTTCATTTTGGAAAGGTTTAAGCATCTCTTGCAGGAGTGGGAACGCAAACATGAAATCCAAGCCAACAGCTGTTCATCCAACATAGGTGGAGAAAGTGATAAGGCAGAAAGACGCTTGTTAGCTTACTTGTAATCTTATAAGAGAACAAAAGTATTTTAGATCCTCAAAATTAAGAAAAATAAAATATATAGTTGTTAATTATATTTCAACACACCAGAAAGACAGGAAAATGATGGTGACTGGGACATAATTGTCTCGTCCATGTATAACTGCAATTCACATTATTTTAGTGAAACATTAAATCATCAAATTCTTGTTTTTAACCCTTTCTTCAAACAGCAAAATTAAGGGTTGTCCAATTTGAAAGCTGCTGCAGGCGACAAAACAAATTATATCAAAGGTAAAAAAATGTCTATTTGACGTTTCTATTAAGTAACACTAGGAAAAAGATTGAAACAAAAGAAGAAAACACTGGTAATCAACATTTTCTCCTTTTGTCTCAATATTTTTCATGCTATACAATACACATTCCTGACTCAATAATTATATCAGAAAGTCCTGAATCTTGAAACCTTATCCCCACAGCTCCCAGGAATGCCATGGCAGTATTAAATTCTCCCAATCTCACAATAATTCAATCACGGAACGCAAGAGGACCTTGCCACCGTATCCCCTGGGCTTTGGCGTATATTGCCTGGTCCATGACAAGCACAATGGATTGAAGATTTAAGGCATGGGTAATCTCTAGACTTTTCTCAAGAATTGTTTGTACTGTTGCCTCATCTGTTAGACTTGAGTCAATTATGGGCAAATAACCAACATTGTTAATGGGGTGTGAATCCTTGTGGAGAACTTAATTCAAGCCTATATAGTCCAGCCTGCAAGTAATCCATCAGTCTGAAAAAGAAAAGAAAGGAAAGGTAATGCCCTGCACAAGTGAATGTATATTACTTACAGATACATGTATATCCTGATATATATATTAGAAATTTCTCTCCTATCTGGCAAAATTTTATGGAAGTCCAATTCAAAAGCTGTTCCAGTTGACAAAATGAATATTGATAAAAATTGGATTTGTGTACAATATAGCTTAACGTCAATAGCACGCTATTCCGCAAGTCGACGTAACGTCACTTTAACCAACGTTATCCAACGTTATGTTGGTGCCTGACGTTGTTTTAACAAAATATGTTTTACATAATTTGTTTATGCTTGTTAAAACCAGCTCGATGTCCGACAATTTACAAATATGGACACCAATGAATATTTCTTATGGGAAATGAAAACGGTGAATTTTTTATAACAAGAGTTTTCTCATTTTGACGCGATATTTTTTTCAATATGTCAATAAATCCAATTTATCAACATTTGTTTTGTTTAACAATTCAGCTTTCAGAAAAACTGTTCATTGCTTGAAAAAGACCTTTTATTGTATGAATTTATTATAAATTAGATCTAATTTTGGAAAAAAAATTTAAGATATAACCAACATTTTATCCCTTGCATCAATTTTGGCAATATATCTTTTACCCAGATCAAATTTTTATCGATATGTATTTGATAATTAAAAGAACATTATAAATGTAATGATAAATAAGAAAACCAAACTCTTTCCTTACAGAAACAACAACTTTATCCTTAGTTTTTTATGTAAAACCCACGAATTGTATGAACCATTTTGGTATTACAGTAATTCAAATTACACACAAAACAGCGCACGTCTATCATATAACGCTACAACGACGTTGCACGTCGGGTAGAAAAAATGTAATTTTAACAGTATGATTGAATTTATTACATGTTTCGATTAATCATATTGTATTATATACTGTTTTAAAGCTTATTATTTGTACTTTTTGTCAGTAGTAATAACATGCGCTGATTTTTGCGTATCAATTTAAACAGTTAGTTTTTTTTTAGTTTAAACATATTTTATTGCCATAAACATATCAAATTTTTACAAAACATACATTTTATATGATTTTTTACAAACAGTTAGGCAAAAGGGTTTGGCCACAAGTTCTGACAACTTAGAAACGGCCGTTCCCTTTTGAAACTTACAATAATCAGTCTTCAAAAACATCAGTATTCAAATTTTCTTAATTATGATTATCAAGTCATAGACATGAAGACAGTTTTGTTCCAGTTATAGAATAGAAATCTAAATGGCAATTAATATCAAAATCTAGAAAAAAGAAAATTGAGCGGATTAGGTCAGTCAGTGTTCGAAAGGGGTAAGGGTTGTATCTACTTTTGCTACTACCAAGCATTATCCATCAAACCTTTTAGTTTCTTTTATGAACTTTTCGACGAATTTGAAAATGATAGAATTTTCCTCATAATTCAAGGTTTCAGACCCAAACAGCAGTATTCCTATAGAGAGCGGATGAAATTGGCGTAAACCGTGAAATAATGTTAAACGTGGTTCTACAAAGTTTTGGCATTTAAAAAAATAGTGATCAGCATCTTCTTCAATGTATCCACAACTACATCTAGGTGATTGGGAAATATGATTTGAGTAAAGGTCAAAGTTCAAGTTGCTACAATTGTTTCGTAGTCTCGTGTGCAAAACTGAAAGTCTCCTTTCTCCTACAAAGTAGTATTTAGGTACTGAGGTCACGTTGAAACGTTGTAAGACGTTTAATTTAAATTGTGAAAGAGAAGGTATGGATTTAACGTTGTCAGGAAGTTCGTTCCAAATGGATACGGCAGAAGGAATAAATGATTTTGCAAAAAGCTCTGTTCTACAATTGACAATATCAATATCATAAGCATTTCTTAACGGATAATTAGTTCTTTGATTTACTCTATGTGGAAATATATCTTTTAAATAATCCGGTGTTAGACCGTTTATAATTTTGTAAATACATATTAGTTTTTGATATTTACGCCTATCTGCAAGCGTCATCCATCCTATTTCTTTGTAAAGATTAATTAGAGATGCAGATCTGGTGATACCGGTTACTATTCGCGCGGCCTCGATTTGGATTTTTTCAAGAGTTTCCCTTTCCCGAGCAGTACAGTTATCCCATACTATTGCAGCATATTCAATAATTGGCCTTAAATATGAAACGTAAATTTGGTGAAGTGAATCTCGTTTTAATCTGAATTTAAGGTTTCTCATAATACCTAAAAGCTTGGATGCAGATTTAGAAATATTGTCTATATGTTCAGCCCATTTAGCATTACTACTCAAAGTTAACCCTAGGTGTTTATGGCTACTTACAAATTCGACTGGGACATCATTGAATAGTAACTTAGGGGGTTGAGCATTCGAATTTGAAAGAAACATGGCAACTGTTTTTGATGGATTAAATGTTACCAACCATTGATTAGCCCACCGAGAAATTATTTGTAAATCATGATTGAGAATACCATCGATGTCAGGGACGTGTGTTGCTGTACATGCTAAAGAAGTGTCGTCTGCAAATAGTCTAGCAATACTTAATAAGTTGTCAGTGATGTCATTTACGTAGACTAGAAATAACAATGGACCGAGCACAGAGCCTTGGGGTACTCCTGCGTTTACTGACCTTGACCTTGACCTGGCTCTTTTTACAATTACCGATTGTCTGCGTTCAGACAGATAGTCATTAAACCATTCGAGGAGGGATTCGTTGATTCCCAATTGATGTAATTTGAAAATTAGACCCTTATGCCAAACTCTGTCAAATGCTTTAGATATATCACAAAAGACCATACATGTGCTTTGTTTTGCATTCAGGAAAGACACGATTTGGTGATATATCTCGAGCAGTTGATAAACAGTTGAGTGTCCTTTTAAGAAACCCGACTGTCTTTCATAAATTAAATTATTGGAAAATAGATAATTATAAACATGTTTGTAGACACACCTTTCCATGAGTTTACCTATACAACTAAGTAGGGAAATAGGACGATAATTGGTTACAGAAGATTTATCTCCCTTTTTAAAAAGAGGGTTGATAATTGATTCTTTCCATTTGCTAGGAAATTTTGCATCTGTGAGGGATTTGTTAAAAAGTTTAGATAGAGGTCTTGTAATAGATTCTTTACTCAGCTTAAGGAGTTTGTGACTAAAACAATCAGGTCCAACTGCTTTATTTGTGTGTAAAGTTTCTATTATACTTTTTATTTCTTCGTGGCTTATAATAACATGATCAATCCTACTATGTGTTTTGTATAAAAATGGAGGTAAACGAGCATTTGAATCATCAATGGTTGAAATATCTGAGAAAAAATCGTTCAGACAGTCGGCCTTTTTGTCGTCAGTATAATGAAACGTGTCTTGACCATTTTCAGATGTTTGTAAAATCGGAATGGTGTCACATTGTTTATTAGATTTGACCAAACTACGTATATGTTTCCAGAATGTTTTCGGACACGCATTTCGATTATCAGACAACGTTTCGTCTATGTTGTTGAAATATCGTTGTTTGGCTTCTTTTATGCAATTATTAACCTTGTTGCGAGCAGTTTTGTATTTTGCCCAGTCATTTTGTCGTCCTTGACTTTTTACAAGTTTTTTCAGTCTATCACGATGTCTACTCAGTCGTCTAATTTTTGAGTCATACCATGGTCTGTCGTTGGGTCTAATAGTGACTTCTTTGAAAGGTATACACTGGTGCATTATATCGGAGAGCCTTGACGTAAAGCGTTCACACGCGTCGTCTATGTCTGTTCGGTCAATAAAGTCCCAATCTTCAGTATTTATTAGTCGATTTATTTCGTCAGAGTTCGCTCGGTCATAATAAAAAACCTTTCTTTTTGAACAAGAATTTTGTGGGTTGATAAAGTCAATCATGACAGCAGTCACTTTATGATCACTTATGTAAGGTTCGACTGTAATAGTGTCTGCCTGTATTACTTTAATCTGGTCTGAAACCAAAATTGGATCTATGAGTGTTGCAGTAGTCGGTGTTACCCGAGTAGGTTTGTCAATAACATTTGTAAGACTATTGATTGATATTACATTGGCAAGATGATTTCTGTTTCCGTCGAGTAGGTCTTCGTTAAGGTCTCCAACTATTATAATGTTTTGACTTGACTCGTAAGCCTTTTCAATGGCGACATTGAAATCTTCCCAATAAACCACGGGCGTGCCCGGAGACCTGTAGACAGTACAAAGAAGGAACGACGAAGCTCTGTGTTTGACCTCGACCCAGATAGAATGTATAGATGGTAATTCCAAGTCGTGTCTTCTCTTCGAATATAAGTTATTTGAAACATAAACAAGGAGTCCACCAGTATGTGCAGTCATGTCTTGTCTGTACATCTTACCGTCGAAAGTGTCAATTGTCAGGTCAGTATCTAAGATAGATCTATCTAGATGAGTTTCCGTAAAACACATAATATCGAAATCTGATAAGCAATCATTTACATATTCTAATTTATTTCGAATGCTACGAATGTTCAGATGAAAAATAGTAAGACATCCAGCATTGGCCTCATAATCGTGGTTAGATGGACCGGGATTAGTTTCGATATCACCAGATAAGATTAGCAAAAATTGTATAAAGACATACATGATTAAAAAACATTTACAATGTAATGCTATCTTGTTCAAACTGAAAGAGTTATTGAACATTTTACATAGAATCCCAATTTCCGTCAATAGAGTACCAAAAAGGTTGAATAAAAAACGATATCGCATGGTGCAGCAGTGTGTGTTTGCGTAATGACTTCCAATGGCAGCGCGCCAGGCAGCTATATCAGTACCTACGGTGGATCAAAATTAATAATGGCAAAATGGCACGCCGCAAGTGGAAATAAAACATATACAACCATTATCCTATCGAACACGTGACTGACATGAAAAAATATTTTTTAGGTTTAAAGGTAAACTCTGAAAAAACAAAAAAAAGAATGGTATAGTAATGGTAATAATAGCAAATGCATGATAATGCTTGGAAAAAAGACAGATTGCCAAATGTTTCGGAGTGAAGAATCGAAGGTTGTACCTTGCTCCATAATTATTTCGAAGCAGCGTGAATAAAGCTTGATCAAGTTTAATTCACGCAGCTAAGAAACAATATTTAATTTGTGATAATTTATTTGAGAGGTATATTTGGCAGCTGTGAAACAATAGTGTCTAAAATCTAATGAACAACTGAAAAACATATTATTGAACCTTTTCCTGAATAAGTTGAAACTATAATGACTGAAGACAGACTTACACGAGACAATCGGTTTTAGATAGAAAAAGCGTTGTTAGTCAGCACTTTTTGCCCTATACACGATTGCTCTATACAAATCGAAAAACTAGCATTTTCCAACTCTTATTTGTTAACTGCGATTAATAATATTAATGTGCTACATGTGTTATGGAAAAGGGTTATCAAGAAGTTAACTAGAGCTAATACTGACATATTATCATATATACAAATTTGAACTATTTGTTGTACAATTATTTACATAATTTATATAAATATGTATATGTTGTGGACAAATAATTAAAGGACAGAGAAGATTCGTGACTTGGCTATAACAGAATAATTCGGATGAATAAGACAACGAATATGACATATGATCAATAGACAATTAACTTTGTTATATTTGATTTAGCTGACGGGTTCAAATTATTCTTAAATATAACAAGTTCGACAACTGATCATTCGACAGACAGGGTTGATAATTATGGTATAACAAACTGGTACGAATTATTATGGTAACGAGTGTTAGAAATGATACTTAGACAGACACTGTTCTTTACTATGATATAACTGACTGGTATGAATTATTGCAGTGACAAATATGTCAAATGATCATAAGACAGTCAAGATTCATAATTATAATAAAAAACTGGTTCGAATTAATGCGGTAACAAATCGTTGGTCGCATTTGAAAATGTCGCAACAACAGCTACGAGAAGCTTTGTTACGACATTTTCTAACGCAGCAGACGAAATATTGCAAATGATCATTAGACAGACAATATTTATAACGTTGATATAACAGACTAAAGTGAATTTTAGTGGTAACAAGGAAGACAAATGATCATTTGACATAACCATTATATAACATACTGGTACGAATTATTGTGGTAACAAATATGACGAACGATCATCAGACAGACACTGTTCATTACTATAATACAACAGACTGCTATGAACTATTGTGGTAAAAAGTAACACAAATGATCATTAGACAGACACGGTTCATAGCTATGATATAATAGACTGGTATGAATTTTTATGGTAAAATGTAAGACAAATGATCATTAGACAGACACGGTTAATTACTGTGACATAAGAGACTAGTATGAATTAATTATGGTAATAATTTTTACAAATTATCATAAGACAGACAATTTTTATAATGATGATGTAGGCTAATAGACTGTATGGATTATTGTGGATACAAGAAAGACAAATGATAATTAGACTGACAAAAAATCATAATTATGATATTTTAGACTGGTACGAATTATTGTGATAATGAATTTGACAAAAAATCGGAAGACAGATAAATTCATATTGATGATGTAACAGACTGGTACGAATTATTGAGAAAAACATCACTAGATAGATAGGTTTCATTACTATTACATTATAGACTGATATGAATTATTGTGGTTACAAATATGACAAGTGACTTTTACACGTGCTTGATTCATAGCTATGATGATTATAACAGACTGGTCCGAATAATTGTCGTTACAAAAGATCTTTTGACAAGTAGGGTTCATAACTATAATACAACAGACTGGAACGAATTGTTGTCATAACAGGTATGACAAAAGAAAATAAGACAGACGAATTCATTACAGTGGTATAACAGACTGGTACAAATTTTTGTGGTAACAAATATGACGAATAAACATTAGACAGACAAGATGTATAACTGTGACATAACAGACTGTACGAATTATTTTGATAACAAATATTGACAGACGATTATACTAGTAAGACAATTTCATAACTGTGATATAATAGGCTAGTACGAACTGGTATGACTTATTGTAATGACAAATATTGACAATTAAACGATCACATCTCACAGACAAATTTTGATACAGCAGACTGGTACGAATCATTGAGGGAGCTGATATGACAAAGATGCATTGTATGTACAAGATTCACAACTTTGATATGAAAGACATGTACGAATTATTGTAATAACAAATATGACAAACGATCACTTTAGACAGACAGTTAACCCATTACCAGACGACAGAACTTTTCGCTGGTCAAGTTCGAAGATTTTGCAGACGACAATTTCAAGCGAAAACAATTTTACATGTTAATGGTGTTTCTTGGCAGAAAACATTGTGGGAAGAGAAGAAATTGCTTGTCTCAATTAGTTTCTTCATTTTCCATAATGATTTCCAAAGTATAATCCTTTTGGAAAGTCAATGTGTGGTAGTGGGTTTAAACATGACCATGATAGTAGACTGTTCTTTCAAACCTTCCACATTAGATGCGTCGAAAACAGACTTTGGTTTTGGAAAGAATTTAACAATAAAGACATAACTTTTCATATTGGGAGATACAAGAAGACAGAAACAAGTATGTCAATGGTCAAAGACGTCAGTGGAGACGCCAATCATCGGATGTTGGCCATGAAAAGCCATTAATGAGCTGCGTTACGAAGCTCATCAAGGGCCTCCATAGTCTCAATTCTGTGAAACTTGTTGTCTTTGTCTTTCACTATAATGGTCCCATCTTTTGTCCACGATCCAAGTACTAATTTGTCTTTCATCATTTGTCTAGCTTGGTAGAAGATCTTGTCTCTTATGAATGTCAAATCCTCATTCAAATAAACCCCCTCATGACCATTATCCTTAAGCTTCTTTTTGTTCATAAACAATTTTTGGCGAGACCTGTAGCTCGTGAACTTAATGATAATATCTCTTGGTTTTCCAGAGTCTTTTTGTTTCCCGAGTCGATGACTTCTGTCAATTTCTTCGATTGTAATCTCTGCACCGATAGCGTCTGCTACATGAAGGACCTTTTCGTCAACCGACTCCCCTTCTGTCTCCACAATACCTGACAACCACAGGCAATTCCTACGGCTGTACTGCTCGGCCTTGTCCATCTTATTCTCAAGTAGACTAACTTGGGATTTGAGTTTAAGGTTCTCCTCTTCTAGACACGTTATCTTGCTCTGAAGACCATTTACCACCCCGGATATAATGGATGACACCATGAGCGGTAGTTCAACTCGTATAGATGCTTGAATGACATTCGTTATTTGTTTAATGACCTCATCAGGTACATCTATATTGACTGTTGGTAAGATTTCTGGGTGACTACCAGATGCACTATCACTGTTAATCATATTGTCCTGTTGAATTTCAGCCATTGATGATTTAGATTTTTTCGAATCGAACAAGTCTATTGGGGATGATAGTGATCTTTTTTTATTGTCTTTGCTTGATTCACCTAACACTGGTGTAGAGTCCGTGTTCATGCCTTTCTTTAGTAGGGTATGTTTTCTTTTTCCGGTGAGTGTACTTTTTAATTATGTCGAGCGTGACCCGTGTACACCTCAATAGTTTACCCTTTATACAGGTAGATTGGAATGTATCGAGCGTGATCAAGCGTGACGGGCTAAAAATTAGCTTATGCCAAATAACAAATCAGTCTTGAATGTTTCACAAGCTTCCAGATGCCTCAATAATATCTTCAGTTCATAGATCAATCATTTAGATATCACCTCTCAAAATTTCAGTTGTATTTACTCTGTAAAACTTTCAATAATTGACGTTTTCTTGACTCCTTGTTTTGATCGGTGTTTACGACGCCATAACCGGAACCGGAAAACCAACTCGATGTCCGACAATTTACAAATATGGACACCAATGAATATTTCTTATGGGAAATGAAAACGGTGAATTTTTTATAACAAGAGTTTTCTCATTTTGACGCGATATTTTTTTTAATGTGTCAATAAATCCAATTTATCAACATTTGTTTTGTTTAACAATTCAGCTTTCAGAAAAACTGTTCATTGCTTGAAAAAGACCTTTTATTGTATGAATTTATTATAAATTAGATCTAATTTTGGAAAAAAAATTAAGATATAACCAACATTTTATCCCTTGCATCAATTTTGGCAATATATCTTTTACCCAGATCAAATTTTTATCGATATGTATTTGATAATTAAAAGAACATTATAAATGTAATGATAAATAAGAAAACCAAACTCTTTCCTTACAGAAACAACAACTTTGTCCTTAGTTTTTTATGTAAAACCCACGAATTGTATGAACCATTTTGGTATTACAGTAATTCAAATTACACACAAAACAGCGCACGTCTATCATATAACGCTACAACGACGTTGCACGTCGGGTAGAAAAAATGTAATTTTAACAGTATGATTGAATTTATTACATGTTTCGATTAATCATATTGTATTATATACTGTTTTAAAGCTTATTATTTGTACTTTTTGTCAGTAGTAATAACATGCGCTGATTTTTGCGTATCAATTTAAACAGTTAAGTTTAAGAGATGAACCCTATTTAGATAAACACAATTATCGAGCAGGGTAGAAAATTTGTAGTTTTTCTACGTTTTAGTTTCAAACATAAATACACTACTCAAAACTTATAAGTACTCCGACTATATCATAAAGCATATCTCTGGACAGGCTTAACATATCTTAAACAAATTTGACACAACTTAACTTTAACCATATTACCATCATCTATTGAATTTTCATAAATTTCACATGGACATGAATTGAACAAGAAGCAGCTAACGGAGGCCACTGTAGGTAGCAAAAGTCACAAAGTCAAGATTTTGTGTGTTCCTTGTTCGCTCACACAATAGCATGGTACCAGGAACGCAAAAACATTTTGTAATTCCTGAATTATGCTGTAGGGATATCTTTTTAATAATTTAGAAGTCGGTATAAGAATTTCTATGCTTGCTAAGCATGTGCCAGATCATCATCATACTGAACAGTAAATCGTTAGTCTGTAAATCGCTTTTTCACAATTAGCAAATTTAATGCATCCTTGGCAACTGAACATTGGTCAGGTCATGCTTTATGCATCTTGTACATCTTGTCATGATTAATTTAGCCGTTATCGGATAGTTTGGACACTGAATGGTCTCCCTTGAAGGCTTAATGTATCCCTTTCTGTGACAGTCACTGAAATCTTCAACTCACGTAGGCGAGACAAAACAATGTTACGGTCCTAATTCCGGCTTGATTTCATATCACATGGTTGTCTTGGTAAGTTGGCAGCACTTCCGGTTCGTATGTACTTGGCCACAAAATGGGTGACAGCAGTTGCATGTACATTTATGATACGGATGGCATTTCTTTAGAAAAATGGCACAAATGTAACAAAAATGTTGATGTTTGACAGTTACGAACGATATTTTGAACTAAATTTGTATAGAACGACTGGAAATGTGGGTATGAGAATATTACCTACGCTTTAATTGCACCACCTTGTCAAACACCCATTGTTATTGGTTGTTGTTGTAAAGATTTCAGACGCATTTTATGTTTTTATGTTTGGCACGTCAACCTATAAAAGAATGAATTGTAAATTAAACACGTGGGATTCATGTGTGAAACACAGGAGGTGTATTTAAATTTTCTTTAGTCGACCGGAAGTTACCATTTTGCACATTTTTTTTTTTTTTTTGCAAAATGAAAATGCTATCGGTCAAGCAATGAAGTTAGGGAATTAAAAACAATATCGATTTTTGATATTCCTTTACCGGGGAAAATTTTGCGCATAATATAAAATAGTCTAGGAGGTAGATGAGGTTTAATTGCGGTAAAAGCACCATACAACTTTTAGACTGTTTCTTTTAGCAAATTGTCTCAGGAGTTCGGAAATGCGCGTCTGACGCGCATCCGCCTAGATATAAGGGGAGAAAATTGAGGTTAAAGTTGTCTGCCCTTGGATTTTTAAGCCAAAAATGGAATCTTACTAGGCATTACTTTTAAGACATTGATTCATTACAAATGGTTTTTAATTGGCAAATATATGCACAATTCATGTCCATACATATTTTAAAGATAATTCATGATAGTTATTGATCCATAAAAAGCCAAGATGGCCACCAGAATGTCTATTTTTAGTAACAAAAGGGTCTTATTTTTAAAATAAGCTTTTTTCTGGGATGCATGTAGGTTGATATGAATTTTATGCACATATAAAATAAAATTAAACCAATTGGAACTTAGAAAATTAGGAAAAATAAGTTTTGGATAGAATTTGAAATGAATTTGTATGCTGAGAATTTTGCGAAAAGCGTTTCGATGCATTTCTGTTAGGGTATTGATTCATTTCAAATGGTTTTAATTGGCAAATATATGCATAATTCATCTCCATACATATTTTAGTGATGTTTAATGAAAGTTTTTTATCCATAAGAATCCAAGATGGCCGCCAAAATGTCTATTTTTAGTATAAAAAAAGGTGGATTTTTTTTAATTTTTTTTTTCATATACATTTATTACCTTTTCCAGGATGTTGACCTTGTAAAGTTTTAAAATGTACGAGTTTTGTACACTGCATCCTATAACATTGATAATATTATATCTTTCTGTTTCCCAGGTACAAAAATAATTGATATATTGCTGCAAAATTTAAAGACAAAAAGGAGGTCAATATGTCAAGGAATTGTACTTTATACATTGGCCAAAACTTCTGGCCTGGGGAAGTGAAACCATTTGACGAAAATACCTGGTTAAAAGCACAAACATGTGCGTCTGTTAGACTGTCCAGAGGTAGTTCCTCCAAATATGCCTCGATTATTCTCCCAGACTCGTTTGATGATTCCACGGTATATAATATCAGTTGCTATAGCAACTTCACTGCCATAAGGGATTCTACAGGGCAACCGAACACTGTAGATGAGTCGAAATCATACACAATGCGCTATTATGTGCCAGAGAAAGCTAGTCCTTTTAGTTTAGATTTTGATCACAACTCAATTATTGAGACAACCTACTACTTAGGAGGTTTAGTCTTAAAGCATCCCTATTATTTAACCCTTTCGTAAATGACAAAATTGTAGGGTGGTTAGGCTATAGCAATCTTAAACTGTAAGGGTACCCTTTGAGCATGTGTACAGCACATTGAAGAATATAATTAAATTTCCTGTGGGCTCTGCTTGTCATTTGACAAGGACTTCCCCTATTACAGATTCAGGCAGGCCCTTGAGGTCTCTCTCTAAATCCTTCACTAAACCTCTCAAGCAGTAAATCAGGGCAACACTTACTGATTTTTTCTCCTTTTTTCTCGCTAATCTGTATTTGTTGAGCTTCATCTTCCAAGAAGCTGATGTTAAGTTTGTGCAGGAATGCCAAGAGTTCAGCTCCATCACACTCTACTACTGATTTCTGAATGAGAACATTATGATCATCAGCTGAAGGTGATTTGTCCATGAGATAGTCTTCCTCAACCAGACCCTTGCCATGATGCAGGTTTCCTTGCAGCTTTGGTGATACTTGGCTTCTTTTGCTATCAAGTTTGAGTTTATTGGGGTTTTACGCCGTTTTCAACTACCAGGGTCATATCGCGGCGGCTGGAGCACCTAACCGTGGGTTCCTGGTATATCTCACACCAGTACAACCACAATATCCAAACCGAGCCTCCAGCTGCTCTCTCACATAGATGATTCACACCCATTGGTGAGAGACAAATGACTTTTGTCAATTGTCAGAATGGATACTGGCCGAGCCGGGGTTCGAACTCGAGACCCCTGGATTGACAGACTCCGACGTAACCGACTGAGCTATCCGGGCTCGGCCCTTTTGCTATCAAGCCAATGCCACTGATTTTTGCTAATAGTTTTTATCATCTTTTTCCACACCTGATTCATATATAATGACATTTGCTGCATCTTCAGTTTCACATTTCTCCGGATATTCCTTTTAGAACTGGCCTTTCGATTACGCAGGACAGTCACAAAATACACAGGTCGCAGGGAATATACTAGATGTACTCCATGGACCAGCTTTCCCTTGCTCATTAGAGCAAATTGTGTATGATTGCGACTCATCTACAGTATAAGGTTGTCCTGTAGAACCGCTTATGGCAGTGAAGTTGCTGTAACAACTGATGTGATATCCCATGGTATCATCAAACAAGTCTGGGAATTGAGAATTGAGACATGCTTAGAGGAACTACAGGCTGTCAACCAAGTCTTCTTAAAAAGGAGTTGTAATAGGAATATTTTCCATGGAGCTTTTAGCTCATTTTGAGCTAAAATATAGGAGTTTAAAGTATTTTTGTCTGAAGCATTCACAGGGGTTTTCACGCTATTATTGAAAGTGGTGCAGCATTGAAAATGCTGATTCAAACAAGCGCAAAAGGTGCAAGTGGGGGAGAGCACATGAAAGACAGCATCTCTGAACAAAGGGGAATGGATGTTCTCCCCCAAGAAAATTTTGCCAATCTAAATGTCCTTAGAATCAACTTGAATGCGCTCTGATAGGCCCATTTTTGGCTTTAAATCTCATTAAACATATAATACAGTAAGCCAAAGACATATTAAAGCCATGGCGATAATTCCACTGACAGCTTTGTGTTACATGTGTATACCAACAGTTCTTACCCAGTCTAGTTTGTTGTATGTTAATGCATTTGTGTTTAATCTAGACAAGAAAGTCGAGATGGCCATATATCGCACAATACTGAGGTTAAGAGGAGATTGTATGTATCAGATACCTTCTGCCTCATCCCAGACCAACATTTTCCAGCCAATTTTCATTACAGGCAAACATTTGTCAGAAGATTGTACAAGATTTCATTCTTGCCCTCCATATGTAATACAAAATCCCATTAAAAAGGGCTAATTTTCATTGCAACACAAAACTTTCAAGCAATTTGATAGAAGACCATAAGACAATTATACGAACCAAATTTCAAAGCTGTAGGTCAAACATATTGAGTAGAAGATTGTTGTCAAGGATTTGCTCCCCCGTCTCTATCTAGAATATGATATTTCACAACGTAGGACCCAATTTAATTGTAGCGCAAGAATTTAAAGCATTTAGCAGAGGGCTTTTAGACAATTCAGCACTTCAAATTTGAAAGCCCTCAAAAGCCGGAGTAAAATAAGCCTAGATTTTTTGTCTCATTATGTAATCTAATACTAACAACACAGGGCAAACCTTCATTATAACATAATGATTTAAAGTTCTTTAGGGGTGCTATAAGACAATTCCATATACCAAATTATTAATAATTAAATATACCAAGCCCTAGGTCAAACGATTTAAGTGTAGTAGATTGTACATGATTTCCTTCTTTGTCTATATGAAGTTTGATACAGGTCCCACAACATATGGTTAAGTTTCATTGTACCACAATCACTTGAAACATTTTCGTAGAAGGCCTTCATACAATGAGATTCTACATACAAAATTTCAAAACTCTAGGCCTTATGGTATGGGAGTAGATTATCTTTTTTTACTTGTGAACAGACAGGCGGACTACGGATGGCGAGAGATCACGATACCTCACCCTCAGCACTTTATGCTAAGGTGAGCTAATAAAGTAACCACTTCAGATCCACAGCATCACAGTCCAGAACGTATGCTACTATATGTAGCATATCATGATCTTCATCATCTGTATTGGTACCTTAAAGGTATGTGTCCTATTCAATAACCGTTTAGGTAACCAAATCAGTGATGATGAACAGACGAAAACACCAGAACATTATACAGTATGTTAATGCTATTATGGAAGACAGAAATTCTCTTACCTGAAAATTAAAAAAACAAATAGCATCTTATCATTCATCGACAATAATTTAACCAAAAAATGTAGGAAATGTTTTCAAAATAAAGGAGAAATGCACAAAGGAGTATATGAGGTACTTAAAAATAAATGATTTGTGCCCAAAATTTAGGAATTTTGGAGGAAAAAAGGTATCGGTTGACAGCCTGAAACTAGCTTTGGACTGTCTAAGTGACACACATGTTTAGGCTTTTAATCAGGTATTTTCATCAAAGGATTTCACTTCCCCAGGTCATGATACATTGTACATTTTAAAACTCCATAAGGGTCACATCCTGGAAAAGGTAATATACCAAGGTTCTGTGTAACAAATACAGAATTCTATCGAATTCATTGCTTCTCGAATTTGTTGTTTCTAATTGTGATTCAGCCAGATATGAAGCAATAACATGCAGACCTGCATCAACAAAATGCGATTCTGTATGATTAGGAAAACTTCCCGTGAGTAAGCCCATTTATACAACAGATTTCATAAAATGGTGGCCATCTTGGCATTCATGTTGGTTTTACACAATTCTTGATGGTTATAAGTATTCGTACTAAGTGAGTATGTGAAATGCATATACAATGTAAAATGCACATGCATGTATATTGAAAAGAATAACTCTGTTTGTAAATGTGTTTAATTTATGTCTCGAAAAACTTTTTGCAGAATCCTAAGGGTTATGTAGATGCAATTTTAGCTTAAAGCTTTGTTAAGAACACTATCCGAAACTTATTTTTCTACTATACAAAACTTATTTTATTTCTTTTCTATGTTACAATAAGTCAATATTTATCAAATATATTCATAAAAATTCATATTAGTTAGCATTCATATATATATGCGTATAAGCAAAAATCTTATCTAAAAAAACCCTAATTGTTACTAAAAATAGATATTATGGCAGCCATCTTGGATTTTTATGGATCAAAAACTTTCATTAAACATCATTGAAATATGAATGGCGATGAATTGTGCATATTTTCGCAATTAAATGCCAGTAGTAAAGAATCAATGCCTTAAAAGGAATGCATCAAAACACTTTTCGTAAAATTCTCAGGCTGATGAAAATGCAATGTAAACTTTAAAACCTGCTTCAAATACTATCCAAAACTTATTTTTCCGAATTTTCCTAAGTTCCAATTGGTTAATATTTATTAAATACGTGCATAAAAAATTCATATCAACATACATGTGTCCCAGAAAAAAAAACTAATTAAAAAGGGTCATTTTGTTACTAAAAATATACATTCTGGCGGTCATCTTGGCTTTTTATGGATCAAAAACTTTCATAAATTATCTTTAAAATATGTATGGACATGAATTGTGCATATATTTGCCAATTAAAAACCATTTGTAATGAATCAATGTCTTTAAAGCCTTGTAAGATTTCCATTTTGGCTTAAAATCCAAGGGCAGACAATTTTGACCTCAATTTTCTCCCCTTATATATAGGCGGATGCGGGTCAGACACGCATTTCCGAACTCCTGAGACAATTTCCTAGTTTATATTTATTGAATACATGCATAAAATTTCAAATCGGCGTATATGCATCCCAAAAAAAATCTTATTTTAAAGAAAAACACCTTTTTGTTACTAAAAATAGACATTCTGGCGGCCATCTTGGATTTTTATGGATCAAAAACATTCATTAAACATCATTAAAATATGTATGGAGATGATATGTGCATATATTTACCAATTTTAAGCCATTTGTAATAAATCCATGCCTTAAAAGAAGTGCCTAGTAAGATTCCATTTTTGGCTTAAAAATCCAAGGGCAGACAACTTTAACCTTAATTTTCTCCCCTTATATCTAGGCGGATGCGCGTCAGACGCGCATTTCCGAACTCCTGAGACAATTTGCTACAAGAACCAGTCTAAAAGTTGTATGGTGCTTTTACCGCAATTAAACCTCCTCTACCTCCTAGACTAAAACGGAGTACTTATAAGTTTGGTTAAGTATATTCAACCTTTCAAATATAACTTTATCATTTCTTTTTGTTGAAACAATGTACTTTTATATGAAATGAAAATCATCGAAGGGACGTAGCGGAAAATATACGAAAATTAATTTTTACATACTGTAGCCGACCTATGATTAAAAAACGTTACATTGGTACATGACACCGTTGTTTACGTTGTTTTGACGCAAATAACATTTCTGATGTCCCTCATGCAAATGTCATATTTACGCAGGATATACGGATTCCGACGTTGAAAGAATTTTGAAAATCGACCGAAGATTAGCAATTCTATTGCATTTTATATCTGAATTATATTCGTATTTCGTTACGCGTTACATGAAAATGTAAGCATTTTTATGAGATAATGTAAGTAATTATTTTCTTCATATGAAATTAAAGCACATAATAAACATGCCGAAATTGATGGGAAATAGTATAATTTTCTGAGATTGACTTCTATTTATGTACCTAATTAAAGTATTTTGATAATGTTGAGAGAATATAGTGAAAAATGTAAAAATTGCAGAATAGCGTGCGATTGACGTTTAAAGAAAATACAGAGGAAAAAGAAAATGCTGATCATCAGCATTTTCTTCTTTTACCTAAATGTTTTCACAAGTCTTTTCTATCAGTGACGTCAAAACCCTGTCTTGTTTGGGAAAGGAATAAAACACCATACAGTCTTTGTTAACCCTTTTCCAAACATCAATATTTTAGGGTGGTCCAGACAACATAAACTCTTTCCCAAACAAGACTTGGTATTGACCTCTCTAAGTTGTGAGGCTTGTGAAAACATTGAGGCAAAAGGGGAAAGTGCTGGTGATGTCACCAGCACTTTCCCCTTTTGCTTCAATATTTTCTGGGCTACAATATACATATTTTCTCCATTTAGTTTAATATATTTTGTGGTCAGCAACTCCTTTCAAATCGAAAAACCCTAAAACTTTACTGTTTGAGAAAGGGTTAAAGTAACTAAAAAGGACATATCTGTACAATATAGCACAGAAAATATTTAGGCAAAAGGAGAAAATGCTGATTGTCAGCAATTTCTTCTTTAGTCTCAATGTTTTCCCCTGCATTTTTTGTAAGGGAGATCAAAACTAGGTCTTGTTTGGTAAAGGGTTAAATCTATGTGGGAGAGCAGGAGTCATTATGGTTACATTACTTTGTAAAAGTGAGATTTTTCCTTGATGACAACTTTAGTTAGATAGATCCTTGCTGCGGTGTTTTCGACCATTTTTTTTTATTTAAGTACTAGCATAAGTGAGTTTTGAATTTAACCCTTTCCCAAACGACAAAATATTAGGGGTCCAATGTGGAAGCTGATGCAGATGTCAAAATGGATATTGATCATGAAAGGATGTGCATATAATATAGCACAGAAAATGCTGATTGTCAGTGTTTTCTTCTTTTGCCTGAATGTTTTCCCAAGCTTTTTCTTATAAACACATCAAAACCAGGTCTTGTTTGGGAAAGGGTCAAGACAACCACAAACCTGACAATACTTTGCAAAGAAGTATGCTCTGTCCCTGAAAATGGATTCTGTATGAACTTCCGGACATCGACTTAGATCCAGATTCTCACCTGCAATAAAAAATACATATATGAATGTAATAAGTACCTGAGAACACCTGCTAAATGACATAAAACTAAGAGTATAAATACTCTCTTTAAGAATTATATTTTGAGAAGATTTTGATAAGATTATATTTTTCACCTTTATTTTGAAAAAGACATTAATTTTGTCATATGATTATTACCCAAACAAGACCTAATTCTTACGTATCTAAGAGAAAAGGATTGGGAATTAATTGAGACAAAAGAAGAAATACTGAGAATCAACATTTTCTCCTTTTGCCTCAATAATTCTAGGCTTTATGGTACACAAATCCAATCTTTAGCGACATATATTTTGTCCTCTGCAGCATCTTTGCAATTAGACCACCCTAACACTATGCCGTTTGGGAAAGTTTGGGAAATTCTCTCACCTTGAAACTGAATTGGTCCTCTTTGCTTCTGACCCTGATAATGCATAGCAGGCTCAGCTGGTATGACGTACTAAATGGGTCAAAAGTCTAGAAAGAGCGTGCACGCATAAAATATACGCGTCGACGCATAAATTTTATGCGTCGACGCGTATATTTACGCGTCGACGCATAAAATTTATGCGAGCAGTTGAAAATATATGCGTCGACGCGTAAATTTTAGGCCAGCAGTAGTAAAAAATGTGAAACCGAGGCTGGCCAATGGTAGAGGCGGTTACAAACCTTTCCTTTAATACCATAAAATTGATGGATGAAACAAAGGATCTGATTGGTTAATAGATAAAATACGCGTCAACGCGTATAATTACGCGAGCAGTTGAAAATTTACGCGTCGACGCATAAATTTTCAACTGCTCGCGTAAATTTTATGCGTCGACGCGTAAATATACGCGTCGACGCATAAAATTTACGCGTCGACGCGTATTTTTTATGCGTGCACGCTCTAAATAGACTTTTGACCCATTTGGTATGCCATAAGCTGGTGCCTCAATAGAGCGCTTCCGGTCTCGACACATGGAAGTGGACGGTTCTAGCTGTTGACCAGTGTCCCGCTGGATTATTATTCCATTGGTGTTATGTGTTGTCCCTTTGCCTATTTAGATATTGAATGAGAAACTTATTACTTGAACCCTTTCCAAAACGACAAATTTTAGGGTGCTCCAATTTGAAAGCCACTGCAGACGACAAAAGATGTTGATAAAGAAATGATTCATGTACAATAAAGCACAGAAAATATTGAGCCAAAAGGTGAAATTGCTGATATCAGCATTTTCTTCTTTAGCCTCAATGTTTTCCCAAGCCTATTTTATCAAGGATGTTAAACTTAAAACCAGGTCTTGTTTCGGAATATCATAAAATTTTACATTTTCAAATTTAGGTTGATCAAGGTAAGAACAGTTTAGCTAAACTTAATGTGGAGAAAAGACATCTGAACACATTTATTAATGACATCAAGGAAAATTATTCTTCTTTAATTGATTTAATTTTTTAAGGAAAATTATCTAGTTATCACTCTCCATATTCTGAAGCATGAACATGATTACATGAAAAGCATAGAACCCTTCCCCAAATAGATCTAGCTACTGTATTAGTAATGTTCCGGTAATTACTGTGCGTTCCAGTATTTCTATGGACCCCTGCTAAACACAAGTTTTTGAAAACAATACTCACCTCACATTCACCTTGATGGTCCTCAGATGACCTGAGACGTCCAGCGTCCCTCCTCATCGCCCCACATTCAATTCGCTTACCGTTGTGTACTTCTGGTAGCACTGACGATGGAACCCAATGTCACGTACAACTTCGTTAGTATAAGTCAAAATACTCGGGCAATTTCTTTTTCTTTACCATCCACAGTTGCCCAAACATTTGACCAACTGTACAGCTTCGTCCATGTAACGTCTGTGCATGGAATAAGTGCACCTACATCAAAATCTGAGAGATGACACTTCTGCTGCACTTCTTCATGGGGGCGGCCATTTTTTTCAGGACCGGGCTGAAGCCTGTAAGGCTAAATACTCTCATCTGATTGGTCAATTATGGGCATCTTAAAAGACACTAAAATCGCGTTTTTCTAATTAGTGACCACATAATTTAAGGTAAACAATCCTGATTATGACTTAATACATTAATATCTTAATTACTAAATCAAGTTTTCCCCTTCACTCTCCAGCCTGAACCATTTTGTCACAATTTGCCGGCTCGGCCCACGGCCTAATGCGTCTTTTTCGAGAGTTCTTACTAGCATGTACTATACTATTCAGTATTGTGTTCAAAGCTAAGTTTATTCCTTCTCAGTCTAATCCTATTGCTGACCCTATTCTCGGAAACAGTGGTCGAAACTGAGGGAAGTAGCTCCAGAGGCCAGACGCCAGCCAGCAGAAATTCCGACTTACTTTCGCTGTCTGATGTCAAATCTGATGGTCAACGACTCTTAAAATGTTCTTTATCACATAAAGCGTATAGCCGGAGTTTAGAACTTTTCTCTGACTTTAGGAAAAGTTATAACATTCCCCAAACATGGCCTCCTTCTGTCCAACATTTGATTGAATTTACTGCTTATCTTTCATTGAAGAAATTTTCTTTCAAATCTGCACAGCTGTATGTATCTGCAATTAGTTTTGGATGCAAAATGAATCTGGTCGAAGATACAACTACACACTTTATGGTGAAAAAGGTCTTAGAAGGGCTAAAGAGATCAAAGGGTCAGTCCTCAGACTCCAGACTGCCAATTACTCCTAAAATTTTGCGCAATGTTATTACAAAATTGCCGGTTGTTTGTAAAAATCTGTATGAAGCTAGTTTATTGCTGCCTATTCTATGGCTTTCTTTGGGTTTTTAAGAGTTGGTGAAATTACTTCCAACCAAAGCAACAACATTAGTAACACCTTCTCCTACGAAGATGTTACTCTTCATGAAGAATCTAAAGCTATAACATTGCATATCAGATTTTCTAAAACGGATCAATATGGCCAAGGCTCTAAAATCAAGATTTTAGGCACCGGTCAGGGCATTTGCCCATTCACGCTTTTAAAAACTTACATGCAAATCAGACCGCCTATCTCGGGTCCACTTTTCATTCATTTCGACAATAAGCCATTGACTCGTTACCAATTTGGCGCTGTTCTAGGGAAAGCTATAAGATTTTGTTGGTACAACTTTCGCCTTTACAAGACTCATTCATTCCGAAATGGCGCTGCAGCTGCTCTAGGTTTTCCAGTGGTGGTGATTCAGTTGGCCGGGAGATGGAAATCAAAAGCTTACCAATCATACATCCGGTCTCCGACAATTGGCCTTCCTCCTCTGGCTAATGCAATGTTTTCCTAAGCTTATACACCTATCTAACTATTATTTAAGTCAATTTTAGATCGGCTTCAAGTATGGGTGATTGGTTCCTCTATTGTCAAGGACGCCTTTGTGAAGGCTTGTACCCGTCCGGATCGACCCAACATAGGCCTGGAACGACTAGGGGTTCGAATCTGGTGGCAGGGTTTTTCAAGACTGGGACTTACAGGTTTACAACGTAAACTAGATTATATTTCAAATTTTAATGACAACCCTCCAAACTACATTCTATTAAATTGCGGCGGTAATGACTTGGGTAAAATCCCTGTCAAGTCTTTGCGCACCTTATCTGTCTCTTTATTATTGACCATCAAGGAATCGTTCCCTGGCACTAAGTTGATTTTTTCTCAGATACTTCCCCGCTCTGTTTGGAGGTACTCCAACAACATCCATGCGATGGAAAATAGCAGAAAAAATAACAATTATTTTGCACACAAAGTAGTTGAATCTGATGGTTTTTATCTGAAACATCCGCATTTGCAAATTGTTAGAAACAATCTATTTAAGTCTGGTGGCTTTCATTTGAACGACCTTGGAATGACCTCTATTTGGATCAAATAGCTGCTGGTATTGAGCATTTTATCTTGTATGGATCTAATGGTTTTGTTAGCCCCGGCTACGGCTATACTGTGTGAAGCTGGTGCCCCTCCTTTGTGGCGGCGACTGCGGTTAGCCAGCAGTGTTGGGTTACCTTGTCGTATGGCGGCCAGCTTCTCTTTGTTGTTTGAAGAGTTGCGTGTAATTTTCTAAGTATAAGGTAAATCAGGTCTCTAAAATTATCAATGATATGATCTTTAGATTTAAGCCTTATAACCCAGGACAGGGGCGTACCTGGGGCCAAAATTGAAGTACTCCCTTACCAAAAATAAGCGAGGGGTCTGGGGGCGCAGACCCCCCAGCGGGGTGAAGGGGCAGAGCCTCTCTAGGGGGTTCAGAGGGCTTCCGACGAGAATTAGAATTTAAGCAGGCCCCATGGGAAGCAATTTCATATGGGGGGCTAAAGGCCTTGTCCTGAATATTGGGGGGGGGGGCTAATTTGGATTTTCCAAAAAGAAAATCAGTGTAAAATTGAGAAAATTCGGCATTTTTGGCCAACTTTGGGGGGCTAAGTCCCCCTAGCCCCCTATTCCTACGGGCCTGAACAGAGAATCATAGTCCATGTCAGGGAGCATTTTAAAGTAGGACTTTTAACATTCAAAAAAGAAAAAAGTCAAATTCTAGGTACTCCCGGGAGTATGGGAGTATGCCTGGGTACGCGCCTGCAGGATAGGCTTCACATCTGTGCTTTGTTTTTTGTAGCCCAGATGGGGCTTTTTGGGGCTAGCCATTGACATTTTGGACGGCCCGTTTGTGTTTGATATATGTATTTGATATGTTCAATTGTATTTTGTATTGATAAATGATAAGCCGTAGCCATTAAAGGACAATAATTTGAATTAGTCTTATGTTTTCCTTATACTCCTGGAAATAATCTTCCAGGAAGTACATGTATACATGTGTGAGTGCCACGCTGTTCGTGTGTCCTGGTGTTCGTCTGCATTATCCGCTAAGCTTATAATCAGATATCGTTACCTTGCTTATAGCTATGTTGAGTATTTTGCTACACATCCTCGGCAATAAATATACACTTCATGTCATTTTCGCCCGAATATAAGCTTATATTCTTATTTACCAACAAGGAACTTATTCGAGTTTGCGCCAAACCCTGTAACGATATTTTAAAACGCAGGACTTTTTACCTCCAAAAATGAGTGTTTGAATTTTTACTCATTATAAAAATTTATAATGCTTCTTTTGTGTTTTTTTGAAGCAAATTTTGCAAAATTTGCTTCTCTTTACAGCCGCCTTTCTCTGCTCTTTACCATTCTTTGCATACCACACAACATCTTCCGGTCATCCTCACTATAAATAGTCCTATCAAAAGCAAAGATTAATAAGGTAACAGTCTTTCGAATTTTCAATATGTAAGTCTAAAGTCATGTGTAGGTATTGAATTCTATGACTGAAAATGAAACATTCAATTAATCGTGTCTCTAAGAGAAGAAAAGACATACGTAGTAATTTGCTTTATTATGGTTCAAAGATCAGCCAAATGACCTGCCTTGTAAATGGGTCAGTCAAGTTTACTGAACTATGAAATCTATTCAAAGCTTACACAACCGATAAATATGCATGAGGTTGCGCTAAAAATAGATAGCATGGAATCAAAGTATTCAAGGTATTCAAATGGATAATCAAAGTACCTAATTACGAATCAAAGTATGCAAGGTATTCAAATGGATAATCAAAGTACCTAATCAAAGTACTCTACTTCTGGACAGGCCTACATTATTAACCCTTTCGCAAACAAGACCTGGTTTTGACGTCCCTAATAGAAAAGGCTTTGGAAAATATTGAAACAAAAGAAGAAACTGCTGATAACCAGCAGTTTCTCCTTTTGTCTCAATATTTTCTGTACCATATTTTACACAAATCCTATCTTTAATAACTTCCATTTTGTCATTTGTGACAGATTTTGAAGTGGATTACTCTAATATTTTGTCGTTTGGGAAAGGGTTAACAAATTTGCTTCCCAACAGTACTTTCAGTACTTTGATTTTATACTGCACATGCACATTATTTTATTCTCTGAGGTACATAAATTAATTTCCATGTAATTTATATCATAATTGTATGTGGAATTTCGACATATATTAAACGAATGTGGAAATATGAGGAATGTTTGTGTGTATGTATGCCTATGTTTGTGTATGTTCGTGTGCGTGCTTGTGTGTGTATGTGATTGTACAGATGTGCATGGTTCTGTAATTACGTTTTAGTCTCTTATAATTCTTACTGAGAATGGTCATACTATGTTAATATGTTTTAACTGTTTGTATTGCAAATATGCTAAATGTATATGAATGAAACTTTAATAAAATATAAACATACTCTCGAAATGAGACAATATAATTACTTAATTACCTGACCAAAAGAAATTTCCTAAGCATTTGACGTCCCATGTTGTTTTCCAAACAAAGAAAAGCAGAAAATACTGTTGCTAAGATTTTTTTTTCTTTTCTATCAAATCATTCTCGATGAGGGGCGTCTAAACTGGGGTTCATTTGTCCAACTTCAGTCATCTTCGCAAGCCAAGGATGACATCTACGACGTGACGTCGTTTCTGTATTCACCCTTTGCGTATTTTGTCCGATTTTCTTGGTCGCCTGGAAAGCGTTTTCATTGGTTCCAGCGAGGTCTCGCTGGAACCAATCAGATTGTCGACTGATACATTCGTTATGAGTAACCAATTCATGACAACGGGCGGGAAAAAGCAAATGCATTTGCAACTCAAAAACGCGAAGATGGGCGATTTTTCCTAAGAATTTCACTGCAATAGACAGGAATTCCCTATCTTTAATCGACGAATTATTATACTTTCGACAACTCGACTAAAAAAGCTAAACCTAATCCGCATGACGTATGACGCGAAAGACAACACGCGTTAATGACGTCATCAATTATGGACGAAATAGCGTAAACAACCAGCAGGACAACCGCTAGTCGGCGCTTCGCGATTTCAAGAAAATCGGACTAAATCCGCCAAGGGTGAATACAAACGTAGGTGGGTTCAACCTTGGCTTGCGAAGATGAACTTCAGTATGCTTCTCAGGCTTAGTTTATCTTTAATCCTTTCCCAAACGGCACTATTTTAGACTGCTCCAATTTAAAATCCACTGCAGATGACTAACTAAATGCAAATGAAGAATGAATGTATGCGCAATATAGCTCGAAAAATATTGAGATAAAAGGGAAACATGCTGATTATCAGCATTTCATTCTTTTGCCTCAATGTTTTATTTAATTTCTTTTCTAATAGGGACGTCAAAACCAGGTCTTGTTTGCGAAAGGGTTAATCTGTAAAAATTTGGAAAGTGCAATCTACATGTTTGTGTGACGCATTCCATGTTGTTGCATTTTTTAAAAAAAAGTTCGTAACTTGAGTTTAACCCTTTCCCAAACAAGATATTGTCTTGACGTCCGTTATAGAAAAGGCTTCAGAAAGTATTGATAATCAGCATTTTTTCTTTCTGCTTCAATGTTTTCGATGCTATACTTTACTCAAATCTTATCTTAAATGACATCCATTTTTTCACTTATAACAGCTTTCAAATTGGAAAAGTCCAAATTCTTGCCATTTGGGAAAGGGTTGATGAAAGCTGTGTACAGCTATGAGGTCTTAGAAGAAATGCAGTCATATGATACTTTACTACATGTATAACAATCAAAACAAAAACATCATAATTTTGGGGAATTTTGTTTCGCATTATTATACATTTAAGAATGGCAAAATAAAAAATGAAAGAAAAACTCAGGTGTACATGATGCATCGTATTTGAATAATCATTTCCAAACAACAAACCCTTGGGCGGTCGAACATATCCTCGCTTTTCAACGAAAACATCGTAACTGCAGTTTGTTTTAAGCTACAGTTACGAGGTTTTCGTTGAAAAGCAGCGATATGCAGATTATGATACCAAATGTGTGAAATAAATGTGTCATAGCATGAAAACTACTGAAAAGGGGAGAAAATGTTGTTGATCAACATTTTCCTCTTTTTAAGCAGTGCTTTTCAAAGCTATATTGATAAGATAAAAACCAGGTCTTATTTTGAAAGTGTTAATCTGGCACTATTTTTAAACAGTTTTGCTTGAATCAAACAATGAATTACATAAGCATTGTGTAATGTAAACAAAAAATAATAATACAGCGATTTTAGCCTCTTAGAAGTTTAAAGTGGTGCCTAATTCCTTGTTAAATCTGGAAATTAATCCCCGTGCACCTGGGTGACATCATGAAATAAATTACATATCGCTGTTTTCTGAACAAAAAACTCGTAATTGCTGATTAGAATAGCAGTTACGAGGTTTTCGTTAAAAGGCGACGTATTTCATATTCTAAGTGACCCCCCCTTCCTTACAATAATCATGCCCAATCACTTTGCAGGGAGTCTTTATAGGAATCAAGAGACATGTTTGGGGATAAAATGTACAATGTTTTCAGCGATGCTATACACTTAAAGACACTTCCAACGCAACACTTACATTTTTCATCATAATTAGATAAATAATGCAGTATATTTTATGAAATTTTCAGCAAGTATAAATAAACTATGTTTACATGTTTTCTGTAAATTTCATCAAAATCGATTGATCCGAACATAAAAAATATTCAGGTTTTTCACCAAGACTCAAAAATGAAAAGTCACAAAACCCGAGACAATTGCAGAATTCAATAGCATTAAAGCAGCGTCACGAAATCATGCTCATATCTCATACCACTGCTTCATAAGATTTGATAACATGCTTTCACGTGCGAAGCAATACTAGAATTCAGTTGCACCTATTCTGTTTAAGAAATAATGTTTTGTACGAGTCAGCATTGCACAAAAGCATCGAATTTGTAACCAGACATTAGTTTTTCGTCCTTTTGCTCTAACACATTTTCAACAACTGGAACAAGAACTTAAAAGGGACGAGTTAAGAATGATCTCACAAAGATTCATCATCAATTATGCTTTATAAATGAGAAGGGGGTGTCTTCGTGTCATTTAGGTCCATGACGGACTCACAGAATGTCATAAACTTTACTGCTGTTACATAAATAACATAAATTTATTTACGTTATCAGCTCGCACAGCTTTTTTTGCGACTTTTTGTTTTCTAGTCATATTATATGAACTGCAAATTTAATCATTTCTACTCAATGTTTCTTTGTCAAAATTACAGATATTTTGCAATTGTGAATGAATTAAATTTGCTGAAAATTTGATGAAAAATGGTTCATTAAATTTCAAGTTATTGCCTAAAAGGTAAGAGTTGCGTTATAAGTGTCTTTAAGTGTATATTATGCAACGTGAAATGATTATTTGTCATTCGATATAACACAATGCTGGGAAAAAACTTAAAGGGACATTTCATTCAAATGTCATTTTTTAAAAGTATTTCTTGATGCCAAGATTGGTTATTCCAATTAGTGAAATTGCTATCAGTTTTTTGAAGTGGTTGCTGATAAGCGAGAAAAACACCTTTAAAGTTGAGACAGAAACGACAAATTCAATATACATCTGAAATGTTGTGGACAACAATATGTTTAATCTTAACACAAAAATATATATTTCTCGTAAACGGCGCAATATTTTTTCTTTAAAGTTTCAGAATTTTCATAAGAAAATATGCTTTTTCAGATACAAGTAAATGTAAAATTCACGACAAAAAAGTCTGAAATGTCACTTTAATGGCGATATGCAAGTGGCACAAGAAACGTAATGGAGAAAAAAGCCTCGGTCGACAAAAACGCTAAAAATAGAAACGTGTCAAGAAATGCGGAAAATTCCTTCCACGTGACCTTCTCGTCGTTTATGACATCACTATGTTCCCGCCATGCCTCAGTTGCCGGATTTCGCTCCATTTTATTTTCAGTTTTCTTCACCATGGGCCTTGACAGTACGATTTTTATTTTTGGCTTGCTTGGAGTCGAGTCCTTTCTTTGTTTAACAACCTCAATGATCGGGGTTTGTGATCCAGTGCTGTCTGTGTCCGAAATGTCTGATTTATTGAAGAATTTGTACAGCTTCAGTAGCCAATTGAATCGCCAGAATCGAATGAATGCCTTCGAGCACCAGGGGACGCTTTCTTGATCCTTCTTGTGGTACAGATACAAGTTAATAACAACAAACACCGTAACCAGTCCACTAAATATCATCATAACCACCACATAGTAACATAAATACGACATTGTTCCCGATGACGCGGGCAGGTACCCCAGTATTGTGCTTAACAATACCATAAACGTTAAAAAGCACGTGATGGAAAATCCCACGCGCTCTCCGGAGTCTACAGGTATCCAGAATACAACGCCATTCAGAAGAGAGATGGCTATTACAGGAATTATAATGTTAAACGCGAAATAGAGCGAGTTTCGTTTTAGCGATATTTTAAGTTCAAACACGGACTGTGACTTGTTTCTATAAGATCTTGCATGTGTTTGTACTATTTCCCACTCTTCGTTTCCTTCATAAGATGAAAGATCCCACTTATCGATAACTGATATTAGGTTAACTTCAGAATGACTAAAACCCCAACATAGAATTCTGCTCGTGCAGTCCTGCTTATCAAAAGGATAGTACGTCACATCCGGCGAACACGTGCTTTTTAGTAGAAATTTTGGTTGCCAAGAAACATGTCCGGTCCTCAGATCATACCGACACATATACGCGGGATCTCCGATTCTTGAAAATTCATCAACACTGTTGTCAACAACCAGTCTTGGTGTCCAAATTTTATCATATCTTACTGAAATAAAGTTATATTTCCCGTAATTATTCAATATGTATACATTGGCGTATAGACCTACACCGTACGCTATGTCCACCAATTCGTCATCCCAGTCTAGTTTTAATGACGCAGACATTTCTATACTCCCTCTAACTTCATCGAAGTCAAACAAAGCATGAAGCACCATAGATATTTTTATATCAATCGGTTGTGTGAGGTCGAGTTTTGGTATAAAATCTATCGCTTCTGACTTGTTATAGAGCTTGAGATACTCGTAGTAATTTGTAGCATATGTGTTGTAAGTGTGGTGGTAAGATTGGCCATACGCACTGCCATTTATCACAACAACAACAAACACGAGTAATATCCAACGTGACATGCTGCTGATCCACTGATTACCTAATACTGTTAGTACATAACCTTATATTCCAGTAATTAATTTTCAGACTAAAAACAACTAGTCGTCTCCAGATTTGTTCCCTAATATAACAGTTACCTGGATCGCAAATAAGCTCTATGAAAGTCTTAAACCAGATACTGTTATATAAGTTTGATCAGTCGCGAATGTTCGTTTTTTTTATTTCTAGTTATCCAGGTCTGTCATATCGCACAGTCTATACGCTATTCAAATTGTTTATGACACAGCACGTAGTTCACTCGTAACATTCAATCATAGTTTTTGTGAACATCAGCTGTTTCACTTTCGTTTATACTTCCACAAATTCACATCACCTTTTCACCACGTTTTTCTTTTTATACGAGTGTTTCGTATATGATACACGCGTCCTTATTTTTGAATTATTATAACAAAGTGTTAAAGTCAAGTTACAAATCTGCCTTACTAATCCCAACACCAATAAATCGTTGTGTAATCCTTGCATTGTCTCTTTTAATCTCTGCCACTATTATTTGACCACACAATTCGAAAGATTAACGATTCATTATTTAAATGCCACGCGCGTGCTTCCTTCGCCAATAATATCCATGTGATATTATTTGGTCGATGTTGTCGATTAAGGTCACGGTCGAATAATTAGCATATTATCTGTTCTAAAAATAAATTGGGAAAACAGGAAACATTTTGAGGGATAAAAATTTCAATATTTAATGCGAAGTTACATGATAATCAAGGACAAATAAGTATTAAACATTCAAAGTTAAACGAGAACCGATATATGCTGAGTCAAAAAAGAAAGTGTGCACAGAGAATAACTGGAATTTCTATCGTAATTTTGAATATTGATATTATGACATTGGTATCAAATTACAGATAATTCAATTGTCTATATGTAAGTGTCTTTTTAAATTGTGTGAAATGGAATTTTACTTGTGTTTTCTTAAGATGTTTGAGATAGGGGTCAATTTCGAAATTCACAGAACTTGCTGACGAACGTGAGGAGATTAAATAATGCGATTTTCTGGGGATTTCTGCTTCAATTTCTATTGTGACATGTCTTCAATGAATGACGGCACGCATCTGTGGTCTCACTGTTCGAAAATAACGTTTCATTTTATCGTTTGGAATTCTATTGCGTTCATATTGCAAGACGTATTCCACGTCCTGCAAATTCTTTAACTGGCCCCTTAATTTTTCGAAACTCAGGCGGAAGAGATGTTCGGCCCTACACCGCCCTCATGACTAATTTTCACGCGTCCCGTGCCGATGACGATGTGCCTAATGCAGGCGTAACGTAAGATTTAGGCATTATGATAATGTGATAAACATATGGTCTCCAATCTCTTATGATCCGTCCATCTGCCTTGGTCGATTTTCAGTGTTGCTTACACATGTTTGCTTTACTGAATCGCCATAATTGGAGTAGTTTTGAAACGTTGACGTAAGGGCGTCAACGTCATGTAACGGTCTTGTCTAGTCATTGCTGCATTCGGGATATCAGATCAAAGCCTATCAAAATGTATCCTTTGTTTTGGAAACATGATTGCAAACGCCTAATTTAAGAACGATGTCATTTAGACAAAAACGACACATTTTACGCCGGTTCAAGAGACTAGCAAAACTTACGTGTGAAATCTGTCGTGTTAACTAAGACGTAGCATCTTTGGCTATTCAGTAATTTGAAATTTTATGTGTGATTTAGCTTTTATACACTTTGAATGCAGATTTTGGACAATAAACTTTATCATGAAACGTCTGTTTTAATAACCACGTGCAAAAAAGTGCTATCAATGTTTGGCGATTTGCCAGACAATTAAATCATCCAAAGTGGCTTCCCATGTCCATAGACACGAGAAAGTTGATAGCTTAACTCCGTGTAGAAGTTTGGTGGAGTTAATCCCAGCCGTTACGTAGATATATTAAGTAGAAGTATGCACACTTTCTTTTTTGACTCAGTATACATATTTTGGTTTATTTTAGGGTTGAACAGGTAAAGATAGACAACGACCTTTGAATGGTCAAAGATCAGCGAGTCTAAATTGACGGGGTAAGAGGGATTTCGAATTATAAAAATATGTGACTGGAACACGCATCCCTGTTATAAATCGACGAAATACTATCTGGATACAGCTACTGAACTCACAAGGCATCGCGGACAGCACGCAATACCTGTCATTGTTCGCTTTTATTCAGTGGAAAATAGGCACTCCTCCCTATTTACATTGTACATGTATTGGAATATACCGTAACATTTCGCCACGGCTCACGACTCGATGTCTATTTATATCAGTGTGTATAAGTTGTTACTATAAATAGTTAAATGTACATCCTGACTCCCCTCTTTTTCGTTATCGGTCTATTCCCTCATTAGTAAAAGATTATGAATCTTTTATATTAATTTTGTCATTCAATAAACACAGTGTTGAATAAACATTATCATATTCCGTTTTTATACTTTCAGGGTGTGGCTAAGCAAAGAGGTTATTCGACAAGTTTTATTACTTCTCGAGATCCTGGTTGATATAGGAGAAAAACGTGCGGCACGGGTATAAACACATTTCGAAATTGAAAGAAAGTGCGATTGCAAAATGTGTTATTTTAAAACCTCGTAACGACAACTTGATTTACGCTGTAGTTATAATGTTTTGCAATAATACCGACGTTTTACCGCTAATCGAGAAGGCTGTTTCTCCCCAAGCTTAAATGTAATGAACCGTTTACTAGGCTCCGCCCTGTCTCCCGAATGAAAACAGAATATAGCGATATGCAAGTGGTACAAGAAACGTAATGGAGAAGAAAAACTCGGTCGACAAAAATGCAGAAAATAGAAAAGTGCCTAGGAATGTCGAGAAATCCTTCCACGTGACAATCTCTTCGTTTCTGACGTCATCATGTTCCCGCCATGCCTCAGTGGCCAGATGGCGGTCCATCTTGCTCTCAATCTTCGTCAGAATGGATTCAGATTCAAAGACTTTGCAGACAACAATTTCAAATTAAAATGTAATTTTTACATTTTTAGGAAGCAAATTTTGCAAATTTTGCTTCTCTATGCAACCACCTGTATCTGCACTTTACCATTCTTTGCATACCACACAACATCTTCCGGTCCTCCTCACTATAAATAGTTCTATCAAAAACAAAGATTAATGAGGTAACATTCATTCAAATATTCAATATGTAAGATTGAAGTTATACATGTATATATTGAATTGTGTGGCTGAAAATGAAAGATTCAATTAATCATGTCTTTAAGAGAAGAAAAGACCGACGTAGTAATTTGCTTTATTATGTTTATAAGATCAGTCCAATTGCCTTCCTTGTAAATGGGTCAGTCAAGTTTACTGAACTATGAAATATATTCAAAGGTTACACAAATGATAAATATGCATGAAGGTTGTGCTACAAATAGATGCATGGAATCAAAGTATTCAATGTATTCAAATGGATAATCAAAGTACCTTATCGGAGTACTTTACTAATCAAAGTATTCAAGGTATTCAAATGGATAATCAAAGTACCTAATGAAAGTACTCTACTTCTGGATAGGCCTACATTATTAACAAATTTGCTTCCCAATAGTACTTTCAGTACTTTGATTGTTGAAAGGCGACGATATAGTGAATTGGCGAAGAGGGATGCACCTTTTTTTCTCAACATCATTAATTTTTGTGAACTATCGTGGTTCTCCGTAGAAACGGCGGATTTGCGCCACCTAGCACTAGAATGTGCGTAAAAGAGCAAAAAGTTATTTCACGGCCACCAATCCCTCTCATTCATTGCAAAATGCTATGAGCGAAATCTCAGAAGAGGGACTTCCGGCTATGAAGAAACGGGACCCATTTTGTGAATGTAAACACACGGTGTTACTTTAAATCGGTGATTTTGCGGTTTTTTGGCTGATTCTCAAAAATCGGGGAATGCTATTCGATGGTGAGTGTATTTAAACTTCTTTTGGAGTATGTCTCCTCGGCATGGTCTCACCGTGTTTGCTTCAAACTGCTTTGTCATGCGCTCACAGTGCTGTGTTTTGAAGATGTGTCAAAATTGATCGAAAAATTATGGTTTAAATACTACTATACATGTAATTCCCTTCTATACAGGTCCCATAAGCTTCGAATGCTTTATCTTATATATATATCCATTAAAATCCAAAGACTGATTATCTGATAGAAAGAAAAAGCAAAGAAAGTAATACGCTATGAAGAAGAGAGATCAGCTATGAAGAAGAGAGATCAGTTATCAAGAAGATATAATATGCTATGAATAAGAGCTCGTATATTCAAAGCGTCGGGTTTTGACTTAATTTTGCCTTTTCGCTATAATTTTCGCTCGGAAAATGATACGAATTTATTGTTAATACTATTTCACATTTGGGATTGTAAGATCAATCTAATTTCCAAATTAGCCTACTTCAAGACTTTTCAGTATACAATGTGGTTATATTTGAAATGGTGATAAAATTATGTAAATAACATAGGCCTGCACATGCGGACACCAATGTCATTGTAAACTAATAAGGCAAAACTTGGCAAACCGTATAAGAACCCTAACATTTTAATAATTTTAAGCCTACGGAAGATACATTGCATGTATTTTGAATGAAAACAGGTCTAATTTACATGTTTTAGCGGCCAGTCGAGCTATTGTCATTGCGTTGTGTCCGTCATGCGTCCGTCGGTTATTTTTTTCTTGTATGCACTCTAAATGCCACATTTTTTGTCCGATCAATCTGAAAGTTGGTCATAATTAGGTTATTTCTTCTAAGACACCCCCCCACACACACACACGACAGCCTCCGGAATTCGTCCTTAGAGGCAAAGGTCTATGTTTGCCTCCGGAAGTTAATCCGAGTATTCTCTGATGAAAATTCGCTCTTTGATATTTGGATGTCGCTATTTACATCAAAGCGCTGTCCCATTCAAAAACAAAAGAAAATTCCGACACAAGTTATGTCGCTGTGTCGGACTTTTCTTTTGTTTTTGAATGGGACAGCACTCTTTTGGAAATAGCGACATCCAAATATCAACGAGCGAATTTTCATCAGAGAAGACTCGGATTACCGGAAGTGTTCTGCGGGTACGGACTAAAACATAATTTAAAGGACTGAATTGTCCTGTTGAAAATGCAGACGAGTTCGCATTGGATCAACTGGGGTAAAAAATTAGGTCACAAGATCAAACCTTGTATGCATTCTAGATGCCACATTTGTTGTCCGATTAACGTCGGTCAGAATGGTTGTCTTGATAAAATCTAGAACATATTTAAAATTGGGTCAACTGGGTCATAAACTAGGTCACATATCTAAATAAAACCTTGTATGCTTTCTAAATGCAACATTATTTTTCCTATCAACCTGAAATTTGGTCAGAATGGTTGTCTTGATTAAATATCAGATAAGTTTGAAATTGGGTCTACTGGGGTCAAAAACTAGGTCACAGGGTCAAATCTTAGAAGAACCTTGTATGCATTTTAGAGGCCACATTTTGCCTGGTCAATCTGAAATGTGGTCAGAATGCTTATCTTAATGAAATATAGTACAAGTACAAATTTGGGTCAACTTTGGTAAAAAAAACTAGGTCACAGGATCAATCATAAAATCCGTATATGCTCTTTAGAGGCCCATTTTTAGCTCGACTTTTCGAAGAAAATGAGAGCTTATTCTGTCACCCGGGCGTCGGCGTTGGCGTCGGCGTTGCAACAAAGGTTAAAGTTTTTTCAAACATCAATAACTTCCATACTATCAAAGGGATTCAACCCAAACTTAGAATACTTATTCACCATCACACCCTCTACCTTACTATAAGGGCCCATGACCCTGGAACCACTCTATTTGGAGTTATGCCCCCTTTATACTAAGCAACTTAGAAAGTCGAGCGCGCTGTATTCGGACAGCTCTTGTTTTTTTCAATTACCCAGAAACTTTGTCATAATAATTTTAATGATGAAATCTCGGACGAGTATAAAATTGGGTTAACTGGGGTAAAAAAATCAGGTCACGGGGTCAATTATCAGAAAAACCTTGTATGCACTCTAGAGGCCATATTTTTTGCTGATCAATCTGACATTTGGTAAGAATGATCGTCTTAATAAAATCTCTGCAAACTTTAAAATCTGCCCAAAATGCTGAATTGTCATTATTTTGCACTGAAAACTTTTGGGGAAATCCAATTCAGTTCCTCCAAAATTCCGACAATAGCCAGAACAGGAGCTTTAACACCCCCCCCCCCCCCCATTAAAATGTTTCCAGTCTTACGCGCCTGTAAGTTACCGGTTGGCATTAAATACATGTTTAAGCTGCATAACAATAAATATCGTTCTATCGTCTAGAATTTGATTTTTCAAATGGAAATTTGTAAAACGTATTGGAATTTCTGTCTTCAATTCTTCCTTAACGCATAACCATTTAGTATATGTGAGTGCCAAGAAAGAATTCTGAAGTCCGCGCTTCTTCATAGCATGCTCCCTTTTATTCATAGCTACTCTCGCTTCTTCATAGCTTACTGCTCTTCTTCATTGCATACTTGTTTTTCTCATAAATAAACAAAGATTTTCAAAATCGTACGTGCGGAATACTAAAAGAGACCATAAAATAGTAAACTAAACATGTCTCATTCGAAAAATGCATATGATAGCGCCGTAGGAGTCGTTTATGTGTCGTTTATGTGTCGTTTGGTTTGTAAACATAAGTGTGTGCACTCACTTCGAAAGTAATTGCAAGTTTAATCGGTAAGCTAGAACAAAGGGCTTTGGCAATATAACACATCATTCATTACCCCATCGAATAGCATTCCGCGATTTTTGAGAGTCAACCCATAACTAGCAAAATCACCGATTTAAAGTAACAACGTGTGTTTACTTACTCAAAATGGGTCCCGTTTCTTCATAGCCGGAAGTCCATCTTCTGAAATTTCGCTCATAGCATTTTGTAATGAATGAGAGGGATTGGTGGCCGTGTATTTGTAAGGTGCATTGTTTTATCTGCAAACTAGTAGTTTATAATCCTTGTTAATAAATGCATGATGACTGAATAAAGATTTTAACAGGCTCGCACACAAAGCAACGTTCAAGTAGCAAATATCATAAGATCTACCTATAACAACTTGTCATTAACCACTAGGAAGATTCCAATTGTCATTACGCATGTTTCAAATGTCACCACGCAAGCTGTGATTGACAGAATGTAAATTGAATCAATCATTAGGCCAGTTACATTTGTCACCATGCAATTTCCAAGTGTCAAAGAAAAGTCTCAAATGCGATCATGTACGTTGAAATGTCATCAAGCATGTTACAAATGCCTTAATGTGAAATGGAAATACCATCACACACATTACAATTACCATCATGCAAGTTATAAATGCCTTCAGACAATACTTGAATATTTGCGTGAATACCACTCCATAGACTTAGGCAAACTCTACATTGCCGTTCTATCTAGTTTGCCTTTTATTGATACCCGATTTACAGAAGTCAACGTTTTAGTACCCTAACCAGTCCTCCTCGGTAACAGTCTCACATTTTTTAAAACTTCTTAACTCCCTCTGCATCTCTTTATTTCCTCCACAGAAAGTTTGATAGTTGGACAAAAAGGAGGGGACTCCCGATAAACCATATGCAATCGCACTTATGTGGCAAAATCCCTTAGGACTACAAAACGAATCGCCATCTTTTTCTATGCAGAGTCCATTTTGTAAATATTTTGGATTAGGGTATGTCCTTTTTAACATCTTTTTGTTTTTATTACAAAAGCTACAGTTGGCGCCACATCGTATGGCACGTGTTTATGTTTTCATGTTTTTAATGTTCCACTACATTTGAACAAAACATAAACATTGTGCCATACGATGTGGCGCTATTATCCAGCAAGATTAACCCGGTACATCTGCATATGTAATGACCCCACTTCGGCAATGTTTTGTTAAGACACTCAACTAACGGACTTTGCACACGAAAATTAATCAGTATCAGTTTAATGTGGTCAAACAATAACTGAAGTGTCCAGCAAGATTAACCCGAGACAACTTAATTTTCGTGTGCAATGTCCGTTAGTTGAGCGTCACAACAAAATATTGCCGAAGTGGGGTCATTACATATGCAGATGTCCCAAGTTAATCTTGCTGGACAATAGCAATGTGACGCTTCATGATATCAACATTTGAAATATCGCTATACACAAAGTATTCTCTGAATGGTATAAATATCTTAAGCCTTAAACTTTTTGATATCTCCTCGTATAAGATGACATTCACAACATTACCAAAACGACAATGAAAAACGAATGACCATATCCATGCATTTATTTTGGTTCTGAATCTATCATGTACAATAGTATTGACGGCGAGATTTGACCCGGCAGAGCAGACCAAGCGGAAAGGTCAACAGACTTATCGTCCAGGGGTGATAGGTATGCCGCAACCCCTCGTGATTTGCCGAACACTTCGCGTGCTTCGCTATTTACAGCTAGTATCATATTATTCAACGACTTAACAGTATTTTCACGTGCATACATTTGTCGCGTCATCTTAAAATGGTAATTGGTAAATTGAAGATGCAAAAATGCCGATCATTGTCAGCATGTGCCACCTGTACAGTATGGCCAGGATGTGAACTGTATTTAAATATTTTCATTTTTAGAGATTACGCATATTTTAATGATTAGCTTTACTGAAAATTTCGATCCATATGGACCACAGTAGCTTAACATTTTTATTCGACTAGATTAGATAAATTCCTATTTTCACATGGCGGCACAATGTACAGTGTGGCACAGTGCGTCTTTTACGTAAATTAACGACGGACCATTCCCATCTAAACTGGACAAACTTTTCCACTTTTCTGTACAGTTAAGGTCACTCTGCCGGGTCAATTATTTTCCTCTATACCGGCCGAAAATGACAGTGACGTGGGCTAGTGTTAACTACTTGACAACCAATCAACTCTGTTCGTATTTGTAACGGTGCAAATCAGACGAATTGATTGGTTTTGCAGCAGTAAACATCAACCTACGTCACTGTCTTTTTCGGCTGGGACTATTGTAGATAAGTGATCTGTCCAGCCATACATTTTGTCCCACAATGTTTTGAGAAATATTATAACGGGACCTTTCTCTGCGTGTTGCTTTTACTCAAACAAAGGCAAACAATAATGTATTGTTGTGAATTTAAAGACTACGTTTTATCTCCCTTCTAAACCCGAAATGAATCGAATATCGTTTTATCCAGTTTACCCGATCGTGACGTAATTTCCGACAAACAATAGTATTTCGTAGGTTTTGTTATAAAATATCTTAACCACAGCTGAATTCAAGCCGTAGTTAAGATATTTTATGAGAAAACAGACGATTTATCAAAACATAAACAGTAAACCCATTCTACTTTTAGCACATAATTCATAGCCATTCGGTCCCGTGGTTTAGCAGTCCCACGATCTACTGACCAGATTACACTCTATGGATTTTGACGAGATGAAGTGCACCGTACGCACATTTGAGAGGCCCATTCGCGGTTGCATGTATACGCTTCCCACTTTCGTTTTGCACCGAAAAACACTTTCGCTTGAATGTTTGAAGAAACCACTGGATTCGGAGCAGAGTGAGTTACTACCGGGAATGGCCCTCTCAAAGGTGCCTACGGTGGGTGCACTTTAACTAGCCATTATTCCGTAGTAGGCTAGACTAGAATATGAGAAATTAAACAAAAGCATTAACTTGAAGCAGGCCTTTTTTTCAGCGTGAACACTTCTATTTTTAGCGCTATATACAGGTCGTCCCAAAAGTAAGGTAACACTCTAAATCTAATATATCTCGGCTAATTTATCATTTATGTATTCCTTTTATCACTGACAGTACAGAAGGTTATGTGCAGAAATAAATAAAAGAAATTTCATTAAATTATCATAAAAATTGTATATTTTATCTATGATTAATCAAACACACCATATTTCATCAATGACGTCAGTTTGATGGTAAATGACGTTCTCTAGATTGCGTCCCTTCTGTCGCTTTTACTGATTTATTCTTGTGCTAAAGTTTTTAATAACTGCCTAATACGTGTCCATAAAAAGTTTCATACATTCTCTTTAAACGTTTCATAGCACCATTGTACATGTTCAATTTAACATGTTAAGACCATATGTTTCTCCACAGAAAATAGTCCAGGGAATCCAAATCTGGTTTGTGTCCACCTACAACAGTCTTAGTGTTTGACTTGATCTACCAAAGACTGTGATTTCATAATTTGAATATGGTATGGGGCAATTTCAAATGAAATTACAAAATGCATTGAAAATAAAGATTTCAATGAATCTTGTTCTGGCGAAATTCTTCTCGTTGACTCTCCTGGACTTTGATATGCAGTCTCATGCAAACTTGAGATGTTTCCTGCGCTGTGGGGTGTTTTCGGTCTTTTGCTTCTATGTTCATCAAAATATGACCGAGATCGTTCAAGTTTATGTAATTATTGAGCAAAGGAGTTTTCTTCTTGGTGGACTTTCTGCTTTGAATTAAGATTGAACATTTCTTTGAAAACATATTGGAGATTTAGATAAGTGATATGCTTTACATCATACATACACTGTGAGAACGTATGTTGTGACGTCATTTTGATAGTGGTGCATATGACGCCAAAAACGACGCCATTTTAATTTCTGCGTAACGTTGAAGTGTATGGCAAACATAATTTCAATGAATTAAGCAGATAATGATAGTTTTCCGAAAGAAATCGATCAAGAAATAGCAGAGCTATTACACTTTATAAGTGTTACCTTACTTTTGGGACACCCTGTTCTATCAATAAATATCCCTTTTTATTTATTTTTTCTTGAAGAACAAAAACTTTAAACACATATTCAACAGACTGGCACAAGTCTACATGTGTGAGAGGAGATCAAAAATTCCATTCAGACAATATACACAATTCTTTACACTAAGTAAGTGCATTCATGAATGTTTCATGTGAGATCATATTGCTAGCTCTTAAAATTAAGTCACACGAAGTTGTTAAATCGCAAACGATTGTGATTGGGTTATTTAGTTTTCATTTAGACTAGCTTGATCAAGAATAGATCTGAATTACGCTTTCCAATTTGAAAAAAAAATATAGCTATATAGACTGGTGCCTGTTTAATCCATTTCCAAATATTGACGTGTTTTCAACTTCCACGACATAATCTTATAGAAAACATTATGGAAAACGAAGCACTCCCTATGTCATAGAGTGCTAAAATAGTTATGTTTTACAAAATAGATATTTTTTCCATAGACAAGAATGCAACAATGTATCTCCCCGTGGTTTCACAAAAATTAAAAAAAGTAAAATAAGCTAGAGGTCTCTCACATAAATGCGCTTGTCACAGATAGTGTATTATTGGTGACATTATATTATATATAGTAATAGTAATATATAGTAATATATTATATTATAGTCTTACAACAACTGCAGCGCACTCAGCGATCTCCCCTGAATCAGAATTACGTACCTCTGACGTAATATGCCACTGTTTAGAGGTTGATTCGCACCATAAACATTTCGTTCCATAACTGGTCACTTTGTTTACCATAATTTGGGCTTTTTCTTTAGGAAAAGGTAACCTTGACCTTTGCCATTTCTTTCTGTTTAACCCTTTCCCAAACAACTAGACAAAAGATAAGACCAGCTGATGCTTTCTCTACGCTAGGTTTGCGTGAAGGAACAATGAGAGAAAAGAAGCAAATACTGATACAACCAGTTGTGTTCATTTTCTCTGTAGAATTTCTATTTGATTTTATATTTTTGTGTTTCTGTCTCGTCTTTTGCATCTCTTTAGCTACCAATAAGGCAGCAAACCCTTTCCTAAACAAGACCTAGTTTTGGCAAAGACCTATCTTTCTACAACAGTCCTGGCTTTATTTTTTCAAAATGTTTCTTGTGGTGATAATACCGTCCTCAACTCACACTCAGACACACAAATTTCTGGGGCATTTCAACAATTTTCGACAAAGACATGTTTGGCTAACGATTTACATACAGATACCATATACTTGTAACATTTGTGTTTCCACCATTGTTAAAGTATTGAAACTTTGCACACATGCTTGTGGTCAGACATGTATATATTCCTTATTAAGGATAAAGACTGGGTAAAGATTCATTACTCTTTCAAATTTCTATTTGTGTAGATTTTTTATTCTTTTCATCCTGTAAAATTTCACGACCCAACACTTTTTCGTTGAGCTATCCTGTCCACTGACAACTCTAGTTTTATAAACATTTTTGTTTATATACATGTTTTTTAATAGTAATATTTACTATTATATAGATATTCCAATACAAGCAATAAAAACCTGTAAAATTCGAATAGAACAATTTATTTAAGTATAATGAGTATAATAGAGTGCCATTTTCCTGAAAAAAATGGGCGGTGGTAAAAAGGGGGTGTATTAGTCAAAGTGATTTTTTTAAATTTGTGTACGACGCAACTGTTTAATTTTTACTTTATATGAAAGAATATACACATAGGAAAATTATGATCGTCCTTTTGTGCCATGCATTTTGATATATCATTGAAATTTATGTTATTTAGAATTGACTATTGTTTCAGATTCGTCCGAAAAGCCTGTCGAAAGTATGGTAGCCATGTATTACAAAAGCAAAAAAATATTTTGTTGCTGGTTTTTATTTATTTACTTGTTAGTCCATTATTGGGGATAATATAAGCTATTGATTAGATGCAAATACTTGTGTTTATTGCTTTTAATCATGCAGCTTTTATGTTTAAAAGCTCACTTGGGGTGTCTGGCATTTCATGATTTTGTATGACCCTGATGCAAGACATAAAATTATCATAATTTCACTAACGAAACGATCAAAGTTGATAAAAATAAGCTATTAGATGCGGGATACCATGCTGATTTTGAATATATATATGTGTAGTTACTTATGCATCTTTATGATTCTATTGATGATTCTTAAGATACACCAGAGGACAAAATACCGAATACCACCAACTGTACATGCAACACGGACGTTCGACGTAAACGCACTATTCGTTATGTTGAACTGCGTTATCCCTAAGTGGGGTTGATTTTTTTTCGCGAAACTTTTGTTAACTTTCTTGTTAGTAAGATAAACATGTATTTGTTCAATAAAACAGAAAACAACTTGATACATTTGTCCGAAGATGCACGTTTATCATACCACGTGATTGCTTCAGACAGTAGACGCCAAAGAAAGAGATCGTTTATGTGTGCACAGAAACATAATGTCGGCACCTTTGAGACGTTTTCAAAAACTCGGATACGCCTGCGTTCCAGACGTCCACGCGTGACGTCATTCCAACATGTCAACCGAAATCGGAATAACCACCGGCGAAATCGATTGTAAACGGCAAAAGTTACAGTTACGTTGATTCCTGAGTTGAGTTATATAGGAGTTTATTGCATGTTGCTATTATATACTGCACTGATGCGAGTGTCTTCAATACGCAAAGGTTTAAGGCCAAAAACTATGGCTCGAGATTTCCTGTTTGCTGATGGCTGTGCACTCAACACCAGAACAGAACATGATATGCAAAAGAGTATTGACTTATTTTCCAACGCCTGCGACAATTTTGGATTTACCATTTCCATAAAAAAAGACAGGGGCTTCATCACGCCACTCCCTCGGGCAACTTTGTAGAGCCAAATATAGTAGTATAGGGCGAGAGGCTCATGGTCGCTAACAAGTTTGTCTACATTGGTAGCTTACTGTCACGTTCTACAAGCATAGATGAGGATGTTAACCACAGAACTGTTAGAGCCAGTACATTATTTGAAAGACTTAAGGACAACGTTTGAGAACGCCGTGGACTAAGTATCACCACAAAGTTGAAAGTCTTTAAAGCAGTTGCCCTACCGTCTGTCCTAAATGCTTGTGAAACTTGGACAGTCTACCGTCGTCATATCAACAGCTTAACGCCTTCGACATGATGTTCTTACATGTTAGATAGATGATTCACACCAAGTGGCAAGACAAGGTCCCTGACACAGAAGTACTCAAGCGAGCTAGGATGGAAAGTATCCATGCCACATTACTCCGCTCCCAACTCCGCTGGTCTGGCCATGTGCTGTTCTTTGGTGAACTACCGCTTGCAAACGAACTGAAGGCAGAAGACAGACCTAACATGCGGTACAAAGACACACTTAAAGATGCCACCAAACATTGCCAGATACCCTCTGACTACTGGGGCAGGATTGCAGAAAACCGGTCTGAGTGGCGATCAATGGTAAAGTCTGCAGTTGGAAAGTTGGTAGAGAGACGTGTAAATTACAAAGAGGACTATCGAAAGATGCGGAAAGATGCCAGTCGTACAAGTTCTACCTCAGACGAGCGTCAGAGCATCCCATGTCCCTACTGTAACCGATTATTTCGTTCAAGGATAGGACTAACCTGCCACCTACGCACACACCGTCAAGACAGATGAAAAGTCATGGTCATTTTCGCAAGTTAAGGACGAACATCATCATCATCATCATCATCATCATCATCATCATCATCATCATCGATGATCATCATCATCATCGATGATCATCATCATCATCATCATCGTTAGAGATCGATTAATTGAGCGTAAAACCCGTCTCCGACGTCCTTCGATATGACTTCGACGTCGTCGACAACACCGTCTTCAGGGTCTTAGACAGTCTATACGGTTTCGTAAGGTCGATTGGAAAAAGGTGTTGCTTATTGTCGTGTCCCGTTTACATCTGGACAGTCAAATTGGTCGAGCTCGCGTCTATAACCGTATTTGAGAACGTAATGTGGATTCATTCGTATTTCAATGCATGTCTAGTTGGCTTCGGTATTAATAAGCATCTCAAGAAGAACATTTAATGAACCGTTTGTGACAGTTAAGTTGCCTCGTTGGTGCAAAGCATGTAGACATATATCTCTTTATTACATGTATACATGAGACTACACAATTTGCATATGGTATTCAACGTTCCACGAATGTAACATTATGATCAGACTGGAACCCAGTCTAGTTTAAAGATACATTTTTACAGTTACTTACTTATCTTGGGGGTAATTTGCTGTAAAAATAACTGTGCATAATTAAATTAATTATGGTAGTGTGGTCACAGTCTCGTTTTGAAAATACTGCCTCTATCTGATTCTATGTAAAAACGAGTAATTTACAAACGGCATTTTCAGCCTAAATAACACATTAAATTGCCAAAAACTGTATACTTAAAGCTAAATAGTTATGTTTTATTATGATAAAATACTTTTACCTGATACACGTTCTTTTCGTGTTAGATCTCTATTTGAAAAAGTGGGTCAACTCTGCGGTTCTTTGTTTGAACTCGGTCGTTACCTTAGAACGACGCGTGGGTATGTGTGATTAAATTGCTTTAGCACTGCCATTTCTTAATGGATTTTTATAAATCGCATATCAAATTAAAGAGGTAAAATAGATCTATTCATCCGTGTCTGTTAATACGATGAACCGATGAATTATGAGTCGATGATTACGTATTCAAAATAGGTCATTTTACTCGTCTTCAAATGGCAAGAACTATGCGGCAGAAAAGCCTAGAAAAGCCTATATGCCTTCTTCAACATCCTATCTATTCAAATAATAAAACATCTTGTGCTTTCAGTTTAGCGCATTCAAGCGCAAAGGCTTTAACAATGGGAAGTGTTTTTCAATTCCCCGTGATTTATCGGTAATTTCTGTCTAAACTCCATTTATCCTAATTTTGTTCATAAATGTTGACGACAGTGACTCAAAGAACATTCTTGCAAAGTTTGGTTAAAATTGGCTGAATGGTTGATTTGTAAAGAATGATATCTTAATTTCTTAATGTCCGATAAGCGTCGTCCTGCCACGCCCATATTTTTTTCACGAATCAAAAAATCGCGAACAATTTTTGAATATGGTCATCCAAGGAACATTCTTGTAAAGTTTTGTCAAAATCGACCCAATTGTTAAGGAGTAGCTGGTGTTTCATGGAATTTTGGGCGAACAGACGGACGGACGGACGGTGAGTGACCACAATAGCTCATCTTGAGCACTTCGTGCTCAGTCCAAAAAGATTTACAAAATTGGCGTTTCTCATGGGCTTCTTAAACATCCATTTAACCCTTTCCCAAACAGTAAAACTTTATGGTCATCCAACTCGAAAGCTGTGACAGGCGACAGAATTAGTGTAAAAGAAAATAAGATTCTTTCGCCTCAAATGTTTCACCTTCAATAAAATCCGTTCAGGACGTCAAAATCAGGTCTGTAACCAGGTCTTGTTCGGGACAGGGTGAGGCAGCAAAAAATTAGATTGAATTTACAGATTGCAAAATGGACATGTTCAAATGTGTGGTGCTATTTTGGGTCAATGTTTTGAAAGGCTGTTTCCTCGAGAACCAGAGATATAATGTAAATAATAGATCACTTTAAAGTTTAAATTAATTTTTTGTTTGAAATTCCTATTTTTTGTGTCGTAAAATCTTGTTTTTATTGGAGGCAATGACACGAAAATGATATGCGCACAACGAAGCGCAGAAAATATTTGCGCAAAGGGAGAAAATGTTGGTTATCGGCATGTTCTTCTTTTGTCTCAATTTTTCCCAAAACCTTTTCATATATGATCTTGAAAATCATGTCTTGTTCGGGGAAGGGTTGAAATAATGTAACAATTGTTGTTGGTTAGAAATTGAAGAACTAAATTGTTTGGTAGAATAATTTAATCCTTTGTAAAACTTCAAAGGGGCGTAACTATTTTATTAAATGTCCGATTTTAAAAACGTAAGCATTTTTGAGTTCCTCTCATTCAGACCTTGAGAATGATATATAATATGTTGAAGTTCTCTGAAAAATAAACAATAACGTAATTCGGCAGAATTATCTCCCCTTTGTAAAAATCTGAATAAACATTATTCCATAACGCAATATCCGATTTTGACAACTCAACCAGTTTTATGTTTCTCTCAATATTATCTGTAAGCTGGTATATATTTTGTAGGGACTGGAATACTTTTGGAAAAAAAGTGTGACCACCCTAATTATGGCCTTTAGATTTTCTCTGTGCAAAATTTCAGCTCTGTCTGATCTGTATTTGCTTAGATTACGGCGGATTTAAAACCCAATATCACATCATTTCGTGATTTTTTACACGATCAGCCAACTTAAACACGGTAGAGATTGTGCGTCATGGGATGGATAACGAATACGGACAAAATGATCTCTATTCTGGTGAGATATTTTGCAATAACTTCCTTATTTGTGCGTCAATCTTCAAAAAGATTTGTTGCATGTACCCCGCCTTACCGAGCTCTTTCATCGGATGTATGACATATTAGATAACTCATGGTACCTTTTCCGAAATATTGTCCCAACCGACCAGAAAGCGAAAAGGTAACGACTACGGCCAAATTGACCACGCTTCAGGTAAGAATTTGTGCAATAACTTTCTTATTTCTACGTCAATTCTCATGTGGTTTGTGGCACGTACTCCGTCTAACTGAGCCCTTTTCTCAGATGTATTACTTATCTGGAAACTCCTTGTACTTTTCGATCCCAACCGACTAGAAAAAGGGGTCTGATTTTTTTGTCGTTTTTCTGGTCGGTTGGGATCAATTTTTGGACAAAGTACAAAGATTCTACAAACAAGTCATATATCTGAGGAAAGAGCTCAGTAATGCGGGATACATGCAACAAACCGCTTGAAAAATGACGCAGAAATAAGACAATTATTGCACAATTTCTTACTTGAAGCGAGGCAAATTTGTCCGTATTCTTTATCCATCCCATCATGCACAATATCCACCGTGGTAAATAGTATACATACTTTTACACCGCTGCATGATTATCGATTTATGTCATTTACGGTACGAATCTTGTATTCTGTCTTATAAAGTCTATAAACGGCGACGACACACCCAAGCATTTCATGGGTTTGATGCTTTAAACAATGCAAAGACTTTCCACTGACGAACGTAATCGTGCTACTGGGATGTTGCAGGCAGTGATGACGTCACGTGTTATTGTACACACGATGTGATTTCATCACAAGACTATTGGTCGGCTTAGAGAACGTTTCCAACAAACTGGTGCACTGCTGGACTGCCCGGGAAGGGGTGCACCAAAAGTCCCAACTGCAGATCAAACAGGTACACAGGTTAAAGGGCAAAGTGATTCAGGGATAGCGGAGAGTCATTCCAAATGGTAGAATCCAAAATGTGATCAGTTCCATGCGTCGGCGAAGCACAGGCTGTATTGCTCTGCAAAGCACTGATGTTGTGACTTTCACTTTAGAGGGTAGTCACGTTTGCGCGTTCGTCACGCTTGATTGCTTTAAGGCAGCGAAACAATTTTTGACCAGAAACGAATAAACTGACAGCAGTTCGGGTTGTGGTTTCACAAATTGAAAAAGTAACATAATAAAAAAGTTATAGTGAAAAATGTAAGTGGTGCGTTATTTCTGAGGTTCAGTGTATATAAAAATAGAGAAATATAATATAAAAGAAAAAGGTCAGCGTTATTTTTCTTTTCTCTCGACGTTCTCATAAAAATGTATTATGAAGCCATATCAATATCCGGCGTTGTTCGGGTAAGGTTTAGCGTAGTTTTACCTTTTCTGAAGGTATTCCATCCATCATTAGATACTAAACACTTCGTTCAACTTCGGCATCATCCAGGACACCGGATATTGGCGAGGTTATATTATTATCCGAGTTTTTTTTTAATTCGGATTCGTACGTCAATTTCTGTTGTTTACGGAAAACTGCGAAGATAAAAGTGACATTGTACGAAATGTTTGGTGTCTGATGATGGGCGACATTGATTAGATTAACGGAGATGGATTGCTTTCGTCTTGTAAAGTGTTTTGCTAAATCTTTAATGAACTGACACACTGACCGTATTTAGTCAGTTTGATGCAGAATAATTAATTGTTTTTACGTACATTAAATCAAACCAAAAAGAAACACGGACACAGTAACCTAGTTTATTTTTCATTTGAAGACAGGTTAATCGGTATACTTGTAAGGACCTAACAGCGAACTTTTTCATTGCAATATTGTGCACCGACAATACCCTTGACATCCATATACTAAATGACCCAACTTCGGCATAGTTTTCTATGTGTGACTTCCCATGCTTATACTGTAAAACAAGAAAATAAAATCAGCGATTTTACATCTATCTTTAAATTTCTAGTGAAATGTCGGTCATGTAGAAATATATATTCTGATTCTAGTAGCTTTTTGGATAAACAGATAATGTGCTGTTACCACTGTTAGTGCAAATGAGTAGATCATCCGGTCACATGTAGATGTTGCCATGGTTTGTTAGTGGTTTCCCTTTATCACGGTACGGAAACTACAGAGACAGAGGCAATGGCTCTGCCGCTTAAATCCTCTGGGGCGCTTCCGGCCATGTGTGGCTCTGTGTCTGGGATCGCGATTGGTTGGCAAAAATAAAATTTGAGCAATTTCTATCAGTGGCTCTGTCTCTGGCGGCTGGCTCTGTTTCTGGCTCTGCGTGCTAGGTCTAAAATTTTAATAAATCACAAAATTTGTATCGAAGTAATGTATCTAATAAACTCACACACTGAATAGATCTTAATGCGTATGGTCTACGGACAGACCGACCGATCTACAGACCGACCGACATACCGAACGACCGACCGACCGACCGACACTTGCAAAACAATATACCCCCATTTACTTCAAAAGGGGGCAAAATAACAACACACGGGCTAACAATAGACCCAAATAAATACCTTAGCAAACCAACCAGACATTCAAGGAACATACAAGGAGAAAGTTATGCGATCATATACAATAAAACAACATCTAGACAAGACTCCTTCTTCCTACGAACCACCGGAGACTGGAACCATCTCCGTAAGTCTACGATCATCAGGCACAGTTGACGCCTTCAAGGTCCAACTAGCCAACCATTTTTTTTTCTTACTCTGTCTTACATCTTTTAACTTTCCCTGTATGTATCTCTTTCAACTTTACCCTTTTAACCTATTTCTTTTGCGCGACCCCCTGGCAAAATAATCAGCCTGCTGATTGTGGCCAGTTTATGGAAGAAGCAGTTAATAGTTAAGAATCAATATTCGCAAATAACAAAGATTTCAAGTTAAAAATTAAGTTTGAAATTTTGAGAAAAAGATCAAGTTTAGGAATGTCTATTAAAGGGGCTCATTCTATGTTTTTATGCTTCCGAACTGTTCGGGAACTCATATTTGTGCATGGAAAAACAATAAGCAATGCATAAAAACCTCAATCTCGGCGAAAAAACATCTTTCCTTTGCTATAGATCAATCCTTTACAAACGTGTTTACACATTCTATTTTTACTTCAAAACAAGACAAGGTCAAGGTCAACGAGACACACCTTCGCGGTATTAACACACCGTACAACCGGCTGTGTCGATGACTGTGACCTTATTTGCGAGGAATACGTGAAAAGGTTTATTTTGTACAAGCACTGAACATTTATAAGTACGCGTATTTATCAACTAAAAAATACCAAAGATCCTTTCGTTTATTTATAAAAGTAAATTCATTTGACCTACCATGCATATGGCATCAGATGCCGAATTTGTCTTCGCTGACTTTCTACGCAGCCGGTTGTACGGTGTGTTAAATCTCGCTGAGCACAGATGACGTATCTCTGACGTAATTGATTTTTGAAGGTTGGGCATATGTAGCCGTTACAAAACAAAAACAAGGACGACCAGCATGTTATTAATTGACTTGGATTTTAATACGTAATAAAGCTCGAGGAGTGCTAACAATGGACATAAATGATCTACCCCTTCAGGTTGGTAATTTCATTCGTTATTTCTGGTTTGTAATTATTGTGCCATTTGCATTTTCGACAGCCTAGCTCGTCCCCCTTTAAAATATATGTTTAATAATAAGCTAATCCGGTATGTTATTTATTTTGAAGGCTGTCATGTTTATAATTAAAAAAAGTATCCAAAAATCATTGAACTCTGTGAGAAAAATATGAAAATGCTAGCAGTTTTCTTTCCTCGCAATGCATCAGATCTCGTTTGGGAAAGATAAAATGGAAAGATATCGGGTTACATTGATGCAAAATAATTAGACCCAATAACCAGCATTTTTTCCCTTTAGCCTCTCTTACAACCGGTCGTAGGTGCTCCTGCGTGCGGTCTGAGTCTAAAACGTACGTTTAGTCGTGCGATGCACGCACGTGCAACTTACGATTTTGGTGGACGCAACCACGACGCAGACTGCACGCAGCAAATAATTGACTGGACAATTCTTTGCTACGACAATTCTGCGTCTTTTAGAACGCCAGGAGCACACAAGCTAGAAGTACTGAGCACGTACAACAGACGTGCGTGTGACGCAGGGAACATCATACTAAAATTCCAGAAAATGTACAAAGAATGCGTACTTTTCTTGAAAGAGATTCATACTTTTGACCTGCTTTGAATGTAAAATATTTTGAGGCGCTCTTACAACCCGTCGTGCGTCTTAATAGATCGTGCGATTTTGCAGAGTTTAAAACGTACGATTTATAATGACGCACGGCGGGTTGTAAGAGAGGCTTTTGTTACAGCTTTTTATGTGACAAATCGTATGCTAATTGCTCCTTTGTCAACATCCAGTTTGTCGCCTGTACAGAGTGTCCCAAAAAAACGGAACCCTAATTCAAAGTCTAATATTTTAAAGCGTAAGCAAAAATTCTAATTTTTGAATTTGCAGTACTGAAGATACATTATTTTTGCATTTGTGTTCCAAATTTCACTTAAAAATATGCATCGGTTCTTAAGTTATAAACAAATTAATAATGACAGTAAAAAACCGATCTGACATGATATTGATTTTTGCGTCTTGTTTGTTCGTAAAAGCGCACTAACGGTCAGCTGTTGAATTCTGTACCCTTGTACATGTATGTACCGATTTTCTAAAAAAAATAATATGTACACGTTCTGTACGTTCCAATTGAGTCCATAGGGTGGTTGTTTGAATTAATTTCAAATTATTATGTGATTCATTTCACATGGCACAGTTTTAACTTTTATTTTCATAAATCACAAGCTTGGTATGTTTCCTAAAGTTAGTCCAGCCTTAATTTTCTTGCAAAGTATACATTCTTGTGGACTATAATTTAATTTGTTTCGGTGAATTTGTGTTATTTGTGTTTTTCATAAAGGTCAGTGTCAGGTCAAATGAAACCCGTAATACTTTTCAATTGAGCGGTGACCGGCATGTTGGTCAGAAATAAAATAAGGGCATATGATTATTATTCATGAGTCTGTGATGCACTTGGATATTTTGCTTGTATTCGTTTTAGTAATCGCAGTTCGCAGCATTAACAGTTTATTTATTAGCAAAAAAAAGATGAAACGAAAATGCACTATTGTGAATACAATGTTTCAAAATCATTTTTGTATTGTATTGAATATATTAACCAATTGTATAGCGCCAATCGATTCAATGAGCGTAGGCACGCGCTGCAAAACGAAAAGATCGATATCGTGTTAAAATGATTTTCCGGGTATATTCATTTGAATGTCAATATTTTCAAAACTAATCATTATTTTTCGACCAAATTTTAACTGCTAATAGAAAACTGTCGTTGCTATTGCATAATGTAAATTTGGTGGAGAAATTTTACTTAATACATGAGAAATGTACTTTCAAAAATGGGTTCCGTTTTTTTTGGGGGGGACACTCTGTAGTAGCTTTGAAATTTAGCAACGCTGAAATTTCGATGATTTGGAAAGCGTTTAATCAGTGACTGAACAAATCGCAATACGCATTATGATCTTTTCAGTGTATGAGTTAATTTGAACCTAGCACGCAGAGACAGAGCCAGCCGTCAGAGACAGAGCCGGCCGCCAGAGACAGAGCCACTGATAGAAATTGCTCTAATTTTATCTTTTCCAATCATTTCTAAGGTTTTTGTGACATGGAAAAGGGATGTCTAATCTAAGCGTATTCATCGATTAGTATATAACATGTTTTGGCTGCGGCAATCGGCTTTTTACCATTGGAATGTACATGAATACATGATGTAAATAAGAAAAAATCACATAGGGTAAACTCACGACGACAATAACCATGTGAAAACCCTGCCTAGTCTAGGAGCCAGCTTTTACAAAGGGGTTTAAATTAAAAGTTCTTGCAACCGGTCACCTATAAAAATTAGAGTGGTATTTTTCAATACATTATGGTCCTATGCTTTGGTTAAGGGTGGATGAAATGCTTGGAAGTGGTAGGATTTTTTTTAAATCGAGGTCAAAGGTCATTCGGTGCACTTTTCATACATGCCTCCTAAAATACCCCATAACTTACTTATTTATTAAGCTAAATTCATAATTTTGGTATCGAAATGAAGCTGATGATTTGCACTTTGACTTACATGAATAATGTATAACTTTTTGATTTTGTATATTTGTGAATATTCATAAATATAGCAAAAATTGGCTAAAAATTACCAAAATTAGTTTCGTCTACAAGTGAAAAATAAATTTTTAAAATACCAATGCTATGTTTTTGTGGTTGAAACCATTCTTAAAAATTGCCCAGCAACCTGTTCTTGACTTACATGTATTTCTTCACAGAATTAGTCTTTAGCTTATGCTTGTAGTCGTAGCTAAAAGTGGGTGGGGTAAATTTTCCCTAAAATTACAAAACATGCAAACAATGATGTAACAATAAATCTTACACATAAATGTGATGCTTTATTAGAATTTGTTGTTTTGAAATCATATTTGCAGGGATTTGTGAAGCTTTTAATGCATATTCCCTGGAAATTGATAAAATTTCAAGAGCGAAAATAACAATTCTATGAAACAGCATGTGAGATTGATACAGATTATATCAACACCACAATGTCAAAACTATGACTCTTAAACGAATGCTTATCAATATCTAGCCGTCTATAAAGCCCACAGAATTAGAACAGGCAGATAAATGGTCTTAGGGGAGCATGGCATTCCCGGTTTTTCGATTTTATGCACAAATAGAAAATTATTGAACAACAAAGTTGAACACTCACCTGTTTTGTCAAAAAATCGTGATCCCAGAGACAGAGCCATACATGGCCGGAAGCGCCCCAGAGGATTTAAGCGGCAGAGCCATTTGCTCTGTCTCTGTAGTTTCCGTACCGTGTTTATGGTAACTCAATTGGGGAAATTATGGTTTTAAAGCACGTTAAGACATTTCACCTATGGTTTGAATGAAATGAACTATAATATCCCTAGGGCAAATATAAATTTTCTAGTTTGAAACGCAGGTATGCTGCTGTATGATTATAGAGATCTGCTTTTTACTCAATATTTTCACGATTTCTGACGCTATGACTTTGTAAAATTACACGCGTATACAGCTCCTTAGCTCCAAATTACAACCAATATTCCAATTTTCTTACTTTGTAAAATTACACGTGTAATTACGTGCTCATTAGCTCCAAATTACAACCAATGTTCCAATTTTCTTACTTTGTAAAATTACACACGTAATTACGTCCGCCTTGGGTTCAAATTACAATCGATGTTCCAATTTTCTAACAATATATGTGATGATAGTGGCAATAACACTATACCGGTATTTAAAATTTTGCACCAGAACCTTATACATAAACGAACACGTATTTACTCATATGATGATTTTAAAGACGATTTTAGAGTCATTTTATACAAAATAAAATTAATTATTTTTATAACGATAGGGATTGTGCATATTGGTATAGATAACAACTACGGCATAAAATACTATTTCTGCTTCATGCGGAATATAAGTAAGCTGAGTAAGGTGGGGTACATGCAACAAACCGCTTGAAAATTAACGCATAAATTGCACAATTTCTGGCATTTAGTCGTAATGTAACTATTTTGCTTTCTGGTTGGGTGGATGTTTTGTTGTTGTTATTTGTTGTTGCTGTTTTGTAACATACATGAAAATTACAATTATAACACTCCACCGTAAAATCCATATATAGCGAAAGAAGAACTGCAGCGGATTTTATTTGCCCAATAAAGACTCTATGTAATTATGCTTTGTGTATGCGCCAAAATGTCACGTAGCGTCAAGGTAACGTCAAATGACGTCATCAATGACGTCACTTAACGGGCAATTCGTTTCCTACGCCGAAAACTAGATCATGACAGAATTTCCACAAAATAACCCTTTTACAAGAGGACAATGATGGTCCTATATCGCTCACCTGAACCAAAATGATATGAGCAACACTTTTGTTCAATTCAATAAACATTTATGACTATAAGACTGAAAACTAACTTATAGTCAATAACTTTGTGAAAATCAAACTCATCTCAGATCTTATGGTGCCAAACATTGTGTCCAGGTTTTTCTTGATTGATAAATAATCACAGATTCTAGAGTATAAACAAGGTCGAAAACAGCCAAAGACGGTATTTTTTTCAAATTCAAGGGCACACAATTCTCGACTTTCTGATCACATCAGACTGAAAATCTACCTCATCCAAGATATTATGGTCTCCAACATAGTGTCCAAGATTTGTCTTGATTGGTCAATAATTGAAGATTCAAGATCGAAAAACAGCCAGAAACGGCTATTTTGTTAAATTCAAGGGCACATAACTCTCAACTTTCTGATCGGATCAGACTGAAAATCAAACTCATCCGACATATTATAGTCCCAAACATTGTGTCCAAGTTTTGTCTTGATTAATTGATAATTGTAGATTCTAGAGTGTAAACAAGGTCGAAAACAGCCGAAAATGATAATTTTATCAAATTCAAGGGCACATAACTCTCGTCTTTCTGGTCAGATCACACTAAAAATCAAACTCATCCGAAATCTTATCCTCTCAAACATTGTGTCAAAGATTTGTCTTGATTGGACAATAATTGAAAATTCTAGAGTGTAAACAAGGTCGAAAACAGTCAAAAACGACAATTTTGTCAAATTCAAGGGCACATAAGTCTCGACTTTCTTGTCTTATCAAATTGAAAATTCTAGTCATCTGAGATCTTATGATCTCTAACATTGTGTCCAAGTTTTGTCTTGATTGATTGATAAATGTAGATTCTAGAGTGTAAACAATGTCGAAAACAGCCGAAAATGACAATTTTATCAAATTCAAGGGCACGTAACTCTTGTCTTTATTGTCAGATCACACTGAAAATCGAATTCATCCGAAATCTTATGGTCTCAAACATTGTGTCCAAGATTTGTCTTGACTGGTCAATAATTGTAGATTCTAGAGTGTAAAAAAGGTCGAAAACAGTCAAAAACGACAATTTTGTCAAATTCAAGGGCACGTAACTCTCTTCTTTCTGGTCAGATCACACTGAAAATCAAACTCATCCAAGATCTTATGGTCTCAAAGATTTTGTCCAAGATTTGTCTTGATTGGTCAATAATTGAAAATTCTAGAGTGTAAACAAGGTCGAAAACAGTCAAAAACGACAATTTTGTCAAATTCAAGGGCACATAAGTCTCGACTTTCTTGTCTTATCAGAATGAAAATTCAACTCATCCGAGATCTTATGATCTCCAACATTGTATCCAAGTTTTGTCTTGATTGATTAATAAATGTAGATTCTAGAGTATAAACAAATAAACAATGTCGAAAACAGCCGAAAATGACAATTTTATCAAATTCAAGGGCACACAACTCTAGTCTTTTTTGTCAGATCACACTGAAAATCAAACTCATCCAAGATCTTATGGTCTAAAACATTGTGTCCAAGATTTGTCTTGATTGGTCAATAATTGTAGATTCTAGAGTGTAAACAAGGTCGAAAACAGTCAAAAACGACAATTTTGTCAAATTCAAGGGCACATAACTCTCGACTTTCTCGTCAAATCAGACTGAAAATTAAACTCACCCGAGATCTTATGGTCTCCAACATTTTGTTCAAGATTTGTCTTGATTGGTCTATAATTGTAGATTCTAGAGTGTAAACAAGGTCGAAAACGGTCGAAAACGGCAATTTTGACAAATTCAAGGGCACATAACTTTTGACTTTTTCGCCTGATCTGACTGAAAATCGAACTCATCCAAGATCCTATAGTCTCCAATATTATATCCAAGTTTTGTATTGATGGGGCAATAATTGTAGATGCTACAGTGTAAACAAAGTTAAAAACAGCATTTTTCGTCATTCAGGGGCAGATAACTCCACACTTTCTGGTCCGATCTGGCCCATAATCGAACTCATCCGAGAACTTATGACCATACTTGTTTTGACAAAGTTTGGTCAAGATTGACTAATATTTGTGGATGCTAGAGTGTAAACACCAAATTGTGGACAGACGGACAGATGGACAGACGGACGGACGGACAGACGGACAGACGGACGGACGACGGACAAAAAGCGATCACAATAGCTCACCTCGAGCACTTCGTGCTCAGGTGAGCTAAAAATGTGCGCTTTGTTATTTAGAGTGTTATAATGGATATAATAACATGTTTAGAGGTCTTTATTTGCCAAATAAAAACCTCTGTGCTCTGAACTACATGTTAAGGCAAATACCTCGGCGCGGAGCGCCTCGGTTTTTACCTACACATGTAGTCCGTCGCACATCGGGTTTTATTCGGCAAATAAAGACCTCTAAACCTGTTATTATTTCATAAATAAATCATACATCTGAGGAAAGCGTTTAGTAAGGCGGGGTATATGGGACAAACCGCTTGAAAATTGACGCAGAATTAAGAAAGTCATTGTTTAACTTCTTACCTGAAGCGGGGATAATTTGTTGTTTACAATAGCTGACCCCATGACTACGTCACTCACAGTTAAAGTGACATTCCACATTTATTTCGTAAATTTTACTTTCATTTTCATCTGAAAGAGCAAATTTTCTTATGAAAATTCTGGCAATTCCACGCCAAAATAGTGAGCCGTTTACGAGAAATATATATTTTTGTGCTGAAATTAAACAAATTGTTGTGGACAACATGTCAGATTTAGGCCCCTATATGGAATTTGTCATTTCTGTCTCAACTTTAAAGGCTTATTTTTCGCGTATCAATAACAACTTCAAATAACTGATAGCATTTATACACATTAGAATAACAAATCTTTGCATCAAGACATACTTTAAAAAATGAAATTGGTACAATGTATGTTATGTCCCTTTAAGTGTGGCAGGCAATCTGAATAAACCAAGCTATTTCATCTTATTTCAAAATGTAATATCCGAGAACCACCCATTATGGGTCATCTACAGTTACCTTGGAAAGTCCGGGTTTTTTCCCATTATTACGCGAACCAATCAAAACACTCGCTGCAAACGTAGACCGGTTTTTCCTTGTAACAAAACCATAATCGCTGTGGTTAATAAACATACGATTGACATCGTCTTTATATATATTTTTTTTTACCCCACTGCTGTTGCTATTTGGCGTTGAGAATTTGGTCTAAACGCCTTGTCCTTAGACACACCCTTGGTTCTCTGTTATGAATTCGACCCAAACTTTACACATATTTAGCTTTATCATATAGAACCATGTTCTGAAGATATCATGATAATTCATGCAAAAATAAAAGCAGTAGAGATACTTTCGTAAAGTAAGTGCATCTAAACAAAATCTGAGATTGACAGAAAAACGAATACAGGAAATCAGCAAACTAATAAATATGATTAATTATTCCTACAATCTTCAGTCCTCAGTCCATTGAATGTAAATGCAAATCTCATTGTGATCTGATCTATACAGAAATAGAATCTAGTTATTTAACCTTAAAGAAAAAATGTTCCTAGTGTCAATTTACCCCCACCCACTTTGTCAGCCATTATTTCCAAAAGTAAGCCCTCATCCGATTTTTTACTCATACAAGTAAAAGATATTATGTAACCCTATCAATCCAAAGAATTCAAAGAAAATCTATTTTTTGACCACTTGTAGACTGGTTCCATGTCGTACTGTGTATAACCCGAATTAAAGCGATGTTAAATTATGAATATCATAAATAGTCCATGAGCCAGTTGGTACCACTCGGAGGGAGTAATTCTAATTGCACTTTCTGAACAGCTTGGTATATGTAGTTAACTAATTGATATGATAGCAGTCTGAAATTGGTAGCTTATGCTTAGAAAATCGCCGTTTTCTGAACCTACCCCATTTTCACATGTCCACAAATTGGTCAGTAGGTGCGATTTCTTTTGGAAGTATGTGATTTATCAAAAGGCTTGTCGTGATTATTTTCTCTGCCAAAATATTCTTAAAACGCTAGTTTTGAGTACTATTTAATCTGTTTTCAGGTATTGGGCCTCTGTAGGCTGTGAAATAGAAGACAATTTGTCGGCCCCTACACCGAACGAAATGCACGATTTTTTCGAGGGAATTTTTCAATTCTTTGAAGCAGAAATGCAAGTGGCTACATATTTTTACACTTAGATATATTTTCAAATGCGTATTCTTCGATTCATGCCAGTTTCGTGACACGAAACACTCGGAAAAAGCTGTAAAAGGCAAAAACATTTGGTGGATTCGGACCCTGAAATATTCGTACCTAAAAACTAAAACGCGTATTATGAGTGTTTTAAGGCTTCTAACTGTTGCTAATCTATTGACAGCACTGTGTTTTTAACCAAAACAATTGGATTACCTATTAGATGGCTATTTCATGCATATATGTGTTATATGAATATGAAATGGAGAATTCTATGTTAAAGGCCTACTGAAAGAATGCTGAACTCAATAGCATTTTCACTTTTAAATAAAATAAAGGGCCTTATATGTTCAGTTGAATGTCCAATCAATGCAAATTAGAAAATAATTACTGAAAATATATTCAATTGCACAATATTCGACGGTTCGTAACTAAATTGAATGATCACATGAAATAAATGAAGCTATACTTTACGCAACAAAATATAGCCCAATGCCACGATTATATGATATATAATGTACTTCATGTATCGACCAAGGTTAAACCTGATAGTTCCCCATTCAATGATACAATGAATATGCGAAATAGTTTGCTGCTTTTGTCATATATAGTAAAAACTCTCTTCGTCGGATATACATGTATTGGTATTCATATAAATCTAATCATAACCAAATATAATACAATGTACAATATAATGAGTCAGGATACGAAAAAAGGTCCCTTAAGGCTTTTGAGCCAAATATGGTTCCAAATCAGCCTGCGTATACACGCAGTCTGATCAGGATCCATTGCTGTTCTCCACTAGATCCTTATTGACCTGTTGCAATTGTAATATAACAGCATGGATGTCTGCCTGTCTTCACTAAAATCATGCACTGATCTTGAAATGCTATAAGGGAACCTTTTCCCGATTGGCGCTCAACTATGTAAGTATGAGAGAATACAATTGTTTCTGCTTTTATACCTTTCCCAAACGTTGAAAAATTAAACTTTTCCAATTCAAAAGCTGCTTCAGAGGGAAAAATGGTATAAATTCACATGTAAATTGTGTATATTATGTCTCAGAAAATATTTAGGCAAAAGGAGAAACTGCTGGTTATCAGCAGTTTCTTCTTTTGTCTCAATGTTTTCCCAAGTCATCTCCCCGAGGAACGTCAAAACCAGGTCTTGTTTGGGAATGGGTTAAGTAAGATTATAACATTCTCATTTCCTAAACCTAGTTTGTATAAACTATGTTGATTAGACAAAGATTACTTATGCAAAGAATGATAATCAAAGTGTACAGAGGGAACTTATTTCTATGTTAAAATAGAAATGAGATACATGTAGTACTTTAGTAATTTCATTTCGTTTTGAAAATATATTGTAGTGTTCATGAATGAATGCAACCCCCTGACCTCATAAAAGACTGACTTTATATGTATTTCGTAGATGTGCATTGCATACTTACAGAATAGATTTATTAAAAATAAAGTAATTTATAAGCCAGGTGATTGTATAACATGTGTGTCGTCCTTTTCCCATTTCCAAGTCTCCGTGTCTGTATGTACGTATTGCGTTGCAATAGCATTTTTTTCTAAAATTTCTGCTATATATTATCATTTTGTATACATGTGTTGATTCTGGTATTCGTGATTTTGATTCAGTGAATGGTTCCTGACATACCTGTTGTTAGTGTAATGGCTTTTGTCACTGAAAATCACTTTAGGTAATGTGTGTCCAGCTCATCAGGAGAAATGATAGACATATAGATAGAATATATACATATATACTTTAGATAATCATTTGACTTAGATTTAAACTTCTTCTGTCGTGCATTATGCATTAAAATGTGATTCAGATGTATATGTGTTCTATTTTATTTGGCATGAATCATAACAAAATGCATTATGATAACAAAAGCAAAGCCGGCACCCCCTGTCTTTATAATCACAGTGACATAATTTTCAATCAAACATATCTCATTCACCCTCTCTTTTATACAAATGGAAACGTTTCATAGAATCTGCTTTGTGAGCAACAGATTCATCAGTTCTATATAAATTGAAACTCGATTTAATAATCCTCTGAGTAGTTACCATAACTTGTCACTACTGGTGTGACTTTCATCTGTGTAGGAGAGAATGCAAGTTTGTGGTTGTTTAGTGGTTTCGTTTATGATCCCATGCTTCAAAACAAGTCGTTTATAAGGGCATATCAAAAGTTTTTGATTCTCACACCTGCTGTATTTTTCATATTATAGCCCCATACCCTTTCCAACCCCACATACTCCTTCCACCTTGTTAACAGTTCACTGATATACGATTTTTAGGAATCAACGTCTTGTTACCCTAACCAGTCTCCTCAGCAGCAGTCAACTAATCTTCTTAACTGTCTCAGTCTCACTGGAAGCACTTTTTCCAATATCAGATTGTTGCAAAAGAAGGGGTAGACTGTACTAGACTCCCCATAAACTGAGGCAATCTTGTTTAGCACTTTAAGCCTCCATGACTAGAAACATTACCATGTGCAACTGTGTTCTTAGTATTATCCATTTTGGCCAATAAAACTGGGAGGGGTAAGTCGGTTTAAAAGTTTCGGACAAGGTCGTAGCAGCTAGCCATATTATCCTACATACAAAATATATTTAAAACATTCATTTATGTACTAAGGTGTAAAAACCTTTTCTACGCATTAACTTGACTAGTTACGTAAATGCACCAGCGTACTTTAAAGTGCCGAACAACTTCGTTGTTTACACAACTTTATGATTTCGAAATTGTCATTCTCATGGGTAATTGGACTTATAAATAACAACTGATGATGTATGACATTCTTCAACGTCACAAACCTTATTTTGCTTATAATTCAGTAATGATGGTTTTTATCTGATTAAGATTAAAATACTACAATTTGTTTGTAAGTTGATAATGTCCGTAATGCGGAGAAATTTCAACAGTTCGCTTTTCAATCACCGCTTTATACTTCTTTTCTTACATTAACACCTAAATCATTGAAAAATATTGAAGCTAATTAAAATAGGTACTTCATTTATCAATGAACAGAAAAATAACTTTGGATCGTTTTTTCAAAGGATTTTCTTTTTAAATTGAGTCTGTCTATTAAAGCACCAACTGACAAATTTGCTGATGACTTAGATACATGGAAAATCTCTACCTATGATTGACCATATTCTTTCATATATTTATAACCGAGACCACTTTTATCGTGATCCCATTCTCTCTCATATATTTGTATATTTACAATAAATGAATCACATGCTTGAATAATTTAATAAACAAACTTCAAATGTCTAATCTTCATACTCTGAAGTGCTCAAAAGTCACAAAACACATTTCCCTATTTTGAATACTAGATTCTTACTTTTTTCTCTGTATCAACATGTCTGCATTTCTTCATTTGAAATACCAATTGATAAGGCTAAATGCTAGTGTGATTTCGATTGTTTGGTTATAATTATGGCCTTGCTCATGTCAGGACAGTTCCAAGCTTCGGGTAGAAGTTGATTAATATCAATTCGTATTTTTGCATTATGTTGTTATTGCAATTCAACACATGTTTTGGTACCTAAATACTTACATTTGCATATAGCTCTCTTTGTGTTATCCATTTTTACTTCGCATAAATAAATTGTGACTGTCTATGTACATTGTATAACAGTCCATATAGTGATTCTTTCTTCCTTTCTAGCCCATTTTACTTACAGTATGCATCATTTACGAAAGAGTACAACTGAAATTTGCTATGTTGACTTGACATGGAATTAGGTTCTTTTTTTCCAGAAAGGTAGTGTGAGCTTTTTCAACAGCTTTTGTATCAATGTAATCAATGTTTCTCTAGTCTCATCGTTTATTTAACACTTTGCTTTATTTTTTACTCGTAAATATTTCTTTTGTACTGCATTATATCTTGTATTTTAAAAGACTATACTGCTGTTGTGATATGTCCACGCTACAGAGTATAGTGCACTAAAGTGAACCCGGGACAACTGCATCTTCATCCGTTAGTTTAGCGTCATTCTTAAGAAATCATAGTCGAAGTAGGGTCAATAAATATTCAAATGCCCTGGGTTAATGTTAATTCTGTTGCACAATAACGCTTTTAATACACTTAAGATGTATTTTATTCTTGCTAGGTCTCTAATTATAGATTAGTTTCGTGACAGTTTTGCTGAAAATACCTCCTTTGTAACATTTGTATACGTACACAAACAAGCGATAGCCTTGTAGTTAACTACACATGTTTCTTAATATGTTGTATATACAATATTTTGTGTACTTTTTCCTGGAATGCATGAACTTCCATTTGCAATCCAAGTGGTTGTATTAAGGCAATACATACGTAGAAAGAATTTGTACATATATTAGGAAACACTACCGATTTGCATGTCGGTGTTAACACTAGAAGACCTCATAATTGTTTTTAAAAGCATGCCAATAGCCTACATTTTTTGTATTAATTGTGCAAATGTATCCGAACAAAAGGCAAAAGACGAAGGTGTACACTCTAGAGGGGATCTTCATTTGTAAAGAATGTCTTATTCACTTGAGTATCCGCATTGGATTTCAGGAAAGAAATATCATACTTTATATAGCAGTATTGATAACCTGTCTTTCTTCACGAATCACTGCACATGGAAAAACGTTTTTCTTCAATGCTTTATGGATGTACATTTGTCTGGATATGTATTTTAATGACTGTCCGACAGTAGCATAACATTAAAACAATGACTTTTTGTCATCCCCTCGAACTAGAAACACAAATACAATATATCCGGCTTTAACCCCCACCCTTTTTTTATCTTGTGAGAAGCTAGCTTCTCTGCGTACACTTTGAAATCAGGCCTAGTTTTCTATATGTTTATTATTAAAGAATTGTTTGTAAGCATTATTCATTTGAATTATTCGTAGTTCGAATTAGTTTTACATTAAGAAAATGAATGAAATGTAAAATATAAGCGTTTATGCTTTTTTGACTTTCTGGTAGTGTAATGAGTGGCAATTAAGTCGGCATTGCTATCCATGCTATTTTGTTAAATGTATATCTATTTAGCATCACCTGATATCAAAATACTAATTACAGTCCATTTTCATCAGAAAGCGAACTTTGTGTGTCCAAAAACACTATAATTTTCATTTTTTCCTTGTAATTCATATCATCTATAGATAGTTCTCTGTGTACACTAAAATATCCTGCAGGTGACATTTCAGACTAACACAAAACCTTACAATATGCTACTCTGTACTGTATCTCAGTTATGAAGAAAGAATTTTGTATTTGAATGAGTTTAAGGGTTGGAGAAATGTATGTGTTGTTTCACTAGAAAAACAATGAAAATTTTGCGTGTAAAGGGTACCCTTGAAAAGAAGCGTTTTTCGGGGCATAAGCTACCGATCTGAGATTGCTATCATACTGAAACATAAAGTATAGATACCAGACTAATCGAAAAGAGCAAAAAGAATTACTCCCTCCGAGTGGTACCAATCGGCCAAAATTCGGGTCCTGGCTCATGGACTAAAACTATTATACATGTATTGGCAATTGCATACCGTTAAGATCGATTGTCTGATTAGCTCAATGGACTAGCGTCCTCTTATTCAGATTTATTGGGGTTTTATGCCGTTTTCAACTGCTATGGTCATATCGCGGCGGCTGGAGTACCTAACCGTTGTTTCCTGGTATTTCTCTCACCAGTACTACCACAATATCTAAACCGAGCCTCCAACTACTCTCTCACGCAGATGATTCAAACCCATTGGTTAGAGACAAATGACTTGTCAAATGTCAGAATGGATACTGCCCGAGTCGGGGTTCGAACTTAACTTAAGATACTCCGAAATTACCGACTGAGCTACTCAGGATCGGCATTGATTGGTCCGAAGAAGGGTCACAGAGCATTATCCCAAACGGGTGGTCCTCAGATGTAACTGAAAAGTTAGCATCTAGATTTTAATCAGATTCTGGTGGTAGGCTAATACATTTATCAAAGTACGATTTAAACAATTCAAATTATTTTATGGTAAATTCGATGACTTGGAACGGGTATATCAGGTAGATATGGGTTACTTCAATCTGATTAAAATATGATTAAACTAATCAAAATGATACATTTTTGTCAATCAAGTTGCCATCAAACTTGATACTATTTTGTAACAGGTCTGGTAATGATCACATCTAAATTTTACGGTTCATGAAAACACTTCCAATCATGACATTAATCACTTAATAACAATCAAAGTGCAATAAATATGTAAACTACACACACAATTTGGGCTAATCAGCATAAATTATTTCTTCAATGTCTCTCATATTGTAGCACTGTATTGTTTGTTGTCGTTTGTTAAGGATTAAGTTGTCCGAAACTAGGTCATGTTGCTCGTTGGCGGGTATCGGTCAGTGTTTCGGTCCTGGTCACCGGTCAATGACCGGACAATACGACCTGACCTGATGGCTACAGAAGTGTGTTTGTAATTGTTTTGAGGTCATTCGGGTAACTGGATATCCACCCTACCTACCACCGAAATCAGAGATGATTTAGGTCACCCTTACCTGATTAACAATACATAATTCAATATTACCACATGGTTTATAGATCTAGCGGTGGAGCATTGAGAGAGAAAAACAATAATTATGTTGATGTGTTTTCCCCTCGATATTTTGTAAGTCTAAGTAAGTTTTCATTCATACTGTATTTAGCGCCATTTTAAACATTTTTCGACTGATTTTACTATTTAGTTACTTTCTACACAGAATGCATCGTCTCTTAGTAAAACGTAGTAAAATGATGAGCGATAGAAAGAGAGTACAACTAATATCGATAAGGAGATGGTTAACATATCGTCTACAATTTTAATTGTAATTTCCATCAAATTATCTTCGTAGTGTGCAAAAGTTTCATAATCTTGATAATTTAAAAATCTTTTATGTGGATTTGTCTTATCTGCAACATTTCGCCGACATAGTTGTCTGAAATGCGCATGGACCGATGTGTTATTTGATATTTGGCATTTATCTTTTGGAACATTTCATATTTGAATTCATAACAAAAAATATCATCTGATAATAGACTCTAAAGACACTGGCCTAAATACAAAGTACATTGTAGATATAATGACAAGATTTCGGGATCATTCCGTTTTATAAATCTACAGATGAAGTGAACAAGACAGTGTCATGTACCATTGATTATAGACTAGCGTTAGTCAAATTCCAAATGCGGTTGTTGTATTCTGAATGGGTTTCTAGATATAAACACGTGGATTGATAGACTATAAAGCTTAATTCATTGAGTCAGGATTACCAACATGGAAGTAAACAAACCTGTACTGTCTGATCACTATCTATGGTATTCTCCATTATCTCCGTCACGACATGTGACAGAGTACTCACAGGCTCACACTTAGTTGGGCCCATGTTAACCAAAATGTGCCAATAACACATAGTCAAGATCCTAGCTCAATTAATTCATTATTTGTGGGAGGCAGGCGCAAACTATCGCCATCCAAAGTAAGGCCTGGTTTTGTCGCACCTATTAGAAAAAGGTTCAAAAACATTTAGACGAAAGAAGAAAATATGTATTTACAGAATTTTCTCTGTTTCCCTTTATTTGCAAGAAAATAATTACCCAACTTCATACTTAAATACCAGTCTTCATGTTGTATTCTACATCGGCTTTGAATTGAACAAACCCCATTTTTCCGTATGTATTGTAAAAGGCTATTAGAAAGAATTTCCCAATGTCAATGTCCTACGTTATGACATTGTACTATATCTTAAACCCGCGAAATTTGATCCTTTCTGGGTCGAAATAACTTAACTGCAACGGAGTGAATAAATGTAGATCACGTATATACGAACTCTCTACGCAGTTGTTCACGTTACGTAAGCAATTTACCTCTGTGATTTTGAACAATGACCAAGCGTAATTTTGTAGTCTCTACGAGAACTTGTTTTCTAATCGTTGTCCGTAGATGCTACGAAAATTGATGAATCTGACACGACTTTTCAGTTGCCTCTATGTAACACCTTTATAGCTACTGAGTGCTCTAACGCAGATGTTCGAGTTGCTTAAACGATGATTTGTGCTCGTCATCTTCGCATGAATAGAAACGGGAGACTGTGTTAAGAAATGGCCCGAAATATGGCATATATTTGAAGGATTTTATTCTAGCGAGAATCCATCGTGAAATTTAGATAGTATGGCAGCCAAAGTCTTGAACGTGGTTTCGCGGAGTATAGAAAATGTTTTTGCTGATTTTAGTAGAGGGGACCTCCAAGATGAAATATCCGGTTGGTGGCGCACCATTTTAGACGAGGCACGAAGCATATCCAACTTCTGGCGAAACATTTCCAAAGTCGAATAAAACATTTTAGACGAGGCACGAAGCATATCCAACGCCTTGTGAAACATTTTCAAAGTCGTTTAAAACATTTAATACAAGGTACGAAGCATATCCAAAATCTTGCGAAACATTTCCAAAGTCGTTTAAAACATTTTAGACTAGGCACGAAGCATATCCATCTCTGGCGAAACATTTCCAAAGTCGAATAAAACATTTAATACAAGGCACGAAGCATATCCAACGCCTTGTGAAACATTTTCAAAGTCGTTTAAAACATTTAATACAAGGTACGAAGCATATCCAAATTCTTGCGAAACATTTCCAAAGTCGTTTAAAACATTTTAGACGAGGTACGAAGCACACCCAACGCCTTGTGAAACATTTCCAAAGTCGTTTAAAACATTTAATACAAGGTACGAAGCATATCCAACTTCTGGCGAAACATTTCCCAAGTCGAATAAAACATTTTAGACGAGGCTCGAAGCATATCCAACTTCTGGCGAAACATTTCCAAAGTCGTATAAAACATTTAAGACGAGGCACGAAGCATATCCAACGCCTTGTTAAACATTTCCAAAGTCGAATAAAACATTTAAGACGAGGCACGAAGCATATCCAACTTCTAGCGAAACATTTCCAAAGTCGTATAAAACATTTAAGACGAGGCACGAAGCATATCCAACGCCTTGTTAAACATTTCCAAAGTCGAATAAAACATTTAAGACGAGGCACGAAGCATATCCAACTTCTAGCGAAACATTTCCAAAGTCGTATAAAACATTTAAGACGAGGCACGAAGCATATCCAACGTCTTACGAAACATTTCCAAAGTGTTATAAAACATTTAAGACGAGGCACGAAGCATATCCAACGCCTTGTTAAACATTTCCAAAGTCGTATAAAACATTTAAGACGAGGCACGAAGTATATCCAACGCCTTGTTAAACATTTCCAAAGTCGAATAAAACATTTTAGACGAGGCACGAAGCATATCCAACGCCTTGTTAAACATTTTCAAAGTCGTATAAAACATTTTAGACGAGGCACGAAGCATATCCAACTTCTTACGAAACATTTCCAAAGTCGTATAAAACATTTAAGACGAGGCACAAAGCATATCCAACGTCTTACGAAACATTTCCAAAGTCGTATAAAACATTTAAGACGAGGCACGAAGCATATCCAACGCCTTGTGAAACATTTCCAAAGTCGTACATTATAAAACATTTAAGACGAGAAACGAAGCATATCCAACGTCTTACGAAACATTTCCAAAGTCGTATAAAACATTTAAGACGAGGCACGAAGCATATCCAACGTCTTGCGAAACATTTCCAAAGTCGTATAAACGCTGTTATGTTATGATGTGAATATAGGGTTAATTCACGTTTTTGAGGTCGTTTACATTCGCAGAGGCCCAAGAAATACGTCAATGCCCGAGTACGAAGCATGAGGGTCGTTTTCGTATTTTGTGGGCCTCTGCGAATGTTAACGACCGAAAAACACGTGAATTGACGCTATTATTGCATAAAAAGCATAAAATTCCAATGATTACTTACCCCAAACTTACCCCAATATGTGCGAAAAATGAACTGTGGTGAGATAAGAGTATGTCCGCCATTGTTGTTTTGTTCTGATAAATCTTCCGAGAATTTTTTGTTATGCGGGACGTCGGTAAAACGACGTTACGTCATGATTGGGTGCGAAAGGTTAACGTCGCTTATTAACATACTTATACGCGATACGAAGTCAATTTATAGCACACTTTCTCTCCGCCATAAACGTCATCATGACGCAAAAATACCTGTTACCGGCGGATTGCTTTATGACTTCAATATTGTAATTTAAACCGCGAATAAGCAAAACATTATGAAATGTGTTTTAGAATAATTATATCTTTGTATTGTGGAAATTTCATTGAAATCCACCGGCCTATATAAAAAAGATACACTGTTTTCTAAAGTTATTTGCCTTTTTCAACACCGAAAACGTCGTTTTTATTGGTGCTTCTTTAGCCCTTTTTCTTCCAAATAAAACGAACATTTGCTACAGAAAACACTATAAAGTTAACAGAAATAATGTACTTTTAATGTAGGTCACAAAGATATAAATCGTTTGATACTATTTAGAATGTATGCTAAATTATTTCCATAATATCGGTATAACTATGAGCTCTTATGAAGCGTTACGTAAATACCGGTGAACGTCAAACGTCGTGTGACAAAACGGTTAGACATTTTGAATTTGCAATGACAAGAATAAAACTTTTTCAAAACATGACAAATTATACATTTTTATAAGCGTCAACATATGTACTTTTGGAAAATTAACACCTTTTCATTAGAATTTTCATTATTATACACATGAACATATAGAGAAGTAGCGTACATTGCTAGATTTTAGGCATTTTTCGCAAGTGTGACATCATGGTTAGACATTTTAAAAAGATTAGAAATAGCGTTTTCTCTGATTTGATATCAATGACTAATAAATCAATTCGATTGGTGTCTAATGTACTTTTTCTTGGTGTAAAAAGTTTCTTATTTAAAGGGCGACGGTAACAGATGGTCTAATTGCAAAAAATGAATTTTTTTGAAAAAATATGCAAAACTTTTGTGTTGACAACCTCGGGATGGTTAATAATATGCGATTCAGACAGAGAATGAGCCGAAATTACAAGACAGATAGCTGAATTTAGGGAGAATCCAAACCTAAATTCAACCCCATCACTGATGGGGTTAGAATTATTTTGAAATTGTTGCACATGCGCATACAGCGCGGACCATGATTCAAACGAGATTCATACTTGAATTTCAATATGACGTCATCATGTATGTTGTGACGTCATTTAAGAAAGTCGCATGTCCTACTGTTTTGACCTACTTTCGATATCGCTTCATGAGTTTGGTATCAAACTGCGAAAAAATGAGTCGTTGCTTCAATAGTTTGTCGTAATCATTTAATCAGGTCATATAAAGCTTAAAAAGTGTACATTTCGTTTGTATTTGACAATTTTTGGGTCCAAATCTGGGAAATAGCAGCTTTAAATGCATCACAGAAAACATATTTTTGAAAATATTCCGACTGTATAATTTTAAATACAAAAATCACGCCACTATCGAGTATACTAACTTTGATTATATTGTGAAAACTAATGTTGAATCTTCTCTCGCACGTGAACAACTATGAAGAGGAGCTATTTTTACATCGTTTGGTACTTTTTTCCCACAGATTCTCCCGAAACAGACGAAAACAGAGCAATTTACGTATAAATTGTCGCGATAATGTGTTACAAATCACCGGCGAAAAATGCGACGTCGCTGGATGTTCACCTTGCGATAAATAAAAAAATAATTGAATATTTGAAAAATATGAAAACATATTTACAATGCCAGTATTTCTTTCTTTCTATCCAATATAAATTTTGTTAGCGTGCGATAAATAATAAGGGATTTATGAAGAATCGAGTTAAACATAAACGCCGTTTTTACAAAGTTAAGCAATAACTGACGTGACGTCAAGACGTTGAGAATTTTGCGGGAAAAGAGACAATTATTTATTTTGAAGGGTCAAATCGAGGATGTTTGAGTGCAAAGCCGGTCCGATATCGCACTGAATAACGACCGGTTTTTCACGATATCGGACCGGTTTCTTCTCGTTATTCAATGATGATAACGACCCGAAAACACATATTTTTTGCAATAATACTTATTAATCAGGTAGATCTAATGTTCTTTATTTTGAAAAAAAATGTAATATTCCCTATTTAATTTAGATTTTAGTGGTTTATCTACCCTGGGAATAATAATTTGCAGCTTTCTAAATTAATTTGAAAATTTGAGTAATTTTGAAATATTGCCGAAATAGATGTTTCCGCATTGACTTCGATGTAAACTTAGGGCCAGTTATCTCCCCTTGAAGTCACAAAGTCTAAAAAGTAATATGTTAAAAAATACTTATCAATGCCTACAACATTATCAACCTTCAAATGAGGTATTTGAACAATACTAGGAGTATTTGTTCCAATTACAGTTTCGCAACCTTGAGAGAAACAGACTAAATCATTACAATTATCCGTCTTTTATATCATTGGATAATTCTATGTTTGTAATACATTTATGGACAATTGTCAGTGGATGTAAAAAATGTCGCAGCGACAGCTTATTTAACCCGAACAACAACAATTTACCGAACAATAATTTACAGGGTTTTTCAATTTAAAGGAGTTTCACGCGACAAAGTTAAGGTTATCTCTTTTGGATGGTATATGCACGGGTGTTAGCATTTTATTCTTTTTCCTCCTTAATTTTGAAAATCATATTGATTAGATCTATTAAAACATATAAGCATGGTGTTGTTTCGGAGAGGGTTTAGCTATATATACGAGGTTTTGGTAACTGAACATTGACTTCCTTGTTGGTTTTTTACGATATTAAACGAATCCTATTCGTCGTTGATAAAAATTAAGATGGTAACGATGATTAACATGCCTACAGCTATGGTTTTTCAGGTTTGTCAACACAAATTTCTTTATTGAATTTGGAGTTTGCACTAAAAGAACCCTATGAACTACAATTAGATTTTTCTTCTGCCTCAACAAATGACTAGAGCAAATCTGAAGGTCGATTTTTGGTACGTGCAGATAATCGACATTGTTATCTCATGTAACCATTTCCTTATTACAAAATGCATGCATGATCAAAATCTTTCTGAAACAACAGAGGTTACTTTAACGACATTAATGAACATATATACTAGTCAAAACTTCTAACCGGCCACTTAAAAAACAAAGATATCTTTTTCTGTAGTGATTGGATTTTCATGAAATTTGCTACGTGCATTTTTAAGCAACTTTCCAGATGATTTTGGCGAAAAGTTACTGTTGTCTTCTTGAAATAAAAGCGCAACGTGAGAAAAGCTCAAAAAGCTATTAATTCACACATAGCTCAGAATATTGTCAATATAGTGTTTTTGGTCTCATGGATCGTTAGCCACAACATAGACTAAGAAAAAAATTGAAAATGTTTGGCAATTGTGCGCGGCATATGGCCGTAAAAGGAACTGAAAGAGGTCATGTATGCAGAAAAACGGTTCTTAAAGACAACATTTAAACACGTTTTTCTTCGAACATGCTTTAAATATAGACTGATGGTTCAAGGTGAACTACAAAATGTCGAATATGTGTAAAAAATCAGTTTGTTGCATCATTTTCCCACACCAGACCATATTTTAGCATATTCGCTTGATAAATTGTTCAGCCGGTTGAATTTAAACACCATTTTACCATGCCTCCCATTCGCTTTGCTTCTTCTGTAGTCAAACGTCACACAAAATTGACAATGTTTTCCAATTTTTTCTTGGTCTGGGTTGCAGCTAACGTTTCGTGTACTTTGAATTGTTGAAAGTGTGTTATCTCGAGCTCTATAAAGATTTAGAGCTTTTTGAGCTTTTGCTTTAATACGCATCAAAATTTGACAATGTTTGGTAAATTATCATGAAAATCCGTGGGCATTATGCTTAAAAATTTACGTATCAAATTTCATTAAAATATAATAGCTATTAAAAAAGTTATAGTCATTTTCAAAGTGGCCGGTTAGGACTTTTGGCCAGTATATATGCCGAATGACTTAGGTTAACCATTTTCAGGGATTTTTCCCTTTATGTGCCAGGAGAAAACCTCAATACTTTACAATAAATTATATTGTGCGTGTTTTCCACAGCCTATTTTGTTTTAGTTTTGCGCTGTAAAGGTCCCGGTTTCTCGAGTACGTTCTCAGACTCAAATCTTAGCACCGTACTCAAATCACACGAAATCCACGCGAACTTCAATCGAATACCCTTCAACGTTGGAGAGTATTCTATTGAAGTTGAGAATGTACTCATGAGTACATTAAGTGTTTTTTTTTTTCTTCGAGAAACCAGGGCCAGGTAACATGCTAAACTCCGCGTTCTAAACATATCGTAGTTGGTAGCGCGCCTGCCTCTCGCTCGAGAGGACCTGGGTTCAATTCCCGGCCGCGGCAAATATCCTTTCTGAAAAAAAAAAAACTATCACCAACCGATGCTTTGATATCGTTAACCTATGTGGGTGAGCAGATGGAGGCTCGGTTAGGATGTTGTGGTAGTACTGGTATGAAGGAATCCATGGTTAGGTGCTCCAGCAGCCGCGATATGACCATAGCTGTTGAAAACGGCTTGAAACGCCTATACACCAAATCAATTAACCAAATTACACAGGAGACCCGTACAGTGTATTTTTGGACGCGGTATGCAGACAGAAATAAATATGTGACCGGGCCTTATCATGTTGTTCATGTATTGATTGGTTGATTGGGGTTAAACGCCTCTTTCAACAGCTACTGTCATGTCGCGGCGACCGGAGCACCTGACCGTGGATTCCTATAGTTTCTCATACCATTACTAGCATAGCATCCTTACAGAGCATCCAGCTACTCGTCCACATTGATAAAACAATTATCAAACCATTGATGGAAGACAATTTTGTTTGAAAGGATATTTGCCATGACCGGAAATCGAACACGAGACATCAGGAGTGAGAGTAGGATGCGCTACCTCGAACTGTGTCACGGCCGTCACGTTTACCATGACATAACGTCAAATATTGCTTAACTTTGTAAAAATTGTGTTTCTTTAAGGACAGATCCTCCAGTTGTTACTGCGCAACTTACTGCGCATATCCTAAATATTGAAATAAAGCTGTTTCAGTAATTGACCTTTTCAGCAAATGTATTTTTTACATTTAGTTAATGTTTGGTTGATAAATGACAAGACCCTTTTCGGTTATTTCCATTTTCACTGTTTGGTCAATTAAAGTGCACTAGTACTCGGATGGTACATTTCGCTTTCTGTTACGCGTTCAACATGTGGCGTTAGCGATAGGAAACGGAGCAACAAAAGCAAAGTGGTGTCTTTATGAGCTAGTCCGCTTCAGATGGACTCAAAAGACGACACTTTTTATTATCTAAAGCTGGAAATGAGGAAGAAAATGGATAAAAATAGTGAAACAATTTCGGACAGAGCTGCAAAAAATAAATCAAATTTTACTTATAACTAAGAAAAACGCTTGGTTTGATATATTTTTCTTTTTTTGTTTTTGTAGGTATGACTAAACACTATGTCTATACCAAAAAAGAAAAAATTCTTACCGCTGGAATATTTTTTATTATCAGAAACGTTGCGAAAAAAGAGCAATTTCGGCTACATTTGAAAGAATGTTTTACTAAAAATTTCAAAATCATCACTAAATTTTCCCAAATTGATACTCATTTAGACAGAATAAAACATATTAAACACAATAAAGACTTATTTATGTAATCCTAGTCATTTCGAACACCTTTTTGGTGGGTATTTAAGTGATACCTCATTTTTGCAATTTTAGACAAGAGTAGTCTCCCTTGAAATCCAATAACTTTTTAATTCGCTTGGTGACCTATAGTTTTTAAGTCATAATTTTACTTCCCATATATTTAAGTATCAGTACAGAAAAAATAAAAAAATTCTTACCGTAGGAAATAAATGGAGGATCTGTCCTTAAGCAGTATCTGAAGTTACGTCCATGCAATCAAACAAAAGCTGAACTGATATCACCTACCTAGTTGTACGATGTTGAGAAAGGGTAAATTGATATCGTGTGCTTTAAGCGTTTACACTTTCCATCAGAAGTCCCGGCTTTAACCTTCCGTAACGGTAAAGAAAACATTTAGAGACAAGAAAAATATCAAGTAACAAGAATTTCTCTATTTCTCTCAACAATTACTTCTCTGTCGATACAAAGTTCTACATAATAACATTTATTTTGTCGTCGGGATCGTCATTTGGAATTAAGCTGCCTGAGGAAACTGGGATTTGTTAAAGGGTTCAATAGCTAATTAAAGCATCACGGGTTAAGGTACCCGGGCATTAACCTCTAGTTATTTATAGAGAAACCTTGAATAGTCTAAAACGTCCCGCTGTCAGTCGAGACGACAAACTGACCTAGATAAATCACTTCGGATTTGTGATTCGAGTCCGCCGCAGATTATTTTTATACAACATATTTTATTCGTAAATTATGAATATTTAATATAAAAAGTATATCTTCATATTGATATTCAGTTTTACAAGTTTAAAATTGTCGTTTTGTGTATCAGGTTTTGAAGGAATTTTTCACAAGTTAAACGGTATGTGATTTCGTTGTTTTTGCCTTTGTCAATAAGACTTAATTATGTATTTATCAATAATTGTCATGTCTTTTTTGGAAAACAATCATATAATTTATAAGCAAGCTTTCTGGAGTACTAACCACGGGTATACAATTAAACCATTTTCCAAATGGTAAAAAATAAGCCTCTAAAATTTTTAAAAGCTGCTGCCAAAGATAGTTAGCCGTTGACATCAGGAGATGTACATGTATTATGTACAATATGTGACCCGTCGCGCTAAAAGGGACCTTATCGGGTGTGTGAAGAATATCGACCCTAGTCAGTCTGCGCAATCCGCGCAGCCAGACTAGGGCCGACACTTTTCACTTTTATGTAATTTTCTAAACCCGGAATGTTTTCCCTATCTTACTATATGTTAATTTTTCGCATACGGGATCTGATTGACCCGTGATGAGTCTGACAAGTTTGTCAAAATTTGGATTTTGGGTATTCGGATAAGGTCCCTTTTAGCGTGACGGGTCACATATAGATAAAATAATCTTGAGACAAAAGGAGAAAATAATGACTATAAGTTTAAGGCAAATAATTCACATGAGTAAACACTTGTAAGAGAGAAAAGTATACAAACGCTGGTTACTACTACCATATTCTTATAGATCTATACTGACTGCCATAAGAAACGCTCCGTCGAAATTTGTCGTTATTCTCCTTAACTATAGTACACTATTAGTGACATGTATATTGTATATAATCATTTTGACCGACACTTATGTCAAATAAAAAATATGTGTTTCTATTCATCAAGATGTCCATTTCCGGTGACTGATCACGTTTTCTACGTGCGATTCGTATATGTCTGCCACAAGATGAAATTGGTCACATTTTACACTCTAGCATGTGTTAGTGGATAGGCAATCACGATTTAAACGATTTTCTTGTCAAACGTCCGTTTCGAAGGATACCCAGGCTAAAGTATGAAATTGAAGCTCATAATATGGCCATTTTCGAATGCGAGGGATGCACAAACAAGTCGCCAGACAGTTTAACGTATTGTGTTTTTCGATTCAGTGTCTTGATCGACGCGTTAGAGTTCCGAAAACGTTTATCGATCGGCCAAGCTCAAGTAGACCTTGTGTAGCGCCTGTAAATCAAGATAATTCCTCACGTCAACGTCATATACGTTTTAGGATTTTGACGCTGGAATCGACGTTGTGTCGAGTAGTCCGATACTACGGTGGCTATGTAAGTGTTCTTATGGTAAATCTTGTTGTTGCAAGTACCGTTTGAAAAAAACACGCTATTTGGAAAATGGAGCTCGTAAATTAGCTATTTTCGAATACTGGAAACGTTTTGACGTTTTGCATTGAACAATTAGCATCTTTGTCGACGAATTAGAGTTACTTTTGTGTTGGTCACCTCAGAATGGTTAATAATATGCGATTCAGACAGAGATTGAGCCGAAATGATAAGAGAGATAGCCGAATTTAGGGAGAATCCAAACCCAAATTCAACTCCGTAACAGATGCGGTTGAATTTATTTTTTAACTGTCACTCATGCGCATACAGCGCGGACCAAGATTCAAACGAGATTCATACTTGAATTTCAATATGACGTCATCATGTATGTTGTGACGTCATTTAAGAAAGTCGCATGTCCTACTGTTTTTGACCTACTTTCGACATCGCTTCATGAATTTGGTATCAAATTGCGAAAAAAATGAGTCGTTGCTTCAATAGTTTGTCGTAATCATTTAACCAGGTCATATAAAGCTTAAAAGTGTACATTTCGTTTGTTTTTGACAAATTTAGGGTCGAAATCTGGGAAATAGTAGCTTTAAAACATAATAAGATGAAAAGGGCTTTTGTGTTATAATGCTAAATTGACGGAGATATTGTCTAAATAGTTTTTGATATGACGAAGAAGATTATAACGCATTATAACCTGTTCCCAAACAATACCGTTTTAGATTTAAAAACTGGCGAATAATACACATATTGACAACAACGGAAAGGTTTACAGGCATAGTAGAGAGAATAATATAGAGAATACAGTATGCATGTATCTCCATGTATAAACATAGAAAAAGTTACATACTTATGATCTATATTATGCTGCTTGTATTCAGTATTTTGTTTAAATATAATGACTACTTGTATTGAAGTCAGAAATATGTCGACCCCATCAGCTGATACAGCCTGAGAAGGAGGTATTTTAGGCATTAAAATATTTAGATATGGATCAATATTTTTCATGTAAATAGAGACATTATTTCAGACAAACAATAGTATTTCATCGATGTAAATCTAAAACGTCGCAACTACAGATTTGTTTGAAGCTGAAGTTATGAAATTTTATAACAACACCGACGATTTATCAATATACGTATAACGGTAAATCCAGTCTGCTTTACTATTGTCCACCGAAATTAACCAGAGACTACTTAATTTTCGTGCGGTAAGTCCGTTAGTTGAGCGTCTTAACAAAACATTGCCGAAGTAGCGTCATTACATTATGCAGATGTCCCGGGTTAATCTTGCTGGACAATACTATATGTCTGAAAGGGACTAAACTTGAGGTAAAGTTTGAGAAAGAGTTTACGTGACGGGACACATATAATCGGTGACTAGACAGATATCAAGCTGAGAAAAGTAGACGAGAAAATGCAGGCATTAATATAAACTGTACGCTGTTGAACATCTGTAATGCAGCAAAGTAGGACTAATTGAAAGTAGGACATGCTAACACGTTTGAGTTGTAAGTATCATATGTTTCATTTTACATGGCACTAACTATAACCGAAGACATGGTCATATCTGGCAAATAGGGTCGGAAAGTCTCGGGAGTTCTCGTTTTGAGTGACCCACTTCCGGGACTTCGCCGAAAATTTTAATATGCTATTCATATAGGCGATCACAACAAATGGGTAGAAAATCGGCCTTATTACTTATTTAGTATTCCAAACATGCACCTTGGAACGGGAAATGCATCGACAGATACAGGTATGGCAAAAATTTGCACACCGCAATGTTAAAAGAGCTAATATTACGGACCTGTAAATCGAACCGCCCCCTATATCTTTCGTACATATTTATTTCGATCGTTCTTTGAGAGATATGCTTTGATTGATATTTTGAAAATATTGAATATGTGTACGGGACAAATGCTCATCAAGATATGGGGTTACCGAAAGTCTGCAAATGAAAAAAAAGGCTTGTTCCTAAGATTTGTTTTGTCAGGGTTGCTATATTCCGGACGTATATCAGCATTTCGGATATTCCAATTTGATACGAATGGGCTCTTACTACATGAATTATCCTAATTTAAAGAATATGTTTATCTATTTGAATGATCATATTTAACCCTTTCACAAACAACACAGGGTAAAACATTTCTAAATGTGAGAGGGCAAAGTAAACAAACATTGAAAGAAAAGAAGTATCAATGAATGATAAAAAATCAGCATTCCTTTTCTTTCTTTTTCTATCACTTAATATTTTGTGCCATAATTTAAACAATAAGAGATTCAATATTCATGTACACAAATTTCATTATCTACAGTGACTACTGATTTCAAATGATTTTATTTTCTGCCATTTGGGAAAGGGTTAATTAGTACAAATGTTATTCTTGACATTTAATGAAATGCTAGTGCATATCAGTAAAAAGTATTGAACTATAAATAAACAGAGATATGAAAGGTATCCTGAAAGTTATCTTTTCAATATCAATGAATTTTGTGCTAAAAATAGACTGTGTTAACCCGCTATGTTTTGATAAGCTATGTTTTGATGTTTTGTAAAATCTCGTAACTGCAGCTTGAATCAAGCCGTGGTTACGATATTTTATAACAGCATCTGCGAAATATAATTGATTGTCCGAAACTATGTCACGGTTTGATTGATAAAACCGTTCCCTATTGTGAGCTGGTGAAATTTAAAAATTAGATCACTTTACTAGTGATTTTTTTTCTTCTGACCTTTTCAGATGGTTAACAGTGATGTCAACAGCACCGACTGACTTTGCGACTGCCACCTTATATAACTGATTGGAGGGGGAAATGTGCTAACAAAATAAACCCATTTGGCACAATTCAATATTTTATGCTACCATTAATTCAAAAGATTGAAGCTTGCTGACGACTTACAGTTCAGCAGACAATGCAACAATATCCGGCCTAGAAGCAAAAAAGACTAAACAGACATTGCAAGAAAAGATTATTCTATTTTATGCAGTATTAATCATCTGAAAATCATCGTAGAACAGCAACGATACAGAAAACTATGCCATCCTTTTTAGATGTTTGGTCAAACAGGTCCGGAATGTGAATGGGATCACGTTGATGATCAAACTGAAAAAGTCTATTCTGAACATTATTTGCAATAGAAACCATGTATTTCTACATACAAAACATTAATTGCCTGTCCTATTTCAGCCATAAATTAATCTGGATAATATCTAATGGTGTACAAGGTGAAAAACAGAAAACAACAACAACAATATTTTGAATAAATTCCAGTGTTTCTTCTAAAGAAGACTTCATGATGGGATTTTGATGAAATTAATGTCATATTAATTCTCACTGACTCACTGAGTCTCATTCTTATAATCATCAAAAAGTGATTAGCTGAAATAAAATTATATTTTCTTTTTTAAGTAAACATTTTTTGAGAAGTAGCATCATTCTGATAGTAGTTCATTCAATCATTTCCCAAACCTAAAAGATATTGGACTGTTCCACTGATGCAGACCATGAAATCATAATGATAAATGGATGTTGATAGAAAATTTATGTATAATTTAGCATGGACACTTTGGGAGCAAAAGGAGAAAATACTAGTAACCAGCATTTATTTCTTCCTCAATGTTTTCCAAAGACTTGTATGTTGAACATCAAAATTAGGTCTTGTTTTGGAATGGATTAAAGGGCCCAGGCTATGGTTTTGTTAAAAGAGTACCGTTTAACGCTGTTTTCAGCTGCTATGGTCATATCGCGACTGTTGGAGCACCTAACCATGCTGCTCGTCCGCTTAGGTTTATGGTATCAAACCATTGGTGGGTGACAATTTTTGTCATAAAGGATATTTTCCGCTGCTGGGGATCGAATCCAGGACCACTTGTCTCGCGAGTGGAATTTGGTGCGCTCTAGTTTCGGAATCGAATGAAACTTTAAATCCAGGGTTCGTCAAACCAATTGAAAACTAAGAAAATTGAGATAAATGAAGAAAATGTTCGTTTCCAAAGCTTACTTTTTAAATATTTCATCCATTACAGATGATGAACATTTTTAAATTATCCCTTTCCAACAGACCTGGCCCTGGCTTCTTGAAATGACTTAAGTACATAGTATACTCATGAGCACATGCACAACTTCAAAGGAATACTCTCAAACGTTGAAGGGTATTCGATTGAAGTTCACATGGATTTCGTGCGATTTGAGCACGGTGCTCAGATTTGAGTCTGAGAACGTACTTAAGTTTTTTCGAGAAACTGGGGTCTGGTTTAAATGTCCCATACAGATAAAAAAAAAATATTGAGGCAAAAGAAGAAAATGCTGATAACAAACTGTTTCTTCTTTTGTCCAAATAGCTGCCCAAAGGTCCCTTCATACTAAGGTTAACCAACCATCTGTGTGATTGGGGTGAAGTCTTAAGATTAGAAGTATATTGTGCACAAAGTGCGCAAAAGTTTTTGCATATTTGATGCAGAATATTTTGAATACTTTATTGAATATATTATGGTAATCCGCCCCCAATGAGATTTGGGCGACGCCTGAATTGTTCGAGCACCATTGAAAACATTTGGCGGTGGAACTTTCCAACGCTGTATGTTTACGACAAGGCCGGATTAGGCCGGATTAGGTTCGGATACGTAACAATGCAACCTAATAAAGGCGAATGTTTTACAGGGTTGCCACGCGTCAGGGAAATGTCAGGGAAATTTAAATTTTTTCAAGGTCAGGGAATTGTCAGGGAATTTTGTGCACTGTCAGGGAAATTTGAAAATACAGGCAAATGTCAGGGAATTGTCAGGGAATTTTGAAAAAATTGGATGCATTGCCACATGTTTAATGATTTCAACGTTGCCTTTCAAAAATTTCTCAAAATGTCACGAGTTACCGCGAAATTACCGCGACGAAACATGTCAGGGAATTTTCCAATTGTGTCAGCGAAATGTCAGGGAATTGTCAGGGTATTTTATTTCCACTGACTAGTGGCAACCCTGTTTTATGAATCTCAAAATGGCCACATTACGGGTATTCTACTTTAATCCATTTGATATTTCCACAACCCTATTACACGATTAATGTAGTCCACCACTTATGAGATTCACTCGACATCATTTTTTTCAGCGACCTATCCATTGAATGATTTGGTGGTAGAAAATGCTCATTTTTTTCTAATCTGTCCGTATAAATCGGATAAGTTCCAAAAGTTAACGATGTTGCACGAAAAAATCTGAATTCGCATGATTTTCATTAAGGGTGGACTACCTTGAGTATGAATGATCACCTTGTGACAGCTCACAAAATGGAGATAAACAAAGATGGCATTTTGGTATATAGGCCTATATAATGCACTAGATCTAGATCTATGCCATAAAATATTGAGACAAAAAGAGAAAATGAAGCCTTGACTAAATCCTTTATTGTAGATACTCACTTGAATTGCCTCAATGAGTAGTATGTAACAATTGGATTTGTAATAAAAAATTCAAAATCATTTACACCTTCTGATATCTGATGCAGGCCATCAGCATTTTCTTCTTTAGTCTAAATGTCTTGCCAAGTATTTTCTATTAGATAAATGTCAAAAGTTAAAACCAGGTCTTGTTTGGGAAAGATTTAATTGATTTGGAAGAAAATAAAAGAAAGTGAGAGGACTGATATGAGTTTAAAATCGTCAGTGATATTTAAGATGCACTACTCGGTCTATATTAAAATAGGGGCCTTGTCTGCAAAAGAAAACACATGTAGTTTTCTTCATTTTAACCCATTGCCAGATAATGACGCCTTTTGACACCCTACAAGATAAATGCTTTGGAAAGCATTGTGGAAAATGAAGAAATTGCTTGTGACAAGCAATTTCTTCATTTTCCACAATGTTTTTTTTTTTTATCCTAACAGAGCAAAATTTTATCACATTGAAAATGTGCTTTTCCAATTTTTACAAGTGTAAAATTTTGTTGTTTGGTGAAGTGTTAATGGTCGATTATAACAAAGAGGCATTTCATATTGAGAAAAAGAACTACAAACAATCAATATAGTATATGTAGAACACTCAAACACAAGTATTCATCCGATAATGACTCAAATTCGGGGACCATCCGAAAATTGGGATATCCGAATTACTACTCAACTAATTTTGATGCTGAAAAAATGACCATTGATGTAAGGATTAGTCCATAAAAAATGATGTAGATGACTGGTTACGACTTAAACAAGATAAATTTGTGCATTTGCAACTTAATTATTGTCGGACAGTGCAAATATAGTCGTGACTAAATATCGACATCGAACAGTGAAAATCACTCACCTCTTTGTTACCTTCATTTGACGATTTAACAGAAGTTGTGACGAGTTTTAATTTGTTGAGATCAAACCTTAGCATCCCCCCTCCCTGCGCCGATGTTTCATTCTTTTAAGTAAGCTTTGTATGGCCGCGTGTACGTAGTTAGAAAATTCATCAATATTGTAAACAAAATCTAAATAATTTTGACAGGTCCCGGAAGTGGAAAATCTCGCGAGTCACGTGACTTCTCTTACAAGGCCTATAGACCTACATACATCAAGGAGACTTCAATTTAAGTCCGCATATCTGTAAAATATGCAAGAAGTATTACTAAGCTAATTCTATGAAACGTTTCAAGGTTTTACGATCATAAAAGTTGAAGATGTGCGAGGTCTATTGAATCACATTATATACTTATGGAAAAAGTAACTGTGCATGCTTATTTTCTTATTCATTATGTAAATATACGACCTATTGACAAGAAACATCTGTCACAGTTGTCCATAGGATACGCTTTTTAACGAAATGTGGAGTGCCACCAACCGCACATGCACGGACTTTCGACGTTAACGTTTCGTTTGAGTGTTTTGTTTCACTGCGTTATTACGAAGTGAGGTTGAAATTTGTTAACATGGCGAAACTGTTGTTAACGTGCTTGTTGTTCAGAAAAACATGTAAGTGTGTTTAATTGAACAGAAAACAACGTCATACGTTTATCCAAAGATGCACGTTAATGCATGATTTAGACAGTAGCCCCTAATGCCAAAGCAATAGGTCACCAAGCGTTTTGGTTTGCATAGAAACATCATATAGACAATTTCAACAATTTAGAAACACACACAACTTGCCACATTCGATACGTCGACGCGTGACTTCATTCCGACAAGTCAACCATAATCGGAACAACAACCAGTGAAATCGATTGTTGTCGGCAAAAGTTGCAGCTAGGTTGATTTCAGAGTTGAGTTCTATCAGCAAAATGCCTGTTAGAGATCGGGTAATGGAGCGCTACATCCGTCTTAGACGTACTCCGATACTCTTGCTGCAACGTCATCGATGACATCGTTTACAGTGGCTTAGACAACATCTACCCTTTCGTAAGGTCGATTTGAACAAGGTATTGCTTATAGAAGCGGCTCGAGTACATCTGTACAGTCCGATGGTCGAGCTCTCATTGATAAACGCGTTGGGGAACGTCATATGGATTCATGCTTTATTCAACGTCAGCGCTTGACTAGTTGGCTCCGTTATTGGTCAACATCTCAAGAAGAACCTTTAAAGAGCCGTTTTTGACAGTTTATTCGTCTTGTTATTACTGGTGTCAATAGTGTTCACACTCGAAAATGGCTTGTGAACTTTACTTTTACCCCTACCCACTTTCCAGGCTTGTAATGGTGATACCGTGTGGGGTAGCAAACAGACACTCATTTAAATTTTAAGGTTTAACTTTTTTTTAAAAAAAAGGGTAAAGTTTGATTAATTTCAGTTTTGTATTTAAAATGTTGTAATGACAGGAAATGTGTACATTTACTTTTTTCCGTTAGTATATTACAAGAAGACGACTTACGGTCAATATTTCGAGTAAAAACATTTCAACCATTTGTCATATATATGATTATTTTACCTTGTGCCTAGCACAGTCGAGCCCACATAGTTCAGGTGGTAATACCGTGGTCTATCATCCCTGAATTTTTTATCACAGCTCGGTCAATATCCAACCCGATATTTGAAAAGTTATTTCTCTCCTATCAATCGATATGACCATGACCTTGGACATTGTGACCTTGACCTTCGTGTTTGACCTACCTTTGAAAAACTTAAACAAGGCCTATATCTCATGTCATATTACACATACAGCCTCGATATTTCACACATGGACTCCTGATTCGAAGAACTTTCTCATTTGACCATGACATTGGACTTTGTGACCTTGACCTTGAAGTTTGAACTACTTTTAAAAAACTTTAACCTGGCTGATACTTAGTGTTTTGTGTCATTTTTCACACACAGCCTTGATATTTCAGACAAGGAGACCTCCGACCAAGACTTTTTCCATTTTACCATGACCTTGTGACATTGACCTTGGTGTTTGGCCTACTGTAAAAAAAACTTAAACCTGGTCTATATAGTATGTGTTTTTACACATACAGCCTTGTTATTTAAGATAAGGACACCTCCAACCAAGACATTTCACTTTTGACCATGACCTTGAACCTTGACCTGGGAGTTTGACCTACTTTTAAAAAGCTTTAACCTGGCCTATATCTCATGTCCTATAACTTAAACAACCTCGATATTTTACACATGGACACCTCCTACCAAGTCCTTTCATATTTGACCATGACCTTGAACCTTATGACCTTGACCTTGGAGTTTGACCTACTTTAAAAAAAACTTTACTTGGCTTAAACCTCATGTCCTATCACAGCCACAGCCTTGATATTACACACATGGATCTCATACCAAGGCCTTTCTCATTTGACCATGACCTTGGACCTTGTGACCTTGACCTCGGATTTTGACCTACATCAAATGTAGGCCATTGAGGGGGCATATATGTTTTACAAACATATCTTGTTTTCTTCGCAATATAGACAATGATGATCTTAAATATGGTAGTCCGAACTTAAGGAGACAGCTTTTTCCGGATTCTAGCCAGTGCATCATCTAGTGTAGTTCAAATGATTCTAATCTTAGGAGGTTCCTTGTTTCACACAATCTACTCTGATGTTATATGAAAACGCAGTGTAATGATCCTACGAGGCTACACGGCCCTTCTTTTACGTTTTATGAAAACGGAACAATCGTCGTTCGAGGTTTTTTTGTTTGACAAGACCCCTTTTGACAAGAAAACACATCAATGATCGTGCGTCTGCCATGCTCTTTGTTTGAACGAGAGTGTTTCTGTTGATGATACATAATCTGAGACATAGTTTTACATTGTGACACTGTTATAGCTACTACTTCCTTTGTTGTGACATCTAACAATGGATACACCGAGGACGACGAGGTAGAGCCACATAACTTACACCTAATGGTTTTATTCCTGTAAATTTCAGGCTCATTGGACAAAGAGTAAAAGGCGCCAAGTATATAGTTGTGTGCAGCTCATTTCAAAGATTCGTCGGAAAAGAGCAAACGCGGATGGTATGTAAAATAATATCATATGACATTTACGAAATCACGCTGTATTGAACACAACAGCCCTCATTGTCTGCACTTATTGGGCTACGGTGTCATTTCTGCGTTTACAAACGTCATTCAAAAACTACTTCCACCGGAAGTGTACCTAAATACACTTATAATGTGTTCCAAAATATGTATTTTAACTTCACTTAATAGGAAACACGGATGGTACGTAAAAGGAAATATTATGGCATTTACGAAATCATATTGCATTGGACACAACAACAACCTACTCAATTTTGTGTCAGTGATAAGGGGCTACGGTGTAAAAAGCACTTCTCATATTCCAATCTGTACTCATGCCTGGGAACATTGATACGGCTACTCTTGGTTATTATTACTTTCTCTTGCTGTGTCTGTTTATCGAGCTTTGATCATTCTATGGTTGTAAATGAGCAGTATATCGTCGGTGTTATTGCAAAAAGATTTGCAATATTACCGATGATATACTAGTTGTTTCTCGAAGTCCCAGCGCGAAGTATTGTGCAATGGTTTTGGTCAGATACACACGTAGTACTCTTGTTCTAGTTTTGGTTTCTGAAAGACAGAAAACTCTCAAACCACAGTAAACAACAGCAATTCACATATTGATCATAAGTTGGCGTAGTACAATGTAAATTTTATTTGTGTCTAGGAATCAGAAAAAAAACAATTTAAAGATACATATTCAACCGTATCCATGTTGAAATGTTTTTATTATTATTATTATTATTATTATTATTATTATTATTATTATTATTATTATTATTATTATTATTATTATTATTATTATTATTTTCTTCGCCCTTGGTTCATCCATTAATGTTTCTGACATTTTACCAATCTGAGTAAACCCCGATGTCGACTTGCATAATTGACACCAATGGTTATTAAAGTGACATTTCACATTTATTTCATTTTTTAAAAGTATGTCTTGATGCAAAGATTGTTTTTCTAATGCGTAGAAATGCTATCAGTTTTTTAATTTTGTTATTAGAAATACGCCTTTAAAGATGAGACAGAAATGACAAATTCTATATAAATCTGAACTGTTGTCCACAACAATTTGTCTAATTTTAGCACAAAAATATATATTTCTCGTAAACAGTTCAATATTTTGACTTGAAATTTTCAGAATTTTCATAAGAAAAGATGCTCTTTCAGATAGAATAAAAGTAAAATTTATGTAAAAATAATTGTGAAATGTCACTTTAAGATCTGGTTGAAATTAGATTGGACATTTGACAAAAGTGATTTGTCTCTGATCAATGGATTAGTTTATATGAATCATCTAAATGGGAGGAGCAGCTGGTATCTCGGATTGGATGTTGTGTTTGTAGGTATGTATGCATCTTCGCTAGCCAAGGTTGAACCCACATATGTTTGTATTCACCCTTGGCTTATTTAGTCCGAATTTCTTGAAATCGCGAATCACCGCCTAGCGGTTGTCCTGCTGGTTGTTCACGTTAGTTCGTCCATTATTGATGACGTCATGAACGCGTCATGCGTCGTGCGGATAAGTTAAAAGTTAGCTGCTTCTTTGGTCGAGTTGTCGAAAGTATAATGAATCAGCGATTAAAGATTGGGAATTCCTATCTATTGCAGTGAAATTCTTAGGAAAAATCGCCCATCTTTGCGGTTTTAAGTTGCAAATGCAATGCTTTTTCCCGCTCGTTGTCATGATTCGGTTACTCATAACAAATGTATCAGTCGACAATCTGATTGGTTCCAGTGAGACCTCGCTGGAACCAATGAAAACGCTTTCCAGGACACCAAGGAAATCGAACTAAATACGCCAATGGTGAATACAGAAACGACGTTACGTCGTAGATGTCACCCTTGTCTTGCGAAGATGGTATGTATGGTAGTAAGAGGAATACCAGGAACAAATAATGAGGTGCACCAGCTTGTAAAATATAGCTGGAATATTGTTGACTAAAACTCAAGTCAACCGTTTTTGTGCCATCAATGAGAGAGACTAAGCCTAATATGTATGGTTAAGATGTCTCGATGTCGTTCATGTAAACGCTAAAATGGACTTTATCGTACGTGTGGAAAATATCGACCCTAGTCAGTCTGCGCCGTCCGCGCAGCCAGACTAGGGCCGATACTTTTCACTTTTATGAACTTTTCTGAATCTGGAATGTTTTCCCTATATGTCCAATTGTCAAATGCGATAACTGGTCAACCTTTACGGAGCTTGTCATAATTTGGATTATTGGAATTCTGATAAGGTCCCTTTTAGCGTGACGGGTCACATATAGATCTTTATTAATTGTTGAATATTAACGCATACATATACATGTATAAGGGAAAATTGACAGACAAATTAAACCTTTGAACAATAGACATTTACACGCTATGGGAGCCTGACCAGCGGCACCTATTTTTTCGAGCAAAAATGGCGGACATAACAAACCTGCAAGAAATAGATACTGCAATCAAAGGAAGATTTGTCACATTTATACTCTATTTTGCACGTTCATACTCATTAATATTTGAGTACATATATTGCTTTACCACTTTTGACTCTTAAATGAACTTATTAATCTTTAGATTATCTAAAATTGTGCCTACAATCTTCACGATGTGCTGTGCTCATCATTTTAAGCGAGAAATGCTTTAATGAATCAATCAAAAATCACACTTTACTGTTTCTACTGGTTTTATTTTCGTGTGTGGACATAGATTTCTGTATGACAGAACCTTTGTGTAACTCTGAGTCGTGAGAGATGTGTATAATTAGAAAAAAACGAAAAAAACGAAACTACTGTACGAGAAAAACTGAACTTTTTTTCCGAGCAATGTCACAATCCACTGTATGGGTAGTTCGTTCATTGTTTACACGATTTTAGTTTGGAAATTCCAGTTTTTTCTGAACGCGTTAATCGAGCAATTGAAAACTTAGAGACGTATCCTAGTGGTCAACAATTTCAGTTAATCAATTCCAAAGTAGCTGTTTACCACAGAATTGATGTTGAAAAAATATTTGATTAGTGTAAAAAAAAACATTGAAATTATTGATGCAAAAGGAGGAAATGCTGGTTATAAATATTTCCTCTTTTGCCCCAATGTGTGCTCAAGCCTTTTTTGTTAGGAACGAGAAAACCAGGTCGTGTTTGGGAAAGGGTTTATATAGTTTTTGGAACTTGTTCATGCAAATTAAGCTATCTCGAGTCAAAGGAATTACAGCACTGTCTTGATGATGAAATAAATGAACAAATAAACTAAATGGTTAATATACAACCTACTCATCAAAGCATATGATTCACGAAATCGACACTAAATATTGATTTAAAAATGAAACATGTCTTTGAAATGGTATTCAATGTATATTTTCTCCTAACACCACTCATGTTCTGTCTGCCTTAGTACTGTCTCTTGTTTTTCTTGCACACACTCTCTCATTGGCTGGTTATGACCGCAGTTATCACAAAAATGGCATCGCGTTGCACTTTCAAATTTGATGTCCCAGTTTCGATCCTAGGGCGCGGCATATATCCTCTATGACATCTGGTACTTGTTTCATCAAAACATTGAAGACGTATTTCTGACTTACTGATGTCTTACGAAACAACAATCAAATTACCTAGGACTTGATGGAAGGGGCGATACCTGACTCCTTTCCTAAGCGTGTAGACTGTAAGACATTGGTACTTAAGACATAAATACGCCTTAAATCCTTTGATGAAACTGGCCACAGTCTCCTAACAAATGGGTGGACAATCTTTAACCTAAGTGGCATGAGTAGCTTCATTCTCGAAAACATCAAATGTAGTTGTGCTAGAGATGTTGAGAGAAATACAGGAATATGTTGGTAGTCGTTTTAGCTTTACTTTTCATACATGTAATATAGTGTCGAAAGAGGCATTTCACCCATTCTAATCGAACATTTTGTAGATACCAGGCCGCGGTCATAGCACAGTCAGGTGCTCCAGTCGCAGCGATATTACTATGTAGTTTAAATAAGCATTAAGGGGGAATGCTCCAGTTTCCTAAATTTTTCCAAATAAAAGAATTTATTTATTTTTTGTATGCTGAAACTATATGTAATTACCAATTCAAAAATGAAATAAAAATGGATGGTCAGAGATATTGTTTGAATTTTATAGGCATTCGTATAACATACCCCTACAGCGAAAAAATGCATAATTTCTTGCACCTACCCAAGGTCACTAAAATGCTTATAAATGCTCTATAATCAATGTTTAGTCCCGAAAACGGATTTAAAGTAACTTCTTACATTTGATAAGAACAGAAAACCCAAAATATGTGCTATTATAAACGCACAAATGTGTAAAGCAGCATGCTCGCGTGTTCAGTTCGATCAACGAAGCTGAAGTGTTTTATGTCAAAATTTGCATATTTTGGAAATATTTCAAGTTCTACATCATAGACTTTGATAAAACTCCATCATTGTATTAAGCAACGTGTCCTGGTAATAATTCAAAAAGAAAGTGTACAGGTCAGTACACTTTTTAGTGCATTACAGCAATTTTTATCAGCTACACACGAATAGAATGACGTAAAACAGTGGTAACTGTGTATACACTTACAACTGTCTTGCTCTAAATACTCGATTTCCATCTTGACGAAATCAGTTTCGCATAATAAATACGCTTTTACCATCGAAAAAGGTAAATTCTAATCACGTGTTATATTATTGAAAATATGGTAGCGAATCATATATGGTACGAAATGTTTAATTTTCTATAGTAATGACCGAGTGTTCCGAAAAACTGGAGCATTCCCCCTTAAATCGCACTCCTTCCATCGATATGTCTATACCAATAGGTGTCACTCCTCAACGAAACAGGCATATTAAATATATAGTAAGATGGGTCAATTTGGCAGCTTCTAGCTTCTCTTAGAAGTCTTTGTGACACATTTTACATAGTCTGCCTGACAGACCATTCCCTTGTCTTTAATGTACTACCAAGAAAGTGGTATCAATAGCACCATCAGCTAAAATCACGCGACCGTGAGCACAGCCACCCTTGCAATTTGCCATCTCTTTCGGGATCTGCATGTGACACACCCTCGTGAAAGGTCACGACCGCGCAAGAAACTAGTTCCCGACAAATTCATTAAAACACACCCCAGCAGTACACTGATGGTCTGCCAGTATGCAGAACCACATTACATGCTTCTGCCTATTCTATAGACACAGGATCAATGCATCAAATGGAGCGAATCCATTTTTGACGGAACTATGTTTGTATACTACGACCCGGAAGCATTTCCCGTTGTGGAGTGTCTCCAATAACAATACTAATATGAGATTTCGTACGCAGTGAACCGTGTATTGCACGAGCGTAAAAGTTTCCATTCATGTGTATTTTTGGACATGGGTTGATGGAAGACTGTTGTAAATAACTATAAAATACTATGTATATATCATTGTCTTGCATAGTTCGTTTCCATAGTCGGTGTAATTTTACGCGATCCAAAATTTTCCGTTCGTGAAATCTTTATTTGACGTGCAAATAAGAAGCATTCTTTTATTGTTCAGCTGGCGTGTGGGTGCTCAATTGTTTGAATACGACAGAAAGTTACCAAAAGGTATACACGTGTCCAACATTATTAAACCTATGAGTCCTTATATATTTCTCTTATGTATGTATTTCCGTGTGATATCCTCTGTATGTCCGTCTCTCTTTCATCTCATCCTCTCTTCTCTGTCTACCTAGGATTTAAATTCTATACTGAACAAAAGTGAAAACGCTACACATACTTCGCTTATCATATTTTTTCTAAATTTACAACAAGTAAAAAATTCAAATGAAAGTGTTTCGCATTGTTCATTGACTTGGTTGTGTTTAGTGTTTTACGTTTTGTGGATGAAAAAACGGACCTTTTTAATGTGACAGGGGTCCGTTTTTCAGGTGTACAATTTGAACGGAAATTTTACACAATTTCAACCTTCAGAAATTCAAGCAGAAGAATGCAAATCATGCCGGACTGCATGGAATGGTAGTCCGTCAAGTTACCAGTCAGGAAATGTAAAGAAGCATTCGTAACATTGTATTAACGTTTAGAAAATGATGTTTTAAAAGCAGAATTTTCATTGTGTTCCAAAGCTTGAAAATTTTACAATGTAATCTCCTTAGGAAATTGAAATCGCTATTGCATGGACATCTGGGAACAATCCTAGTCGAAGAAAGGGTTCAAAAATGCCCTGTAAAGTCAGCATGATGTTGCAAAAACCTCCAATCGAAAACCTTGATAAATTTGTGAATATCAAACATTTCAAATTCCCTATTTGTTTATGTCAAAGGGAGGTAATTCGCAAAATTGACAGATTAGACATTGATTTTAGAGCTTGCTACAAAAGATACACTTGTGTGATTTTAAGTGTTTTTTTAAGGTTTTTTTTTTTTTTTTTTTTTTTTTTTTTGGCAACCCGGATATGAATCACTGTATCATTTTATCATCATAAGGATTGGTGGAAAGAGAAACAAATATGGAATCAAATATCTAAACTGATTTACACCAAAGATTTCTATCTTCTACAAATGTATAAAACGCTCCGAACACTCGTACAGAAATTAACTCAAATCACCCGTAAATGAAATTAATTCAATCCGAATACGCGTCCAGTAAGACTCAAAAAAATCGGTACTGTAATGCACGTGTTCGGGGGAATTTTTGGTCTTCGTACAGTGAATAAAAACATCTATATTCCAATTCTAACATTTGCGATCATCTTTAGGCTTTTGGATTTTCAAAGAATAATGTAGTCAGTGTAATTTTGATAGTATAACGTGTACCTTAAATATATGTTTTATTTCTTTTAATCATTTAAAGGGTGGACAAATATATGCATAATTCACGAGCAACGCCTCTTTATCACGCTTGCTTATCGTTTACGTTATGTATGCCAGTCCGATGAGCTAAAGACAAAGACAATAACGAAGTTGAATCATAAGCCGACCTATTTATGCTTCGAAGTTGGTGTTATAGGACAAAAACACAACTTACGTTCAAATAACTGCTGGGACCGTCAGAATCCACTTCCTTGTCCGCCATTTTGTTTGCTCGAAAAAATAGGTGCCGCTGGTCAGGCTCCCATAGCGTGATTTATTAACACGCAGCGTGGCTGTCTATTTCAAGCAGTTTATACGTCGAATAATATATAATATACTAAGCAAAAAAATTGAAGGATATTCAAATTGCACTATTTGTAAAAATTAACAAAGCCATATATTTGAACAAAAATCTACAAGTAACTTCATATCAATGTCTAATCTTGAAAATCAAAAACATAAAGCACAGTAATCGTTTCCGGTTTGCCTACAATATCCGGTGAAACGCTGTTACCCTACAACCAAAAAGTCACGCGTCATGAATAACGGATATTTTCACCCTGGAAGTCGATTTAAGCCTTATCAATACTCCGCAAATATATTGCAGATTGAATTACCACATGTTGCGGTACAGTATTCCATTTCCGAATACGTCCACGTTGGAATAAGCCGGGTTGGTTGGTTGTTGTTGTCGGTGACGTAGACGTCTACCCAACATGTTTCAATCATGCTCGATTGGTTAAAGGTTCTGTGAGCAGGATGACAAATCCTTGGATTGAAACCAAATCTGTTTAAGATGGTGTTTTACAATAACGACACCGAATAAGTTTACGTTGGCGTCAATGAACGCGTGTTCATCTCTTTTTTCCTGTTTAAAAGTTACAGGATATGAGTCAATCACGTGGTTAATGTAACGTTGGTCAGTCAGTGTCATTTCGCACGAAACGGTTTGTCTCTAGATAACGTAATATTCCCGTCAACTCCATAACGCTCACGTAACCATATGCGTCACATCTGGATATATTGAATTCGTGTTATCTCTCGTTCTTATATCGAGAAAAACACGAAATCTGCTGTCAACATGCAACTTTGGTTGCTGAAGAGCACTGTACTCTGGTGCTGCTGGTTCCATCTCAAATGGGTTCTGGTCCATGCGCCAGTGTCGTCATGTCAAAGCGTTAGCTGTCAACGGCCTACTGGCATTAATGCCCATGATTATTTAATCCGTTTATCACATACTGAATTCTAATTCTATAAGGCTTACCCCTCGCACATCTGTTAGACTCTGGAGTAATTTTGGAAAGTCTTGGAGTCCTAGAACGTAACGAGTTATTGAGAATGTAACTGTCATCAGCCAAAGTTGTTGTTTACTTACGTCTCCTGTCATGCCGTTTCATAATTACGACTGCCAAGTGATACCGTTCGTGTAATCGACTGAATTCACATTGCAAAATTCAAAATCTATGAGCGACGTCAACGACGTCAACCTTACGTTTCAATACGGTCAATTGACCAACGGCCTGTCAGCGCTGCAGATCTGTCAGTCGTTAACGTTCAATCCATTTTAATGAATTGATTATAGACAAGTACATTTTAATTTACTCACTGAAGCAACTCAGAGTACGCATTTACGTGAAAAACTGCACATAAATTGTACATTGTACATTGTACAAGACACTGAAAATGTTAATTCAGGGATACGTTTGCATCGTATGGGAAAGGCAAATATTTCGTCAATTATCACGAAAGCTCAACAATAACACAAATGCTCCAACAAACCAAAACGTCACTCGCCCAAGTATACACACAGATACCTCAAACCGGACAAAACCAAAAAGTTTTATGTCAACAGTATCATCAATACTTTTCGGTACTCCAGAAGAAAGAGAACTGTTCAAGATTGGAAAGGATTTCCAGAAAGCAAGGAAATGTGCTAAGAAGAGAGGACAAGAGGTTGATATGGAGCAGTTTAGAAGCCGCTTGGACAATATTGGATCATCAACAACATCAAGAAGTCCAGTAAACTCAAATTACAGGATGAAGAGAAATCAAACAGTGCTTACTCCTGCCATCGTCACTCAAGACGTTGAAAACAAACAAGTGCTAACAAAATCTTCATCACAAACAAACACACCGTCACCCTCTTCAGAAACAAATTGTAATAACCAACCATCCCAGCAAATAACTGCATCATCATTCCAAGATCACTATCATTCCACTCCAATCCATAAACAGGATAACACCGAATCAAGAAGTTTCCTTGCCTCAGTCTCGAAAGTGCTATTTAAACCAACAACAGGAAGAGGCTCATGGGGACCTTTCATCAAACCATCTAGCAAATCTCCATTAGTAGTACTCGATAGGACAGCTAATGAAGTACCCGCTGAAGTGTCTGGTATGCACCCACAACATGGAACTAATGAAACTGACGATTCCATAACCAAACTGAAAACTGTTATACCACATGTGAATAGTTTCAATCAAAGTTGTGACACTAAAGATTTGAGCTTTTCAGATATTGATATTAGTGCTGATAGTAAAATTGAAGAAAGCCCTAGAATGCCACCATTACAAAGTAATGATCAAATTATTCATTGTACCAAACAGAAATCTTGTACCAACACTACCCAAACAGATTTGTCTGGGAAAAGCAAAAAGGTTCAAGAGCAGTCTAAACAGATCCACTTCTTAAACGAGAAATTAAAATGCACAAAAATGAAATTAGAACAGTTACAATCAGATAGTACTGTCAGTAAATCAAATGCCTTGATAGCAGAAAATTCTTTGCTGAAGAAAAAAATAGCTGATCTCAGTGCAGAGTCTTTGATCAAGGACGAAGAAAACAAAAACTTAAGAACTGAAATAAAATCACTAAAACAAGAAATTAAGACCAAAAATCAAACCACACCACAATCATGTACTTGCTCTCAGATTGGTATCAGTTCAATGAACACATGCATATCTGCAATGCAATCTGAAATATTAGACTTAACTAAACAAGTTACAGAGGTTACAAATGAACTAAAACTAACACCAAAACGTACCGAATTTCTGGAGCTTAAGCAACTGGTTGCAGAAAACCAACAGCACAAAGAAGAACCTCGCCAAATAATAAACACCAGGGAAAATGACTGTACTATAAAATTAGCAGAAACAGCCCCTATACTAAACCATTCTTCGAATGAGAAAGCAAATCATCCTGTTAGGACACCATCAACAAAACATACCCAACCTACAGTAAAACAGTCTAAACCAACAATCCAGAACCAATCCACACCAAAGCATTCACAACCTCAATCCCAACAAACTCGAAACAACAACAACACACCTCCTAAAAAACCATCAGTCCTTATTCTTGGCGACTCTGTCACTACAGACATTGACCCTTTTAAAATGTCTGGTGACAATTTGAAAATAAGAGTCAAATCGCATCCCGGTTCTACAGTGAATGACATCACCAAAAGTGTACTTGCATGCAAAGACACGCATGACTTATCATCATATGATATGTTTGTCATTCATGCAGGTATAAATGATGTATCAAATGCTATCAGTTGTGCTGAAATTTGTCAATATTACACAAATCTGGTAGCTGAGTTAAAGAAGATAAATGGAACATCAAGCATTGCTATCTCCTCCATTCTTAAGAAAAAACATGACAAGCTCTCGCTCCCAATTATTGAACAGACAAACACAGAATTGAAAGAGCTATGTTCCAAAGCAGGTCTAATTTTCATTGACCATACACCTGCATTTACTGACAAAGAGGCTTGCTCAATTAAAATGATGTTTAGAGATGAGATACACCTATCTAAAAGAGGAATCTCAATCTTTGCTAAAAATATCAAAACTGCAATCTTTACTGTCTTAAATAAGACAATCAAACCTTCAAGCCAAACAAGTAATGTAAATTTTCAGAAGGCCAGACATCACAAACACAGGAAACACCCAAACCGCCATCGCCAATACCTCAATCATTATCGAAGCCCCAGATGGATAATTCCACAATGGCCTCCATACTAAATCATCAAAATGACACCACTCAAAATCCGCCACAAGACAATGAACAAACGAGAACCAAACTTTTTACACAACAAGGTCTAAATTGTTTTCATTTGAATATTCATTACCTCTGTCCAAAATTTGACGAACTAAAAATTCTTTTACATGAAAATCAAGAAGTCGACATTATGTGTCTTAGTGAAACTTTTTTGACTGATAAATTCAATGACAGTGAATTTCAGTTACATGACTATAATCTGTTCAGAAGGGATAGACCTACACAAGGTGGGGGTTTAGTTTGCTATGTAAAGAGTAAGTATCAGGTTTTACAAAGACAAGACCTTGAAAGACCTAACATAGAGGCGTTTTGGCTTGAGATAAGAAATTCAAAGCAAAAACCATTTGTTCTAGGTCATATATATAGGCCTCCATCAGCTACCAACAGTTGGATAGATGAAATAGAACAAATTCTTGAACTGCTTTACTCCGAAAACAAAGAAATAATACTGATAGGGGATTTTAATTTTGACCTCTCAAACACTACAACTTGTAATCAAACTTGGAATGCTGTTATTAGTGCATTCAATTTCAGACAATTAGTGCAAGAATCCACAAGAGTCACAACTAGTTTTCAACTATTATAGATCATATCTATACAAATCAACCATGTAATATTACAGAAATTAAAGTGCCAAAGCTTTCAATCAGTGACCATTATCCTGTATGCTTCACACGCAAACTCAGTAATAATTCTAAATCAGGACCAGTACATAATTTCATTAGCTACAGAGATGTCAAAAACTTTAATGAAACAACCTTTAAAAATTGTCTAAATGAGCAACCATGGTCAATTATTGAAATTTATGATGATGTTGATGACTCTTTAGACTGTTTCAATAAAATGTTTACCAATGTGTTGGATATTGTTGCTCCCTTGAAGCAAAAACGTGTCAAGCACACTAATCTTCCTGAATGGTATGATGAAGAAATATCATACGCATCAAAACAAAGGGATAAGGCTAAATTACAGAAGAACATGAATCGGTACAGGTTCTGGCGCAACAAGACAAAGTATCTCATCAAGAAAGCAAAAAGTCCTTTTACCTAAAGTCTATCAGTGAAAATAAACAAAACCCCAGTGTATTGCGGAAACACCTAAAAGAGGTATCTGGAAAAACAAAAAAACAAAACGCTCTATGCATTCATGATGATAATGGCGACTCCATCACAGATGCAAAACAAGCCGCAGAAATATTCAATACACATTTTTCAAACATATTCAAAAAAGTACCTGACCACAATACAAATGTTCTAGCACAAGACGATAAATCAACAATACGGTCTTATGTCCATAAGCAAATGCCCGACAAGGAAATATTCAATATACCTCACATTTCTGAGGATTTTGTTTCAAAACAACTCAAACAGCTTGAAACTAAAAATCAACTGGCTTGGATGGTATTGCAGCAAAATTCCTTAAAATTAGCGAAAATATTATTTCAAAACCTCTAACTCTCATTTTTAACCAGAGTATCACTAGTTGTAAATTTCCATCAGCTTTTAAAGTTGCCAAAGTTATCCCAATTTACAAAAAAGGTGAAAAAAGTGACAGGAATAACTACAGGCCGATATCTTTATTGCCTATTCTTTCCAAAATTCTTGAAAAACATGTCAGCAATCATTTGAAATCCTTTCTTGAAAATAACAGTTTGATCCACAAAACTCAATCTGGATTTAGGTCAAACCATTCTTGCGAAACTACTTTAACTGCTATTATTGACGCTTGTATAGAAGCAATAAATGACAAAAAAGTAGTAGGCACTGTTTTCCTGGATCTTACAAAGGCATTTGATCTAATCAATCATTCTATCCTTTTAAACAAAATGTATGAATATAACATTCAACATAATTCGCTTCACTGGTTTAAATCATACTTATCAGAAAGATGTCAAAAGGTTTCAGTCTCAGGGAAATTATCTTCATCTGAATTAATTAAGTCGGGAGTTCCCCAAGGCTCAGTATTGGGACCTATTCTGTTCATTTTGTACATAAACGACCTACCAATGCACCTTTATGTCTCTTCAACTGTAGAGCTGGGACGGGTAGAAATTTTGTACCCGGGTACCCGTGGTCGTATTACCCGCGGGTACTCGAGTACCCGATGATGATTCAAAAACACCAATAGATAGATCTTTTTTCATTTCTTGATGAAATCTCGGACAAGTTCGAAATTGGGTCATCTGGGGTCAAAAACTAGGTCACGGGGTCAAATCTTAGAAAAACCTTGTGTGCACTCTAGAGGCCACATTTTTTGCCCAATCAACCTGAAATTTGCTCAGAATGATTGTCTTGATAAAATCTCGGACAAGTTTGAAATTGGGTCATCTGGGGTCAAAAACTAGGTCACGGGGTCAAATCTTAGAAAAACCATGTGTGCACTATAGAGGTCACATTTTTTGCCCAATCAACCTGAAATTTGCTCAGAATGATTGTCTTGATGAAATCTCGGACAAGTTTGAAATTGGGTCATCTGGGGTCAAAAACTAGGTCACGGGGTCAAATCTTAGAAAAACCTTGTGTGCACTCTAGAGGCCACATTTTTTGCCCAATCAACTTAAAATTTGCTCAGAATAATTGTCTTGATAAAATCTCGGACAAGTTTGAAATTGGGTCATCTTGGGTCAAAAACTAGGTCACTGGGTCAAATCTTAGAAAAACCTTGTGTGCACTATAGAGGTCACATTTTTTGCCCAATCAACCTGAAATTTGCTCAGAATGATTGTTTTGGTGAAATCTTGTACAAGTTTGAAATTGGGTCATCTGGGGTCAAAAACTAGGTCACGGGGTCAAATCTTAGAAAAACCTTGTGTGCACTCTAGAGGCCCCATCTTTTGCCCAATCAACCTGAAATTTGCTCAGAATGATTGTCTTGATGAAAGCTCGGACAAGTTTGAAATTTGGTCATCTGGGGTCAAAAACTAGGTCACGGGGTCAAATCTTAGAAAAACCTTGTTTGCACTCTAGAGGCCACATTTTTTGCCCAATCAACCTGAAAATTGCTCAGAATGATTGACTTGATAAAATCTCGCACAAGTTTGATATAGGGTCATCTGGGGTCTAAAACTAGGTCACAGGGTCAAATCTTAGAAAAACCTTGTGTGCACTCTAGAGGCCACATTTTTTGCCCAATCAACCTGAAAATTGCTCAGAATGATTGGCTTGATAAAATCTCGCACAATTTTGAAATTGGGTCATACGGGGTCAAAAACTAGGTCATGGGGTCAAATCTTAGAAAAACCTTGTGTGCACTTTAGAGGCCACATTTGTTGCCCAATCAACCTGAAAATTGATCAGAATGATTGTCTTGGTGAAATCTCGGACAAGTTTGAAATTGGGTCATCTGGAGTCAAAAACTAGGTCACGGGGTCAAATCTTAGAAAAACCTTGTGTGCACTCTAGAGGCCACATTTTTTACCCAATCACCCTGAAAATTGATCAGAATGATTGTCTTGATCAGTTTCAGACAAGATTGAAATTGGGTCATCTGGGGTCATAAACTAGGTCATGAGGTAAAATCTTTGTAAAACCTTGTGTGCACTCTAGAGGCCACATTTTTTGCCCAATCAACCTGAAAATTAATCAGAATGATTGTCTTGATCAATTCTAGGTCACGAGGTCAAATCTTAGATTAACCTTGTGTGCACCCTAGAGGTCACATTCTTTGTCCAATCAACCTGAAAATTGGTTTACAAAAAAAAGTTATTATATCAGGTGAGCGCTTCAGGGCCAATGGCCCTCTTGTTTAGATATTCATACACGTAAACTATTTTATAATGCATACATTCTCCCACACATTGATTATTGCTGTACTATATGGGGAAATTGTAATGAGAACCTCTTAAATTCAATGTATAAATTCCAAAAAAGAGCAGCACGAATAATTCTAGATAAAAATTATGAAACCTCAAGTGAGGAATTGTTTAAAGAATTAAAATGGATGAAATTTGAAGAGCGTGTACTATACAAAAAAGCGATTTTAGTCTATAAGTCTATCAACAATAAATTGCCTGATTGTATGTCTTCACTTTTAAAAGAAAATAATAAGCAAAATCTTAGGTCTTACACTAATAAAACTCTAGAAATACCCAAACCAAGAATTGAATTCTATAGAAAATCTTTCACTTATTCAGGTCCAAAATTATGGAACCAGATCCCCATATCCATAAGAGAAAGTGAAAATGTACAAAGGTTCAAATCTGCCTACTTAGCATGGTGGTATTCTAGTGGAAAATACTTGCCTGTATGTACATAAATAACAATGGAAATTTATCATTTCGTCGGCAGTGTTGGCATATGTTTTAACTACAGCTTTGATTAGCTGTTGTTACAGTGTTTTCCAATACAGCCGACAATATGTCATTTGTTCTGTAATCTTCTTTTAAAAATCTAAACTGTACATTTTCATTATAATAACTACTATTTTCTTCATTCAAATGGTGATCCTATATTAAACTTTACATTACCAAACAATATAAATGATGTACTGAGGTAATGGCTGAGGAACAAATTGTATTAAATGTCCAATTTGCTCCTTGTCTATACTTCCTGTCAATATATATTCATATAAATATATATGAATTTGTCTCGTTCGTATCCATTTTAAAGGAAAACATGCTGATTACAACTTTTCTCTTACCTCAATGCTTACCAAATCATTTATTTTATCCATGTGCTTCACAACTGGTCTTGTTTGAGGGTTTGAGGAGGAGTGTATGGGTTACTTCCACAAAATTGCTTTGCACATAGATTCTACTTTCTCTTTTGTTGTACATACATGTATTTTTATGTTTTACGCTTTGTCTTTGTAAATATTTGTAGAGGCCCACAGGGAAGACTGGGTATTATCCCAACTGTGTAGCCTCGTAAAATAAAGTCTTTATTATTATTATTATTATTATTATTATTATTATTATTATTATTATTATTATTATTATTATTATTATTATTATTATTATTATTATTATTATTATTATTATTATTATTATTATTATTATTATAATTTTCCCAAACAAAACTTCGTCAAACGTAAATACTGAACGATAGAATTGTATCAATTCACTTGTCTATGCCAATGTTAATGCACTGAGACCTTTCTATAGATTTATTATACATGTTAATCACGAATCCTTATCAGAAAATAAATAAAAATGGCATAAAAAGGCTATTTCCCAATAACAATAAAGCTTAAGGCTATATATCGAATAGGCAAAGTTAATGCTTGTTCATTTTTTGGGAACTTCCATTGGTTGTTCCCACAGGGTGGGTGGGGCACCATGCTATGGTAGTGTAGACATGGTAGGATGAAAGGTATATGTTATTAAAGTCATTTTCGCAAGCCACGAGTAAATTCCGTAGTCTTAACCATTTTTCCAAAGAAGACATGTCTTTGACGTTATAAATAGGAAATGCTTGGCAAAGCTTTGAGGAAAAAGAGGGATTTGCTGAGCCTTTTCTCCTTTTGCCTCAGAATTTTCCTAGTCATATTGGATTAAAGATTTGTGTTTCTAATTATCGTCTGCAGCAACCTTCAAGTTGGCATTTCCTTATTTTTTGTTATGGAAAGAATGTAAAATGCAAATGCAAAAAAATGTAAAAAATCTAGGTTTATGAAAATGACTTAAAGCGTGAGTGAGAGTGTGAATATAGAATGTGTGGATGGTGATGGTGTGATAGGACCAGTGTGAGTGGTAAGTGGTGAGAATGGTAAGTGGTGTGACAGGTAAGTGTGGTGTGAGGGTTTAGTGGTGTGAAAGGTGAGTGGTGTGAAAGGTGAGCGATGTGTAAGGTAAGTGGTGTGAAAGGTAAGTGGTGTGAAAGGTAAGTGTGAGTGGTGTGACAGGTAAGTGGTGTGAAAGGTGAGTGGTGTGAAAGGTAAGTGGTGTGAAAGGTGAGTGGTGTGAAAGGTAAGTGGTGTGAAAGGTAAGTGGTGTGAAAGGTAAGTGGTGTGAAAGGTAAGAAGTAAGCGAACTCTACTCTCAGTATCAGCATACATTCGGTGTCTGCAGCAGTATTCAAATTAGAACAGTCCGAAGTTTTGTTTGGGAAAATTAATATATTACGCATGGGGGATCTAGATTGGGATCGAGGGGGGGGGGGGTCCGGGCTCCCCTGGCATTGGCCGAAAACTGACTTTTGACTATAAAGAATTAGTGTAATGCTATATATTTACTACATTTTAAGCCATAATTTGGGCTTGGACCCCCCTGGAAAAAATTGGGCTTGGACCCCCCTCCTGGACAGAAATCCTGGATCCACCCTTGTGGCTTAAAATGTAGTAGATATGTAACGTTACACTAAATTTATATAGTCAAAATTCAGTTTTCGGCCAATGCCAGGGGGGGTCCGGACAAGCCAACCCACCCACCCCGACCCCCTCTCTTTCCGCCCATGCACATCATTTAAATTCGGCCATGCAATTCTCCATAATGCGAAAAAAGAAAACAAAAAACTGGTGATTACCCAAATTGTTGATGATATTAATTTTACAGGCTGTAAGACATACGAGGGGCGTTCAATTAAGAGTGGTACTAATGGTCCACCATACCTCACGATTTTATAGAATTAGACGTGCTTGCGGCTATTTGACGGGAAAATTACTGTCTATACTTAGTCAAAATTTGAGACAAATACGTTAACTCTCGTTAACTCTTTCAAAAGTTATTGAACGTTTAAGTTGGTTCGGTCATATACACTGGCTATGTCGCTGTGCGCAAAATGGCAAACGAACTGAAGTAGGATGTACGGGTCTACATTGAAGATCGCATAGGCTTTGAAATATCTGCATCACGTGTATAAAATGAACTATATCAGATTCGTGGACATTCGAACGTTGAATATACGTCAGTGTTTAGGAAGATAATAAAAATTAAAATTGGTAAAACTGGCCTGAATGATGCCCCCTCTCAGACAACCCGGGTAGAGCTAGTACCAAAGCAAATGTTGCTGTAGATTCCGACATGACCGAACAAGACGCATGGTTCAACATGCAAGAAACAGGAGATAAAGTTGGTTTTTCATCGGGGACATGTTATACGATTTTGACGAAAGGATTGAAACACAGAAAAATTTATGCCCATTGGGCCCCCCACCTGTTGCATAAAGGACAGAGAGCCACTCATGCAAAATATATTTTGAAATAATGCAATAAATGCAACACATGTGGGCTTTCTGAGCATTATACATATGGTTGAACAATAATCTACTTTTATGAGCACCAATGGCGTGTTATCAGCAAGCAATGGTTGTGAAAAGATCAGGCAAGGTCCATTTAGCCTAAAAAAATAAAAGCGCGGCAAAAGTTTTGTACACGGTAATTTTCAAATGTTACGAGTGTATTGTTCAAATTACTGTTTCAAATAGTAAAACTATCGCCGGTCATTCATACAAGAAATGCATGTCGGCGAAAGTAAAGAAAAATCACGAAAAGAGCAAGTCTAGGACTGGCTAAAGAGGCATGTGCCAAATCCATGACAACGGAGCTGTCCACAGGTGTCATCTTGTCCAAGACTTCCTGAAAGAAACACATGCTGCACAGCGCCTTTATCCAACCTTATAGCCGGGTTTAAGCCCGTGTGACTTTTTTGTTTTCCCCATGATGACGAAAAAAAGCCTCTGGTCGTCGGTGTAGGCCTTCATGTTCCATATGCAGTGCAATTTTCAAGTGTCTGTGGGGTGTTCCAAAAGAGACCCATTTATTGGCATATAAGTAATTGATTTCAAAACTTTAGAAGTGTGCGGGTGTCAAAGAGTATTACTTCGAAGGATTGAAGAAACTTAAAATTGAATTGCGACATAACTATGGCTTATAGAACCCCAGTTCCAAAATTAATTGAACGCCCCTCGTACACAAGTTTTACCCCAAAATAAACTCTGATTTTGAGTCACAAATTCTTTTTTACGCTCACCTGACCACGAAAATGCTCATGGAGGGCTATTGTGAAACCGGTGTGTCCGGCGTCTGTCGTGCGTCGTGTGTCGTCCGTCGTCCGGCATCCTTCAAACTTTTGCCTTGTGTGCACTCTAGAGACAACAGTTTTTGTCCAATCAACCTGAAATTAGTCAGAATGATTGTTTTAATACATTCTTGGACAAGTTTGAAATTGGGTCATCTGGGGTCAAAAACTATGTCACGAGGTCAAATCTTTGTAAAACCTTGTGTGCACGCTAGAGGTCTCATTTTTGCCCAATCAACCTGAAAATTGTTCAGAAACATTATCTTGACCTTTTCCAGGACAATATTACTCTCCAAAGCCGAGGTCTATTGATTAACCATCAAATGTGACCTCTGCCGTTTTGACACACCAACAGCCTATTTGGTCGTCATAATCTAATTATAGCACATCATTTGAATTATCGAATCAAAATCATTCAGTTTTATCTTGCATGATCATTACGTATACATTACGTCGCTTCTATTTTTGGCTGAAGCCGGTAACATTTGAATTATCGAATCAAAATCATTCAGTTTTTTCTTGTTTGATTACGTTTACATTACGTTGCTTCTATTTTGGCTGAGGCCGGTAATTTGAAGCATCAACCAATGAAAGTATGTATCAGCTTTTTAAATTGTTTTGTTGTGTATAGCCAACAATTGGATACTGAAATCCCGCCAAGGCCCCGAGATTAGACGTGAAATGACCCCGAGAGAACAGAGCATCATTCTATCATAATGGAATGAAGAGAGAATGTGCCCTGTTAAGAGAATAGGACAAGATTAAAATTGGGTCATCTAGAGTCATGAACTAGGTGACGAGGTCAAATCTTAGTTAAACCTTGTGTGCACTCTAGAGGCCACATTTTTTGACAAATCAATCTGAAAATTTGTCAGAGTGATTGTCTTGGTCAATTCTTTAAGAAAATATATCACGGCGTTCAATAATACTTTGCACGAATGTTCTCAGCTTTGACGGGGATTTGAGGGAAGACCTTGGTATCAAAATAGACTGAAGAGTACGACGTATCGAATGGTACGCATCTCAATATTGATTGTTAAGTATTTGATTTAAAATTTGAGAAAATGTGTACTTACCGCGTGTTTTTGTTTGCAAATGTTAGGAAAGCATATCATAACCAAGACACGTGATTACCGCCTGTGTTATTTACTCTCTAGAATCTACAATTATTGACCAATCAAGACGAAACATGGACACAATGTGGGAGACAGTATGATCTTGGACGAGTCTGATTTTGGGTATGATCGGACGAGGAAGTAGTGAGTTATGTGCCATTAAATTTGACAAAATTGCCGTTTTTCGACTTTACTATTTCTATTTACTCTCTAGCATCTACAATTATTGACCAATCTTAATGAAACTGGAATTCAATGTTGATGACCATAATATCTTAAATGAGTTCGATTCTTGGCTCGATTGGATCAGAAAGTCATGAGTTATGTGCCCTTGACATTGACAAAATTGACGTTTCCGACTGTTTTTGAACCTTTTTACCCTATATAACTACAATATTGACCAATCAAGACAAAACTTTGAAACAATGTTGGTGAATGTAAGGTTTAGATGGTCTTTGATTTTCAGATTGATAGGATTAAGTATTCGTGAGCTATATGACCTTGAATTTGATAAAATTGCCATTTTTGACAGTTTTTGACTTAGTTTACACTTTGCCTCCACAAATTATCAACCAATCAAGACAAAACTTTGACACAATGCTGGTGACCATAAGACATTGCATGAGTTTGAATTTTGCTTCAATCAGATGAGAAAGTTGTCAGTTATGTGCCCTGGTAACCGGACAAAATCCCCTTATGACAAAATCCCTCGGTCGTTTTTGGTATAGGCGGACAAAATCCCCTCGGTAGAATTTCTAGGGCGGACAAAATCCCCTTGGTAGAATTTCTAGGCCGGACCCTTGATGAAAGTGCAAGGGCGGACAAAATCCCCTCGGTAGAATTTCTAGGGCGGACAAAATCCCCTCAATGTAAATACGAGGGCGGACAAAATCCCCTCAATCACCTTTTAAGGTATTCAACGTATTTCTGAGCTATTAATGTACTAATCATGTCGTCCATAATAGTAATTAATCGAGAAAACATTGAGATAAAAGAAGAAAATGATTAAAGTGATATTTTCCTCCGTTGTATTAACATTTTCTGTGATACATTATACATATATGTCCTATCATAGTGTTCCATTAAACACGAGCAATACTTGTATTGATGTCCATAGTAGTAATTGATCAAGAAAACATAGAAACAAAAGAAGAAATGCATATGACAGACAATTTTCTCTTTGACACAATGTTTTCTGCGCTATATCATTCATTATAAACAAGTCCTGTCCATCTTTTCCATTTGTATTTTCAAACCTTTTTGCACATTTGCTCTTGAAGTGAAATAGGCGATCTTGATTATCAAATATTTATCTTCTATGTCAATCATGCCGTAGATGCCATAGGTAAAATATATTAGAATCAAAATTTACTTTGTTCAATGAACCTGCATCAATTCTTAGCCGACAAAATTTAACTCCACCTACTGAGGGGATTTTGTCCGCCCTAGCAATATAATCGAGGGGATTTTGTCCGCCTTTGCTTTTTCATTGAGGGGATTTTGTCCGCCTCAAAAATTCGATCGAGGGGATTGTGTCCGCCATGCAAATTCTACTGAGGGGATTATGTCCGCCCTTGTAATTCTGCCGAGGGGATTTTGTCCGCCTATGTAAAAAATGACCGAGGGGATTTTGTCCTAAGGGGATTTTGTCCTACATTCATGTGCCCTTGAATCTGACGAAATTACCATTACGACTAACAACCACAAATATCGAACAATCAAGTTATCTGCCTTTCAAATTTTACTCTTACAACCATAGATAGAGACTAAATTAAGACAGAACTTGACACAATGTTGTTGACCCTAAGTTTATTTTCAGTCTTAAAGTCACAAATATTAATTGATTCGAACAAAACTGTGGCTCATATCATTTTGATTCATGTGAGCGATATAGGACCATCATGGTCCTCTTGTTTGCGATAGCAATGAATATCGAGCTAAAAACTGAATGGGTTTACTGTTATGATTTGATTAACCGTCGGTGTTGCTATTAGATCTCAATCAAGCTGTAGTTGCGGGGGTTGGGAATAACACCAGTAAAATACTATTGTTTGTCCGAAATTACGTCACGGTTTACTTGGTAAAAATTGAACCCTATTAGGCTTTCTGTCTTGGAGACCGTTCAAAGAATGGAAGATTTCGAATGTACAGACGGTCTTTATTTCTGGTAAGCAATCCACAAGTTGTCAATTTACTGGGTTATTGTCAAATTTCAGGTCAAGGTAAAATGCCAACACTACACTTAGATGCACTTCTAACGCAATGCTTTTATTTTTCATCATAAAATCCATGCAGTGTATTTCATGAATTTTCAGCAAATATAAACCAATAACGTTTATTTATTTGTTCATCTATTTATTTGTGTATTTTTTTGTAAATTTCATCAAAATTTGTTGATCCAAACATATAAAAGTTTAATCTATTTACCAAGACTCAAATATTATGAAAAGTCACAAAACCACCACGCGATTGAAGAATTCAATAAAAAAAATGTTACCATAGCGGTTAGTTTTTCGCAGTTTTTCTCCTGGAAATTTTCAACAATTGGAACAGTAACTCAGGGACGAGTAGAGAAACAATTCGTAAAGATTCATCATCAATTATTCTTTGTCAATAAGAAGGAGGTGTCGTTTCATCCAGGTCCACGGCGGACATATAGAATATTAGCTGACCATGAGAAACTTTATTGCTGTTACATGAAAAACTTCAATATTTACCTTATCAGCTCGCACCGCTGTAGTGTGACTTTTTTGTTTGTCGTTTTATATGAACTGTAAATTTATTAATTTGTACTCAATATTTCTTTATGAAAATTAAATATGTTAAGCCAATATAAATGAATAAGATATGTTGAATTTGATGAAAAAAAATCCAAAAATATACGTGTTGCGTTAGAAGTGTCTCTAAGTGTAGTTGCGTAACACTACTGTAAGGTTTGCATGCTAATGTATGCATATTTTAATAATTAACTTACTTCTCTTTTTTGCATCTAGACGCACGTGCTCGCGTTCATGGTTCTCATATTACAAGGGCAATACGAACGTTATCCCCTTCCTCTTCTGCTTCATAATTTTCGCCGCTCTTGACCCCCCTCCCCCTTAACATACGCACGCACGCTTAATCTAGTGATTCCCGCCAAAAATAAATATAGACTATACCCATTTACCAAATTATATGCTAAACCGATCACGGTGGGGATTGTGAATCATGGGATGGATGGCAAAATTGGCCCCGCTTCGGGTGAAAAATTATGCAATAACTTTTTTTTATTCATGCATAAATTTTCAAGCAGTTTGTTGCATGTTCCCCACCTTATTTCCTCTATTTCCATCGCTGATAAACTCAGCAAAAGTTCTAATCGGTCACCTCATACTTTGTGTCATAAAATCAATAAACAAACAATTCCAAAAATTTCATTCTGGAACACTGTTGAAGAGATCTTTGTTCAACATGACTGTTGCAATTCGATTGTTTTAAGACTTTTTAGTGATATCGAACAACAATTCTTAAACAGGTACCCTCGATTTCAAAATTCACAAAACAAAAAGAGCAGTGTTAGTAACGTGTACAGCCACCGTTAGCTCCAACAACAGCTACACACTAGCTTGTCGGGGTAAGGCTAATGTTAAGAAAGTCAATCACAATCAAATTCTGTCACTCTGAAACCCACCACGACAGCGATAAATGAGCACTTGTCCGCCAACAAACTGATGCAAAGTTGTGGTCTAATTTGTTAAGAAGACGTTGGCCAAGGCAGCCCTGGTAAAGAAAAGGTAACAATGCGCCAAAGCTAGACGGATATTTCGATGACGTCTACAGATAACAACACCTTTCAACGAATTCCAACACGTTACAGCGTACAGTGCACAGTCTGGGGTGTGATATTGCGTTCATGTCGACCCCGCAGTCACCCTGGAGTGATTGAAGACGGGAGGAATGTGTTCCTTTCATATAATAAAGTAAAATAGTGGTCCTGGCCTTTTATAGTAATTTTTCCTCTCCGTTTCCGATGGCGTACTGCAGCACTTCCGGTGACCTAACATTCCATGTATAAGGCCTTGATGGTTAGCATAGGCATACGTAAACGTTCTGGCGACTTGAAAATGGGTGGAAACAAATTATCAAAACTGCAGAAAGGAAAACAAGCCTCAATTACCACCTACTTCCGGTTTTCTCTGCGACTAAATTTTACCAGTCGTAAACAAAGGCCCCGTTGCAGCATTCCGATGGCCATGCCTCGACCTTCGTGTATCATTCTGGTCATGTTATGTTTTTTTCTGTTTATACAGTCGATAGAGACTTCACGTGTGTAAACTGGGCCATGGCTTTTGTTTTCAAAATTTTTCACGTGCGAATCGGGAAAAACGAAGTACACGGACATCTTTACCACCCCTCAATGTTTCAGCGCTCTAAAAAATTCGCATAGTCAATGCTATGGGCAAAAAATAACACATGTAAATTTTTACACTGATTGGTTGATAAATAATCGAGATATTGCAATTTTAAAAGTGACCGATTAGAACTTTTGTTAAGTATAATTTACTAGGCCTACATTTAACTACGAAACAATCATGCTCAGATAATTACGATTGCTAATCTTGTCCAATCTTGTGGCCTTGGCGGGATTTCATAATTCAACAGTTAGCTGAAAAGTGCATATCAATTTAAGCATCTTATACTGAGTTTCATTGGTTGTAACCTCAATCATTGTTTGGATGAGTGACCGATCGCTACATGTGTAGACTGTTATTTGATAATGTCAAACTAACAATAGTGACGCAATAAATGACGTCACAAATAGTTCAACTTTGAATGAGTAGCAACAGCATCATGAACTAACAGAGTACAAGACGAAATGATGCACTCTCTTTCACAGAGGCTCTTTCAGTTCGCCTCTGTACAGGGCTGAGGAAGGATTTATAAAATAACGATAGAAATAATAGAAGGTTTGAAAAAAGTCAACAGTTTCTAACAAATGCATTTGCTGCGTGTAACTATCAAATCAATACCACCCTATTGTCCTAAAGCTATATATACGTCCGCTTTTGTTAAACCATATGGCGGTGTTAAAAAAGAGCTATTGTTCTCGGAGTGAACCGTCGTCCTAAAAATCAATACCGCCCTATTGTCCTAAAGCTAAAAATAGATCGCCCTATTGTTGAACCATCTGGCACCATCTGACACGTTAACAAAGAGCTATTGTTCTCAAAGTGGATTGTCGTCCTAAAAATCAATACCACCATATTGGTTTAAGGCTTAAAATAGATCGCCCTATAGTTGAACTATCTGACACATTAACAAAGAGCTATTGTTCCCAGAGTGGAACGGGTCTCAACACGAAACGACGCATGCGCACTTTTGAATCATTTATTGACACATGTACTCTTAATTAGTATGTTGGGAGGTTGAAAAGATGTCAAAGACCCACACCAGAATTAGAAAAAATAACTCGCAAATACAAAATGACCGCTATTCTAAAGATAGAAAACTGTATACTTTAAGAATAAGGTCAACAAAGTAGGTCATTCAATATGACCGCTGATCTAAATATAGAAAAGTCCTAATATGCAAATGAGTTACTATGAATAGTAACAAGATGGCGGCGGTTGTGTCATTTTTTTGCGATTGCGTCATCTTTGTTTACATCCAAACCGCCATATATATATTCCGTTTTTATTCATCTTTCAGGGTGTGGCTAAGCAAAGATTTTATTCGACGAGTTTACTTCTCGATATCTTGGTTGATATACGTAAGATAAAAACGTGCGACACGAGCATGAACACATTTCGAAATTGAAAGAATGTGCGATTGTAAAATGTGTTGTTATAAAACCTCGTAACTATAGCTTGATTCACGCTGTAGTTATAATGTTTTGCAATAATACCGATGATTAACCGCTAATCGAGAAGGCTGTTTCTCCTCAAGCTAATGTACCGTTTTTAGGCTCCGCTCTGTCTCCCGAATAAAAACAGAATATACTACTACAAGACTAATTGGTGATGCAAGTATTATGCTCGACGCCGAATTAATTTGCCAGAATGTAGGCTTTTGATCTGGTTGATAATCAAATCAGTTTAAAATGTTTTACGAAGTGAAAAAAGTACTAGATTTAGCAATCAATGAAGTTGAAAAGTTTAAAAAGCCCACCAGTTCCTCGAGCAATTCACCAGCCCGATCAGTTTGAGACGACCTCTTGAAATCATGCAAGTTAATCAACCCAAATCGTACGTGTAATAAGGTACTAGCCATACTTTGGTGTATAAAGTATATAGACGACAACGATTCCTACTAATAAATTATACTATACCAACGTTTTGTAAACGATAAATGCTTTAGCAGACGCTCATTGAATAAATATACGTCATTACTAATCTTGTTTAACATAATGAATTTTTATATTTTACCTTTCTTCGTGTAATATATTATGTTGAATTTTGACTGAACATCTATTCTATCCAAAAACAACGTTTGATATGGCATGCATAGACATTGACATAAATCTGAGACATTTTTATTATATACATGAAACTGTTCATTACCACGTGTGCACATGAAACTATTCATTACCCCTTTTACATTTACAAACTGACTCTCCAGTAGCTAACTTGAATTCGTATGCCATAATGAGTAATTGTGACACGGAATAATCTTACTTGCCAGCATCCTCACTGTCGAGCAGAGTCTATAGTTTCAATAAGCATTGTGACTTTGTATTCTGCACATGTTTCTCGTGTCAATATTATGTTATAGCGTGATTATTCCGCATCACTATTTCTCATTATATATTCGGCAGGTTCAGGTGAATATTTACGGTGTATAATGAGACGTGTAGATCATCTCGTCACAATTATTATATAAGAATCCCGATTAATTATAATCGATATCATTTCGTTTTGATCAGCACGGTGGGGATTGTAAACTATGGGATTGGTAAATTCACGGCCAAATTAGCCTCGTTTCAGGTTGGTAAAATTATTTTACTTTTTACAAAAATCGATTTCAATCGACCGGAAAGGGAAATGATAACACTATGGACAAATACGCCCCGCATCAGGTTTGAAATTGTGCAACAACTTTCTTATTTTGTGTCAATTTTCGAGCAGTTTGTTGCATAGACCCCGCCTTACTGATCTTTTTCCTCTGGCATATGGCTGATTTGAAAAGTTCTGGTACTTTTCCCAAAATTTGGTCCCAACCGACATGAAAAGAAAAAGGTCTGAATTTTGTGTCGTTTTCGGGTCGGTTTGGGGTCAATTTTTGGAAAAAGTAAATTAATTCTATAAAATGAGTCCTACATTAGAGAAAAGAGCTCAGTTTTAAAATGTACTCTCCACCAGAGTATAGAAAGGCTCATATTGATAGATTCTTTGCGCGGAACCGGAAGTGCTTGCGTCTCCCCGCAGGGTGATCATTCGTTTTTCTCCACACATCATCTCTGCAAGGGTCTATCTCGGCTAGAATAGTATTGACCCTAGGTACGTGAATATTTGTGGACTATCAGAGCGAGAACCTATTCATGAACCTTTTTTCCATGACGCAACGGCATAAGCTAGACAAAATGTGCATCGAGCAACCTTCGCTCAAAGATGAGTTCACAAAATCTACAATGACGAACTAAGAAGATTATTTATGTACCGTGTTGGGTGCGTATAGAAGTGCAACTACCAAACGTGGAACACAATGATGAACTAAAGCGTCGTTGTAAATGCAAAACCTCGTATCTCGTTTTTTTGGAAGATCTTAAAGGGGAATAAAAAAAAGTGTAACAGGCTTATAGCTTTTCCAAAACTGAAAGGAATTAGGATGTACTTGAAATTTAGACATATCGTTCACAAAAAATGTGCCATTAAAACTGACCAGTAAAAATATCTCTAAACCTGCAAGAATTGTATTAACTGGGCCCAATTTTTTACTTTGAAAATCGCAAAAATCGACAGACGATGTTTTGCATTTACACCGACGAAAGGCTTTTCATCAGTTCGTAATATAGACCATTATGCAAATGAGGTCAGTGACCGACGTGTACAAAAAACAGATCCTCGCATGACTTGAGATCACCTGATCAAAAATGTCATTAAAGTCGATTTTAACTCATCAAATGGGCGATCAGTCTGAATGTCACGTCGGGTCAATGGCCGCCACATTTACATCCGGGGCTGCTGAACTTAACCCTTTCCCAGGCGACAAAGTTTTAGTCTTTTCCGGAATTTAAAAATCAAAATCAGATGTGTTTACCTAACGATAAATGACCCGGCAGAGCAGCCCATGCTAATCGAATGGAAAGCAGTGCCAGGTCAATTCTCGTCCGCTATACAAAAGATAGAATATTTGATATTGTCCAGCAAGATTAGCCCGGATCATCTGCATATGTAATGACCCCACTTCGGCAATGTTTTGTTAAGACGCTCCACTAACGGACTTTGCACACGAAAAATGAGTTGTCCCGGGTTAATTTGGGTTGACAATAATTTGCTTTTCTTTTGGTTTACAATGAAAACACAGAGAGAAAATGTTACTAGTATTGTCCAGCAATATTAACCCGGGACATCTGCATATGTAATGACCCCACTTCGGCTTTGTTTTGTTAAGACGCACAACTAACGGACTTTGCGCACGAAAATTAAGTTGTCCCGGGTTAACCTTGTTGGACAATACTTTCTCTTTTCTTTCATTCCACTTTTTGTCGAAGATTCAACCAAAACAATAATCATCATGAAAAAGTTAAAAGATGTTTGCCACGGTGGATAACTCACGTGACTTTTGGGAAGCGTTAACACCGAAAAAATCGTCCGCTTCACGGTATGTTTTGTTTATTTTCTCAGCTTATACTCTATCAATTTTGACGAGATAAAGTGCACGGAACGCGTATTTGAGAGGACTATCCCCGTTTGTAACTCACTCTGCTCCGAATACCGTGGTTTCTTCAAACATTCAAGCGAAAGTTTTTATCGGTGCATGTGACATTTAACTTACACATTTTCGATGTTTTTTCTGGTTAAGCTGTTGGGGAGTCTCGAGAAAAAAACGTTTGTCATTTCTGGTCTGGCTCCGTATCTGGAATCAATGTTGCATGTTGAATATGCGCAATGTTTCGTAGTTTTAGTTTCCGCCTGCATTATCTATGATCGACTAATTCGGTCTTTTCGTAATTCCGGTAATACAGAGTTGTCGTTCCTGCGGGACGGTATATTTACTTCCATTTGCCTGTTTGACAAGCGGCATTTTTAATATTTTCGTAAATTCAATGAGTAATTAAATGAAAATGATTTTTATTGTAACTTAATAATGGAATCTAATAATACCTCTGCACCTCTCATCATTTTTTAGATCGTTCGGAGATCTATAACAAAAGAAATCTCCCATAATCCGATGATACTTTATCATTGAAAATAATTTTCCCCGTGGCGTGCCTCAAATCAGGCGAGTGTCGATTTGTGACGTCATGACTTTGACTTGCTTACTCTAGTCATATGACGTCATAGAAATAAAAAGAGGGGCAACTTTGGGGGAAAACATACATGTATATACATGAACGCCGTGAGCGAGTTTTTCCAAACAAATATTTTGTAACTGTTTGTAAGAACATTCCGCTCCACACGGTTTTCCACTGTCGGAAAACGATTAAAATCGGAAATAGAATAAGTGAATGTTAAAGCACAGAAAATATTGAGGAAAGAGGCGATATGTCTGACTATCGTCAAATTGCTTCCTTTTTCTCAATGTTTTTCCAAACAATCTACTGAGGTCAAATACAGGACTTAAAGTGACATTTCAGAATTTTTTGTCATAAATTTTACTTTTATTTTTATCTGAAAGAGCATATTTCCTTATGAAAATTCTGAAAATTTCAAGCCAAAATATTGCACCGTTTACGAGAAATTTATATTTTTGTGTTAAAATTGAACAAATTGTTGTGGACAACAGTTCGGATCTATATGCAATTTATCGATTATGTCCCAACTTTAAATGCGTCTTTCTCGCTTATTGGCAACAACTTTAAAAACCAATAGTAATTATATTCATTAGAATAACCAATCTTGGCATCTAGACATACCTTAAAAAATTGAATTTGGAATGAAATGCCCCTTTAAGAAAAAAAATAAAAAAATGAAGAATTCGTATTTAAATGTGCCGAAAAAATGACGGATTTTTTAAAACCCTTACCCAAACAACAAAATATGGTCCTTTCCAAATTAAGTCTTGCTAATTGTCAGAATGATTCTGATTTTGCTATTTTGTGGGCATCAAAACAAATAATAGGAAAGGCTTAACATGATAAACCATCATTTCAAGTTTAATTTTAAGCAGGCTGTACATAGACTATGATACGTAGATCCACTAAGAAGAACAGTTTTGTGTAGATTGTAGAATAGGAACTATTGAGGAAAAGCAAAGTCACCATGTTTCAGCGGTGGATCCAGGATTTCTTTGAGGGGGGTTCGTTTTTACAAGAAGGGGTTTCGTTTTACAAGAATTACACACTTTTGACTGAATTTCTGCTTGAAAATGAAAGAATCAGGCTACAGAGGGGGGTTCGTTTGAACCCCCCGACCCCCCCCCCCCCCTGGATCCGCCACTGTGTTTTTCTCTTCTCTCAAAACTTTGCTATTTCGTTCAAGTAGATCTATGTAATTCATTGTTTGTTCGTTAAAGCTTCCCCAAACAAGATCTGGTTTTACTTAATAGAAAATACTTTGGGAAACATTTTGGCAAAATGTAAGAACATCCTGATAACCAGCATTTTCTCCTTCTGTCTCAATAGACTAGATCTACTTTGATATGTAAGCGTTTAGTGTGTTGGGACTATGTTGCGATGGGATTTTTCTTTCTTCTCTCCGCCGAGGTTCCTTTATTGGAATCTCCCAACGATCTACGCGTTTCGGCTAATACTGTCTCTCAGATTTGGGTATGCATAGGCCAGATACGATGTTTGGTTCTAATTCTTGCGACTTATTACACGAATCCAAGCTCGTCTTGCATTTGTCTCTTTCGATATAGTTTGTGCAGTTCGAAATTTCCAATTCTATCCGCAAGATCATGGCATTTATGAATGCAGTAGCGGTTCTCTTCCGCCGATAGCGCTTATTTACATTGACACCGGAAGACGGTATACCGTCCCGCATGAACGACAACTCTGTAACGACGGAATTACGAAAATCCGGAATAACTCGCTTGAAAATAATAATTTTTCGCTAACACTGTTACGAAAAAAATGTCCGATTCATGACCGATAAACAGAATATTAGACTGGTACCCGGCAAACGTTGTTGAGGGATTTTCCATCAGAAATCTATTTTAGTACACGATCCCGCGAAAATTGTTCCTTAATAGGTTTCGGTTTTCTCGTGTAAACAAATACGTCATCGTCACGCCTCACTGGTCTAAAAATAGATTGGGAATCCTCTATCGTACAAATAAAGCTGTGAATCTCGCGAAGTTTTTCCACGTTCAACTTGCTGAAGATGACGTTCTAAGAGCTGAATTGCCGTAATCATTTGTTGAGAAACATTATAATTCAGAGTTGAGAAGGTTGCTGCACTGTCGTGTACTTTTTAAGATAGGCAACTATGAAATAGCCAGTTGATAAGTAATGTTTACACATACGGTCCTGCCTTGGCTTCTTCGTGCCGCACGTGCGTACTCGTTTACCCTTTCCAAAACGACAATATGTCATATTAGGCTAAATTGAAAAAAAGTCTGCAGATGAATACGGATGTGAATACTTTAAGTGTTTTATGTCAGAGAAAATATCGAGGCAAAAGTAGAATGATCATCAATATCCAAAGAAGTTATTCACACTCATTTTGTCTGTTAAGCAGGTCTTTTCAATTTGGTCGATCATCGTTTTCTTTTTTTCGCCTCAATGTTTTCCCAAGAATTTTCTGTTGGGGACGTCAAAACCGGTCTTGTTTGGGAAAGGATTAATCTAGAAAAAAAACTAGAATTTGTCGCTGAATGTGATTTGATACCCCCACAGGCTTTCACTACAACATAGGACAATAACACACAACATAAACAAGCTAGGGTTATACTAACTGTACGTTGCATTTCTCCTTGGTGAGATCTATATACCCGCGAAGTTTCATGAACATAGCTACTTTACTTTCAGACGTATCTATGTTTTTTTCTGGTTAAGCTGCTGAGGAATCTCAAGAAAAAACGTTCGTCATTTCTGGTCTGGCTCCGTATCTGGAATCAATGTTGCAAGTTGAATATGCGCAATATTTCGTAGTTTTAGTTCCCGCCTGCATTATCTATGATCGACTAATAACTCGCTTGAAAATAATAATTTTTCGCTAACACTGTTACGAAAAAAATGTCCGATTCATGACCGATAAACAGAATATTAGACTGGTACCCGGCAAACGTTGTTGAGGGATTTTCCATCAGAAATCTATTTTTAGCACACGATCCCGCGAAAATTGTTCCTTATTGAACATGTTGAAAAATATCAAGAAAATTGATGTTGATAACTGTTGAATTTGCACGGACAATTTTGAATGAAATGTGAAAATGACGGTCATCATCATCTTAGCACGAAGGTGAGTTATTGCCGTCCGTATCCCGCCTATCTGTCTAGTTTTCTGTCCATCAACAAGCCCTTTATATATCTGCTCCTCCTTAACTTAAAATTTAGAATTTATTATCTATCACTCTAAATCACAAAATCAGCGTTACACTTGAGACAATGAATTTTGGATAATTAAGTTCATAACAGCTGTTCTTTTCAGATTCTTACCAATGTAGATCTTTCATGAAACAGTTGCTCTCTTGTAAAAAAAACAAACAAGAATAAGTTCAATATCATACGACAAAAATACAGGGTTTCTAACACAAAATGTAACACTTGGGATATTTTTGGTGTGCATAGACATGAATTCAGGAGGACTTGGTTATATAAAAGTAAATACATAAAATCATACTCATATTACACAGATGATATTTATCTAACAAAGCGTATTTTATTTATTTTGTGACAGAAAGACGTCTAGTAGCAAAATGAAAACCTTTGATTTTCAGTATTGATTTTAATGCCTTTGTGTTTTTGAGAGTGTGTCATTTTCTGGGCGTGGTTCAGGGACAATCTATTTGTTGTTCTGTTCAACAAATGACTACCGTAAAACTGTTGTGTTGTTGCAACAGTTTGTATGATTGTTTGTTATAAAGTCCTTCAAAAGCAGTATTTTTAAGATTAGCATTTAAAAATTGAATTGTTATATAAATGTCACGATGAAAGCGTTACACCTGGGACAATTTTGGCCACTAAAAATGCTATAAAATTGAAACGAAAGTAGACATTCTCCTAAAACTTTGCACATACATTAAACAATAACATATCTCATATTCTGGCTTTTGACATGCGCTGTGGACAGGTGTTTTTAAAGGAAGCATTATTTTTTAAATAACCCTTAAATACATGGCTGGTATCCCTTGACGGAATCCCATAAAAAGGTCTGCTTTCGTACTGCACCAATTGTTAGCTCCCTTATATTTAATAACGCATGTCTGAAACTTACAGACCCAAAGGCTTTCTACAACGCATATAAATGGTTGAACGTGTCACAAAAATAGATGATATACCATAAAAGTAATGGCTTCTATCCATTTAGATACAAATTTATAGTTATACCTAAATGTTCTAGCCCACAGACGTGTTATTCGTCGCACTTTAAATATATACATGTACTTTTGAACCAAACACAATTTTACAATTCCCGTTGTCCCAATGAAGCCCGCCATCATCTGTACAAAGGTCAACGTGCGAAGATATGAAAATTACTCCGTGTAAAAGTGAACGACCGTCAAGCGTCGTTAATCAAGCACGGTGAATGATTTCTATAAAAGTCAAGTGATAAATAGATTTAGGGTTATTTTGATTAAACTTCTGAAACTGACATCGTAATTAACATGGCGGAAGTGATTTTGGATAATAGATGCCAGTAAGTAAGAAAGACAAGAAGAAAATGTTGATCATCGTTATTTTCTTCTGTTCTTAACAAAAGTCTCTATGATTATTATGTATGCATATTCAGTACCTTTACGGTAACATTTAATTTGCATTCAGTAAATTATTGCTGTTAAGGTGGAAAGGGACTATAGCATAAAAAAAATTTTCAAGGTACCCCAGTAAAACTGGTACCGATTTTTTTTTTTTTTTTTTTTTTTTTTTTTTTTTTTTTTTTTTTTTTTTAAATAAATGGCCCGATGAATTTCTTTCCCTTTTTGATATGTTCATATTCATTATAATGGCTAGAGACAAGCAATTTTTAGAAAAATTCCATCGCACAGAATATTAGAAATTCAAGTTTATGAAAATACTTTGCCGTGAATTTAGCGTTTCATTTCAAAGGTAACGGATATTAAGTTAAAATCAGTATTAAGGACAGATCCTCCATTTATTTCCCACGGTAAGATTTTTTTTTATTTTTTCTGTACTGATATTTAAATATATGAGAAGTAAAAAAATGACTTAAAAACTATAGGTCACCAAGCGAATTAAAAAGTTATTGAATTTCAAGGGAGACTACTCTTGTCTAAAATTGCAAAAATGAGGTGTCACTTAAATACCCACAAAAAAGGTGTTCGAAATGACTAGGATTACATAAATAAGTCTTTATTGTGTTCAATATGTTTTATTCTGTCTAAATGAGTATCAATTTGGAAAAAATTAGTGATGATTTTGAAATTTTTAGTAAAACATTCTTTCAAAAGTAGCTGAAATTGCTCTTTTTTCGCAACGTTTCTGATAATAAAAAATATTCCAGCGGTAAGAATTTTTTTCTTTTTTGGTATAGACATAGTGCTTGGTCATACCTACAAAAACAAAAAAAAAGAAAAATCTATCAAACGAAGCGTTTTTCTTAGCTATAAGTAAAATTTGGTTTAGTTTTTACTGCTCTGTCCGAAATTGTTTCACTACTTTTATCCATTTTCTTCCTTATTGCCAGCTTTAGATAATAAAACGTGTTATCTTTTGTGTCCATCTGAAGCGGACTATCTCATAAAGACACCACTTTGCTTTTGTTGTCTCCTTTTCCTATCGCTAACGCCACATTTTGAACGCGTAAGAGAAAGCGAAATGTACCATCCGAGTACTATTACACTTTAATTGACCAAACAGAGAAAATTGAAATAACCGAAAAGGGTCTTGTCATTTATCAACCAAACATTAACTTAATGCAAGAAATACATTTGCTGAAAAAGGCCAATTACCGAAACAGCTTTATTTCGTTATTTAGGATATGCGCAGTAAGTTGCGCAGTAACAACTGGAGGATCTGTCCTTAAGTTACTTAAGTCATGGTTTTAATATCTACGAAAACTAGAAGCTACATGTATTTCTCATTAGTAAAAGCGTCAACCAATGTACTTTATTTAGCAAAAAATAGTTTAAACGTGACTCTTTAAATAAATTCACAGCCAGTCATTAAAGCGAATGGTGTATGCTCCGAAAAATCCCGAAAAGACGTCACGTTCACGTCGTCATGGCAACGTAATTTTAAAAAAACCCAAAACGATGCGACGTTGAACTCTCCACAACGCAAGCTTTAATGTGTCGGAGGGCCAGACCACACTTTTTCCGGTGGTCGGACTATAGCTCGCACCATTGCTTTTCGATTGGAGCTATAGCCACGGAAATGACGTCAATAGCTCGCACGATTAGGGCGACCACCAACGATTGCGCGAGCCATAGTGCCAATCGAAGTTGGCTTAAATGTCCCGCGAGTAAGCAAGTCGGGTAGCGTCGGTAGCCTCGTTTTAATTACATTAAGATGGCCGATAGCAATCACACTACGACACTCCTATTTATGTATTTTTTGATTAGCAAGCGAATCGCCCTTTAACCGTTCTTGATATAATTTATTGTTATAAATGACGCAACAGTAATTTTGTTAGCCATTTATTCTGAAAATATATTTTTATTTATAATCTTTAAAAATCCATAGCGAGGCATCGTGCGGTTTGATTTTCTAGATCTAAGCTAGCTCTCATCTTTGCCTTTAAAACATAATTTAAGCAGTAATCACATGCTTCGCTCTTGGTGGTTTGCATGTCCGCCATATTTTTTTTACCGGTCGGCACAATTTTCGTTCAGAGTTTGTTGGTTGTCGACAGTGCCATCGCTTAAGTACCAATGGGAGAACCCTGAACGCAAAATATATATTTTCATAAGTTAAGGAATACGACCCATCATTAGCTCTAAATGATTCGTGTAATGTCGGCTGTTTCCGCAACAACGGAAATAATCGAGCATGTTCGGATTTACGGAGATTTTTTAAAACATTTTTTGTAAAGAGACTTCTACATTAGATTTGAATTTGTACGAACAGTTTCTACAACGAATCCCAGCCGATGAATTTATAAAAACGTCAAATGAAACAACAAAAGACGAAAAAATCAAAATATTTTGGCATTTAGAATGACCTCCCTTTGCAAGAACAACAACTACAGCGCACCCAGTGATCTCCCCTGAATCAGAATTACGTACCTCTGACGTAATATGTCACTGTTTGGAGGTTGATTCGCACCATAAATATTTCGTTCCATAACTGGTCACTTTGTTTACCGTAATTTGGGCTTTTTCTTTGCGAAAAGGTAAGCTTTACCTTTGCCATTTCTTTCTGTTTAACCCTTTCCCAAACAACTAGACACAAGATAAGACCAACAGATGCTTTCTCTACGCTAGGTTTGCGTGAAAAAAGAAACCAAAGAGAGAAAAGAAGCAAATACTGATCAATACAAGCAGTTGTATTCATTTTCTCTGTAGAATTTCTATTTGATTGTATATTTTTGTGTTTCTGTCTCGTCTTTTCCATCTCTTTAGCTACTAATAAGGCAGCAAACATGATTCAAACATGACATCAGAAAACTGATATTCAAAAGTTGCTTGTTCACCTAACCCTTTCCCAAACAATACCTAGTTTTGGCAGAGACCTATCTTTCTTCAACATTCCTGGCTTTATTTTTTTGTTCAAAATGTTTCTTGTGATGATAATACCGTCCTCAACTCACACTCAGACACACACATTTCTGGGGTATTTTAACAATTTTCGAAATAGACATGTATGGCTAACGATTTACATGCAGATATTATGTACTTGTAACATTTTTATTTCTACCATTGTTAAAGTATTTAAACTTTGCACACATGCTTGTGGTCAGACATGCATATATTCCTTATTAAGGATAAAGATTGGGTAAAGATTCATTACCCTTTCAAATTTCTACTTGGGTAGACTTTTTATTCTTTCATCCTATAAAATTTCACAATCCAACACTTTTTCGTTGAGCTATCCTGTCCACTGACAACTCTTGTTTTATAAACATTTTTGTTTATATATATGTTTTTTAGCTCCACTGGCCGAAGGCCAGCGGGGCTTATGTCATGGCCCTGTGTCCGTCGTCCGTGCGTCCGTCCGTCCGTCCGTGCGTGCGTAAACTTTTTCTTTAAACATCTTCTTCTCTAAAACTACCTGACCAATTTCAACCAAACTTCACATGAATCATCCTTGCATGAATCTCTACCAAATTCCTTCAAAAGAATAAAATCTATGCAGAACTTGAATTTTAATTAATTTAATTGAATTAAATTTTCGAAAAATCTTTAAAAATTCTTCTTCTCCAAAACTACTGGACCAATTTCAACCAAACTTCACAGAAATCTTCCTTGCATGAATCTCTACCAAATTCCTTCAAAAGAAAAGAAAATCGGTGCAGAACTTGAATTTTAATTAATTTAATTGAATTAAATTTTCGAAAAATCTTTAAAAATTCTTCTTCTCCAAAACTACTGGACCAATTTCAACCAAACTTCACACGAATCATCCTTGCATGAATCTCTACCAAATTCCTTCAAAAGAATAAAATCCGCGCAGAACTTGAATTTTAATTAATTTAATTGATTTAAATTTTCGAAAAATCTTCAAAATTTCTTCTTCTCCAAAACTACTGGACCAATTTCAACCAAACTTCACAGAAATCTTCCTTGCATGAATCTCTACCAAATTCCTTCAAAAGAATAAAATCCGCGCAGAACTTGAATTTTAATTAATTTAATTGATTTAAATTTTCGAAAAATCTTTAAAAATTCTTCTTCTCCAAAAGTACAGGATCAATTTCAACCAAATTTTACAGAAATATTCCTTGCATTAATCTCTTCTTAATTCCTTAAAAAAATAAATTCTATGTAGAACTTAAATTTTGATTGATTAAATTAAATTAAATTTTCGAAAAATCTTCTTTTCCAAAACTACTGGACCAATTTTAACCAAACTTCACACGAATCTTCCTTGCATTTATCTCCTCTAAATTCCTTAAAAAATAATTTCTGTGAAGAACTTAAATTCTAATAAATTTAATTAAATTGAATTTTTGAAAAATTGTTAAACAATTTTCTTCTCCAAAAGTACAGGACCAATTTCAACCGAACTTCACAGGAATCTTCCTTGCATGAACCTCTTCCAAATTCCTTCACGATCGGATGAAAAGCATGGCCGTTGTGGGCTAGGCTTATTTTTCGCTATATAAAACAGTGTAATTTTAAGAAAATTTTAAAAACATTTCTGCTCCTTAAGCACTTATTGGATTTCGTTCTAGTGTAGCATGAATCTTCTTTGAATAGACCTCTATTGTATTCCTTGAAGAAGTTAGTAGTCTAAATGTCTAAAAGCCAGTGGAGCGATACAGGGCCATCTTGGCCCTCTTGTTTAAATAGTAACATTTACTATTATATAAATATTCGAATACAAACAATAAAAAAAACCAGTAAAATTCGTATGGAACAATTTATTTAAGTATAATGAACAAAGAGTGCCATTTTCCTTAAGAAATTGGGCGGTGCTAAGAAAAGGGGGTGTATTAGTCAAAGGGTTTTTTTTTAAATTTGTGTACGGCGAAACCGTTTAATTTTTACTTTATTTGAAAGAATATACACATAGGAAAATTATGATCTTTCTTTTGTGCCATGCATTTTGATATATCATTGGAATTAATGTTATTTAAAATTGACTATTGTTTCAGATTCGTCCGAAAAGCCTGTCGAAAGTATGGTAGCCATGCATTACAAAAGCAAAAAAAATATTTTGTTGCTGGTTATTATTTATTTACTTGTTAGTCCATTGTTGGGGATAATATAAGCTATTGATTAGATGCAAACACTTGTGTTTATTGCTTTTAATCATGCAGTTTTTGTGTTTAAAAGCTCACTTGGGGTGTTTGGCATTTCATGATTTTGTGTGACCCTGATGCAAGATATAAAAATATCAAAATTTCACTAACGAAACGATCAAAGTTGATAAAAATTGGCAATTAGATGCCGAATACCATGCTAATTTTAAATATATATAGTTACTTATGTATCTTTATTATTCTATTGATGGGTCTTATACCTTAACATCAGTTTATTTCTGCACAATTTTAGACTGTTCCACTTTCAGAGCGACTGTAACAATTAGATGCTACAGAAGAAAGGATCTTTGTTGAATAGCACAGAATAAACAAAAGGGATTACTTCAAGTAAATTCAATTTAGGTATTTACAAAGCAGAACAAAATGACAGACATGCGCAAAGTGACAACAATGATCAGACTGCACATACGTGTATGTACCAAGCGAATTTGATCTAAGAAAATAATAATGAAAATGTATTACATTTAAACTTAGAAGAAATAACTGTTTTTAGCTCCACTGGCCGAAGGCCAGCGAGCTATTGTCATGGCGTTGTGTCTGTCGTGTGTGCGTGCGTGCGTCCGTCTGTCCGTCCGTGCGTCCGTGCGTGCTTAAACTTTTCTTTAAAAATCTTCTTCTCTCAAACCAGCGGGCCAATTTTGATCAAACTTGGCAGAAATGTTCCTTGGGCGGTGCTTTACTTAAATTGCGAAAAGAATTTTGATCGGTCCAAAAATGTGGGCGTAGCAGGGCGGGACTTATCGGACTTAGAGAAATCACAAAATAATTCCTTAAAGATCAACCTTTGAGCCAATTTTTACTAAACTTGGCAGAAATGTACCTTGGGTGAGCCTTTATTTAAATTGTCAGTGAAATTTTGATTGTTCCATAAATGTGGGCGTGGCAGGGTGGGGCTTATCAGACTTAGAGAAATCACAAAATAATTCTTTAAAAATCTTCTTCTCTCAAACCAGAGGGCCAATTTTGATCAAACTTAGCAAAAATGTTCCTTGGGTGGTGCTTTACTTAAATTGCGAAAAGAATTTTGATCGGTCCATAAATGTGGGCGTGACAGGGCGGGGCTTATCAGACTTAGAGAAATCACGAAATAATTCTTTAAAAATCAACTATTGAGCCAATTTTACCAAACATGGCAGAAATGTACCTTGGGTGAGCCTTTATTTAAAGGGACATTTCATTCCAATTTCATTTTTTTAAAGTATGTCTTGATGCAAAGATTGGTTATTCTAATGAGTATAAATACTATTAGTTTTTTAAGTTGTTGCCAATAAGCGAGAAACACGCATTTAAAGTTGAGACATAATCGATAAATTGCATATAAATCCGAACTGTTGTCCACAACAATTTGTTCAATTTTAACACAAAAATATAAATTTTTCGTAAACGGCGCAATATTTTGGCTTGAAATTTTCAGAATTTTCATAAGGAAATATGCTCTTTCAGATAAAAATAAAAGTAAAATTTATCACAAAAAAATTCTGAAATGTCACTTTAAATTGTCAGTGAAATTTTGATTGGTCCATAAATGTTGGCGTGGCAGGGCGGGGCTTATCAGACTTAGAGAAATCACAAAATAATTCTTTAAAAATCAACCATTGAGCCAATTTTGACTAAACTTGGCAAAAATGTACCTTTGGTGACTCTTTACCTAAATTGTAAGTGAAATCTTGATTGGTCCATAAATGTGGTAGTGGCAGGGCCGGGCTTATCAGAATTGGAGAAATCACAAAATAATTCTTTAAACATCTTCTCCTCTCAAACCAGTGGGCCAATTTAAACCAAACTGTACAAGAATGTTCCTCAAATGAACCTCTACTTTAACTGCTCATCAGAATTGGAGAAATCACATAATGATTCTTTATAAATCAACCAATGGGCCAATGGGGACCAAATTTGGCAGTACTTTTACTCGAGTGGCCCTGTACTTACGTACTTTGTTAGTGAAAATTTGGTTGGTCCATTAATGTTGGCGTGGCATGGGGGGAGCTTATCAGAATGGATGAAATGACGAAATATTTTTTAACAACAACCATTGGGTCAATTTTAGCAAACTTGGCATAAATGTTCCTTGATGGTTACAGTGTTTTGAAACTTTGATTGGTCTATAACTGTGGGTGTGGCAGGACAGAGCTTATCAGAATTGGACAAACCATAAAATAATTCTTTAGAAATAAACCAATGGGCCAATTCAGATCAAACTTGGCAGAAATATTCCTTGGGTGACCCTTTTCAAAAATTGGCAGTGCGAGGCTTACAAAAAATCATGAGGTTATTCTTTTACTTTAGCCAGTGGAGCGATACAAGAGGGCCTCTTGTTATGAGAATCATATGGCAAAACATGATATCTTTGTTCGAATGAGGAAACGTTATATAAATGACAGAAACTATATACAAAGTAGATTCTATATATTTGATAATGACTGACATATACAGCAATTTTTCTTATCATATGTACATTTTCAGACTGCTTAAGTATAGAGAAACTAGATAATTGCTACCTTCAGCTAAACGAATACCTCTGTCGCTCATTAGAACACTGAAAACACTGGAAGAAAGCATGGTATTCATCTTCAATATATGACAAATTGTGTATTTTCCGGACAGAAAGTGCAAAATCGATTTAAGGTTCCGGAACTGTAATGGCAATATTTGGTACACACACTTCTAGCGTATATATTTCTTTGAAAGTTGGATATCTTGTAGACATTGATAAATAAAACTATTTTACCATCTTACTTTTTTCAAATCCGAGGGGAGATAACTGGCTTTAAAGTTTGCATTGAAGTCAACGAGAAAATCTTTTTTGTCAATATTTTCAGAATTTGGGAAATTTTCAAGTTTTTTAAATGGTAGAAAGTTGCCAATTATTATTTCGCTCCATAACATACAATAAAATAGTTCGTTTACCACACAAATTTTGTGAAAACTGATTTTTTCGTGAGTCAAGGTCAGATAATCCACTAAAACTTATATCATACGGGAAGATAATGCATTATTTTTAAGTCAGAATTGTTTAATGAATATTTACCATTCACATCATAACATATCAATTTGAGTTTAGCCATACATAATAATTGATACATGGTATTCAACATTATCAGGCATATTTGTAGTGCAGCTTAATCATTATAAAGTTACAGCCATTACAGTTCCGGAACCTTAAATTCGTGATTAGTGATCAGATTATGTGCGTAAATACGTGAAGCTGAAATGCAGCTTTTGTCGATGTACCACAATTAGCTTATTCAACTTTTTTCTCTTTAGAAACGTCATTATGACGTCAAAAACCGATGTTTCTGCGTCACCTACAAGAGGTAAATCAAGTGATACGTCTTCATCGAAAAGCAGCCAATCAAATGGAACAACGTCATCGACAAGCAGTCAATCAAACGGAACCTGGATGTATGAGCATGAAGGAATCAAGTATCCGGTGTTTTTTCCACTGGAGCCCAGTCTTCATCTGGACAACATCCGTAACATGCCGTATAAACCCGGGGATATTTTCATGTGTGCTTACCCCAAATCAGGTATAATCTCATATATAACATAATTAACCTTTCTCCAAACATTAGAAATCCCGAAATTTAAAAGCTGCTATACGGACGATAGATTTGTATTCGTAAAGATAATATCTATGTACGATTCATATCACAGAAATATTGAAACAAAGTGAAAAATGCAGACTATCAGCATTTTCTTCTTTTACTTCTGTTTTTCCTGATTCCAAAAAAGGAAATGGGGAAAATATACATACGTATCAAAGTTTTGTGCTGGTAACGTCAATCAAATGATAAGAGCCTTGGTCAAAAAATGAACGGAATATACGGCATAAGGCCTGGATGACTTTTATTGAAACATGTGGCTTGAAGCTTGAACATTTTAACATTTCGTGCGTTGATTGACGAATTTGGAGTCCGGCTTCGTCCAAATGCCTACTTAGTCCAGAAGAAACAGTCAGTTAGTGCATTATTATAAGAATAAAATTCCTCGCTGATATTTTTGGCTTGTTCGTTTTACGTGTTTAATTGACAGCTTTGATTTCATAATAATCAACAGCAGGTGTTGGCCTTCCTACTTTCTCCCATACCAAAACAAGACCGTATATTGACATCGCAAATGAAATTAATAAATATTTTGGAAAACAGTGAAGTAAAAGAAAAACGTGTTAAGTAACCAGCACCATCTTCTTTTGTCATATAGTGTATGTAAAGTATCTATCCGTGCACAAATATTTTATCGATTAGATGTAATAACCTTTTGGTCGTCTGTATGGTTTTTTTTCCAAATCTGAATAATCTATATTATTTTGTCGGTTAAAGGGTAAATATCTTGACACCAATTTTTCTAACAATGGCTTTCATTCAATAGTCCATATAACTTTATGATAATGATCATAGTGTTAGATCTAGAACTTGAATGCCTAACTATAACTACAATATCAACATGAAACCTTTCAGTAGATGTAGGGCTTATTTTAGTTTCATGAAGCTTTATTTTGGCCATAAAAGTGCAAACGTGATTTGTAACTAACTGCTCCTGTTTATAGGCGAGTCTGCCTTGTGACTTCATTGAACAGTTTTTATTTCATTCAGGTACACATTGGCTCCTTGAGATAGTGTCCATGGTAAAGAAAGGATCGGCCAAACACTCGACGGAATTCAATATTTTAGACATTATCCCAACCGTAGCATGTGATTCAATCGCCGAGCATAGAGTATTTGGAAGCCATCTTAGATGGAATCAGCTTCCGGAAGATGCTCGCGCATCCGGTGCCAAAGTAGTATATTGCTTAAGAAATCCTAAAGACGTTGCAGTATCCTTATACAACTTTAACAGAAAAATGAGAGAGGTCCAATATAAAGGAACGTGGGAAGAATTTCTTGCAGAATTCATGGCGGGAAATGGTAGGTTAATCCTATATAAGAGAAAAATCATGTCCACTCCTCCAAATAGAAAAGAAATTAAGACAATAAAATCTATCATTTTCTGTATAAAAAATGAATTCTATTGCATTGAAAACATTTAGAGAAAATGACTTTATACGATATATTGTTCATTTATGTTATTGTCCTGTTACGATATTATTGAACGCGTATGAAAATATAATCAATAAAACATTTTGCATGTATTGGTTCTGATTTTGCTGGTATGAGACATCTGCAAGATTTAAACCGTTATAGTCCCGGGACTGCTTTATCTTCGTCGGATTGACCCCGTTAGTTGAGCGTCTAAAGAAAAGCCGAAGTGGGGTCATTACACATGCAGATATCCCGGGTTAATTTCGGTGGACTACACATGAAAAATTCAGTTGTTCGGAGGAGTTCGATACTGTGTTGTTTAAATAAAAGTAAAATTATATGAACAGGTGTCAAAGCATCGTAACAAGACTACAACAAGTTGCATTACTTATTTCAGTTTCTTATTCGTCGTGGTTTGATCACGTGACGTCATGGGAACAAGCACTTGACGCGGATAGAAATAACCAAATTATGTTTGTATACTACGAAGATGTACAGAAGGTATGTGTTGTTTTTTTGTTTTTGTTTTTTTTTTTTTGTTTTTTTTTGTTTTTTTTTTTTTTTCTTTATGTTATTTTCTTTAAACTGACACGTTTTAAAAACGCAAAAGACATTTTCATTAACCATTCCTTTCCTGCAGCCTCGATCGGCATCATATTTGGGGACATTTATGAGGCTCATTGACTTATCGCCAGTCTAAATTCCATAGCGTTCAGTCTAACACTCCAGAAAGGACTGGCTAATATCACCGTCTATCATCAACACCGGAAATAGATTACCAGCGAAGCGAGAGTATGAAAAAACGCATGGTGAGTGGGTAAGTGTTGACCTTTATCATTGCGTTATAATTTACTACAGGATAACCAGTGCATGTAAGGCACATTGTAAAAAGATTTAATATAATGGCGTGTGCCTCTATTTTATCCTGTGTATCGAAATATCTGCTTTTAGACAGTTTTTTCGTTGCTTGGTACTGGCATTTCAGATAATCGTGTCGCGAAAACACATGTTTTATCGGGTTAACAAGATTGTGTTTCGGGTTTGAAGTCCATTCCGTATTCTTAATACCAATTTGCCTTATCTAACATGTATTTCTTATGTTGGTTTGATATTTTACTGCCGTTAATTACTGAAACAAAAATGTTCGAGGTATACGGCGAATAGTTATTTGTTGGTATTTTTTTGGACGGCGAATAGTCAATACCATGTACGGCGAATAGTCGTTATGTGTTAACGAAATTTACGTGGTATATTTTTCATTTATTTTTAAAATCAATATAACGAATAATTACACAATCATGATTGTTATGCAGTATTTCACATTACTTCTTTGTTGGGATATCGGAGGTTTGTATGGTGGAGGAAGGCCACTACTAAATGAACTGTATAATATGCGTCAACAGACATTTTGCACTCTACAGCTCAGCATATCTAGTGAAATGTTTGTTATTATTGCTATTATTATTATTAGTCGAGTCCAGTAAGTCTGCGCACCCATTCAATTCCGTCTAAAAACAACGACAACTACAATTAAGAAACTCCACTTAATCTATGATCCAACTTTCAAATATATTATGAATATTTTTCGCCGAAAGTATTTTGTTTACTCTGTATGTATATGGCTTCACCAATCAGGGGCAGTAACTCTGAATTTCATTGTTGAAGCAGGTTATTCCAACCATTCAATTGTCGAACCGAGCAAACCCGACGATATGAACATTTCCTTTTTGTAGTAGAGCAAAATTTCATTGAAATCCAGCCAATGGTTTCCAAGAAAATATCACTCTGTATGTATTATAATGCTTCACCAATCAGGGGCAGTAACTCTAAATTTAGAAGTCGAACCGGGTAACCCCGACGATGTGTGCATCTCCTCTTTGTAGTGAAGCTTTCCAAAACAAACTCATTGAAATAGGGTCAATGATTTCCAAGAAATAGCGCGGTCCAAACGAATATTGCTCTATATGTATATAGCTTCACCAATCAGGCAGTAACTCTAAATTTATAAGTCGAACCGGGTAACCCCGACGATATGCGCATCTCCTCTTTGTAGTGAAGCTTTCAAAAACGTTTCATTGAAATTGAGTCAATGGTTTTTAAGAAGTAGCGCAGAAACGAAACTCGGACGGAAGGAAGGACGGAAGGATGGACGGAAGGACGGAAGGATGGACGGAAGGACGGAAAAACAATATCCCCCGATGATTTCATTGGCGGGGGATAACTATAACTACACACAGTGACGTGCGCAGACTTACCGGGCATAAAAATAAACTTCAAAACATGAGGGTAGGTAACTTCAAGCTTGATTATTTCACTTGTCTTTTGGAAATTTGCAGAATTTCTAGATTGTCATGTTTTAACAGATCTTTTTTGCTTTATGCTTGTCATTTGTAAGCTTACAATCGTGTATTCAATGGCAAATATAGAACTAATTTCTTAAGGAATAAGGTATGCAACCCATCATTAGCACAAATGAAGAGCCAGAGACGAAATTTGGATAGTGTCAGTAACTACCAAACGGTGTTTTATTTCTATTCCAAATACAAACATAAGCATTTTGTACGGTTTAGAATTTTGAATTAATGCATATTACTTATGGAAATATTTTATGTTGGTTTTGATCGTAAAGGTTCTCTTACTCTAGGCACTTTGAGTGGGCTGCGTTTTTTATTGTGATACTCTCTACACGTTCAATTTAAATGATTTTTCGATGACTATTCGCCGTACATAATTTTTTGGATAATTTAACTGTAAGCCGTACAGATCGTGTTCTATTCACCGTACACACCTAACTTTTTGTTTTGTTAAATATTTTGCTTAATCCTGGATTTTGGTTTAAAAAATATACGATACATTTATATTCTATGTTCTCTAGCTCAGTACTCAAAAATCGAAAATATCCGCATATATTTCAAATAAATTGGTCCTAAACGTCAAAAGCATGCTTTGTTTATGGTACCAGTCGTCGGATGATCGGTCCTCAAATCCATCCGTCTTGTCAATTAACAAAACGATGTACTTACAAAAAAAAGCTTTATATATCCGCCATGTATGTACACAAACAGATCTTCAAATATATCACGGTTAAAATCATCATAACTGATTTTTCATGAGTTGTCACATTTCGTGTCGGTCAACTCTCGCTTCGCTGGTAATCTATTTCCGGTGTTGATGATAGACGGTGTATATAGTCTGGTTAATCTGTCCCTTATACTGCGTTATTGGGTCAGGCACATCAATCATATGGCCAATTTTAACCATACTTCGCAGAAATGTTACTTGCGTGATCCTTTTCAAACTTGTTTGCATTTTTTTTTCTTCAAAAAATGTGGGCGCGGCAGGGAGAGGCTTATCAGACTTCGAAAGACAGTTTGGCCTAGGGTTATGAAACCTCAGTTGTTGTCCTTGACCCAAGAAAGACTAGTGCCCTATGGATTTTGGGTCATTTAGGAGGTATTTGTTTAAAATCTATTTCTGTGCTACAACTGGGGAACATTTTGACACATAGCTTTTTCCCAATGACCTGGACCTATGGAGAGGTATGCGAATACAATATTTAATGTCAGATTTAGAACAAAAGAGTCAGGTGAGCGATATCGGGCCATTCTGGCCCTCTTGTTAAATCGTGTCACCTTATTCATTTGTGTATGCCATGATCTTTATTTTTTCGAAAATCAATATTTCTTAAAGGGATAATAGCTGTGAAAAAACTGTCTATTTGCCTCAAAAAAGGTTTACCTTTTTAAAGTATGAACAAAAAGATGCAGAAAGACCGTATTTCAAGCGAGTAACCATGCGCGGTTTACCCACAACAAGCGTATAAATGTTGGTATAGATAAAACGCGATATTGTGACCATTATCGGGCTCGCTTTATTATTGTAAACAGATTGGTCACCTCGAAACGCAATAGACCGTAGCCCAGGTGATCATTGCATAACTTATATAATGTTTTAATTCGTCCTACGTAAGAAGTGGTGGAAATATCGACTGACTGAAAGTACAATAACCGTCAATAATGCGACCCGGGTTCGAATCCTCTGTATACCGATATCTTTTTTTCTTATTCTGAGAAACTTTTATTTCAAAAGATCGTGCACGGGACACATGCTCCTTTGGTGCTGCGATTACTCGGAGACAGATAGTATCTAGATTTTTGCCATTTGTTTCGTTTTGTTGTCATAGATTTTATTTGTGAAAACTAATGTATCCAATAGACCATTGCGGACACAGTTAATATGATGACGACAATTCAAATTAATCACTTAAAACACATAGATAATTGATCATTAATCTGCCCCTCCTACAGGTAAGTATTGGTTTTTCCCAAAAATATTTACAATAGCGCGTTAGAGTTATATTCTCACATTTCCACGGCGCTCAAAATATGTTTACATTCGTGGCTAAATATAGCATAACGGGTACTTGTCACAGCCGTGAACATCCGTATACAGTCGGTTGATCATGTGATACACAGGAAAGTGTGCGTCACAAATTTAAATGAGTTCCCGTTATTTCATGAATGTTGCCCGTCACGCAGAAAAGGGCCTAATGGGAAGTCTATAAAATCAAATTTCGCGAAATGAACCAGACTCAACAGATGTCGATCATTTTTTGCTTCTGGAAAATGTAAATAAGGTAAGATGTATAAACCATTCTAGATTCAGAAAATAACCTTTGAATCAAAAGTTCCGATCCTAGTCAGTCTGGGCAGTCAGATCAGACTGACCAAGGTCGATACTTTCCACGCTTCCCATACGGTCCCTTTTAACATGACGGGTCACAAATTTGAAACATTTCGATTTCCACGGGATTCCAGTGCGTGCTTTCTTATGAATAATGTTAAACCCTTTCCCAAAACGACAAAAAATAACTGTTTCCATTTCCAATTGAAATCGGATCCAAACTGCAAAATAAATGGCATTGAAAATGTAAAATATTTAAGAAATAGCTTAGACAATATAAAGGCAAAAGGAGAAACTGCTAATAATAAGCATTCCTTTCGTTTGTCACGGTGTTCCTCAGCTTTAGCAAATAGGGGCGTCCGAATCAGGTTTTGTATGGGAAAGGGTTAACCTCAAATTGTAGTAAATTGTTGTACTTAACCCTTTCCCATGCGGCAATAATTTTAACTTTTCATAAATTGGAATATTGAATGTTTTGTAGACGACAAAATGAGTATATAAACATAGGGTTTAGTAAAATACTGCTGGTGAAATATCTAGGCAATAGGAGGAAATGTTGGTTATCAGCGTTTCCTCAGATTGCACGAATGCTTTTTGAACTCTTTTTAGTAAGGGCATTCAAACAAGGTCATGTTTGGGAAAGAGTCAGTGCTCATCCGTATTAACGTGTCCCGTCACGCTAAAGGCGTGCTTCTATGAAGTTAGTTGAAAACTGAATTTTGAGATAACATCTATCGGACACCAACCTCATTCGAATTTTGAAATCGGATATTTAATATATTATAGGTAGATAGGAAGAACAATCTTGATTCAGAAAACTAACTTAGAGTAAAGAGTTCCGATCCTGGGTAGTCTTTGCAGTCTTCATAGATTGACAAGGACTGGTACTTTAACAATTACCAGAAGATCCCTTTTACCGAGACAGGTCACATTTTGCAATATTACTGTTTATATTCTCCGACGTCATTTCAATGCGTGCACACGATTTGAAAATAAATTCCGTTGATTTTCGTATTTTACCGTTCAGAACTCGGATAATTCCGACTCGCACTTGAAATTGTAAACATTACCTACTGACATACATTGTAAAAGGGGGAAAATACGCAAATACACATTTCTGTTACAGGCGGAAAAAGACTTCTTTCATAATATCAGATGATTAGACCTCGATAACCCAAAAAATATTTTTTTTGTGGTATTTCTTCCTTTTTCACAGCTATTATCCCTTTAATTCCCTGTATACAGACACATAGATAAGTATAATTATACTATTTTTAAAACAACCCAGTTTGGCGTATCTTTAATAAAACACGTTTATTTAATGATTTTCTTCTTATATAGATCTACGGCGATATCGACTGCATAGCTTGGTAGCCTTTCACATTCAATTTTTGTTGCTCATGCTAGTTATTTTTTAGCCTTTGCACGTCTTTACCCCTGTACCACTTAAGGTATCAGACCCTGAAAAAGACACCACTTTCTAGCCGTACGAAATGCATCAAATTACACACACTTGTAAATACACTTCACATAAGTTGATTCACCGTGCCGGATTTCAAGATTATGCTTCAATAAGAAAATAATTTACAAATATTTTACTCTATATTCATATGCAAGGGAGGTAATTTTTAACATTTGTGTCAAATATTTCCACAAGTATGCATTAATTCAAAATTCTAAACCGTGCAAAATGCCCATGTTTGTATTTGGAATGGAAATGTAACACAGTTTAGGAATTATTTGCACTTTTCAAATTTTGCCTCTGGCTCTTTGGTGCTTTTAAGGGGTTGGATACCCTAAGGTATAAGGAGCTGACACCTTAACATGTTTTTACAGGACGCAAGAAAAGAGATCCAGCGTCTAGCAGATTTTCTGGAGGTTGATATAACAAAAGATTTGCTGGAGGAGATAGTAAATCAGACGACATTTCACAGCATGAGTACCCACAACGTACAATACCACCCCTACCCACCGGAGGTGCTCGATCCAAACCACCAGACTAACCTCTTCAGAAAAGGTACGGTTCTCTATTCTTTCTAAATCAATAGACACACATGAACAGATTGAACCAACCTATGCTTGTATTCACACTTGGTGGATTTATTCCGAATTTCTTGGGATCTCGATAAGCTGTCTAGTGGTTGTTCTATTTTATTATAGAAGAGCAACCAACAAACGTCGCGTTCCAAACGCATTTAGGAATCGTGCTTTCGTCCTTTAGTGATGACGTCATTACGGCACTTTCTCTTTAGCGTTCTATGTCATACGGACGATGTAAAACTTATCTAATAGGGAATGAAATAAAAATGGATGGCCATCGATCTTGTTAAAATGTTAGTCAGTCGTATAACATACCCCTACAGCGAAAATATGCACAAGTTCTTGCACCTGTCAAAGGTCACTTAAATGTTTAAAACTGTATAATCATCGTTTAGTCCCGAAAGGGGGTTTAAAGTAACGTCTTTCATTTAATAAGAATGTTAAGAAAATCCATAATATGTGCTTTTATGAACGCGTAAATGTATAAAACAGCATGCTTTAGTGTTCAGTTAGGTCAACGAAGCTAGAGTATTTTATGTCAAAATTTGCGTATTTTTGGAAATATACCATGTAAAAAAAGTTTAGCAACACTGACTTTGTTAATTGAAAACATGTATTTTCTGTGATATTTATTTCACAACCGTTATATACATTTAAGCATATGCATTTACGCATATGCATTCAAAGGTCGCTTTGTTGTAACGTTAAATATTGTGTTAGAAACAGTGTCTTGACGTAGGTGAGGGGTCAAAATAAAAAGTTACAATATAATTCGGTATCGACTGTGCGGCCATTTTCGAGCAAGAACAGCAGTGAAACGTTTTCTAATCCACTTAAATTGTTTGTACACAGTATCAACATTCACTGCTTTATCAAGAGATTGAACGTCATTCGCGTCAGTACGATCACGCACACGTCTTCCGTAAATGCACCGTATGTGCTCTATGGGTGACAAATCAGAAAGAAAGGGATGATAATGGGAGTACATCAAGGTTGTATACGCTTAATTTGGCTTAAAGCATTCAGGACTCTATACCAGTCAAGTCTGGTGCGTTCATGGTGTAGCGTCAGGGAAATTACAACGTATGGTCAACGTCTAGTAACCGTTCATCTGTGGAGACGATCACGGATGGTAAGTGTAGATACTCTATGTTGAAATTCTTGTGGAAGCCACTCGGACGTTTTGGTGCTGATATGGAACATCTTTGCCGTGACGTTACGAAATTATGACGGTCATCTTCTCGTGGCCTTTTTCTACGACGTCCTTGACCAGGACTATCTCAAACCACACAAATTGGCTCATATATCAACCTCAAATTGTTACTTATGCTTTGAGATGCGCAAAATTCAAAAAGACATCGTTATCGCCGGTTCTGCCACGTAGGAATACATTAGCGATATAACGTCCTTCTAATAAGTCCATGGCATAGTCCCACGGCATTGCAGAAAATTCTTTTTAGTGGCCTTTTTTATGCTGGGCAAAGACAATTATGTTCACACCTAAATGTTTTCTTGAATTATGCTCCATACACATAAATACCATGGCAGACATGAAAACCGGAAATGCGCACCTGGAATGCGAGACACACGCGATGGCGGTATAAAATTCATTTGTTTGTGTTCTCTAGCTATAATCTATTGTGTAAACGTTTGATTTTATGTTAAAACAAAACTATTTTGGTTACCACAGATATTTACATTTTGTTGCTAAACTTTTTTATTATGTATTTCAAGTTCTACAAAATAGAATTTGATGACACTCCCTTATTTTAATAAGCAACATGTACTAGTAATAATTTAAGAAGAAAATGTATAGGTCATTGCACTTATTAGCGAATTATAGCATTTTTATCAGCTACACATGATTAAAATGACGCAAAACAGTGGTAAGTGCATACACACTTACAATTGTCTTACTCTAAATCATCGATTTCCATCTTGAGGAAATCAGTTTCGCTTAACAAATACACTCTTTCAGTCGAAAATGGTATATTGTAATGACGTTTCATAATTATCGGAAATCATGTAGCGAAACAAATATGGTACGAAACATTAAATTTTCTACAGTAAAGACCAAGTGTTCCGAAAAACTGTATAAAGTATGGGGCATTGGGTTCACCACAGGTGAATACTATAAGGAGCAATCGAAACATCTCAGTCATTGCTCTCTCAAATTGTTTCTACAGAATTCACAGAGAGTTTCCATAAGAAGAATTGATCGGCTTAAAAATATCGCTCTAAAACGCTTTATCTAAAACATACATCAGAAGATAGCTTATGATGTCTTTAAAAATATTGCTCTAAAGAATGCGCCTCTGGAAAAAAAACACAAGAAAACCAGACTAAATCAGCCAATAGGTGAATATAGAAAAGATGTAACGTCGATGATTTCACACTTGTTCTTCGGAGATAGAGAACACTAGACTAAGTGTTTTCGTGAATCCATTTAAAGCAACCAACACCAACATGCCTTAAGGGACAATGCTCCTGTATTACTATTTATTTTACTAATATATAAAAGGAATGTTATCATTTTTTCTGTCAAAAGTGGGAGTTGTTACCGATTGAAAAATTAAATGAAAATGGATGGTCATCGATCTTGTTTGGATTTTATCGGCAATCGTATTATAGACACCTGCAGGTTAAAAAAGGACCCTTTCTTGCCCATTTCAGTGGACACTAAAATACTCAGAAAAGGATTAATGACCTTTGCTTAATCTCTAAGATTGCTTTGAATTTATCAAAAATAGAAGATCTAAAGTGTGTGATGCTAAGAGTGTGTTAGGCCTAATGTATAAAGTAGCATATTCCCACAATCAATTAGATCAACGAAGCAGAGGCGTTCTATGTCAAAATGCTCTTTTGGTAAAATATCTCAAATTCTACATAATAAAATTTGATAAAAACTACCTCAATGTATTATGGCCTGGTAATAATCCAAGAAGGAAATATATAGGTTATGATACTTATAAGTGAATTACAGCCATTTTTACCATTTTCACATGACTAAAATTACGCAAAACAGTGGTAACTGCAAACACACTTACAACTGTTTTACTCTAAATCATCGCTTTCCATCTTGAGAAAAGGAGTTTCATATTACAAATACCTTCCAACAGACGAAAACTGGTGAATAGTAAGATAAGCCATATTGTCGAAAATCTAGCAGCGAAACATAATATATGGTGCGAAACACTAAAGTTTCTACAGATCGAGTGTTCCGAATAACTGAAGCATTGTCCCTTAACAAATGAAATTTGATATGTAACGGTGAAGTTAAAGAAGTAGGCGGTATACATACTGAGAGAGATCACAAATTGACAGGTTGATTCAATTGTTTTACTTTTCTTTGTTGTGAATTGTACCAAATCGAACGGCAAACGGGAAAACGATCAGATTAAAATCAGTTGCAGACCACAAATAAATTGTTAGGTACTTCAAAAATATGTAAAAGTTGAAATCAAGACTTTTTTCTCCCTTTCAACTCTTCCAAAGATTTCTCTTGTAGATACATGGAAACCAGGGCTTGTGTACAAACCGTTTACAGAGTCATGTTTGTTTGAGCTGGGATCTGGAAGATATACAATACCCTTATGTGAATGGGAAACAGCCTGGATCTAGACCAGCCTGCCTATACAGTGTCATCAAACATACATGGGGTTGTATAACAGCTGACTTGAAACAACCGGAGAAGAATGGACCTTGATCAGATTGCACTTAACTATAGTCTTATCTGGAGACAGGGTTATGTTAAATGCTTTAAAGCCCGGTTTTCCATATCCCCGCTCATTTCTTTTATCTGTTGTAGGTAAAGTAGGAGATTGGAAGAACTGGTTTACTTATGAGCAGAAACATGCGTTTGATAAAGTCTACGCTGCCAAGATGAAGCAATCTTCCTTAAACTTCAAATACCAGTTGTGTACGACGTCGCCCTTACAGCCCAGATTCTACCGATATGACCGCGATTAGACCGATTCGACTACGATTTCACTGCGATCTGAGGGCTACTCCATGGTAGTTACCTTTATCTCCACATCGCAGATATCTTCACTGCTGAAGCGACGTTTTGGATCCGACTAAAACAAGAATATAAAATATTGGAATCAGAGTCTCTTTTTTTTCAAACCAGGGAGTTAGTCTGATTATGTATTTCTTTATGTAGAAAATAGATTGCTATCGTTGTCCCAACAACGTTAATCTCGTATGACGCCGAAGTCTTCTTTGTGTCGTATATCTGGGTTCATCATGCGAAGATGTAATAAAACATGTGCACCAAAATAAAAAGATATGAGTGAATGAATTAATTGATTGTGCGATAACCTGAAGTGTGGAACTGTGGATACAAAGGTGAGATTTCACACGAGTTTGATACAGCGAGATAATAATAATACGAGCTAGACAATTGGCAGACAAATAGGTTCACATTTTTATGTGTATTTTTACATTGAAACGTTCATTTATCAAAATGTTAATACACTCGCCCTTTTCCAAACAAAACCTTTTTACGTCCATGGTATAAATTAGCTATCTAGAGAGATAATACGATGCTATTTAAATTCATTTTCTCTCAATATTTTCTATGCTAAAATGTGTATGAATTTTATCTTTATTTACGCCAATTGTTTCGTCTGCAGCATTTCAGCTCGCCCGGGACGAAAGTCTCAGAAAAGCTTTTGTCATACCCTCGGGTGTCGAAGTCGGCATCCGCAAAAACTTTAACCTGACCCATATCTTATGCCCAACAACAACCACAGCCTTGATATTTCACATGTTGGTACCTCTAACCAAGACATTTTATTGGGGACCACTACTTTTGACCTTGTGACATTGATCCTGGAGTTGACCTACTTGAAAAAACTTTAATCTGACCTTTATCTCATGCACTGTTTTTGATAGAGTCTTGATATTTCACACATGGATACCTCCTGCTAAGTTCTTTCATGTGGGGTCATGAACCTTGACCTCTTGACCTTGACCTTGGAGTTTGACATACTATAAAACATCCAATATGACCTTTATCTTATGCACTTTCATTGATAGAGTCTTGATATTTCACACACGGATACCTCCTGCCAATACCTTTCATTTGGGATCATGACCCTTGACCTTGTGACATTGACCTTTTAGTTTGACCTACTTAATCTGTTTTTTGTGACGAGCTCCCGTATAGCAGTCTGAAAATTTGTCGTTTTGTAGAAAGAGTTCAATGAGTGTGAATCTGGTAAAACATTCTTATTATGACGAGAACAGCTTGAACATGGATCAGATTGTGGTTTTACACAGACTGATCTGCATTCATGCTGGTTTCTTTTGACAGACCCTCGCTCAAATAAGGTAATTTACCCAATATTGTTTGTAGGGATTCAGTATTAATTGTAAATATACTTCACATAACCCGGTGTTTAAAGCTAAAGTGCGTCTGACATACACACTAAATAAGTCGGGATGTATACAGCATTTATGCATATAGACCTGTGACTAAGTGCAGTCTGATCCGAATCCACGCTGTTGTTGTACAGCTGCTGTCGACCATACAGGCAATATATGGGTAGAAACATTAATTTTGATAATTCTGCTTGTATACACAGGTTGATCTTGGTCAAGTTTGGTCTCAAACTTCGTTCATACCTTTTCCAGATTACGGCTCAAATGTTCACGTGTCTGTCTGTTCTGAGATGTGACACTTTTGTGAATACAGATCGATCTGGGTATACGTGCAGCAAGATCAGCATCTACGTTATTGTCTCACAACAAAAACAATGTGGATCCAGGTGAGATTGTGTATAGGCAGATCGATCTTGATTCACATTGCTCTCAAATCTCATAACCACTCACTCCTCTATAACAGTTCAACTATGTACTAATTTATATTTAGTAAATTGAATTGTTAAGTACTGTTTTTGTTAATGGATAATGTGACGTGTGTTGTCTTATTTATGTTGTATAGCTCAATGTTATTTAAATGTAAATATAGATGAAATGCATTGTTGATTTGTGGAATTAAAAATTAAATGTGCTTATAACAAATTATTTCATCTTTTTAAACCCAGACAACTCGATTTTTGACTTGTCCAAATTCAAAATAAATGCGACCGAAAGAAGACATACGACATTTATTTAATTCAGGAGGAATTAAGGTATACTGTAATAATGAATATTGTCAGCATTCATTGTCCCCTTATTAAGATTCACATTTATTTACAGCGAAATATTTCCAAACAATCGCTAGGTTGACGTATTCATCTAATCTGGTCTCTGTAGTTTATCAAAATGAACCATTTTTTTTTCAGAAATTGCAATGAAGATGATGCGCTATTGACCCCCAAAAATGACTACTGATGCACCTTCGAAATATTCATGTTAAACAAATTGCCGCTTCCCTATTGTATCCAGGGAACGCCTTTACTAATGTACCATTCTTTCACGGGTTTTATTGGTTTTATGCTCTTGGAATAGGCTTTGTTCATATCATCAGATAATCAGAACTCGGTTACAGAAAAACTTCAATCGTGCCAGCTATTCAGACTTTATTAAATAAACCACAAACTGAAGTGAATTTATCTTGTTACCAATCTAATTGAAATTTAGATATTATCTTTCAGTAACATCTAACGACCATCCGTTAGGGGTCATCTTCTGTGACCTTTATTTGGACCAATCAGATTATGACTTTGGAAAAGTTGAAAGACTTTTCGCATGCGCACGGGCATGCGCACTAAACTTCCGTTTCTAACGATAACAAGATTAGTAGCCATGGCCGCCTCCAGTGTGGGGATTTCACTACAAAGACAAAGACCAAAATACGTTAATTTTGAGAGCAAAGATATGGCATTTATAAATGAAGTAGATAGTCCTCGGTATATCTTTAACACCGGCAGCAACAGCTCTACACGATCATCACGCTAACCCGAAAAAAAAAAGCGATGTTAACTTATGAAGGTATAAACTATATATTGGCAATTTGAAACATCGTGTTTTAGATTACCGATTAGCTCAGTCGGTAGAGCGTCCGACCCGTGAAACTGATGTTCAGGGATCGAATCCCACCTAGGCTTCATTTTTTTTTCCTATTATGTTTTTTTTTATATTTTTGAACTAAACGATTCTAGAAATCGCGGATATATAACATAATTGGTAGATCTAATTGTATTTTTCGTTTTTGCATTTTTTAGAATAATTTGGTATGGAAAAATGTAATTAAAAAGATAAAAAAAAATATGGGGACGAAAAGAGGGTCGATCCTTCAATCTATGGTTTACAAGTCAGCAGCTCTACCAACTGAGCTAATCTCACCGCTGCTCCTTAATTACCTATTGTTGATATATAGTTTATATATGTTCAAAATTACACACCGCTTTATTTCGGGTTCTCACAATGATCGCACAAAACTGCCACTGACAGTGCTAGAAATATACCGAAAACTGTCTACCCCATTAATAAGTGCCACATCTTTGCTCTCAAAATTAACGGACATTGCTCTTTGCTCGGTGTCAAGCGCGTGTCTATCAACCGCAGCCATTTTGGTGTAGTTGTCAGGGACAACAGACCTGCGTTTGCAGCGAGCGTTTTGATTGGTTGGTGTAAAGGTAGAAAAAAATGGAAATTCCCAGGTCACAGAAGATGACCCCTAATGCGTAATCTTCAGATTTAACATTATGAAATTATGTCATCTGGATTCACTCAGATTGTCTTGTTATTGTAACTAAAGAAAACACTAAATTTAACCAAAGGGAAACAAACACGAGCTCCAACTTTCAACGATAAAGGCGGATTAGTTCCCTTTGATTTATCTTTGGCTGTTTTGTTCCACTCATTCATCTGTCAGTAAATTCATAAAAACCGGCATTTCACAAAAGTACATGTTTAAGTCATTAATACAGGCAACAACTATCTTTTTTTTAAAAAAAAAAATCCGTTCAAAATGTACAATGTAGTAGAAAATATTAATCGAAGTAAAATCAATAAAAATAGTGGCCTTGTTTAAGGAATACGACCCATCATTAGCTCTAAATGATTCGTGTAATGTCGGCTGTTTCCGCAACAACGGAAATAATCGAGCATGTTCGGATTTACGGAGATTTTTTAAAACATTTTTTGTAAAGAGACTTCTACATTAGATTTGAATTTGTACGAACAGTTTCTACAACGAATCCCAGCCGATGAATTTATAAAAACGTCAAATGAAACAACAAAAGACGAAAAAATCAAAATATTTTGGCATTTAGAATGACCTCCCTTTGCAAGAACAACAACTACAGCGCACCCAGTGATCTCCCCTGAATCAGAATTACGTACCTCTGACGTAATATGTCACTGTTTGGAGGTTGATTCGCACCATAAATATTTCGTTCCATAACTGGTCACTTTGTTTACCGTAATTTGGGCTTTTTCTTTGCGAAAAGGTAAGCTTTACCTTTGCCATTTCTTTCTGTTTAACCCTTTCCCAAACAACTAGACACAAGATAAGACCAACAGATGTTTTCTCTACGCTAGGTTTGCGTGAAAAAAGAAACCAAAGAGAGAAAAGAAGCAAATACTGATCAATACAAGCAGTTGTATTCATTTTCTCTGTAGAATTTCTATTTGATTGTTAGCTCCACTGGCCGAAGGCCAGCGGGGCTTATGTCATGGCCCTGTGTCCGTCGTGCGTCCGTGCGTCCGTCCGTCCGTCCGTGCGTGCGTCAACTTTTTCTTTAAACATCTTCTTCTCCAAAACTACTGGACCAATTTCAACCAAACTTCACAGGAATCTTCCTTGCATGAACCTTTTTCAAATTCCTTCAAAAAATCAAATTCCGTTTAGAACTTGAATTTTAATTAAATTAATTAATTTAAATTTTCAAAAAATCTTTAAAAAATTTTCTTTTCCAAAACTACTGGACCAATTTCAACCAAACTTCACAGAAATCTTCCTTGCATGAATCTCTACCAAATTCCTTCAAAAGAATAAAGTCCATGCAGAACTTGAATATTAATTAATTTAATTGAATTCAATTTTCGAAAAATCGTTAAAATTTCTTCTCCTCCAAAACTACTGGACCAATTTCAACCAAACTTCACAGAAATCTTCCTTGCATGAATCTCTGCTAAATTCCTTCAAAAGAATAAAATCCGTGCAGAACTTGAATTTTAAATAATTTAATTGATTTAAATTTTTGAAAAATCTTTAAAAAAATTTCTTCTCCAAAACAACTGGACCAATTTCAAATAAACTTTACAGAAATGTTCCTTGCATTAATCTCTTCTTAATTCCTTCAAAAAAATAAATTCTATGTAGAACTTAAATTTTAATTAATTTAATTAACCTCTTCGCTGCCCCGTGATGGCCTGAGTCGTCATGAGGGGAGATCGATGTTTATTTTTTCAAAGTTTAAGAATGAAAAATGTAAAATGCAAAATGAATAAAAATATATTCACTGAATAGCATTTTCAATTATCTTTCAGAAAATATAAGGTTTTATATAGTTTTATTGAATAGTTTTTAGTTATAAGTTGATTTCTTACACTACCGTCAATTTCTTGGAAAATAGGCTGGCAAATAGGAACCAAATTTCCAATATTTGTCTGGCAGCGAATGGGTTAAATTAAATTTTCGAAAAATCTTTAAAAATTCTTCTTCTCCAAAATCACTGGACCAATTTCAACCAAACTTTACAGAAATGTTCCTTGTATTATTCTCTTCTTAATTCCTGAAAAGAAAATAATTTTTTTGTAGAACTTAAATTTTGAATAATTAAATGAGATTAAATTTTGTTAAACAATCTTCTTCTCCAAAACTACTGGACCAATTTCAACCGAACTTCACAAGAATCTTCCTTGCATGAATCTCTTCCAAATTCCTTCACGATTTGATGAAAAGCTTGGCCGTTGTGGGCTAGGCTTTTTTTCGCTATATGAAACAGTGTAATTTTAAGAAAATTTTAAAAACATTTCTGCTCCTTAATCACTTATTGGATTTCATTCTGGTGTAGCATGAATCTTCTTTGAATAGATCCCTATTGTGTTCCTTGAAGAAGTTTGTAGTCTAAATGTCTAAAAGCCAGTGGAGCGATACAGGGCCATCTTGGCCCTCTTGTATATTTTTGTGTTTCTGTCTCGTCTTTTCCATCTCTTTAGCTACTAATAAGGCAGCAAACATGATTCAGACATGACATCAGAAAACTGATATTCAAAAGTTGCTTGTTCACCTAACCCTTTCCCAAACAATACCTAGTTTTGGCAGAGACCTATCTTTCTTCAACATTCCTGGCTTTATTTTTTTGTTCAAAATGTTTCTTGTGATGATAATACCGTCCTCAACTCACACTCAGACACACACATTTCTGGGGTATTTTAACAATTTTCGAAATAGACATGTATGGCTAACGATTTACATGCAGATATTATGTACTTGTAACATTTTTATTTCTACCATTGTTAAAGTATTGAAACTTTGCACACATGCTTGTGGTCAGACATGCATATATTCCTTATTAAGGATAAAGATTGGGTAAAGATTCATTACCCTTTCAAATTTCTACTTGGGTAGACTTTTTATTCTTTCATCCTATAAAATTTCACAATCCAACACTTTTTCGTTGAGCTATCCTGTCCACTGACAACTCTTGTTTTATAAACATTTTTGTTTATATATATGTTTTTTTTAATAGTAACATTTACTATTATATAAATATTCGAATACAAACAGTAAAAAAAAACAGTAAAATTCGTATGGAACAATTTATTTAAGTATAATGAACAAAGAGTGCCATTTTCCTTAAGAAATTGGGCGGTGCTAAGAAAAGGGGGTGTATTAGTCAAAGGGATTTTTTTAAATTTGTGTACGGCGAAACCGTTTAATTTTTACTTTATTTGAAAGAATATACACATAGGAAAATTATGATCTTTCTTTTGTGCCATGCATTTTGATATATCATTGGAATTAATGTTATTTAAAATTGACTATTGTTTCAGATTCGTCCGAAAAGCCTGTCGAAAGTATGGTAGCCATGCATTACAAAAGCAAAAAAAATATTTTGTTGCTGGTTATTATTTATTTACTTGTTAGTCCATTGTTGGGGATAATATAAGCTATTGATTAGATGCAAACACTTGTGTTTATTGCTTTCAATCATGCAGTTTTTGTGTTTAAAAGCTCACTTGGGGTGTTTGGCATTTCATGATTTTGTGTGACCCTGATGCAAGATATAAAAATATCAAAATTTCACAAACGAAACGATCAAAGTTGATAAAAATTGGCAATTAGATGCCGAATACCATAATATATATAGTTACTTATGTATCTTTATTATTCTATTGATGGGTCGTATACCTTAATGTCAATTTGATCCGAGCAAAACACGTCCATGGAAGATATATGGAACTTATTCAAGTATAATACTCTTGTTTTTTGCTTATGTTGACATTGATGGCACTGTTACTTTTATGTCTTCGTTGTAACTATGTGGATTTTTATAACCCTCTTATCGCTGGCTTGTGGTTAATAATGTCCTAACAAACTGATGAACTGGTGGCCATATCTGTAAGTGATGCAGATAAACAACCCTACTGAATCACACCCTCCCATCTTAAATCGGTCTTAAAAGAATGCTTAACTGTCAATAATTTCTGATGTGGAAAAGCCTTGTTCGTATTTGGGACATATTTGAACATTTTCAAAAAACATGGCTTTGACAGTTCTACATGTAGATTGATATACATGTATATTGCAAACGACGAAATGGATTTGCAAAAGGAAAAATGCTGTTTAGCACCCCCCCCCCTCGAATTTCCAAAATAGTTTCCATCATCATGGTGGAGATTGTGCATCATGGGATGTATAACGACTACGGACAAATTTGCCCCGCTACAGGTAAGAAATTGTACCCCCGCTACAGGTAAAAAATTGTTCCCCCCCCCGCTACAGGTGAGAAATTGTGCCCCCGCTACAGGTGAGAAATTGTACCCCCGCTACAGGTAAGAAATTGTACCCCCGCTACAGGTAAAAAATTGTTTCCCCCCCCCCCGCTACAGGTAAGAAATTGTGCCCCCGCTACAGGTAAGAAATTGTTCCCCCCCCCGCTACAGGTGAGAAATTGTGCCCCCGCTACAGGTGAGAAATTGTGCCCCCGCTACAGGTGAGAAATTGTACCCCCGCTACAGGTAAGAAATTGTACCCCCGCTACAGGTAAAAAATTGTTCCCCCCCCCGCTACAGGTGAGAAATTGTGCCCCCGCTACAGGTGAGAAATTGTGCCCCCGCTACAGGTAAGAAATTGTGCCCCCGCTACAGGTAAAAAATTGTTCCCCCCCCGCTACAGGTGAGAAATTGTGCCCCCGCTACAGGTGAGAAATTGTACCCCCGCTACAGGTGAGAAATTGTGCCCCCGCTACAGGTGAGGAAATTGTGCCCCCGCTACAGGTAAGAAATTGTGCCCCCGCTACAGGTAAGAAATTGTGCCCCCGCTACAGGTAAGAAATTGTGCCCCCGCTACAGGTGAGAAATTGTGCCCCCCGCTACAGGTGAGAAATTGTACCCCCGCTACAGGTAAGAAATTGTGCCCCCGCTACAGGTAAGAAATTGTGCCCCCGCTACAGGTAAGAAATTGTGCCCCCGCTACAGGTAAGAAATTGTGCCCCCGCTACAGGTAAGAAATTGTGCCCCCGCTACAGGTGAGAAATTGTGCCCCCGCTACAGGTGAGAACGTGTGCCCCCGCTACAGGTGAGAAATTGTACCCCCGCTACAGGTAAGAAATTGTACCCCCGCTACAGGTAAAAAATTGTTCCCCCCCCCGCTACAGGTGAGAAATTGTGCCCCCGCTACAGGTGAGAAATTGTGCCCCCGCTACAGGTAAGAAATTGTACCCCCGCTACAGGTAAGAAATTGTTCCCCCCCCCGCTACAGGTGAGAAATTGTGCCCCCGCTACAGGTGAGAAATTGTGCCCCCGCTACAGGTGAGAACGTGTGCCCCCGCTACAGGTGAGAAATTGTACCCCCGCTACAGGTAAGAAATTGTACCCCCGCTACAGGTGAGAAATTGTACCCCCCCCCCGCTACAGGTGAGAAATTGTGCCCCCGCTACAGGTGAGAAATTGTGCCCCCGCTACAGGTGAGAAATTGTACCCCCGCTACAGGTGAGAAATTGTACCCCCGCTACAGGTAAGAAATTGTACCCCCGCTACAGGTAAAAGATTGTTCCCCCCCCCCGCTACAGGTGAGAAATTGTGCCCCCGCTACAGGTGAGAAATTGTGCCCCCGCTACAGGTAAGAAATTGTACCCCCGCTACAGGTAAGAAATTGTTCCCCCCCGCTACAGGTGAGAAATTGTGCCCCCGCTACAGGTAAGAAATTGTACCCCCGCTACAGGTAAGAAATTGTTCCCCCCCGCTACAGGTGAGAAATTGTGCCCCCGCTACAGGTGAGAAATTGTGCCCCCGCTACAGGTAAGAAATTGTGCCCCCGCTACAGGTAAGAAATTGTGCCCCCGCTACAGGTAAGAAATTGTGCCCCCGCTACAGGTGAGAAATTGTGCCCCCGCTACAGGTAAGAAATTGTGCCCCCGCTACAGGTAAGAAATTGTGCCCCCGCTACAGGTAAGAAATTGTGCCCCCCGCTACAGGTAAGAAATTGTGCCCCCGCTACAGGTAAGAAATTGTGCCCCCGCTACAGGTAAGAAATTGTGCCCCCCGCTACAGGTAAGAAATTGTTCCCCCCCGCTACAGGTAAGAAATTGTGCCCCCGCTACAGGTAAGAAATTGTGCCCCCGCTACAGGTGAGAAATTGTTCCCCCCCGCTACAGGTGAGAAATTGTGCCCCCGCTACAGGTAAGAAATTGTACCCCCGCTACAGGTAAGAAATTGTTCCCCCCCGCTACAGGTGAGAAATTGTGCCCCCGCTACAGGTGAGAAATTGTGCCCCCGCTACAGGTAAGAAATTGTGCCCCCGCTACAGGTAAGAAATTGTGCCCCCGCTACAGGTAAGAAATTGTGCCCCCGCTACAGGTGAGAAATTGTGCCCCCGCTACAGGTAAGAAATTGTGCCCCCGCTACAGGTAAGAAATTGTGCCCCCGCTACAGGTAAGAAATTGTGCCCCCGCTACAGGTGAGAAATTGTGCCCCCGCTACAGGTGAGAAATTGTACCCCCGCTACAGGTGAGAAATTGTGCCCCCGCTACAGGTGAGAAATTGTGCCCCCGCTACAGGTGAGAAATTGTACAAGAACTTTCTTATTTCTGCGTCAACTTCCAAGCGGTTTATTGCATGTACCCGCTTTACTAAGCTCTTTCCTTGTATTTGTATTTTTTTCCAAAAATTGATCTCAACCGACCAGAAAAACGTCAAAAAATTCAGATCGGTTTTCTGGTCAGTTGGGGTCAATGTTTTGGGAAAATACAAGGAGTCGTACATTCGATGAAAGAGATTTATGAAAAACTCGGCAAAACCTTTAATTTTCTAAAAGTTGACCTTTAAAGCGTTTGGAAATAAAATTGCACGCGTCGCCTTTCAGAACTGATATTTGCATAAATGCTTCGTGTCGGCTATTTTAACCAACTTACAGACAGACATGCAATTGTACGGAAATTGAACAAAAGTAACTTACAAGGGGAAATTCATGCAAATCTATCAGTTGTAAACGACAAAGTATAATTTTATTACCGAATTTAAAATTATTGCCATAGTTAAAGTGAGACTTTCTAGCCTTCTTGGTAATAAGTACGCACTTTTTAATAAACAATTTTCAAGTGGATTGCTTTATGTCTCATTTATTATTTCAATACAGATTAAAAATGATTATAAATTACAGACAGACAGACAGACAGACAGACGTACAATTGAACGGGGAGTAGCAAAACCAAGCTAACTCAGAGTATTATACAGAGATATATGTTATTAAAGACACTATTTAAGGTGTGATCCTTGATCTACCACGTAAACCTGTATATCTGTTATATGGAAATGTCAAACACAAAATTATACGGTATTGTTCGTCTAGATCTCAACTACTGTATAGTTTATGAGGTCTGGTAAATGGTTAACTACATTTGTTCATCTTTATCTCCCAAAACATCGTCCATGCTATCTAGAGTCTGTGTACTAATGTTATGTCCATTTGTAGGTGCCGTGCTGCTTAATCCACTGCTGTACGAGTCCTGGTTTATGTTGCTAGCAGATCCTAAAATATATATCAAAGTAAATTTAAGTAATATATAAAGTAGTGTCACCTGTAAGGGCAGAAATATCGTGACCTGGGCAATTTACACTACGACGAAATTATCCGGGCGAAGTTGTAAACGTTAGAGGGCAAAAGTGCCATTTTCTACATTCAAAGAGTTTTATACGGTGACGCTGTAATGAGTTTGTTGCCTAACCACAAAATGACGAGAAGGCTGCTTTTATGATGAAGATATCTGATCCATAAAAGAATCACGGGAAAAACAACACTAGTTTTAATTCCGTGCACTTTTCCTTCCTTGACCAACGCAAAATATATACTGAGATGAGAAAGTTTAGTCAGTATAAAGTCTTTAGTCAATAATTTTGTCTAAAACGTTTTACAATACCAAAATTTTTACTCATAACAATCTTCAACCAATTTAGAACAAGTCGGTGAAATTCAATTGTCATCCATGTTTTGCTTAACCTTCTTTTCGACAATTCATTCCAAAAGGGACCAAATTGAAAAGTCACAGCTTCAGGAGTAACTTTTTGTAGAGTCTAAATTCCTAGTAATTGACATGAAAAATCGATCTTTGTATCATTTTTTTGGTAGAATAGAAGTCTCTTTGCTGACTGTGAGTGAGAAAACTTCTTTTTAATGGAATTTACAGTAGATTATGGTGACTTAAACGCACTCAACCTGTTGCTCCTAGCATTTTACTGCGTTTTCAAGAAATCGTTCTATCAGGACCAGTAGCTGGTTTACCACTGATACAAAGTTATTTATTGTAGACAGACAATTAGAAGAAAATACATGACATTCAATATTTTGTCAAACAATGCCTTAGATCTGGCTGAGCCAATGCTCGAAAAGCCAACTCTCTGATAAATGGCCAGGCAAGTAAAAGACAGACTTTTTTTCAACAAAATGTCATTATTGAACAAATTGGTTACACTGTAGTCAATTTTCAATGTTTTGTAAGATTGGACGTGACGTAATTTGATGACGTCACAATTAACGTTTATTCCAGATACGCTGTTTTCAGGGGTATCAATGACCAAAATCTCATGCATGTGCCTATTTTTGACAACAACTACCTCAATGCTTAGAATTGGAAGTGCTTGCCAAGTTCAAACTGTAGGAAACGGGCCTCAGAGGCGCAAGCCTACATTCGGCTTCGATGGACAGGTAACAGGTAACAGATAACAGGTAAGGAAACCGCCAGAGTTTGTAGGTTAGGTAGATGGTTTCTAACATTGTCATTTTTGGCCAAATTGATTAAGCCCGGTGCTAAAATCATGTAAGCTGGTACCAATTTTATTGTGGATTTTTTGTATCTGGGCTATTGTCTTTGGTTTGCATACATTTACACAGGAAAAAGACTTGCGCCTTAACTGCAGCAAGTGCACCTGTCACATTTTGAAATTCTTTTAGCACAAACCTAAAAACTAAAATTTAGCAACATTATTTGAAGATATTTGTTAAGCGTTGTTTGAACAAATATTGTGTGAAATTTTACACTGATATGTTGTATTTTGGCCGAATAATTGACCATCAAAAATACTGACTAAACTTTTTCTTTTGAGTATATATAGAAAGACGAATAATTTCGCTTCGTTATAAGAAAAGTTGGGCAAAATGGGATTACACACAAAACCAAACCAAAAACAACAACAACAAACCTACACAGTGGTCGTTATTGGGATCTTTAATCTTTAAAGGTATTCTAGTATTTATCTTGGACATTTGATACAGAACCATTGTTTCTTTATAAATAAAATACATCCGTTTTAATATACAGCATACATCATCAATACAAGCAATTCATTGAGTATGAAGTAATTGAATAAGGAACTACACTTGATGTCGACATGAATAAAGATCAATATATGATTAAAATAACACTGCACAGATATTTTTTTTTCATAAATTCTACTTGTTATTTTATCTGAGAAGCATTATTTTCTAATGAACATTCTGAAATTTTAAGCTAAAATATTGTGCCGTTTACGAGAAAGATGTATTTTCGTGTTAAAATTAAACAAATTGATGTTCATAAAGCAGTTCACATATCTAAAAGATGAAATGGGAATGTGATGTCCCTGGAACACAGTTTAATCAAGATCCATTATTATTTTGTAATATGTCATTATTTCCTGTAGATTGTTTCCGATGCCGCCCGCACCATGATAACACTGAACAGGATCTATCGGTAATATGAATCATTAGAAACCCCTTGTCAGAACTTCACTAATTGTGCAATTGCACTAAAACACCAGAAATTCGTATATCGTCGTTGTAAATGCAAAACCTCGTATCTCGTTTTTGGAAAATTTTAAAGGGGAGGGAAAAAAGAGTAATAACTTTTCCCAAACCAAAATGTTTTACTTGAAATTTGGACATGTTGTTCATGAATAATGTATCATCGATGCTGATCAGTAAAAATATCTCAAAACCTTCGAGAATTGTCTAAACTGGGCACACAAGTTTGTACTTTGAAAATCGCAAGAATCGACATACAAGGTTTTGCATTTACAACGACGATATGCATTTTTTCTAAATCAAAGCCTTAGCTTACTATAAAACCATATTGAAATATAAGGAAATTAATTTTACAAAACTACAAAAATAAAAAAGAGGGGATTATCTCAACTTCCTTCCTCAAAACTGCACAACACCCATCCTACCTTTGAGTAAATCTTTGACAGGATTGTGTACATGTTGATGAGTTGGTACCGGATTGACCGGGATATACCCTGTACCTCCCGGACTCGTATACGTATATCCCGCAGTTTTCGGGACAGGGTTATAGGTGGCCGTTGTCAATGTTTTAGTTGTCATCATTGGTTTACGGATATTTTTCTCCGGGTGAGTTAATATGACGTATAGTTTTGGCGTAAACATACACACTAAAGCGACAGTTGCACTTAAACTAATGGAATAACTCATTGTAGCAATACGTAGTCGAATGTCACTGGCAGTTGAGAAGTAAATAGGAACGAATGCAAGCCAGATAATGCACGTTGTATACATTGTGAAACCTATGTATTTTGACTCGTTGAATGCACCAGGAATCTTTCGAGTCAATACAGCATAAATTGTACAGACTATCACTAGAATGATAGGATATGTAAATCCAGCCATATAGTAGCCACCAACTGCATCCTTACATACTAGCTGGTGATCACTACGACGTGCATAGAACGGTACGGCTTCAGGGGGCCGCATTATAATCCACATTACTCCAATAATACATTGAAAAGATACGATGGCTCCACAAATGAACAGTTGTGATTTCGGACTGATGAACTTAGGTCTTTTGGCTGTTCTTTTACCGGATCTAAATATGCGTGCAATTCGATTAGTTTTTGTCAAAATAGCTGAGTAGCAAATTGTAAAACATAATCCCAATCCAAATTTTTGAGCTCCACACGAAATTTGATGCGGCTTAAGAACAAGTATGTACGTCATTGAATAGCAAAAGAATATGCCGGCTAACAAAACGAAGCACAGTTCTCTCCCAGATGCCTTCACGATTGGCGTATCTGAATATCTTATATAAACAACAATTACGAAGCATGTTAGACTGATTCCTATTGACGAGAACGCCATGGCACCCATTGCGATTGGTTCGTCATAGCTAAGGTAACTCACCCTTATCATGATACACTTTGTCTTGTCCGCGCTTGGTATCCGGCCTGGTGGACACTCCTTACAGCGGGTCTTCGTGGGTAGATACTCAAATGGTTGACATTTGATGCATACCCAGCAACAGGAGCGGCCTGATTGGTAACTTACGGCCTCGCCAAACTTACATGGCTTGGAACAGAATGATTCTGGGTGTACTTTGTCTTCCAAACGAAACTGCAAATCTTCATTCTAAAAGGGATAATAATGACTATAATACTATAATACTTACAACAGTGTTGCACCTAGATAAAGTGAACAAGCCGTAATTCAAAAGTTAGAAGTTAGAAGTCCAACATCACTATGGTCGCAAGCCAAAATTGCATTCCAGTTTTTCCATACCTACAATGTCTGATACGTTCAAAAAAGGACGCAACTACAATTAATTTTAGCTGTAGTTACGACATTTACGAACGATACCAACGATGAATATGCACTAATTGACTATTAATGATTAGCATAAAATTACAAAGTTATCAACTTACAATGAGGTAAATTTGAAAAATGTAATTATTACGGATAAGAAATAATATATAACAAGAGGACCATGATGGTCCTTAATCGCTCACCTGACCTGAAATGAGGTGAGAAATGATGACATGGGCTGAACAATGGCACATAACTCTGGGTGTGACTTTTTGATCAAGCCGAGAATTACAGTTATTCAAGATCACTTTATCTAGGTTGGTTTTTGATTGGTCAATATTCGTGGCGGTTATGCTAATAACAAAGTTGAAAATGGCAACTATATCTAATTCAAGGACGCATAACTCAGAATGTGAGATTATGATCAAAATGAGAATTACACTGAAGCAAGACCTTATCGTCACCATCATTATGTCACAGAATTGTCTTGAATTGTGAATATGTGTGACTGAAAAAAGTAGAAAACTTGTCAAATACAAGAACACATAACTCAAGACTTTCTGGTTGTGTCAGAATAAAAACTATTCCCAAACCTTATAATCATCAAAGTTGTATCTAAGTATAGTGTGTATTGGTCAACGTTTGCAGCGGTTAGACTGACAACAAAGTCTAAGACAACAATTTTGTCGAATTCATTGGAATATTACTCAGGATTTTATGGCCGGATCAAGCTGAAGATCAAAGTCTTACAAGATCTTAAAGTAACCTGCGTTGTATCCAAGTTTTGTCTTAATTGGTCAATATTTGTGGCTGTTACATTGATATCAAAGACAAAATGGCAATTATGTCAAATTTAATGGCACATAACTCCTGTTTTCTGGTCCGATCAGGCTAAAGACCCAACTTATCCGAGATCTAATGAGTGCCAACAATGTGTCAAGGTTTTTCTTGATTTGTGTAATTGTAGATGCTAGATTATAAATAGAGTCGATTTTCGATATTTATGACATCCTTAAGCCAAATACATGTAACTCGGGAATCTTATGCAATCAGGCCCATAACCGAGAACGTATGACCCTACTGGTTTTGGCCATGTTTTATCAGGATTTATAATTAGTATACTTTTATAATGATGTTTGAGTGTAAATGTCGGAAGCAATCTTGGAACTGAGCAGTTTTAAAACTGCTCAAATTTTACGGAACTCATTTTGAGCAGACTTGAAACTGCTCAAACTAGAACTGTCGCAAAGCAGACGAATACCCTCCACTAGGGCCTTGTCACTGAAAAAGTGCTATAGGTCACAAAAGGTTCTTGATTTAGAGAACAGAAACAGATTTTAAACAAAGTCCATTTGTGACCTTGACCTTTGACCTTGGTGACCCAAAAACGATAGGGCACCTCCTTGGGTCATGGGCAACAACTGTGTAAAGTTTCAAGATCATAGGTCAAATGGTTCTCGAGTTAGAGCATGGAAACGAAATTTTAAATTTTGACTAGCTCCCCCCCCCCCCTCCTTAAAAAATTCAAAGTGGCATAACTCTGAAACTAATGGCTGGATCAAGATGAAAATTGCAGGTGCACAACTTCATATGATAGGCAACAACCTGATAAAATTGGTCAAAAACTGTGGGAGGAGAAGAGGACACAAAATTATGTCCACGGACGGACGGACAGACGGACGGACAACCTGATTCCAGTATACCCCCATAACTTCGTTGTGGGGTATAAATAGCATTTATATTGTTATTTTGATGTAGAACGTCGTACTTTCTACGCAGAACCCGTCTTAAACATGTTTTCTTTTAGGGAGGGAACTTAATAAAACAAGAGGACCCTGAGGGCCCTAAATCGCTCACCTGAGTAATGTTTAAATAATGCCAAATAACTTTGCATATGTTACGCATTGTGGTCCCAGAGAAGAATTTGGCCATGTAGTTTAGGAGAAGATGTTGTTTACAGAAATTGATGAGCTTTTATATGGCATTTCCCATTTACTGATGCTACAGCAACCAGAGTTTTCATAGATTTCAATTCTTTTAGCAATTTTTATAAGGGACAACCCAAGGAACATTACTGGTTGATTTTAACCCAGAAGTTAAGGAGATGTCGTTTAAAGAAACTTTTGAGAATTAAAGAAATTCCCCATTTTCCGTTGCCACGGCAACCAGAGTTTTTCATGGATTTCAATTCTTTAAGCAATGTTCATAAGGGACCACCCAAGGAACATTTCTGCCAAGTTTGATTGATTTTGACCTAGTAGTTTAGGAGGAGATGTCATTTAAAGACATTGTTGAGATTTAAAATAATTACCCATTTTCCAATGCCACAGCAACTAGAGTTTTTCATGGATTTCAATTTTTTTTAGCAATTTTGATAAAGGACCACCCAAGGAATATTTCTGCAAAGTTTGGTTGATTTCAACCCAGAAGTTTAGGAGATGTCGTTTACTGAATTTTTTGAAATTTAAAGAAATTTCCCATTTTCCGATGCCACAGCAACCAGAGTTTTTCATGGATTTCAATTCTTTTAGCATTTTTTATAAGGACCACCCAAGGAACATTTCTGCCAAGTTTGGTTGATTTTAACACAGAAGTTAAGGAGGAGATGTCTTTTAAAGAAATAGTTGAATTTTTGTGAAATTTCCCATTTTCTGATGCCACGACAACCAGAGTTTTTCATGGATTTCCATTCTTTTAGCATTTTTTTAAGGGACTACGCAAGGAACATTTCTGCCAAGTTTGGTTGATTTTGACCCAGAAGTTTAGGAGATGTCGTTTAAAGAAATTGTTGAGCTTTTGTGAAATTTCCCATTTTCCGATGCCACAGCAACCAGAGTTTTTCATGGATTTCAATTCTTTTAGCAAACTTTATAATGGACCACCCAAGGAACATTTCTTCCAAGTTTGGTTGATTTTGACCCAGAAGTTAAGGAGGAGATGTCGTTTAAAGAAATTGTTGAATTTTTGTGAAATTTCCCATTTTCCGATGCCACGGCAACCAGAGTTTTTCATGGATTTCAATTCTTTTAGCAAACTTTATAATGGACCACCCAAGGAACATTTCTGCCAAGTTTGGTTGATTTTAACACAGAAGGTAAGGAGGAGATGTCTTTTAAAGAAATAGTTGAATTTTTGTGAAATTTCCCATTTTCTGATGCCACCGCAACCAGAGTTTTTCATGGATTTCCATTCTTTTAGCAATTTTTATAAGAGACTACCAAAGGAACATTTCTGCCAAGTTTGGTTGATTTTGACCCTGAAGTTTAGGAGGAGATGTCGTTTGAAGAAATTGTTGAGCTTTTGTGTAATTTCCCTTTTTCCGATGCCACGGCAACCAGAGTTTTTCATGGATTTCAATGCTTTTAGCAATTTTTATAAGGGACCACCCAAGGAACATTTCTGCCAAGTTTGGTTGATTTTGACCCAGTAGTTTAGGAGGAGATGTCGTTTAAAGAAATTGTTGAGCTTTTGTAAAATTTCCCATTTTCTGATGCCATTGCAACCAGAGTTTTTTATGGATTTCAAATCTTTTAGCAATTTTAATAAGGGACCACCCAAGGAACATTTCTGCCAAGTTTGGTTGATTTTGACCTAGTAGTTTAGGAGGAGATGTCGTTTAAAGAAATTGTTGACGCCGTGACGGACAGACGGACAGACAGACAGACAGACGGACAGACGGACGCCGGACATTGATAGATCACAATACCTCACCTTGAGCACTTCGTGCTCAGGTGAGCTAAAAAAAACTAAATCATATAAGGCTGTTTTGATTTTAATAACTGTTCGGTACCGAACAGCATAAGTTCTGTACCGAACAGAAAATCCAAACATCCCAACTTGCAGTCGACCAGAAAACGATTCGTACCTTAGGCATTTCGTACCTTAATTTTATCAGTTCGTCTGGCTTTCATGTAAATCAAATTGAGGGACTGGCCGAATCTAAGTTGTTAGAACTTGTAGCCAAACCCTTTTGCCTTCATTGTAAGTATCTTATATCTAATGTATGTATTTTATGTAGTACCCACTATTTCAGAGATTTTTATAGCTTGTTCTGAGTTTTGTTAAACACAGAACGTAGGACTTAATAATATCATGTATAGTTTGTTGTAAAACGCCATTGAATATGGATTTCCGTAAAAATAGGCGTTTAATCAAATGTAACCAGTTTAAGTTTTAAGTTTAAGTTTATGTAAAAATGTAGTTTGGCAATAAAGTATGTTCAAACCAAAAATCAGTTCGTCTATATGTAAAACTTAAGGCTTATCGTCCAATTTATGTGATACATGTATGAAAACTCCTTGGTCTTTGAAACACGATTATGGTTAAATTAAGACAAAATTTGTTTGAGTAGATCTAATTGAAAAAAATGAATCTGTGGGATTTTTAGCTACGATCTTGACACTTGATGTATATTTGCGTGAAGTTGTATTAACCCTTTACCAAAATTTGAAGGATGTCTTATACGATAGCAGCTTAAAAGTACACTGTTGTGTTTGACATAGTGAAGGAAATGTTGAGAGATAAAAAGAAGAAATTGCTGATCATCAGTAATTTCTCCTTTTCACTTAATGTTTTCCCAAGCTATTCCTTTCAGAGTCGTCAAAACCAGGTCTTGTTTTGGGAAATGGTTAAGAAACCTCTCAATACCAGCCCATTCGACCCCGTCATAGTACGTTACTCTCGTCCGAATATTGAACTAGCGAATTCCACTCAGTCCGGTTATTTTACAAGCTTATTCGACTCTGACAGAGTACATAACTCACCCAGCCAGAATATTGAACTAGCGAATTCCACTCAGTCCGGTTATTTTTCAAGCTTATTCGACTCTGACAGAGTACATAACTCACCCAGCCAGAATATTGAACTAGCGAATTCCACTCAGTCCGGTTATTTTACAAGCTTATTCGACTCTGACAGAGTACATAACTCACCCAGCCAGAATATTGAACTAGCGAATTCCACTCAGTCCGGTTATTTTACAAGCTTATTCGACTCTGACAGAGTACATAACTCACCCAGCCAGAATATTGTACTAGCGAATTCCACTCAGTCCGGTTATTTTACAAGCTTATTCGACTCTGACAGAGTACATAACTCACCCAGCCAGAATATTGAACTAGCGAATTCCACTCAGTCCGGTTATTTTACAAGCTTATTCGACTCTGACAGAGTACATAACTCACCCAGCCAGAATATTGAACTAGCGAATTCCACTCAGTCCGGTTATTTTACAAGCTTATTCGACTCTGACAGAGTACATAACTCACCCAGCCAGAATATTGAACTAGCGAATTCCACTCAGTCTGGTTATTTTACAAGCTTATTCGACTCTGACAGAGTACATAACTCACCCAGTCAGAATATTGAACTAGCGAATTCCACTCAGTCCGGTTATTTTACAAGCTTATTCGACTCTGACAGAGTACATAACTCTCCCAGCCAGAATATTGAACTAGCGAATTCCACTCAGTCCGGTTATTTTACAAGCTTATTCGACTCTGACAGAGTACATAACTCACCCAGTCAGAATATTGAACTAGCGAATTCCACTCAGTCCGGTTATTTTACAAGCTTATTCGAGTCCGTCAGAGTACGTAACTCACCCAGTCAGAATATTGAACTAGCGAACTCGACTAAGTCCGGTTATTTTACAAGCTTATTCAACTCCGTTAGAGTACGTAACTCACCCAGTCAGAATATTGAACTAGCGAATTCCACTCAGTCCGGTTATTTTACAAGCTTATTCGACTCTGACAGAGTACATAACTCACCCAGCCAGAATATTGAACTAGCGAATTCCACTCAGTCCGGTTATTTTACAAGCTTATTCGACTCTGACAGAGTACATAACTCACCCAGTCAGAATATTGAACTAGCGAATTCCACTCAGTCCGGTTATTTTACAAGCTTATTCGACTCTGACAGAGTACATAACTCACCCAGCCAGAATATTGAACTAGCGAATTCCACTCAGTCCGGTTATTTTACAAGCTTATTCGACTCTGACAGAGTACATAACTCACCCAGCCAGAATATTGAACTAGCGAATTCCACTCAGTCCGGTTATTTTACAAGCTTATTCGAGTCCGTCAGAGTACGTAACTCACCCAGTCAGAATATTGAACTAGCAAATTCTACTCACCCCAGTTATGTTACAAGCTTATTCGAGTCCGTCAGAGTACGTAACTCACCCAGTCAGAATATTGAACTAGCGAACTCGACTAAGTCCGGTTATTTTACAAGCTTATTCAACTCCGTTAGAGTACGTAACTCACCCAGTCAGAATATTGAACTAGCGAATTCCACTCAGTCCGGTTATTTTACAAGCTTATTCGACTCTGACAGAGTACATAACTCACCCAGCCAGAATATTGAACTAGCAAATTCTACTCACCCCAGTTATGTTACAAGCTTATTCGAGTCCGTCAGAGTACGTAACTCACCCAGTCAGAATATTGAACTAGCGAACTCGACTAAGTCCGGTTATTTTACAAGCTTATTCGACTCTGACAGAGTACGTAACTCACCCAGTCAGAATATTGAACTAGCGAATTCGACTCAGTCCGGTTATTTTACAAGCTTATTCGACTCTGACAGAGTACATAACTCACCCAGCCAGAATATTGAACTAGCAAATTCTACTCACCCCAGTTATGTTACAAGCTTATTCGAGTCCGTCAGAGTACGTAACTCACCCAGTCAGAATTTTGAACTAGCGAACTCGACTAAGTCCGGTTATTTTACAAGCTTATTCGAGTCCGTCAGAGTACGTAACTCACCCAGTCAGAATATTGAACTAGCGAACTCGACTAAGTCCGGTTATTTTACAAGCTTATTCAACTCCGTTAGAGTACGTAACTCACCCAGTCAGAATATTGAACTAGCGAACTCGACTAAGTCCGGTTATGTTACAAGCTTATTAGACTCCGTCAGAGTACGTAAATAATTAATCAAGCTACGGAGAGAGATTCGTTTGTACCCTTCTTGATCCGACACTGTGATATCAGAAGTTCCGTGGTTAGGTAGACCGGAGAGTTTTCTACTTTAGTATTACCAGACGGAATATTTTAGAGTCAAAACTAAAATATTTTGTAGACGACTATCTAAAGTGAACAAAATAAAAATATGCCTTTTGGGTCGGAAAACATCGTCGGAAATGAAGGAAATGTCCGTCGTTAGTAATTCTTCACTTTCCACGATGTTTTCTCAAACAATCTCTTCACGGGTGTCAAAAAACGTCAATGTGGGGGGAATCGGTTAAAATAGACCAGAACACTTACTATTTCAATATTTGATCTCAATAGTGCAGTTATGATAATCTGATTGACACAATTTTCATTGGGTACCCGTTTTCATTTGCCATATTAGAAGTAAATCGATAAAGACGTAAAACCATTTGGGTCGTAATTTGATTTATTTATCAATATTTAAAAAAAAATCCGTGTGAATGGTCCTGCATATTTTACGGAACTCATGCATGATCAGTTTTAAAACTGTTTGATCAGTTTTAAAACCGATCAAACATTTTTGAAACTGGGCAAAGTTCCGTATAATCAGTTTTAAAACTGCCCAAGTTCCTAATTTGTTCACAACATAAACACCAAAATCGTTGACCTACAGATAGACTAACGGACAGAAAGTGATCACAATAGCCTGAACAATTCGTGCTCAGGTGAGCTAAAACGATTGAGTGAAAATTTACCAAAACAAGTTGATCATTCTGAAAGAAGCCCACTGTGTCCCAGGAGTAGACTCCTGAGGTGTTTTGGCGAAAGTTTAAAATTCTGTATCTAGCCGGCCCATCTCCATTGGGGAGGAAATGGAATCTCTGTCCGGAAAGTCCTGGAACAATTTTCCTTAGAACAATTACTATATTTTACAAAAATAGCAGTTCACAATTGTAACTGACCTACATTCACCAGAAAGCATATTTTCGAGCGATTATGACATTTGTTACTCTAACATTCAGAGCAATCGTCCCGTATTCGTTGTCTCCTTGAGACAAAAAGATTTTGGACAGTAGTTGTGTGAGAAAACATTGACAAAATGAAGTATTTAATTGGACAAAAATTGAATTGAATATTGAATAATAGTGGCCGCAACTAGCCTAGCGGCCGCCACACAGAGGTATACTGAAGAAAATGAATTACAACGAATCTATCTTACCAGTGAAGTTAACGTCGAGTAAATATTTCTTCAATGCCTGCCCGTCTACAGGGTCCATGTCGGAGCAAAGTCCCGGATAACCCTCTCCACAGATGTCGGAATGCATGGTCTGTTGAACAAAGTACATTGGATAAGCAATAAAGAGCCATTATACTATTTGTGAGCACATCACAAAAATGCACATTATATTAAAGCAATACCAGGTTTTGACGTCCCTAATAAGAAAGGCATTGAAACATTGAGAAAAATGAAGAAACCGATGCTGGTAACCAACAGTTATTTCTTTGATTGTGGTTTTGGCTTTGGGCATTCATACTATTTGTCCGGTACTGGACGATTAGCCATTTAGTCTATACACGTATATATGTCCGTTACCGGACAATTAGCTGTAAGTGGTGCATTGGCTGTTTTGATGGCGACAATGATGTTCATTGGTCCGTAAGAGTTGAGTCATTGTAAATGACGTCATGAAGCTGCCATGTTTGTTACTAAACCGTCTTAACAGAACATATAAAGATAAACTAACTAAATAAATGTGATATAAAATTATTTCACGAGAACGGGGTGAGATGCGGTTGAAAAAACGAGTACGCAAGTATCACATTTATTCAGTGAGTTAATCTATTTATTGCATTATTGCATACCTATTTGACCCCTATTTTGTGGTAGAAACAAAAATATCCTTCTTATTTCTCATGTGATTCCTATCTTCTTTACAATGCGTATAAATACATGTTCTTTGTGTATTTACAAAAAAGGCCGCCATTTTGTTTGAATTTTGAAGCTAGAAAAATAATCATATAGTTGGTTTTAAGTCGTCAAATAAGACCACAACCAATGATAAAAAACGACCTGAATAAATTTTAACCTTTCTAGTCTATTTAGCATTCTAAACTCCAGTCTAAATTAAACAACATCAACATCTGAAAAAGTCAGCCACCAGCCGGTTAGTGTCCTTTTTAAGCAAAATATGAATTATTTCACTTTTCATTCGATATGCAAAACAGACATATTAGCCTACATTTCGTTAATCCGTTATTGTCACAGAAAAATCAGGTCAAACATTAAGGAATACAACTCAAACCTACAGCTAGGTTTGAACTTGGGCGGGTGTGTTTGTATGCATGAGCGAGTTCGGATTCGGATCGGGAGGGTGGGTCCGTTTGAACAAATAACAAAGTTAACTTGAAAGGGAGAAAAAACGTAACAAATTGAACAAGAGCATGAGCACATACCAGAATATTCGTTTGGTCTCATATTCCCTCCAACTGCAACTTCCTCAATTTTAGATCTATGCCCTATATCTATTAGCTTTTCGAGGTCGTCCATTTTCAAACATTTTTCAATCTTCAACAACTTGAACAAGATGGGTATTTTTTAAAGTCAATAAGCAAATTTCAAGCCAATGATACCGTGATATATCAAACAAGGCATACCATTTTCTTGAAATAAGATGAATAACCACTATCTAGCTGATCTCTCCCTCCAAATCCACAGAATAAATTCCTCCCTGTTTGTCGTTCTGTAAACATTGTATCTCCAGAGAAATCAATATGTCATAAAAGTGTGTGTAAATAACGTCACAAAAAACTTTAAAATTGACGTTGAGTCTATATTTAGATAAAAAAAAAAACGAGGGGCAAAAAGGGGAGAAATATGTTCACTGATAAGGAAGTGCTCTCAAAACAATTAAGTAATTTGTGACACGGTCTATTTCTCATTTTCTGACTCACTGATACTTGCGATTTTATGGGGTAGAATTTCATGCAGAAGTAATCATTGAGCTGTATAGACTCTAGATCTAGGATATTTTCTGAAAATTACAAAATTTAAGCTCCTGAAATAGTCTTTTTATAATGTCACTAGTTTGGAAAAAAGTAGTTCGATACGGCAGAGGGTGAAACTGAAAAGTGTTATCATCACTCCAGTGACGATATAAAAAGTTATTTAACTGAGAAATTCCAGAATTTCACTGTTAAGAATGTAATGAAATTAGATCTACAAATATGGCGTCATGTCAACAGGAAAATATATCTATTTCACTATTTGTTTGCAATCTATCCACATTAGCCTAAGTTAGGCATGCAGAGACGGGGTGGTTTCATTGGAGAGAAAAGGTGATTGAAAGAAAGAGAGAGAGGGAATCAAACAGAAAAAGAAATAGAGGGTAACTATATAGAGGGACTAAGAATCTGAAAATAATGTATATGATGAAGATACCGACAGAAGAAGATAACGAGAAAAATAAGAATTATATAAAGATACATTTATTCAGAGCAAAAAATATAGACTACAAAAAGATACAGAGATTGGAAACAGAATAGAGAGAAAGAGAGCAGAGATGGAACAAGGTTGGGAAAACGAAGGGCATGTGGAAGACAGTGACAGAATGAGAGATACAGAACGACAGACAGGCAGACAAGCAGAGAGAAGTAGAGTTAAAGACACAGACATACACAGAGAGACATTAAGACAAACTGGGATACATATTGAGACACATAAAGTAAAATACTGAGTGACAGAGAAAGAAAGACAATGAGACATACAAAATGAGACAAAAGAGACTGATAGATAGTCAAACAGAGACAAACAGTGAATCTAATGCGGTAAGACACACTTAGGTACACACACAGAAACACAAAGACACACAAACAGAGATAGGTACAAACAGAAAGACACACATACACACTCAGAATGACAGGCATAGAGACACAGAAAGACAGGCAGAAACACATATATAGCAGATAGAGACTCACAGTGAGACAGATACTCAGAGAAACGGGGAAAACCAAACACATCCAAAAGGAGAGACATACACAGACACCCAGAGAGGCTCACACAGACACACACAGAGACTCGCACAGACACACAGAGAGACAAACACAGACAAAAGGAGAGACTCACAGAGACACACGGAGAGACAAACACAGACAAACGGAGAGACTCACAGAGACAAGCAGAGAGACAAACAAAGACAAAAGGAGAGACTCACAGAAACACACAGAGAGACAAACACAGACAAAAGGAGAGACTCACAGAAACACACAGAGAGACAAACACAGACAAAAGGAGAGACTCACAGAGACACACAGAGAAACAATCACAGACAAAAGGAGAGACTCACAGAGGCACACAGGGAGACAAACAAAGACAAACGGAGAGACTCACAGAGACACAAAGAGAGACAAACACAGACAAAAGGAGAGACTCACAGAGGCACACAGAGAGACAAACACAGACAAGCAGAGAGACTCACAGAGACACACAGAGAGACAAACACAGACAAAAGGAGAGACTCACAGAGACACACAGGGAGACAAACACAGACACACAGAGAGACAAACAAAGACAAACGGAGAGACTCACAGAGACACAAAGAGAGACAAACAAAGACAAACGGAGAGACTCACAGAGACACAAAGAGAGACAAACACAGACAAAAGGAGAGACTCACAGAGACACACAGAGAGACAAACACAGACAAAAGGAGAGACTCACAGAGACACACAGAGAGACAAACACAGACAAAAGGAGACACTCACAGAGACACACAGAGAGACAAACACAGACAAAAGGAGAGACTCACAGAGACACACAGAGAGACAAACACAGACAAAAGGAGAGACTCACAGAGACACACAGAGAGACAAACACAGACAAAAGGAGAGACTCACAGAGGCACACAGGGAGACAAACAAAGACAAAAGGAGAGACTCACAGAGACCCACAGAGAGACAAACACAGACAAAAGGAGAGACTCACAGAGACACACAGGGAGACAAACACAGACATAAGGAGAGACTCACAGGGACACACAGAGAGACAAACACAGACAAAAGGAGAGACTCACAGAGACACGACGCAGAGAGACAAACACAGACAAACGGAGAGACTCACAGAGACAAGCAGAGAGACAAACACAGACAAAAGGAGAGACTCACAGAGACACAAAGAGAGACAAACACAGACAAAAGGAGAGACTCACAGAGACACGACGCAGAGAGACAAACACAGACAAACGGAGAGACTCACAGACACAAGCAGAGAGACTCACAGAGACACAAAGAGAGACAAACACAGACAAAAGGAGACACTCACAGAGACACACAGAGAGACAAACACAGACAAAAGGAGACACTCACAGAGGCACACAGGGAGACAAACAAAGACAAAAGGAGAGACTCACAGAGACAAGCAGAGAGACAAACACAGACAAAAGGAGAGACTCACAGAGACACACAGAGAGACAAACACAGACAAAAGGAGAGACTCACAGAGACACACAGAGAAACAAACACAGACAAAAGGAGAGACTCACAGAGACACACAGAGAAACAATCACAGACAAACGGAGACACTCACAGAGACAAGCAGAGAGACAAACACAGACAAAAGGAGAGACTCACAGGGACACACAGAAAGATAAACACAGACAAAAGGAGAGACTCACAGAGACACACAGAGAGACAAACACAGACAAAAGGAGAGACTCACAGAGACACACAGAGAGACAAACACAGACAAACGGAGACACTCACAGAGACAAGCAGAGAGACAAACAAAGACAAAAGGAGAGACTCACAGAGACACACAGAGAGACAAACACAGACAAAAGGAGAGACTCACAGAGACACACAGAGAGACAAACACAGACAAAAGGAGAGACTCACAGAGACACACAGAGAGACTCACAGAGACACACAGAGAGACAAACACAGACAAAAGGAGAGACTCACAGAGACACACAGAGAGACAAACACAGACAAACGGAGAGACTCACAGAGACACACAGAGAGACTCACAGAGACACACAGAGAGACAAACACAGACAAAAGGAGAGACTCACAGAGACACACAGAGAGACAAACACAGACAAACGGAGAGACTCACAGAGACACACAGAGAGACTCACAGAGACACACAGAGAGACAAACACAGACAAAAGGAGAGACTCACAGAGACACACAGAGAGACAAACACAGACAAAAGGAGAGACTCACAGAGACACACAGAGAGACTCACAGAGACACACAGAGAGACAAACACAGACAAAAGGAGAGACTCACAGAGACACACAGAGAGACAAACACAGACAAACGGAGAGACTCACAGAGACCCACAGAGAGACAAACACAGACAAAAGGAGAGACTCACAGAGACACACAGAGAGACAATCACAGACAAACGGAGACACTCACAGAGACAAGCAGAGAGACAAACAAAGACAAAAGGAGAGACTCACAGAGACACACAGAGAGACAAACACAGACAAAAGGAGAGACTCACAGAGACACACAGAGAGACAAACATAGACAAAAGGAGAGACTCACAGAGACAAGCAGAGAGACAAACACAGACAAAAGGAGAGACTCACAGAGACACACAGAGAGACAAACACAGACAAACGGAGACACTCACAGAGACACACAGGGAGACAAACAGAGACACACAGAGAGACAAACACAGACACACAGAGAGACAAACACAGACAAACGGAGACACTCACAGAGACAAGCAGAGAGACAAACAAAGACAAAAGGAGAGACTCACAGAGACACACAGAGAGACAATCACAGACAAACGGAGACACTCACAGAGACAAGCAGAGAGACAAACAAAGACAAAAGGAGAGACTCACAGAGACACACAGAGAGACAAACACAGACAAAAGGAGAGACTCACAGAGACACACAGAGAGACAAACATAGACAAAAGGAGAGACTCACAGAGACACACAGAGAGACAAACACAGACAAAAGGAGAGACTCACAGAGACACACAGAGAGACAAACACAGACAAAAGGAGAGACTCACAGAGACACACAGAGAGACAAACAAAGACAAAAGGAGAGACTCACAGAGACACACAGAGAGACAAACACAGACAAAAGGAGAGACTCACAGAGACACACAGAGAGACAAACACAGACAAAAGGAGAGACTCACAGAGAAACACAGAGAGACAAACACAGACAAAAGGAGACACTCACAGGGACACACAGAGAGACAAACACAGACAAAAGGAGAGACTCACAGAGACCCACAGAGAGACAAACACAGACAAAAGGAGAGACTCACAGAGACACACAGGGAGACAAACACAGACATAAGGAGAGACTCACAGGGACACACAGAGAGACAAACACAGACAAAAGGAGAGACTCACAGAGACACGACGCAGAGAGACAAACACAGACATCCGGAGAGACTCACAGAGACACACAGAGAGACAAACACAGACAAAAGGAGAGACTCACAGAGACACAAAGAGAGACAAACAAACACAGACAAAAGGAGAGACTCACAGAGACAAGCAGAGAGACTCACAGAGACACAAAGAGAGACAAACACAGACAAAAGGAGACACTCACAGAGACACGCAGAGAGACAAACACAAAAAAGGAGAGACTCACAGAGACACACAGAGAGACAAACACAGACAAAAGGAGAGACTCACAGAGACACACAGAGAGACAAACACAGACAAAAGGAGAGACTCACAGAGACACACAGAGAGACAAACACAGACAAAAGGAGAGACTCACAGAGAGACACAGAGAGACAAACAAAGACAAAAGGAGAGACTCACAGAGACACACAGAGAGACAAACACAGACAAAAGGAGAGACTCACAGAGACACACAGAGAGACAAACACAGACAAAAGGAGAGACTCACAGGGACACACAGAGAGACAAACAAAGACAAAAGGAGAGACTCACAGAGACACACAGAGAGACAAACACAGACAAAAGGAGAGACTCACAGAGACAAGCAGAGAGACTCACAGAGACACAAAGAGAGACAAACACAGACAAAAGGAGACACTCACAGAGACACGCAGAGAGACAAACACAAAAAAGGAGAGACTCACAGAGACACACAGAGAGACAAACACAGACAAAAGGAGAGACTCACAGAGACACACAGAGAGACAAACACAGACAAAAGGAGAGACTCACAGGGACACACAGAGAGACAAACAAAGACAAAAGGAGAGACTCACAGAGACACACAGAGAGACAAACACAGACAAAAGGAGAGACTCACAGAGGCACACAGGGAGACAAACACAGACATAAGGAGAGACTCACAGAGACACACAGAGAGACAAACACAGAAAAAAGGAGAGACTCACAGAGACACACAGAGAGACAAACACAGACAAAAGGAGAGACTCACAGAGACACACAGAGAGACAAACACAGACAAAAGGAGAGACTCACAGAGACACACAGAGAGACAAACACAGACAAAAGGAGAGACTCACAGAGACAAGCAGAGAGACAAACACAGACAAAAGGAGAGACTCACAGAGAGACACAGAGAGACAAACAAAGACAAAAGGAGAGACTCACAGAGACACACAGAGAGACAAACACAGACAAAAGGAGAGACTCACAGAGACACACAGAGAGACAAACACAGACAAAAGGAGAGACTCACAGAGACACACAGAGAGACAAACACAGACAAACGGAGACACTCACAGAGACAAGCAGAGAGACAAACAAAGACAAAAGGAGAGACTCACAGAGACACACAGAGAGACAAACACAGACAAAAGGAGAGACTCACAGAGGCACACAGGGAGACAAACAAAGACAAAAGGAGAGACTCACAGGGACACACAGAGAGACAAACACAGACAAAAGGAGACACTCACAGAGAGACACAGAGAGACAAACAAAGACAAACGGAGAGACTCACAGAGAAACACAGAGAGACAAACACAGACAAAAGGAGAGACTCACAGGGACACACAGAGAGACAAACACAGACAAAAGGAGAGACTCACAGAGACACACAGAGAGACAAACAAAGACAAAAGGAGAGACTCACAGGGACACACAGAGAGACAAACACAGACAAAAGGAGAGACTCACAGAGACACACAGAGAGACAAACACAGACAAAAGGAGAGACTCACAGGGACACACAGAGAGACAAACACAGACAAAAGGAGAGACTCACAGAGAAACACAGAGAGACAAACAAAGACAAAAGGAGAGACTCACAGAGACACACAGAGAGACAAACACAGACAAAAGGAGACACTCACAGGGACACACAGAGAGACAAACACAGACAAAAGGAGAGACTCACAGAGACCCACAGAGAGACAAACACAGACAAAAGGAGAGACTCACAGAGGCACACAGGGAGACAAACAAAGACAAAAGGAGAGACTCACAGAGACCCACAGAGAGACAAACACAGACAAAAGGAGAGACTCACAGAGACACACAGGGAGACAAACACAGACAAAAGGAGAGACTCACAGGGACACACAGAGAGACAAACACAGACAAAAGGAGAGACTCACAGAGACACGACGCAGAGAGACAAACACAGACAAAAGGAGAGACTCACAGAGACACACAGAGAGACAATCACAGACAAACGGAGAGACTCACAGAGACACACAGAGAGACAAACACAGACAAAAGGAGACACTCACAGAGACACACAGAGAGACAAACACAGACAAAAGGAGAGACTCACAGAGACAAGCAGAGAGACAAACAAAGACAAAAGGAGAGACTCACAGGGACACACAGAGAGACAAACACAGACAAACGGAGACACTCACAGAGACACACAGAGAGACAAACACAGACAAAAGGAGAGACTCACAGAGACACACAGGGAGACAAACAAAGACAAAAGGAGAGACTCACAGAGACACACAGAGAGACAAACACAGACAAAAGGAGAGACTCACAGAGGCACACAGGGAGACAAACAAACACAGACAAAAGGAGAGACTCACAGAGACACACAGAGAGACTCACAGAGACACACAGAGAGACAAACACAGACAAAAGGAGACACTCACAGAGACACACAGAGAGACAAACACAAAAAAGGAGAGACTCACAGAGACACACAGAGAGACAAACACAGACAAAAGGAGAGACTCACAGAGACACACAGAGAGACAAACATAGACAAAAGGAGACACTCACAGAGACACACAGGGAGACAAACAAAGACAAAAGGAGAGACTCACAGAGAGACACAGAGAGACAAACAAAGACAAAAGGAGAGACTCACAGGGACACACAGAGAGACAAACACAGACAAAAGGAGAGACTCACAGAGACACACAGGGAGACAAACACAGACATAAGGAGAGACTCACAGGGACACACAGAGAAACAAACATAGACAAAAGGGAGAGACTCAAAGAGGCACGCAGAGAGACAAACACAGACAAAAGCAGAGACTCACAGAGACACACAGAGAGACAAACGCTGACACGCGGAGAGACTCACAGAGACACACAGAGAACCAAATAAAGAAAAACGGAGATACTCTTAGAGACACGCGGAGGGACAAACATAGACACGCGGAGGGACTCACAGAGACAGACGAAAAGACCTACAGTGATACACAGAAACAGACAGAGACACACTACAGAGATAAAGACAAAGACACACAGAGAGACACAGAGATACACAGAGATATCCACAGAGACACCGAGAGACAGACAGAAACACATAGATACCCAAAGAGAGACTTACAGAGACAGAAACACAGAGAGACAAGCCGAGGCGCATAGAGAGACCCACAGACAGAGACGCACAAAGAGACCCAAAAGAGAAATCGGAGACACATAAAGATAGATAAACACATAGAGAGACACACAGACATAGACGCACAAAGAGACCCAAAAGAGAAATCGGAGACACATAAAGATAGATAAACACATAGAGAGACACACAGACAGAGACTCACAAAGAGACCCAAAAGAGAAATCGGAGACACATAAAGATAGATAAACACATAGAGAGACACACAGACAGAGGGACAAAGAGACCTCAACAAACAGACAGCACAGACAGACAGGAAGGCAGACACAAACATAGATACAGACAGAGAAACAGAGAGACACGGGGAAGAGAGACGAAGCGAAACACAAGTAGACAAACAGAAAGACACCAACAGAGACACAGACACCCACAGACAGTCATAGAAACAGACAGATAGATCGACACACAGACACAGATATCCACTCTTTTTTTAAAGGCGAAGAGAGAAACAGACAAATAGATATAATTGTAGACATAGAGAGAAAGACATGTCGAGATATGTGCAGTTTGAAGCGAAATGAAACGATCCATAACTGATTCCCTATTTAACCCTTTCCTAATCAAGACCTGATTTTGATGTCGCTTATAGAAAATGCCTGAGAAACAACTGAGACAAAAGAAGTTATTTTCTAAGCTATATTATACACAAACAATAACAAGAACCATCTTGTCGTCTGCAGCAGATGTCAAATTGGATCACTGTTTTGCCGTTTTGGAAAGGCAAAGTCGCTACTGGTTATATAGAAGCTAGATATACATGTATATCAGAAAAGTAAATACGCCCATGCTGACCTAAGCCTATAGTTATCTAAAGTATTAATTAAATTGCTCACTTTCCAGGGCCGATTTTGAATCAGACGATGGCTCGCGAGCAGCCATTAGAAACCATCATTGGCAACCAGCACTGTTCTGTCTACTGAATAGAGGATTTTCACATAACGCTGCGCATGCGCGGCAGCCGTGTGGAAACGAGGCTTTACACACGAGGGGGCAATCAACTTAATCCTGGATAGGAATTGGTAGCCGTGACGGGTTAATAAGCTGCTTTGATTAACCAATTTCTTCAAATGCGTTGATATTGTTATTTCTTCAATGGATGTGAACTCGAAAGGGAAAACTGTCAAACACATATTTTTTTTTTTTTTTTTTTTTCAATTTTCCTAGATATTCGGTGATAAAAGGTGGACGTATTCATGATTCGGTATTATGTACCGGACTTAAACATCTACCCTAAAAGACTGCTTTTTACGTGTACCAAAGGAAAACTTGATTTTTGTTATGTGCAAAAGAAGAAAATGATGAGTAGATCGTCATTTTGTCTCAATACTTCTTTTGTCAATTTGCACAAAAACCCTTTCTTTACCAAAATCTGTTATGTCGTCTGCAGCAGTTTTCAAGTATGAAAAGAGTCCGGGAAAGAGTTAGGTCTAAAATACACTCTGTCAATGTTTGGGTAATTGATAAAGATTGCAAAAAAGATAGACTAGTCATTTTATATCAAATATGGAAAATACCTATTTCGGCATGATTACTATTTTCTGAATCATTTTTTCTCGCATTCCTAAGTTGAATACATTAGACACCAATGTTTCATTTTGAAATGTAACTATTCAGAAAAAGTATCATGCAATATTTATCTGAAATTCACAGAAAGCCCATCTGTATTAGAATTTTTTGTAAATGTTATAAAACGATCAAAAATATCTGTTCACTCATGTAAAAATCTATAGTTTTGAAAATATGAGGTGAGGCCAGACTCGCGTGCATCATATTATTATTCATCTTTTTTTTTTTTTTTAAAAAAAATTCAATCATAGTGGTAAAATCATGTAATGTATAAGGGTGTCAGTTGTAGATTGACTAAGTGTCATCTGTAGACACGTGTTATGCATATTGGCATTCAATGTGAGATATAAAACGGGAGCTTAATTATGTGATATACGCTTAATCCTTTTCCAAACAGAAGAGTTTAACCCTTTCGGAAACAAGACCTGGTTTTTACGTCCTTGATACTTATGTCTTGGGAAAACATTGAGACAAAAAAATGCTTATAACCAGCAATTTCTCCTTTTGCCTCAATATTTTCTGAGCTATATCATACAAAATCTGATCTTTATCAACATCAATATTGTCGTCTGCAGCAACTTTAAACAGGGGTGCCCTAAAATTTTGCTGTTTGGGAAAGGGTTAAGTCTGTTATACTCGAATAATTATTATATCACTATATATGACACATGAATGGATAAAAACATCTTGACAGAAAAGTTATTTTCCTTTTAGACCTTGAGCCACCAATAACCCCTGCTCCCCCCCAGGGGGAATTTTGAAGGGTATGATTTTCTGAAAGCTTATACCAAATGCTACAAGATGAGCGTTGTTTGCACTCTGGCCGTTGGGGCTTTTGGCTGTAACCCTTATCTAAAACCCTTAACCCTTTTAAATTTTTTATTCAAATATACAAACATTTATTTGGTCATATCTTCATTGAATTTTGACCTACATATGTCAATATGGTATCAAATGAAAGCTTATGACTTGCTCTTTCATTTGTAGTTATTTTATGCAAATTAGCTCATTTGCATATTCATGAATATTAATGATTTTCCTAAAAATTGTCAATTTTTGATTAAAATTTGGTTAATAATTTCCAAAACAAGGCGTTTCTGTCCAGGGGGAATTTTGTGAACATGGTTTATCAGTAAGAACATTCTATTAGAAACATTTTGAGCCTTGTTTGCACTCTGGCGGTTGGGGCTTTTCGGCGTGACCCTTATCTAAACCATTAACCCTACCAAATCGTTCATTCAAATCTTGAAAATGAATTTGGTCATATCTTGGGTGAATATTTACACACAGATGTCAGAATGGTATCAAATGAAATCTTATGACTTGTTCTTTCATTTTAAGATATGTTATGCAAATTAGCTCATTTGCATATTCATGAATATTAATTATTTTTCCTAAAATTGCAATTTTCGACCAAAATCTGGTAAATACTTTCCAAAACAAGACATTTTTGTGCAGGGGAATTGTGTAAACATAATTAATCTTAAAGAAAATCATGCAAGAAACATTTTGAGCGATGTTTGCACTTTGGCTGTTGGGGCATTTGGACAAAACCCTTATCTAAACCCTTAACCCTATGAAATTGTTCAGTCATTTCAAAACTTTTTTTATCATATCTTGGTTGATTATTGACCTACAGATGTAAGAATGGTGTCAAATGAAAGCTTATGGCTGTCCCAATAATTTGTAATAAATTTTACGCAAATTATCTCATTTGCATATTCATGAATATTAATGACTTTACTTAAAACTGTGACCTTTTTAGCGGGTAGTTGGTAAATACTTTCAAAAACATTGTGTTTCTACTCAAGGGGAATCATGTAAACATAGTTTATCTTAAAGAACATTTTATTAGAAACATTTTGAGCAATGTTTGCAATCTGGCGGTTAGGGCTTTTGGCCGTGACCCTTATCTAAACCCTTAACCCCATCAAATTTTTCAAAATGTTTTTGGTCACAGCTTGATTGAATATTGACCTACAAATGTCACTACGGTATCAAATGAAAGCTTATGGGTGACTCTTTCATGTGCTATTATTTTCTATGCAAATTAGTTCATTTGCATATTCATGAGAATTAAAGATTTTCCTTAAAATTGTGATTTTTCAGCGAAAACCTGTTAAATACTTTCAGAAAATACTTTCAGAAACAAGACGTTTCTGTTCAGGGGAAATTATGCAAACATGATTTATCTTATAGAACATTATATAAATAACATTATAAGCGATGTTTGCACTGTGGTAGTCGGAGCTTTTGGCAAAACCCCTTATCTAAACCATTAACCCTATCAAATTGTTCATTAAAATTTTCAATATGTTTTTGGTCATATCTTGATAAAAAATTGACATACAAACGTCATAATGGTATCAAATGAAATCTAGTGAATTGCTTGTATATTGGCAATTTGCTCATTTGCTTATTCATGAATATTATTGATTCTTTAAATGTTTGGGATAAAACCACATTTATTGTGGAAAATCCATAAAATGTATTCCATTTGACAGTGCTAAAGTATGTGTTATATAGTAACCCTGTAATGTTAAGTACATAGTAACCCTGTTATGTTTATGTTTAGTACAATGAATGCTGATGATTCTTTGCATTAAATAGACATTCTAGTGTTGATCTATGTTGGTTTCCGTTATGATAACCTAGCCAAACCCCCAGAGTGTAAATAATTCCAAGATTGCCACCAAGTGTGATGTTAATCATTTTTCGTCAAATTGTCATAAAACAGTGCAAAAAGTAAGTGTCTTAATATGGGATTTCATATGCTGATCTAAACCAGGTTTTAGTTGTTGCATTTAAATATCAGGAAAGAATTGAACTGAAAATATCTATGGCTATCTAATGCCATCCTTGAAAACATATGCCATATTGAAAGATATTGTATATGTAGCGCAAGGGAACTATTTTCAATCAATTGTGAGGTTATACTATGCTGAATGCACATATAAGACATATGTATAGGTTCGGAAGAATTTGAATGTACATTCAGCATGGGCTGTCAGTAGTATGGATCAGTTCTCAGTTCACATCTGTTCTGATCTGATACAGACAATAACTGCAATAATCTTTTGATCGCAATCGGTTATTGTCTGTACTCTAGATACATACGTACAGCGAGTACATTTCTTGATTTATGCATGATACATAGGCTTTACATATGGCACCCCAAGCTTAAATCATCTGAAGTTAAAATACCTCAATAGAGCATAAAGGAATGGTAACATCAGTGTCCCTGATCTGTCAGCCACATATCAAATACACTTACGGCCAACAAATTGACTTGGCTATGAGGAATACACAAGGAAGGGCTCTCCAGATTGAACAAAATCATGCTGTTTTCTCCATGTGAATGGCAAAAAATGGGACTTGACAATTGCTTAACAACGTTATCCTGCTATATGTATGCAATTTGTCTACATTCCAAGATCTATATTCAGCCATAAAAATTACAAAAATAATTGAAATGATTCATTTTATATGTGTATTAGAATAAAGTCCCGCAGGTTAGACACCTTTTGTATCATTACAAACATTAATAATAAGATTTATACGAACAAAATATAATGGGTTGCACACTTTAAAATCGCAGTTACTTCCAAACAAAACACCAAATAGATCTCAAACAAGGCTTATATGTTGTTCAAAGAGTGAACATGGATATCAGATGGTTAAAAACTCACGAAAAAGAAAAAAATCCCACGTTTTGGTAGGTATTTAATGTGAAAACAATCACAAATTGTAGATAAATCATTAATATACATGCATATGCAAATGAGCCAATTAAAGAAAAAGTCATTGGCTTTCATTTGATACCATTCTTACATCTGTAGGTCCATATTCAATCAAGCCATGACCAAAAACGTTTTGAAAATTCAAATGAAAAATTTGATGAGGTAAAGGGTTTAGATAAGGGTCACGGCCAAAAGCCCCAACCGCCAGATTGCAAACATTGCTCAAAATGTTTCTAATAAAATGTCCTTTGAGATAAACTATGTTTACATGATTCCCCTTGAGTAGAAACACAATGTTTTTGAAAGTATTTACCAAATACCCGCTAAAAACGTCACAGTTTTAAGTAATGTCATTAATATTCATGAATATGCAAATGAGATAATTTGCATAAAATTTATGGCAAATTATTGGGACAGTCATAAGCTTTAATTTGATACCATTCTTACATCTGTAGGTCAATAATCAACCAAGATATGATAAAAAACGTTCTGAAATGATTGAACAATTTCATAGGGTTAAGGGTTTAGATAAGGGTTTTGGCTAAATGCCCCAACAGCCAAAGGGCAAACATCGCTCAAAATGTTCCTTATATGATTTTCTTTAAGATTAGTTATGTTTACACAATTCCCCTAAACAAAAATGTCTTGTTTTGGAAAGTATTTACCAGATTTTGGTGGAAAATCGCAATTTTAGGAAAAATAATTAATATTCATGAATATGCAAATGAGCTAATTTGCATAACATATCTTAAAATGAAAGAGCAAGTCATAAGCTTTCATTTGATACCATTCTGACATCTGTGTGTGAGCAAACATGTTTCTGGCTCAGGGACTAATTTCCTCACAATGAAAAAGTTTATGCCTAGACATTTAGATGTTATTTTTTTCAACTTTGCATTCGGAATCAAAATTTAAATATTCGTAGATCTATTTGCTCGAATTTCACATAGCAAAAGTCTCTTAAACTTTAAACGAAAACGAAATTATCTACATCTAAATTTGATTTCGAATCTTATAATTGTAAGTAAAATATTTGTACATTTAGTCCATTCGAAATTTTCGGAACCTTGCAATGTCGAGTACAATGAAGTTTTATTTTTTCTTTGCATTGTAGAGGTGCTCTAGAGCAGACCTAGCTTTGTTACCAGAATGGCAACCTTAGGGAACTCCCAAAATCCGCAAAAATCCAAGATGGCCGCCAAACACAACTGGAAAAATCAACTTTTTGTCAAATTGTCCTAAATTGACGCAAAAAAATGTGTAACTAGGGGTTCTTTGGTATGCTGAATCCAAATCTGATGATAAATATCGTATTTGGATATCAGAAATACACTAAAATAGAGATGGCCGCCGGAAGCCATCCTGAAAATTACAATTTTATGATATTTGTCTTTAGATGGCCTATTTTCACATAATTATGAATCAAAGTTCAATTTGATTCTTCATCTGGCATTTGAATCAACCTGATGTATATAAAATTCCGACATGGCCGCCATATGCCATTTTTAAAATGATTCCTAGTTAAATACTGGTATAAAATGTGGCTAGATTTTAATATTTTTCTGTATTTTGTTGCTTTTACATTTATTTCGAACGCATTTTTTTATTCAATGTAGATGCTACACATTTCCCGAATGTAGAAATAGAAATAATGATTATGTAAACTAGTTGCCATCTTGAAAAAGAGCGGAAAATATGAGATCATTTAAGCAGAACATATTTTGCTCTCTTTGCCGACGTAGACTTTAAAATATCTTAATAAACTTATGTTTATTTCAACACATTCTATCAAAATACTCTTGACATTTCGTTTCAAAGAGCGATAATTGAAATATTTCCAGTGATTTATCGTATATTCTTATTGTGTATGTAAGATTAATTTGAAGATTTTGTGCTGAAAAAATCAAACTTTTGTATGCACAATAATTAGTTTATTGTTAATAACGGTACTTTTTATTTTTGCTAGCACTAAATGCATATCTAAACTTTAGTAAACATGCAACCAGTTGTCATACTGTGTAATGAAAATTAAATCTGCGCTGTAGTCTTCAGATATGCCTGTGTGTCACTTAGTTTATATTATTTATGGCCATCAGTTGCCATGTTGAAATATGACATAAAGTTGATTCTGTAGACTTAACAAGTTGCATTAAATTTCATTGTCAGTATTATTTCTAGCATTCCAATATATTCCAATATGTTCATCCAAGGATTTCAGATTGAACTAAACCCAACGATATTATCCAAGAAAATAACCCACAATCGAATGGTTAATATATCCTTCTGTCTATATCTATTTCATGAATCATTTTCACATTTGAACGTTCCTGTGAGTTTGGATATGATAATAATGATTAACACACCATTCATCATTTGAAGCTGATCGTTTTAACAATTATGCCCATACTTTAGTAGTTAAAGGGGGTGATCTTTATGTCCCTTAAATGGGAATGATTTATGCAAAAAATGTTCTTGCCATACTTGTATTAATGAATGATTCTGATATATTATTCAATGTACCACTTGCAAGATCCAGACATTTTTCCCAATGGGAGGGGGTTTCCAGAGGGAACCCGACTGCATTGGCGAATGAGCAATTCCTTAAAAATCATTTTGATAAGACTTTATTTACAAATTAGTTAGGGAGTCCGTACCCAGGCCTTTCTGGTAAATAAAAGGTATTATGACAATACTCAATTGTTTTTATATGTAGATACCGTTGGATCGGTCAGAAGCATGGAATAAGTACATTCAAGGAACATAACAAACATGCTTTCGTCTTTATGGATAAGCCATATCTACATGTAGTTCCATTTCAAATTGCATAAAAGATCTCAACAGTAGTTACTCAATGTATAATGAATGTTGGGACATTTTGCATGAGTGTGCAAGATCCTTCTTATCTTAAGATTCACCAAGAGATTTTGAAAAAAATGCTTGACGGTTTTAAGAAGACTAAATATTTTAAAAATAAAATTGAAAAGATGGACTTATAATTATAATGAAATTATAGTTTGATTTCTCTTCAGTTTATAGATTATAGGACATTTGATATGCTATGAATAAAAAAACTGAAAATAAAACCACACACTAATAATTTGTTAATTGAATCCAGGAGACAAACGACAATGCATTTGAGAATTATTGAACAGTTATAATTAAAAAAAATTCTAGTAAATAGGAAGAGCCCATTTTACAAGGCCCGATCTGATATAGGTACATGTATTCAGCTGTCAGTGGTTGTTCAAAAAATGGATGCTTGTTCGATTGTAGCATTTCATGGAATCATCCAGTTTGCCATTCCTTTACTTTTCTTTATATGTCAAAATTAAGAAGCTGCCACAAGTATAAGGTATTCAGGTACAGTTAAAATGAATCTAAATAATTTAACAAAACATTTATGGGTTTCTGAGATCTGGCTGTAGACGGACGGACGGAAGGAAGGAATGACGGACACATGGACGGGTGGACGGACGTTGCGACTATATGCTCCCTCGATTTTTTTTCGGGGGGCATAATAAAATCGTTTGATGTTTAACAAATCATTTAATAACGTTTACACCATCATAAGTTATAATTTCCAACACTTTTGGCATACTCTATCAAGTAAAATGTAATAAAAATACCCTGAAATGGCAATTTTCTGTCAAATGTTACACGCCGGGTTTTCATCAAATTTACGAGTAAAACTTGTTTAACGAAAAAGAATCACATGGAAAAAGACATAGATCTAGATCTTGTTTGAATATTGTTGTATAACATAGCTATTAAAAGCAAAATGGTTCTTGGTAAGCTCGTTTATGAATCTCAGAGAGTAGCCGTTTTTAAAAATACCAAAACTATTGTGCACCACGCCATTACACGTGTGTTCTTAAAATCTAATCGAGTAATAATATATTGTCCAACAGACGAGAACAGATGCTTATTTCTTCTTCTAGTATGTTTTCCTACAAAATAATGTTGCAAAAAAGTAATTTCCTGACAAAACCGAGACCTATTTCTAAAAAAGTGTCTGGGGTCAAAATGACTCCACCTGGGAGTTTGTGTGTTTAAAATTTGCTGGTAGCTTGATGGTTAATTTAATTAATATATTTCTTAAACTGGTTCTGCGTATAACAGTGTCACAGAGAATAATCATGAAGGGCCTCTCTTTAAAGGCTTTCGATGACGATTGTCTGTTACAACGGCTTCTAAAATCATCGAATATGGCAAGCGTCGATCTTTGCAAAAATGTATAGCAAAAGTTCTACAGTCATTGTTTGCACCAGTATTTTGAATCTAAGAACGAATTATATACCCAAAGGGACAAAATGGCATCTGGTGGCCATTTCAGAATTTATCAAAGAGATCTTTATTATAACATCCACATGAAGACTTTTTTTTTCCTTTAATTCCTCCAATACTGAAGATACAATTTCCATACAAACGAACAATACATTATTAAGAACATTAGACAAAATAACATCGCTTTTTAAGGAAAACCTTGTAACCACAGCTTATAGCAAGCTGTATTACAATGTTTTCATTGAAAAGCAGAGATGAGAAGATGACTATTTACATATTGATTGATCTATATAAGGTTGATTATTTTTGTTTCTTGTATAACACTTTCCTAGATGGCAAATTTACTAGATTGTCCAAATTGATATGTTTTAGGACGGCAAATTGAAATTTTACTAATGAGACAGAACGGTTATCATATTTCACAAAAAGACAATGAGGGAAAGAGGAAAACGCAAGTAATATTGGTCTTCCTCGTCACTCTCAATGCTTTAAATAACTTATCAAAACAAGAACGCAAAAATCAATCATTATTCAAATGGTAAAAGCTTGCATAGCACCATCTACAAATGCTTATTCGAAACGAAACAAAAAGCATTTACTAGGTACTAAAGAGCTGTATGCTGTACACTGTTATGTATTCGTAAAAGATATATGCTGAACAGTGTTAACTTCAACTATTCATCGGGATATTGGTAACAGGAGAGTACCGTTTTGAAGTGATTCAGTACTGATATAAAGAAATGATCTCTAATTTGATAGTTAACCAGCATATCATCAAATATCTGGTTAATACCAAATAGAGCTCTGACATACTGTTCGTCATTGAATGAGCATAGCAAAAGCAGACAATGTTGATTATACATGGTTGACACAATGTTAAAGAAATGATGTGTACATCTATAAACAACAGAACAACCTGTTAAGATATGTTGAGTTAAACTAACATCGATATTATTTCGCCCACATTTTCTACAAGTCTGAACGTAACTTGAGAGGTATGCAATAAGTTGAGAAGTAGAATAACATGCACTCAACATCTTTGTGTTTCGGGCAGCAAACCGCCAAATCCGAAACCCACCATGATGAGTCTGTATTCGTTTGTAAAGAGAGAATTCGTTGGTAGATGTCCTCTCGTCCCATTCACGAGTAAAGTGGTTGCATAATGCTAAATTCAATTTTCTTTTCCAAGTACACTTATCTGGAAAAGTCCCAGTATTGATAAAGCCCTCTAGAAAGTTATATAAATTATACTTATACAATAAAGCAATGACATCCTTGAAGAAGCCTATAAACGCAACGCCGTTTAGAAATGAAAAGAGACGCATAAGGAAAAGCTGTCTGACAGCACATACTCTATCTAATCGACAGAGTTGACTAAAGAATAACAATTTTCTTTTTTCAATTTCTGCTTGAATAGGAAAAGCACCTAACATACCAAGAACAATATCAGTTCTGGGGCGTATATGTAAGCCTTGGATGTGTTTTAGACAGAGTCTATGGGATCTCTCAAGAACGAGAATATCATTATCAGAAAAAGTATTGTAAAGTTCAGATCCAAAAAGAGATCGTGGTATTACAATGGATTTATATATTCTATAACTGGTAATTGGATTTTTATGAATTCCATCCTTAACTAATCCGAAAAATGTTCCTCTAAGTTTGCGATTTAGACTGTTGACCACATTCGAAGAGGGTTTGAATTTAGAACAGAGAATACCTAAATGGTTATATTCTTCTTTTTCAACAATGAGAGTACCCCCAATTGACCAGCGCTTTGGTCGATTGTTAAAAGACCTTTTTGACTCGTTAAACGTTACAATTACAGTTTTCTGTGTATTATATTGATATCTCCATTTGCACGCATATTGATAGCAGATATCAATCATGGACTGGAGTGAATTGCTTGCTAATTCAAGTAAAGTCATATCGTCTGCAATGTGGCTTCTGGCGGCCATGTCAGATACACATCAGCTTAATAAAATGTGAATTGAAAACTTATTTTTAACTTGACTCACGAAATATGCCAGAAAAAATGTCTTATATAGACCATCTAAAAAGAATTATCATAAAATTGTAATTTTCAGGATGGCTTCCGGCGGCCATCTCTATTTTAGTATATTTCTGATATCCAAATACGATATTTATCATCAGATTTGGATTCAGCATACCAAAGAACCCCTAGTTACACATTTTTCGCGTCAATTTAGGACAATTTGACAAAAAGTTGATTTTCCAGTAGCGTTTGGCGGCCATAATGGATTTTTGCGGATTTTGGGAGTTCCCCAAGGTTGCCATTCTGGCAACAAAGCTAGATCTGCTCTAGAGCACCTATTCAATGCAAAGAAAAAATAAAACTGCATTGTACTCGACATTGCAAGGTTGTCATATAGGCCATATAGGAGCGTCGAATGGACTAATTGTTTAATATTTGTTTGAAATGAAAAGAAAAGCGACTAGTAAGTTATAAATGCGTTGAAAGACAGATCAACAAACTACGTGACAACTCTGTGAATATCATATTATTCAAATAAAAAAAAAACGATAGAAAATTTAAATAATTTATTTCGTTTTAATATGTCCAATGCTTCAAACCGTGTCCCGTCAGGCGTCTTTTTCTCTAACCATTCGCATGAAAAATACCCGAAACATGTTACTTTTGAGGCTACGCGTCTTAAATTTTAATTTTAAAATAATCAAAATAAAATAATCAAGCATCTATCAATAAATAAACCCGATTTTGTAAGACGCCTTTAGCAAAGAAACGAGAGCGATATTTGTTTATTTCCACTAAGTGCAATTGTGTCCCGTAAAGATGTGCACCACTGTATAGAAATGCTTCTTTTTTACTAATTCTTCGCATGAAAATTCGCAAACTCGATTGGTTTTAGCATCTTTAGATATTAAAGCTTCATTTCGAATAAAAATTGTACATGAAATCCTGTTTAAATGGGTAAATAATCAGGATTTTGAAATGCGCTTTTTACAAACAAATAAGAGCGATAATTTACCTATGCCCCCTCGCCGACAAAGGGAGACAATCTATCGATTTTTTAACTAAGAAATTCGCAAGGGAGATAATTGTTTGAAAAACCCGTATTCCTCCCCATTCTGATTTAGCCTGTCAAAATCTTTGTTTACCTCGACACTGATTGGTCAGACTATTGCTGTGGAAATGACGTCAAATAGCTCGCACTATTGATGTTCGATTGAAGCGATAGCTACAATAGCTCCATTTGGAATACCTCTATTTACCATTGTCTGAGGTGTTCTAAATGCAGTAGCTCGAGCTATTGTCCCAATCGAAGTCGGCCTATGTCACATGTGGTTCACATGTACAGCTCACGATAAATGACCTGGCAGAGCATCTCTAGCTAATCGATAATCGTGAGCTATAACTATAATATTATGACGAATACTTGCCAACATGATATAGAATATTATTTCTTTTTACTCTTAATATTCATCATTGTATGAAACAAGAGCTTATCTGATTTGACTTGTCTTCAAAGGTTTGACCCCGTGACCTAGTTTTTGACCCCGGTTTAACCAATTTCTGTCTCATACGAGATTTTATCGAGACAATCATTCCGATCAATTTTCAGCTTGATCCGACAAAAAATAAGGCGTCTAGAGCGCATACAAGATTTTAAGATTTTATCCCGTGACCTAGTGTTTGACCCCAGTTGACCCAATTTCAAATTCGTCCGAGATTTTATCAAGACTATCATTCTGACCAACTTTTAAGTTGATCTGGTTATATAGAAGGGCGAGTTTTAAAAAATGTGACCAAAGTGTGACATTTCAATGCTAAGAATAACAGCTTTTTTTTACAGAATATCATCCAAATTTTTAATAAAGAGGGCTAAAAACTATTCTAAATGGTTAAGCAGAGCCCAAATTATATTTTAGATTTATGTTCACTAGTTTTTAGCTAAAATTGTGTGCACAATCTTGTATAATGACAACAAAAAAAGCTCACTCCTGACAGCATAATTATATATTTCACAATATGAGAAATTTTAATCCACGAATCACTAAATAGTAGAGTGCAGAATGCCCACAAGGTTAAAGTGACATTTCACGGTTATTTTTACATAACTTTTACTTTTATTCTATCTGAAAGAGCATGTTTTCTTATGAAAATTCTGAAATTTTCATGCCAAAATATTGAACCGTTTACAAGAAATAAATATTTTTGTGCCAAAATGAAATAAATTGTTGTGGACAACAGTTCAGATTTATATAGAATTTATCATTTCTATCTCAACTTTAAAGGCGTATTTTTCGCTTATAAATAACAACTTCAAAAAACTGATAGCATTTCTACGCATTAGAATAATCAATCTTTGCATTAAGACATACTTTTAAAAAATGAAATAAATGTGAAATGTCACTTTATTGGCTTCCCAAACAATAGGACAATGATGGTCCTATATCGCTCACCTGAACAAAGATGACATGAGCCACAGTTATGTTTGGATCAATTAATATTTGTGACATTAAGACTGAAAACAAACTCATGGTCATCAACATTATGTCCCTGTTTCGTCTTTATAGGTCAATATATTTGGTTGTAAAGAGTGAAAACAAAGTCAAAAACGAGAATTTTGTCCATTTCAAGGGCAGATAACTCAGCAACTGCTTGTTTAATTGTGCTGAAGTTCAAGCTCATCCATGATCTTATGGTAATTAACCATTATATCCAAGATTAAAGATCAAAAATCTAACTCATCCAAGATCTTAAGGTCACTAACATTGTGTTCAAGTTTTGTCTTGATTGGTCTATAGTTGAAGATGCTATAGTGTAAACAAAGCCAAAAGCAGTCAAAAACAGCATTTTTTTCAAATTCAAAGGCAGATAACTCAGGACATTCTGGTCCGATCAAACCAAAACAAAAACTCATCCGAGATCTTATATAAGGTCAGCAAATTGTGTCCAACTTTTGTACAGATTGGTCAATATTTGAAGATCTATGCTAGAGTGTAAACAATATCAAAAGTAGCTTTTTTATTCAAGGGCAGATAACTCCCGACTTTCTTGTCCGATCTTACCCAAAATCGAACTCATGCAAGATCTTATGGTCACTAACATTGTGTTAAAGTTTTGTCTAAATTGGTCAATAATTGTAGATGCTATAATGTAAACTATGTCGAAAACGGCCAAAACGACAATTTTGTAAAAATTCAAGGGCAGATAACTCAGGACTTTCTGGTCCGATCAAACCGAAAATCAAACTAATCCGAGATCTTATGGTCAACAATATTGTGTCCAACTTATTGTATTGATTGGTCAATATTTGTAGATGCTAGACAGTAAACAATGTCAAAAGTAGCTACTTTTTACATTCAAGGGCAGATAACCCCTGACTTTCTAGTCCGATCTGACCCAAAATCGAAGTTATCCAAGATCTTATGGTCACTAACATTGTGTTAAAGTTTTGTCTTGATTGGTCAATAATTGTATATGCTATAGTGTAAACAACGTCGAAAACTGTCAAAAACGACAATTTTGTCAAATTCAAGGGCAGATAACTCCTGACTTTCTTGTCCGATCTGACCAAAAATCAAACTCATCCGAGATCTTATGGTCACCAACAATGTGCCAAACTTTATTATTGATTGGTCGATATTTGTAGATGCTAGAGTGTAAACAATGTCAAAAGTAGAAATGTTTTACATTTCAGGGCAGATAACTCCGGACTTTCTGGTCCGATCTGACCAAAATTCGAAATCATTCGAGAGCTTATGGTCATACATGTTTTGACCAAGTTTTGTTAAGATTGACTTATATTTGTAGATGCTAGAGTGTAAACACCAAATTGTTGACAGACGGACGGACATACGGACGGACGGACGACGGACAAAAAGCGATCACAATAGCTCACCTTGAGCACTTCGTGCTCAGGTGAGCTAAAAATTGGGTGGTAAATATCTGGCTGAATAGACAAAAATGAGAACACATTTTAAAAAGGAAATGTGTTTCACTCCTGACATGAGATTCAGGGGGTTATTGTATAAAACAGCCTCCACATCCTAAACCAGTAAAGATAAGATGAAAAGGTAGTTTTGATATGATGATGCACATATTGTTTTATGTATTAGAAGTGTTTATTGTAGTATCTTGTTACTGTCTTTTATTTATCGTAGCTTAGAAACCTGATACATGTGAAAAATGTCACACAGAAAGCGTTTCACTCCTGACATTTTTGACATGTTTTAACGACGTTTCTTTTTAGTAGTGAAGCGATTTTCTTAAAACTTGGTACCCAGTATATACGAGGGACGGTCGGAAAGTAGTTGGACTTTTCGTTTTGCTGTCTCTCCATTTGCAACTGTATAAAACATTATATATTGATGGAATCTACATCCATTTGCCAATAATGTGGTCAGTTTATTTTCAAAGATAGGTGTGTATATACAATATTCTGCCCACTTATATGTGATTGGTGTTTTATGTACCATATGCTATTTGTTAGCGGAACAAAAAGGGTAACCAATACAAAAGAATATTTCAGTCATTTTAATAGCGAAGGAGTAAAGTTTTTGAACAACTTTATCACTGAAGATTTAATGTGGGTTCATAATTCCGAGCTTGGGATTAAAGCTCAGTCAAAGCAGTCATGGAAACGAGCCTGAAAAGATTAAGCTGTTAACTTCGGTTGCTAGTCATGTTTGTTGCTTTTGGGGATTCATGAGGATTGATAGTCACTCATTTCATGTCAAATGGTAAAACAAGGATTTTCTTAAATTTGACCCCGTGACCCTTTTTTCAACCCATTTGATCCAATTTCACACTCATTTAAGTATTCATCAGGATAATCATTCTGATTTATTATCAGCTTGATTAGGCGAAAAATAAGACCTCTAGAGTGCATACAAGGTCTTTCTTACATTTGACCTCGTGACCAAGTTTTTTTTATCCAAGTTGGCCCAATTTCAAACTCTTTCCAGTTTTTATCAAGGCAATAATTCTGAAAAATTTCCAAGTTGATTTGGCAATAAATGTGGCTCCTAGAGTGCATACAAAGTTTTTCTAATATTTGACCCCATGACCTAGATTTTGACCCAAGTTGACCCAATTTCGAACTTGTCCGAGAATTTACCAAGACAAACACTCTGACTAAATTTCAGGTTGATTAGGCAAAAAAAAATTGGCATACAGCGTGCATACAAGACCCCTTTACCTGTTTTTTGACCCTAGTTGACCCAATTTCAATCTCGTCTGAGAATTCATCAAGGCAAAAATTCTGACCAAAAACCAAAATGACCTTATTGTTTCGGACTTGAAAATTATCTCCCTCACTGATGTGAATTTTAACGGATGTTCCGCCGATGAATCACAAATATATTATCCGTTTCCAAACAATGTTGACCATTTTTGTATGTTATGGAGTGAAACACATAGTCAATTTTCTATTCCGAAAATAACCCTCGTTTTAAAAATATCGAAGGAAAAGATATTTTCCTATAGACATTAATGTAAACTTTAAAGACAGTTATCACACCCTATTACGTGCTATCACTCGGGCCGTTGCAAACCTCGTGCAGTATCATCAATAAATGGCGGGTGTACTTGGTAGGTCATACTTTTTCCATATATCTTTTATGTTAAAACGCTTCTCAGCTCTATTTTGTAGTGTACTAGGCTGGCCATATATTTGAGTACCTACATGTCAAATATTAGCCCAAATATTCCTCAAACAACAAAATTATTCAACAACAAAGTCGTAACTTCACATATTTTTATGTAAAATCCAACTTTCAGTCAATGTAATGAGGAAATGATAAGGTGATCGTTAGAATTGATATAACAATTAAAAAATTCTATCAATTTTCTTACACTATGTAAATTGAGAAAACTGTTTGAATTGAATTAAGTTCAGACCGACCAATTAAAATTGAACACTGATGCCGATTTGGCTGTCACGAACAGCATATTGAAGCCGTATGTTCTGTTCGTGATAGTATAAATTTGTACCTCAACAAACTTCGTTTGACTATAACGATATAATGGAATAGTTGATCGTCTTCGCAAACGAGTAGTTGTTAGATAATATACTAGATTTCCATTTTGTAATAAAATTTCTAACATTCACTTTTAGTGTTTTTCTAAAATTTGCATGGAAAGGTGGATTTTACATAAAAATATGTTGAGTTACGTCTTTATTGTTGAACAATTTTGTTGATTGAGAAATCTTTGGGCTAATATTTGATATGTAGGTACTTAAATATATGATCCGCCTAATACACTACAAAATATAGCTGAGAAGCGTAATAGCACGAAACAAAAATGGGAAAAGTATGACCTACCCAGTACACCCGCCATTTATCGATGATACTGCACGAGGTTTGCAACGGCCCGAGTGATAGGGTGTGGTTATATGCCCTTGGATTCACAAAATTTAAAAAGTAAAACGATAAAACATTTTATGCATCAATGTCTCCAACTTTCATAGAGATCTATCTACTGAAAGTGCTTCTTCCAATTATAGCCATTACGGGTCGGAACGTTAACCAAAAATCTTAAAAACAAACTCATGTAAACGTTATATTAACGTTTTTTGAAAGAAAGAACGATTACGTTCAAGTATGACATCTATAGACATTTCTTAGAATAGCATTCTATCCTAAGTAATAAACAGCCTAGGGAAGTAGTTTTTAATTATGTACTTTTATAATTATATTAATACACCGCATAGCTATCAAAATCAATGCATTTCCTAACTCGGACTAACATCACTGTAGATGTTGTTGATTGCCTTTCCGAATGTTATGCTGTAATCGACTAATTGTATGTATAACTTACATGTAAGACAGGCTGTAATCGACTAATTGTATGTATAACTTACATGTAAAGCATGCTGTAATCGACTAATTGTATGTATAACTTACATGTAAGGCATGCTGTAATCGACTAATTGTATGTATAACTTACATGTAAGGCATGCTGTAATCGACTAATTGTATGTATAACTTACATGTAAGACAGGCTGTAATCGACTAATTGTGTGTATAACTTACATGTAAGGCAGGCTGTAATCGACTAATTGTATGTATAACTTACATGTAAAGCATGCTGTAATCGACTAATTGTATGTATAACTTACATGTAAGACAGGCTGTAATCGACTAATTGTATGTATAACTTACATGTAAAGCATGCTGTAATCGACTAATTGTATGTATAACTTACATGTAAGACAGGCTGTAATCGACTAATTTTATGTATAACTTACATGTAAGGCATGTTGAAATCGACTAATTGTATGTATAACTTACATGTAAGGCATGTTGTAATCGACTAATTGTATGTATAACTTACATGTAAGGCATGTTGAAATCGACTAATTTTATGTATAACTTACATGTAAGGCATGTTGTAATCGACTAATTGTATGTATAACTTACATGTAAAGCATGCTGTAATCGACTAATTGTATGTATAACTTACATGTAAGGCATGCTGTAATCGACTAATTGTATGTATAACTTACATGTAAGGCATGTTGTAATCGACTAATTGTATGTATAACTTACATGTAAGGCATGCTGTAATCGACTAATTGTATGTATAACTTACATGTAAGGCATACTGTAATCGACTAATTGTATGTATAACTTACATGTAAGGCATGTTGTAATCGACTAATTGTATGTATAACTTACATGTAAGGCATGTTGTGATCGACTAATTGTATGTATAACTTACATGTAAGGCATGCTGTAATCGACTAATTGTATGTATAACTTACATGTAAGGCATGCTGTAATCGACTGATTGTATGTATAACTTACATGTAAGGCATGTTGTAATCGACTAATTGTATGTATAACTTACATGTAAGACAGGCTGTAATCGACTAATTGTATGTATAACTTACATGTAAAGCATGCTGTAATCGACTAATTGTATGTATAACTTACATGTAAGACAGGCTGTAATCGACTAATTTTATGTATAACTTACATGTAAGGCATGTTGAAATCGACTAATTGTATGTATAACTTACATGTAAGGCATGTTGTAATCGACTAATTGTATGTATAACTTACATGTAAGGCATGTTGAAATCGACTAATTTTATGTATAACTTACATGTAAGGCATGTTGTAATCGACTAATTGTATGTATAACTTACATGTAAAGCATGCTGTAATCGACTAATTGTATGTATAACTTACATGTAAGGCATGCTGTAATCGACTAATTGTATGTATAACTTACATGTAAGGCATGTTGTAATCGACTAATTGTATGTATAACTTACATGTAAGGCATGCTGTAATCGACTAATTGTATGTATAACTTACATGTAAGGCATACTGTAATCGACTAATTGTATGTATAACTTACATGTAAGGCATGTTGTAATCGACTAATTGTATGTATAACTTACATGTAAGGCATGTTGTGATCGACTAATTGTATGTATAACTTACATGTAAGGCATGCTGTAATCGACTAATTGTATGTATAACTTACATGTAAGGCATGCTGTAATCGACTGATTGTATGTATAACTTACATGTAAGGCATGTTGTAATCGACTAATTGTATGTATAACTTACATGTAAGGCATGCTGTAATCGACTTATTGTATGTATAACTTACATGTAAGGCATGTTGTAATCGACTTATTGTATGTATAACTTACATGTAAGGCATGGGCGAATGCCATCATGGCGTCGCTGACGAACTGTAACTGTGCCTCCATAATGAACGTATCTGGGTCAATTACCTCACTTCCGTGACACGTGACGTTGTAATTCTCATTGTACGGAGTAAATGGCCGGAATGGAAACTTGCACTGAAAATCAAACGATGTTAAAACATTCTGATGAATATTCCTATTAATCCGTTTTCTCACATCAACATTCTCATGAATGTTTTGGTTTTCTATTTTATTAGTTGGTAAAGATTTAATTCAAACATAAATTCATATATTACGCAGTCCAACCCTAATGACATTCACACGATGTCGGATTTTTTTTTCGGGCGACGTCGTAAACACCCGGAGGTGGAAAGGGCCGGGGTCGCGAGACGTCGGAATCTTTCGATGTCGTCACTGCGATGTCGTAAACATCTGTAATGTATTCGATCTAAATCCGGACACGAGTCGAATACATTACAAATGTTTCTGACGTCACGTGGATTTCATAAGGAATGAATGAATGAATGAATAGTGTTTTAAGGCCCGTCGACTACTAAGGTCATATTGGGCGCAACAACAACACATACCTGGATGTATACAAAATTACTGATATGTATATAGTTACATAAACATCCAGAAAGGTAAATTATAGTGACTATATATCTAATTCAAGAATAGATCATGTTACCTTGTATAAAATTAATCAATACTAGTATTATAACACAATATTAAAACTAGACAGAGTGGACTACCTTAAGATATACACCCCATCATTAAAACACCATTTTATAGACATACGAAATGCATCAAATTACACACACTTGTAAATACACCTTATAACAAAAATGATGCATAAGTTGATTCACCGTGTCGGATTTCAAGAATTTTAGATTGTGGTTCAAGAAGAAATTAATTTACAAAGATTATATTACCTACTAATTATATAATCATATGCAAGGGAGGTAAATGTGAACAGTTTCGTCAAATATTTTCACAAGTATGAATTAATTTAAAATTCTAAGCCGTTCAAAATGCTTATGTATGTATATGGAACGGAAATGTAACACAGTTTAGGAATTACTGGCACTTTTCAAATTTCGCCTCAGGTGCTAATAATGGGTTGCATAAAGTGAAAAAATATAGACATATCCTGTTTTTTTCAGGTTTTACAAAATGTCCCAGATTAGGCAAATAGAGGAAAATGTTTTCTATGGAATTGGATATTATTTCCTTAATAGCCTTAGACATATTCATACTGATTTATTGTCAGAGTACTATAAATTAACACATAATACACATTTAACGTTATAAATAAATCTTTGGATTTATTTCCCACGCTTTAAAGAACATTTGAAATTGCAAAACTCTTCGTTTCCGGGACATCTTCGAGTGAATTTCGATCATTTTGTGAAATTGGGTTTTAATTCTAGGTATTAAGGGGGAATGCTCCAGTTTCTTATGTTTCTTCCCAATAATAGAGTTTATTCATATTTTGTATACTGAAATTACATGATATTATAAATGGAAAAATAAAATAAAAATGGATGGTCATCGATCTTGTTTGAATGTTATAGGCATTCGTATCACATACAACGAAAAAATGCACAATTTCTTGCACCTGTCCAAGGTCACTAAAACACTAAAAAATGCTGTATAATCATCGTTTAGTCCTGAAAACAGATTTAAAGTAATGTCTTGCATTTACTAAAAACAGAAAACCCAAAATATGTGCTATTAATAAACGCGTGAATGTATAAAATAGCATGCTCGCGTGTTCAGTTAGATCAACGAGGCTGAAGTGTTAATTGTCAAAATTTGCATATTTTTAAATTATTTCCAGTTCTACATAATAGAATTTGATAAAACTCCCTCATTGTATTAAGCAATATGTCTTGGTAATAATTCTAAAGGAAAATGTATATGTCATCGCACTAATTAGTGAATTACAGCAATTTTTATCAGCCACACATGAATAAAATAAAGCAAAACGGTACATACGCCGCTTCCGTGGCCTAGTGGTTAGGGCGTCCGTCTTGGAAGCGGGAGGTCGAATGTTCGAATACCGGTGGAAGCCGGCCTGCCGGATTAGAACTGATGTGACCGGTTGGTGAGCCGCCAGCTAGTTAAATTAATGGTTACCGTAGACCCATCTCTGTCAGACGCCCGGCATCATGAGTGGGGAATCGGGAGGTATTGCGTATTGAGAAAGAGAGTGTCTCATAAGCCAAAACTGGCTGGCCCTTTACATAGGGGTGACACTATAATAAACAAACCTTTACCTTTACCTTTTACACACTTTCAACTGTCTTGCTCTTAATAATCGATTTCCATCTTGAGGAAATCAGTTTCGCATAATAAATATGTTTTACCGTCGAACATTGTTATGACGTGTTATATCATTGAAAATATGGTAGCGAAACATATATGGTACGAAACAATTAATTTTCTACAGTAACACGGGTGGTAAACTTTGTAACGACCTCCAAAAAGAGGTAGTGAATTTCTGTTCCCATAGCACATAGTCAACAACTGACACATTTTTGCATAATTTGTGGTTTTCCACGAAGCAGCCCCGGTACGCTCGCCCTGGGAAAATGAGCACTCTGTATTACATATCCTGTAAAAATGGAAACGAGGTACAATATTAAGAAAAGTATTGAGAAAATTGCAGTAGAGGTCGTTCCAATAAGGTGGAGCTTGTTCCAATTTGAATGAGATCGTTCCCAGTGCTCGACTGTTTTATACAATGAAATTAATATCTGTCACATATCAGTGTGATATCAGACTAGCCAAACTAAGACAAAAATGGTGGCGTTTGAAATATCAGAATTATCGTCATATCAGAGGCGTCGTTTTGTCTTGTTTTTACACGACAGAGCATTGCCATAATTATCCATTTTTCACTAGAAACCTAGAAAACAATCAAAAGAACCACCGACACCTACCTTTGTTTACACGTTTCTAGCCATTGGACCGACCTCGCGAGTTCCCGGATGTGCTATGGGAACAAAAAATCACTACCTCTTTTTGGAGGTCGTTCCAAAGTTTACCACCTGTGAGTAATGACTGAGTGTTCCGAAAAACTGGAGCATTCTCCCTTAAGATGTTCAAAGATAAGCTAAACAAACCAAAGCTCAAAGGCAACATGATATAATCTCACACACACACGCACACACGCATGCACGCACACATAAACACACACACACACGCGCGCGCATAAACACACACACACACACGCGCGCACGCGCAAAAGTTTACACAAAACACAAGAAATGAATCTTAATAATGCTGCGTACCTCAAAAGTCTGTTCCCAATACTCAATAAACCACGGATTTCTTTGATTGTTGAAAGGGTTCAACTGTAGGAAGTATTCCTTAAATCCCTGTACTTCATAAGCTAATGGCTGTACGGTTATTGCACCTTCAACCTGGGGATATATTTACACAGTTCATAAGTCATGTGTAGAATTGTTATTTTGAAGTTGATCGGACTACCTTCTGTGCAGAACCCGTCTTCAAATTACATTTGTTTAAAAAAATATAATATGTCAATATTTCTTGAACATATGACGATGTGTGTGTGTTCTAAGCGGGGATTAGTTATTTCTTGCGATAAACCAAAATTTGATTCATTATTCATATCGAGCAGATGTGGTCAGTCCAAATGGAAGGGCCTTGAATATTTATCGCAATTTTGCAGCAACTGTTCATCGAGCCAATTACACACTAATACTAACACGCATATATTAACAAACAAATTTTAAAAGAAACTCAAAGTCTTACAGGATCTGATTCAACTGTAATTTTTGGCTTCACGAGAGATATTTCAAAGAATTTCGTCACTATATTTTAACTATAAATAAGCCTAACTATATTTCAAACATTTGTTCTAAACTCAATCATTTTGCAGATATGATCTTTCATAGCTTATCGGTTGCTGCATTCAATTAAAGGTGCGCATGTAAGGTGTGTTCAAGATCAAAACAAGATAAGTATAATCAGGGTTTGCCTTGTAGGGTGCATTGCATTATCTGGGGCCAAAAAGAAAGAAGCTTTAGCGTTGTTTTTCACTATCTAAATCAAGGTTCAGTTTCCCATGCTACCATAAATATACTCACCGTCATAAGAAAGTAGCCACTTTTCAAATAGCCATATTTTCTACAATTCTTTGTGTATTTTTGTTTTTACACATTCACACGCATTCCCAAGAGGTTCTTTTCAAACACCAATGGTTAAATGCTTTCAAAATGTCCGGAAAGATGTTTAGTTGTAATATGGGTTCAAAACGGTATTTTAGGATACAAAATTCAGTTTTGTTTACTTACAGCTGTCATTTTCTGCATAAATTGACGCTGTTAAAACACAAACAAAAGTCCAACTTTAATTTAACAGAATACCAACCCGTTTAACTGCTAGAGATCTATGAAAATTCATTACTATCGGTATGGCATATTTCAATATTAAAGGTTTGGTAATAACCGGTAGTGATTGGCGAGTAAAGTGAAGGGAAACATTTTCCGAATTGGGAACTTTCTAACGACCAAATGGAAACACAATTTCAACGAATATAGCTTTTGAGAGGAAATTGTGGGTTGGTTGGGCTAAAACCGGAAACCGCCATTTTGCAAGGGTCTTGGGTGTAATGAAAATCACTTATTAGTCACTAAGCATTTCGAAAAAAAGCCGTATCATAAACACATTTCCTTATTCACTTTTGTCCCTTTCCTAGCCCTATATATGGCCGTGAATTACAGATGTGCATTCCGTATCAGTTACTGATTTCCTGGAACTACCATCAAGCTACCATAGCTAATGGGGGTAATTGACTGTTTTCAATACTTTCGTGAAAGCATTTTACTTGCCCTGTTGCAATAATTTGTATTTATTTCGATACGTTTATGAATAATCCTAAGATTGCCGACAATTTGCATTAGATAAGTGGCTACTTTCTTATGACGAGTATATAAAGTGCGCGGGTAAATGCTGATATCTTTTACCAGTTTTCATTTCCGATGACCCAGCATTCAGAAAATTTCATGCTTTGTCAAAATTGATAACCCTAGCATCTCAAATGCTTGACGCAAAAAAAAAATGCATTTGTGACCCGTCGCGCTAAAAGGGACCTTATCGGGTGTGTGGAAAAATATTGACCCTAGTCTGTCTGCGCAGTCCGCGCAGCCAGACTAGGGCCGACACTTTTCACTTTTTTTTAATTTTCTGAATCTGGAATGTTTTCTCTATCTTACTATAAGTTCATTTTTCACATACTGTATCTAGTTGACCTGTGCTGAGACTGACAAGTCTGTCAAAATTTAGATTTTTGGAGTTCGGATAAGGTCCCCTTTAGCGTGACGGGTCACATTTATCAATATAATTCAAGTAGAGTAACTGGTTGGTTTGCAAAGCAATGTTCTCGTAATATCATTTTAAATCAGAGCAAAAAAAACCAACAGATTTTAAACAGCTTAGATTTCGATTCAATTCACTTACAAAAAGCTCTGCTTATACTATAATGGAGACTTTTACTTTCGTTATTTCATTCATTTATTTTTTGTTGAATTAACTTGTGTCCCTACTGCATCTTTACAATCGAATGTAAAACCACATGTTCTGTAATGAGAATCTAAAACTAGTCTACACTGTGCCCAGTGTCCATCACGAAGTAAATAAATAAAAAATAACAACTTGTAAATGGAGAAGACTGATATTTTGTCATTTTGAGAAGGGTAATTGGTCACCTCAGCTTCCTTGCCCAGATATGCGAGACCGCGCCCACCCCAGCCATCACTGCCGATCCAGGAGAATCGTCCTGTAGCGCCCTCCTTCTTCACCGCCTTCATTAGCTCACCCACTTCCTGGTCAGACGCAAATATAATCACTCCTGTAGAAGAAACCGTATTTACTGTTCTCAATGAATATATTTATGTATTAACTGATTTTTCAAATTGCTCACACAACCATTAAACATATAGTGGACGCTGCTGAAAATAGAAAATGTGTTAGCTATGATATAGCAATAATCGACGTAAAAGAACAAAACGATGATTAATCAGTATTTGCATCTTTTGCCTCTAATGTTCTGGGGTTTTAATTACAGGAGGTAGTTAAATGTTGCAAAGAGACTTTTCAATTGCCTCTCTTTAATATAAATCTAAAAACGGAATGAAAATCTAATGTATCAATCGGAAGACCTCTGTGATAGGTCTATTTAGATTACGTCATTCATTTGCCTAGCCTGGAAGGCATGTCGAAGAGACGGAAATAAGTCTGGAATAACATGTCATGTATGCCACTCTATTGTGGAATAAACAGACAAACATTTCACTTCCATTTCCGTCGTCGCCAAATAGCATGTCGAGTCAGTCAAAAAAGATTCATAGAATCTCAGAAACGAGTAAAGACAAGAAAATGCTGTTCTTTTTGTCCCTTCAAAAAGTGACATTCCCAGATCACGGTTGAGATTGTGAATAATGGGATGGATAACGACTACGGACAAAATAATCTCTATTCTGGCAAGATATTTTTCAATAACTTTCTTATTTCAGAATCAATGTTCAAAAGCTTTGTTGCCGCCTCATTCAGCTCTTTGGTCGGATATATGACTTTTGGTATTTTTTTCCAAAATATTTTCCCAACTGACCAGAAAGCGAAATGATACCAATTACGACCAAATTAGCCCCGCTTCAGGTGAGAATTTTTGCGAGAACTTTCTTAATTCTGCGTCACTTTTTTGAAGCGGTTTGTTGCATGTATCCTGCTTGACTTACTGAGCTCTTTCGTCAGATATAATTATGACTTATTTCGGAACTCTTTGTACTTTTCCCAAAAATTGATCCCATCCGACTACAAAAACGATCTGAATTTTTTGTCGTTTTTCTGGTCGGTTGGAATCAATTTTTGAAAAAAAGTACAGAGATTCCACAGACAAGTCATATATCTAAGGAAAGATCTCAATAATGAAACCACCGCTTGAAAATTGACGCAGGAATAAGAAAGTTATTGCACAAAGCGGGACAAATTTGTCTCTATTCGGTAACCATCCCATGATGCACAATAATTTGTGTCATTAATTAACAATCTCTTAGTCTGCTGCATTATCTTGGGTTACCCTGTCCAAGATTTTGTCGTTTGTCGTGCGGAGATGGGATCTTTTTTGAAGTCCGTTTCCACAATATTTTTATAATTCTATTAAAAATCTTAACCAAAATTAAGAAATTGCGAACAAGTCCGAACTGAAAGGGTTGCAACCAACCCTTGGAGAAAACTGGCTAACATTCTGAAGCGATGCTGCCCTAAATATAGAAGCGTATATAGGACCGCTGCAATTGCAGCACCAACTATAATCCATCAGTACCGATAACTGACCGATTGACTAAATTGAAAACAAGAATTAGTGCACTTGTTTTGTTTACTCTAATTTTAAAGGAGAAAATAAAAGGCAAACGCGAAAACATTGTGGAAACAACCATTGTTACTTTTAATCAAAATTACAACACTTTTTGACAGTGTTGTCATATAATAAGAAAGCCATTAAATCATTGACCCAGATGAACGAGTATTAAATTTTTCATCAAACTCCGAAAATCTTATTCTGCTTCCAGAATATTAATGTAACTGTGGTAAGCAAAAAGAAATATTTGTGCATTTGTGCATTTTTAGATCTGTCTTATTCTTCGCTCTCCGTATGGTTAAAATATATCACGGTGGACACATCTATGTGTAAATTCTATTTTGAAATGGAACGACTTACCTCGAGCATTCGGCGTAGTTTTCAGGCGGCGGATTATATACAGGTAATCTTCTTGTTTTGATACGCCCGAATCCTTCATTAAAGATAGTGACTCTGCGATACATATTCCATGATACCGTAACAGTTTCTCCAACTCATTCAGTCCCTAAACCACAAAATAATATGGAACTTAAGGTAGAACCAGACACTTTTTAACTTTGAGCTGCACCCTCAAACTTGGTATCTTTGTAAACTAGAAGCCATTAGGCCTACTATACTAACGGAAAAAAGTAACTATGCACATTTCCGTTCTATATAACATTTAAAATACATAAGTTAGATGAATCAAATTTTACAATTTCGGAAAAGGAACGTTTAACGTTTCAATGAGTGTCAATTTGCCAACCCACTCGTTATAACCGTAACAAACCTGGAAAGTGGGTAGGGGTAAAATTCAAGTTCACAAGCCATTTTCGAGAGTGAACACTATTGACACCGATAATGCTCTGCAGCAACGAGACAGCTAAACTGTCACAAACGGCTCTATAAAGGTCCTTCTTGAGATGTTGACTAAAAACGGATTCAACTAGTAAAGCGCTGACGTTGAATAAAGCATGAATCCATATGACGTTCCCCAACGTTTATGAATGCGAGCTCCAACATGGGACTGTACAGATGTAATTGAGGCGCGCCAATAAGCAATACCTTGTTCAAATCAACCTTACGAAAGGGTAGATGTTGTCTAAGCCACTGTAAACGATGTCATCGACGACGTCGTAGCAAAACAAGACGTAGCGGAGTACGTCTAAGACGAATGTAGCGCTCCATTAACCGATCTCTAACAGGCCTTCTGCTAATAGAATTCCATTCTGGAGTCAACTTATCTGTAACTTTTGCTGACAACGATCGATTTCACCGGTGGTTTTTTCGATCACGGTTGACTTGTCGGAATGACGTCAAACGTAGACGTATCGAATGTGGCAAGTTGCGTGTGTTTCTAAATTGCTGACATTGTCTCAAAAGTGACTATATGATGTTTCTATGCAAACCAAAACGCTTGGCGACCTATTGCTTTGGCATTAGGGGGCTACTGTCTAAAACATGCATTAGCGTGCTTCTTTGGATAAACGTATCGCGTTGTTTTCAGTTCAGTTAAACAAATTTACATATTTTTCTGAACAACAAGCAAGGTAACGACAGTTTTGCCATAAAAACATATTTGAACCACACTTATGAAGAACGCAGTGTAAGAAAACACTCAAACGAAAAAGGCGTTAACGTCGAACGTCCGTGCATGTGCAGTTGGTGGCATTCGACATTTCATTAACAAGCGCCTTTTGTGGTCAATTGCGAGAGATGTTTTTTTGTCAATAGGTCGTATATTTACATAATGAATAAAAAAAAATAAGCATGCACAGTTACTTTTTTCCATCAGTATATATAAAATCTGATACACGGAATGTTCGTGAAGTAACGCACAACGTACGCTTTACGTCGAATTTCTAAGCCCGAAAAATTAGCGTTTTTTATTGTCAATGTCAAAACAATGGAAATCGATACCGTAATTTTATCTGATTTTTTATGCATAACACATAAAACATGGTTGTAGAAAATAGTAGAAAATGGGAAAATCGTAAAGGCCAATTTTATGAAATTCCGCTATTAAGTGTTTTTTCCAACAAAATTTGACGACATCGAACTGCATAATTGTGACGTGTACTTTTAAAGGGACATTTCATTCCAATTTCAATTTTTTAAAGTATGTATTGATGCCAAGATTGGTTATTCTAATGAGTATAATACTATTAGTTTTTTTTAAGTTGTTGCCAATAAGCGAGAAACACGCATTTAGAGTTGAGACATAATCGATAAATTGCATATAAATCCGAACTGTTGTCCACAACAATTTGTTCAATTTTGACACAAAAATATAAATTTCTCGTAAACGGCGCAATATTTTGGCTTGAAATTTTCAGAATTTTCATAAGGAATTATGCTCTTTCAGATAAAAATAAAAGTAAAATTTATGACAAAAAATTCTGAAATGTCTCTTTAAAAAAATGACACGGTTAACTTTTCTGATTGCTTATACTTTTGTTGTGCAATACAATTATAAATAAGAGGCATAAGAGGGTCACTGGCTTTATTTCAATCAATGGGATGCTCAAGAGATGTTTTAAGGAAATTGGACAGGAAAGCTGATTTAAGAGAATGCTGCACTTTCAGAACCAGTTTCGTGTCAATGACTCATCAATAATGTTTAAATTTTATTATTCTGCCACGCCCACATTTTGGGTTATTGCGCTTTGTTGTTTTTACCCTTACATTTTTCTCCTAAAGCATAAGTGCTAGCAACTTTAAACTTTGTACACTGATAGATCTCATTGAGGAAAAGTGTTGTTTTTAAGAATCGTTACTCTGCCACGCCCACTTTTTGAGTTATCGCCCTTTGTTCTTTTTACCCTTTCATTTTTGTCCAGAACATAATTCCTAAACCATAAGTGCTAGCAACTTCAAACTTTGAACACCGATAGATCTCATGAAGAAAAAGTGTCATGCCAAAAATTGTTACTCTGCCAAGCCCACTTTTTGAGTTATTGCCCTTTGTTGTTTTTACCCTTACATTTTTGTCCGGTATATATCTTCTAAAGCATAAGTGCTAGCAACTTCAAACTTTGTACACTGATATATCTCATTTTGGAAAAGTTACATCCTCAAGCATTATTACTTGCCATGTCCACTTTTTTAGTTATTGCCCATTTTAGTTTTAATACTTACATTTTTGTCCGAACCATATCTCCTAGGCCATTAATGCTAGCAACTTCAAACTTGGTACACTGATATACTTAGTACATTTAAAACCCCAGAGTTTTCAAAGCATTAAATCAAGATGTTATTACATGTTATAAGAAATAAAAATATTTGTTATAAATCTCCCACAAGTTTTTTAACGTGAATAGAAAAGATTAGAGCCAGTAATTCCGAAACGTTTGACAGCGCCATGGCCAATGCGTTAAACACGTTGACGCTGCGTAAATTCGATGTACATGAAATTCGAGTTAAATTTTAACATGTTTGTAAAGCTTGTCTATAGGGACAGTATAAAAACAACTTTTATCGAAAGATTCTCAATTCTATCAGTATACCTTGTCTTCTTGAAAATGTGAAGAACCAAGCTTTTGAATCGCATTTGCTTGGTTTTTTCAAACTCGGACATTTCACGGCACTTAGGATGCTGTAACTCATTAATATCACGACTAGTGACACAATGGCTTGGCCACATACTGTGGTTACACACTAATGGCCTGATATGTGCCCCGTAGAACATGTTTGGAATTGCCAGAAGAGACGCGTGTATTCACGTACCCCACCACCCAAAACGTTGCAACAACATCGTATTCCTGTTATCCAAGAGCGGAACAAAATGCCACAAGATGTTGTATTGCGAAAAAAGTCCTTTCTATGCGACAACAATGTCAGGCTTTAATTCAAGCTTTAGGTGAGCACACTCGTTATTAATTAGTTTGACTGATCTCAATTAAAAATAATCAAATTTTCTTCCGACGTGTATTTAGAACATTTCCTAAACTTCGAGTTTATGGAATTAGATGAACCAACGAAAATAAACCCGCATTACGAAGCATTTGTTCGTCTTTTCCATCCTGTAAGCGAACGAAGTACCTCTGCGGAATTAAATGTACTCGGTATAGATCTCATTAAGGAGAAGTGTCATTTTCAAGAATTGTTACTGCCAAGCCCACTTTTGGAGTTATTGCCCTTGGTTGTTGGGGGACTCCTGTATTGCATCGCAATACGACATGCACTTGTTCTAAATATTTTGCCGTGGGACCTAGATTTTTATCCTAGTAGAACCAATTTCTATTTCGTCTGAGATTTGATTAAGATAATCATTCTAGCCTATTTTAACGTTTTAACGTTACAAATCTGATAAAAAAACGGACCTCTGGGGTGCATTCGAATTTTTCTAAGATTTGACCCAGTGACTTAGTTTTTGACCCCAGTTGACCCTATTGCTTTTCATGTCGAGCTAGAGCATCCGTCAAAGAAGACATCGCTGTCTACCCAAACGGAGCCATTGTGTCATATGCCAAGTTCCGGGTGAACAAACAAAAGATTCCTGTGAAACTGTACTTTATGGTGAACTTATCCCAATATGTGTGCAAACCTGAAAATGCTCATAGATTCAGCATACCTTGTGGCAACTTCATTGAAAAAAAGATAAAAAAGAATGATGCTTCTTGGCGTAGTGGTGCTACCATACTCAGAGAAAATACATTAAAATAATATTGTATTGTTTGATTTCAAAATGAAAGACATTGACAATACTCGAAAGTTCTAATAATAATAACCTCATAATTATTTTGGGAAGTACAGACTACAACTTTAATATATTTTATATATTCGAAATTTTATCAGTTAAGTATCATCATTACTTATCATAATTTGAACAGAAATTCAATAGCTTCTTTTTACAAAACATTATCAAAACAATGGCATTAGATAAACACCCCTACAAATGAAAAGTCACAAAACCGAGGCGTATTTTCTCCAAGCAGCGTCGATCATGGCTTGTGATCATTTCACAGATAAGGGTTATTTCCTATTAACGGAGGAAATAGGTGAAAAATTGTGCACTTTTTGATGAAAGTGCTTTTCATGCTTTTGCATGAAACTTGGCACACACCTAGATGGGTTCAAAACAAATCAAAGTACTGAAAGTACTGTTGGAAAGCAAATTTGCTGATTATGTCTAAAGGCCTTTCTAGTTGTTAGCAATATGAATTACACGGAGTTGGATAAAAGTAATTAATTGAATTTGATTCTTTAGAAAGTTACAAAATACAAATTATGAAAGGATAATGTCTGTTCCATATCAGCAAAATATACTGAACAAAAGAGAAAACTTTACGCTGCAAGATTTCTTGTTTCTGAAAAAGTATCGAACTAAAAGCCTGATTTTATTTTTACAATATTTCCATGGCATTCGGCAATCTTTTTGTCGAAGTTTCATTGCCTTGTCTCCTTTAATGTCAGAGTTACGGCCCTTAATGCATTTACAGCTAATTTCATCTAATGCCACATACGCGCGATAAACGATTCATTATTTTTACGGAACTGGTCATATCCAGGTTGCCAAAAAACCACAAAACATCTCTCTTATCACTTGTAGCAAGCTCTAAAATAAAGGTCTAATCTGTCAATTTTGTGAATTACCCCCCTTTGACATAAACAAATAGGGAATTTAAAATGTCGAATTCTCCCAGCCGAAAACGACTATAAGGCATTCTAGCACTCTATATGTTCTCCTATACCCAATGTCATGTTCTGAAGTAGGTTTTCTTGTATAATAGACTAGTGCGACAGGTCACGGTTCATAAATCTATTTGATGTACAGGCCCGTAGGAACAGGGGGGGGCTAGGGGTGGGGGTGTGGCTAAGCCCCTCCAATGTTGGCCAAAAATGCCGAATTTTCTTGACTGTAAATCAAATAAAATAACCATCTTACCGGCTATCAACGAATTCATTCAATTTCGTAGTTTTTGTTCCACTTAAAACTTCTCTTTATGACTGTATATTGAATGCACGTGTGCTTAATCGCTGTATATTGAATGCACGTGCGTCGTCATCGATTTCTCCGCATTTTGTGGGAGCCTCGTTTTGAAAATGTCGATTTGTTACTATTTTTAGTAACAATTCACATGTATACAATGTTAATTTCCCATAAACCCATTGTTTGCCTCCGGAAGTTAATCAGAGTCTTCTCTGATGAAAATTCGCTCTTCGATATTTGGATGTCGCTATTTCCATCGGAGCGCTGTCCAATTCAAAAACAAAAGAAAATTCCGACACAAGTTATGTCGCTGTGTTGGAATTTTCTTTTGTGTTTGACTGGGACAGCGTTCCGTTGTAAATAGCGACATCCAAGTATCATCGAGCGAATTTTCATCAGAGAAGTCTCGGATTACCGGAAGTGTTCTGCGGGTACGGACTAAAACATAAATGAAAGGAGTCTATACCCTAATTAGAAAGCATTTGATCTCTGAAAACTACATGTCTTACTTGCTAAAACATGTGTTCCGTCACTACTTTATCCCTTTCCCAAATAAGACCGGGTTTGACAGCCCGAAAAGAAAATGTTCGGGGGAATATTGGGATGAAAGAAGAAACTGCTGATAATCAGAATTTTCTACTTTAACCTCGATATTGTCTTTGGTATTATCTACAAATAGTTCTAATTTTATCTGGGTATGTACCAATTTTGTCGTCTGCTATGGCTTTTTTTTTATTTTGACCAATCTGAAATGTTTCTATTTGGGAAATGGTTAACATACCAACAATGTAAATTGATTTGATTCTATGTAGGCCTATTCATCTAGATCTAAATCCTTGGTGGGTAACTCACATGACTTTAGGGAAGCGTTAACACCGAAAAAAATCGTCCGCTTCAAGGTATGTTTTGTTTAATTTCTCAGCTTATACCCTATTGATTTTGATGAGATAAAGTGCACGGAACGCGCCCTTGAGAGGGCTATTCCCGGCTCTAACTCACTCTGCTCCAAATCCAGTGGTTTCTTCAAACATTCGAGCCAAAGTGTTTGTAAGTGCAAAACGAAAGTGGGAAGCATTCACATGCACCGAAGAAAACTTTCGCTTGAATGTTTGAAGAAATCACGGGATCGGAGCAGAGTTACAAACGGGAATAGCCCTCTCAAATGCGCGTTCCGTGCACTTTATCTCGTCAAAATCAACAGAGTATAAGCTGAGAAATTAAACCAAACATACCTTGAAGCGGACGATTTTTTCAGTGTTAACGCTTCCCAAAAGTCACATGGGTTATCCACCGTGATATCTATAGAATAAAAAGTTAACACCGTTTTTTAAACCAAGTGGTGAAAGGATTGCTAGTCTGATTTCTATGCATTTTGAGCATACCATCACATATTCTGGTTTCCCAGAATTCTACTTTCGCTTTGAAATGCCTATAGCTACACGCGAAAACTAGCAAGGCCTATTAGACAAGATGTCTATGTCATTAACCTCAAAATAACCACTTAGTTGATCAATCAATTATTGTGAACGCGATTAAATGCATGGCTTATCGAATATCATTGTTTAGTTTCGGACATTAAAACATGTATGGGCATAGAAAGATTCTAAAAATAGACGTGTCCTAGTTCCTATTTTTAGCGCTTGAAGTGGGTCGCATATTTCATAGTTCAGTAAACTTTACTGACCCATTTTCAACGAAAGATATTGGACTGGCTATTGAACCGTAATGAAAGCAAATTACTACGTGATCGTTTCTCCTCTTTTAACACATGTTTAATTGGATGTTTTATCATCGGTCACACAATTGAATATCTTGTGTACAACTATAGAATTCAATATTGAATATTCGAAAGGTTGTTCTTGTCATTGATCTTTGCTTTTGATAGAACTATTTATAGTGAGGAGGACCGGGAGATGTTGTGTGGTATGCAGAGAATGTTAAAGTGCAGAGAAGCACGACTGGAAAGAAAAGCAAATTTTGCAAATTTGCTTTCCAAAAAGATTTAGAGGAAGTGCCAAGCAAAGTACTTTTTACAACACAGATAATAGAAAATTGGAACACATATATACCCGGCAAAACTTCTAACGCATCACTCAGGTTTTTGTTAATATTATTTGAACGAATTAAAAGAATCAGTTCAAACTTTAAATATACAGACTTCCATTATTTGCAAAGAAGTCTGTGAAATTTCATAGTGAATGCCCCAGCTTGTTTTGAAATATTGAACTTTCAATAACGATACCCTTTATTCTAAAATTCCAAAAACCTTAGATTTAGTTAAAAAGGGAAATTCACACATAACCTTAAACCATTTGTATTGGTTGAAAGAGTTCCTGTGTAGAAAACTTACCTTCCTTAAACAAAACGACGGCTTTTACACTTTTTAGAGTCCGTACTTTATGCCCGTAGAGGTAATATTACATCACTAGTGTCGTTGGTGTCAGTGTTGGCGTCGACGGCAACGTCGGTTACGTAGACAAAAACTTATCAGTCAATATCTTATGAATTGTATGAGGTGTAGTCTTGATATTTCACACATAGACAGATCTTACCAAGATCTTTTATTTGACACCATGACATTTGACCCCGTGACCTTGACCTTGAAAGATATACTTTTTTTTTTGAAAGGCGCGTCTATGCCAGCTAGGTTGGCCCCTTTTGTGTTAGATAAGAATTCAGTTTTTTCAGACTTCAATTACTAGTACACAATTAAATTGCTTTCAAAATCAATTAAAACAAAAACGATTAGAAAATATCCCAAGTTATACGAGCCGAAAAACTGTTTTAGTCCTTTTTTTGTATGACGCGGTCACTTAACAGAGAACACTTACAATACTCTTATGGTTGTGTGCAGAAAATTGTAGGATAAAGATATGTCAAATTCTAAATCTAAATCTTTGACAATAAAGAAGCTATGCAGTTTTAAAAAGTGATGCGTTAGCTCTTTTGCCGAGTATATTTGAAACATATGAACATACATAATGATTAAACAAAACATTTGATGAAACAAAAACATAAACAAATTTGCAAATACTTAATTATCACAAATTATCATTTCGGAAGGAGTTTGCTCTATCTGGGTACCTCTAGTCCATTCAATCTTGTTATCTAGAATGGGCATCTAACATGGAAGCTGGATTCTTCTTCATTTGTCGCTGCTTCTATTGGAAGCATTTCTGTTACAGATATTAAAGATAGGGTACACTGGCAAAAAGAAGAACCAAAGGCCACAAACTGACATAAATGTTTAGTCTGCCAAAAAGGGCAATGTTGACTATGTGGATACAGGGTGTCCCAAAGGTAAGGTAACACTTAAAAAGTTTAATAGCATTGCTATTTCTTAGCCGATTTCTTTCAAAAAATTAACATTATCTGCGGAATTCATTGAAATTATGTTTGCCATACACTTCAATGTTATGCGTATGTTATAACGGCGTCATTTTTTACGTCATCTGTACCACTATAAAATGACGTCAAAACCAACATTCTCACAGTGTATGTATGATGTAAAGGATATCACTAATCTAATTCTCTAATATGTTTTCGAAGAGACTTTCATTCTTTATTCAAAACAGAAGGTCCACCAAGAAGAAAACTCCTCCACTCAATAATAGATACCAGTAAAATTGAACGATCTTGATTATATTTTGATGAACATGGAAGCAAAAGACCGAAAACATTCCGCAGCGCAGAAAATATCTCAACTTCGAATGAGACTGCATATCAAAGTCCAGGAAAGTCAACGAGAAGAATTTCGACAGAACAAGATTCATTGGAATATTTAGTACAATGCATTTTGGTATTTTATTTGAAGAGATGCAAGAATGCCATAAAGTTGATATTTTCAAACAATTCATTCCACCGAGCATCAATTAAAATCTTATAATGTTCACGAAATTCCTAATTCTATGGATGTTGCCAAATCAAGAAACTAAATTGCCCTCCAACAGTACTTTCAGTACTTTGATTTTTCATGTGTATGTAAGTGCGCATGCGGGACCGGAACGCGACAAGGCGACAACCTGCCAACCGGCCATCACGACACATTGAATCTTGCGACATGTCGACTTGTCGTGTTACCTCTTTCAACCCGCCAACCCGCCATCACGACAAATTGCCGTTTTGGCGCTTTGTCGCCTTCGACATGGCGGGGTGCAAGGTGACAACACGAAATGGCATAAATCAGCCACCATAGATTATCAGAGACTATTTAGCACACAATAGCGTAAAGTACATTTTCAATTGGTTAGCAAATATAAAAGACTGGCCTTTATATGGCCTTCATATGGCCTTTAGCTAAATCCGTTGTCCGGCAGTTTTATCACAACTTTGTCCTTCAATAATAATGCCTAAGGACAAAGTTCCTAAAGGAAATAAAGATATCGCCAATATCTGAACAAGCTATCAAATATCTCAAAAGGATTGGACCGAGCAAGAATTGGCAAATCTAACTTTCTAACTCAATACATGTCAAAATCAACCTGAATATATTTCGAACGTCAAACATTTCGAAACAAAATGTTGTTAACAAATCGAATCATGATTTCGTTAACAAATCGAATCATCACTTCGACAACCCCTGATCGACGTTAAGATTTTATAGTGTATTTTGTCTGACAAATTCATCGAGAATAGCGAAAAACAGACAAAAACAACTTCCCTGCATTTACCTTGATTCGCTCTCTGTAGTAACTGTTTTGGTATTTTAATAGACGTGTTGAGTCAAATGTTTATGATTGTTTTAATGTACTTTAGGGAAAATGAAACAAAGTGCAACCATATTTTTAAAAAAAAAAACATTGTTTTCTACAAAGTTCCCTGCAAGCGATTCTAAATGAAACAAACAATTCAACAAGAGTGACAGAATGACACTGTAGTCGCTCACCTTAGTTCCAGATGTTTGGATTGTGAACAATCTTGTTCAAATAACAATGTCATAATTTATTTTATTTCGTATTTTCCAATGAATGCAATGAAGTCTCATGAACATTCAATCATATGGCATGTAGTGGCATTTTAATGGCATATAAATGATTGAATGTCTAACAATGATAGATAATTGACCATATGGCATGCATTTTATTGTAGATACAAACTGTAGATATGTTATTCATAAAATTACATCATATATGAAGATGAAAATTCTTCTTAGGAGGATGGGATTCTTCTATTTATTGATGTGTATGATATGAATAGCTATGCGTTGTGTCGTAATCTCTGGTTATGGAGTCTGTGCTTGTTGTGGTTAGTTCTGTACCTATCTCTTTCATATATGTATTCACTTAATACCGAACACGCATACCTTACAGGTTAACCTGTAAGCTATCCCACACTAAGAAAGTATGCTGTTGAATTGCAAAAATTATCTCCCTTTAATAATATATGTAAAAATAATGCAATTCTGAATCTTACAGATCCAGCAAATTTCTCGAACGCTTATAAAAAATTGAATGTCTCACAATGATAGATAATTGACCATATAAATATGGCGTCTATCAATTGTAGATACAAATTGACTGTTGTATGTAAATATTCTAACGCGTAGATATGATGTTCATAAAATTAAATTATATAATAGAAGGTGAAAATTCCTCTTTTGAGGATGGGATTCTTCTATGTATTGATGTGTATGATATGAATAGCTAGGCATTGTGTCGTAATCTCGGGTTATGGAGTCTGTTCTGTATCTATCTCTATATGATATTGAATATCATTTTCTGTTCCACTTTGATTTTTATAATCATATTAAAATTTTAATATCAAATTTTGAAACATCAGAATGAAATACATTACAAGTTCTAATAATATTAGATTATGTATTTCATTCTGATGTTTCAAAATTTGATTTTAAAAGCATATTATGGTAATTGTATGAGGAAGATAAGCGCCACCCGGTCATGCTCTCATTTTTCAACAAACTAATTTTTATATACTAAGCAAAACAAATGAAGGATATTCAATTTGCATTATTTGTAAAAATTAACAGAGGCAGATATTCGAACAAAAATCTACAAATAACTTCATATGTGTAATCTTGAGAATCAAAAACATAAAGCAGAACAAACGTTTCCGGTTTCCCTACAATATCCGGTTAAACGCTGGTACCCAACAAGAAAAAAGTCACACGTCAAGAAAAACGGATATTTTCACCCCGGAAGTCAACTCAAGCCTTTCAAGTGGCTCGCGAATTCATCGCAGATTGAATTATCACATGTTGTGGTACAGCATTCCATTCCCGAATGTTGGGATATGCCAGGTTTGTCCGTTGTTGTTATCGGTCAAGTAGACGTCTACCCAACGTGTTTCAATCATGCTCGATTGGATAAAGGTTCTGTGACCATTCACATTCATTGGTAAGTCCGTAGTTTGAAACCAAATAAGAAGGTGTTTTACAATCACGACGGCGATAACTTTTATGTTGGTGTCAATGAACGTGTGTTCATCTCTAATTTCCTGTTTAAACATTGCAGGATGTGAGTCAACCACGTGGTCAATGTAACGTTGGCCAGTCATTGTCATTTAGCACGAAAGTTTTTTTTTTCTCTAAATTACGTAAGATTCCCGTTAACTCCATAACGCTTCTGCCACCATATGCGTCACGTGTGGGGACATTGCACTCATGTTATCTCTCGTTCTTATATCGAGAAAAACACAAATTCTGCAGCCAACATGCGATGCCGAAACCAACTTTCGTTGGTGATTATCACTGTACTCCGTTGCTATTGGTTCTATCTCATATTGGTCCATGTGTCAGTGTTGTCATGTAAAAGCGTTAGCTGTCAACGGCTTACTTGCATTAAGGCCCATGATTATTTAATCCGTTTATCACAGACTGAATTCTTAGGCTTTCCCCTCGCACATCTGTTAGACTCTGGAGTAATTTTGGAAAATGTTGGAGTCCTATAACGTAACGAGTTCTTGAGAATGTAACTGTCATTAGCCAAGGACTTCGCTTACTTACCTCCCCTGTCACGCAGTTTCATAATTTTGACAACCCATTGATATCGTTGGTGTAATCGACTCAATACACATTGCAAAATGCAAAATCTACCAGCGACGTCAATCTGACGTTCCCTTAATTGATCAACGGCCTGCCAGCGCTGAAGATATGCCAGCCATTAACGTTTAATCCTTTTAAAATGAATTAACAAGTACGTATTAATCTACTCAATGCTGCAACAATGCTGCCTTATGTGAAAAAACAGGACGTAATGAACATGGTAAGTTTCGAAGTTGACCACTGTGTTGTAAATTATCCTATTTTGGCATGACCAGTGAAGCCTAACTCAATATGATAGCATAAAATATGAGAGCGAATGTATGTAATAATAAAATGCATTATGGTTTTATATCATATTTTAGCGAAGTTTCTAAAATAGCTGTAGAATTTTATTATCATTCAATTGTTTTGCTTAGTATATTTTAAAAAAAATCACAACCATATATTGAAGACAGTCATTCAAGGAACATACCTGCCCCAGCAAAGAAAAGTTCATTTAAGATAAAGAACTGTTCTAGATCGTTCTAGAGCGTTAATTGGCACTTATAGAAATTGAGTTCTGGTTGTGAGTTCGAACTGGGCCAATATCCTTTCCGACATTTATTTTTCCGTCACCAATGGATTTGAAACGTATTTTTCCTGGTATATTTCTTACAGTACTACCAAAATATCCGATCCGAAAAATTACTTTAGTCAAACGTCAGAGGGGATATTGGCCAAACCCGTGTTCGACGAATCCGATATTGTTTAATAACGATTGACTTTTCTGATTAAATCGTTGATGATCATTAAATCGTTAAATGAAATATACTCGTATACAGTTCTACCCTTTTCCTACTGACGTCGCGCACGGTATTGGGGAACTTTCAAAAAAATGCGACCCTCTGCGATTCAAAACTGAATTTTGCAAGAACTGTTTATTTTCTCAAAACTTTGTTATATGTCAAAATAACCGTTAAACCATGATCTTTTTCAATGACATACTCTTTTAAGGTTGTGAGTTTATATAAATTTGCTAGAAAGACTTTTTGTTTGTAAAATTGGCGAAAAAGCGCGTGTAACATGTAACATAAATTTTCAACGGCGACGGATATTTATAAACAATTTTGCGATTAAGTAACGTCAAACACATTGAAAAATATATTATATGACAGTGGGAAATGCTGTAGAATGTTTTGCCGAACGGAAATCAAATTTCGATGTCGATTTCGCAAATAAGTCCAGTTTGTTCACAAAAAAATCGCAGTGTAACAATTAGAATTAGGTCGCAGAAAAAATGACAAGTTTGTTTGACATTTTGTGAATTAATGATTGAAATGCAACAAAACTTGATATAAGAAATATTATTTTTCTGTATTTCTATAATATACACAAGAAAATTAGTTAGCATAATAAACGAAGCATTAATGATGTAAAATGCGTGTGGACAGAAATTGTTTCAGGTCGTTGAAAACTCTACTTTATTACCCTTTAGAGTTTAAAAAATACCGATTCCCTTATTCATACAACGATTTAATTTCAATATGGAAATATTATTTTTTTCTTATTTGTGAAATCAAAATTTCAACGCAAAATATTGAAACGTAAAGAAGATACTTAAATTTGTTCGTGTGGACAGATTTTTTTATAAACGTAAGTTTTTTTTTTAAAATTGGCGTAGCCTTACAAGTATCTTTTTGGCGCATCTTAAGACGAAAATAAAACGAATCAAAGCGAAGTTAAAGCCTAAGAAGTGCAAAAGATAGAAATAGTGGATATTTTCTTAAAACATGGTCTGGTCTTGTTAAATCATATTAGTTTGTACAGAGAGTAAGCTTCAAAAGCACAACACAACCGTTTACGTAAAAACTTCAACGTTACGCAATTATTAGAATAATGACGTTCGCTAGTTTGGCGTTACATTTAGTTCCCCAATACCGTGCGCGACCTTATTTATTTCGATAACTTTTGCTTGAAATGTTTGATGTCCATTGATAAGGACGGGACTCGCTTCGATTTAAATGTACTTAATTCGACGAATCCGATTGTCAATTGTAATTGTCATTGTCATTGTCATTGTCAATTGTAATTGACAATTGTCATTGTCAATTGTAATTCTAAATGAGCCAAAATATGGGAAATTTCGAAAAGGCACTTAGTACCAACATGCATCCAGTTCAGCAAGCCCATACATAACTTTAAATGTTTTATTTAAATAAATCTAAAACTCTAAATTTTCTGTATTAAGAAAATGCAAGACAGCAATTTTGAAACTTGAATCGGACTGCAAGAAGGCGTATGCTTATCTGGGGTACTGCTTGTACCAGTACCATAAGGGCATTTCCACATCCCGGCTCTATAGTTAACAACAAAACTTGTACCTGAATTCCATAGCTTGACTCCTCGTATATTACTGATACGTACGTCCAGTTGAACATACGGACTATTTCTACCATGGCCTGGGCTTGTGTGACGTCGGAAGGTATAGTGCGCAGAAAGTACGGGTATCTGTCTCTGTTACTTAGTACTGGACTGGTGGAGAAGAAACTAACCTGAAATATGTCATAATTGTTAACAAGAGTGCCTGAAAGGCACTGATATCGCTCATCTGAGTTCTACCTGTATTTGATTGTGTACAATATAAATTTCGTTGTAAACAAATATGTATGTCGTACCAAATTATTGTAAATTAATTTTCATAATTTCCAATGAATACAATGAAGTCACATTAGTATTCAATCATATTGTAGCATTTGCATATATCTTTAAAATTGAACATCATGTGCTGTTCCAGTTTGATTTTTATAAACTATATAAAACTTTTACAATTAACAATTTACAATTTTGAAACATCAGAATGATACATTACAAACATTAATACGCCTAATATGATAAGCCCCTCCTTGCCTCATCAACATTTGTTATCCTATCTAAAATTTATAACCAAGTGTTTGAAAAGAGTAACTCAATAAGCATTTTGTCCTCTTGGTTTGAATTGGCCCCATGGATGATTTTTGAAGAATTTCTTTATAATTATTTAAGTCTGATAAGCCCTACCCTGCCACACTCAAATTTTTTAACAAATCAAAAATTCACAAACAATATTATTGTTAGTTCAAATTGGCCAAACAGTTAATTTTTAAAGAATGTTCTTGTCATTTCTCCTAGTCGAATAAGCATCCAGCCATGCCCACAATTTCAATGAATCACAAATCATAAAAAAAAAAATAAAAAGGGGTACCCAAGGAACATTCCTGGATAATTTTATATAATTTGTCCAACAGTTACGGAGAAGAAAATTTTCAAGGATTTGTTTAACAACTTCTCCAAGTCTGATAAGCCTCGCCCTGCCACGCCTACATTTTTTGACAAATCAAAAAAATCATGAACACACATTGAAAACAGTCACTCAAGAAACAGATCTGCTAGGTTTGGTTTAAATTTGACCGATGGTTGATTTTAAAACATTTTTTTCATTTTTATGAGTCTGATAAGCCCTGCCCTGCCACGCCCACATTTTTTGACGAATCAAAAATTTCAAACGAAATTCTTAAAAGGGTCATCCAAGTAACATTTCTGCCAAGTTTGGTAAAAATTGATCCATTGGTTAAGGAGAAGAAGATTTTTTTAAGAATTACTTAACGATTTCTCTAAGTCTGATAAGCCTCACCCTGCCACGCCCTCATTTTTTGACGAATTAAAAGTTCATCAACGCCTGTTGAAGACAATCATTCAAGGAACATTCCAGCCAAAATTTGTACAAATTGGATCAACATTTGATTTTTAAAGAATTATTTAACAATTTCTCTAAGTCTGATAAGCTCCGCCCTGCCACGCCCACATTTTTTGAAGAATCAAAAATTTGATAAGTTTGGTAAAAATTGACTCAATGGTTAATGAGAAGAAGATTTTTGAAGAATTATTAAAGGGCGACGAGCTAGGCTGTCGAAAATGCAAATGGCACAATAATTACAAACCAGAAATAACGTATGAAATTACTAACCTGAAGGGGTAGATCATGTATGTCCATTGTAACCACTCGTCGAGCTTTATTAAGTATTAAAATCCAAGTCAATTAATAACATGCTGGTCGTCCTTGTTTTTGTTTTGTAACGGCTACATATGCCCAACCTTCAAAAATCAATTACGTCAGAGATACGTCATATGTGCTCAGCGAGATTTCACACATCGTACAACCGGCTGCGTAGAAAGTCAGCGAAGACAGATTCGGCATCTGATGTCATGTGCATGGTAGGTCAAATGAATTTACTTTTATAAATAAACGAAAGGATCTTTGGTATTCTATAGTTGATAAATACGCGTATAAATGTTCAGTGCTTGTACAAAATAAACCTTTTCACGTATTCCTCGCAAAGAAGGTCACAGTCATCCACACAGCCGGTTGTACGGTGTGTTGATATCGCGGAGGTGTGTCTCGTTGACCTTGACCTTGTCTTGTTTTGAAGTAAAAATAGAATGTGTAAACACGCTTGTAAGGGATTGATCTATAGCAAAGGAAAAATGTTTTTTCCGCCGAGATTGAGGTTTTTATCCATTGCTAATTGTTTTTCCATGCACAAATATGAGTTCCCGAACAGTTCGGAAGCATAAAAACATAGAACGAGCCCCTTTAAACAATTTCTCCAAGTCTGATAAGCCCTCATTTTTTGACGAATCAAAAATTTGAAAACAAGTTTTAAAAAGGGTTATCCAAGGAACATTTCTGCCAATTTTGGTAAAGATTGACTCAATGGTTAAGGAGGAGAAGATTTTTAAAGAATTATCTAACAATTTCTCTAAGTCTGATAAGCCCCGCCCTGCCACGCCCACATTTTTTGATGAATCAAAAATTTGAAAACAAGTTTTGAAAAGGGTCATCCTAGGAACATTTCTACCAACTTTGGTAAAAACTGACTCTATGGTTAGAAAATTTTTGAAGAATCATTTATCAATTTCTTTAAGTCTGATAAGCCCTACCCTGCCAAGCCCACATTTTTTGATCAAAAATTTGAAAACAAGTTTTGAACATTTCTGCCAACTTTGGTAAAAATTGACTCTATGGTTAGGGAGGAGAAGATTTTTGAAGAATTATTTATCAATTTCTCTAAGTCTGATAAGCCGCACCCTGTCACGCCCACATTTTTTGACGAATCAAAAATTTGAAAACAAGTTTTGAAAAGGGTCACCCAGGGAACATGCCTGCAAAGTTTGGTAAGAATTGGCTTAGTGGTTAAGGAGGAGAAATGTTTAAAGAAATTGTTGACGACTTCCGACGCACGACGGACACAGGGTGATCACAAAAGGAAAATAAAATAAGATAATAAAAGGAAAACTTGCAGTTATGTCTTCAGTACTTTCATGATTAACATCGTCAATGTTGATATCGACAGGTCTCATCGACAGGTCTCATTGATGATGCTAATGATATGAATGTTCGAGTAAATGGATATTAAAAGTTCTTGACGCATTGTGACAAAAGCCATGTCATTCATACGCTTTTTTTAAGTTCCTGACGCCTTTCTTTGACTATCACTTAACTTTCCAGAATTTTATGAAAAGATTCCCAAAAAACAAGTTTGTGTACCTTCTGGGGAGTCCATAAAGCCAGAGACGTATCTGCTAAGATGACAATATTTTTTGGGCCTACCTGGCCACCAAAAAGAAAAGTTAATGGATTTTCTACATGTATTTATATCAATCCAATGCAATAATTACTACAAAATCAAACTAATGATTCCAACACACAACAAGACAAATTTCTGATGCATAGCATCCAAAGTAGCCCACAATCTTTTGGTCAGCAATAATCAAAAAGTTTCTGCATGGTGTCTTCTTGAAAGTGATGGGAACAGGCACTTATCACGTATTTTTAAGTATGTGTCTAGAATGGGTAAAGGAAATCTTTAAGATTAACGTATACAACCCATCTTTAGCACCAAAGAGCCATATATGAAAATTGAAAAATGCCAGTAATTTCCTAAATTGTGTTACATTTCCATTCCAAATACATACATAAGCATTTTAAACGGATTAGAATTTTGAATTAATGCATATTTATGGAAATATTTGAATATTTGATAAAAATGTTCAAAATTACCTCCCTTGTAAATGTATATAGAGTAAAGTGATATTTGTAAATTATTTTCGTCTTGAAGCATAATCTTGCAATCTGGCCTGGCGAATCAACTTATGTGAAGTGTATTTACAAGTATGTGTAATTCAATGCATTTTGTATGACTAGAAAGTGGAGTTTTTAATGACGGGTCATATATCTTAAGTTTTCTGTGATACCAATGTTAAGTCGTGATATATGGCCTCCTTTTTTGCATTCAATTTAGCGTACCATTATACGATTACAAACGTTGAGACTTTGATAGGTTTAGATAAGATTGGCAGTGGTAATGTTGTTTGTGTGTTTGTTTGTTTGACTAAATTTGTGGACTAAATAATTTAGCAAGTGGCAAGAATTCGACAGTTTCAATTTCAATGTACACGACAAAAACAATATATGTCAAAAGTGTATGTCATAGTATAAAAATATTAGTAGAAAATAAAACAATTATGTCTGGATTTTTAGTTACTACATTTTTTCTCACAATCATTATATCCCTTAGTTTAGGGGTGTCAAGATGAGATCTATCTTGTTTTGGATAGGGTACACTCTGTAACATAGCTTGAGCAAGACGAAGTAAATAAATATAGGTCATCCATAAACACTGCTTTTTACATATTGTCTGCTATATAGTATATATCTGAAATGTTCTGTCATGCGGGCGGTCAAAGGGCGGGACTAGCGATCCGATAAATTATCAGGGCACCATATAGGAAGGGGTAAACTAATTTTTTTTTTTTTTTTTTTTTTTTTTTTTTTCTTAATGCAAACTATTTGTTGTGGTAACTCCTTTTAAAAATACGATTTCAATAAGTACACATAAGTACCCCTATGATAGTGCATATCATATCTTAAGAAAGCCATTACCCTTATCTGTAGCTCTTTAATCAGTAATATTCTTGATGTAGCAAAATAAATTGGCGTAGCAAATGATTTGAAAACATGAAAAAATTACTAAACGACATTCTGTCAGTTTGAATTTATTACAGAAGAAGCTTTAAGAGCCATACGGTATGTAAAAGAAAGGATTAGAATACAGGCGAAAGAAAAAAATGCTGGTTCTTTTATGAAGCTTAAAATCCAAAGCTTGTTTAGAAAAATGTTAAACATTATACATTCACTGATATGAGTATAAAATGACCTTACCATAGCATTCGATAACAATCAAAAATATCGACATACAATTCAACCATTTTCATCAATAAACTCTGCAATTAACAGGTGGTTTATAGCATAGGCACTTGGATCCAGGAATTAACAACTTACATAATTATAGTCCTGTATAATATAAATATGAGAAGGTCGGACAGTGGCCATTTTTTGGTAAAGGAAGTCACAGCTGGTTCCTTGTTCATAGGGGATAAAACTATTCTGTGACGGAAACCAGAGGCGCTTGTAACAACATCCGTTACTTGAAACAATGGCCGCTGTCCGACCTTCTCATATATGTAAGTTGTTATTATTACTTTATCCAAGGTGTATAGTCTCAAATAGGTCGAACAGTTTGTACAATGATCGCCTAACAAACTCTACACGGGCATATCTCATAGCTCATTGCTCGGCTGCAAATAAAAAAGTAAAGTGTACTGGAAGATTTAATGAAAACTTTTTTATAGATTTAAAAAATATACAAAAAGGGGAAAAAGAATCTAGCGTGAGTGGGTATCGAACCTATGAAACAAAAGTGTTGTTGATATGTAAAGCCTACCACTCTAACCATTTGACCACAGCGGCACTTAAATAAAAATTAATCTATAACAGTATTTATCAGATTAGATTGGTTACCGCCCCCTGAAATCAGTCATTTGGTCCGTAGAAATACTGAAACACATTAGTAAATACCAAAACACATTTATAGTATCGATTCTAGAACGGATCAGTTCATAGCGAATATATATTACCGTTATTTATTCAACACTTCATACAAAATTATCTTCTTGCTGGTATTAAGCGTAAACAACATTACTTAAAATGACATTTCAGAATTTTATGTCATAAATTTTACTTTTAATTTCATCTGGAAGAGCATATTTCCTTATGAAAATTCTGAAAATTTCAAGCCAAAATATTGCACCGTTTACGAGAAATTTATATTTTTGTGTTAAAATTGAACAAATTGTTGTGGACAACAGTTCGGATTTATATGCAATTTATCGATTATGCCTCAACTTTAAATGCGTGTTTCTCGCTTATTGGCAACAACTTCAAAAAACTAATAGTGTTTATACTCATTAGAATAACCAATCTTGACATCTAGACATGCTTTAAAAAATTGAAATTGGAATGAAATGTCCCTTTAACATGGTGCGTTTTAGTTTTTCGTGTGTTTCGGTATTTCTATGGACCGATCCGGTTACGTGATTGAGTGGTTAGTAATTCGCATCTGGGGGAAATTAAAATAATAAACAAATGCAAGTTTTATGCATTGTATTTCCACGTAAATGGTGTAAGCATGTAAAACAAACATGTTGTTTACGAAGGACGGTCGGAAAGTAGTTGGACTTTTCGTGCTGCTGTCTCTCCATTTGCAACTGTATAAACACATTATATATTGACGGAATCTACATCCATTTGCCGATAACGTGGTCAGTTTATTTTCAAAGATAGTTGTATATATACAGTATTCTGTCCACTGGGGGTTTTATGTATCACAGGCTATTTGTTAGAGAAACAACACGGGTAACCAAAACAAAAGAACATTCTAGTCATTTAAATCGCGAAGAAGCTAAGTTTTTTTTAACTAAGTTATCACTGAAGATTAAATAATGGTTCATAATTCTGAACTTTGGATAAAAACTCAGTCACAACAGTCATAGAAACGAGCTGGTTCCCCACCTCTGAAGAGATTAAGCTGGTAGTCATGTTTGTTGCTTTTGTGGATTCACGAGGATTGATAGTTAGTCATTTCATGTCAAATGGTAAAGACTGTCATTGCCAAGAACAATTCTGAAGTAACTCATAAAAATCAAAGAATAAATGCTTAAGTAAACGCGTCCAAGGTTAGCAAAGAAAACTGCTTTCTACTTCACTATTACGCACGCTCTCATACCACTGCATCTACAGTGGAGATTATCAACTATTACCCATGACAAAAGTTGTTTTACTCTTCATATAGCCCAGACCCTACCCCACATGGCTTTCATTTGTGTCTAGAACTGATGAAAATGCTTGCTGGGAAGAAATTTGAGACCAAGGCGTCTTTGATACTGGTGGTTACATAGTACCTAATACAGTGGGTCTACGTCATGGTTAATTGTGGGAATAGTAAAGCTCCTACGAACATGGCAAAAATGCACAGACATAGATAGACAATTTTTTTAAACAGTGTTGAAAGAATTTTGTTAAAAAGTTACATGGTTTTAGAGAACTAGTCAATAGTCCAACTACTTTCCGACCGTCCCTCGTATGTAACAATTATTATCAACGTAAAATTTAACCAGCTTCAACCAATAGGTCGAACATTTTGTACAATTATCGCCTCCCAAATTCTGCACGTTAATATTTCAAAATCGTTATACAGACCACAATGCCCATTTTAAGGAAACCACCAGAATCGTAGTATTAAAGGCTAAACGTTTGGTTGACCAAACAAAACGTCGTTGCTCTTGAGAGCAAAGATAATGTCTGGTACCGATAAATAGGATTTGGCTGAGTACAGACAATTTTAGAGAAAACGCACCATTTTATAAGACCTGTTAAATGCATTTTAGTATTCAGACGTCACACTGACGTCAAATTACAAACATACATTCTTACTGCTTATATGAATAATTTTAGCAATTTTCTGTTCATGATCACACACAATAAAGGTAAAATCATAAAAATACTGTATCAAGAGTCACAACTTATGATTACGTCAAAAGATAAATGACGTCGATGATAGGTCAATTTTATCTAATGCATATATTCACTGTAGTACGTTTGCAAAGTGAAAAAAAAACTTAAAGTGTAACTTTTAAATGTTCCATTATGTGATTTCTCTTCGATATCTTTGCTCTGACGCCTAAGCGTCAACAACGTCATTGTAACGTCGTTAAAAATAATCATAAATTTTACATCCAAACATCCTGATGGTTAATATTTGTAAAACCAGTACATAAACATTAAAAAGTTTAAAATTATAAGGCTTGTTATTCACTTTTCAAGTTTGATTTAGGTATTTACCGTAATGTGGAATATTTATTCCATTTAGCCCCTTTTCATTTTATTTATTTGATTTTCCTTTCTAAGTTTAAAGTTGTGTGGGAAAATGTAATATACTTTATTCTAAAAGCTTTTCTCTACTTGTTAGTTCTTTAAAAAAATATTTATCCTAAAACTATATACTAGTCTAGTAGATTTCGATTATGTCAATGTTGAACTTAGAATTTGTGGCATAAATGAATCATGGCGTACAACTATGAATAAAATAGAATACACATCGAGTATGAAGAGATTAGACAACGATTCTTAAAAGACATTAAAGTATGATAAAATACACAGTGTACAAAATAGATATCTACTTATAAAGGCACACCACAATTAGCTGAAGTACGGTAGAAGACTGGAAACATTTATTAATCTGTAAATTGTTCTAGATTCGAACATGCATCATTGTCCGCTCCTTTTTACATAATTCAGTACAGACCAGCCCGTTTGACATAAATGTACGCCTTGATGTGCGACACATTGTCTTGATGCAACCACACATTACAAGTTCCCAGAGTGCAAACCGGTCAAATGTGTAAGGAACCCCTTTGTAACCTTAAAATTTCGATTGTGTTACAGATGCAGAGTGTTAAGGTTGATCTCTGCCTGATTTAATAATACTTTTTTAAGGCACAACAAAATCATTGCATCAAGAACTGTAATTTCTCTGTATCAAGGTAAAAAAGACACCAGTACCATGCTTTATATTGCCTGTTCTCCGAGTATGGCCGTGAGTAGTTTTTCATGGCGTTTCTTTGCTCGTTCTTGCACAGTCTTTTTGTAGCACCACTGTATTACTGTTTGTGTCAAGAAGCTTTATTCTTTTGACATAAGTAGCTGTCATCAAACATACTGAAACGTTGAGCAATTCCAGATTTTGTCCCTATACTGGGACATGATATCTACACCCCGAAGTAAAATTTCACAGGAATCTTTTGTTGGTTCACTGACTAGAGTTCCATCTAGAACTTGACATGATACAATTGCTCCATTGGGTAAATATCCTTGGCATCCTTGAGATATGATCTACTCGCCGTTATGTTTACAATACAAAAACTAATGCACATGCGTATCAATTTCATCCTCAATAACTTACGTAATGCACGTCTTTGTACAACAACCACTTCCTCGTAAATTATTTGTATATAAGAACTAAATACTTATGTGACTCGCATGAGCACACTTTCGACTGACCAAAATACCATATACAGTCAAAACTGTGTTAGCGGCCACCTGTGCATAGCAGCCAAACTGTTGTATGCAGCCAGTTCAGGTCCTCCCATCCAATTTTACGCTTTAAAGTAACTGAATAGCAATATACTGTCTAATGTGGTCAGTGGTCAGCTTTAATTGTCCCAATCGATCTTTACCTATATCCCCTTAAGCAGCCATGTACAACTAATTGGTGGCAGGTAATGTGTGAAATATTGATAATGCATCTGGCAATTTGCTTAATCATTTGCATAAACCATGAAAAGGTGTGATAAGCAGTTAAATGTCATATATAAATGTACCCTTTTTACTTTACAACACTTGCCTTTACTTCATATGAATAGGGCCAGTCATACAATTTGACATTTACATACAGCCTTTCAGAATAAACTATTCTGTGTTAAGCAGCCAACTGTCGTATGTGGCCAATTTTGGTATGTCCCTTGACTGGCTGCATACGACAGTTTTGACTGTAGATCTATACATACTCGTCTTCTCAGAAAAATGATTGAAATATGCCCTCGTGATTCCCGACGACACAGAATTACGCAATATGTTCAAAATTCTTTTGGTTGTGTTTATTCATTACGCAAAAAGGAATGTGACAATTGTCAATAAAAAGAAGTCTGTTTGGAAAAACGGATTTACCCCACCCACCACGTTTCTCTTTTTTCTGTAGTCGTCAGTAATACAAATGTGTCATTCCTTTTCTTTCTTTTTCTCAATTAATTGGGTTCTGCCAAAAACCCATGCATCTTAAAATTAGTATGAATGCATTATCTGAAGCTCTACGGCGATTTAGAGCTTTTTAAGCTTTACTCCTACAACATCCTGACATTCAATGATAAATGACAACGAATCGTGAAAATAAATCTAATTGATAATATTGATTCACATATAAATTTTTATAGAGATATGGTAATTATCTAAATAGTTATAGTCAATCGTAATTTGGCGCTTTAGAACTTTCGATCAGTATAGCACACACACGTGGGTTAAGTGCATATAAGGTTCATGGAATCTATGAAATCAACATCTATCTACACGGTATATCGTCGAAGACGTCTGATCAATAAAGTTATAACCACTACAACACCCGCACGATTAAAATTAAATGTCAAGATACCGGTAGATGTCAAGTAGTGCAAAAGTAAAGAACGTCGAATACGTCAGTATTTGTCTCAATATTGTTAACGACGGCATATCTATGCATCATATGGGTGGTTCATTTCAAAGCATTTTATACCTATATCCAGATATCTGTCAATAAAAACACACATAAACAATAAACAACATCAGTTTCACTGAACTCAGTTTGCAATTAAGCAACTTGACAACGTTACGTAATCGGTACTCTCCATTGCCGAGGTCTATTGATTAAACCATCAAATATGACCTCTGCAATTTTCGGTAGGCCAACAGCCTATTTGGTCGTCATAATCTTATTATAGCACACCATTTGAATTATCGAATCAAAATCATTCAGTTTTATCTTGCATGATCATTACGTATACATTACGTGGCTTCTATTTTTGGCTGAAGCCGGTAACATTTGAATTATCGAATCAAAATCATTTAGTTTGATCTGGTTTGATTACGTATACATTACGTCGCTTCTATTTTTGACTGAAGACGGTAATTTGAAGCGTCAGCCAATGAAAGCTTGTATCAGCTTTTTAAACTGTTTTGTTGTGTATCGCCAACGATTGGATACTGAAATCCCGCCAAGGCCCCGAGATTAGACGTGAAATGACCCCGCGAGAACAGAGCTCATTCTATCGAAATGGAATGTAGAGATAATGTGCTCTGTTCATAGGAGAGTACGTAATCGGCGGAATACGACGTAATGACGCATTTCCAGATATGCCAACAAGTGGATCCTGAAAGTTAAGATATTGGTGCACACAACTGCAGTTGTTGGCATGCTTAATACTCTAATGCATACGGGACGTGATTTCCGGACATACCATCACAGACTATTAAGTGCAATATTGACGGCTGTTTTCCGGAAGTTATGACAAGACGCTTTGTGTTTCGTGTTGTAACTTTGAACCTGACGACACACTACCAGTAAACTATCTTTGAGGATTGTGTTATATCTTGCAAGAAGTTAAGACGTGTTTTTCGCGAAATGGTAAATAGAGGATAATCGTTTGTTTCAATGTAAAGTTTGATTTATATTTCTTTGAGTGAACAACACAAGCTGCATTTTCATGAGCCAAGAGTGAATATGTAGCTTTCGTTGTTCAGACAATGGATTTTGCATGATTATACCGAAAGTTTCAGCAAACCAGAGCGTTCAATTAATCTTACTCATTAATCATGACCATGATGGTCCTTAATCGATCACCTGGACGCGACGTCAAAAGTTGGGGTACAACAGCGTAACGTCACGTAACGTCGAATTTTGCCATTTTAACACCTTACGTGCGTGGTATACGGGTACTTATTGATAAACACAAGCTCATCCATCTGCCAAATCTATTGTTAAAAATGAATAAAATTAAATATGTATTATCCATAATTGAATGATTAAGCTAGACTTATCCTTTACGTCATAAATATCTAAGCCATATATTTCCATGTAGATTTACGGCGATGCATATTTCTGTTTTACATGGGAAAAGCGGACGTTCCTATAATTCATCTACATGTGACATCATTTCTTTTTTAAATAGATAATCATAATTTGAATGAACTCAATTGTGTTAAAATATCGTTGCCCGGAATTTGACGAATTTAAACATAGGCCTATTGCCATAGAGAGGTGCATTATAAAGCATTTGTCTACGGTAAAACGTACAGATGTGGCCATGTCGGTTTTACCTGCGGGAGTTCAAAATAAATCCCAAAAACGATGTATAATTTGATTCTTTATTAGTCATTAAACTGCAGTAACTGTTCATTTGATAAACTTAATTATGCAATTTATGTTACATATCAAGCTTAAAATGGGTATATTTTTTCATTAATTCACTGTCGAAATTCTGGACTTTCCATTGTTTCACGTCCATGTAAAACTATATAGACCTACAGACAAATTAATAAATATAGAAACAATTTATATCAAGAAAATGATTCTCCAATAGATATATAGGTATTTAACCAGCGTATCGTTCATTGATGACCTTTTTTCACGACTGATCGCAACTATTTAACGTGTGCGACATCACCTGCAAATGACGTTAACTCATTTTTTTCTAAATTGCGACATTTTTGAAACGCTGCCTAAAACACAACCATTGCTTTATTTTACGCCAAATCATTACAAAACTTTGCTTATTACAAACTACTTTTGGACAATTCTAAATGCAATGGCAAAACTCGCTGCTTTAAAAAAAGCACTATCATGCGTATGCGACGTCACCTGCAAGCGACGTTAACGTATTTTTTTTTGTAAATTGGGACATTTTTGAAACGCTGCTTCAAACACAATCATTGCTTTATTTTACGCGCAATCAATACGGAATTTTGCATGTCGCAAACATGGCTCAGATGTATTTTTATTACAAGCTATTTTTGGACAATTCTGAATGCAAGGGAAAAAATCGCTGCTTTAAAAAAACTACTATCGGGTTTTCATGCATATTTTACGTGACTGGGACATTTAATGAAACGCCGTAAAACAGTAAAATTACATGGGTTGCAATTAAATTTCTTAAACCATATTTAAGTCGATTAAAATATAGTTGAAATGTATCTCGTCATTCAAATATCACGCAGATATCTTAAAAAAATGTTAATTAAATCAATGCTTTAAAAATTGACCCTTGAAATTTAATTGAAAAGTTACAAAACTTAGCGGTGTCATTTTTCGCCACCATCTTGCTGCCGGTTGACACCATTAATGTGAAAATCGCAAAATCTTTTGGCTAGCACAAGTGCTCTTCTGTGATTCAGTTTCGCGCGTCTGTTATAAGAATTCGCATAACACCTATATTTGTTCCTTTAGATGCAGAGCGTAAAGTGTTACAAGTTACAACGTCATTTTTGCTGTATTGTACATGCATTGCATTAATAAAATGGCAGTTATGGTTGTCTCAGGTAGTCGAAAGATATGTGGTATAAAAGAACAAAATAACAGGATCCCGATGGTATATAATTATTCTATATGTTTGTTGACAAAAAATAAATGTTTTCCGTTTAGTACACTGAGTAACGTTTTTTCACACGTGTACCCCAACTTTTGACGTCGCGTCCTGCACCTTAATAAAACAAGCTCCACTGGCTCCACTGGCTTTTAGACATTTAAACTATGAACTTCTTCAAGGAATACAATAGAGGTCTATCCAAAGAAGATTAATGCTACACCAGAATGAAATCTAATCAGTGATTAAGTTGCAGAAATGATTTTAAAATTTTCTTAAATTACACTTTGTTTCACCTAGCCCACAGCGGTCAAGCTTTTCATCTGATCGTGAAGATTCATGCAAGGGATATTTCTGTAAAGTTTGGTTGAAATTGGTCCGGTAGTTTTGGAGGAGAAGAACTTTTAAAGATTTTTCGAAAATTTAAATCAATTAAATTAATTAAAATTCAAGTTCGCGCGGATTTTATTCATTTGAAGGAATTTGATAGAGATTTATACAAGGAAGATTTCTGTGAAGTTTGGTTGAAATTGGTCCAGTAGTTTTGGAGAAGAAGAATTTTAAAGATTTTTCGAAAATTTAATTCAATTAATTTAATTTAAATTCAAGTTCTGCACAGATTTCGTTCTTTTGAAGGAATTTGGTAGAGATTCATGCAAGGATGATTCGTGTGAAGTTTGGTTGAAATTGGTCCAGTATTTTTGGAGAAGAAGATGTTTGAAAATTGTTTACGCACGCACGGACGGACGCACGCACGCATGCATGGACGCACGACGGACACAGGGCCATGACATAAGTCACGATGTTGTCAAGTTCAAGAGCACATGATTTAAGATGCGAGATTATGATCCAGCTGAAAACTGCTTTCATAATCTTGAATGATGAATACACTAGGACATTTTTCCGACTAAAATTTTTATGTATTTTATACCGTTAGCGGTTTACATAACCAATCCAGTCAGAAATGTTTATCAGTCAATAGCATCACAGAATCGACGATCAGTCCCAGCTTGATGTCCATTTATCACCCAATATAAATAAACATTGTGTTGGCTGGGCTAGACAGATGTAGTAGCTCTAATTCAAATTTAAACTTAAAAGTTTTTACTCATTTTAAACAACTTTTTTTAATCAATAAAAGGGACCTTATCCGAACTCCAAAAATCCAAATTTTGACAAACTTGTCAGACTCGGCACATGTCAACCAGATCCAATATGCGAAAAAAGGACATATAGTCAGAGAGGGAAATCATTCCGGATTTAAAAAATTACATAAAAGTAAAAAGTGTCAGCCCTAAGTCTTGCTGCGAGGACTGCGCAGACTTACTAGGGTCGATATTTTTCACACACCCGATAAGGTCCCTTTTAGCGCGACGGGTCAAATCGAACATATGCCTTTCACACTTGCATCCTGATCTTTTAAGATTGTTCAATATTAATTTCAACGGAAATGTCATATCATTAGTATACCAGAATTTAGAATTTTGATTTGCAAACATTCAGAGAAAAGGAGCATATTTTTACACAACTTTAACAAGCCACTGCTTATTTGAAGCACTATGGACTATTGCAGAGTGTTAATTGAAGAAACGTAACACATTGTGAAACTTTCCCAAATGTTCAAACTTTCGTAGTTCCAATCTGAAAGATGGATCTGACGACAAAATTGATATCAATTAATGAGAATACAATTTGAACACATATATCACAGAAAAAATTGAGATAAAAGGAGAAATTACTGATCATCAGCAAGTTGTTCTTTGCTCAAACTGCTTCTACTATAGACGTTATTGTTTGGGAAACAGTTAAGCTGAAATATCAGAATTACATGGATCCTGCTGATATCGCTTTCTGCGGGCATGAAACCAAACTCTTGCTGATTATGTCAGTCAAATAACTTTACAAATGAAAATAAAAGGAAAACATCATGGCATCTTTTGATTCCACAAAAAATCTAGAAAATTCTGCATGTATTATTACTGTTATGTTTTTTGTGTGTTTTTTTTCTTCAGAGTATTAACTACTATATAGTTTTGTTACTCGAACATTTGAAATGTTCGGGGAAAAGGTAAGACTTCAACTTTTTACTCCATAATTATGTCCATTGGACTCCAATGTAGATCTATCTAGAGAATTGAAAATTATCATATTCTAAACCATTTTCCAAAACCCCAAAGCCTGTATATCAAATTCATTTCGAAAAGTAAATATACCATGTTAAGCATTTCCAAAAAGCTAAAAGCTAAGACTGTCCGAATTTTAAAGAAACATAGACAACAAAATCATGTCATACTCATAGCACAGACAATAATGAGGCAAAAGGAGAAAATGCAGTGAAATTGCGAAAGCGGCTGTCGTGGTTTCTCAATTAAGTCATAACTGGTTCTGACATCCCTCAATATGAAAAGCTTATGGAAAACATTGATGATCAGCATATTCTCTCTTTCCATCAATATTTTCTGTATTATAACATGTACACATCTTCTGCCTTTGAGATTATTTTGTCGTCTGCATCAGCTCTGAAATATTTGGTTTTGGAAAGAGTTAATTAATGCTTAAAGCAACTCATAATCAGTTATCTGTACATAGATGATGTAGGTGGATCCTCACTTTCAATAAATGAATAAAGTTAGGTTTCTGGGTGATATATATTATATATATTCTGGTGTTCTAGTATTATAATTAATAGTAATTGATAGTAATATTATAATTATAGTCCATGAACATAGATTAGAAAGTAGCCATTTCAATAAAGCTCTGGAAGTCAGGAAATCAGAATGCATACAAATCTTGTGGTGTCCAGTTTCGGCTTATCAGACGTTGTGGTCATTATCATAACAAACCTTGAGGGATGTCTGGGTTCTGCATGGGGGTTACAACTACATGCATTACATAGCTTCTAATCCTGTGTACCGTTATTCAGAAAAGAAAAGATTGGGGCAGTGGCAGTAAAATAATAGAGTGAATATTTGTAGCTGTTGCAGTAAAAACAAAGTGGAAGAAAACAACAATTTTGTCACAGTAAAGGGCACATAACTCTGTTCTGATAAAGATATTCTCATCAAGATTATCTCCAAGTTTTTATATTGCTGTTTGAGAGAAAACAAAGTCAAAAACGGCAATTTTGTAACCGTCAAGGGCACACAACTATGTGTTTTTAGTCAAATCAATCTGACAAATTAAAACATTTAAGACATTTAAGAAGTTTTATCTTGATTGGTCAATATTTGTAGATGCTAGTGTGGTAACAAAGACAAAACTAGCCATTTAAACTCCGAACTTCCTAGTCAGATCTGACTCAAAATCAAATTTATCCGAGAAATTATGGTTATACATATTTTGACCAGGTTTAGTCAAGATTGGTCAATATTTGTGAGTGGTAACAAAGTGGTAGAGTGGTAACAAAGTCAAAGCTTGCCATTTTTTACGTTCACGGGCTTATAACTCCAGACTTCCTTTTGCGATCTGACTCAAAATCAAGCTCACCCGAGAACCTCTGGTCATACATGTTTTGACCAAGTTTGCAATGTCTGTAGATACTAGAGTGGTAACAAAGTCAAAACTAGCCATTTTTGACGATCATGGGCACATATCTCTGGACTTTCTGGTCCGATCTGACTCAAAATCCAACTCATCCAAGAATTCATGATCATACCTATTTTGACCAAGTTTTGGTCAAGATTCGTCAATATTTGTGGATGCTTGAGTGGTAACAACAAATTGTCGACAGACGGACGAACGACGGACAAAAAGCGGCCACAAAAAGCGAGAATTAAAATTCAAAACTGTAAGATGCGAACAAAAATGAGCTAAGAGCATTTTTTTCTACATTTTCTACATGTTGGATTTTATTTTCCATTTTCAAAATTCAAAACTGTAAGATGCGAACAAAAATGAGCTTAGAGCATTTTTTTCTACATGTTGGATTTTATTTTCCATTTTTGTTCAACTTACTCTTAAGATAGAACATTTTTAGGAAAACCCAAATGCAAAAGGTTTTCTTCTTAACAAGTCCTAGTTATGGCGTTCCTAATAAAAATCTTTTCAAGAAGATATGAGGAAAAAATGATGATGACCTGATTTTTCTTCTTTTCCCTTGTTTGATGCTTTTTTCATTGTAAGTTTTCAGTTTAATTGATAGACTTAATTTTGCCATGAACAGCAACTTTACATTTGACCCATCATAAAAATGTGTCACAAAATATTATATGTACATGTAACTTGGTAAATTGAGTTAATCGTTTACCTGCATGTTTCAGTGTCCAACATTAAATTATCGCCTGATTGTACTTATTTACCTGTGTAAAATCCATTTTACACTTATTTCTATGGTCACTATTTTCCATGCTATATCAAATAAAACCCCATCAAATCTACTTCAGAATTTAAAAGTATATAAGTCTTCTTCTTCTTCAGGCGTTCCTTTGAACGCATTTATTTTACATCGATTGGGAAGCAAGTTTCTTCAACTTATTTTAATCCCTCTCGATTCTGCTTCCTGGAAATACACTGACCAGTACTCGCGCCGAATGTGTGGGCCAATGAGAAGCCTCGAACAACCCCCTCTACCGGGGATCGAACTCGGAACCTCTTAGTCGCAAGGCCGACGCTCTACCCCTCGACTACGGACACCACACAAGTTATAATAATAGCTTTGGAAATTTAAAACATTTTGGCGATAAAGCAATTTAAAACTGAACAAGATATTGGCTTACACTGATAATGCAAAATTTAAAGTGCATAATATGGTCAATCACAGGTTGTCTGATTACATTTTACTTCAATAAAATAATCTGTCTTGGAATGCAAAATATCTGACTCTGGTTGAGAAGGCAAGCTCAATAAAGACTAAAGACACATACCGTACATATATAATGATGTAAATTTATCACTTTTTATCAGAACTGCATATTAAATCAGATTTCAGATTAAAGATAGAATTAGAAGTAGAATCAGAATCGGACTAGGCCAGAGTAGAATTCCAATGTGGTCTCCGACATAAACACCAAAATAGTATATATTACTCAACAAAAAACTATACTAACCCAAACTAACCCAACGCAACAAGATTTTTTGTTGTAACTTTTTAATGAGATATGATAAAACAACGAAATTTCAGATTTCATTATTCTATTTAGTGTTCTTATTGTCCACTTAAAAATTTTAGAACGTAAGAATTGTTATGCTTCGCTGAACACAGAGTCCTTGGTTCAAAACCCTACATCCGCGCTGCACGTGCAACAGTGCGTGTAGTAAACCGGTGCACGTGCATTTTTTGAAAGTCACAAGATAACCCGATAAGATTAGGTAAAAAATCTGTCTGGCGATAGACAAAAATGCCGCAATTTAGCATTGTCCCGAAAGGCGCAGGTGATTGGATTGCTCCTTACTGACGGTTGTTAACGCGCCTATTGGATTTTGCGTGGCCTACTATAGCATGACTATACCGGAAGTTTCAGCAAACCAGTGTGTTCAATTAATCTTACTCATTAATCATGTCTGAATGTGTTAGAAGTTCCATTTGGGTTAATAATTCCATTTTTTTGTTATTTTCAAAGTCATTTACCTTTCTTGCTTACGTTTGTTTTGACGTTTCTGGTAATGTTTATGACATGCCAAGAGCCTTCAGAAGTCGTGTAACTACCAATGTACAGGACAATAGGTTGAGAACCCAAAATTTCAGAGACCGGTTTCGGCTAGCAACAAAAAGGTTGCTGCAACTGATGGGAACCACGGTCGCCGTATAATGCACAGACACGTAACAGGTTACGTAAACATGGGTTCCGACCTCGACGTCCTTATGTGGGTCTCTATGCACACACGAGTCTGTCTCCAGTGGTGCAACGCCCAAACGAGGTAATCTGACCACCTGAGCAAATATGGAACCTGCTTGACATGCGTTTACGGTCAACGCCTAGTCCAACCACAGACCTTGCGTTAAATGGGACAAACATTAATTCACGAGTAACAGAATATTCCAATAAACGTTTGTCGACAATAGTTACGTTCACAGAAGATATTGTGCTATGTTCAATGCTACAGGAAGACACACGAGATACTTACTGATCTTGGTTTCATTTTTGAAACACGCCCCTTCATTACGTTTGTAATCGATCCTAGTCAGTCTGCGCAGTGTGCGCAGCCAGACTAGGGTCGTCCACACTTTTCACTTTTATGTAAATTCGTAAATATCGGAATGTTTTCCCTATCTGACTATATGCTCATTTTTTGCATACGGGATCTGATTGACCTGTCTGACAAGTCTGTCAAAATTTGGATTTTTTGAGTTCGTATAAGGTCCCTTTTAGCGTGACGGGTCACAAATGTTATGCATCGTGCGTCTTCGTAGATGTCTATAAAAACGCATTTTGTAAGGACGCATGGCGGGTTATAGGAGAGGCTTAAGCTATACCAAATTCAACCCAAATACCTTACACAAAACTGATAAGTACTCCGAGTATAATATACTCGGATATATGATATTATCATAAAGCATATGTTTGGGGAGGCATAACATATCTAAAACAACTTCATTTTAACCATATTACAAACATATACTGAATTTTCATCAATTTCAGGACAACATGAACGAACAAGAAGCAGCTAACGGAGACCACTTTTGGTTGCAAAAATCACAAACTCAATATCTCGTGTATTCTTTGTTTACTTACACAACAACATGGCATTAGGAAGGCATAGACATCTTGTCATTCCTGAAATATGTTGTAGGGATATCTTTTTAATATTCTAGAAGTCGATGTTAGGTTCTCTAAGCTTGCTAAGTATGTCAGAGATCATCATCATACTGGACAGTAAAGTGTTAGTCTTTAAAACTCTTTTGCACAAACAGCAAATTAAATGCATCTGAACATGAACGTCTTATTTGTGAGGTCATGGTCTTTGTGTCATAGACTTATCATAGACATGATAAATTGAGCCATTATCGGATAGTTTTGAGGCTGAATGCGCTCCCTTGCTCCCTTATATACTCAGTTTCAAAAGAAAGTGTGAAAGTGCATTTTTGCTTTTACCATAATTTCTATAAAATTTATGGCAATTTAGGTAGTAAAAAAGATGAGATGAGACCTTAAAGAAAATTGGCAAAGAATTAGAAAGAAATTGTTTATAAACTTAAACTTAAACTTAAACTGGTTACATTTGATTGAACGCCTATTTTTACGGAAATCCATATTCAATGGCGTTTTACAACAATGATAATATACACACAAACTATACATGATATTATTAAGTCCTACGTTCTGTGTTTAACAAAACTCAGAACAAGCTATAAAAATCTCTGAAATAGTGGGTTTTCAACTGCTTTTTGAACCCATATATTGAGTCACAAGATTTTAAACTGGATGGAAGATCATTCCACAGTTTGGGTCCAATAGTTCCAAAGCTTCGGTCGCCGAATGTCTTTCTGTTGTTAAAAGGAACTTGGTAGCATTTGTCTCTAGTAAGGGATGATCTCAATTCACGCCTGGTAGGTTCTGTTAAAAGTAGCTCTGTTAAGTATTCCGGGGCGTGACCAATAGAACACTTATACATAAATGTCAAGATTTTGAAAGAAATCCTGGCTTTGACGGGCAGCCAATGTAAATCGTACAGTGCCTGTCTAGAACTGTCCATCTTTTTGCGGTTTAAAACAAGTTTGGCACACATATTCTGGATCCTCTGTAGTTTTCCCATTTCAGCCTGAGAAATTCCGTATAAGATTCCGTTACAGTAGTCAAGATGGGAAATGACCATTGATAACACTAATATTTCGGTGGCTTCCTTTGTCAAATATTTCCTTATACACTTGATTTTGAAGTAGTTAAGCATTGCTATCCTACACTTGCGTTTCACGTGCTCTTTAAAATTTAGAGATTCGTCCAAAAATGCCCCTAAATATCTAATACAATTTTGGAGTTTAATTTCATCACCAGCAACGTCGATTGATTTAGTATTACACTTTTTCAATTGATGCCAATTGATGTTTATACTGAATAAGCACAGTCAAAACATTATGTTAACGCGCCGTTATAGGGCCTTCCAAGCCATTTTCACGCTTAAGATTGAACTTTGCCGTAGACGTTACGTATACGTCAACGTAAGTAATCGCTACGTTAAAAGTCTAATAAATTGTCGTCGAAAAACGTTCTATAACAAATTTATATGCCTATATATGCCTTTAAGATTCCATACAAATGGACACATGCTATTAGAACATAAATACCGTACAAATTCAAATTTGTTGACGGCTTTGGTTTTCAACCGGTTCGGACCTGCTTACCAATGTTAATTGTAATTCGTTTCACGCTAATGTACTATGTACAAATGTAATGAAAATGTGATTTTATGCTAAGGTATGGCAAAAAAAGTGCAGTGAGCGTAATTTCTGATCGATAGCCATACGTAAAATTGCAAAATCACAATCAAGTCGAATAATCGTGCGTGCTATGTGATTTTTAATCAATATATCCTTTGTCAATAGTCTTGAGATGTGTCGTACAAAATTTCATTACGGTAGACAGTATGCTTTTCGAGATATTCAAAATCCAAAAGTGCACACTTTCTTTTGGAACTGAGTATATATCCCTTTCTGTGAGAGCCATTGGATACTTCAGCTCACGTAGGCGAAACAGAACAATGTTATGGTCCTAATTCCGGTCTGATCACGAGGATGTCTTGGAAAGTTTACAGCACGTTCGGGTCACAGGTTGGGTATAGCAATTGCATGTACATACGTGTTGCATTTCATTGAAAAATGGCATGGTTAATGAACGCCATTTTGTTATAAATTTGTATTGAACGATAGGAAATATGGGTATGAAAATTTAACCTACGCTTGAATTGCAGCACGTTGTTAAACACCAATTGTTATAGGTCTTTGTTGTTGAGATTTCCGAAGTATTTAATGTTTTTATGTTTGGCATACGTCGATCCATAAAAGAATGAATTGTAAATCAAGCATGTAGGATTCGATATGAAACTCACGAGGTATAATTCAATTTTCTAACCGGAAGTTACCATTTTGCACATTAATTTTGCTTAAAGTGACATTTCACACTTATTTCATTTTCTAAAAGTATGTCTTGATGCAAAGATTGTTTGTATAGAAATGCTATCAGTTTTTGAAGATGTTATTTATAAGCGAAAAAAAAAAAAATAAAGTTGAGACAAAAATGACAAATTCTATATAAATCTGAACTGTTGTCCACAACAGTTTGTTTAATTTTAACACAAAAATATATATGTGACCCATCACGCTAAAAGGGACCTTATCGGATGTGCGCAGCCAGATAGGGCCGACACTTTTCACTTCTATGTAATTTTCTAAATCCAGAATGTTTCCTCTTACTGTGTGTTCATTTTTCGCATACGGGATCTGGGTCTGTGATCTGTGCTGGGTCTGATAAGTCTGTCAAAATTTAGATTTTTTTGAGTTCGGATAAGGTCCCTTTTAGCGTGACGGGTCACATATTTCTCGTAAACGGTTCAATATTTGAAATTTTCAGAATTTTCATACGAAAGGATGCTCTTTCAGATTGAATAAAAGTAAAATTTATATAAAAATAATTCTGAAATGTCACTTTGAAGAAAGTAATATCTGACGAGTAAAGAAGTCAGGGAAAAATAAAACATTTCGACTCTTGATATTCCTTTACCGGGAAAATATTGCGCGTAATGGGAAACGGAGTACTTTTAAGTTTGATTGAGTGTATAGTTGATTTTGGCTTATTGTCAACCCAAATTAAACTGAGACAACTTAGTTTTCGTGTGCAAAGTCCAAAGTGTGCAAAGTTGAGCGTTTTAACAAATCATTGTCGAGGTGGGGGTCCTTCTCAAAAATAATGATAAAATGGTGTTTGTCTCAAAACTTTCCTATCAACCAGAAAGTCATTTCATCATTATTTTTGAGAATTTCCTATTGAAATTATTTGGCTATGAAATGTTTTGGCTACAAAATTATTTTAAGAATAACTGACTTTTTCTAGACGTCTTATGGCTAGGAAAAGTTATAAAATTGAAATATTTTTTGTCTTTCAAGTTTAAAGCATAATATGTACATATTATGTAAAGCTACAATCTGATACATTAATTTGCTACTTCCATGAGATTTATCAAAATATATGACCATTTGGAGGAGAATTTTGCTCTGGTTTTCCATTTTATCACTTATAAAAGTTTCTGTAATAGGCATAGTATGTTAAGAAAATAGCTGTAGTTCTATCTAATGTAACAATGAACACATGGCTATAGATAAGCCGGGGACCGTTTTCTACGAGTAGCCACAAGTTACGTGGCATCAACGAAACTGGAAAGTCCATTACACTGGGGACAATGAACAAAAAATTCTTGTGAAATATTAAAAAACAATCTTTCTTACAATAAGTAATCAGAAGTAAGCAGACAACATCCTAAACTTAAGATCTTATTACAGTTAGACTGATATAGTGTCAAGTATCAAAATTGCGTTACTCTGGGGACATTTGGTTTCAGATGACAGATACCAAAAGCACATTTTCCACTTATCTATTCTATTGCTGGTGATCTTTTTGGCTCTCTTTGAAAATATAAAAGAATACACATTAGAAAAGATGGGGGAAAAATTAAAAGCACCCAAACACAAAATGTTACACTGGGGACAATTTGGGGGTACCTAGAGATACAGCTCTAGCAGATCAAAGTGTTAGAGGTGCAACGATAGTTTCATGCTTATTTCAATCTTATAAAAACAAAATCATCACATTTACATCAAATCTAACAGGTTGCAATTCTAGAGAAATTAAATAAGACCAACATACATTTAGAATAAAACAAACTTTGACTACATTTTCGTCAGCATGTTTTAAACCCAGATTTTATCGTCTAAATAAGGTAATATGCATCTCAAACCTTTAAAAAGATAAAGAGTATAAGTCAAAGTTTTAGTTAAATACTAAGTTTCCATTAACAAATACCTACATTTTATGTAACAACAGTCCTAATTATGATGTCACACAAAAATCGTTACACTAGGGACAATTTTAGCATCATATTTTATAACAAAATTTTTATTTATCAACACATGTTCGTGAATTTTTGTAGATGTATTAACACTAAGCGAATACTTATATAAGGACAAAAAGCTCATTAAAATCGTTAATAGTATCTGCTACAGCAGCTCATCTTTATATTTAATATAAAAAGAATCCTTCTTTTGCGATTTGGGCAATTTCGGGTAAAACAAGAGCTGTCCGAAGACAGCGCGCTCGACTTTCTAAGTTGCCAAATATAGTGGAGCCAGGGTCATGGGCCCTGGTAGTAAGGTAGAGGGTGTGATGGTGAATAAGTATTCCAAGTTTGGGTTGAATCCCTTTGATAGTATGGAAGTCATTGATGTTTGAAAAAATTTTAACCTTTGTTGCAACGCCGACGCCAACGCCGACGCCCGGGTGACAGTATAAGCTCTCATTTTCTTCGAAAAGTCGAGCTAAAAATGGTTATTTTGATGGAAAATGGGAAAATTGGAATTTTCTATGTTTTGAGAAAGTGTTAAATTTTATGAAGCTTTCAGGTGAGGAAATGTTTGTGAATTAGGTTGAAAAACTGTTTTCTTTACAACTTGGCAGCCTTTAAGGATCGGATATTATACTATTCATCTTTGTGGGATCACCCATGATGTCCGGCGTCCGAGCGTCCGGGTGTCTGGGCGTCTGGGCGTCCGGTGGCGTCCACTTCTTTGTCCGGAGCATAACTCTGTCACTTTAAGTCCGATGGACTTTAAAGTGACATTTCAGATTTTTTTGTCATAAATTTTACTTTTATTTTTATCTGAAAATTATGAAAATTTCAAGCCAAAATATTGCGCCGTTTACGAGAAATTTATATTTTTGTGTTAAGATTGAACAAATTGTTGTGGACAACAGTTCGGATTTATATGCAATTTATCGATTATGTGTCAACTTTAAATGCATGTTTCTCGCTTATTGGCAACAACTTCAAAAAACTAATAGTATTTATACTAATGAGTATAAATAACCAATCTTGGCATCAAGACATACTTTAAAAAATTGAAATTGGAATGAAATGTCCCTGTAAACTTGGCAGTTATATTCTTCTCATCATTACGGAGTGCAGTGCACAAGAACCATAATTCTACCTGGCCTATTTTTTGAGTTATTGCCCTTTGTTGTTTTTCATACTTGAATCTTGTCCAGAGTATATCTCTAAAAGTATAATAGCTAGGATCATGAAACTTTATGGGTGTATAGATCTCACCAAGGGGGAGTGCAGTGCCTAAGAACCATAACTCTACCTGGCCTATTTTTGAGTTATTGTCCTTTGTTATTTTTCATACTTCATTTTTGTCCAGGGTATATCTCGAAAAGTATAATAGCTAGGACCATGAAACTTTTACGAACCTGCTCCCCCTGTCGACATAAAGCAGTGTTACGGGCGTATCTTGTGACAGTTTGAAACCTTGTTTTCTCTATTGGATAGATCCTATTATATATTATTTTAATGAAAAGAATGGGACAGGGTTAAAAGAATAAGAAGGTATGTGAACTAATCGCTCTCTTGTAATTTCTGTAATTTTGAGGAAAAGCTGTTTTTTTGATAAATGATAAACAAGAGGACCATGATGGTCCTATATCGCTCAACTGAACCATAATGGTATAAGCAACACTTTTGTTCAATTCAATTTATATTTATGACTTTAAGACTGAAAACGAACTATGATTTGTCTTAATTAGTTAATAACTGCAGACTCATCCGAGTTCTTATGGTCCCCAACATTGTGCCCAAGATTTGTCTTGATTGGTTAAAAAGAGGACCATGATGGTCGTATATCGCTCACCTGAACCAAAATGATACGAGCAACACTTTTGCTCAATTCAATCAATATTTATGACTTAATATGAACTTATGGTCAATAACGTTGTGAAAATCAAACTCATCCGAGATCTTATGGTGCCCAACATTGTTTTTTTTTTTTTTTTTTTTTTTTTAAATGTAGATTCTAGAGTGTAAGCAAGGTCAAAAACAGCCATAAATGGCAATTCTATCAAATTCAAGGGCACATAACTCTCGTCTTTATGGTCAGATTAGACTGAAAATCAACCTCATCTGACATCTTATATTCTCAAACATTGTGTCAAAGATTTGTCCCGAATGATTAATAATCGTAGATTCTAGAGTGTAAACAAGGTCATAAACAGCAGAAAATGGTAATTTTATCAAATTCAAGGGCACCTAACTCTCATCTTTCTGGTCAAATCAGACTGAAAATCAACCTCAATCAAGTTGTTATGGTCACCAACATTGTGTCCAAGTTTTGTCTTGATTGGTAAATAATTGTAGATTCTAGAGTGTAAACAAGGTCGAAAACGGCCGAATACGGCAATTTTGTCAAATTCAAGGGCACACAACTCTTGACTTTCTGATCAAATCAGACTGAAAATCAAACTCATCCGAGATCTTATGCTACCCAATATTGTGTCCAAGATTTGTCTTCATTGGTCAATAATTGTAGATTCTAGAGTGTAAACAATGTTGAAAACAGCCGAAAACGGCAATTTTGTCAAATTCAAGGGCACATAACTCTGGACTTTCTGATCAGATCAGACTGAAAATCGAACTCATCTAAGATATTATAGTCTCCAACATTGTGTCCAAGTTTTGTATTGATTTGTTAATAATTGTAGATTCTAGAGTGTAAACAAGGTCGAAAACGGCCAAAAATGGCAATTTTGTCCAATTCAAGGGCACAAAACTCTCGTCTTTCTGGTCAGATCAGACTGAAAATCGAACTCATTCGAGATCCTATGGTCTCTAACATTATGTTATTTTTTTTTTGATTGATCAATAATTGTAGATGCTAGAGTGTAAACAAACTTAAAAACAGCATTTTTTGACATTCAAGGGCAGATAACTCAGCACATTCTGGTCCGATCAGGCCCATAATCGAACTTGTCCGAGAACTTATGGTCATACTTACTTTGACCAAGTTTGATTAAGATTGCCTAACTTTTGTGGATGCTAGAGTGTAATCACCCCAAATGTTGACGGACGGACGCCGGACAAAAAGTGACCACAATAACTCTAAAAAGCTAAAAACTGTAGATTCTAGAGTGTAAACAAGGTCGAAAACAGCCAAAAACGGCAATTTTGTCAAATTCAAGGGTACATAACTCTCATATTTCTGATCAGGTCAGACTGAAAATCATACTCATTTGAGATCTTATGATCCCCAATATTGTGTTTAAGTTTGGTCTTTATTATAACACTCTACCGTAAAATTCATATATAGCGAAAGAAGAACTGCATCGGGTTTTATTGGACCAATAATGACTCTATGTAATTATGCTTTGTGTACGCACCAAAACGTCACGTGGCGTCAATGTAACGTCAAGTGACGTCATCAATGACGTCACTTAACCGCCCATGCGTTTCCTACGCGGAAAACTAGATCATGGCAGAATTTCCACAAAATAACACATTTCGAATGTGTGTTTTCTTATTTAGAGTGTTATAATGGAGATAATAACAAGTTTAGAGGTCTTTATTTGCCAAATAGAAAACTCTGTGCTCTGAACTACATGTTAAGGCAAATACCTCGGCGCAGTGCGCCTCGGTTTTTACCTACACATGTAGTCCGTCGCACATCGGGTTTTATTTGGCAAATAAAGACTTCTAAATTTGTTATTATTTCATAAATAATTATAGATTCTAGTTAGTAAACAAGGTCGAAAATAGCCAAAAATGGCAATTTTGACAAATTCAAGGGCATATAACATTGTGGTAAAGTTCATTAAAGTGACATTTCAGAATTTTTTGTCATAAAATTTACTTTTATTTTTATCCGAAAGAGCATATTTCCTTATGAAAATTCTGAAGATTTTAAGCCAAAATATTTCGCCGTTTACGAGAAATTTATATTTTTGTGTTAAAATTGAACAAATTGTTGTGGACAACAGTTCGTATTTATATGCAATTTATCGATTATGGCTCAACTTTAAATGCGTGTTTCTCGCTTATTGGCAACAACTTCAAAAAACTAATATTATTTATACTCATTAGAATAACCAATCTTGGCCTCAAGACATACTTTAAAAAATTGAAATTGGAATAAAATGTCCCTTTAATAATAACCAAAATTTGAAAAGACATAGACATATTTAATGAAGTATTCAGGCCATTGGCCCATGATACAATATAATACAAAAACATGAACAAAACATGAGTGACATAACATGATTCAATGAAGAGCTACTCTTTATCATACCACACATACATTCACGCATACATACATATACATGTGCATACACATTTCAATGTACAATTTGAATTCAATTAATTTTATAGATTTTTAAGATATTGTTATAAACTTAATTCATTTAAGAGTTCTTTTCTCAATAGAAAAGCTTCGAACAGATATTTGGAAATTTTGTAAATACTAGTTCTGTCGTTCTGTTTCAAAATAGCGTAGAATTTAAAAATATTTCTGTCATTTAACCAGTATGATTCAAAATACTTTGATCTGAGTTGTTCATATACGTTGCATTGAAAGAAAAAGTGATATTCGTCCTCGAAAACAGAGAGACCTTGCGACTTACAAATTGGACAGAAACGTAATTCCTTATCAATACCAAGATGTCGTCCCTTTTCAATCATTAATTCATGCGAAGAACATCTAAAATTAGCAAAACATCTAATAAGTTTGTATGAAAGATCAGTAATTAGATAAAATTCAGGATCTAACAATGATTTAAAGTATTTATAATGATTAGACTTAGATGAATTTTCTATGTCACTATACCACATTTGAGTGAAACAGTCTCAAATTCTATCCGAAAAAATCTTTAAAAATTGTTTGTCGTCACCAACTTCATGAAAGATCCAAATGTGACCAAAGCCGTAAGTAAATAGTAAATTTTTGATATTTGAACACCAATTTTTCCTACCTGCTTCTTCTAATTGCAGTAACATGTAATAACATTGTTTAGGGTATCTATTAGAATTCATGCGAATAATACGTAACCAATATTTTATGCAGTTTGGCATATATACTGAGTACAAAGTGGCAAACGTCCGCATTCTCCTAAAGCTAAAAAGTCACATGTATTTTGAGAAAGAAAACAAAGCCTCTTGCAAAAGTATACTTGTACTTTCTCTATTTTTTCTACACATTGAAAACCCCAAATTTGAGAACCGTACATTAATATTGGTTTCACAGTGGCGTCAAAAATGTTGAACATATCTGCTATAGGCATTGTTCCGAAATGCTTACGTAGTCGGAAAATATAGTTGATTGCCTTTTTGGCTTGTAATGACAGCATTAGATGTGTTTTTGACCAACATAATTTACTCGTAAAATAAATGCCTAAATATTTATAAAATGGTACTATTTCTATCAACTCTTTATCATAAAACCATTTTTCATTTTGTTTTATAATACCACCATTTCTAAAAACCATTATTTTTGTCTTATCAAGATTAAGATCTAAACCAACCCCTTTACTAAAATGTTCAATAGAATTTATTTGTCTTTGTAATTGAATAATCGTGTCTGCGAAACTCGAAACATCATCAGCAAACATTAATAATTTTAACTCGTTTATATCATCAGAAACAAAAATTCCGCGTTCGTTTTTACTGTTTAAGTAGGTTGCCAGATCGTTTATAAAAAGAGCAAAAATTTTTGGACTGAGCACACAGCCTTGCCGGGTACCAATCCCGCACTCAAAATAAGGACTTAACTGTCCGTCGATCTTGACACAAGATTGAAGTTTTTCATACATAGATTTGATAATATTCAAAAACTTTCCCTTTATACCTTTCCGTTCCATAGAATCCCAAAGTTTATCATGTCTTATACTATCAAACGCCTTCTTAAAATCAATGAATATGCAATAAAATCTTCCTCGTTTTTTTGATAAGTACTTTTGGATAAGAGCCATGAGAACAAATATATTATCCATAGTTGAATAAGTTTTGCGAAATCCTGCTTGTGATTCATCAATTACATTATATTCTTCACACCAGCTCGAAAGTCTGGAACTAAGAATATGTGTGAATATTTTACAAAAAAAGCACATATTTGAGAGCTAGTAAGCATACCTGTAAAGTTTTAATGAAATCCACCCATTAGTTACCGAGAAATTGAGTGGACAATAAATTCACTCTAGGGCCATAACTCCGTGATTGGTTTGTTGATTTTTGTCCGCTCTATTTCTCCTAAACTACTACGGAAAAGAAAATTCTCTAAAGGACAATAACTCTGTGAAAAATCATTGGACCGTGATCAATATATCATATGCTGATCTGCACTTTTTTCACATGTGAAGTTTGAAGAAAATCCGTCCTGTACATTTAGGAGAAATAAAGACAAACAAGAGCTGTCACTGTAAGATGACAATGTCCCCGACACCGCTTTGATCGTCATAAGGTCAAGGTCATCCAGGGGTCAAGGTCACCAAAGTATGTGCCTACAGAAAGGTAATGTACCAAGGAATGTTGTGGTAAAGTATGAAGCGAATATGTTAAGTAATAAGGAAGTTATGGCCAATGTTAAAGTTTTTAGACGGAATGACGGACAGACAGACGGACAGACAGACGGACAGACAGACGAACGGACGGACGGACAAGTCAAATTTATGATGCCTCCCTATCGGAGGCATAAAAATCAACAAAGTACCTCTATGGATAAGGCGAGAAATCTCCCTAAAAGGCTCTAATGGAAAAGTCAATTTTCAAAACATGCAATATGATGATTGTTTCGAGCTGTATTGTTAGATGTATACCTAATTCATATGAAAACTGATTTTGTACAATCAAAATGATTCGACATGTACAGATAACTCTTGGTTTCTGTACCTACCCCTAAAATTACATTTTTTTACCCCACCGGTATTCATTTAACCAGATTCAAGTTTTCCATGATTTTATTAGCAAGTTTTTTTCTGTAAATGTAAGGACAATTGGTGTTGAAATCATATGCCAGTTTTTGTTTTGTCCTTAATGCGCATGCGCATCATTGAAACGAGTTTAAAGGCGAAATATTCCCGCCAAAAATATGGCCATTGGTATATGAGCACTATTTTTAGTATAAAAATATGTTCCACCCCGTGACCCTGGAAATCCTTTTTACCAAGGAAGCATATGGTCAAATGACAATGGGAAGCTGGGTCAAGGGGTGGAACGATGTTCACCAGCCCAGGGAAGGTAGGTATTCCTCGGTTTTGGGCGGGAAAGTGCGCTTTTAAAGTTGTTTCAATGTTGCGCATGCGCAATATGGACAAAATAAAAGCTGTCATATGATGTCAACACCATTTATCCTTGTTTCTGTAGAAAATAAATTGCAAATAAAACAAAAAGAAACTTCATTTTACGTCCATGAAAGCCGGTAGTATAAGAAAATGAAGCTATTTAGGTGGGCACAAAAATCTAGTTATCTGCACCTATAGAACTTTTTAAATGATAAAAAATCGGTATTCATTTCATTTATTTATCTTCCTTACCATAAAGCTTAATTTTGTTTCTCAATTTGTAAGTTTTGTCAATTGACCCATCGCGCTGAGCCTTTTAGGGTGATCTCTCGCCCTATCCATAGAGAACCTTGATCAACACATGTTAATGTTGCGCAAAATGCCAAATTTGAACAAAGGGTCATAAGACAAAATCAATGATCCATAACCAGAATTTGATATGCACATATTTGAGAGCTAATAAGCATACCTGTAGAGTTTTTTATGAAATCTTTTCATAAGTTACTGAGAAATAGAGCGGACAATAAAATTGGCTCAAGGGCCATAACTCTATGAAAAATCATAAGATTTTGACCAATATATAATATGCACATTTCCTCTTTCTTACGTGAAGTTCAAACAAAATCCATCTTGTACTTTATGAGAAATAGAGCGGACAAAAATCAACAAACGGATCAGCCACATGTTAATGTTGCAAAAAGTGTCACTTCAACAAAGAGTCATAACTCAGTCTAAAATCAATTAACCATAACTAAAATTTAATGTGCTTATAGTTGAGAGCTAGTAAGCATACCTGTAAAACTTTTATGAAATCCATCCATAAGTTACTGAGAAATTTAGCGGACAAGAAAATTCGCTCAAGGACCATAACACAGGGAAAAATCATTAGACCGTGACCAATATATCATATGCATATCTTCCCTTTGTAATAAGTTCACACATTAAGTTTAAACAAAATCAATCTTGTTAATAAGTTCACAAATTAAGTTTAAACAAAATCTATCTTGTAGTTCAGGAGAAATAGAGCGGACAAAAATTCAAAAAACCAATTAACACATCTTAATGTTGCGCAAAATTCCAATTTTCAACAAAGGGCCATAAGTCAAACAAAAATCACTGAATCATAACAAGAAATTTCACTTTAGGGCCATAACTCCGTGGAAAATCATTGGATCGTAAACAAAATATAATATGCACATCTACACTTAGCATTGAGCTCACATGTCAAGTTTGAATTAAATTGGACGTGTAGTTTAGGAGAAATACAGTGGACGAAAAACAAACAGACAGACTAACGGACAAGCTGACTCCTATATCCCCCCCCCCAATTGAATGTGGTGTCATGCGATGTTAAAATCTGCATGCTACCCCTCCCCCTTTTTAATGCTGAGCGTGCATCAGACGTAAAATCTAAAAAAAAAGCACACACACACACCTGCCATGATATCCACTCTTTAACGGTTATTTTATAAAAGCAATATAATATTTGTCTATAACGTTTGCAATAGCAAAAGAAAATCTCGATAACAAACGCCTGCTTGCTGCGAATAGAATAGATTCACAATTAAACGAGATTAGTTTTAGTTTTGATAAACCAATACAACCGTAATAGATAACAATTCTCGTTTACAGTAGTTCCAGCCGAAAATGACAGTGACGTAGGCTGATGTTTACTGCTGCAAAACCAATCAATTCGTCTGATTCGCACCGTTACAAATACGAACAGAGTTGATTGGTTGTCAAGTCGTAAACATTAGCCCACGTCACGGTCGTTTTCGGCCGGTACTATAGTAATTGTGAACCTAAAATAACTGTAAACATGTTAAATTTTGCAGGCAGATACGAAAAAAATGTGATTGAAAGACGCCATCCTTGAAATAGCGTGCGATAATATTACAAGGAAGCCAAAAGAAGTTGCCTGTAGTTTGGTAAAGATCTGCATTGTAAACGAAATAGAATGGCTTCAACTTAATCAACTTAATCAGCCATAGCAAATATTTAAAAAATCATATCACGTCATGCAATCTCACGACAAGCCCATTAATCGCTGAATTGAGCTTGGAAGTCTTTAAAATGTTTTGAAAGGAGTCGCTTTGCACAACTCTGGCCATTTCACTGATTGAAAATTAAAATCAGAAAATTCGAGAGACTCCCCGAAAAAATTAAATCACTGGCCAGGGAAGACTGAATAAGCCAATTTGACATCAATTACGAAGTAAAATAAAATAATAAGAACCATTTTTTTATCATTTGAAGACAAACACGGCTTCTAGCATGCAATACCGAAATTGATATTACTTGATTGAATTTCAAACTAACTTTTTACCCGGAATCTCTCTTGTGTCCAGCTTGTTGCCACTGTCCAAAGTAACTACTATTTTTGCTATTTTTGACGCTCTTTCTTGTTCGATCCGGCAAATTATCAAACTAACCAATGAACTAATAACCATAGTGATTTTGATAATTCAGGTCAAGATTGGCATATTTTTGCGGATGCACTCTTACACTCTATGTCAACTCCAAATTGTGACGGATAGGCAAACAGACGGGCGACGGGCAAAATGTGATCACAATAGCTACCCTTGAGCACATCATGCTCAGGTGAGCTTAAAAAAACGTTAGAATACATTGAAGATGCAATACAAGCTCTCTCATATAATACCAATTCCAAAATCTTCACCTGATGTTTTTTTTTATATAAATAGAGATCAATGTTGTGGCTATCTTAGATTCAAGAAATGATTTGTATCATAAACAGTGGATTATATATTATCATTTTAAATTTTATTTTTTGTAACGAAATCTGCTTAATCTAACGCAGATTTCGATTAAAAAGGATGATTTCTTGGACTATTTATGTAATATATACTAACGAAAAAAAGTAACTGTGCACATTTACTTTCTATATAACATTTTTTATACATACGTTAGATAATTCGAATTTTACAATTTTGGAAAAATAACGTTTAACCTTTCAATTTCAATGAGTGTCAGTTTGCTACCCCACTCGTTATCACCATTACAAGTCTGGAAAGTGGGTAGGGATGAAATTCAAGTTCACAAGCCATTTTCGAGTATGAACACTATTGACACCGATAATGCTCTGCAGAAACGAGACAGCTAAACTAATCGGCTCTTTAAATGTTCTTCCCGAGCTTTAAACCAATAACAGAGCCAACTAGTCAAGCGCTGACGTTGAATAAAGCACGAATCCATATGACGTTCCCCAACGCGTTTATGAATGCGAGCTCGAACATAGGACTGAACAGGTTTAATCTGGGCGCGCCGGTTACGCTGTCTGCACTCGAGGAAGCTTATAAAAGCGAGTGTGAATCGGATGATGACGGATCAAATGATGAGCATGGGGGCGATAATTCGTCGGAATCTGATTCTACGGAATACATTCACTCTGAAAGCTCCGATTCGGATTAGATAGCGTGACAGCTTTTAACTGTTTCAGATGTTTGTTTTGATATCATGTGGTTGCAATTACTAAAGATAGATAGAACTTTTTATAATCAATGCCTTGCCAGGGTGCCATTTTATTCCATCATATGGCTTCCATCGTTGATATTTTGGTCAAAACGACATTCTAGCATCAAACTTACGCCGGAATAGGATTCCCCATATTTGATTCAGTGTGAACAATATATTAACATTTGATCGTAGGTGATCTGGTTCAAAAGTAATCATTTCAAAGTTATTGTTTTCAAATTTGCAGAGGCGGCCATCTTGTATATTTTGGCAAAAAAATACATTTAGTGTAAAATAAATGTCAGAGTCTGATTAATCATGATATATTCAGTCGTAAAAGTGTATTTACACTTGATTTTAGGCTATTTACCTCAAAAGTTATTTAGATTTTAATTTTCAACATTACGCTGGCGGCCATCTTGGACATTTTCGTCAAAACAACATTTTAGTGGAAAACTTATGTCAGAAACGGATTTCTCGTGGTTGATTCAGGATGAAAAGTGTATTTGCACTTGATTGTGGGTGATCTGCTTCAAAATTAAGCATTTTTAAGTTACTTTTTCAAATTTGTGTTGGCGGCCATCTTGTATATTTTGGTCAAAGTGACATTTAAACGTACAAATAATGTCAGAATATGATTCCCTATAATAGATTCAGTCAGAAAACTGTATTTACACTTGACTTTAGGCTATTTATTTTTATAAGTTATTCAAATTTTATTTTTTCAACATTACACTGGCGGCCATCTTGAAAATTTTGGTCAAAACAACATTTTAGTGTAAAACTAATGTCAGAAACGGATTTCTCGTGATACATTCAGTCTGAAAAGTGTATTTACACTTGATTGTAGGTGATCTGGTTCAAAAGTTAATTTTTCAATATGGCGCCGGCGGCCATTTTGGATTTGGTCCTGTAGCAAAAAACGCCAGCAAAATCTCGAGGGGCATGGTTTCTAAATTTTTTCTAAAAGGTCTGTAGATGTCAAATCAATCGTCAAAACATATTAGCCAGAGAATGGTCACGGGATTGGGGTATTGGACCCAACTAGTCGTATATTTACATAATGAATAAGAAAATAAGCATGCGCAGTTACTTTTTTCCATTAGTATAGTATATTATATATAGCATATTAGTATATTTAGTATATTCTTTTATTATAATATAATATATACAAAGTGCTTTATTGATCGTGTGAGTTCATTTAATGGCTATTCATTCCCCTTTAACGTTTGTATAGTAATTGATTTTTTTAATCTCTTATATCCGTAACGGAATACATATCCGAATTTTCTGGTGATATATTTCAGTGCCGTTACGGATTCCTGATTCAAGAAAATTGCACATAGTCGATAATAGTTTATGGCGTAAGAAATTTGGTCAAAATTTCAGGACAGACAGACAACCATACAAAACAAGATTTTTAAAAAACAATTAGTCTTTAAGGGACATAGCTCCAGTTTTTTTCGGAACACTCGGTAGTTACTGTAAAAACTTTAACGTTTCGCACCATATATGTTTCGCTACCAGATTTTCAAAAATATCAGATGTCTTTACAAGTAACCATTTTTTTACTGTTAGAGCTAATTTTGTTATTTGAAACTGCTTTTCCCAAGATGAGAATCGATTATTTAGAGCAAAACAGTTGTAAGTGTGTTTGCACTTATCAATGTTTTGCGTCATTTTTTAATGTGTAAAAGATAAAAAAAAATGGGGTAATTCACGTATAAGTGCAATGTACTATAAATTTTCTTCTTGAATTATTACCAGAACATATTGCTTAATACATTGATAGAATATAATCAAATTCTCTGATGTAGAGCTTGAAAGTGCATTTTCTTACATAAAACGTTTCTGCTTCGTTGATCTACTCGTGAGTAATATATCGTGGGTGGGGGTCAAAACCTCATAACTACAGCTTGACAAAGCTGGAGTTACAAGGTTTTGATCCCCCAACGGAGATATGCTGTTTTATACATTAACATCACAAATTTTAGTTTTTCTGTACTCAGTTCAATAAATAAATGCATACTTTCGTTCGTCGTAATTCTTCCATCCTTTTTTACTAAAGATTGCTATCAAATTGTAGCTGATAGTGCCATATATGTTTCGCTACCATATTTTCGTAATATGAAACGTCATTACAATTTACCATTTTCGACTGTAAGAGCGTATTTGTTATGCGAAACTAATTTCCCCATGTTGGAAATCGATGATTTAAAGCAAGACAGTTGTAAGTGTGTATGCACTTACCGCTGCTTTGCGTTATCTCATTCACGTGGAGTTGATAAAAATTGTTGTAATTCACAAATAAGTGAGATTACCTATACATTTTCTCTTTGAATTAATACCAGGACACTGGTATTGCTTAATTGCAATGAGGGACTTTGATCAGTTTCTATTACGTAAGTTTTGAAATATTTCCAAAAATATTCAAATTTTGACATTAAATGCTTTGGCATCGTGGACCTAATTGAATATGTGAGTATGCAGTTTTATACATTATCACATTAATAACTACACATGTTTTGGATTTTCTTGTCTTACAAAATATGAATAAATTCTATTATTGGGAAAAATTTTAGAAAACTGGAGCATTCCCCCCTTAACATGAAATGAACCACTATCGCAGGTACTTAAAACTGAACTGCAAAAATTATTACACACCTCGCAGATGTTTTCGTTATACGTCACATTGACTCCATAATAAAACTACATGATACAAGAAAAGTCTTTAATGACTTTTACATGATCATGCACTGTGCTTCCTTCTATCAACATCCGTCGCATTCATCGTATTACATTTGCACACAAGATTGAAATGTCAAATGTAAAACAACATTCGAATGTGTGTGGTGATCCGAAAAGATTTTAAAGTGCAATTTTCAGGTCCTATTGTTTTTCTTGAATTGTGTTTTCTATTCCTTGTATATGCACTATTCTAGTCACCTAGTCGAGCAAGTTTTTCAAATCTCTCTTTCCACTAATGCAATTACTCTGAAACTTCGCACATGCCTTTGTGACCATAAATCAACCTTAAGGCAAAGATTCGTTACCCTGACATCGGATTTAATTGATTTTTTGTATCTTTTCGGACTTAACTTCAATATTGCTTCTGTTAAGAAATTAACATTAAGGTAGAATACCCATAATCAGCACCAAAGAGCCAGCGGCCAAATTTAAAAAGTTCCATTAATTCCTAAACTGTGTTACATTTTCATTCAAAATATAAACATTAGCATTTTGTACGGTTTAGAGCATACTTATGAAAATATTTGACAAAAAGTTCAAAATTACCTCCCTTGCATGTGAATACAGAGTAAAATGATATTTGTAAATTAATTTCTTCTTGAAGCATAATCTTGAAATCCGGCACGATGAATCAACTTACGTGAAGTGTCTTTACAAGTGTGCGTAATTTGATGCATTTCGTATGGCTAGAAAGTGGTGTTTTTCATTATGTGTATTCTACCTTAAAGGGACATTTCATTTTAAATTCAATTTTTTAAAGTATGCCTTGATGCAATGATTGGTTATTCTAATGAGTATAAATACTATTAGTTTTTTTAAGTTGTTGCCAATAAGCGAGAAACACGCATTTAAAGTTGAGACATAATCGATAAATTGCATATAAATCCGAACTGTTGTCCACAACAATTTGTTCAATTTTAACACACAAAAAAAAGAATTTCTCGTAAACGGCGCTATATTTTGGCTTGAAATTTTCAGAATTTTCATAAGGAAATATGCTCTTTCAGATGAAAAGTAAAATTTATGACAAAAAAATTCTGAAATGTCACTTTAAATTCAATATTGAATGATTTTGAACGAATAATTTCGATTAAATTAAGATAGACAAACTTCTAATTTGCCCAGTTTTTGTGTACTTTTGCAACTTTTATTTTCGTACCACCTTTGTGGCAACCTCTGATGTAATACAACGCCTGATGTAATAAACTTTTTATTACAACAGGCGTTGTTACATCTGGCGTCGGAGTCAACGCCTAATGTAATAACGCTTGACGTAATAAAGTAAATTTCCTCAACCATCTTATCAAACTTCGTTGAACCTTAGGAAAACAAACTTAAATCGTCATTTTGCCCACATTTTAAATGTCTGACGTCTTGGTAAACACGACGGATTTCACAAGTAAGTTTTACTAGTGTCTTGAACCGGCGTAAAATGTGTCGTTGTCGTTTAAATGTCATCGTTATGAAATTAGGCGTTAGTGATCATGTTTCCAAAAACAGTGGATACATTTTTCACAGGTTTCCGTCTGATAGATCGAATGCAGACTAGACAGGCTCGTTACATGACGTTGACGTCCATACGTCAACGTTTCGAAACTACATCATTTATGGCAATTCAGTACAGCAAGCGTTTGTAAACAACATTGGAAATCCACGAAGACAGATAGATGGCCCATAAGAGATTTAAGACCATTTGTTTGTCACATCATTAAGATGCCAAAATCTTACGTTATGCCTTCATTAAGCACACCGATATAGTCACCGGATGAGTGAAAATTAGTCCTGACTGTGGTGTAGTCCTTGGTATTGGTAGCCTAGAAGCTTCTTGCTTACAGCTATGCAAGGCTCCTTCCAACGCTGTCTCGGAGCACCGGTAGGAGTACGAGTTCACATAGGTCGCATCTACAAGTACATGACGACGGTCCACGCCCGCCCTCCTGGGGAAAGCAGCTTAGCCGCTGCGAGTAGCTAAACTCAGCAATGAGGTCATGTGCTCGGGGCAGGTATCCCTTAAAGTCTAAGGCATGCATGAACCACCCGCGTGTGGACACGCTCTGGTGCTTAGACAATACCTGGGTACCTATCCCTAATAGTGTTACCTGCGATAACCTCTTGTCAGAGGCTGTAACTACTGACACCGTTTGTGTCTTAAAATAGTGGCGAAGGCAGGATCCCATTCCCAACTCGGCACAAAGTATCCACCCGAGGAGTGGCGACCCACGTGGATTATTAGCATTGTTAGGACAAAACATGGAGACAAACACCACAAATCCAATACTTCCAGCTCCGGGGGTAAGCAGGAGAAACACCATCAGCACCGACGCTAGCCGAACTGATTCAGGGCGATAGTATGAATACGAAACCGTGAACCGTGATACACGAAAGGGGGGGGGTGACGTCCGAAAAGAGTCGAAGTGCTGAGGCACTGTTACGTTGTAAGTCTATGTGGCTGAAAGGGACTCTCAACGTGAATACCTTGAGAGACGATAGCAAATTAGCAGAACTGGAACAATAAGTACAGCAAAATGGCATCGATATACTAGGGTAGGAAGAACATCGCATCATCCACTCTGACCCAGAAGCAATTGAGTTCAAAAAAGTTGGATTCAGCCACTTCATTACTTCATCAGGCTGGAGGAATAACGCACAGGCTCCCCAAGGAGGAGTTGGACTTCTGATAGGGAACAAAGCAAGAAAGGCTCTACTGGACGTAAGGAGAGTAAGCAGACGAATTATGCTTGGTAACCCTAAAACAACCATCATTGTAATATCGAGGGCTTGGTGCAAAACTATTGTAACTGCATTTTATAAAATTTTACAGCAGAGGGAAAAATGTATTGTATTTTTCAAAGTAAAAGAGTAAAAATGTTTTTAAAATTCTGAATTATTATCTTTTTAGGAATACATAATTGAAACCTAATGTTAGAACACATGATGTATTCCTTCCTAAAGTTTCAGAAAATGCAAAAAAGTGAATTTCTGAAAAATATGTAGTTACAATAGTTTTGCCTCGATATACTCGCCGACGAATTGTGCTGATGAAAATGAAGTGGGGGAGTTCTACGAAACCTTGTAGAATACAATCCAGGATGTACCAGCACATACCTTCCTGGCAATCATTGGAGACTTCAATGCCAGAGGTGGCATGCTTTACTTTCCACCGGGAAACAAACCGAAATACAGGGTGTCCCAAAAGTAAGGTAACGCTTAAAATCTGATATATCACTTATATATTCCTTATATAGCTGACAGTGCAGTAGGCTATGTGTAAAAATAGATAAAAGGAATTTCATCAAAATATCATACTTTTGGTATATTTTGTATATGATAAACCAAACACACCCTATTTTATCAATGGCGTCATTTTGATAGTAAATGACGTTTTCTAGATTACGCCCCTTCTGTCACTTTCCTTGGTTTATTCTTTTTTTAGGCTAATAACTGCCTCATATGTGTCCATAAAAAGGTTCCTACATTTCCCTTGACTGTTTTATAGTAGCATTGTTCAAGTTTGATTTAATATGTTCTTGCTGTGGGAATTACACTTTAGACAACGTGTGCCTCCACAAAAAATAGACCATTGAATCCAAATCCGGCATGTGTCCACCGACAACATTCTAAGCGTTCAAATTGATCTCCCAAAGACTGTGATTTCATGATTTAAGTATGGTATGGGAAAATTTCAAATAAAAATTCTAAATACACTGTACTAATGATTTCAATGAATCTTAATTGGACGGAATTCTTCTCATTGACTTTCCCGGACTTCCATATACAGTCTTATTCAAAGCCTAGATGCTTTCTGCGCTAAGGGATATTTTCGGGCTTTTGCTTCCATGTTCATCACAATCTAACCGACGTCGTTCAAATTTATCTATTATTGAGTAGATGGGTATTCTTCTTGCTGGATCTTCTGTTTTGAATTAAAATTTTAAATTTATTTGCACACATACTGGACATTTAGATAAATGATATGTTTTACCGCATACATACGTTTTGAGAAGGTAGGTCGTGACGTCATTTTGATGGTGGTACAGATGACGTCAAAAATGACGCCATTTTCATATGTGCATAACATTGAAGTGTATGGTAAACAAATTTCAAATGAATTCTGCAGGTGTTGACAGTTTTCCAAAAGAAATCTGCTAAGAAATAGCAGAGCTAGAATTATTTATAAGTGTTACCTTACTTTTGGGACACCCTGTAGAAACCACATGAACGATCTCTTAACTGAGTTTGGACTGATTGTCGCCAACACACAGTTCCAGAAGAGACAGGGAAAGCTATGGACTTTCAGAGATCGAGCCACCGACTCCTTGCGGCAACTAGACTACATACTAGTGCGCTGCAGGTGGAGGAATAGTGTCCAGAATGCCGATGCCTACAATACCTTCAGCACTGTAGGTTCAGATCACAGAGTTCTCTGTGCCAGAGTGAAACTCAGTCTGAGAGTACCCAAGCAACCCAAGATAACTAGGTATGCCTGGCAAAACTTCCTAGCATCACCAGACATCCAGAACCAGTACTCAGTAGCTGTCAGAAATCGTTTTCCGCCTTAGTTTCGCTAAACCTAGGTAGGGTCCAGTTAAAAATATCGGAGGACGTGGAATACTTCTTGCAATATGAACGCAATGAAATTCCAAATGATAAAATGAATCAATACGTTCGATTAGTGAGACCACACATTGTTACCGCCATTCGTTGAAGACATGTCACAATAGAAATTGAAGCGAAAATCCCAAGAAATTTTTATAATTTAATCTCCCCGCGTTCGTCAGCAAGTTCTGAGAATTTTGAAACTGACCCCTATCTCAAATATCCTGAAACAAAAAACACACAAGAAATATTCCATTTCACACAGTTTCAAAAGACACCCACTTATAGTCAATTGAATTATCTTTCATATGATATTATAATATTAATATTCATAATTACGATAGACATTCCAGTTATTCTCTGCGCACACTTTCTTTTTTGACTCAGCATATATGCGTGTCGTTTTGGAAACAGTGTATATTTCTGTTTGTATAAGGATCCCTGATTTTGTATATAATTGTCGCAACTATATCAAGATATCAGAAAAATATAAGCATTCACATTGGACGAGATCCAGCGATCATTTTCCAGATCCCCATATTTTTCTAATCTATATAATGAGGCAAATGCGACAATGACAGATCAGACCCATGGATAACTTTCAAAAGGGAAATCAAGATTTATAATACTATAACCTTTCCGTCTGGATGCCTTTAAAAAACAGGTTTGAGAAACTAGAAAGCACTGATGGGCTTGAGTCTCTCCACAGGCCTGGATTTCTTGTAATATCAAATTCAAGTTTTGACTAGATTTTTTTCAATTCTTAGAGCAAAAACAAAGTAAAAAGCAGCAATCATGTGGTGAAAGAAAAGAGAAAGTAAATTAATGACTAATATTTTGGGGATGTTAGAGTGATAATAAAGTTGATAATTGTAATTTTGCCAAATTCAAAAGCAACAATTCAGTATGTGAGTTTGTAATCAAGCTGAAAATTTAACTTATGCAAGATCTTGTAGTCACCATCATTCTGTCAAATTGTGTCTTGAATTGATTAAAAACAACAAAACATGCTGATTATCAGCACTGTAAATATTTCATAAATATTTTCAACACATTTTTTAAAATGTACGCAACTTAGAAATTGAGAAAAACGCAAATTTTAAAGACTGCATCAGATTTCAAATCTGAAAACTCTTTTATTATGTTGAAAAGATTAACATTGTTAGATAAAAATGAAGAAAGATATTACGACTCCCAGAACAATGTATAAAAGAAGGGCCTTGAGGTACACCCAAACATGTTGCGTGTCTAAAAATGATCCATGGTTGTTAAGGTAGTCCAACCCAAATTTGATTTATGCGACTTGTGAATCTTTCCGTGACGTCTTTAACCGGTGGAAGTGGCTTATTTTCCCTACTTTAAACGTTTCCGTAGATCCAACACGTTAACGTACGACGAAACGCGAAATATTCCAACAACCCGTGAATCCGAGTTTTGGGTGGGGTACATAAAGCTGAAATTACGGCTTCTTTACATGAACTTTAAGAAGCCGTTTTGGAGAAGATGTTTAAAGATTCATCTAAAATTTAATTCAATTTGTCTAATTTAAAATTGAAGTTCCACATGGAACTAAATTCTTCGAAAAAAAATTGAAAGACAAGGAAGATTCCTTTGGAGTTCATCTAAAATTTAATTCAATTTGTCTAATTTAAAATTGAAGTTCCACATGGAACTAAATTCTTCGAAAAAAAAATTGAAAGACAAGGAAGATTCCTTTGGAGTTTGGTAGTTTTGGAGAAGAAGATGGATGCACGAACTCACGACGGACAAACGGCCATTGGCCTTTGGCTTAAAATGATGTCAGAATAATTTTCGTTTTTTTTGGCATCGAAATTTTATTGGGTGGCAAAAATAGCTGTATTTATACACACTAGGGGGTAAATAATTAATATATTGTGTACCATTTTTAAACACCACCGAAAGTGAAAGTTTGTTGCTGTTTCCTTCTCCGCCTGTCTGCATGTCTGTCCTTCCTTTCGTTGATGAGTCTTTTCGATAACATAATCAGCGTCATCAAAAAGCGTGGCTTTGATGCAGACATTGTCGTTGACATTTATGAACAATTTTGAATAAAATTTTCACTGAATACTAGTCACCTGATAGTGCACATATTGTTGATGTTTTCCATATTACGCTATATGTCATTGATTTTTTTATTTTATCGGGGATTTACGCCGATTTCAACTTCTATGGTCATCTCGCGGCGGCTGGAGCACCTAACCGTCGGTTCCTGGTATTTCTCGCACCAGTACAACCACAATATCCAAATCGAGCCTCCAGCTGCTCTCTCACTTAGATGATTCACACTCATTGGTGAGAGACAAATGTCAGAATGGATACTGGCCGAGCCGGGGTTCGAACTCGAAACCCCTGGATTGTCAGACTCCTAGTCCCTGGGCCAGAAACATGTTTGCTCCCCCCAGGGGGAATTTTGTAGACATAGTTTTTCATAAAGTACAATATCTTAGAAACATTTTGAGCATTGTTTGCACTCTGGCCGTTGGGGCTTTTGGCTGTAACCCTTATCTAAAACCCTTAACCCTATCATTTTTTTCATTCAAATTTACAATACTTATTTGGTCATATTTTCATTGAATATTGTCCTACGATGTCTAAATGGTATCAAATGAAAGCTTATGACTTGCTCTTTTATTTGTAGTTAATTTATGCAAATTAGCTCATTTGCATATTCATGAATATTAATGATTTTCCTTAAAATTTCCATTTTTTGGCGAAAATTTGATAAATACTTTCTTAAAAAAGGCGTTTTTATCCAGGGGGAATTTTGTAAACATGGTTTATTAGTAAGAACATTTTATTAGAAACATTTTGAGCCTTGTTTGCACTCTGGCGGTTTGGGCTTTTCGGCGTGACCCCTATCTAAACCCTTAACCCTACCAAATTGTTCATTCAAATTTTGAAAATGAATTTTGTCATATCTTGATTGAATATTTACACACAGATGTCAGAATGATATCAAATCAAAGCTTATGACTTGCTCTTTCATTTTAAGATATGTTATGCAAATAAGCTCATTTGCATATTCATGAATATTAATTATTTTTCCTAAAATTGCGATTTTTGACCAATATCTGGTAAATACTTTCCAAAACAAGACATTTCTGTGCAGGGGAATTGTGTAAACATAATTAATCTTAAAGAAAATCATACATGAGACATTTTGAGCGATGTTTGCACTTTGGCTGTTCGGGCATTTGGCCCAAACCCTTACCTAAACCCTTAACCCTATAAAATTGTCAAGTCATTTCAAAACGTTTTTTATCATATCTTGGTTGAATATTGACCTACATATGCAAGAATGGTATCAAATGAAAGCTTATGACTGTCCCAATAATTTGCCAGAAATTTTATGCAAATTATCTCATTTGCACATGCATGAATATTAATGACATTACTTAAAAATGTGACCTTTTTAGCGGGTATTTGGAAAATACTTTCAAAAACATTGTGTTTCTACTCAAGGGGAATCATGTAAACATAGTTTATCTTGAAGAACATTTTATTAGAAACATTTTGGACAATATTTGCAATCTGGCGGTTGGGGCTTTTGATCCTGACCCTTATTTAAACCCTTAACCCCATCAAATTTTTCATTTGAATTTTCAAAACGTGTTTGGTCATTGCTTGATTGAATATTGACCTACATATGTAAGAATGGTATCAAATGAAAGCTAATGACTTTTCTTTAATTTGCAGTTATTTTATGCAAATTTGCTCATTTGCATATGCATGTATATTAATGATTTGTCTACAATTTGTGATTGTTTTCAAGTTAAATACCTAAAAAAAGGTGGGTTTTTTTCTTTCTCGTGAGTTTTTAACCATCTGATATCCATGTTCACTCTTTTAAGAACATCTAAGCCTTGTTTGAGATCTATTTGATGTTTTGTTTGGAAGTAACTGCGGTTCAACCCATCATATTTTGTTCCTATAAATCTTATTATCAATGTATGTATTTAGTTTCCATTTGATTTTTTTAAATCTTTATTGTTTAAGTGCAAATAAGTTTAATTGATTCCATGTATTGTACTGGTGTTCTTGCTTATACCTAGTTTAGTTGACAAAATGTTATCCTTTGATGAATCCAAAATTGCCGCAAAAAAGGACTTTGAACATTAACATTTTATTAAATGCCATATGATGATTCAAAGGTGTCTAATCTGCGGGACTTTATTCTAATACACAGATAAAATTAATTGTTTCAATTATTTTAGTAATTTTTATTGGCTGAATAGAGATCCTGGAATGTAGACAAATTGCATACATATAGCAGAATAACATTGTTAAGCAATTGTCAAGCTCCATTTTTTGCCATTCACATTGAGAAAACAGCATGATTTTGTTCCATCTGGAGAGCCCTTCCTTGTGTATTCCTCATACCCAAGTCAATTGTTGGCCTTAAGTGTATTTCATATGTGGCTGACAGATCAGGGACACTGGTGTTACCATTCCTTTATGCTCTGTTGAGGTATTTTAACTTCAGATAATTCAAACTTGGGGTGCCATATGTAAAGCCTACGTATCAGATGCATAAATCAAGAAATGTACTCGCTGTATGTATGTAGCTAGAGTACAGACAATAAACGATTGCAATCAAAAGATCATTGCAGTCATTTACGATGCATTTATTTGTCTGTATCAGATCAGAACAGATGTGAACTGTTAACTGATCCATACTACCGACAGCCCATGCTGAATGTACATTAAAATTCTTCCGAACTTATAAACATGTCTTATATGTGCTTTCAGCATAGTATATAACCACACAATGGATTGAAAATAGTTCCCTTGAGATACATATACAATATCTTTCAATATGGCATATGTTTTCAAGGATGGCATTCAATAGCCATAGATATCTTAAGTTCAATACTTTCCTGATATCTAAATGCTACAACTAATCCCATATTAAGACACTAACTATTTGCACTGTTCTAGGACAATTTGACCAAAAATGATTAACATCACACTTGGTGGCAATCTTGGAATTACTTACACTCTGGGAGTTTGGCTAGGTTATCATAATGGAAACCGACATAGATCAACACTAGAATATCTATTTAATGCAAAGAATCATCAACATTTATTGTACTAAACATAACAGGGCTACTATGTACTTAACATTACAGGGTTACTATATAACATATACGTTAGCACTGTCAAATGGATTACATTTTATGGATTTTCCACAATAAATGTGGTTTTATCCCAAACATTTAAAGAATCAATAATATTATATGAATAAGCAAATGAGCAAATTGCCAATATACAAGCAATTCACTAGATTTCATTTGATACCATTAGGACGTTTGTATGACTCAATTTTTGATCAATATATGACCAATACATATTGAAAATCTTAATGGACAATTTGATAGGCTTAAGGGTTTTGATAAGGGGTTTTGCCAAAAGCTTCTACTACCACAGTGCAAACATCGCTTATAATGTTATTTTTATAATGTTCTTTAAGATAAATCATGTTTGCATAATTCCCCCTGAACAGAAACGCCTTGTTTCTGAAAGTATTTTCTGAAAGTATTTAGCATGTTTTCGTTGAAAAATCACAATTTTAAGGAAAATCATTCATTCTTATGAATATGCAAATGAATTAATTTGAATAAAAATAATAGCACATGACAGATTCATCCATAAGCTTTCATTTGATACCATAGTAACATCTGTTGATAACTGTTCAATCAGGATATGACCAAAAACGTTTTGAAAATTCAAATAAAAATTTGATGGGGTTGAGGGTTTAGATAAGGGTCACGGCCTAAAGCCCCAGCCGCCAGATTGCAAACATTGCTCAAAATTTTTCTAATGAAATGTTGTTTAAGATAAACTATGTTTACATGATTCCCCTTGTCACAATGTTTTTTAAAGTATTTTCCAAATACCCGCTAAAAAGGCCACAGTTTTAAGTACATGTAATGTCATTAATATTCATGAATATGCAAATGAGATAATTTGCATAAAATTTATGGAAAATTGTTGGGACAGTTATAAGCTTTCATTTGATACCATTCTTACATCTGTAGGTCAATATTCAACCAAGATATGATAAAAAACGTTTTGAAATGACTTGACAATTTTATAGGGTTAAGGGTTTAGGTAAGGGTTTTGGCCAAATACACCAACAGCCGAAGTGCAAACATCGCTCAAAATGTTTCATATGTGATTAACTTTAAGAGTAATTATGTTTACACAATTCCCCTGCACAAAAGTGTCTTGTTTTGGAAAGTATTTACCAGATTTTGGTCGAAAATCGCAATTTTTAGGAAAAATAATTAATATTCATGAATATGCAAATGAGCTAATTTGCATAACATATCTTTAAATGAAAGAGCAAGTCATTAGCTTTGATTTGATACCATTCTGACATCTGTTTGTAAACATTCAACCAAGATATGACAAAATTCATTTTCAAAATTTGAATGAACAATTTGGTAGGGTTAAGGGTTTAGATAAGGGTCACGCCAAAAAGCCCCAACCGCCAGAGTGCAAACAAGGCTCAAAATGTTTCTAATAAAATGTTCTTACTGATAAACCATGTTTACAAAATTCCCCATGGACAGAAACGCCTTGTTTTGGAAATTATTAACCAAATTTTAATCAAAAATTGACAATTTTAAGGAAAATCATTAATATTCATGAATATGCAAATGAGCTAATTTGCATAAAATAACTACAAATGAAAGAGCAAGTCATAAGCTTTCATTTGATACCATATTGACATATGTAGGCCAAAATTCAATGAAGATATGACCAAATAAATGTTTGTATATTTGAACAAAAAAATTAAAAGGGTTAAGGGTTTTAGATAAGGGTTACAGCCAAAAGCCCCAACGGCCAGAGTGCAAACAACGCTCATCTTGTAGCATTTGTTATAAGCTTTCAGAAAATCATACCCTTCAAAATTCCCCTGGGGGGGAGCAGGGGTTATTGGTGGCTCAAGGTCTATCCGGCGTTACCGACTGAGCTATCCGGGCTCGGCGTCATTGAAAATGGGCTGAAAAAATGTTCTTTCACGCAACTCCTTCTAAATTAAATTAATCAACGGATTTTGATCAAATTTGTGCAAAATGTATCAAGCAACGTGACTACGTGTATACAGGGAAAAAGACTAACAATTTTAACTTAGGGGCCCAGAATAGCAAAATTCAATACTTAACATTATGGGTATGGGTATTTTCTCTCAATATCCAGGGGCCCAGCCCAAAATCTAGGGGCCATGGGCAACTGCGCCCCTGTTAGTCTTTATCCCTGGTATATTTTCACGTTTTATCAAGTAGGCTGTGGCGTACACAATGTGACTAATGCAGAAAATGTGACATTTAAGGCGGTTTCTACAAGCGTTGAGTTATAATGCAAGGGAAAACTTAATATTGTGAATTGTAGTGATTGCCCGTGACGTCTTAATGAAATCACTTTATCAACACAATTGTGCGTACAAATATAGAACTATTGAATTTTACCTAGGACAATACCACTTGAAACATCCAAGGGTATTTTAAGCGGTAACTTTTTAGTGACGCTAAGTATAATAACGGTCCCTTTATCATTTACCCTTTTAAAAACAAAACCAAGTTTTGACATCCACAATAGGCTAGGGAAAATATTAAAGCAAAGAAGAAAATGCTCCTTTTGCGTGATTGTTTTAGTGTTATATTTAGTAACATTTTGTTGTTTGCAGCAGCGGATCTGACCACCCTTAAAACTTTGTCGTTTTGGAGTGGGTTAAAATAACTACTAAAACATTAAGTGGTCGTCATGCCGAAACGTACTCGGAGAGACGATGACTCCTGTGTGTTGAACATATCAGACACATGGGACTACAAAGACGATCGAACAAGGAGCGGACGTGCAAGAGATATGACGTCAAGGCAGGACTGTATCATCAGGTTAACCCCACCTACGGGATAGGTTTCAGACTGCAATGGAGACCGCTAATAAATCGCATGGACTTCACAACATTCAAATATCGAACCAAATTAACCGAATCAGAATGTCTTTTTCGACCTACATGCACTTTTTTGTCAAATTGTGTTAACGCCAGTTTACAAACTGGGTGTTTTCGTATTAATGGAATTTACTACAAACAAGAATTTGTGATATTATGAGGTGAAATGTTATTGCCTTAAATGTATTACATTTTGTTTAAATCTGATTTGATGTTTTTGCGTAAGAAGGAATTGAAAGTTTTGACGTCCCCAATAGGCTAGGGAAAATATCAAAGCAATAGTTGCGTTTCTTTTTTTGCCTAGTATATAAATCCCTACCTGTGGTATCTCGAACAGTTTGAGGAGGTTAGCCACCTGTATTGACGTCACACTGGATGGGGCTCCAATAACACCTGGGACTATCTTTAGATTCATATCTGGCACTGACCCGTCATGACATGTGTAATCCGAACCGCCGATATTCGCTATGGAACCTGGAATGTTTCGAAAAGAAAGAATGCAATTATTATTACTTTTCAGTAATAGAACGTCGCATTTAATTCAGTAAGCACTGCATGTAGATACATATTTATTGCCACAGTATTGCCACTAAAATAAAGAATTTCGTAGGCCAGCGCATTTAATAGCTCCTAAAAAGGGACTATCTGTAAACAAGAGGACCATAATGGTCCTAAATCGCTCACCTCAACTGCTATGACACATTGCCAAGATGAGAAATAGATACAAGGGCACATTATCATCTCAGAAAGTGTGGCTGTTACAGTGACAACTAATTTGATCAAGGCAATAGTTGTATATTCTAGAGTGTAAACAAGGTGAAAAACAGTCGAAAACTTCAATATTGTCGAACTCAAGGGCACATAACTCTCAATTTTCTAGTCTGTTCAGACTGAAAATCAAACTCATTTGATATCTTATGGTCTCAAATAGTCTAGGAGCCAGCTTTTAGAAAGGGGATTAAATTAAAAGTTCTTGCAACCGGTCCTATATGTCAACCGAGCATCATTAGAAATGGAAACAATAAAATAGCATGTTTATTCAACAACATATTAATGAAGCCAGAATAATGGAATGTCAAACGAACATAATTAGAAACTGGCTGAATAGAATAACGAGTTGAGCCAATAGCATCTTAAATGAAGTCAACATAATGATGTGTCGACCCACCATCATCAGAAAAAGACGGAATAAAACAACGTATTTACTCAACAACATATTAAATGAAGTCAACATAATGATATAATGACCGAACAGTATTACTTACTGACAGAATGAAATAATATATTAGCTGAACAACATATTAAATGAAGCCAACATAATAATATGTCGACTCACCACCGTAAGAAAAGGACATAACAAAACAACGTGTTAACTGAACAACATACTAAGTGAAGTCAACATAATGATATACCGAGCGAACATCGTTAGTAACTAACAGAATGAAATGACATATTAAATGAACAACATATCAAATGAAGCCAACATAATTATAGGTCGACTGGCTACCATTAGAAAATGACAGAATAAAATAGCATGTTAAATGAACAACATATTAAATGGAGCCAGCATAATGATATATAACGACCGAACATTATTAGTTACTGACTAATTAGATAACAAGTAAACTTAACAACAAATCATTTGAAGTCAACATGATAGCATGACAACCGCTTACCAAATGTAACTGATGAAAAGAAATAATACATGTATGTAAGCCCAACTTAGAGTTAATTAAAGTAGACGTAATGAGAAATAAACCGAACAAAGGACCCATCAAACGCTTCAAAAATAATAGTTAATTGATTAAAATTATGTTAAGAGGATACTTTAATCCTAGCAGACTTTTCACCATTACAATTCTACCCGACAATATCAGACTGAACTTAACAATATGATCATTTTAAAGAAAAGACAGCTACGGCGTTCCATACATTTATTCGGTAATATCGCACTGATTTGAGTATCTCACCATAGATTTCCGGCATCAAATTCGAGCATGAGGTACTTGTTTCAATATATACTGAGAGGCAAAAATAAGTATACACCCTAGTTCTTCCACGTTTTCTAGGAAAACGATTAATAGATTATTACAATATTTAAGCGCCACTGAACGTGTTTGTTTGCTTGATGTACACTTCTTGGCCTGCGTGTCTATACGTCCTTCCTTCCGTTGAGAAGGCTTTTTTCATAGCATACAGCATCATCAAAAAAGGGGATTTAATCAATTAATCAATGCAAGAATTCCCATTGACACGTTCCCTACATTTATGAACGGATTTTGATATTTTTTTTTACAGAAATTATCTAGTCACCTAGGACTCTACGTACAATGTTAGTGCTTTTCTATATTACGATGCGTCATGGCAAAAGGAGGCTTGATGCAAACAAGTTATCTGACATAACTTCTTCTAAATTTATGGACAGATTTTGATAAACTTTAAACAGAATGTTCCTATGCTACATGACTGAGTGTATAATTTATCTATAGTGTCACGTTTCTTTCGTATTATGCTGTGTCATAGAAAAATGGGTCTTAATGGCAAAAAGTGGCATTTTGATCAATTTGTACACCCCACCTAAAATTGTGTTATAATGTTAGAGAAAATGTAACGTTGTGATTTGTTGTGACAATGAATAAAGAAATTAAATACGAATTAACAGCAATAATTGATGCTCCACTAAGTCGCACGTGCAAAATTTGCAAAATCGGCATGTAGCAAGAGTATGCGTAATCAAGCAATTTCGTGTGAAATTTAACAACGTTGCAATGGTTTTAGGATTAGAAAAGAATAGTACAAAATTTTGAGTCGATATGGTGGAAATTAAGAGAGATATCGAAAAACAAAAAGTGTATACTTTCTTTTGCCTCTCAGTATATATCAATATGTACTGCCTAACTCCCCTTTCAGATATTTTACTGACAGGCGATGACAATTAGATGACATCATCATCATCATCATCATCATCATCATCATCATCATCATCATCATCATCATCATCATCATCATCATCATCATCATCATCATCATTTTCATCGTTACCTTGGAGTTTCACCGGTAAGATTTTCGTTATGCCTTCTTAAATTTGGTACAGATGCAGAAAAAGCTATTAAATGAGAACAAGATGGATCTTGATCAGACAGTGCACGTGCAAAGTCTGATCTGGATCCATGTTGGTAGCAAAAGCCTATCAATAGGAAGAACACATGAATAAGAGATATCGGTTATGGCAATCAATTGTGTGCTAAAATAGACTTGGTTACTGTTCTGTTTTTATAAACTGTTGGTATTGGTATAAAATGCCGTAACTACATCTTCAAACAAGCTCTAGTTGCGACGTTTTACATTTACATTTACGGAATGCCATCGTTTTTCGAAATTAATCACTGCTTTCTCGATAAAATTAATCCCTATTCAAAGACGAAGCAATGAAATACATTATGTATTTCCGAAACAGTTTCCCCCAATTAGAAAGGTTTGGAAAAACATTGAATCAAAAGAAGAATAGATCTATACTGAAAATAATTTGGCTCCTTTTTTTCTTAATATTTTTCTTGTTTAGTACACACATTTTAACTTCTCAAGATACAAAATCAATGTATTTTGACTTCTAGAGCAGTCAGCTAGACACATTGGCGGACGGGCTAACGAAGCACTATCTATATGGTGGTCATTACTGAAAGCCTTCTAATTGGGGACTACAATACCAGATAGGCCTATTGTTTTGGAAATGATTATTGTATACCATTAATTCGTCTTTGAAAAAAGAATAAATTTTATCTACTATAAAACCTAGTGACGTTTTTTTTCGGTCAAACACTAGTGCTTCGTCGGTGTAAATCTAAAACGTCACAAACTCAACTTTATTGAAGCTGTAGTTACGGGATTTTATAACAAAACCTACGATTTATCCATATTTAACCGAAAACCCATTCTATTGTTAGGACAAAAGTCATTGTAATTCGAACAGCCATTGAAAATGATCACGGTATCATAAATAAACCGTACAAGCCACCTTCAAAAAACATTTATTACGATTTTCACATCGCAAAAAAACTTCTACTCCAAGAATTGTAATACCAACTTCAGAATCAGTCAGAGAAATAAAATAACAAAACGTACAATAGCCTCTAAGTGTCTCACCGATTTCTCCACATTGTTTTGGGCGGACAAACATGTGCAAATCGTTGTGTACATGCTCAAACTAGTAAAACTGTTTTTTTTAACGCGCATTTAAACATGAAGTATCTGTACTTTGTGTTCATGAAATATGTTCCTCGCTTTGTCCGAGTTCACCACCAGTGTAAATGGGTAATATTTTATATGTGCAACTGACATCAATGACGACGGCGATCGACAAATGCTGTCATTGTTTTCGGACTCCAATGACACCTCGTGTTGACGAAGAGGAATAATCTATCAAGAACAGTCAGTCTAGTCGGTTTTTTAAATAGGGCAGGTGTCTACATGTTCTGTCTAATTAACCGGAGGGGTAAATTTTAAACATGAATCGTGAAAATGTTGTTTTTAATTACTTTTCACGCTATAAAAGTCTTTGAAATGCTAGATGGCCATTCCAAACGCGTATATGATTGAATTCATTTTATCCGCTGGTACTTCAAATATAGGCGAAGTCGCAAAAAGTTAGCCAGTATCTGCCATAGTAAGAGAGATATTGCTTTAAAGCTGCTATTTCCCAGATTTGGACCGAAAATTTGTCAAAAACAAACGAAATTTACACTTTTTAAGCTTTATATGACCTGATTAAATGATTACGACAAACTATTGAAGCAACGACTAATTTTTTCGCGATTGGATACCAAATTCATGAAGCGATGTCGAAAGTAGGTCAAAACAGTAGGACATGCGACTTTCTTGAATGACGTCACAACATACATAATGACGTCATATTGAAATTCAAGTATGAATCTCGTTTGAATCTTGGTCCGCGCTGTATGCGCATGCATGACAGTTAAAAAATAAATTCAACCGCATCTGTGACGGAGTTGAATTTGGGTTTGGATTCTCCCTAAATTCGACTGTCTCTCTTATAATTTCGGCTCAATCTCTGTCTGAATCGCCTATTATTAACCATTCTGAGGTGCCCAACACAAAAGTTTTGTATATTTTAAAAAAAAAAATCATTTTTTGCAATTAGACCATCTTTTACCCTCCAGCTTTAACAAGTCAAAATAGGCGGCCATATAGAAATTCAATATGGCAGCCGTCAGGAGGGTTAGATTTTGGGATCTACCTAGGAAACCATTTGTATGTGTCTATACTACATGTGTGCCAAATTTGGTGCTTTCCTGAAAAAGTGAACGATCATATGCCATATCTGCCTAACTATTTACAGACGGTGTCTCTGGCGGCAACAGCATTTTGGCTTTCAACCACCCATTTATACATATGGATGAAGAGGCGCAACGTAGGGTAACTTTTTGGCTAAAAAAATTCCCGTGACACCGGCGGGAGACAGCATGCGCGGATCCAGAGGGGGGGGGGGGGGTCAGAGGGTCATGACCCCCATGGAATTATGCGAAAAAGGGGTTATCAAAATAGATTACTGGTTATGTCCCATATAAGCTGCGCCATTCGTCTCTGTGCCACGACAAACCGTAGTTATATTTAATCCTTCATGGTATGACATGTATACGTATGTGCGGATCCAGAGGGGTAGGGTCAGGGGGCCTGAACCCCCCTGGAATTTGGCTAGAAAAGGGATTAAAGATCGGATGACCCCCCCTGGGAAAAATGTCTGGATCCGCGCTTGGACAGGATCTCTCGATCCCGAAGTCCGCGTCCTGCCACAAGACCACTGCGAGGCGAATGCTTTTCCGTTCGAGTTACCGCTGCAGTCGATGTCGTAAGGCGTTTGCTACCTTTATAAATATAGTACTTTACCCTTTACACAATTTAATGAAAAAAAATCACGACAATACAATAGTTCCATCGAATTAAGATCAATAAATTGGCAAAAACCTGGCATAAATCGATACATACAAATTGAGCTGAGTAATTAATATAATAGTGTTTGTTCATAGAGAGCAAATAAGGACAAGCCGGTTGTTATGTATGGCCATCAAATCAATTTTGAATTTTGACCAACTGTTAATTGAGTCTGATATGGATTTTTTGGAATAAACCCCCCTTTCGAATGTCCCGAAACCGTTTTATGTCCGAAACGACCAATTAAAACTATTCACAAACAACAGAATTGCAGGCCAGCATCAACTGCGTATAGCGTATAGCAAATCATGTGTTGTTCGCAGACAAGAAATTGTGTCTAACAATATAGAATAAATCTGATAATTATAAGTTGTCTGGGACACGGCTGTCAAAATCCATTAGCAATTGTTGCCTACCTAACTCTAGTGATCTGCAAACTGTCTACTCTCATTTTTTTTAAATTGGGCAGGACTCTGCGCAATTTATATATACCGTTTTCAGAAATCCCCTCGCTGGACATTTTCCTTTTGCGTCTTATCCGCTGAGCTATTTGTTCAAACCAATCTATGTGTTTTCAAACACCGCAGAAACAGTCTTATTCAGTCACAATCTTCAAAGTTTTTCATCTTGTTAATTTCTGCGACAAATAAGGAGGAGTTTAATAATAACCTTTGATGAAATTTTCGCTTACATTAAATACTAATTAGTATTTTCAGTGTTTTTACAATCTTTTCGGTTGAGTAGAGGATCTTGAAATGCAAAATAGTGTAACTGACAGATAAATTCCATGCATTTACAATATTACTGCTCTGATTTTTTCAACGATCATTCACCAGTGATAGTGTACTGTAACGCCTCCTTGTCACTGCTTAACCCTGCAACTATCTATTTTACCACACAGTGTGTATTCATACAATCAGCCTATTCTCTGGATACAATGTGTGCGCTTTACCCATTCCTATATTCTGACGCCTTTTGGACCCCAAGATATTTAAAAAAATAAAGAAAACTATTGTCAATTTTAAGATCCTTTTATTTCGCAACCGGTTTCTATTAAATCATCAGGCGAAATGAATTAACGTAGCAACGACGCGACGTTAGTCATGACGTCAAAGTACACAATAATAATCATAAATTGATGACGTCATGATTTGACGTCATCAATTTATGATTATTATTGTGTACTTTGACGTCGTGACTAACGCCTGAATCAATTCCTTAAACAACAGAAATACCCACCCAAAATTATTCAAAATGGTATTGACAAAGCTTTAAAACTAGACAGACAAGAATTATTGAAGTATAAAAGCAAAGAAGTAGAACCAACATTACCATACGTATCAACGTATAATCCAAAAAACGTAGAATTCTTCAACATTATAAAAGCAAACATGTCTATCTTGACCAATGACGCTACCATGAGAAAAATAATTGAAGGTCGTAAGGTCATAAAGAGCAAAAGATAACCCGCTAACCTTAAAAAACTTCTAACAAAAGCCCGATTTTTGGAGACTGACACCCGAGGTAACAAAATGTGAAAGGCCAAATTGTGGACTTTGTCTTCATCTGATAACAGGACCAACATTCCTATTCAAAAATGGCAAATCCTTCAAAATTAAATATCCAGCCTCGTATGACGTACGGAACGTCATTTACGTTATAAGATGCAGCGGCTGTAATGAAGAATACATTGGAGAAACAGGTGACAAACTACGGAATCGAGTGACAGTACATAAGCAACAAATTCGGGACGCAAGACTAAGAGTTCTCCATGTCAGCGAGCATATCTACAGATGCGCAGAAAACAAGATACCCAACTTTCGTATATTCCCGCTGTATAAGATGGTAACAGAAAACACACAGATCAGAAAAATTAAAGAAACCCAATTCATTAATATATTTGAACCAAAATTGAATAGACAATAACATTAAAAAAGAAACGTAACTTTGTTATTACGAAATAACGTCAATTTAATTACCTCCCTTACACGACGTCAATATAACGTCGTAACTCTAACAACGTCATTTAACGTTATTACTCTTGAAAATCATGTTTAACATGTGAAACCGATTGAGTTAGATAAATAAACAAATATGTAAATTGGCAGAATCCTTCGACTATTTCTTTTTCCCTGTATTTATATCCGTATTGTGATTCGTTACAATACTTTAAGGATATATATATATATGGAAAACATCGTAGAAAATAAAGAAATGGTTGTGACAAGCAAGTTCTTCATTTCCCAAATATTTTCTACCTAGAAAGACCAAACAATGTAACGATTTATTTGCTTGAAATTGGCGTCTGGTAATGGATTAAGGATCTATTCTGCATTCACTTTATCTTTATTGGTTTTTTTCAACTCTTGTATTAAGGTAGAAGACCTATAATGAACAAGAGGGCCGTTGGCCATATGTCGCTCACCTGAGATGGGGTTTTATAACAGATCAGATTTCTTACAGGTAATGCAATAAAGGGTAAAAGATCATATGAACGCCGCTATGCAATTTCAAACCATAGAAAACCCAGAAAACTGCCTTAGTGCAATATCATATGTAACTCAAATATGAAGTTTCATCCAATTCGGCTATGTTGTATTGGAGAAATTGCTTTGGACAGATGGAATTAAAATAAAACATACAGACTGACAAACAAACAGAAATTTACAAATTGACCTAGGTCTATGACCTTGAACCTACCTAAATATATAATTCAAATAGAACATCTACTCATGATAAAGAACACAATTACCCATACATTTTTTAAATCCATGCATAAATGTAGATGTTATGCCCCTGATAAGCAGATTTTTACAAGAAGTCCCCTTTTTCTGTGGCAAGGTTTCATATTGAAAAGCAAAAAAAGGTACCTCTTAGCAATATCATAAGCAATGCAAATATTAAATTATGTCAAATTTGGCTCTGCGGTTATTGAGAAATTGCTTCTGACAGATTTCGTGTAATTTCTCTTTTTCTGTTGCCATGGCAACCAGAGTTGGTTTTTTATTTTATAAATTGCAATTCTGTTAGCAATTTTTTAAATGTGACCTCCTAAGGAATATTTCTGCCTAGTTTGGTAGAAATTAGCCTGTTAGTTTAGGAGGAGATATCATTCAACGATGTCATTGAGATTTGGTGGAAAATATCCTTTTCTGTTGCCATGGCTACCAGAGCTTTTAAAGGATTTCAGTTCTTTTAGCATTTTTTTAAGGAACCTCCTAAGAAATATTTCTGCCAAGTTCGGTTGAAATTGGCCAAGTGGTTTAGGAGATGTTGTTCAAAGAAATTATTGAGAATTAGTCAAATTTCTCCTTTTCTGTTGCCATGGCAGCCAGAGTTTTTAGTCATTTTCAATTCTTTAAGCAATTCTTAAAGAGGACCTCCTAAGGAATAATTTTGCCAAGTTTGGTTGAAATTGGCAGTTTAGGAGGAGATGTCGTTCAAAGATAGTGTTGAGATTCAGTCAAATTTCTCCTTTTCTGTTGCCATGGCAACCAGAGTTTTTTATGGATTTAAATTCTTTAGCAATTCTGAAAGGGGTCATCTAATGAACATTCCTGCCAAGTTTGGTTGAAATTGGCCAAGAGGTTTAGGAGAAGATGTCGTTCAAAGATAGTATTGAGATTCAGTCAAATTTCTCCTTTTCTGTTGCCATGGCAACCAGAGTTTTTCATGGATTTCAATTCTTTTAGCGATTCTGAAAGGGGGACACCTAAGAAACATTCCTGCCAAGTTTAGTTGAAATTGGCCCAGTAGTTTAGGAGAAGATGTCGTTCAAAGATAGTATTGAGATTCAGTCAAATTTCTCCTTTTCTGTTGCCATGGCAACCAGAGTTTTTATTGGATTTCAATTCTTTTAGCAATTCTGAAAGGGGGTCAACTAAAAAACATTTCTGCCAAGTTTGGTTGAAATTGGCCAAGTAGTTTAGGAGAAGATGTCATTTAAAGAAATTGTTGACGGACGACGGACGACGCACGACGCACGGACGCCGGACAAAAGGTGATCACAATAGCTCACTTGAGCACCTTGTGCTCAGGTGAGCTAAAAACACCACTTTCTAACCTTTCAAAATGCACCAGATTACATACACTTGTAAATACACTTCACATAAGTTGATTCATCGTGCCGGATTTCAAGATTATGCTTCAAGAAGAAAATAATTTTCAAATATCATTTTACTCTATATGCATGTGCAAGGGAGGTAATTTTGAACATTTTTGTCAAATATTTTCATAAGTATGCATTAATTCAAAATTCTAAACCACTCAAAATGCTTATGTTTATAGTTGAAATGGAAATGTAACACAGTTTAGGAATTACTGGCATTTTTAAAATTTCGCCTATGGCTCTTTGATGCTCATTATAGCCTTCTACCTTAAAGACTCTTCCAACCGACAATATCTTAGAGTGGTTAAAATTAGAAAGATTTGCAGACGACGAAACGGGTGACGATACAGATGAAATCATGTCATGTTCAACTAGAACTGTCGCAAAGCGGACGAATACCCCCTCCCCCCACTAGGGCCTTTTCACTTAAAAATCATAGGCAACAACTGTGTAAAGTTTCATGATCCTAGGTCAACCGGTTCTTGACTTAGAACACGGAAACGGATTTTAAACAAAGTCCAATTGTGACCTTGACCTTAGATCTTGATGACCCCAAAACAATAGGACACCTCCTTGAGTCATGGGCAACAACTGTGTAAAGTTTCGTGATTCTAGATTCTCGGGCACGGAAACGAAATCTTAAATTTTGACTAACCCCCCCCCCCTTAAAAAGTTCAAAGTGGCATAACTAATGACTGGATCAAGATGAAAATTGCAGGTGCACATTTTCATATGATAGGAAACAACCTGATAAAATTTCAGCAAAATTGGTCAAAAACTGTGGGAGAGGAAGACACAAAATTATGTGTATAATGAAGCACGGAAAATATTGGGACAAAGGCGAAACGTCCGAGTATCTTTGCATGTTTCCTATTAGCTTCATAACAATGTCTTGTCTGGGAAAGGGTGAATGATTAGAGGCTATAGAGTACAGAAACTGTGATTTTAAAATATTTTGTTCAAAGTAAAATCATCGGCTTAATTTTGCCGTTTTCTAGAATCGCAACATTTTAACCACGCATACTGTTCTTAGACTGATCAATTTAACCAATGAACAAGTGCATTCTACTTAATTAATCGAAATGATCAGAGATCAGTTAAGCCTCTACACTGGGTCCATACTTGGTATTATTCTGAACAGAATAAAAAATAAATTTTGATTTAAGGTAAGGCCTGGGTAATGCACTTCCGGTATAATCGTTATAATTCGACATATTTCGTATCGTACGTAAGTCCGAACATTTCTAAAGTACCGTTAGATGCAATATCGCCTGTTTTTGTAACAACGGAAATAATTGAGCGTGCTCAGATTTCCGGGAAATATTTTAAACAATTTTTTTTGAAAATGTCTCTAAATTGTATGAAGAGTCTGAAAAAACCCAACGCAAGCCAAAAATCAAAATTTGAGAGCAATGAAAATTACTTCCCTTTGAAATCGTCTAAGAATCGTTTAAAATCGTCGATTCGCGCCATACAGATTTCGTTCCATAACTGATTACCTAGGCATTACCTTAATGCAAAATCATTTACCAAACAGTCTCGCAATTTGGATTCACCTCGAGAGTGTACATTCATTTTTTTATCACCTATGCACGTTTGCATACACATTAATTAACCATTTTGCAGAAGACGAAGCCTTTTTACACACTTCATAGAAAATGCTTGAAAAACATCAAATAAAGAATGGGACCATAATTCTGCAAATCAGCATATTGTCCTTTTGTCACAATATTTTCTATTAGACACACATATTAGACACAATTTTTATTTTTATCACCGTCGTATTCTATCGTCCACAAGAACTTTCAATTCGAAACGTTCTAAACTGACACGATTTAAAAACGCAAAAGATATTTTCATTAACCATTCCTTTCCCGCAGCCTCAATCGGCACCATATTTTGGGTCATTCATGAGATATTCACCTAATGATCACATCAATGGAAATTTTAATGCTAAGTTACTCGAGTATGATCCCTCCTTATTACATATTTGTTGATTGATTGGAGCAGAAAATCCTGAGTTATCTGCCCTTGAATGTAAAAAAATAGCTGTTTTGTCATTGTTTTAACTATAACGTCTACAAATGTTCGAAATATCTTTCAAAACATTGAAAAAAAATAGTCATAATAAGACCTTGCATTGATCTAATTTTTCAACTTGACCAAATATTGGATACAATAAGACTGTATATATTGTGCCGATTTTCGTTTTTGCCTATTTTCGAAATTCGGCAAATCCCTGCAGAACTCATTTGCCTAATTTCGAAACTCGGCGAAATAGCTTATTTATAATTAGTTTATGGTATATCGGGCCATTTTCTGTGCAGAACTCATCTTCAAAATATCCGTTTTTAGGGAGGTATCACAGTTAGCACTTACAAAATCATTTTAAGCCGTTTTTAGTCCAATAAAAGTTCGGTACGGAACAGCTAAAGTTCCGTACCCAACAGAACATACGGAACATTCTTCTTCCGTTTGCGCGGAAGTTGATTCGTACCCTAAGCAATTCGCACCTTATCTTTTATCAGAGACATAGATAAGCATTATATTATATGTCTCTGCTTTTATCAATTCGTTTACACGTTCAGCAGGACATCAAATTTATAGATAATATTGCCATAAAAATCATATCTACACTCGATTTCATTTATTTATTCAAAAAGTTGCAGTTCCATATTTTTTCGGAGCCCGAATTAGATCCGTTGTTTTGGGCTTTCTAACCACCGAAATTAAAATGGTTTCACTTACTTAAAGTTAAATATCGACATTTTAGAAATGGTTCTTTTAAAGCAAACAAGATTTATTATGAAGCTTTTCATCTGCTAAATATATGTGATCTACCATAGATCTGCATACTTATGTTAATTAATTTGATATGTTCTAATTTCGTTTAGACTTTGAAGATAACTAACTCAAAATAGTGAGCTGATTGTAAAACCATTTAAACAGGAGAATCCCTTTCTGTGAAAAATACCTTATTCAGCATTTTTCCCTGCATTTTTCCCTGCATAAGCTGTAGAGGCCAAACTGTCAAAACAGCCGAACAAGCCGATCCTCCCTACTATGGTAGCCAGAACTAGTGACCGACCCAGCCGAACAAGCCGATTCTTCCCACCATGCTGGCCAGAACAAGCGACCAAACCAGCCGAGCAAACCTATCCTTCCGACCCTGCTGGCCAGAACTAGTGACCAACTCAGCCGAACAAGCCGATACTTCCCACCATGCTGGCCAGAACAAGCGACCAACCCATCCGAACAAGCAGATCCTTCCCACCGTGCTGGCCAGAACTAGCAACTGACCTAGCCGAACAAGCCGATACTTCCCACCGTGCTGGCCAGAACAAGCGACCGACCCATCCGAACAAGCATATCCTTCCCACTGTGCTGGCCAGAACTAGCGACTGACCTAGCCGAACAAGCAGATACTTCCCACCGTGCTGGCCAGAACAAGCGACCGACCCATCCGAACAAGCAGATCCTTCCCACCGTGCTGGCCAGAACTAGCGACTGACCTAGCCGAACAAGCCGATACTTCCCACTGTGCTGGCCAGAACTAGCTACCGACCCATCCGAACAAGCAGATCCTTCCCACCGTGCTGGCCAGAATTAGCGACTGACCTAACTGAACAAGCAAATACTTCCCACTGTGCTGGCCAGAACTAGCGACTGACCTAGCCGAACAAGCCGATACTTCCCACCGTGCTGGCCAGAACAAGCGACCGACCCATCCGAACAAGCAGATCCTTCCCACCGTGCTGGCCAGAACTAGCGACTGACCTAGCTGAACAAGCCGATACTTCCCACTGTGCTGGCCAGAACAAGCGACCGACCCATCCGAACAAGCAGATCCTTCCCACCGTGCTGGCCAGAACTAGCGACTGACCTAGCTGAACAAGCCGATACTTCCCACCGTGCTGGCCAGAACAAGCGACTGACCTAGCCGAACAAGCCGATACTTCCCACTGTGCTGGCCAGAACTAGCTACCGAGCCATCCGAACAAGCAGATCCTTCCCACCGTGCTGGCCAGAATTAGCGACTGACCCATCCGAACAAGCAGTTCCTTCCCACCGTGCTGGCCAGAACTAGCGACTGACCTAGCCGAACAAGCCGATACTTCCCACTGTGCTGGCCAGAACAATCAACCGACCAATCCAAACAAGCAGATCCTTCCCACCGTGCTGGCCAGAACTAGCAACTGACCTAGCCGAACAAGCCGATACTTCCCACCGTGCTGGCCAGAACTAGCTACCTACCCATCTGAACAAGCAAATCCTTCCCACCGCGCTGGCCAGAACTAGCGACTGACCTAGCTGAACAAGCCGATACTTCCCACCGTGCTGGCCAATACAAGCAACCGACCCATCCGAACAAGCCAATACTTCCCACCATGCTGCCCAGAACTAGCGACTGACCTAGCCGAACAAGCCGATACTTCCCACCGTGTTGGCCAGAACAAGCGACCGACCCATCCGAACAAGCAGATCCTTCCCACCGTGCTGGCCAGAACTAGCGACCGACCCATCCGAACAAGCCGATACTTCCCAGCGTGCTGGCCAGAACAAGAGACCGACCCATCCGAACAAGCCGATACTTCCCACCGTGCTGGCCAGAACTAGCGGCTGACCTAGCAGAACAAGCCGATACTTCCCACCGTGCTGGCCAGAACTATCGACTGACCCATCCGAACAAGCAGATCCTTCCCACCGTGCTGGCCAGAACTAGTGTCAGACCCAGCCAAACAAACCAATCCTTTCCACCGTGCTGGCCAGAACTAGTAACCGACTCAACCGAAGAAGCCGATCTTTCCCACGGTGCTGACCAGAATTAGTGACCAACCCAGCTCAACAAAACGGATTCTTCCCACCGTGCTGGCCAGAACTTGTGACCGACCCAGAGGAACAAACCGATCCTTCCCACCGTGCTGGCCAAAACTAGCGACCGACCCAGAGGAACAAACCAATTCTTCCTACCATGCTGGCCAGTACTAGCGACTGACCCAGCTGAACATACCGATCCTTCCCACCGTGCTGGCCAGAACTAGCGACCGACCCAGCCGAACAAGCCGATTCTTCCCACCATGCCGGCCAGAACAAGCGACCAACCTAGACAAACTAATTGATCCCCTGAAACCAGAAATGCCTAGTTCTAGTGTAAATGACCAAAAAAGGCCCAGTTCAAAAAAGGCCCACTTTTTAAATTGATAGAAAATACCCCGAAAGTGTATATCACATTTGAAATAAAATATGATTTATGAGAGATAAATGATTGGTAAATTGTTGATTTAATGCCCGGCTTAAATGCATTGGAACAATAATGATAATAAAATCAGAGCGAGAAATGGATCTTATACTATTACAAATGTATAATCATTTTAATAAGTATGCATGATTCCGCTTACAGTACGACCTCGCAACGCCATAATGACATCATTAATTTTATCATGTGACCTAATTCTATCGGAAAATTCAGATAAAATGTTGCCGTATTTCTTTCTCGCATGTGGATAAATATCTATACACCATGAGACAGGTTTCGTTTATCCTTTTATGGCACTGTACTTTCGTTTTAAAATAGACTGGATTTTGATATCGACTGGGACCCGCAGATGAAGTTTTTACATTCTGGTGTACACGTTTACAATGCAGCGGCGTATCCAATTGGTAGGGGAGTTTTCGAAGTTCAAAGGAAACCCCTCTCAGCGTCGAATCCAGACTTTGTAAGGGGGTTCGAAATTACAAATAGGTGGTTCGTTCTCTTATTATTACAAAATTCTGACTGGATTTTTACTCGAAATTGAAATAATTAAGAATCAGAGGAGGTTCGTTTGACTCCCGCACCCCCCTCTGGATCTGCCACTGTCTCCGCAGCCTGATTATTTCATTTCAATGCAGAAATTCGGTCAAAATTGTGTAATACTTGGGAAAACGAACCTCTCTATTTGTAAATTCGAACCCCATCACAGACATCCTGGATCCGCGGCAGCAACGAGTACGTAGGAAGTATCAAAAATCAAAGTAAACCGTAAAATAATCATTATGTCGTTGTTCGATTCATTACTAATAAATCGGTGAGGAAAAAAACGAGAATAAATCGACAGAAATATTTCTGCATGCCAGTTTCGCAGTAAACCGTAAATAATATTAACATTTCGGGCGTTGTATGATTCAATTATCAATAAATCGTCGAAAAAGATCGACAGAAATAGTTCTGCATGACACATGGAACTCACTGAATCATAATTTCGAAAATGGATGGCCAATTTCGAATTTGGGCAAAGTTCCGTGCCCAATTTCGAAATTGGGCATGCCCAATTTCGAATTTAGGCAAGAATCTTAAAATCGGCACAACATATACATGCCATTTTTATAGCCTGATCGAACTCAACCTTTCGGAGTTATGTGCCCTTGAATTTAACAAAATTGTCGTTTTCAAAATTCTGTTGCAACTAATAGACACAATAAAAGACGAATTTAGAGAAATCATAAACGAAAATTTGGTAACTACAAGATCTTGAATCAGTGTAAATTTTAGCTTGATCGAAATGTAACATCCTGAGTTATATGCCCTTGAATTTGACAAAATGTCATTTTTGGCCTTGTTGCTACAATAGAAACCACAAATACTGATCAATGAAGACGAAACGTGGAAGATATGCTGGTGACTATGTGATCTGGCATAAAGGAGATTTTAAGATTGATTGGAAACAAACATTCAGATTTATATGCCCTTGATTTAGACAAAATTACCTATTCGGCTTTGTTTTTGTACAATTGTAGTAATAAATATTGGCATATTAAAACAAAATTTGTACAAAATGTTGGTGACTGTTAAGTCTTAAATATGTAATATTGGAAAATCACATCTAGAGTTATGTGCCCTTGAATTAGACAACAATGCTGTTTTTACTTATTCACAATTACATCCACAATATTGACGAAACTTAGTCAAAGTGTTGGTAATTGTGAAAATAGGGAGAATTTTTTGATCGGAGAGAGTTATATGCCTTTGATTTTTACAAAATTGCATTTTCGGCAATTTTTTAGTATAACAGCCACGAATATTGACCGACGAAAAGAAAATTACACAAAGTGTTGATGACTACAAGACCTTGCATTATTGAAATTTTCTACTGATTAGCAATATTATGTCAAGACTAATGTGCCCTTTAATTTGACAAAGCGCAATCGCTTTCAACAAAATGTGTCCCTTTTACATCCACAATTATCGACTTATCAAGACAGAACTTGGGCGAAATGTTGGTGACCATAGAAATTTGCATATGTACACTTTTAACTTGATCGGAATCACACATCTAAAGTTGTGGCGCTTGAATTTCTCAAACTTGCCTTTTTGGCTTTTCTTTCACTATGAAAGCTACCAATTAAAACAAAACTTCGCAAAATTGTTTGTGTTTGTTTTATCTTTGACCGGTTTATTCTTCTGATTTATAAAGTTAAGCTTATTGAATGAATCTACAGGTGACGTGGTATAGAGTTCTATAAACTAAAAAAAACACAATTGTTTACCCCACCCGCTACTTCTTTCCCCTGTGATTCGGTCATGCGCCTTTTTAAATGTCATTAGATATAGCTTTTCTTCATTGTCTAGCTAACATTCTGTAGGACCTAGTTTATTACTAATGCGATATCCTGAGCTCCACGTGGATTTAGAGCTTTTTGAGCTTTGCTCATATAACTGTATTTTGTTTGTTAATTCCTGACAAATAATCACTAAAATCAATGTGAAGTATTCGTGTAATTTCACATACAAAATATCATTAAGATATGATAACTATTGAAAAAGTTATGATTATTTGTCAAGTTGCTGGTAAGAAAGTTTGGCTAGAATATAATGATTTTTACGCCAGTTTTTGCTAGTATTTACAATTGTACATCAAAGTTAAATGATTACAGCAAGGTATTGAGTTTTGAAAATGTATGATTGACAGCTCTTTCACTTACATCAAACAGAACTTGAAAAATTGGCACAACGCACCGTACTATTACATATAAAGGTCACTTGATTTGAATTTGTCAGAGATGGGTGATTCAACAATAATATGAAATGCAAAACATGTATGTTTTACACTAAGAATACCAATTAGAACATTTCTGGTACGTTTTCGGTCCTAAAATGAAAATGAATGGCATTTATGGATTGTATCCTCATTATTCCGGTGTATCCCGTAAATTGATATTAGCATAAATGGCTTGTTCAGCGATATTTTGATAATGATTTATAAACAATGATTGTCTGAATAAGGTTGTATGCCCGTTAATAATGGTACCGTCTAGACAGAATTACCATGAAAAACAAATATTTGCACTAGCCGGAATAAAATTACAGAAGAAATAAATACCGGTACATAAATTCTGGCTTGACTTGCTACGAGAAATGAAAATAAAATGTCCAAATTTGGGTGGATTCTTTATATATTAGGTTAAATAGCTTTTGCAAAACATTTGTAAGTGCCCCGCAATAACTGTTGGACATCGTTATTTGGGTGTGTTTGGGACGTCATCGCCCATATTATTGCAAGGCCCTCAGGCCGGGCAATAAGGGTTTTTTGGGAATGTCACTGTGTGTCGGAATTCTGGTCACGTGATCATTAAAAGATCGGTTTCAATTTTGAAAGTCAAGTGAGAAATAGAGAAAGAGCTAGGTCCACAATACCCCTGAAGCGGCCCTGTTTTTTAGAAAAAAAACTAAATTACTCATTTGCCTCATTTTTACCTTTTATACGAAAGATTGAGCCCCTATTTGTCTGAAATATACAATGATTTTCGAATATAGCCTATATCTTGGAGAAAAATAGATCATTAAAGTGGGAGAAAGTACCATTCTGGTCGAAATTTAAACAATTTTCGGTAGTTTCAGACCGAATATAATTAAAAGTGATACGTGCTACACTTTCATATTTTAGTTGTGGAAAGATAAAGATATTATCAATATGTTGTCAAACCTTAAAGACTGTAGCTCATGGTCCTACATATCTAAAAAAAAAACAACATAATCGTAGCACATCTGCTAAAATCTGTCAGATAACAACAGTGCGTCCAGTTGTACAAATGATTAAGAATTTCAACCCAAAAATAATGATTATTCAGTTCAAATATTTAATATAATCTATACAAAACTAATCATATTAATTTATTTTATTATAAATTACTTTTGGCAAGGGAAAAGAATGCAAAATTATATTGGAAAATGCTAAAACAATCATGTGGAATAAAAACTGGTAATATCTCGATGGATATGTTTGAAAATTATTTCAAAGCAGTCAACAATCCAAATAGCGATTTTTTCACACCGGATGATTATGTATTAGATTTTATCGAGCGATACGAAGGCAATGAATTTAACGTAATGTTTAATGAATTAAATGTACCTTTCACACAAAATGAACTTTTTACAGCAATAAAACAGTTAAGTTATAATAAGTCTGCTGGCCCAGATCTGTTCATTAATGAATTTTTCATTCATGGGAAAGATAGCCTTTCCCCATCTCTCCTAGCCCTTTTTAATAAAATTTTTGAATTAGGATATTTTCCCGAATCTTGGTCGGAAGGTTTTGTAATTCCGCTTCATAAAAAAGGGAGCCTAAATGACGTAAACAATTATCGCGGAATAACTCTTCTAAGCACATTAGGCAAACTGTTTACCCGTATTCTTAACAACAGGCTTTGCGATTGGGCTGAGTTATACAGCGTTTATATAGAAGCGCAAGGTGGGTTTAGGAAAAATATGGGCACAACAGATAACATTTTTGTATTGCATGGTATAATTAATCATATGATAAATAATGCAAAACAATTGTTTTGTGCGTTTATAGACTTTAGCAAAGCGTTCGATTTTATATCTAGAGAAAACTTATGGATGAAATTAATTAAATTGGGTTTAAGGGGAAACATTTTTGATATAATCAAATCTATATATAGTAATGTCAAGTCACGTGTTAAACTTTTGAACCAATTAAGTGACAGCTTCGAAAGCACCCTGGATGTCAGACAAGGGGAATGTTTGTCTCCATTTTTATTTTCCATGTTTATCAATGATATTGAAGAGATATTTGTGACCCGTCACGCTAAAAAGGACCTTATCCGAACTCAAAAATGCGAATTTTGACAAACTTGTCAGACTCAGCACAGGTAAAGCAGATCCCGTATGCCAAAAATGAACGTATTGTAAGAAAGGGAAAACATTTCGGATTTAGAAAATTACATAAAAGTGAAAAGTGTCGGCCCTAGTCTGGCTGCGCGGACTGCGCAGACTGACTGGGGTCGATATTTTTCACACACCCGATAAGGTCCCTTTTAGCGCGACGGGTCACATTTATCAAAAATAAACAAAAAGGCATTGACATGTACATGTTCAAACTGTTTTTGATATTATATGCTGATGACATTGTCATTTTTGCAAATAGTGCAAATGAACTACAGATTAAATTTTTTACAAAACTATTGTGAGAGATGGAAATTATCAGTCAATACTCTTAAAACCAAAGTTGTTATATTCAGAAAGGGTGGTAGACTTCCTAACAATATGTCTTTTAGATATAACGGACACAATGTTGAAATTGTAGATAAATTTGTATATCTAGGTATTGTTTTTTCATCTGGAGGTTCCTTTTCAAACGCCCAAAGCACGTTGGCAGGTCAGTCATTAAAGGCTATTTTCAAACTAAATAAATATTTACAGAGATTTACAAATGTAACAATAAGACACAAATTATCACTTTTTGATAAGCTAGTTTTACCAATACTTAACTACGGAAGCGAAATATGGGGTTTTCATAACGCACCGGCAGTGGAAAAGGTACACTTACAATTCTGCAAACGAATTTTAGGGGTAAAAAAGAGTTGTCAAAATGATTTCATATATGGAGAGTTAGGTCGAGTACCACTTCAAAATTATAGACTTTACAAAATTATCAAATTCTGGACCAAAATTATCTTATCTGACGACAAGAAATTAATAAAAAAAAACATATAACACATTATTACAAGATATCGCTGAAAAGCCAAATAGTAAAAATTGGTGTTCATTGTGTAGGGATTTGTTTAATTCTTTAGGATTTTCGGATGTTTGGCATTTTCAAACATTTGGTAACGCTAAAATATTCCTCCATTTAGCAAAACAGAGAATTCAAGACCAGTTTTATCAGAATTGGACGAGTCGCTTAAATAATTCGACTAGAGCTATTTTTTATAAAAACATTGCTAGTTTTAAGTTTCAAACATATCTTGATGTAATAAATAATGTTAAAGTAAGAACGAGTTTATCCCAGCTCCGTGTCTCATCATATAGATTATCTGTTGAGACTGGGAGATGGAATAGACCTGTCAGTACGCCTTTTGATGAACGCAAATGTTCTGTTTGTAATATTCTAGAAGACGAATATCATTTTGTTTTACAATGTCAACTCTACTGCGATATAAGAAAGCAATTTATTCCAAAATATTACTGGAAAGCACCAAACATGCAGAAATTTATAGCCCTGCTCACTACAGATAACAAAAATTTATTGAAAATGCTGGGAAAGTATGTAAATAAAGCGTTTATCTTAAGAAATGAGGTTTTTTATAGAAGAATATAAGTTATAGATGTGCTGTATGTAAATTGATAGTAATAATGATTATAACATGTTCCCCCTTTTTCAAAAAGACCTTTCATTCATACCTATACACATACACGTACCATTTATTGTCTTTGAGTCTGATTAATTAAGTCGTCTGCAAAACAGCTGCATAAAATTTGAAATCAAACAATCCTAAATATTGTCGTTTTGGAAAGGGCTGATTTTAAATGTATTGTAAATTTGATGAAATTGTTCTAGTGTTACACCAAAATGATGTTCTTATTAAAAGTATACAATTGGTTCATTTCTTCTGATTAATATTTTGGAAAAGGCTGTGGAAAATGCGGAGTACGCCAATCAATGGCGTCTCCCCCTTTTCAAGAGTATTTTTCATTCTATCTTTGAGAATTTAAATTTTTAGAGTCGGATTGATTATTTCGTCTGCATCAAGTTTGCATAAAATTTTAGATTAAACAATCTTAAATTGGTCATTTGGAAAGGGTTAAAGTATATAGTAAGTTTTGTGTAATAGTTTGTTCTAACGTTGTTCCAAAATTTTCTTTTAATAATTTAAAGTAGGTTGTATAATTGTTGTTAAAATTTTGAAAATGTTGAGGAAACTGAAGAAAAACGCTTATTACTGGCGCCTTCTTCCTTTTCAACAACATATTTCACTAAAACAAAGAAAATTTATATCTTTAGAGACGGATTAACTTTGTAGTCTGTTGAGAATTGAAATAGGACGACCCAATGTAAAGATGTCGTTTTGGAAAAGATACAACTTACGATATATATTTGATGTAACTGGTTCTAACGATGTCCCAAATTCATGTTGACAGTTTAAAATGGAATGTTTCATTGATGTTAGGATTTTGAAGAGGTTGAAGAAATGAAGAAAACGCTGACTACTGGCATTTTCTACCTTTCCTACAACATCTTTACCATATCAAGGAAAATTTATATTCTTAAGATGGATTAATTCTGTCATCTGCTTAAACTTTAAAATCGTTCTATATTACTTATTGTAGCAATTGAATACAGTATATAATACACATTATAAAACACATTCTCTATTTTCACATACTTAAACTCACATCAACCCATATATCTGTCTTGTTATTTCGTTTCGAACAAGATAGATAGCAATGGACTGGTGTGAGTATTCTTTGCTTCAAATCATTTTAGCTTGTTTACTGGCTATATAAATTTTACTGTTCGCCATATTGTATATTCTGTTGTAAATTTATATGCCTCATGGGTCTATGACCTTCTGGTTTGAATAAAAGATATCATATAATTTGAAATATTTTTCACACGAGCATTGTCGCTAATAGGGCATTTGTAGTCATTTATCCGAATACTGCTCCATCCGAAATAAGGTGCACTCAAGGGACGCACCTGTTACAATCTGGAATCGCGTCATTGACAACGCCGTCGAATGGAGACAATTTTCTGTTACATTAGTAGAAATGTAAATTTAAAACAATAAAAAGTAAATTATTATTATTTATTATAATTATTTCTCATTCTGTTTTCTGATGACTTTATGAAATGGAATTGTGTTTCTTTTAGGAGCAGATAACAGATCTTATGTTTTATAACATCATTTATACTGAATTAAAAGAATTTGTTGTAAATAAGCAAAGATATCGCAGGTTTATTTAATATGTAGGCAACAAATAGATTAGACTTAATACAAAGTCATTTTTGTGCATTGAAACTTTGTGTCTGTATGTGTGATGTAATGGAAGAAGTTGCAGCTTGTCATCGTGCAGATTCAGGTTCAAGCCCCCACCAGTCTGTCTGTTTTTTTTTCATGATCAGTCACTTTATTGTACCTATCATTTTTCTTAATCATGCAGAGATTTTAACCGTTTCCTAAAAACAACAACAGATTTTGACAACAGAAATATTATTTAACTTACAAACATGTTAAACCTTTAAGACACTTCCGTAGATCAAAATCCACTCTCAATCTTTTAAAGAATGTCCAACTTTATTGTGCCAGTAATCTCCTTTTTATGCTTTGTAATTTTTACACAAAGGTTTAAATTTTTCCTCTCTACAGACGAATCCAGAAATTAGTATTTACATAATTACCTCCCTTGCCGCCGCCATTAAAGTACTCAAGATTATCAACCTCTCAGTACTCGAATGCGAAGCTGTTGATAAATTTACATTAATTCCGGGGTTTTCTTGGCTATTTGTGGCATAATTAAGCCAAAATGCATATTAATCCAACCATGGAAAAACAAGAGAAGTGTTGGATTGTTAAGATAATAAAAATGTTCGATTTGAGAAAAAAAATCGCTCACGGGGTACATGTATACATGTATCTATTTCCCTTAAGTTGCCTCTCTTATTGATTTTATGACGTCATAAGACTACATTGTGTACAAACTCAACACAGCGACAATGCTTTACAATCCCAATCCCAATTCAGTAGTCTACCTAAATCTCACCCAAAATGTGGCTTGTGTAGGAACTTTTTGTTAATGCTCGACCTCCATGCCTAAATGAAACTTCGATATGTATGGAATATCACTAGGGTGGAGGTCACATGATAGAGGTCCTTTTAAGGTCACCACAAGGTCAAAGGTCAACTAAGTGCAAAAATAAATGGTACAGCAAGAAAATCCGTCATAACTCAGTTACTTCTGGGTCTAGACTAACAACTTTGGTATCAAAATGAAGCTGGGATATCCATCTTTATTTTGCAGTATAGATATGCAAATCAGCTAATTTGCATATATAAAATTTTGAAGACTTAATAAGAAATTTCGAAGATTTTTTGGTAATTTTTTATAGAATATAGTTGGAACATAAGCTATAAATCACTAAGTTTGTGGTGAAGATTCACGAATTGGGTACCAAAATAAACCCTAGTAAAGATATGCAAAATAGCGAAATTATGTATTTATGATTTTTAATTAACTTTCTATTCAATTGATGAAAATATTGCAAATTTGTGAATATTAGATACACACAGTGATCGGACTTAGGGAAGTCATAAGAAAATTCTTTAAAAATCAACCACTGGGCCAATTTGAACCAAACTTGGCATGAATATTCTTTGATTGACCCGTTTAAAGATTTGTCTTCAGAATTTTAATTTGACGAAAAATGTGGGTGTGGCAGCGCAGGGTTTATCGAACTTAGATAAATCACAAGAAAATTCTTAAAAAATCAACTATTAGACCAATTTGAACCAAACTTGGTATGAATGTTCTTTGTGTGATCCTTTTGAACATTTTAAGACAAATTTTGTATTCTTCAAAAAAAATGTGGGCGTGGCATTGCAGGGCGATGCTCATCGGACAAATTGTAAGAAGATTCATTAAAAAAATCAACCATTGGGTCAATTTGAACCAAACTTGACGTGAATGTTCTTTGAATGACCGTTATAAATATTTGTAAACAAATTGTTTAATTCATTAAAGTGGCAGGGTGGGGACATTTTCAAAACAGGGAAATCATGAGTTAAAAAAAAGAACATTGTGCTAATTTATACCCAACTTTGCTGAATCTATTTGAACAAAATTGTAACTAAATTGATCATGCAAGAACAGCTTTACATTAAGCCTGACCAAAACAGAAAGTCCTTAGTTATAAGCATTTGCATTTAAGAAAATTGTCATTTTCGCTTATGCCATTTTGGTTAAGGTGAGCAATTTAGGACCATTATTGTCCTCTTGTTAAGAATATAGCAGGAAAACGTTTTAGTTCACTAAGTTTGTGGTGTACACTAACAGTTTAAAATTGTATTTACGAAATAAAGGCTAGATATCTATACCTTTAAGTTTTGCTTGAAGCTTAGTTTACCTTCATTTCCAAGATTTTTCATATCTTTTTTAAAACATCATGAAGAATATCTAATTTATATATATTGCTTTTAAGATTGATGGAGGGTATTGTATATGCTGCACAATGCACAACTTTCCGTCATAAACAGAATAAAGCATGTTGCAGAACCAGATTGAAATACAATATACTAGAGAGTGTGTTTGCCATGGAAGCGTATCTTTTAAAAAATTGTTTGAGGGGTATAGCTGGAGAAACAGCAATATTTCACTACATTCTGAGTGTAGACTACCAATAACTATGTCAAAATTAATTTTTGCATCCGTCTTTATTTCATGGGAATATTTATGCAAAGTACCCAACTTGAAAATAGCTCAACTGCATTTGGGTTTGAATAGTTAATATGAAATTTTGATGAAATTATCTTCCGTTTGTGAATACCTGTATATGCCCACAGTGCATTTTAAAAAAGTTTCTTGTAGGATTCAATCACAATATTATTATATTACATATATTATACATATATCATTAATATTATGCTGCCAACAATTTAGAATTTTGTGGTTTGTAATCTTTCAATACTGTATGTCTTTACATTAGTCTGTATAACTTATTGCGAGCACTTAAGCCTACTTCAAACGTCTTATCGTTTACATTTCAATAGCTTAAATTTGGTATGTATTTAAAATCTTTTCGTACCAGAATTGCTGTCATTCATAATTATTAAGGTCAAATTTTAGGGTCAGATAAATATCCCGAAAGGGAATCAGATATGCCAAGAGTAGACGCTGCTCCGTTATTACACAGTTGATTTTAAGTCTTCCTTTAACAGTAGACAAAGTTGCAAACTGTGCTCATTTTCTTATCAAAGGAAAAATGCCTAACTCCATTTTTATCACAATTTCTAGACATTCAGCTGTCAAAGTGACGAATTAGGTGATCATGAATTTGGTCATCATGGATTTCCCTGGGATGTTTGGCATGCCTTAACTGCTTGTCTCTCTTAAACTCATTGGAAGTACCTGTCTTGGCGAAAAAATGTCATTTTTTCTTTTCTTGGTAAATCTAAAGCCTACAGATGTTTGCATACAAGTGCTTTGGCACTCAATATTATTTTAGCCTATCTGCTCTACCTCATCTTATTGAACCTTTGATTGTCACAGGGGCTTGTCATTTAAAGGGCTGGTCTCTTGTCATTTAAAGGAAATGCATTCAGTACTTTGAATAATTTTGCATTAACTAAATCTATTCCAGTCTGTTTTGGATCATATTTGTATGGACAGTCTTTAATCAAAGTACCTCATGGTGACGAGCAAACATTCTCTATCACTGTGTTTTGTTTCTGTAGCCAGAAGTGAACCCTTAAAGTCTTTATATGCCCCTCAGAAGCTTCCCCAGATACCAACTACCACTCAATTATTGACTTATGTTTGAATTTGGATTTTATTTTCGTACATCCATGTTTAGTCTCACACTGGATAACGTGTATGCAAGAATGTTCATACTCTCTTTTCGGATATGTCCACCTTGTGGTAATCTGGATTAACATTCTTTTCGACATATACTTTTTATCTTGCATAGATAAACAGAATAGTCCAATATAATGTGGTCCTTTATTTAACAGTGAACTTCACGTATCACCAATAAACAACACATCTAAATGACAGCTAATGGTTTCTTCATCCATTCATTCTTTGATAATGATATCTAAGTGTCATATTCCATGGGGGTTTAAAACATTGTTTTCTAACGAGTATGTGGTTAGGATTACCAACATACCATATTTGAGCCTATTAGTCCCAAAAGATGAGAAGTTCAAGGCAATCGTAAATTTTCACAATAACTTGTGCAGACAGATGGGGAGATATCAAGTACAAAATTACCAAAGTCTGATTTTGGGCAGTATAACATGATTATACAATGTTTTAAGTCTTTCCAGGACATTACAAGAGCTGTCCGAAGACAGCGCGCTCGACTTTCTAATTTGCTTAGTATAAAGGGGGCATAACTCCGAATATAGTGGAGCCAGGGTTATGGGCCCTATTAGTAAGGTAGAGGGTGTGATGGTGAATAAGTATTCCAGGTTTGGGTTGAATCCCTTTGATAGTATGGAAGTTATTGATGATTGAAAAAACTTTAACCTTTGTTGCCAACGCCAACGCCAACGCCAACGCCGATGCCCGGGTGACAGTATAAGCTCTCATTTTCTTCGAAAAGTCGAGCTAAAAATGACTTAATGAAACATAAATATTCTAAAAGAAGGATCGTTTTGTTTTCAACTTAACTATTCAAAATCACATGTATGCAAAATTTCAATCTGGGAAAGTGTTAAAACATGGACAACGAAGCGTCATTTTGAACACACGGAACTTAGTGAGCTACAGCTGATTTTCTTGCTGCATTCTGAAAAAAAATTGTTATACCAGGCATCAACTATTCATAAATTGACGATAAAAATCTTGCTTATGCAATTTAGCTAATTTGCACAATCAAACTTGAGGACAGATTCTAGGCTTTATTTTGGTACCCAGGTCGTGAATGTACACCACAAACTATAGCATATGTTCAACTATTATAAAGAAAATGACAAAACAATCACCAAATTTTTAATGACATGAGTGAAAATGGCATTTTTTTTCAAATACAAAGGCTTATAACTAAGAACTCTCTGTTCCGATCAGGCTAGAATTAAAACATTTTTGCATAATCAAATTACATGTATACTTTACAATTTCGTTCAAATCGATCAAACAAAGTTGGGTATGAATTAGCACAATGGTTGTTTTTTCATGATTTCTCCAAGTTGAAAATGACCCCACCCTGCCACGTCCTTATTTGTTGTTGATTTCAAACAATTTTGTTTACAAATGTTCAAAAAGATCACTCAAAGAACAATCATGTAAAGTTTGGTTCAAATTGACCCGATGGTTGATTTTCAAAGAATTTTCTTATAATTTGTGTAAGTATGATAAGCCCCGCCCTGCCACGTCCACGTTTTTTGACCAATTTAAATTTTGTTAAAAAAATGTTCAAAGGGTCACACAAAGATCATTCATGCCATGTTTGGTTCAAATTGGCCCAGTGGTTGATTTTTAAAGAATTTCTTGTGATTTCTCTAAGGCAGATAAGCCCCGCCCTGCCACGCCCACTTTTTTGTCAAATCGAAATTTTGATAACAAATCTTCAAAGGGGTCACTCAAAGAACATTTAAACCAAGTTTGGTTGGAATTGGCCCGATGGTTGATTTTTAAAGAATTTTCTTGTAATATCTCTAAGTCTGATTACTATGTGTATCAAATATTCACAAATTGGCGATATTTTCATCAATTAATTAGAAAATTAATTAAAAAGCATACATATGTATTGTACTTATTTTGCTTATCTATACTTGAGGACGGATGTCTAGGCTTTATTTTGGTACCCCTAATTAAATCCACAAAATGTTATATATGCAAATTAGCTGATTTGCATATCTATACTGCAAAATGAAGATGGATATCCCAGCTTCATTTTGATACCAAAGTTGTTAATCTAGACCTAGAAGTAACTGAGTTATGGCGGATTTTCTTGCTACACCATTTATTTTTGCACTTAGTTGACCTTTGACCTTGTGGTGACCTTAAAAGGACCTCTATCATGTGACCTCCACCCTAGTGATCTTCCATACATATAGAAGTTTCATTTAAGCATGGAGGTCGAGCATTAACAAAAAGTTCCTACGCATGTGTTTTCTAGGGCCTTATCATACGCGGATTTAGAGGGGGCGGAAGTGCCCCCCCCCCCCTAAAATCGCCAGATTTTTTTTTTTTTTTTTTTTTTTTTTTGAAAATGGGGGCTATCAAAGAACAATTAAAGTCAAAGTTAGAAATTTCATCGAACTTATGCTAATCAATTTATGACAATGACTCTGATAATGTCGGAGTTTTCCCATTTTTCTTTGGATAATATCTAGTATAAGACCGACGCTAGTGTGCGTTAAAAGGGGGGGGTCTGTTTGTCAAATGGTCAAATAAAAGCGACACCCGGATGCCGCTATTTAGTTTGGTTAGTCAGCATCGTATAACCGAGCAATCGGCCTAGACATTGACAAGCGCCTGCATGGAAAAGACAAACTTGCAAAATGTGAACGACAAATCTATCAGTATGATACGACGGCATTCAAATGACAGAAAATAGTCAAAATCATCGACGATTTGTACAAAGTGGGTAATATCAATATGATCGCCGACAAGTAGTCACTGAGGCTTAACCGATTTCGTCTTAAACCTATAACAGCCCTCGAATTGTGGATAATCTTTAACTTTAAGCAGTTAAAGGCCAACATCCCTCCCCCAACCGTTCCACTTTTTTCAACCGAGGCGTTGATTAATAGATGACTTATTTCTAAGTACTCTTTATAAACCGTTGTTACTCTCCATCGACGGCGGATCGGGCGTTTATTAGATACAATTTCTTTGAAAAATGCATTTTTGAGGAAGTTTCTTTTAACATAAAAAACGAAATTATTCACAGTAAAAGTAAATCTATACAAGAAATGGGTCTGCATGTCTCGGAAATTTCGCCATTTTGTCTTTCTTTCAAAAAATAAAAATCTGACACGGAGGACACCCCTCCCAAACCCTCCCCAACAGGAAAACCAATATGAAATGTGGTGAAAAAATCACAAAAAAAAAACTCAATTGCCTCTGTGAAATAAATGTGTATGTTTAGATATGGTCTTGCAATATTAGATATATGTTTATTCAAGAGGCAAAGAAATAGGTCTGCATGTCCCGGAAATCGCGCCATTTCGCCTTCCTTTTAAAAAAAATCTTCACACGGAGGGAGGGGACACCCTCGTCCATAGGAACACCAATATGAAACATGGTGCAAAAACGCGCAAAAACCCTCTGTTGTCTCTAATTTGTATGTTTAGATAGATATGGTCTTGCAATATTAGAAATGGGCTAATTTAAGAGGCAAAGAAATTGGTCTGCATGTTCCGTAAATTGCACCATTTCGTCTTTCTTTTTAAAAAAATTCTCACGCGGAGGGAGGGGACACCCCTCCCAAACCCTCCCCAACAGGAAAACCAATATGGAACATGGTAAAAAAAAACACTCAAAAAAATGTGTTGCCTCTGCGAATTAATATGTAGGTTTAGATATGATATTGCAATATTAGATGTAGGTTTATTTAAGAGGCAAAGAAATAGGTCTGCATGTTCCAGAAATTGCGCCATTTCGTCCTTGTTTTTAAAAGAAATTCTCACGCGGAGGGAGGGGACACCCCTCCCAAACCCTCCCAAAAAGGAAAACCAATATGAATAAAGGTAAAAAACACACACTCACAAAAAAAACTGTGTTGTCTCTGCGAATTAATTTGTAGGTTTAGATATGATATTGCAATATTAGATATAGGCTTATTTAAGAGGCAAAGAAATAGGTCTGCATGTTCCGGAAATTGCGCCATTTCGTCTTTCTTTTTAAAAAAAAAAACTCACGTCGAGGGAGGGGACACCCTCCCAAACCCTCCCCAACAGGAAAACCAATATGAAACACGGTAAAAAAAACTGTGTTGCCTCTGCGAATTAATTTGTAGGTTTAGATATGATATTGCAATGTTAGATATAGGTTTATTCAAGAGGCAAAGAAATAGGTCTACATGTCCCGGAAATCGCGCCATTTCGTCTTCCTTTTAAAAAAAATCCTCACATGGAGGGAGGGGACACCCTCGTCCATAGGAACACCAATATGAAACATGGTGCAAAAATGCGCAAAAACCCTCTGCTGTCTCTAATTTGTATGTTTAGATAGATATGGTCTTGCAATATTAGATATGGGCTAATTTAAGAGGCAAAGAAATTGGTCTGCATGTTCCGGAAATTGCGCCATTTCGTCTTTCTTTTTAAAAAAAATTCTCCCGCGGAGGAAGGGGTCACCCCTCCTAAACCCTCCCCAACAGGAAAACCAATATGGAACATGGTAAAAAAAAACACTCACAAAAAACTGTGTTGCCTCTGCGAATTAATATGTAGGTTTAGATATTATATTGCAATATAAGATATAGGTTTATTTAGGAGGCAAAGAAATAGGTCTGCATGTTTCGGAAATTGCGCCATTTCGTCTTTCTTTTTAAAAAAAATTCTCACGCACATGGATGGGACACTCCTCCCAAACAGGCACACCAATATGTATCAAGGTGTTAATAACACCCGAAAAAATGTGTCCCCAATGATAATTTGTAGGTTTAGATATGGTTTATGCAATATATGATACATGTATAGGTCTATTTAAGAGGCGATTAAATAGGTCTGGATGTTCCGGAAATTGCACCATTTCGTCTTTTTTGGAAAATTTTCTCACACCCCTCCCAAACCAAACCCTCCCCATCACGCACACCAATAGAAATTATGTTGCGAAAAACGTGAAAATGAAAAATAACACGTGCTTTTTCATTAATGGAGTTCTGGGTATTGCGATTTGGCTTTTTAATTTGATCACAAATTTATATCTACGTGTATATCCCTGAAATTATACTATCATTCCTTTATTAAAATATTTTGTCTTTTAAAATGTTATGAGAACAGAAATACGACATATCATAGTTTACGTTTAAAGCTGATGTAAATATAGCTTTGATAAATCTGTATGTACGGCGTTTTCGGACGTATCCAACGTTATGATGTTACGCCCCCCTAACCGAAAATCCTGGATCCGCCCCTGCTTATTTCTATAATTTAGGTAGACTACAGGGGAGATAACTGAGAAGGAGATTACATTGTGTAAAGCAAAATCATGACGTCACATACTGACACTCGCCTTATTTGAGGCACACCAAGGGGGAAAATATATATTTTCAACGCGAGAGATTTTCCTTCTCTCAATGTTTTCAAAAAACCTTTCTGATAGGGGCGTGAAGACAATGTGTAATTTTCGAATTGATTGATTATAACAACCTCAACGGCTGACGGAATGTTAAAAAGGTAGTTACTAAAAGAGCTTGTCTTGCAATCATCTAGGCCCTACCTATTGTGTTGCGTAACCTTCTCCAAAGCAATAAAAACACACTCCTTTTTGAAAGCTATTGGAGGCGACCAAAGGGATGTTGATAGAATTAGAATCCAGTGTACAGCACAAAAATATTTAGGCAAAGCGTAAAAAAGACAGAATCAGCAATTTATCTTCTTTTGTCGCAATGTTTTCCGAGGCTATATCGGGACCTTCATTTTTATTCTGTTGCGAAGCTTAATTTCTAGTGGAGGAGTTCTCAAATTGACAAAAAGTTTCACTAATCCGCCCGAGAAATAGATCTAGATCTAGTTGCAGGCTGTGCCTGCAATATGATGACCTATAGGCCTAGATCTACTTTTTGAAAGAAAAGATATGAAAATTCTGATGGACCAACATTTTCTAATTTAGAATTATCGTCAAAATTTTCTTTCCGTTTGAATAAAATAGGCCTAGATCTAGATCTATTTGTTCCAATTGAATTTGTAAACACTTAGGTCTAATCATTGAAATTTTGGAAGTGATCTAGATCAGCTAATCTGGTTCAAAAGTCGTGTTTTACGGAAAGGGTTATATCTAGTTATTTATTTTTCTTATAACTCTTTCAATCACCATTTTATAGAGATCTTCAAAAGCTGATACAGACGAAAAATAAATGCTGTTGGAATAGATCATTTAAGAAACATGGGTAAATAGGCAAGATAGAGTCTATGTAGTTTTGTCTTTTTCTCTAAATGTTTGACAAAATCCTTTTTGTATTCTAGTTTTCGTTTGTTTGGGAAAGTATTAACGATGCTATTTCTGCACCGTCATCCACACAAATAAAATAAAATATCTAGAATCTAATTCTTTAATTTTTCACATTGTTACGATGAATTTCAATATTATGGCGTATGTAACTTTATCTAGCTCGCTATATAACTTCAATACCTTAATGGCGGACAGATCACATGACTTACAACATGGCGGCAGTCTATTTACTGTTTCTGGAATACACCCAAACACACTTTGAATTTTTAACCGTGACCTGTGTATGCATGAGAGCAAACAAAAGGTCACGTGGTCGTTTTACTATATAATTCATTGAGCGAGTCGTTATTTTCACGCGAGCATTTTTCAATTATTCTGCCTTAGTACTAGGAATGTTTTATACAGTCATTTACGTTAATTATTAGAGTTTTGAGTTACAGAAATATTTTTGCAACTTTGATTGAAAAAATACATTTTTTGGCTTGTAATCATTCGTACCCTGTCTCCATCGCCCGTTACCACCATACAAAGTCAGGATGAGCTACTGCTTTTGAAAACCAAATAAAATCAATTTTGCAGAAGCATTTGAGCTCCTTAGTACTGTCCAAGTGTGAGCGGTAATATTTTGCATGTGTTTGTGCTCTAGATTAGAGCCAATAATGGACAGGTCACAGGATGTATTCCCAGCCTCGGAGCGTGGACAATTATAAATAAACTTATGGCTGAAATATTGTTGAGAGGTGTTAAATTAAAAAAGAAATGAAAAGAAAAATGTTTTAAACCTTTACCAAACAAGAAATGTTAATGTTTTGACTGTCAAGGGCGGATCCAGGATTTTTTCAGGGGGGGGGGGGTCTAGCCCATAAGATGGAAGATGGCTTTAAATTTGTGAATTGTGTAACGATACATGCATAGGCCTACTGTACTAACTTTGTTTAGTCAAAATTCGATTTTCGGCCAATTCAAGGCGAGGTCCGAACCCCCTTCTAGATTCGCCCTTAACTGTGCTACGTAGATTGTTTCGAAAATCATTTCAAGAGACAAATTAATGAAATAGCCTACTTTTAATCAGCAGTTTTCCCTTTTGCCTCAACGTTTTCTATACTTTTTATGTACACACGCAAGGGTGGATCCAGGATTTTTTCGGGGGGGGGGTCCAAGCCCGATTGCCAGGGAGGCGGAGGTCCACGCCCGAATGATGACTTAAATATGTTAAATTATGACGCTTTGATTATAGTCAACATTCAATTTTCGGCTTATTCCAGGAGGCGGGGCGAACCCCCCCCCCTCTAGATCCGCCCTTGCACGTACAAAATCCTACTTTCAAGATGCCCATTCTGTTGTCTACAAGAGCTTCCAAATTGAATCAGGTGCCGTTTAGAAAAAGGTTTTAAAAGCCGCTGTCAAACTTGAAAAGTCTAAATAATTTGTCGTTTGGGTAATGGGCTTTAAGAGCAATGCTTTTATTATCAAATTGATCTACCATAATGAATTATCTATCTACATAAGCCTTTCGGTACTGAGATTGTCATCTTCACACTGAAAATGGCATGTTTCGTACATTTTTTTTGTTGGGGAAAGGGGGTTAAATACATGAAAATGACAGTTGAACCTGGCGGCTAGGTCCTCAAAAGATCTGTGGATACTACGTTTTCGGAGGGTCAAAAATGACTTAAAAGCCAGTAAAGACCATAATTGGAAGTCAGTCAATGATATCCCGTCGAGATTCACAGAGGAATCATCACAAAACGGAGTGTGATTCCTCTTAAACTTCTTCTTTCCTCCGTTCATTTCCATTGCACGTTGGATGCTTTGCTCTCAATTGGGTCAGAGCCTCGATCTGGCATTAAAAAGTGTTACTATTTTTAGTAACAAATTGGAAGTGTGTTTGAAGAGGTGTATTTTCCAATATATAATACAGTGTATTCTAAAAATAGACTATAAACATGATAATAAAATACACACCCTGGGTATCAGCCTTGGGTTTAACCCAGATAAAATTGAATAAACTTGACTCAGAGGTGTTATGTTAGTCCAATAGCGAACAATTTTCGCGCCAATTTGTGCTAAAAATAGATTTCTGATGGGAAAACCCCCAACAACGCTTGCCGGGTACCAGTCTAATATTTTGTTTATCGGTCATGAATCGGACAATTTTTTCGTAACAGTGTTAGCGAAAAATTTTCATTTTCAAGCGAGATATTAGTCGATCGTAGATAATGCAGGCGGGAACTAAAACTACGAAACATTGCGCATATTCAACATGCAACATTGATTCCAGATACGGAGACAGACCAGAAATGACAAACGTTTTTTCTTGAGGTTCCTCAGCAGCTTAACCAGAAAAAACATCGAAAAGTGTGAAAGTAAAGTAGCTATGATCATGAAACTTCGCGGGTAGATAGATCTCACCAAGGAGAAGTGCAACGTACAAGGAGCGTAACTCTACCTTGCTTATTTTGTGAGTTATTGCCCTCTGTTGTAGTGGAAGCCTGTGGGGGTATCATGACAAATCACATTCAGCGACAAATTCTTGGTTTTTCTAGATTAATCATTTCCCAAACAAGACCGGTTTTGTCGTCCATTACAGAAAATTATTGAAAAAACATTGATGCAGAAGAAGAAAATGATGATCGATCAGATTAAAAAGACCTGCACAGCAGACAAAATGAGATTGAATAACTTCTTTGGATATTGATGATCATTTTACTTTTGCCTCGATATTTTCTCTGACATAAAACACTAAAAGTATTCACACCCGTTTTGTCGTCTGCAGACTTTTTTCAATTTGGCCCAACATGACATTTTGTCGTTTTGGAAAGGGTAAGCGAGTAGCACGAGCGACACGACGAAGCTAAGGTAGGACCGTATGTGTAAACATTACTTGTCAAATGGTTATTTCATAGTTACCTATCTTAAAAAGTACACGACAGTGCAGCAACCTTCTCAACTCTGAATTATAATGTTTCTCAACAAATGATTACGGCAATCCAGCTCTTAGAACGTCATCTTCAGCAAGTTGAACGTGGAAAAACTTCGCGATGTTGTACGATAGAGGATTCCCAATCTATTTTTAGACCAGTGAGGCGTGACGATGACGTATTTGTTCAACGAAAAAAGCGAGTCCTATTTATGAACACCATATATACACCATATGTAACCTTTTCCCAAACAAGACCCTGTTAGAAGTTGCTTGGGAAAACTATGAGACAAAAGAAGAAAATGCTTATAATCAGCATTTCTCCCTTTACCTCAATAATAAATATTTTCTGTTTTCTTTATTTTTATTCATTTTGTCATTTGAAGCAGATCTCGAATCAGAACAGTCCAATTTTCAGGCATTTGGGAAAGGGTTACAAAGTATCTAAGTACGAGGTGCGTTTAATTAAAAGTGGTGATAATACAGGGTGTTCCAAAATATGTGTCCCCATTTTAAACATCTATGAAATTGACAAATGTTGTCACTGAGTAAAATCAGTTACATAGGTATGAAGGGGACATGAGGAAGTTTTGTTTGATATAGAGAACATCTATATTTACTTTGAAATTTTATTCCCCATAACGTTTTAAAAATATGTCATTTTTAACTGTTTTGCCAAATGACGTCAATGACGTCATCTTTTTCATTTGACAAAGTTTCTTTTTCCAAGCTAAGATGATCAAATTGATCCTTTCAATTTTGTCTTCCGTGGCCATCGTGGCTTAAATAGTCTTAACATAATTAAATTTTGAAGGGGGTGGGAAATAATCACTAGAACTAGAGTTCGAAATGAGGAAAGATGTTGATTCCCTGAAAATTTAGATGCTGGTGCAAATAGTGCTATATTTGCAGAGACAAACTTTTTCTAAAAGGATGTTGTTGAATATATTAGGAAAGTAACTATGGATGTTTTATATATCAAACAAAACTTTATCATGTCCCCTTCTTACCTATGTAACTGTTTTTATCTGATATCAATAGGTGTCAATTTTATAGATGTCCAAACTTTGTCTCCGTTTAAAGCACCATTTGCAACATCATCCAAATTTTCAGTGAAACAACATCTTTCCTCATTTCGAACTCTAGTTCTTGTGATTATTTCCATCCCTTCAAAATTTCACGATGTTAAGACGTTCACTGCATCTATTCAAGCTGCAATGGCCATGGAAGACAAAATTGAAAGGATCAATTTGATCATCTTAGCTTGGAAAAAGAAACTTTGTCAAATGAAAAAGATGACGTCATTGACGTCATTTGGCAAAACAGTTAAAAATGACATATTTTTTAAAACGTTATGTTGGATAAAATGTCAAAGTAAATTAAAAATTGTTAGTGGGAGATCAAAACATCGTAACAACAGCTTGAAAAAAGCTTTGCTTACGATATATGATATCCCTGTCTGTGCTCTTCTGTATATGGTTGGTTACCATGGAAACTACACGTGTACGAATTAGAATGTCAATCTGACCAAACGTAAATACATGTTACACATTTTAGAAAACATTCGGTTATCACAAAAAGGAACATACTTTCAAAACTGGTTACCATGGTAACCAATGTGTTTCTGTTTGATAAGTTGACAATTGGTACATATAAAAACACATGATAAACTATGTGAGAAAATGTTGTGAAAAAAGAAAACTACTAGTAAAATATTTGTATTTATGCATTATTTTGCTTTGTTACCATGGAAACAATGAATAAGAATGTTCTTTTTGTGGAAGGTTTCTTAGTGAGTGAGTAATGAATTTTAGAAAACGTTTGGTCCTCAAGTGATAAAAAAATATATGAGTGGTAAAATAACAATTTTCTAAGAAAAAGAACATTTTCTACTTACTGGTTATCATGGTTACAAATGTCTTTATATTTGATAAATTGATTTTAATAAATGTAAAATCATTTGATAAACACCATGAGCAAAAAGAATTAAGAAAAAGAAATATTCTGGCAAAATATCTGCAAATTTACAATTTCTATGCAAATAATTAAACCGTTGCTATGGCAACGATATCAATCAGAATGTGTTGTATTTGTTACTTTTATAAACTTTCATGCCTGGGGAATTGAAAAAAATCGTATTTTTCGAAAAATTGGAGTAGGGCCATTTTAACCCCCAAGTGAACCTACTCCTTTGATGAAAACCAATCAAATAAGCGACCAAAAGGTGCGTATCAGATGTTACAACATCGGGATCGTGAAAGAGTATGACAAAAAGAGGAAAATATATTGATACAAACGGACAGAACAGAAGAAAACCGAGAAGAAAAACAAGGTCAACCGTGAGTAATACCCCACCCACCAAAATACACAACACTGAGACTACCTCCACACCAACGGTCAAGACTAGACCTTACAAAAGAAAAGGTAAAGCAGAGTGTGGTATAACTCGAGAAGAAAGAAAAGAGGGAAATATAGACAATATGAAATGGACTAAAATGCAACAAACGGATGGCGAAAACATGGAGAACGGAAACATTGTAAACAAAGGAGTTACACCACAAACACTTGAAAACACTAACCAAATTCAAAATACAAACAAACGGAACCCAATAAATCTGGATATGAACAAAGTAACCAACTAATTTGAACAATTGCATGCAAACATTCAAAATCCAGAAAACAGTTTCGGAAAAGGAGAAGTTCAACCATCGATAACACCCCCATTTAGCACAAGCGCGTGAAACACTATATGCATATCCAGACATTCCATCGTATCCACCTGTCCCACCACACCAAGAACTAAAAATGATCCTCCTAGACCCCAAACCCAAAATTACCGGGCATCAGCAACAAACCACGTAGGACCGATAATGAACCAAAATGTAATCACCAATCCCAACATATTGAGCGACAATGCTATGGTTAACTATAACCAATACATGCAACCCCGCCACCCCACCCCCACCCCCAACCTACCACGAGTCCATAAGAAATCGGAATGATATACCACAGTGGGTATCTGCAGTTCTACAGGAAATAAATGACAAACTTGACACTAGATTGAGCAAAATAGAAGGCACTCTAGAAAACCATAATAGACACTGGAAGAGAGTAGAAGACAATTTGGATAGACAAAACATTAAAATACATGGATTAGAGCAAAAGCTAAAAACAATGACAACCGAAAAGCAAAAAGTGAATGAAAATGCTGAACATATTTCGCAGCTACATTCACAGTTTGTCGAGATTTGTGAACGAATAAATTGTCTCGTAAAAGGTCCACAATCTCTGGGCGAATCAGACGACAACCTCAGAATAGCAATGGCACATGCCAACGACACGATGCTGGAACACAAAACAAGAGGGCCATTGGCCCTGAAGCGCTCACCTGAGATAATATTCAATTGAATTCAATTCAATGGAATACTCTTCAACGCCACGATGGACATCAACTGAAGAGGGCTAAAAACCGTGCAGTCGTAGAGTGTGTAGTGAAATTAAAATGGCATACGCCAAACATGTTTTTACACTGTAAAAATTTACAAATAGTCTGTTTATGGGATAGTGAGCATCTGGACGCTGGCTTTGAAGGCATCCAGGCTCGGGGCTGTCATAATGTTGGTTGGTAGGCTGTTCCAGGTCGGTATGGTTCTTGGGAAAAAAGAGTGTTGGTAAGCATTCACTCTGCAGTGGGGTTGGATAAACTTCCAGTCGTGGCTCTGTCTGGTTGTACGGATAAGTGCTCTGGTCGGAAGGTATGAGGAAGGAATGGCTATAATAGGAGGATAAGATCTGAATGTTGTCGACGTGTTTATATTGATGCCCACTGTAGAGATGTCAATATCGATGTTACACTATCTGGTTGGTTAGGGTTGAATGGTTTCCCAGCGACAAATCGGGCTGCATTTCTTTGGACTTGTTCCACTTGTTTGATCTGGTTCTGCTGCTGGGGGTTCCAGATGGTTGATGAGTATTCCAGCTTTTGTCTCACTAGGGTTTGATAAGCTCTTTCTCTGACGACAGATGGACAGGCCTTGAGGTTACGTTTTATGAATCCTAATGTCTGAGAGGCTTTGCTGGTGATGTTATCTATGTGCTTGTTATACTTCATGTTGTCACTGAGCTCGACGCCAAGGTAAGGATGATGGGTCACAGTCTCTAATTCTTCACCATTCATCGTGTATCTAAAATGTTGTTTGTTAGTTGTTGTTGAGATGTTCATGATGGCGCATTTCTTGACGTTGAATTCCATCTGCCACAGATTACTCCAGTTAGTCAGTAGGTTCAGGTCTTGTTGAAGAATTTGTTGATCTATTTGGGAATGGATAGGTCTGTATAAAACACAATCATCGGCGAAGAGTCTAACTGTTGATGATATGTTTTCGGCAATGTCGTTAATGTACAGGAGGAATAAGCACGGACCGAGGACTGTCCCCTGTGGTACTCCGGATGTTACTTTCGAAGTGGATGATGAGGCATTTTCAACAACGACTTTCTGGCTGCGATCTGACAGGAAGCAGCCGATCCAGTGTCTTGTGCTGTCGTGTATTCCATAAAAGTCGAGTTTTTGAGACAGGCGCCGGTGTGACACCTTAACAAATGCCTTGGAAAAATCTAGTATGGCCATATCTACTTGGGTTCCCTCATTCAGGTATTTCGTGATGTCATCAGTCGTGAGTAGGAGTTGTGTCTCACATGAACGCTTCTGGCGGAATCCATGCTGGTTGTTGCGGAGTCTAGATGCTTCATTATGTTGGAGACTACTATATGCTCGCGCATTTTTGAGATGACTGAGGTAAGTGACACTGGTCTATAGTTGGCAGGTTTTGATCTATCTCCCTTTTTAAAGATGGGGACAACATTGGCGGTTTTCCAGTCAGCCGGTACTTTTCCTGTGTCGAGCGATAGTTAAAATATGTATTGCAGTATCTGAGAGACGACTTCACAGTTCTTCTTCAGTATGATAATAGGCATCTTGTCTGGGCCAGTTGCTTTTTTCTCGTTTAGGCGTGTGATGCTACTTTCTACTCCTTTTATTGTAAATTGGATGTTTGGCATGGGATGGAAGGGAGATCTGCCTTTATCTGGGATGTTGGAGAGGTCTTCTTGTGTGAACACTGAGCAGAATTGGTTGTTCAGCATATCAGCTTTAGCATGGGCTGTGTGTCCGCGATGATGCCATTCTGTTTTAGAGTGCTGATTCATGTAGAGTCTTGCTTCCTACTCTTGATGTACTTCCAGAAGCTTTTTGAATTTTGGTCTGCGTCTGGGTCTAGCATATCATTTAGATATTGGTGATATGCCCTTTTCATTTTATATTTGCAGTCTTTCTTTATTTGCTGATATGTGTGTTTAAGGGTTGACGATGGGGAGGTGTGAAGTCTTTTATGCATCTTATTTCTTTTCCAAATTAGTTTCCTTATTTCTGAAGACATCCATGGGAGGTCAGCTTTCTTTCGGAGAGACTTAGTTGGAATATTTTTGTCCATGGTTGAATGGGTTGCCGATTTAAAATTGTTCCAAACGTGTTCTACATCCACTGAATGATCACCATTATCAAAAAGATTGTCTCTATAAGTCTTGATTTATTTGGTCCCAGTTGGCCTTTTTGTAGATCGGTACTGTTCTTGATTCCCGTTTTCGTGAAGCTGGTGTTAAGGTAGTGTTAACTAGTAACATGTCGTGGTCACTCATTCCTATGGGTGGGCATAGGGAGTGTCTTTGAATGGTGTTAGGGTTTGAGGTCAGAAGTATATCTAGGATCCTTCCTTGTCGTGTAGGAAATGTGTTGATCTGCTCCAGTGAATGATTACGAGCTATGGAACACAAACTGTCACAGTGCGCTTTGTCTCTAGCACCTGGAGGAGAAGAGGTACTTTCCCAGGATATGTCGCCCAAGTTGAAGTCCCCTCGGACCAGAGATAATTTTACAATTTCAAGACTGTGAGTCCTGGGGACTCGCTGGATTCCATATCAATGAGTCCAGCTACTAGTTTAGTGAGTCCAATACACTATTTTTAATAGGAAATCTGTAAAAATTGTTGCATCCTGGGACTCGCTTGAATTAAGACTTTGCATCCCAGAGACCAATTTATGAGTAAAAGTAGCAGGATGCGCAAGTAAAAAAATCACTGCCCTCCAAGTTTCACTATGCAGTTCTTGTTCTTGTTGTTATTGTTTATAATAGACAGAGAGTTGTTAAGTTTGTCCAAAATATCTAGCGGTGATTTGGGTTCACGATAGAATGCTCCTACTAAGATTTCTGTTTTGTTGTTTGTGGTTACTTTTACCTATTTCAATTCACAGTCAACATCTAAGTCTGGGCACTCCTCACAATCATAAGTAGGTTTCACCTTTTGCTTTGCTTAGTGTAAAATCCTCCAATGTCTGGAGAACCATGTTTTGTTTTTTTTTAATTTTAACTAAGCTACATGTAACTAGTGCTCTATTTACAGTGATTAACATCGAACTTGAACAAATTTTACTAACTTTAAACATATATACATGCGGGAGAGAAGAGGCAGTGAGTTTTACCTCACTGCTACCCAATCCATACAGCTGGGTAGACTGAGGCGCTGACAATTAAGTGTCTTGCCCAAGGACACACCTCCCCGATCATTTATTTCTGAATTTAAGTGTGTTTCACACCCTAAGATCACATCTGGGTATAGACTGGATAGTATGTGATGAAGTTCAAGTTTTTTATTTCGAATACTCTGAAAGTTAACGACTAGAATGTCAAATGAGGGTTCACTATTGATGTTACTACGTTGAGCTGATGGGGTATTCATAGACACTGGTGTTATGTTGACGGGATCCGAATCACTCAGGAGGGAGGATGATAGGTTGGGGTCTGAGGTAATGCTGTCTTCATGGGATGATAGCTTAGAACCAAAATTGTCTATATTGGGAGTGATGTTGGAATAATCACAATCCATGTATGTGGAAAAACTAGGAATGCTCACACAGTCTGTTGTAGGTTGTAAATGTTGGGGGTAACTCTTACACGGCGTAGACATATCTGGTTGATTTTTCGGCGAGTCATTAAGTAGGTCATATGGGTTTATAGTTTCAAAAGATGCAATGTCTGTTGTATGTGAGGTTGACACGTTAGGGATCCCACACTTAGCACAAATCCAGGTGATGCTACTTTTCCCATACATACTGTACATGCTGTCAGAAATGTTTGTGCTCTTTATGTGATACCAGATATCGCATCCGTCACATTGGAGAGCTTTTGAATTCCAGGAAAGTCTCTTGGAACATATGCCACAGGGAAACTTAGTGTTAGTGGGGCCTGGTTGGATTTCTACATCACCACACTGAATGATTAACAAGTATAAAAGACAAAATGATGGATGCCTACAGTTTATTCTGGTGGTCCTGTTCTTGTTCAGTACTGAAAGTGTTGTTTGAAAATTCACTAGATCACATCGTTCATACCTGTTGTCTGTAATAAGGGAGACACTTCCTGGGGGTAAAGATGTCAGGCTGATTTTCTTGTCCGAGTAGCAGATATTCAGTATGAAAATCAAAATTGCGATCAGCAAGCAATGGTAGTATTGTTTAAAATACATTTTCCTGTTTAAAGTTGCCGGTAGGAAGTAAACAACTCAACTTCCGGTTGGACGAGTCCAAAAAATAAAAAGGTTGGTGGGGTATAGTTATGATTCCGTAGTTGGCTATATCTGGACGATCCTGGATTATCTGAATGAAATATGATGGTAGAAACTGAGTCTAGGCATTTTCCGTCATTTCTAGTGGGTTTGGGAGTTGCAGATGATAACTTTCCAAAAAAAAAATTGTCCACCCAAAGATTTCACGTCAGCAATCTACGGCTTCCGGTTGTATCTTTCTCTGTATGATGTAGCTAGTCTCTAAATGCAATAGTTATACTAAGATGTGACCTAGATACCCATTTCAAGACCCCATATGACTCATCACAGATATATAGGAAACAAAAATTCTGAGCATGTTCAGGACAATCTTTCTGAATCAAATTCTGGTTGATTGGACAAAAATTGTGACCTCTAGAGTGCACACAAGGTTATTCTAAGATTTGACACCCTTTAGGCCTACCTAGTTTTTGACCCCCAGCTGACCCTTTTTCGAATTTGTTCGAGATTTTATCCAGACAATCATTCTGACCTATTTCAGTTTGATTGGGCAAAAATGTAGTCTTTAGTGTGCCCACAAGGTTTTTTAAGATTTCACCCTGTGACCTAGTTTTTGACCCTAAATGACCCAATTTACAAATATTCCAAGAATTTATTAAGACAATAGTTCTGACCAACTGTCAGATTGATTGGACAAAAAATAAAGCTTCTAGCACGCACACAAGGTTTGTCTAAGATTTGACCCTGTGACCTAGTTTTTGACCCATATATGACCCTATTTGGAAGTTGTCCGTTATTTCATCAAGACAACAATTTTGACCAATTTTCAGGTTGATTGGGCCAAAAATGTGGCCTCTAGAGTACACACAAGGTTTTTCTAAGATTTGACCCAGTGACCTAGTTTTTGACCCCAGATAATCCAATTTCAAACTTGACCCAGAAATCATCAAGGCAATCATTCAGACCAATTTTCAGCTTGATTGGGCAAAAAATGTGACCTCTAGAGTGCACACAAGGTATTTCTAGAATTTGACCCCCGTGACCTAGTTTTTTACCCCAGATAACCCAATTTCGAACTTGTCCGAGGGCTGATGGAAATAAATCTCCTGAGCAAAAATGAGTACATTCGGACAAATTTTATCAAGAAAACAATTCTTACCCATTTTCAGGTTGTATGGGCCAAAATGTGGCCTCTAGAGTGCACACAAGGTTTTTCTAAGATTTGACCCCATGACCTAGTTTTTGATCCCAAACGTCCCAATTTCAAACTTAACCCAGATATCACCAAGACAATCATTCTGACCAATTTTCAGCTTGATTGGGCAAAAAATGAAAATTGAATGTCCTTATTCACTCGATTATTCTTTTAACTTGTCCAAGAGTGCACACACCATATTTCTAAGATTTGACCCCGTGACCTAGAATTTAACCCCAGCTGACCCAAATTTAAAATTGTCTGAGAGTTCATCAAGTCAACAATTCTGACCAATTTTCAAGTTGATTGGGCAAAAAAGTGGCCTCTGGAGTGCACACAAGGTTTTTCTAAGATTTGACCCCGTGACCTAGTTTTTTACCCCAGATAACCCAATTTCGAAAAGCAGGTTCGCCAACTGACCAGGATTTTACTGCAAAGAAACACAGAGAAGCTGAAAACAAAATAATAAACCATTCGTTAAAAGGTTTGTAGCAAAAGCAATAATTGAACTAGATTCAGACGATGACACAAGTCTATCAGATGATGCAGAAATAGAAACAGATACAGGAGAACAGACTAGACAAAGACAAAACGAGAAATAGGATCACGCAGAGGATGATACCTACGAAGTTAGGGTAAAAAGACACTTAGAGTGCGACGAAACAGTGAAGCTACGAGGGGCGTTCATTAAATAATGAAAATACACTATCAGCTCAATGTTAAGAATGTGTAATTATATAGAAAGAAATTTAATGTTGGGGCATAGCATAATCAATCACAAGTTCCCTGTACGTTTCAAATCAATTTCTGAAATTAGCATAGTACATATCACAGAGGAATATATGTTTAAAAAGCGTGTTAATACCTCCGTTCATATCATTGTATTTACCTAATTCCATTGATCACAATGCCGAAGATTTCGGTATTGCCAGTTTGCCACATACATGAACCTTATATGTAGTTTTGAAGTAAAAACATAACACCATCAGACAATAATGCTGAATAAACATTTTCTGTACACAAATTCTAAATAAATACCATGATGCAAGTCTGTTTTAGCGAAAATAACGTGAAAAAACCTCAGACGTCATACCCATTGAGAATGTGACGTCATGCGGAATGTTCAGTTTGGATTTTCACAATGAAAGCTTAAATGCATCTCTTTGTAACTGTGTAAGTATTTCTTAATTATGTTGCGTATGAAAAGACTGTCAGATATGTTTCATTATTTAATGAACGCCCTTCGTAAAACTGTCATTAAAATAACTGAAGATGCTAAAGAAATGAAAACATCAACAAACAGTGATATATTACATGACAATAAAAATAGACCCACACCCACTGCATAATAATAACCAAAGTAAAGATGAGGAAGAACTAATATGTATTAATAACGTCCATGGTCAAAATAATAGGGCGTTGAAAATAGGTTCCATCAATGTATGTGGCTTGAAGTCAGAATTGAAAATACCAGAGTTTATAGAAATGGTCAAAGAAAACGATGTGATAGGGATGTACACCCCAGCAAACATTCAGATCGGCCCGATATCGGCACTGTAATACCAAACGCTATTCGCCCGATATTCATGATCGGCCCGATATCGGCCAGATATTCACAGAAATATCGGCCCGATGTCGGCTCTGTAACACCAAACGCTATCCGCCCGATATTCATGATCGTCCCGATATCAGCCTGACGTTGGTCCTTAGTCGGAAAAAAGGTAGAAATTTCAGATTTTAATCTGACATCGACCCGACATCAGACCGATACCGGCAAAACGACCCGATAATCAAACTTGCAGGTTATATCGGCTCGATGAAGTATGTTTGCTGGAAAGAAACCGAGCTAGATGATATAGACGTAATTGAATTTACAACAATTTTTACAAATAATAGACAAGAAGTCTCAAAACGCAGATCGGGTGGAACGACCTCTCTCGTTTCTAACAACATTAAGCCCCATGTTGAGTGTAATTGTGACCTGTCGCGCTAAAAGGGACCTTATCAGGTGTGTGAAAAATATCGACCCTAGTCAGTCTGCGAAGTCCGCGCAGCCAGACTAGGGCCGAAGTTTTTCACTTGTATGTACTTTTTTATATCTGGGATGTTTTCCCTATCTTACTTTACGTATAGGTCCCTTTTAGCGTGACGGGTCACATATAAAACCAACAAGCAAACTTATATCATGGTAAAGATAAAGCAAAATAATGATAAAACCACAAAACCACTTTACATTGGCAATATATACATACCACCGAATGGTTCAAAGTACGAACATCCTACACCTTACCAAGAATTGCAAACAGAATTTGAGAAATATGAAGATGGTAAATACTATTAATGGGTGACTTAAATGCAAGAACAAGCAACAATGATGACTATGTTGTAACTGATGAATATATATTTGATATGGTCGGAAACACAGAAAGTCAGTGTACAACGGTCGAACTGCATTATGGGTAATTTCGGCTCCGGTGTGGAGTAATTTAGCAATAATTCCCTCGGCTCATGTATGTGTTTATCAAATATTTCCGCCAATTCACGACCGATTTTGAAAAAAAAACTAACGTGGAGTGCCTGGGCACGCCTTAACGAAAGCAATCATCGGCTGTTAATTTCACGTCCCTGCACACAGTATTAGAAAAAGTTATTGAAGAACGAAAATGGAAAAAAGTGTTTTCTGATGGCACCGCTGTGGAGTAATGTACACTGTTTTTGAAGAAAAGGAGATAAGATACCAATGTCCGAGTACGAAAGCATACTTTGTGTTATTCTGATAACTGCGGTTCGCCTGACCATAACCCTCAGAAATCTGATTGAAACTATAAAATTTAAGCGATTAGTAAGATTGCTCCGCTGTGGAGAGGGCCAAAAAAGGCTCCGCTGTGGAGTCAAAACATGTTAAAAGACATGCATTGTTCTTTGCCACCGATAGAAAACGGATCGAACCATACAAAATTACAAATGCATCTTTGAATATCACATTTGTATTATCTTTCTTAGATCATGACCAGTACGTAGTAAGACCGTAAAATATACAGTTGACATGACACAGTTAACGTCAAACCCGATCAAGCGATAGAGTACCGATCGAGTTCGGTCGGCAAGGGTGATCGGGATTAGTCAAGATGATCGAGTTTGGTCTGCATCGATCGGTAATCCTGCCATTTTGTTTTGACACGTCAAAAAATCCGTGTAGCGATCGAGTAGAAAACGCATCGGGAAGTTGCTCGAGTATCGATCGTACAGAAGATCGAGCTGATCGACAATCACTCGTGTAGAGATTAGTTTGTGATCGAGTCGATATCTTTTACCGGGATTTGATTGGATGAACAGATGGAGCAGAAGTCGAGTTGATCGGGAATGCGTTCGGGAATTACTCGTACAAGTCAAGGTGATCCGAGTGTTTCCAACTGCTCTTTGGCACCGGATCAACTCGATCTACTCGACCGCATAAATGCATTCGATCGAACCCGACCATATGACTTCTTCGCGATATCTAGTCGATCAAACCCGACTTCTTCACCCGATCGAGTGAACAGATGACCAAAGGTCGAGTTGATCGGGGTGTGGTCAGAAATTACTCGAGTTCAAGTCGAGGTAATCGAGTGCGCGTTCGGTGCAGGTCGTAATACAGATTATCAACCCGATCACACTCGATCTCCAGACCGACTGATTCTTGATAAGATCGATCTTCAACCAGATCAATACACAATCGCTTTTCGATCATTTTTGTACTCGATCGCACTCGAATATTTTTGCATGTCAAAAATGCTCGTGTAGGAAGCCCGAGCGATGTACATCAATTTCGATCACCTCGACCGCTCCCGATCACTCTTACAGACTGAGCTCGACCTGTAATCGATCGCTTGATCGAGTTGATCTGATCGGCAGTGGGAACACTAGGTCGTGTGGTTATAAATGTGTACAAACAGTACGAGATCCCGCGCAGATTATTTTAACAGAAATATTGAAAATTATCAGAAATCGTGTTTCACGTGATTCCCCGCTCTGACACATAACACGTACAATTGAAATAATGGTATTTAAAGCCTTCAAAAATGCATTAATCGTTGTTGTTAATCAAATTAAGGGCAGGGTTTTTTCAGTCTGGGGGAAGGGACCTGGCCTTTTTGTAGGGGGAAAAACATGCTCGAGAAACTGTTTAAGGGGAACAAAATTTCCAAGGCAAACCTCAATTTGGGCGAAAACTGCACGACTTAAAAGAATTTTTTTCTGTGGAAAGGGGCCTTTTTGTCAAGGGGAAGGGGCCTTTTGTGAAGGGTGAGTCAATAGCTAAAATACATTTACCGTACGTCACGTTAAAGTTATGTATGTTTAAACCAAAAATATTATGAAGTTATTACGAATATGTGATAATCTCAGACAGTGCAGACAGATTTTCATTCAGACCACTTAGAAAAGATTTTCAGCCCTTTTTTTTTACAAAGAAACATATAGTTTAGTTCTTCTTTTGCAGTTTTCATACAATCCTATCAGTCAAGAATGCTAAAAAGTCACATGTACTTGTAAAACAGATTAGTGCATTGTTACAACGCGTTTTGTAATAAACCAGCGAAATGTAATAAGTATTACAAAACGCGTTGCGACGGCATGAAATGTAATAAAATTGTGTACAACGCGATATGTAATAAACTTGCAATATGTAATAACTCTTTCAATCGACCCATAAACTCGTTCAGAACTTGATGCCGGTGATTAAGAGGGATTGTGGTAAGCAAGGAAATGGCAATTTTGATATCATTTTCTGGGCAAATATTGTAAGATTATTGTGAGGATATGGAATTTTGATATCAAATAATACCTCTTTTTTATCAGATTTCGTACTATATTGATTCAAAAAAGTTATTTTTTATCATTGTCATGCAAGAATTTTTTTTTTGAAAAGTTGAAAAAAAAAGTTATTACAAAACGCGTTGCAATGACGTATAATGTAACAAAATTATATGCAACGCGTTTTGTAATAAACTTTTTTTAAAACCGTATTTGCCTAGAAAATAATATCGAAATTGCCATTTTCTTGCTTACCACAATCCCTCTTAATCAACGGCATCAAGTTCTGAACGAGTTTATGGGTCGGTGAAAAAAGTTATTACATATTGCAACTTTATTACATAACGCGTTGTACATAATTTTATTACATTTCATGTCATCGCAACGCGATTTGTAATAAACCTTTTTCAACTTTTTCATAATCATTTTCTCGCATGATGACGATAAAAAGTACCTTATTTGAATCAATATACAGTAAGAAATTTGATAAAAAAAAGAAGGCATTTATCGATTTTGAAATTCCATATTCTCACAATGATCTTACAATGTTTGCCTGGAAAATGATGTCGAAATTGCCTTTTTCATGCTTCACCACAATTCTTCTTTATCAACGGCATCAAGTTTTGAACGAGATTATAGGTCGGTGAAAAAAGTTATTACATATTGCAACTTTATTACATAACTCGTTGTACATAATTTTATTACATTTCATGTCATCGCAACGCGTTTTGTAATACTTATTACATTTTGCAGGTTTATTACAAAACGCGTTGTAACAGTGCATACTAGCTAGCATAATCAATGACAAGTGGTGTTTAAAGCATTCTGTCCCCTAAATCTGTCCCCTAAATGACATCCTATACAATTAATCTACTCAAGCATAAATTGACCGTAAAATTCGTTTACTTCGATAGTAAGGTAACAAAATATAATTGTCAAAATATACTCAGTTCCATAAATAAGTGTGCACTTTATTTCGTTTCATCTCTCTTTCAATTCTTAACTAAAAATAATACAGTTTGATATCATATTGTAGCCAAGAGATTGACAAAAATGTCACACTCTTTAAATGTTGGCAAAAAGAATATTTCATTTTGTTTTTCGTATTCTAAATGGAGGTGGTGTAAAAATAAAAGTTGCAAAAGTACATAAAAACTGGTCAGATTTAAATTTTGATTAAATGAAGTTAATTTGAGTTGTTTTTGAATATCTTGTATGGCCACATATACTGTCGATACACTGAAGTATGTGATGGTCGCATGGATCTCAAACAACGTAACAACACTACATTTGGAATGTTGTTTCATTCTTTGGTGAATAATATAGCAAAATCCTGGAGATTGCTGATTGAACGTTCCTTCCTAAATGACCCCACACACATGTTAAATCGGATCCAAATTCATATCAAAGGGAAGAACTTCAACATTGCTTCAGTTAAGAAATTAACATTAAATTCATTATTGCATGTTATTAAATGAATAATTTCGATTAACTTAAGATAAACAAAATTTCTGTTTGACCAGTTTTTGTGTACTTTTGCAACTTTTATATTCGTACCACCTTCGTTTAACCTTAGGAAATCAAATTTAAATCGTCATTTTGCCCAGATTTTAAATGTCTGACATTTACTTGAAACTTAAAGTCCGTTTCCCTATTCTGATACATCTAATTTTTCTTTCTGTCCCCCCCCCTGTGGAACTGCTTTTCAAACGCCATCATTTTTGTCTGAGTTTGGCTGGTCTGATATCACAGATATTAATTCCATTGTATAAAACAAGAGAGCGATCTCATTCAAATTGGAACAAGCTCCACCTTATTGGAACGACCTCTACTGGAATTTTCTCAATAATTTTCTTGAATAATGCGCCCCGTTGCCATTTTGAACAGGATATGTAATATAGAGTGCTCGTTTCCCCAGGGCGAGCCGTACCGGGGCTGTATTCTTTGTGGAAAACCACAAATTATGCAAAAAGGTGACAGTTGTTGACAAATTGTTGTGAAAAAGCAACACCGTTTTCGAACTTTTAAAAACGATCCAGCGGAAATTACTTCGGTTTTGACCGCTGTTTTGGGCCGTATGCGTCGAGAAGTCATTTTTACACGACATAGCATTGCCATAATTATCCATTTTTCGCTAGAAACCTAGATAACAATGAAAAGAACCACCGACACCTACCTTTGTTTACACGTTTTTAGCCATTGGGCCGACCTCGCGAGTTCCCGGATGTGCAATGGGAACAGAAATTCACTACCTCTTTTTGGAGGTCGTTCCAGTTTACCACCCGTGTAAGTCTTACATCAGAAGAAAGAGTTCAGTAAGACAGGGTACATGCAACAAACTGCTTGGAAATTGACAGAGAAATAAGAAAGTTATTGCAAAATGTCATACCTGAAGCGAGGCAATTTTGGCCGTAGAATTACCCTTCCCATCATGCACAATCCCCACCGTGATAAACTGTTACTGCTAGTGTTAAATATACCGAAAACTATCTATTTTATAAATGTCATATCTTTGCTCTCAAAATTGACGGACTTTGCTCTTTGTAGCAAATCACTGGAAGCCGCCATTGTTAATGTGTGCCTGACCCAATAACGCAATAGGGGCAGGTAAACCAGACTACGATTTCTATAGCTCAAAATGTCTCAAAAAGCAAACCAACATTGCTGCCAGTTTCTAAGAAGGTTGCAATACTGTGCCACATCCTATTTTTATCACATCCATTTCTATCTCTTCAATGGGTTTTAAACAGGCACGGTAAAAATTTCGCTGTTTGGAAAAGGTTCATATTGTTGCATTCTTCCCTATCATTTCCATAACTTTTTTTTCGCTTCATTGATTTTTGAGGAACATACGAATGCTGAACTTATGAATTAACCGGGTAAATACAGTTTTACGAACCATTAAGCTAACCTGAGCAAGAGTTTCATGTTGAGGTAGTTAGCTATTGTGGGTAATCAGTGTTCGTACGTCAATTTTTTCACAATTGGACTTGTACTCAACTTTGTCTGAAATTGCACTTAAAGAAATATCATGGGGGCTGGAGATACGGGCCCGTATCCCTAGCAAAACCCCCTTGTTTTTGCTAGAGATAAGGGCCCGTATCTCTAGCGAAACTATGGGGGTTTTGCTAGGGATACGGGTCGAACGACTTCCGGTCTAACATAACCTATCTTGTTACACAGTTCCAATTCTTTAACCGTGACCTGAGTATGAAGAGAGCAAACAAAAGGTCACGTGGTCGTTTTACTATATAATTCATTTGGCGAGTCGTTATTTTCACGCGAACATTTTTCATTTATTCTGCCTAAGTACTAAGAATATTTTATACAGTCATTTACGTTAATTATTAGAGGAATATTTTTGCTACTTTGATTGAAAAAAAGAGATTTTTTGGCTTGTAATCATTCGTATCCTGTCTCCATCGCCCATTACCACCATGCAGGTTCAGGATGAGCTACTGCTTTTGAAAACCAAATAAAATCAGTTTTGCAGAAGCAAGTGAGCTCCTTTAGTACTGTCTTAGTGTGAGTGGTAATATTTTGCATGTGTTTATGCTCTAGATTAGAGCCAATAATGGACAGGTCACGGGATGGATTCCCAGCCTCGGAGCGTGGGCAAATATAAATAAACTTTTGGTTGAACTATTGTTGACAGGTGTATAATTAAAAAAGAATTGAAAAGAAAAATGTTTTAAACCTTTACCAAACAAGAAATGTTAATGTTTTGACTGTCAAGGGCGGATCCAGGATTTTTCTCAAGGGGGGGGGGGGGGGGGGGCCCAAAAGATGACTTTAAATTTGTGAATTGTGTAACGGTATAAATTCTGTACTAACGTTGTATAGTCAAAATTCGATTTTCGGCCTATTCAAGGCGGGATCCGGACCCCCGACCCCCTTCTAGGTCCGCCCTTGACTGTCTTACAGAGATTGTTTAGAAAATCATTTCATGAGGTAAAATAATGAAATACTTTTAATCAGCATTTTCTCCTTTTGTTTCAACGTTTTCTGTACTATAATTAGTTCTTAGCTTCTCATTGGCCGACACATTCAATGCAGGTACTACTTGTGTGTTTCCCAAGAAGCATAATCGAGAGCAATTAAATAAGCTTCTGGCTTTCGTCCTAATAGATTTAAATGTAAAATAAATAAGTTTATACTGTACTACATGTAGATTCCGTTTCTTATCGCTTCATACGATTTCTTGTACATGTATTTATATTGATTTTTTTTATTCTGCTGTCAATCGAATTCTTGTTTCTTGCCTGTGTTCTTTCCAATTTTTTGCACAACTATTAATTCTGTCATTAAGACAGTTCGTTTTTTTACTCATTTTAGAATCGTGCCCAATTAAAAGAAAACGATCGGTTTAGACTGACGTTACCAGGCGCAATTTGTCTACGGGGACATTTTTGGCGACAATTTTGAGAAGAAACAATGTTTTGATTCTTGGAGTTATCATCGCGTGTTATACGTATAGGTAAGAGGCGCTTACCTACTTAGCGACATCATGTTCATAATTTGCTCTTATTTCATATACCGAGGTGTTGAGAAAATGTGACACAGAACATGTCGTTCACACAACAATAAGTTTCGTCATCTGTAATTGTCCTTTAGGAACTATTCTTTGAAGTCTGGATTTACCCTTCTCACCAATTGACTGTTGACATAAACATCTAAAACAAATTTGACAAAAGATGAAACACATATAAAATATTAAATGGTTGTCTTTGATAACAAGTACATGTGACTAATATCAGAGGCCATAAGCAAGATTACAGTTTGCGAGAAAATGACTTGGTCAGCCTTTAGAATTCAACCTAAAATTTGGTATGTCCAGGAAAAGGTAAACGGAAAAGAATAACTCCCAATTGTTTACTTTAATGGGGTTAATATAAACAATTCCGATACAATGTTCTGAATTATCAAATCAAATCTGTCAACTAGACCTGTCAAAAAATAAGAAGCCGGCATTATGAACTTTTGAAAAGTAGCCCAATAAGAGGCAAAATGTCGCTAAATCAAATTAATCTACAGGAAAAACGTATTTCTAATTACAAGGTGAATATTTACTAAATTTTAAAGAACAAAATCAAGAGCGTCACCAATTATCAATTGCGTTGAGAAAAACGTCATTTTACACCACGGGGACATTTTAAGCGACAAATTTAATTACATTTTTCGGAACTTTACAATCAAAACACGGCAACAAAATTTCAAAATATCAAACTTCGATAAAAACATATTTTCATAATCATTTATTTATTACAAAATTTTGCATTTGCATGAAATTATGAATCTCCCAAAATTTCATATACTTTTTTCATGATCATGGGACATTTTTTTTTCATATTTCTAATTAATTTTTCCTGACATCTATAAATAATTTATATCACAACCACCGGCAACGACGTGTTATAATTTGAAAAGACGAATCCGGCTATTCTTCCAGCGATCTACAGGGAGCAAATATGAAAACCAGCTAGGAGTTGAAGAATTTGTTACGCAGGACATATAAATTTTAAGCGTTTATTTTTTTCCTGCCGATGTATTCATAGTGTCGTTTACACAAAACCAAAAAACAATCACAAAATTGTTTGCTGTTTTCTATTACCTTTCGTTTGACAAATAACAATGACACAAAAATAGAACAGTTTTAAAATGCAACAACATCAAATTTTTGTAAGTGTTACGACGTATTTTTGCCTCCTAAAATTGGTCACAAAATTTTAAAACATAATCATTGAAGATTTTCCACTATTGTTTTTTCGCGTGATTCCCCCCAAACCCCCCCACCCCCTCCGTGTGAAATACTCCTTATTCTATAGGATTGCAAACTTGCAATATCTTTATTGCAGTTTAACGACATTGATTTCAGAGATTCAAGAAGCATTTGTCATTTATTATTGACCATTTATCATCATGATGTATCATTTCAATCGTGATCTTCAAATTTCTGATTTCCCTACGTAAAAGAAGTTATGTCGATGTAAAGAGCTTGAACCCTTTCCGAAACGGCATTTGTTTCAATGATCTTATACTCTAGAGACATGAAAATCAGAGTTTGTTTTAGAAGGGATAGATAAAACAGTCATCTGTCATTAAATTGACTGAATATTTTGATGTAATTATTGAAATAAAACAAATGTCACCCGTGGCGCTAAAAGGGACCTTATGGAAAGTGTGAAAAATATCGACTCTAGTCAGTCTGCGCAGTCCGCAGGGCCGACTCTTTTCACGTTTATGTAATTTTCTAAATCAGGAAAGTTTTCCATATCTTACTAAAGTAAGATGTGATGTAATAATGTTCATTATTCGCATACGGGATCTGGTTGAACTTTGCTGGGTCCGACAAGTTAGTCAAATTTTGGATTTTTGGAGTTCGGATAAGGTCCCTTTTAGCGTGACGGGTCACAAATGAAAAAAATTAACATGTGGATTCACAACCTGTTGTTGCGTTTGATAACTTTAGGTCTCAACCATTTTTTGGTACAAATCTCGTACACATCTAAATGTAAGCGTTATTAAACACAGCGCTTGACAAACAAATTAAATTGCCAACTAAAGTGGAGGCTGTTGTTTCGTTATTGTTTGATATAGTGAACCGAATTTATTATTGCCTTCATTATTGATACTAATTTGCATGTAACCGCTATATTAACGGTGGAGATTGTGCTTTGTGGGAAGTGTAAATCTACGGACAATTTTTCGTCGCCTCAGGTAAACTATTCTGCAAAAACTTTTTTTTCTGCTTCAATTTTCAAACGGTAATTTGCATATACAACGCCTTACTAACCCTGTCCTACCATATATGGCTTACTTGAATCCTTCTTGCAGTTTTTGCCAAAAATTATTCCAAACGACTAGAAAAACGACACAATTTTAGGTCGTTTTTTTTATGTCGGTTGAGATCAATTTTGGCAAAAATGCTTTTTGCATTGAGGTGTTTTCAAAGAACTCATTTATCTGAGGAAAAAGCTGAGTAAGGTGCAACAAATCACTTGAAAACTGACACAGAAATAAAAGAGTTATTGCAAAATATTTGACCAGAATCGAGATTGTTTTTGTTCGTAGTCGTTATCGATTCCATGATGCACAATCTCCATCGTGTTACATTGTGGTTAATAATGAACATACGTTGTATTTCTGCAAAGAAACATCAAACATTAAAGTAAAAAGAAGAAGAAAAACACCATCTGGCCTTGATTCTGCAGCTACAGTACTGGGGCAAGCTGAGACTTGGTGTGAAGTTTACAGCTCAAACTAAATGCGACCGAGAAAGATATATTTTCATGAAAAAAAGAATTATGTTAGTAAATAGTTAAGAGCTACACCAGAAAAATCTCGATATATACTAAGTTCCCAAAGAAAGTGTGCCCTTCTTAATTTCGAATATCTCGAAAAGTATACCGTCTAGCATCAGGAAATTTTGTAAGACACATCTCAAGACTATTGACAAACGATTTATTGATGTAGAAATCACATAGCAGACTTGGTTTCGATTTTGCACTTCTAGTGTTTTACGTAAGCCTCACGTGCTGGATGAGTTATAAATCTGAATTTGATCTCACTGCAATCCTTTTGGTATAGCTTAGCATAAAATTACCTTTTCATTACATTTGTACATAGTGCATTGACATGAAACGAATTACTATTAACGTAGGTGAACAAGACTTAACATGGTGAAAACAAAAAAGCCCTCAACAAATTTGATCGTGTACGGTATTTGTATTCTAGAAGCAAGTGTCCCTTTGTATAGCATCTTAAAGGTGTACAAAATTGTTGTAGAATACTGTTGCATCGTTCGACGTCTATTTACAAGTCTACTAACGTAGCGTTGTCACTATCGTAAATATTTTAAGGACAGATCCTCCAGTTGTTACTGCGCAACTTACTGCGCATATCCTAAATAACGAAATAAAGCTGTTTCAGTAATTGGCCTTTTCAGCAAGTGTATTTTTTACATTTAGTTAATGTTTGGTTGATAAATGACAAGACCCTTTTCGGTTATTTCAGTTTTCTCTGTTTGGTCAATTAAAGTGTAATAGTACTCGGATGGTACATTTCTCTTTCTGTTACGCGTTCAACATGTAGCGTTAGCGATAGGAAACGGAGCATCAAAAGCAAAGTGATGTGTTTATGAGCTAGTCCGCTTCAGATGGACACAAAAGATGACAGTTTTTATTATCTAAAGCTGGTAATAAGGAAGAAAATGGATAAAAGTAGTGAAACAATTTCGGACAAAGCTGCAAAAAGTGAACCAAATTTTACTTATAACTAAGAAAAACGCTTGGTTTGATATATTTTTCTTTTTTTGTTTTGTAGGTATGACCAAGCACTACCAAAAAAGGAAAGAATTCTTATCGCTGGAATATTTTTTATTATCAGAAACGTTGCGAAAAAAGAGCAATTTCAGCTACTTTTGAAAGAATGTTTTACTGAAAATTTCAAAATCTTCACTAAATTTTCCCAAATTGACACTCATTTAGACAGAATAAAACATATTGAACATAATAAAGACTTATTTATGTAATCCTAGTCATTTCGAACACCTTTTTGTGGGTATTTAAGTGACACCTCATTTTTGCAATTTTAGACAAGAGTAGTCTCCCTTGAAATCCAATAACTTTTTAATTCGCTTGGTGACCTATAGTTTTTAAGCTATTTTTTTACTTCTCATATATTTAAATATCAGTACAGAAAAAATAAAAAAATTCTTACCGTAGGAAATAAATGGAGGATCTGTCCTTAATAACGTGTGTAACCACCATTTGCCACAATACAAGATGCCACTCTCATTTTAATTGAACTCATGAGCCGACGAATGACATGATTTGGAATGTTCTGCCATTCTCCAAAAGATGGGCATCTTTTAAGTCATTCAGTTCATTGATCTGATGGCAATTGTGAACCTGACGCTCCAGCTCATCCAACGCGTGCTCAATAGGGTTTTGGTCGGGCGAAAGCACCGGCCACTCTAAGACGCTGACATAGTTCTGGACCAAAAGCTGCGCGTTACATGAGCTGTGTGTGGTCTGGCGTGGTCTCCAGGACCTTGATTATGCGTGGAAGGGATGAAAGTATTCCGGCGCCTGTAAACACTAACCCTGTCGTCACCCTAAAGCGTGACTCGTCGGTAAAAATCACATTTAGCCATTGAGATCTTGTCCAGTGCTTGAGACGACGATCCTAGACTTATCGAGCGTGTTCGTGGTTGGCAGTGTTGATTTCTCCCGTATAAGGTCGGCGCGCTCGAAGGGCGACTCTGTTTTGTCTATGACGATTACGTATGGTCTGCTAGCTGTCTAGCTGTTATTGTTGCTGGGGTAAATCACAGATGCGTTACGGTGATAAAGCGGCCGTCTATATGTGATGTCACTAGAGGCCTACTTGATCTCTAACTTCTCCAGTAGTTGTAAACCGAGTCGTTAGGTTATGAATTGTTTGTCTTGAGCATCAAAAATGAAGGGCACCATTATTCACAGACATAAGCATACCGACAGCCTGATTTCGGTCATTTTCCGATAGCCGTGACATAAGAAAATGCAAACAGTTTTGTACACAGAATATAATATACAAATTGTTCAAATTTTGCGACGATTACCTCATCACAACAAAAACCAATAATCAATCCGCATGAGAAAATAGTCTCATTGCGCACGTTGAACATAAAGCATATAGAAAGTTTCATATATGAAAGTTGGATATGTTGTAGACATTGATAAAACTTTTTACATTTTTATGAATCTAAGGGGAGATAACTGTTTTTGGAGTTTGCATTGAAGTTTCTGTTTTGTCAATATTTTCAAAATTAGACAAATTCTAGAAATATTTAAAAGGTAGAAAGCTGTCAATTATTATTTCCCTCCATAACATACATTGAAATAGTATGTTTATCACTCACATTTTGAAAATCGTTTATTTTTCTTTGCAATTCAAGATAATTCACTAAAATTTAAATTACAGACGAGATAAAGATAATACATTATTTCCAAATCAGAAACATATACCGATTATTTACTATGAACATCATAACAAAGCATTATCAGGCATATTTGTATTGTAGCAAATTTTGATTAAATTACACTTCTAGAACCCTAAAAGGTTACAGACAGCACCTGTTATCAATGTAAGAGCGATATCTTGCTTAAAGTATTCGATCCATAATAAGATAGCAAACACTTCGTACAATTTCGTCTTCTACTTCACCGTTGTCCGTGAGGGTATCCGGATTTTACAAATACGCCTACCTTCGCCAATCTTCGTTGCTACGGACCACGCCAAAGTTTCACCAAGAGCGAAGTAGACGTTCAAATAGAACAACACAAAAAGCTTAAAGGCTACCAAGCTTGGCAGTTTATTGACCGTATATTGGAAGAAAATCATTAAATTAACGTGTTTTATAAAAGATCCGCCAAACTCGGTTGTTTTAAAAGTTTTATTTGCTTTTCTTTACATCGTTGAAAAACTGATTTTCGAGAAAATAAAGATCGGCAATTTCCGTAAAATTGCCACGGATTGACGTCATCAATGGCTTGACTCCGCCCCCAATCTAGAGCATGAGGTGTCTGACAAAGATAATGTGTTCGACTTTTCTGTCATATAGCGAAGTCTTAGTTCTTATCCATTTCTCGATCGTAAGAGTAATACAGACAAACTTAAAACGTTCTTTGGCACATTCCTTAATTCACTTACGACCTATTCTTTAACTGTTTTAACATTTTTTTCTAACATTTACTGAGGACGAATTCCGTGTTTTGAGTATCGATTGCGGAATTCGCTTTATGACAGAAAAGTCGGACATTTAACTTTTTCAGAAATTTCAGACTTTCCGGGAAATGACCCATGACTGTCCGTTTTTCCCGCCATGACGTCATTCAGTGGCAAGTATGACGTCATAATTTCAAGTCGGCAAAGATCGGAAAAGACCAAAATATCCAATTTAAAAGACGAAATAAAAACACTTCTAATGTTGGAAAATTGTAGAAAATTTGATATTTGGTTAATAGTAAGGTGTTCTTTCGGCACAAGACTTTAATTTTGCCAATCATCGGACACTTTAACTGAAACAGCTCTGTTTAAAGTTCAAAATGATAATTATATTGAAATCACTAGATATGGTCAAAAGCCAGTCAGAATGATCTGTAGAAAGCATGACATTGAACATCATTTCTACGCAAATGATTTGCAGCTTTACATCTCGTTCAAACCTTATGACAAACTTAGGGAAGATGGAGCTGTCTGGCGGGTGGCACGAGTGAAAAGGAGGTACGGTGCCGAATAGATTGACCAAAATGTTCCCTTTCGATCAGGTCGGGAATCGAATTAGCCCAAACCATTTTGAAGTAAAAAGAAATATTTGAGATAATTTTCATCAATTATTTCATTTAGAGAAACCTCTTTACTATTGCAGCTATACTGCAGCTATTTCTATTAAATGGCTGTCTGCGAATTTTATGAAGCAAACTGTGTTTGCACGACCATAAAAAGCCAATCTAGAGAGATTAAAGGGCAAACATGCTTTCCGCTTTATTTTATGGTATAAATGTATAAGGTCCTTAAATAGCCGAATGGATTACTTCAGTTACTTCCTTGGTTTCAGGCCCGTAGGAACGGGGGTAGGGCCAGGCCCAGTCCCACCCCAAGTTGAATCAAAATATTCCTTATTTTACACTAAACATTTATGGAAATCAAATTTAGCCCTCCAATATTCAGACATTGGCTTTCTATGGACTAGGATTAATTAAACAACTGTTCTGTGTTTCTAGCTCACCTGAGCACGAAAGTGCTCATGGTGAGCTATTGTGATACGTCGTTCGTCGTCCGTCAAACTTTGCGTTGTGTGCACTCTAGAGGCCACAGTTTTTGTCCAATCAACTTGAAATTCTGTTCTGTCAAAATGATTTTCTTGATAAAATCTTGGACAAGTTTAAAAGTGGGTCATCTTGGGTCAAAAACTAGGTCACTAAGTCAAATTTTAGAATACCCTTGTGTCACATTTTTGCCCAATCAACCTGAAAATTGTTCAGAATGATTGTCTTGAACAATTCTCGGACAATTTTGAAATTGGGTCATCTGGGGTCAAAAACTAGGTCACGCAGTCAAATCTAAGAAAAACATTGTGTGCACTCTACAGACCACATTTTTTTGTCTAATCAACCTGAAAATTTGGTCAGAATGATTGTTTTGATGAAATCTCGGTCAAGTTCGAAATTGGGTCATCTGGGGTCAAAAACTAGGTCACGAGGTCAAATTTTAGAAAAACCTTGTGTGCACTCTAGAGGCCACATTTTTTTTGCCCAATCAACCTGAATTTTATTCAGAAATATTGTCCTGAACGTGCTTAGAATTTTTGTTTCCTTTATATCTTTGAAGAATTTGAATATGGGTTAGGAGGGGTTTTGAAATAGGTATCTAGGCCAAATCTTAGTATAACTATTGCTTTTAGAGGCTAGCTACATTATATGCAGAAAGCTATTATCTCAGGTGAGCGCTTCAGCGCCAATGGCCCTCTTGTTATTGTTGATACGGTCTAGTACAATCCCGATTAAGCTAAGTTAGTCCATAAACGAGCTATGTAACACCGTGGCTGTCCTTTATTAAAAAAATCATGATGTCCGATATTGCGCGAGTGTTTTTACTCGTATAGTGTATTTCTTTTATTCCCTACGGAATAATTTTGTGATTAAGTACTTCACGATTCATCAATATTTAGTGACGTTTTAAAGTATTCTGTTAGCGCCAAAAAGTACAACAGAACTATGATGGTCCTATCTCACCTGAACTAAAATGATTTGAGCCACAGCTTGTTAAATTCAATTAATATTTATGACTTTAAAACTGAAAACTGAAAACCCCGGCGGTCTGGAAGAGTTCCACGGGCCTGGTCTTGTTGAATGCAATTTCTAAACTTTAGGTTGCGCAAACAAGCAAATGCATGACTAAGTAGTCACCCTAAGCATCAATGTCTCACGGAGTCTCGATTTATAGGGATCCATGCTAGATAATTCACGCGATTGTGGGAAAAAAAAGACACAATTGGCAATTTTGTCAAATTCAAGTGCACATAAACTCAGGATGTTATATTTTTATCAAGCTTAGGATGACACTAAAACAATGTCTTAACTTCACTTACATTTTATGAAAGTTTTGATATCATTAACCATTATTTGTGGATCTAAAGAGGGTAAAAACAAAGTGGAAAACAACTATTTTGTAGAATTTAAGGGACCATAACTCTGGATTTAAGATTCAGATAAATCTGAAAATTACAAGCAAAGTCAAAATAAAGCCGAAAATGGCAAATTTGTCAAATTTAAGGGCACATAACTCATGATGTAAATTTTAGATCAAACTAAAAATTATACCCATGCAAGATCTTACAGTAACCAACATTCTGTCTAAGTTTTGTCTTTATTGGTCAATATTTGTAGTTGCTAGATTGAAAAAAAGTCAAAACGGCCATTTTTTTACATTCAGGGACAGTTAACACCAGTTTCTCTTCTTCAATCGGAATTCTTTGAAGGAATCGGAGAGAGGGTTACCCAAGAATAATTTCTGTGAAGTTTGATTGAAATCCATTTAGTATTTTTTGAGAAGATTTTTAAAGGAAAAATTTACGTGACAATAGCCCGCTGGCCGGATGACCAGTGGAGCTAAAAACTAATGATCAATATTATTATATCACGTTTTGTCTTGATTTGTCATTATTTGAGGTTGTTAGAGTAAAATTTGAAGGGCAGATAACTGACCACTCTCTTCTATCCCACATTGTTCTTGCAATATGGCATATGTATATGTACACAGACCACATAAAGTAACGCAACACTCATTCAATATCAAATATCTTAAAACTTGTATATAGATTCAAGGATATATTTGTTTTGACATCAAATGTAATATTTCATCAAACAGTAAACGAAAGATCATAAAAATGCTAAGACATTTGCAGACGAAAATTTCAACCCAAAGACACATGCTGTAAATTCAAAAGTCACAAACAAATTGATGGTTATAATCATCCCTTGTATTCATAAACAACCGACATCTGCGTCACATTGACACCATTTTGAACCGATTTGACGTTTTCGCAAAAACAGGTTTGTTGGAGGATTAAGACCAATACTACGAACGCGCCTTTTCAGACAGTATCAAAAGTGTTCGATAGCAGACGTGTCCTGGAATAAGTTTGTTTGTCAGAGCCGACCTGCCTGGGCATTAGGGTGATTTCCATGACTTTATGCGAACGTCCTAAGCACAGAACTGCAGCTCTTAAACTGGATCAGACCGTCTTTAGATGGATGAGTTGTCTTAAATAGCGAAATTTAACCCAAAATTTAGTCAATAACGGATATAAAACGGTAAGCTTCTGGTTGAATTATTCATTTGTGATGGCTTATCCATGTCTGCCAATGTTCATTTATGTGGAATCTGCTGCTATTTGGAATCTTTTCCAATGTTCAGGGCTCTTTGACTAATACCCTACCGACTGATAGTAACTGTTTCAGTCGATGATCTGGATCGATCATGCACACTGGCGTTTGCTGTAAAATGGTACTGCAACCTTGAAATTGAAGAAATTTTGGACGCCAAGCTTTTTGATCCGTGCAAATCGAATCTTCCAGAACTCGAATTAAAGTGATGTGTTGACGGCTGTTTTCCGGAAGTTATGACATAACGCTTAGTGCGCACAGTGACAACTTTTTGTGTTTTTACTGTATAACTGACTACACACTATCAATAAAACTATCTTTTATGATTGTTTTTTAACTTACAAGACCTTAGGACGTGTTTAACGTAAAATAATAAAGGGATGTAAATCTGATATGTTCGTCGGAAATTTGAATATTTCATTGAAAATAACTATCAAAAACCTTCCTTGCTAACTATAGAAAGTATCATTGTAGATCCTGGTTTGTTTAAAATAGAAATATTGAAATTTGAAAATGTTGCGTTACTTTATGTGGTCAGTGTATAACGCAAATAATTTCACAAACTGTGATTAGGAAACCCTAATCAAGTGAAAGTCAGGTGTAAAGTTACTTTTGCCTTTCAGTATATTTTTGTTTTCCAGTTGTTTGGCATCTTTTGATTCCCCTCGACATATCCTTGGTCAGTTATTAAGGTCAAAACGGAGCCATAGGTCACGCTATCTAAAATTAATCATGGTCTATTAAATGTTTCAAAACATTGGTATAGGCATATCGATGAATAAAAGTTGTATTTTATGCTTGCCCAGTATGTAAAGAATGCACAATCAAAATTAAAATATTGGGTATTAGTCCAGTCATTCTAGGGTTTGACCTTCAACTAATTGCAACAGAAATCATTCTTGGATTTATAAGTAGCCTTTGGTGATATGAATAACATATAAAAAGTCTCCAACAATCTGAGGGTGGGAAATCACTAAAATTTAGCAAAAACATTCGGATAGATGTACTGTCCGGATACTCTTCCTTTCAATTTTGTATTTTCACGTTTTAGCGATCAAAATGACAACATATGCGGTAATTCGTGCAATAATCTCCAGAAATTCATTTATTTGGTATTTGGAATGAACAAAGTGGTTAATTTGTCTCAAATACAATATATTTTCATTATCACTTTCAAATCTTTAACCCAGAAGACTCCTTTAAGCCTAGCCCCTTCCCCACTCCCCCTTTCCCCCGTAAAATTTCGGAAATAATATTATCATTCGATTGGAAAGAATGCTATTGCAACTTATATAGAATATCATATCAGTAACACTAATTCCTATAATTCAGCAAGGGCGGATCTAGAGGGGGGTCGAGGGGGTCCGAACCCCTTCCCACTGGCATTGGTCGAAAATTAAATTCTTCTTTATATTTTTTATATAATATCAGTAGGCTATAGCATCACTTGTGGTAAACTCGGCCAAAGCGAGGGACTTTTTTTAGCGATCAATGTATTCCGATGGTGTTGTTATAAAACATCGTAACTACGGCTTTATCGAAACCGTAGTTACGAGATTTTTTAACAACACCGACAGTTCGTTTATACAAAACGGTAAACCCGGTCTGTTTTTAATACAAGTTCATTGTCACTAGAAAAAAAATCTATAAACTCACATTCAAACGCAAAATATCTATAGATCTACCTTGTTGTAGCGAAAATTGTTTTAGTTCACCACCAGTGACCATGACATATCTAACACATTTAAAGCAATCATTTTGGCTTGGACCCCTCCCTCCCCCGGAAAAATCCTGGATCCGCCCTTGTTCAGTGCTGACATTTTAACGCTTTTTATATTTAGTAAAAATCTGACATGCAGCCTGTATGTTCTATGTAATTGTTCTTTTGAATATTGAATGGCCTACTAGTAGATCTACTTGTTTCTACGGAATAGGAGAAAGATATTGGCTATAAGTAGTTTCCTTTATCCATCATTTTCTTGGTTTTCACATCCCTGATAGAGAAACCGATAGAAAGCGCATATTAGAACAAATTCATTTCTTCTTTTCACTCAATGTTTTCTGTCCTAGTGAGATTATTGACCCTAATTTGCAAGAACAAGAGTCCATAACCACTTTCTGTATACTGAAGGTTGTCACGCACTCACGTATCATCTCTAAGTCATAGGAAGGTCTATAATATTAGGGGGGGGGGGGCTAATGTTTAAGGGAATGGAACCCGACCGAGCGTACCGTTGCTAGAGGGGGGGGGGGGGGGTCTGGGGGCATGCCTCCACTCAGAAAATTTTGAATTCTAAGAAGCCATTTCCTGCAATATTGGCACTTTCAGACAGCATTTTATACCTAGACCTTTCTTGAAGGAAAATATGGGTGTATTATTGTGGGGGGGGGGGTTGAGGGGGGCACAGGATATGCTGCCCTTCTAAGTTATTGGGGGCTGGCCCCACTCTTCTTACGCCAGTGTAAGTCTGTCCGTCATGTATGTCCATGTTACATCAATGGTCCAACCTCCGCCCAGATCAACTGGATCAAGCGACCGAGAAAAAATCAAGATTAGTCGGCATGGATAGTCGGGAGTGGTTATGAGCGGAGATCGAGTTTGATCTAGACTTAGCTTGGTCTTTTTGCTAGAACATGTTTACGTGTCAAAATACTTGTATGTGATCGAGTAGAAAATTAATTTGGAAGCCAGGGATTGAGTGTTGATCTTGCAGAAGATCGACCTAATTAAGAATCAATATTGTCTGGAAATCGAGAGTGCCATCGTTTAGAAGACCTGCACGCGATCACTTCGACTTGTAGTCGAGTGATTCCCAACCTCATCTCGAACCTAATGGACATGTGCTCAATCTGTTCACCCGATCAAATGGACGGTGGAAGTCGGAAAGACTAAATCGACTAGAGATCGAGAATAAGTCATTTGATCGGTGTTGATTTTGGACGGGGGTGGAGGGGTGGACTTAAGAGATAGAGTTGATCTAGTAGGCAGAGGGAACATAGCATAACAGGCGAATTTGGATGAAATAATTACGTTTCAGTTTTTCTTGTCACCTGCCCATGTGAATTTTGTCGAGGTTTTGTCATATAAAGACGCCATACCATAATTAAACGACCATACCATGTACGACCACTGCTGACATACATGATAAAATTTGAACGGACATGAAATAGACGCAGTATTTAGCAGTTTTCCACCTGTGATTGAAACATTTAGAGACGCAGATGCGAATGACAAAGTTTTTTATCATTGCCAATGCACGGCCCCTGACACATTCGCAAGCCAATGGTTCTACATCCATTTTGTTTCTCACGAGCAAGGTGGAGGTAGAGCCCTTGGCTCGCGAAGATGGACACCAGACGGCTATTGCAAAGTGGTTGCACTGCTGTTCCACTCTTATCCATGTCTTATTTACACTGACTGGGAGTCGATATCCGAATTGAGGCACTGGCTTTCGCAAAAGTTAAAATTTTAGAGAAGGCAATCGCTCAGAATACATGCTTTTTATTTGGCATGTCAGCAGCGTAAAAAACATTGTTGATTAGAATGGCAAAATTTACTATGTAAAACAAGGCGTAGAATCTAAGTCACAGGAATAGCATTGATAAATATCTGGTAGTACATGTACAAAGAAATTTAATATGCTCGTTTTGGGTATACATAATAAGCAGAACATGTCCTAGCGCCCCCCCCCCCCCCCCCCGCACACAAAAAGAGCGTACGCGTACGCGGTTACTATTTGCCAGAGTGTAATACATAATGTTAAGTCATGATGCCTAATAATGGCAAGGATTTGGAAGGTTTTGAACAGTTTGAATAAAATAATTTCTGTCAGGTTTTGAAACGGGCTTAATTAAGATATGCCACACTTTGTGAATGCAAAGTCATGGCCCTTGTTTCCGCGAGTGTTTGAATCCAATATTAGCCACTTAAGGGGGAATGCTCCAGTTTCCTAAATTTTTTCCCAATAATAGAATTCATTTATATTTTGTATGTTGAAATTACATGTTATTACCAATTGATAAATGAAATAAAAATGGATGGTCAGCGATCTTGTTTGAATTTTATAGGCATTCGTATCACATACCCCTACATCGAAAAAATGCACAATTTCTAGCACCTGTCCAAGGTCACTAAAATGCTAATAAAATGCTGTATATTCATCGTTTAGTCCCGAAAACGGATTTAAAGTAACGTCTTACATTTAATAAGAACAGAAAACCCAAAATATGTACCATTATAAACGCGTAGATGTATAAAACAGCATGTTCACGTGTTCGGCTAGATCAACGAAGCTGGAGTATTTTATGTCAAAATTTGCATATTTTTGGAAATATTTCAAGTTCTACATAATAGAATTTGATAAAACTCTCTCATTGTATTAAGCAACATGTCCTGGTTATAATTCAAAAAGAAAATATATAGGTCAGCGCATTTATTAATGAATTATAGCATTTTTTATCAGCTACACATGAATAAAATGACGCAAAACAGTGGTAACTGCATACACACTTACGACTGTCTTGCTCTAAATAATCGATTTCCAACTTCAGGAAATCAGTTTTGCATAATAAATACACTTTTACCGTCGTAAATGATAAATTGTAATGATGTGTTATATTATTGAAAATGTGGTAGCGAAACATATTGGTACGAAGCGTTTAATTTACTACAGTAATGACCGAGTGTTCCGAAAAACTGGAGCATTCCCCCTTAATTCTGATATCTTGGTAAGAAATCTCGGCGTCTATCAATCCAGGGATGTTAAATGTTTAGCTCGAGTTTGATTCCAAGATCGACCATTATCCCTCCCAATACATGGTAGACTTGTAGAAGTATTAGATAAGCAACAGAATAACGTATTGGATCTTTAGCGCGCTGACCTTTTTCCGTGGTATTTTCAAAAGCCACCGGGGACCCATTCAAGATCAAATTCGACTTCTGTTTGAAATGAGAAGACATGGCGTTGTGGATCCGGACACCCCCTCAATTTTGTAAAACATTCTTATCAAACGCTTGTTCCCTTTAGGAAAATGCCTGTGTCCGCGCTTGGCCAGCATGGACCTTCACTGTCTAAATTAGATCCATGCTATTATCCAATATCTATTTCATTACATTTAATTGAGCAGCATGGATCTTAGCTGCGATATCGTAGCCACAAACTTGACTTCGTCGCTACGAGTCCGCCATCTTCCTTCTTTGCAGCAAGACAAACAAGTGGAAAATACATTTTTTTGCAAAAATATTTGAATACCAACATATGTTATCAAAAGAAAATCTCATAAACACGTAGGCCTATTCCATGTCACAAATGAGGTAAAAAAAAGTATCAACAAGAATTTTTTTATCATTTTTTTCTTTCAACTCAAAATTCAAGTCTATGTAGAAAAAAAGGGTAGTCCGCTTAAAAATTAAATTTAACTTTATTTGAAAGTGATTTCAACATAAACCATGCTGGATTGACAGGAAAATGGTTAACCTGTCGACAGGTAACATTCTAACTACATTCCATAGCTTTATTTTGAAGTTTGACTATGCTAAACTTGCTGGAATGAATCACTCGAGCACCTGCTCCATTGCGACATATACGAAGCAATTGTAACCGAAACCCAGATCAAATTTCAAAAAGGTTTTCGTTACATTATTGCAACTGCAAGGATCTTGATAAGGTTTCGTTTCTGATCTTGTCTCACGGATGTCTCAAATGCCGTCGGCTAGGCCAAATTAGGCCTAGGCCTGTATGCCATTAGTCTGAACTTTTCCATTGTCCAGACTCAATCTAAAAGAGTTGAAACAAAAGAAAAAGCCAATTTCTAGCACTCAAAATTCATTATAAATTGTTTTTTATGTCTATACACATTGGTAACTACCGAAATCACTCCTATATTATACACGAAACTGAAAGTACAAAAGGAAGAGTATCCGGACAGTACATGGATACCCGACTTTCAACCTTCAAAAAACCCATCAAGCATTTGAATATCAAGGTAGTATTCAGTATAGAAAATATGCTGAATCATATATGTTGCTAAAAGTTTCATTATAATTGTTGGATTATGATCAAAAATGCCGGATAGGAATGGAGAACGTTGTTTTAAAAGGAAAATTTTGTTGGTGACGAAAATTACAGAAAATAATTTCTTTTTCGTAAAAAATCTACTTTTATAGACACAAATGTAGACAATTGGATAAATCCAATAAAATAAATGCGTGAAATCCCTTCGAATGAGATATTTTCTCATAAAAAGATACATATTAAAGTGACATTTCAGAATTTTTTGTTATAAAATTTACTTTTACTTTTATCTGAAAGAGCACATTTCCTTATGAAAATTCTGAAAATTTTAAGCCAAAATATTGCGCCGTTTACGAGAAATTTATATTTTTGTGTTAAAATTGAACAAATTGTTGTGGACAACAGTTAGGATTTATATGCAATTTATCGATTATGTCTCAACTTTAACTGCGTGTTTCTCGCTTATTGGCAACAACTTAAAAAAACCTAATAGTATTTATACTCATTAGAATAACCAATCTTGGCATCAAGACGTACTTTAAAAAATTGAAATTGGAATGAAATGCCCCTTTAAAGTATAAGTGGAATAGTATTCGGATAGTACATCTATCCGAAAATTTTTACTTAATTCCTCATTTTTTGTGATTTCCCACTCTCGGATTACTGGAGACTTTTTATATGTTGTGTACAATACCGAAGTCTACATAAAAAGCCAAGAATGATTTCTGTTGCAATTAGTTGAAGGTTAGTCCCTATTTTCGGCTAGAATGACTGGACTATATACATGATTTCGGCAAATTGCCTTTTTCAAGATAAACGGAAACACTTTTTTAAATCACATAATTATTTTTGTACTGCTAGCAGCCATATTGTTTAGTCTAACTGTTTAGTCTAGTTTCCATTTATCTTGAAAAAGGCAATTTGCCGAAATATTGAGACGCGAGTGATTATATAGTGTGGTTATTACATTCCCTACGGAATAATTTTGTAAAATTCTTTATCTTAATTTCAGTATTTATGGCGTACATGCCAAATTCTGCATTTGTCATATAAATTGTTTATTATCCAACCCGGTTTTGTTAGGATTGAGACAAAGCCTGTGCCTGGCACAACTTCATTTTGGTATAGATGCATCATGCATGTGTTCAACTTTGTCCGGGCCATAATTTGTCTATTGGTGAATCAATATCATATTGGTGTATTGGTTTTGCAAAAACGTTCTGAATGAATATGTTATCTTTACCAATTTGATTAAAGCCAAAAGTCAAATTCTCTTTTGTAAAAACGCCCCTAGGTTCATATCAAGATCTATAGAGCAAAATATGTCCCAAAACACTTCAGCTCAAAAATTGAAACAAGGGATATGTACACCGTGTAACCCCGGTGTAGGTAACCCCGGTGTAGGTACAGAGATCATTGAGATGTGGACTTCCACATCTCAATGTGCTTATTTGCATGGCTGATTTACATGGCTGATCCAACGATCGCAAAAGCAAACATTCTTATATGAGAAATCACGAAAAATGAATGTGACCCATCACGCTAAAAGGGACCTTGCAGGAAGTGTGAAAAATATCGATCCTAGTCAGTCTGCGCTGTCCGCGTAGCCAGACTAGGGCTGACACTTTTCTTTTGTATGTAATTTTCTAAACCTTGAATGTTTCCCTATCTTAGTATATGTTCATTTTCTCGCATAGAGGATCTGGTTGACATATGTTAAGTTTGACAAGTTTTGGAAAAGGTCGTGACTGGTCACAATTAGTATGAAATGCTATATTTCACATAACACGATATATCTATTTAGATTTTAAACATTTTACCTCCCAGAATAGATATTAGCGTAATTAAATTGAAGTTACAATGTAAAAACGATTTAAAGAAAATAAGAATGAAACTCAAGAGCATTATTCATAGCACAAGTTTATGATGAATTAACATGAATTTTCTTACCTTACTTTCTAAATAATGTAATATGCAAGAGACATTCCATAATTTTTCTTTATAAATCTTACCTTCATTTTTATCTGAAATAGTATTATTCTGAAAATTTCAATCCAAATCATTTACTAGGAATATATTTTTATGCCTCTGGGTCGAAAGATCGGGGGGCATATTTTTCCTGCTCTTGTCCGTCTGTCTATCCATCTATCTGTCTGTCCGTCTGTCCGAAAACTTAAAATTTGCCATTTTGGGGACATTCGTGTTTACAGTTTAAAATATTCATTTTGATTTTTGAATAATCTCATATAGAGGATTTAGCATTCATTGACCTTTGGCACCCTTTTCTGACATTAAAAACCAGTCATGAATACTGCCAACAGGAACCAAAGCTCCCCAACATAATTGGAAAACATAAATATCGCCTATTCGTAACCCTCCGTTCCATGTCTGGAAGTCTTGGAATAGACATATACGACATTTGAGGATCTTTGCACTTAATGACCTTTGGCCCGTTGCGTCCATGCTCTTACTTTAGCTTTTGAATCTGCAGACACCGACAAACAGGTCATCTAAATATTTAACAAACATAAAATAATACTTCTGTCTATTTAAAATCCGATACAATTGCTTGAAAAAATTTGATTTTAACTAGGTAGATCTATATTTACAAATAGCTTTTTGCACTCATTAACCTTTGACCCAATTTTCTGACGTTAAAAATTAGCTGAGAACCTGCAGACAGGAACCAAAAATTTTCTTAATATATTTGGTAATTAAGAAGGTAATTATATTGCCTATTATAACACGTTTCCGTAAAATACATATATAGCGAAAGAGGAACTGCATCGGGTTTTATTTATACAATAAAGACTCTAGGTAAATATGTTTTGTGTATGCGCCAAAATGTCACGTGGCGCCAAGGTAACGTAAAATGACGTAATCTATGACGTCACTTAATCGCCAATGCGTTTCCTACTCCGAAAACTAGTTCATGGCAGGATTTCCACAAAATAACAATTTTGAATGTGCGTTTTGTTATTTAGAGTGTTATAATGGAGTAAATAACAAATTAAGCGGTCATTATTGCGCAATAAAAACCTCTATGCGAGATTTATGGCAAATAACTCGGCACTGTGCGCCTCAGTTTTCACCTACACATGTAGTCCGTCGCACATCGGTTTTTATTTGCGAAATAAAGACCACTAAACTTGTTATTATTTCATAATTCATAACTCATATTTCCATGCCTGGAAGTCATGGAATCGACATAAATGAAATTTAAGAATTTGTGCACTCAATAACCTTTGGCCCATGTTCTGATCTCATAGAACCAACAATGAATCTGCAGACATGGCAAATATGTACCCAACAATCTGGCCGACAAGAAATCACAAATTTGATTCCATCACAAGGAAGGTTTTTGGTTCGAGGATTTGAAGTGTAATAAAATAGCGAAATATTTCGCAACTTTGTTTCTGCTTTTATTTTTCCGATATATCACATGTCCTTTAAGCTACAACGCCACCTAGTGGCATAACGTAAAACTTCAGTTTTTCGACATTTTCGGCCTATAATATTCCGACAGGGGACTCATTTCAAGTGGAAAATACATGTATCGATTAAAGTGACATTTCACAATTATTTTTACATGAGTATTACTTTTATTCTATCTGAAAGAGCATCTTTTTTTTTTATTCTATCTTTTCGAACAAGGAACAGTAGTGTCACGTCAAAAAGGAAGCACGTGACGTCATTTTTATTGAAACGTTAAAATTGCACGTGTGTATTTTGAATTACGTGATAAATATCGATTCTGTTTTGATAATTTATCCATATGGATAGCCAAGTCAGAAAAACATTTAACACGTCAAGAATTATTATCAAAACGCGAGAAATGACCTTCGGAATGTTTGATGTTGGTGCTCCAGTCAGAAAGGTCAATTTGATAATTTCCTTTTCTGACAAAATCTTAATGCAATCATTCGATTTCTTTTGTTTCTGGGTTAAACATGTCGTTTTTATTGTTTTTCGATGGATCTAATCTGATATTTGCGGCTTTTTCACAAGTAAGCAAATTTAGGATGAGTGCATGCGTACCGGAAGTGTTCATAAAACACGACGACGGCCACACTTAAGGACTACTAGTCGTCAACAAGATGGACAGCTTTACGAAGCATTTTTTAGAATGTACAAATAACGATAGACGAAATTTGGGTAATCCTAGCCACCCAATCCACTACAAACGGCTATGAGGCGCTTCAATAAAAGCGATCCTAGGCCGCAGCGTCAACAAAATATCAAAGCCTTAGCACTGTGAAACATATTTTGAAGCCAAAACTGTACTAAACATCTCATATGTTATCGGAAAATGGATTGGACACAAAATACGTTTCGTGATTAATCAAGAATCACGCCTTGGACTTCTTAAACAGACGGATTCGAGAACTGCCAAAGTAAATGATTTAGAAGACCTGACTCGGCAAACCTGGTATTTCCGCACTGTATCATACCCTACAGTATCTTCAAGAATGAATATTATCCACGAGAATAGGATTTTAGCCATGATAAATGCACACAGAGATCACAAGGGATATTAAGTTGTGATGTGCGAATTTTTATTTACAGGGTAGTGCCCTTCTAAACGTCACCATTTCGTTAATTTCGAACTCAAATTCGTGAAACTTTATCATATTTTTCAAAAATGAATGTATTTTACGAAGAACTAAAACAACATGAGTTTTCATCAGAGATGTTGATTTAAAGGTGAAAGAATGAAGTGGCCGTTTAGACAATAGACAATAGACAATACTTTATTGACGTAAACTTTTTACAGTTTCTTGTCAAACAACAATAATACAAGCAAACAAAAGCAACACGTGATCAAATAGTTATAGACAAATATCTCAATCATAGTATATGGAAGAGAAGCAGATGAAAATTCAGTAAATATGAAGCTGTACATAATTTTATCATACAGTTTGTATATGATTTAAAATTTCAATCCTCCGGACAAAAGCCTCTTTAATAAACTTTGACAAATTAATTAGACTGTTCTTATTAGAGTTATTGAACATCAAAACAAGTTTATGCATATTTGGACGTATATAATACTTTCTTTTAAGATAATTTCTCCGTAATTCTGAATATGCATCGCAAATAAAAAGAAAATGGAATTCATCTTCGATTTCATTCGAATTGCATATCTGACAAATTCTTTGATTTCTTTCAATTCTATTATTTCCATGTCTTCCTGATTCAATTCTAAGACAGTGGGATGAAAGACGAAGTTTAGCAATATAAGTGAACAATTTGTAAGGTAATAAGTTCAAATAATTTTCAATTCCATTGTGGCATTTAATATATTTGTAAGTTACTAATACTGTGCTATTGTTAAGGTAACAATATAAGCTTTGATGAAAATCGTCAATCAGTCTGGTTTTGAAGATTCTATAAAAACTTTTATGGTTAACACAATATGGATCTTCCCAAACATATCCTAATCCATATCTGTACAACAAATCCTTGACATTTGAACACCAATTAATACAGCCATTCCGAGCGCTATCGACTAGCTATCGATATAGCGTATTAGTTAGTATATTATTGGAAAAAATCACCTTTCCCCAATATTTGATAATTCCGCAATATTTGTTAATATACAAAGGATATCTACCCGTTTCATGATACAGAGCATAATTCCAAGTAGATGTTTTAACACCTAAAAGCTTTTTCAAAAATCTCAAATGTATTCTTTCTATTTCGTTTGATCTATTAAACCCAGATATTTCACATGAAAAGCATAGAATGGATCCAACAAATGCATCAAATAATTGTAACAATGTTGATGTCTTGAAATTGAAAGTGCGTGTTTTACTTAAAAGGACATTCAATGCTTTTAATCCTTTTCCCGCTAACGTTTTATTATTAGCAGTAAAAGAACCAGTATAATTAAACAATGTTCCAAGATAATTAAAATCATTAACAATCTCAATGACTGAACTATTATAGGACCAATGCTCATTTTCTCTTAATCCACCTCTTTTTCTGAAAACGACTATTTTAGACTTATCTGTATTCACTTCTAAACCCCATTGTGAGCAATATTCATATAATCTATTTAGACTGGTCTGTAAACCACTTGGGGTATCACTCAAAATAACCATGTCGTCTGCAAAAAGTAGGAGTATTATACTTATTTGCTCGAGAGATAACCCGCACGAGTTATCTCCCTGAAAAAATAATTCTAGATCGTCGATAAACATTGCAAATAAAATGGGTGAGATTGTCTCCCCTTGTTTAAGACCGACATTACTGTCAAATGAGCTAGAAAAAGACCAGAAGTTCGGGTGAGTGTAGTCTTTCAATTTACATTTTAAGGACAGATCCTCCAGTTGTTACTGCGCAACTTACTGCGCATACACTAAATAACGAAATAAAGCTGTTTCAATAATTGGCCCTTTTCAGCAAATGTATTTTTTACATTTAGCTAATGTTCGGTTGATAAATGACAAGACCCTTTTAGGTTATTTCAATTTTCTCTGTTTTGTCAATTAAAGTGTAATAGTACTCGGATGGTACATTTTGCTTTTTGTTACGCGTTCAACATGTGGCGTTAGCGATAGGAAATGGAGCAACAAAAGCAAAATGGTGTGTTTATGAGCTAGTCCGCTTCAGATGGACACAAAAGATGACACTTTTTATTTCTCTAAAGCTGGTAATAAGGAAGAAAATGGATAAAAGTAGTGAAACAATTTCGGACAGAGCTGCAAAAAGTAAACCAAATTTTACTTATAACTAAGAAAAACGTTTGGTTTGATATATTTTTCTTTTTTTGTTTTTGTAGGTATGACCAAGCACTGTGTCTATACCAAAAAAGAAAAAATTCTTACCGCTGGAATATTTTTTATTATCAGAAACGTTGCGAAATAAAAGCAATTTCAGCTACTTTTGAAAGAATGTTTTCCTAAAAATTTCAAAATCATCACTAAATTATCCCAAATTGATACTCATTTAGACAGAATAAAGCATATCGAACACAATAAGGACCTATTTATGTAAACCTAGTCATTTCAAACACCTTTTTTGTGGGTATTTAAGTGACACCTAATTTTTGCAATTTTAGACAAGAGTAATCTCCCTCGAAATCCAATAACTTTTTAATTCGCTTGGTGACCTATAGTTTTTAAGTCATTTTTTTTACTTCTCATATATTTAAATATCAGTACAGAAAAAATAAAAAAAATCTTACCGTAGGAAATAAATGGAGGATCTGTCCTTAAGACATGTCTGATTAATGTCGAAAGACGCACTACGGACGTTTTCTAAATACATTCTATAGCAAATAAATCCAGAAAAACTCTAACGAATGGCGTTTGAACGTTCACAGACAAAAAAAATCGAAGGCATACTCCATACTTTCAATGTTTTAAATTAATCTCGAAATAAAAACGAATGTTTTAAGCCACTAAAAAAAGGGGGGGGGGACTTCACGTGAAGCATTTGTCAAAAATCGTGTTGAAATTAGATTACACGCGCAGACGTTTTGAATGGCGTATTTTATTGACAATTTCTTCTTTAAAAACAATTCCACAGGGAAAATATATATTATCATATGAACATCCATTATCCCTCCATGGCTTATCATTAATTTAAATCATTAATATATTTTTGTTTCTCTGAAGAGGGTCTAGAGACTGAAAATTCGAAGAAGAGTGGACATTAGAAATAAAGGAACTATACTGTGCACATAAAGTTTAGCACACTTGGAGAATGTCCTTTCCTAGTCAAAAAATATTCCAAAATCAATAAAAATAAAACTCTAATGTGTTTGAAAATTCAATTTTCTGGCTCCTGAAAATTTTGTTTCAAAATTCTTAAGCGTTAGTTAGGTATCTTACGTTAAAGTGCACAGGGGTCAGATATCGAAAGTCAAGCAAATTTCAATGACGCGAATGTCCAGTATAAGCAGCTAGGACCGCCATTCAATGTCTTCCCATGTTGCAGACAAGCTTCCTGGCCAACACAGAAAGGAAATTTGGCCATTCATACTGCAGATGACGTTCATTGCCATTGACGTCATTACTTTCTCTAGCCTGACACGTCCAACAATGTTCTTTGTGTGTTCTTTTGCTGGTGATTAAGCAGTTCAGGCGTAGATCATTCTGCATGTTCCTTGGGCGGTGATTATCTTATTGAAATATCACAACGTTGTGTCGTTGTTAGACGGTCCAGTGACAGGTTGGATAATTTCATTGCAGTACCCCTGCACCGTTTGGTTGCCATTAACTCAAATGAGGTCTGTTTAATTGTTTTCATCAATTCCTGCCTAAAAATGACGCTGCACTCGACGTAACATTCTCAATGATGACGTTATCGGTATCAAGCCTTACGCATCTTCTCCAACCACAAATCCTGCCGTCAATTAATGACACGTAAAATGAGATTTGTCCGGACATCAGTCTAATGTCTCCTGAATCGATATCGATGTGTCAATACTCACTGACGCCTCGCCTGTCGATGCTTAACGTCATTGGCGTAAGATCGGAGGACCCTGATGCAAGTTGTGTGGAGCCTGTTCCGGTCTACAAGATTTAGGTCGGTCGTTGGTGGCTAAAGTTGCATAAACCAAGTGCCGTAGGCACGTAATTGTCAATCGGAGACAATTGAAATGCAAAGCGACATCTCTAACAGACATACCTGCTTGGAGCATGCAAAGAGCTTTCTGACCTCGAACTTACGTCATCATTTCTCGTCTTCCTATAATCAATTTCAAAGATTTTGTAACAGTTAAATTGATTCTGCTAACAGATATGTGTAATCGTTTTTTTTTTTTTTTTTTTTTTTTTTTTTTTTTTTTTGACTAGCTAGACATTATCGATGTCACTGCACACGTGCCGCACGTGACTTTTGCTAATCTGAAATTTGTCCAATACACTGAATGTTCACTCTACACATGCACTGTATGCGTAATGGTTGTCGATCAGGACAATTGAACAGCACAAAGCAATGTTCATTTAATTATCATAAACTGAAAAAATAATGTGTTGAAATACGTGCTAAACTTTTTTGCTCCGTATAATGATTTACGTCGACGTTAACGTTCATTTCGAAATAATGATCGATTAACCAAATACAAATATACAATTCAGAATTATAATTGCATATAAATCCGAACTGTTGTCCACAACAACTTGTTCAATTTTAACACAAGAATATAAATTTCTCGTAAACGGCGCAATATTTTGGCTTGAAATTTTCAGAATTTTCATAAGGAAATATGCTCTTTCCGATAAAAATAAAAGAAAATTTTATGATAAAAAATTCTGAAATGTCACTTTAACTTGTTATTTATAATCGAAAAATACGCCTTTAAAGTTGAGACAGAAATGGCAAATCACATATAAATCCGAACTGTTGTGGACAACAATTTGATAAATTTTAGCACAAAAATATCATGTTTCTCGTAAACGGCGCATTAATTAGACTTGCAGTTTTAAGGATTTTCATAAGAAAATGTGCTTTTTTAGATAAAAATAAATTCATGAAAAAATATCGTGAAATGTCACTTTAATCTAAATACACAATTTTAGCTTACTTTACATGAATATACATGTTCCACCTGTTCTTATTATTTTTGTCAGCTAAATGCTGATGAAACTACAGAATGATCTAGTTCCACATGTTAAAGTTTTGAAGGACACAATTATAAGGTCTAATCTCCCCTTGGTTCAGGAATTATATCCCCTGGAACTGACAAATAGATTCCATATGATCCTCAAAACCACTATTTCATCTTTCTTGACAAAAAAAGTCGAAACTTTATGACGTAACGTCAAAAAATTGAGCTAATTTGATATTTATCGTTGTCGCGAGGTAAAAGTACTGAATTTCTCCTTCTGGTTATAGTTTAAGTATCGTATATTTAATATCTTTTTAAAGATGACAAAATGCCCATGGGACTTGCATTTCAATTTCCGTTTTGGTGTACATATGTTCCGGTATTACATTTTCAAACAAAATACTTCGAAGGAGGTAGTACTGAATTGAAATTAAAATGAAAAAAGAAAAAAGTGAATGATTAAGATACTTGTACTTTCTGTACAAAATGTTCACTTGGTATCAGAGTATACTTACCGAAATACAAATGATCTAATGCAATGATAAATGCAATATTTTTATACAAGTAAATGAAACAAGAAGACCATGATGGTCCTATATCGCTCACCTGAACCAAAATGATATTAGCCACAGTTTTGTTCAATTAATATTTTAAGACAGAAAACAAACTTATATTCAATAACATTGCGTCAAGTTTTGTCTTGAGTAAAATTTGAAGGGCAGTTTCCTAAGCAAATTCTACTCCGATTATTCCAAGATCTTATCGTAATCAACATCATATTGAAATTTCGTCCTGATTGTTCATTAATTTCTAATTTTTAAAGGTCAATGTATTTTTTTTATTTCTCGACCTTTTTTAAAGATAGAAACACCGAAAAAGTATTTTTTTTTTTTTTTAGTTTTATCCACCAATTCATCCATTATATTTTAATAAAATATGTTTTTACAAAGAAATATTTCAAAAAATGCTTTGTCTACAGAAATGTCATGTGACGGCCAAATAACGCCCGTTCAAAATGAATTGAATTTTCTCTTCAGTAATGCAAACAAAAATATACTGTTGAACATATTTTCATAGAGATAGAAAAAAAAAGTTTTTAGAAATGTTCATCTTTTCAAAATCGATTGAAAAATACCGTAATAATCGATTTTTTCCTTTGGCTACACAAATCCCCATGTCGCGCTAAGTAACGTTCACGTGAACATAAAGCCATCGTGTAACGGTACATAGTGTTTTCCCACAGATTCGGTTTTATTCTCTCCACAAACGAGTCTTATCCACATTTGACAAATAAAAAAAAATGCAAATATGAATTAATAATATTTTTCATTCGAAAATCTGTAGGGATAATTTTCTATCTACGACACTACAAAAGTTGCGTTGTTGGCCTTTGTCGCATCTCAAAAATGCATTATTTCAGTTTGAAAATTGCCGAAAATATAAAAATAGTGCACGAACTATGTTAATGCAAGGAAATATAATTATTAAAGGATTCTTAGGAAGAAGCTGAATTATACATAATTCATGTTAACAAAAACTAAAGCTGCGCCATGTCATTATAAAACAGTAATAATTCGAGAAGATTTGTAAAGTCTCGCAAAAGTTGAAAATGGATGGTTTTCATTTTTTTCTTGATACATGTATATGTTTAATAAAGTCTTGCAAGTCGTTGATTAAGTGTAGGCACATGTTTATTGAAATATTATAGATACAAAATTACTACGAAAACTTTCTGCTCGACGTTCTTTAACGCTTATGAAAGTTAAAATTTCAATTTAGATAAGGCGAAAAACTGAGGTAAAAGGAAACTGTCTATTCAATAATATGCTTTTTGGTGTTTCAAAACTTTTCTCCTATTCTCTATCAGAGATTTCAAAATCAGGAAACATTTATGAATGGATAACTCAATGTTACGATTTAGAATTAATAGGATATGAACGGTTAAAGAAGCAAATTATGATGTTTATCAACGTTAAATTGTTCTTTTAACTTCAAAGTTGGGTACACAATTTGGGAAATAGTTTGCAAGAAGATTTTTTTATTAATTCTTTTTATTTCGAATGATGATGTTAAAACTATATGTTAAAACTATAAATGTTTGAAATGCAATTCTGTCTTGTCCGTAGACACATATAGCTTTGCCTGTTAGCTGCTGTTTGAACTTATTTTCACTAAAAATAATTTCTTTTGCTGAATGGCACAATCATTTATCAGAAATATGTCTACAATTTTAATTAAGAAAAAGTGTATTCATATCATAAGCTATTTTACACGTTTTTATGGACAAGACATTTTCTGTTATTGTGCATAAAAAATCAGAGCTACAATTTGATAAAATTTCACGTCATTTTCATCTACCTTATAGATTTGCTAAAAGCTAGTGAATAAAAGAAACCACCGCCAAGAAGAAGAAGAAGAATATGTTGTTTTAAATCTTTTCAGAAACAATTCCTTAAAAGTCTTGTAGAAGAATGTTTCTACAGCCCCACAATTGAAAGCAATACGATCCGTTCGAAACGAATGTTTGGTATTAGCCAGCTTTCACATTACTTTTTTGTCAATAATCCAATACGTTGTTTTCGCCGTCCCAAAATTTCGTTCAAAACGTGATGCCGTCGATTGAGTGGAAAGGGCGATTTCGACATCACTTTCTATTCAAATGTTCTTAGATCATTGCGAGAATATGAAAAATGGACAAATTCTTTTGTGAATGTATTCACTCTTTTTTACATGAATATTGTGTCAAGATTTGCAACAATTTATATTTGATCAATACATTACAATTTATAGAGAGCCATGTTTTGCATAAATTTTAAATTTGTGACCCCTTGCGCTAAAAGGTTACTTATCAGATGTACCAGGCTTTGACAAGCTGATCATGCTCAGCAGAAGGCAACAAGAAGGCGTATTAGGGAAAGGAACACATGGTAAGACAGGTTAAACGTTTTAGTTTTAGAAAATTATATTAGAGGGGAAAGTATCGGCCCTAGTTTGCTTAAATTCTGTCATGATATTGATCAAAATGAATGTTTTATTATGACTATTAGCGGACGCTCATGAATGCTAGCGAGCTATGATCAAAGATCACCTTCACATTTCTCTTTAGTTTCGTGAAAGGTTTTGAGTTTATTGTTTTCAAAATTATCTTACATTTCCGTTTCCCTCCGAATTACATACTAGCATATTTGGTCAAATTTCGACTTTTCAAAGGGACATTAGTATCCACAGGCCTAAATCCCTAATGATCCACAGAAGTTAGCATGTAGTCGCACCGTTTTTAGACTTTATATCTGGTTCATCTGTACTGAGTCAGACAAAATTGTCAATTTTTTCTTTTTGGAGTTCCGATAAGGTCCCTTTTAGCGTGACGGGTCACATATTTATAAAATATCAGTGTTAAAAAAGATGGTCTTCAATGAACAGCGACAAATTGTACTTAAAAGGTTTGCCGATATGAGTTATTCACACAATTTAACAAATTATCTTTGTTATGTGTATTTTCTTCACAGCTCTCGTGTAAATATAGATAAGATATTTTGCTTTTAAAACACTTTTGAAAACAATTGTCGTAAAAACAACTTGAAAAGGTTATGATTACTGCTTTCTAAATCCGACCGCTGCATGTTTGACGCCATGTTTAACCCGATACTATTGTACTCGTCTTCCCTCTGGGCCCAAAGTGTATGTGGAAATTGAACCTCAACGGTCTATTTCTGCAAAAACTTTAATCATGAAAGTGACATTTCACTGATATTTTTTCGTAAATTTTCGAGACTATATTTTCTTTTTGAAAATTTGAAGACGAAGTATTGCGCCATTTATGAGAAATAAGTATTACATAATACATATTATGTTTGTGTTAAAATCAAACAGATTGATGTATACAGTAGGCATGGTTTTTTTTCGCTCATTAGCGACGATTTACCATTTATAAATTGTCACGTGTTAGATACTGCTTAAAGCTTCGTAAAATATCATCTAATCGATATCCCAAACAGTGTTACTTGATGTTGCACAGGATGGAAGATGTAGGACGAGTCACATGTGTATCAAACAATTGTTTTTCCAATATGGTTTTGGTTATGTGTATTTAGCAAATGAAATGCAAATGCATAAATTTTATGAATAATTTAAAAACAGAAAAAGGCTGAACAAAGTAAACACTGTTATCAGATATTCTTCCCTAAAAGCAAAGAACTACTGTATGTACAAAACTGTACATAATCCAGATTTTTTGGTATTTTGCCTTTAACTTATAGAATAATTGACAGTTGCTCTCTGCATTGTAAAAAGTATTAACTAACTACAGGAAAACATATTTTCACGATTTTATATGTTGATTTTCCAACTGTCATTATTGTACTGCTTATTGGTATTATGGGCCGGTTGGTTGATATTGATAAAGGAGCATTTAAATCATATACAGTTTTATTCCCTTTAGAAAGAAAAGTACGGTTACGACATCGTTCTCGGATTACCCACATTCATAATGTCTGTGAAATGTTATACCGTGTGACAGATTGAATGGAAATCAAAATGCATTAGTTTCTTTAATAGAATTACATTTACATAGTTTATGCTTGATCGCAACAATGTTTCTTCTGAAACACTTCCATTTTACAGAAATACCACTCAGGTTATCCGAAATCGACTAGTTGCACAGTGACCCGTCAGGTCCAAAAATCCCTATTTAAAAAAAATGATAAAAACTCGGCACGTGTCAGATACCGTATGCGAAAAAATAACAGAAAATAGCGAAAATATTCCAGATTCAAATTACCTAAAAGTGAAAAATATTCTTACTGCGCGGGACTGAGTAGATTGAATCGGGCGATATACGGTACTTTTCAGTGTAACGGGTCACATATATAACATAATTTAGCATTTGACATTATAATCTAATGCTTGTATCAAATTGAAAGTATCTATAGAAATCTCGTCAATAATGTGCCGAACCGTTGATGAACCTCAAAACTAAAATAACAACAACAACAACGACGACGACGACGACGAAACTCGGCTTTTCTACCAAATATTTTTCAGCTACCGATGTTAGACAACATACACACAAAAGAAAAAAAGAGTGTGTCAATAGACTGTCTTCTGTATCTTCTGATCGCGTATCTTTATTCTTTCAGAGTTTTTGACAGCTAGATAATTGAAGTTCCTACTAAACAAATACATGTTGTGTTAGGAATCCGAAAATCGTTACCGCAATTTGATAAGCTGGGAATACAAAATTTGGAAACAAACACATTTTGTTTAGATCTGGCCCTTTTCACCAATGATGAGACTTAAAACTTGTTCAAACTGAAATGGGTCACACTTTTGGCTATGGATAGACAAGGGAGAAAATAATCCAATGCAGTATTTATCTGTTTGATAGGGTCATTGAATCAGGTATAAAGTATAAAGAACTAACACAATCAAGGATTGTTTACGTAAATATAGGGATATTTGATGTAAATATCAAGTGGTATTAGATGGTATTAGATGATAACAGATTAATCCCATTTTGTACAATTCATAATCATCTGGAAAGCCGATCTGCGACCTTGATATAATGATAGAATGCAAAAACGTTTTTGCTTCACATGTTATTCAATCAGTAAGTTTAATATGGTTACATCAATTCTTGCGTTTTTGTTTTTGTGAAGTTAAATTGTTAGAAGTCAAACAAAGCATATAGGTTTCAAGAGCACGGATCACTTTGAAATAACGCTTACGCTCGATGTTTTTACTAATTAAGGACATTGTCTTAAAAATTATAGGTAAGGTCGATATGGCATAGCATCAACATATTTTCAGAGCAAGTTCAAAATTACTATGTTGTCACATAAAAAGTCCCATACATATTTCTCTCAGGAATGGATGAAAGTCAACTGAAATTGAAGTGAGTGTACGGAAATATATCTCCACTATCAGCGTATATGTGACGGCCGAGATGATGCATAAGAAAATTAAATAGTCTTTTAATCAAAGCAACTGCGGCAAAAGATAATTATAAAATTGCAATAGCAATTAACACATAAATTTTTGGTTATAAAACGTGAAAATAAACGATGGTCATCGCAGTGATAATTTACAGTGTTCATGAAGAAGTGAATGCCACATTCTCAAGGACAGACAGAAATCATTCTACGATGTCAAAAGCATTGTTGGAATAGTCGTGGTATATTTTTTTTTCAAAGTTATCTCGACATAATAAAGCATGGCTAAATTTTAGAGGGTGTGAGGCGACGCGCAAAACACGATACTCAATGTTTTTTCTTAGTGCGAACGCTGAAATTTGTACACATCGAACCGATATGAAAATAAGAACTACATATGAAAGACTTCCCCACGCGTATTTGAAGTCCCGACTCACTAAAATGTCATTTACCGTCCTCGTAAAGGACTTTCTCCTACGAAATGTTTGGCTTTAAAACAGGTCAGAAATAAAAGGTTATGAGACCGTTCGGTCACAATAGGAATTATTTAGAACATTCTGGTTTTGAACATTGAAAACTTTTAAACAGACGTGAACTAATTTATGTATGCAACGTTTAAATAGACGTCGTTTTGCAACATCACATTGAGCCGTAAAATGCTTCCAATTCTTATGAAACGGCAGTCTGGGAACCTTTTGTCTGTATTTCGTTTAAAATAAGCAAATTACATGAATTAAAAAATGCAATGAAATTTCTGTTGACTCATATTTAGCTGTGCACAATGTCATCTTCACAAGGCTGATAATTGGTTTGACAAGATTAAAAAACCGTTCTTTGTATCCAATGAAGTTTGCATTGATAATGTCGGATTCGATCCATCAAGTAATCACGTATCGCCGAATATCATGCTTTAATTTGTCATGCTTAATAATGCGTATGCTTTTTTTTTTAAAAAAAAAAAAAAGGTTTTCCTTTGCTGTACATCGGTCAATCAAACTAGAAATATATATATATATGTGACCCGTCGCGCTAAAAGGGACCTTATTCGAACTCAAATTTCCAAATTTGGACAAACTTGTCAGACCCAGCACGGTTCAACCAGGTCCCGTATGTGAAAAATGGACATATAGTAAGATAGGGAAAACTTTCTAGATTTAGATAATTACATAAAAGTGAAAAGTGTCGGCCATAGTCTGGCTGCGCGGACTGCACACACCCGATAAGGAACAAAAAAAAAAAAAAAACACACACACACAATTGGAGAATAAAACAATAGATTCGTGCCATAACTCATTGTAACAGCTCTGTCATTTGCGAATCATTGCGAGCCAACAATCAGTAAGCTTACTCATCTTTAAACTATCAGATTTGATAATCATTTTGGTAAACGGAGGATTAGCTCCCCAAAAGATTGTATTTTGTTGCCTTGTGACTTCCGAGGTACATGTAGTTGCATAGAGCTTAAATATACACACAAGTATGTCACAAACACATTTTTCTAAAATCATTTCTTTTACATCGAGTTTTTGAAAAAAATCTGGCGATAAAGAAATGGTTGAAGGTTGTTGTGCGCGAAAATATACGGTAAGTATGTTTTCAATACAATCGTGAAACATTTCAAAATCGAAAGTAAAAACTGCTACTGAAATGTTTTTCAACGATTGTGCAGGGTGTCCCAAAAATAACGGAACCCTAATTCAAAGTCAAATATTTAAAGTGTAAGCAAACAATCTATTTTTTGAATTTGCAGTACTGAAGATGCATCATTATTGTATTTGAGTTCCAAACTTCAAAATATGATCAAAAGTTATATGCAATTTAATAATGACACTAAAACCCCGCTTTAACATGATATTGAATATTTGCGTCTTGTTTGTTTGAAAAAGCGCAAAAGCGGTCAGCTGTTGAATTCCTCTGTGTTGCACATATACATACCGATCTTCTCAAAATTTGATGTATACGCATACTGCACACGCAAATTGAGTCTGTAGGGTGGTTGTTTGAATTAATTTTAAAGCACTTGTTATTTATTTGTTGAATCAAAATTTTTTTTCTTCGCCCAGTTAGGTCAGAGGCACTCGTATACGAGAATCTGTGATACACTTTCATATTTTCTTTGTATTCTTCTTGATTACATCACAGCTCTACTTTAACAAATTATTTATCAGCAGAAAAAGTTAAATGAAAATGCACTTATGTGAATAGAATGTTTCACTATCACTTTTGTGTAATATTGAAAATACAACCAATTGCGAAGCGTCAATTTATCCAATTGGTGTACGCGCGCTGATAATGGAAAGCTCAATATCGTGCTAAATTAATGTCTTTATTGATTGGAAATAGCATAGGCTCATTATTCGCCACTGTGTTTTGTCGATTTAACATATCTTATAAGGTTAGTATGCTATATTCCATAGAAGTTGGACTCACGTATGACGTGCGGAAAGGGTCTAAAGACGAAAATAGAGGTGTAGCTATAAATTCATATATCTATCTCCTCTATACTGGTTAACCTATAAATTTGTAAGTACACCACTATCTAATTACAGGTGTTCCTATAAATTTATAAGTACAAATTTATTTCCCTCAAAGCAACACCATGAAGTTCACATACCTCATTTTAAAACAACGGTTATGTCTAAAACACATTTTACAGCCTTGTACGTTTAATGGTTATCCTTTCGCTGTTTGATTGAAACATAATTCAAAGATGTTGCAGACGACAGTTAGCAGACACTAAGCCCATTATTTTCAACACCTTAAAGAACCATTTTTAATAAAAGAGAAGTATTAAAATTTCAAATTACTTTTCCGTCCTTGGAATGACCTTTTCGAGTTCACAAAAGACATTTTCTGCTACGGTAGTAAGACTTGACGTCGTATTTCTATTTACCGCTGACCAAGCCGCCACAGAAACAATATATGTGTTATTAAGCCCGAAGCCTGACAAACAAATTTTACTAATAAGGGCAAGCCGCGGTACGTAATTACTTGATATATGAGAAAAAAGTCCTTTCTGCATTATTAATGCAAACTTAATTGGGGACAATGAACGCCGGCCTAATATACATTATCTTACGAGTTCCCCACAAATATTCAACCATTAAACCCACAAATGTTTCATATTGCGCATTTATATTAGTATTTCTCATGGTCTTATGTTTTGACACGTACACATTTTATATGGTTTCAGTTTAAGTTAATTTACCAAATAAACTTGATGATCATGTTCCCTGCATTTTGGAATGAATCTCAGTACAATCATTGCATCAAAGGAGACATGTAGCTATTTAGCATGACAGTCGCCACGGATACATTCTAGATTCAAAGATGTTGCAGACGACAATTTCAAGTGAATGAATTAAATTTTTATTACATTTTTAGTGACGAAATCATTGTTTTGGGACATATATTCATATTCTCAAAAAATTTGGGGGATATCTTGGTAACATATTTAATCAAATCGTGATTTCAATAGACTAGATAAGATTATTCGTTGTGTTGGCAAAAATATGTTTACAACGTTTTTGGATTGGCCTGTTTTGCTCCATATGGCAGATGGCCCTACGCTCATTTTTGTGGTCATTATCAAATCTGCCTCTGAAACTTTACCTTTAATGCATATCATCTTCAAAATGTTGCTTTAAATAATTTCAAAGCATTTCACACGAGAAAAAAATAACAGATTTGCACATGAGAAAAAAATAACAAGAGAAAAAATAACATGTTTTATCGCCATTCATACGGTAATCGTCATCTTAATTCATTTTGTTCTCATTTACCTGGTATCTTAAAAGCATTCGGTTTTAGTCTGCAAACATATAGTGCGCGCACTCTGACAAATTGCAATGTTATTATTGCATACTTGAGGTTTTAGTGGCCATTTTGGAATTATGCAAATGAGATGATTTCATTTTTTTTCTTCAGATAATGCATATACCTTCAAAACTAAGTGATTTTTTTTTTAGAATTTTGTCCTGGCTATTCCAATTTATTGCGTGTCTATAAAAGTATGTGAGCAAATAGATATGATATAGACAGTGTCATAGCCGAGACGAAGATGACAGATCTCTTGATTAAAATCTTCAGTTTAACTGTCTGTTGTAGTTTTGATATAGTATTTTAGTCTATGAATCGTACGTTTTCGTTGAGAAAATTTGATCAGGCGATTCATTTGAATGGGGAAGCAAATTCACGGACAGAATTATATTTTTTTGGCTAGTTATTGTGTTACAAAGGCAAATGCCAATGAACAAAGATACGTTGATTCATTACATAATATACGAGATTTCGTATGACAACGAAAAGAAAAGGGACCGTGTGAGAAATCCAAAAACCAAATTTTTATAACTGATCAGCTGTTGAATCAAATCACGCGTGTTAAAAATGAAAACAAAGTAAGATAATGAAAAATGTCGACCCTAGTCTGACTGCGCAGATTCTACAGAGTGACTAGGGTCGGTATTTTTCACATAGTCTATAAGGAATGTGAAACGATTTATATAAGTTGACAGACAAGTTCACCATCCATAACATTAAAAGTCACAATCCGCGTATGACGACCGGTATCGCCGATCACATTTTGGTAGGGGCTCCTCCTAGAACGTACGCAAATTTGAAAAAAGGGGAATACAATTGGGAATTTTTGTCTATTGAGAACAGACTTTAAATGTGTTGTTATGCTGTAATATGTCGAGGGTCAGAGATTTACAATCCCTTTTTCGTATTTCTGAATTCAATATGATACAATTCGACGTACGGAAAGGGTCTAAAATCGAAAATAGAAGTGTAGCTTATATACACCTCTATTTAAATACTGGTACACCAATAAAGTTGTAGGTACACCACTATCTAAATAAAGGTTTACCTACATTTTCATTCTGATCTGTTTCTGATATTCATGTATTAAAATATCCCATAAAAATGATTAATGTTGGAATCACTCTCTCAGAAGACAGTGTGCGTACATATCAGCTGTTCAGTTTTAGTGTAAGCTTTGATAGAAAGTGAATGGAAATATCCACTCAGAGCCAATAACTTTTATAAAGGTAAAGAAAAAGGAAAAGTAATTTTAAAATCAAAGGTCTCTTTGTGTGGAATGAAAGGATAACCTCAACAATTAAGAATATTGTTCGATTTATGAAAACTAGAAACATTGTTTGTATAATTTTTGACGTGAAGTAAAACATCATTCTACAACTGCCCCGCTAAAGTGTCTTTTATAAAAGGTACATTAAAATAAAACCTTTTTAGGTTGACCAATTTCAGAGCTGCTGCAGATGACAAAATAGACGTTGGTAACGATAGACTTTAAGCACAGAAAATATTGAGACAAAAGGAGAAACTGTTGGCAGTTTCTTCTTTTGTAATAATGTTTTCTCTTGCCTTTTTTACCAGGCACGTCAAAACCAGGTCTTGTTTGGGAAAGGGTTAAGATAGAATGATGAAATTTTTACATCCTTTTCTTAAATAATTATGCATTTCAGAATTTCATTTCTGTCATTTATTTCAATTAACGTTATTGACGTTAATCCTGATTCCGCCATCCACTTTTCTAAGAAAACTGAGTTTGTGAAATGTAGAAATCTTGGAGTTTTGTTTGTGACAATTGTCAGAAGTTAGTGACAATTGTCAGAAGTTAGTGTGACTAACTTCAACTTTTCGACTTTTCACAAACTCAATTTGGATAGAAAAGTTGAAATTAGTGCGACTAACTTCCACTTTTGTAGAATGGTGAGCTTGAAAGATAGAAATGTTGAAGTTAGTCGCACTTATTTCGACTTTTCTATAAAATTTAGGTTTGTGAAAAGTCGAAAAGTTGAAGTTAGTCACACTAATTTCTGACAATTGTCACTAACTTCTGACAATTGTCACAAACAAAACTTCAACTTTTCAACATTTCTAGGTATCTATTTTGTGAAAAGTCGAAAAGTTGACAATTGTCACACTAATTTCGAAGTAGGATGAATTGTTCGTGAGGACTGTTTTTTTTGGATGACGTCACGCATACGTCACGTTTAAATCCAGGCAGAGGCTTAATGTACACCAAATCAATATATACATCATTTTAGCCATATGTAAGTCCTTATCCGATACTGCTTATGGGCGGAGTTAAAAGAGTTGCTAATCGATGTATTCAGTAAAACTGATAGGACTTGGAATAAAGAGTTTAATTCGTTCCCAAACAATACCTGATTTTGACGCCACAAAGAAAATAAGCTTTGGAAACATTAAGGCATAAGATGAAAATGCTGATAACAAGGATTTTCTTCTTTTGTCTTAATGTTTTCTGCACTATGTTATATAGACTATACATTTATAAATCTTCTAATAACAATTTTGTCGTCTGCTAGAGCTTTCAAACTGGACTACCGTAATTTTTTCATGTTTGGGAAAGGGTTCAAGAGAAAAACACATATCACTCGAAGAAAACGTCTGTAGATGTATTTCAATATTGTTTAAAGAAAACAACAACAACAACAAACCCACAACGACACTGATACTAGTTTGTGAAAAGGCCGGTCCAAATTGGGATTTTACGCCTTTTTCAGCTGCTATGATTATATAGTGGCGACCGGATACCTAACCATGGATTCCTGTTGTTTTTAATACCAGTACTTCCACAACACCCTAACCGAGCCTTCAGCTGCTCGATCACATCTAGAGGCAAACGATAGTTGTCAAACCATTTGTTCGTGATATTTCTGTCAGAAATGAAATTTATTGAAAATAAATAGGTTTATCTGCGAACTCTCCCCCTTTATGTATGACGCGTCAAGAAAGCTGTTCTCTCTGGGCTGTTCCTTTATTCTCCCGACGGCAATTATGAAACGCGTTCGTTCATACAGCGAAGCCATTCTCAAAGAAATCCTTTGTTTTGAGTCTCTCTTCAAAGTTTATTCAAAAATGTTTACATTTGTCAAAAAAAAAAAAAAAAAAAAAAAAAAAAAAAAAAAAAAAAAAAACGCGGCCGGGGATCGGTACTGGGACCCCTCGAGTGAGAGGCAGATGAGCTACCCACTGCACTTTGGCCGCGGCCCGTTTCTAGTGGATGTGGAATTATTGTCCCCGTGTTTTCTTTTTTTGTATAGGATGCTTTAAATTTCATACTTCGTTTAAGTCTCATTCCCTGCAGGTTGAGTCCAAAACCTTGGGAGGCTGATTGGGATCTACACTTACAGATTATCTTTGTTTAGCCACTTTTTATTCCGTAGACCGTTTTAAGTCCCATACATGAGGGACTGGTCGGGATCTATACATACAGTTTGCTTTATGTTTTAAACACTTTGAATTCTAAACACCGTTTACAGTCTCATACTTGAGGAGGCTGGTCGGGATCTATTTACATACAGTTTGCTAAATGTTTTTCACACTCTGAGTTCTAAACAGCATTTAAGCCTCGTACTTGAGGATGCTGATCGGGATCTATATACAGTTTTCTAAAACATCGTTTAAAGGCTGATCGAGATCTCCCATCTGCCTCTCAATCGAGAGGTCCCCGATCGACACCGACCGCGGCAAATATCCTTTAAGACAAAAAAGTCACCCACCGATGGTTTGACGTTAGCCTATGTGGACGAGCAGCTTGAGGCTCTGTTAGGGTGCTGTGGAAGTACTGGTATGAGAAACAACTGGAACCATGGTTAGGTACTCCAGCCAACGCGATTTGACCATAGTAGTTGAAAAACAGCGTTTAATCCCGATAAACCGAAACTGGTTATAGTTTTCTACATGGTTTAAACACTTTGAACACTAAATGCAAAGACTAGATTTAGATTATCTTTCTGAAACACGTTTGCAAACCGTATATTATTTATGATCTAACCCTTTTTAAACATCCAGAATTACAAAATTAATTAGAAATATGCTGCAGACGACAAACGAATGTTGATGAAGATTGAATTTGTAAATAATATAGCACAGAAAGTATTGAGACAAAAGGGGAAATGCTTATCATAATCATTTTCTTCTTTTACATTGTTTTCTCGTGCCTTTTTGTTGGGGACGTCGAAACCAGGGGCCTGTTTCATCAAAAATTCCTTAAGACATACCAATATATTAAAATCGCTTGAAACAGCAATCGCATGACCCAGGTCTTAATAGATTGGCGATACACGTTTTTTGCGTAAGTCATCATTAAGACAAAAATTCGTCTTAAATATTTTGAAAAAACTCGCATTAAGTGTTGTTCGGGAAAGGGTTAAATCGTAAATAGGCATGTACAACCGTAATTATAGAATCAGATCAGCTGTCCAAAGACCGTGTCCAAACAGTAAACATCAACAAAAATCGTTGACATGAATTTGCAGCTGTATACCTCGCGATAAATGACCAGGCAAAGCAGCCCATGCTAATCGAATGGGATGCTCTGCCAGGTCGATTATCCTCAGCTATACATGTGTTCGACAGAGATACATTTCATGTAAATCTACGCGATAGAATAATGGGCGGGGCATAGAGATAAATAACATAGTGACTAAACGGCGTACATGCGTAAGCGGTGTACATTTAGAGCCTACCCGGTGTCACAGTATTTTTTTCATCATACACCGGTTCTCACGGTACAAAGAAGAAACTTTCCGAGGGGTTTTCCCTTGTGAAAAGTCGAAAAGTTGAAAAGTGGAAGTTAGTCGCACTAACTTCAACTTTTCGACTTTTCACAAATGGTAACCTAGAAATGTAGAAAAGTGGAAGTTAGGCGCACTATTATTGACTTTTGTATCAAAATTGAGTTTGTGAAAAGTAGAAATGTTGAAGTTAGTCGCACTATTTTCGACTTTTCTAGCAAAAATGAGTTTGTGAAAAGTCGAAAAGTTGAAGTTAGTCACACTAGTTTCTGACAATTGTCACTAACTTCTGACTATTGTCACAAACAAAACTTCAACATTTCTACATTTCTAGTTGAAATTTTGGTAGAAAAGTGGAAGTTAGTCGCACTAGTTTTGACTTTTCTAGCAAATTTGAGTTTGTGAAAAGCCGAAAAGTTGAAGTTAGTCACACTAGTTTCTGACAATTGTCACTAACTTCTGACTATTGTCACTGACAAAACTTCAACATTTCTACATTTCTAGGTAACATTTTGGTAGAAAAGTGGAAGTTAGTCGCCTTAATTTCGACTTTTCGACTTTTCACAAACTGAATTTTCTTAGAAAAGTGGATGGCGGTAACAGGAATCCGTACCTTGTCGACATGTCTGGTCAACCTCTGATTTTGAAACAATTTACAAAGATTTTTTTATGATCATCTTTTTTCCGAAGCTGAATAGCATTTAATGACGTTTGAGGAATAGAGGGGTTTGTTACAACGCATTTTGTAGTAAATCTGCAAAATGTGATGATAAGTATTATAAAACGCGTTGCGATGTCTTGAAATGTATTAGAATTATGTACAACGAGTCATGAAATAAAGACGCAATATATAATAACTTTTTTCACCGACCCTAAATTTCATTCAAACTTTGAAACCGTTGATTGATTGGCGATGTTGAAAGCAAGAAAAGAGCGACGTCGACATAATTTTGTAGGCAAATATTTTAAGATCGTTGTGAAAATATGAAGTTTTGATATCGACAAAAATGCCTCCTTTTCATCAAATTTCTAACTGTTTATTGATTCAAATAAGTTATTTTTTACCATTATCATGCAAAAAAAAAAAATGATTATGGAAAAGTTGACCAAAGATTATTACAAAACACTGCGATTTCATAAAATGTAATAAAATTATGTACAACGCGTTATGTAATAAAATTGCGATGTGTAATAACTTTTTTCACTGACCAATGATTTTGTTTAAAGATTAAGTGAGATTGTCATAAGCAAGACAATGACGATTTCGACATCATTTTGTATACAAATATTGTAAGACCATTGTGACAATAGGAAATGTTGATATCGTTATAACCTCCTTTTTATCAGATTTCTAACTGTACATTGTTTTAAATAAGTTACTTTTGATCATAATCATGCCAGAAATTGATCATCGAAAAGTTGAAAAAAAGTTTATTACAAAACACGCTGCGATGACATGAAATGTAATAGAATTATGTACAACGCGTTATGTAACAAAGTAATAACTCTTTTCACCGACCCATAATTTCATTCATAACTTGACGTCGAGTGTTAAGTGGGAATGCTGTAAGCATGAAATTGGCGATTTCGACATCACTTTCTGGGCAAATATTGTAAGATCATTGCGAGAATATTTTGACAATGACCTTAAAATATTTGTATAGAAAATGATATCGAAATCGCCATTTTCTTGCTTACCACAATCCCACTTAATTAACGGCTAGAAGTTTTTAACGAAATTATAGGTCAGTGAAAAAAGTTATTATATATTGCTGTGTATTAAGGTAGTTTACGTCAAATTTGCAATTTCCTCAGAGTTGTACGAAATTGATAGGGATGCTATATAAACATATGCGCTTTCATTGAGCAGTGTCCGATTTTTATCAGTCACGTGATTGTGACATCATTACGTCGTTTATTTACCCGTTCTATTTTGAAGGGTTTTTGCTCTTACGCACCTTTATTGCCGAAAATGATGGACCGATTCTAATGCCAAATCCACCATTTTCTTTACAAATGAAAGTCCGATTTATTAAATCAAAACTGAACACAGGTTACACATTTTGGGCTTACTCCGGTATTCTTAAATCTTACGTCTTTTTACGCTGTATTATTTTTATACAACTGCGTTTTTCTCAAAATTTAGTTCGACAACCTATACTGAATTTTCGATATATTGTAAGTCAAAGCAATTTTCCTTTAATTTATCGAATAAAAAATGTTAGTCATCGTTACGGTCGCATTTTCTGGGGGGGGGGGGGGGGGTAGTTCCGTGACATTTGAGCACAAAAGTGCACAAGATCCTGCTTTTAAATTGATTTTTATACAGAGAATCAAATTGCATTTTCATAGTTATTAGTTATAAAAATTTCTTTGGTAATGTCTTAGTAAAGTATAACTGAATGTAATGTAATGTCTTGGTAAAGTATAACTGAAGCACCTTGTTATAAATGGAAAATCAATCATACCTTAGCCCATGTATGGAAAAAGAAGGTAAAAATGAGTCAAAAAGACAGAGAAATGGACATACAGTGATAGAAAAGGATTGTAGAAATGTATGTTCACGTCTAAATGATCATTTTAAAAAATATCCGAATAAATGGTAATGAGTTATTCATACGGTACATATACGAGCTTTATGACCTTAGACAGTCTAAGATAAATTATCATACAATTAACGCTGTTCATTCCGCATGGTTTTCATATTTTTCATATCTATATCTTTTTTTTTATACAATATTGTAAATGGCATTTAGAATCGTCATCAGGAATAAAGCGAATACCATGATAATTTGAAACACTATGCAAAATGGCAGTAATGTATTGCATACAAAACATTATTAAAATTAATACATCTTTAACTTTAGTCCCGCTTTTATAGAACGTGTGATTGAAACAAGACTAAATTGCGATCGAATAAGTAATAACCGCATCTAAAAGTCTCTGTGTTATGAATTATATTAAAGGATACAAGGATAAAACAATGCGTACAAAAATCTATCGGCCATTGTGTGGTAGTAGAAAGGTCACAAAAGCGTATCATCATAGAAATGTATTGCTAAATATGGAATTTCAGCAATTTGGCAATCAAATTGCCTCGTGATTGTACGAAAGGGCTTTAAGGTAGAATACGCCTAATGACACTTTAGAAATAGGGGTGACAAACACTTCTGCCTGATGGTACATTATATTAGACATCTATATGTGCAATATGACAGAAATTCGTCCAGAGGTTTACTAGAAATTTGATTTTCCCTTATCCCACCCCCAACTTGCAAAATTCCAATATGGCGACCACCACTCAAAGCAAAAAAGTATCTGAATTTTGGACATAAACACATTAAATGTGTCTAGATTTTGGTTTTTATTGTCAAAAACATGTTAACCCATCGTCTGATGTGAAATGATATGACCTTTGTGCGCATATGAGAGATATTTTGTTAAATTACTGCGTGCTTGTTTAAGAATAAAGCCTCTTTATTTCCTAGTTTAAAATATATATATGCCTCTGAAACTAATGTTGACAGTGCCAGAAATTAGTTAGCGCACTCTCTAAAACCGATATCAAAATCATTCTTATATGTGTAGGAACACGATCAAATCCACATATGTACATTTTATCCGTCAAAAATTAAAAATATATAAAGGTAATTCTTAGTACCCTCATGCTTTCGAACGCACTATTTCTTTCACAAAAGAAGTCAATGCCCCAAATGAAGGGTATCGTAGCCCATATCTAATTATATGCTTATAACTACAACCCAAACGTTGTATTAGACTTTCAGAAGTTGGCAAATGATAACTAGACGGGTCAATATAAAAGTCTAAGATTTGCCACATGAAAAGGTTTAAATAATTTTACGTATGTTTGACAAAATAAAACACAGTAGCGCGATATTTTTGCACTCAATTAAAAAAATCAACGCACGAGAAACTGTATGATTATCTGAAAATGAAATTTGGTCAAAATTTTATGCCTAATTTCAATTTTTCATTTGCTGTACCACAAGTTATTCATTAATCTTTTTCTAGCATTGTCTGTCCGTTTCCATATCCATTTGTATCATTCGGTATTTCCTTTTTCCTGACATACGGTTATGGTACTAATATCTTGATTAAAAGTCCACTTTTGAGAAGAAGGGACGCATACTAGAAAGATATTACATGTACGAAGGAAATTTTGATATCTAATGATTATCAAGATGCCAATCAATTCTATAGAATGCATTTCTGATAAAAATGTATATCAAAGTCAATCTAAAAGCATTTATTTGTGGAGTATTTTGCTTAAATATCACAGAGCTACCCCAGAAAATTCGACCGTAACACGACATTAAAGTGCGACGTCAACACATCAATCGTTAAAAACGCTGTAAAAATGCATAGATCAACTTTGAAAAATCAAATTTTACAAAAAATATAACTCGATGACTGACCTTTTTTATTCGATAAATTAAAGGAAAATTGCTTTGATTTACAATATATCGGAAATTAAGTTATAGGTTTTCGAGCTAAATTTTGAAAAAAAAACGTCGTTGTTTAAAAAACTAACATAACATAACATAACTAACATTTACAGCGTAAAAAGACGTAAAATTTAAGAGTATCGGCGTAAGCCCAAAATGTGTAACCTGTACACATTCAGTTTTGATTTAAATAAAGCGAACTTTCATTTGTTAAGAAAATGGTGGTTTGGGCATTTTAAAATCGGTCCATTCAAAATATGACGTCACAATCACGTGACCGATAAAAATCGGACACTGCTGCATGAAAGCGCATATGTTTAAGTAGCATCCCTATCAATTTCGTACAACTCTGAGGAAATTGCAATTTTGACGTCAGGGGTATCGAACTACCTTAAAGTGACATTTAACAATTATTTTTAAATAAATTTTACTTTTATTCTATCTGAAAGAGCACGTTTTCTTATGAAAATTCTGAAAATTTCAAGCCAGAATATTGAACCGTTTACGAGAAATATATATTTTGTGCTAAAATAAAACAAATTGTTGTGGACAACAGTTCAGATTTATATAGAATTTATCATTTCTGTCTCATGTTTGAAGGCGTATTTTTCGCTTATAAATACCAACTTCAAAAAAAAAAAAAAAAAAAAAAAAAAAAAAACCGGATAGCATTTCTACGCATTAGAACTAACAATCTTTGCATCAAGACATACTTTTAAAGATTGAAATAAATGTGAAATGTCGCTTTAAACTGACAGTTTTAGGAAAAATTGTTCATCTTTGCGTTTTTGAGTTGCAAATGAGACGCTTTTTCCCGCCCGTTCTCATCAACTTTTTATTCATAACAAATATGTGCGTCTACCAAACTGATTGGTTCCTGCGCGGTCTCGCTGGTACCAATGAAAATGCTTCCCAGGACACCAAGAAAATCGGGCCTATCGAAGTTACGTCGTACATGTCACCCTTGGCTTGCGAAGATGGAATTGACCGGAATTGTAAACAAATTATGTGTTTCTTTCATTATAAAAAACGTGTGCTCGAGTCTAAATTACAGTGCCACTCAACGACGGTGGAAATAACAGTTAAGTTGTAGATCTGATCGGAGTTGGACCCAATAGAGCTATCGTGATTTTTGATGACTCACAACAAAACAATTATAATATCGAAACAAGAAGAATAGTGCATGAAGAATAAAAACACGTAGCATAAATTGAATTGAGAAATAAAATCCTTTAACGTCTGTTTATGGAAAATAGAACAAGAGATTGTTATACAATTGTAAATTTTGAATTTTAAAAATGGATAATGATAATGAAAGGGTTTATTTTTTCTAACAAACTCAATTCGACTTGTCAGAAACAATTTTATAGAATTGGATTGGTCCAATCAACAAATAGATTAAGCATGAGGAGGAAAATGCTGATAAACCTTTTTACATTTTGCAAGTTTTATTCGTGCTCTCACAATTCTGTTTTCAGTTGGCATCTGTAGCAGACACAAAAGGTAAACAGTAAACTGTTTTTCGCTGTTTCGAAAATTTCTATGAACGAAGGCTAAAAAAATTGATTGACAAGACTAGTTCTCTCTTTTAGAGCCGTCAGCGTATATTTTATTCATTCCTTATCTTGTATGACAGATGGTCAAGGATCACATCCCAGAATTACACGCCGTTTGTCTACGACACCAAAACCATCACGAGAGTGTGTTGTCTAACCTTTTCTAAAGAAATATCTAGTTTCCTGATTCTAATAACTAAGACAGGCATTGACAAAAGAGAAGAAAAATGATGTTCATAAGAGCATTTCCTTCAAACGCTTTCTCACTTTTCACTTTTTTCGTTTACTCACTTTATTATTTAAAATATCTTTTCTTAAAGTGACATTTCAGAATTTTTTGTCATAAATTTTACTTTTATTTCTAGCTGAAAGAGCATATTTCCTTGTGAAAATTCTGAAAATTTCAAGCCAAAATATTGCGCCGTTTACGAGAAATTTATAATTTTGTATTAAAATTGAACAAATTGTTGTGGACAACAGTTCGGATTCATATGCAATTTATCGATTATGTCTCAACTTTAAATGCGTGTTTCTCGCTTATTGGCAACAGCTTAAAAAAACTAATAGTATTTATACTCATTAGAATAACCAATCTTGGCATCAACACATACTTTAAAAAATTGAAATTGGAATGAAATGTCCCTTTAAATGCCCTTCGGTGGATTATCGGGAAATACCGGTAGATTTTCATTTTGATAAACTCACCGGCTATCCAGTGAAATTATCAAAACCTTGTGCCCCGCTTTCGTTCATTTCACCCTATCTGACGCCGGGCCAAATAAGTGACGTCATCATAATCGTTGCATAGCAGTCACGTGTAAGGTGACGCGCTTTAAGAAAATCTGTCATAATTGTTTTGCATTTAGTCTAATTTTTTGCATTAAAGAAATTGAATAATCGTTTGTTTTTCGTGTAAGATCGACTGATATTTCATTTCGTGAACAACGAAAGCTACATTTTCACTTGTGGCTTCGCCTCTCGTGAAAGTAAAGCTTTTGTTGTTCATTCTATGAAAATAAATCGATCTTACACTGAAACAAACGATTATCCTCTATTTCTTTTCTCTAACGAACGATGGCCCATAATACAACAGACAATGTGGACATCACAGATTTCATATATAAAAGTCAAACATCCTATATCTACTGCGGCCGTAAATTGAACTTTCTCGAACTTATGGTGCTTGGAAAAGGTTAATAACTACTGTTTTGATATTTTGGTAGCCAGATGACAGTTTATAATGCCAATGTCATTCATACAAATTAACGCTGCCAAAAACTCTTCGAGGGGGGACTGACCGCAATTGCCTTCATTGTACAAATTAGGAGAGTATGGGAAACTGTTGGAATATATAGACTCTCAAAATATGATATATAAGTATCAGATATTGTACTGAATGATCCCGTAAAGTTTGGTTATAGATCTACATCCAAAAGAAAAAGAAACTAGAAATCTATTAGAAGAACCAATTAGATTTAACACAATTTCGTTTAAAATTTCTGCCAGAGCTGGATTCTAGTCTAAATTATATAAAAAACATATCCATATCATGTATTTTGCATGCAAGTTTAGTCATTCGTCATCATTCGACCTCCTTACAAAAGCCTTTTATTACATTCCTAGCAGTGAAATCCTGGATTTTCACAGTGAAATAAATTTTGATATTTCACTGCAGTGAAATATTTCACTCCCGCCGAAACTACTTTTTTATTCTTTTCCCCCCATTAATTCATTATCCTTTACAGATTCCATGCATGCATTACATCGGAAATGTATGTCAAATAAGATCTACTTGCAAAAAAGAAAAACATCTAACGAGAACTAACCTATATTCTTTGTTTTCGCCCTTTTTCTACATTTTTATCATGGAAGCGAAGATCTATCCAGCGCTGAAGTGAAGTGTTGAAGGGAAACATGACGAAATTTGCTCCGTGATAGGCCTATATTCAAATCACTTGACACAGACTGTTTGTTTTCACGCCTGCTCAAAGCAACAGAACAACACATCACAGAATTGAATAAAGATTGTTGCTAGACCATCCCTTTTGTCTAAAACACGCTAAATCAATAGTTTTCCGCTGAAAATTCTGTTTCTTTAACAAATCTGTCACCCCAGTTGTTGACCTTGTTGTTGCTGTATTTATTGGTAACTTAGACTGGACTTTTGGAAAATTTAGACTAGAAAGGTTGAAATCTATTCAGTTCGCTTTTTATTCGTTCATTACAATTATTTTTGATAATTTAATGTCAAGATAGATGCTTCATTCTTTGCTCGCTTCAAAATTTAAACAAAATGGCGGCCTTTTTTTTCTGAATACACAAAGAACATGTATACATGCGCGGTGTAAAGCCTTGGATCAGATTGGAATAAGAACGTTATGTTTTAAAAGATTTTACCCCAAATTGAGGGTTAAATTCCCAAAATAGGTATGTAATAAATAGATTAACTAACTGAACAAATGTGATATGAAAATTATTTCACTCGAATGGGGTGAGATGCGGTTAAAAAACTCGTCCTAGCGGACTCGTTTTTTCAACCGCATCACACCCCATTCTCGTGAAATAGTTTTCATATCACATTTGTTCAGTTAGTTAATCTCTATATATTATATATGGTCCATTTGTTGATATAAAGACTTCCAACTTTTTCCAAGTTTTTTATGATCAATGCAAGTTGTAAGGTACAGGTTTACTAATGTGTTTTAATGTTTATTTCATACTCGCCTCTTTCATACATGATAATAACACTTATACAGGACGCGTATCCCTTGTCCAACAACATATCAAGTCTGCTATTGAAATGTACCAATTGTTGATTCTGAACCCCACAGATCGAGATTCTGAACCCTACATATCCAAAATATTCTAGAACGCATTTAAAACGGTAAAAAATAATAACCATGGACAATGAAAGTAATATGAGGTTATTTAACATGTCTTTGTACAATACTGAATTCTATTCGATGAATTCATTGCAGAACGAGGCTATATTTGACCACGAACTGATAAGCGAATCTGATAGATAGGCGAGGCTGATAGACTGGTTCTGCATTGTACGATTTCTTTCCTCACAAAACACGACAAGGATTAATTTTGTTAAAAAAAGTAGAACTACATGTTCTTTTAAAAACGAATTCCGAAGACATGCACCTGTGTCACGAACTAGATAGTATATGCCTCATTTCTCACGGTATGGAAACTTCAGAGACAGAGCCAATGGCTCTGCTGCTCAAATCCTTTACGTCGCTTTGTATCACGATTTTTGGACAAAAACGGGTGAGTGTTCCTCTTCGTTATTCCATTATTTATTTTTTGTGCTTAAAAGCGAAAATGCTCCTCTAACACCATTTGTCCGTCTGGTTTTATTCTGTGAGTTTCAAGGTCGGCAGGATTTGTACAGGATCTTTGTACTCGTATGTCGACCCTATGTGTTTTTAGCTCACCTGAGCACCTTATGCTCAAGTGAGCTATTGTGATCACCTTTTGTCCGGCGTCCGTACGTCGTCCGTCAACTATACTGGACAAAAGTGAAAACGCTACACCTTCTTTGCTTGTCATATTTCTTCTAAATACATCAAGTAAAGAAATCAAATGAAAGTGTTTCGCATTGTTCATTCACTTGGTTGTGCCAAGCACTAAACGTTTTGTGGCTCTTAATTACGGGGATGAAAAACAGAGCCTTTTAATGTGACAGGGGTCCGTTTTTCAGGTGTACAATTTGAACTGAAATTTAAACCTTCAGAAATCCAAGCAGAAGAATGCAAACTATGCCGGACTGCATGAAATGGTAGTCTGACAAGTTACCAGTCAGGAAATGTAAAGAAGCTTGCATAACATTGTTTCAGCGTTTAGAAAATGATTCTTGAAAAGTAGAATTTTCATTATCTTCCAGAGCTTGAAAAATTTACAATGTAATCTCCATAAGAAATTGAAATCGCTATTGCTTGGGAATCTTGGAACAATCCTAGGCAAAGAAATGGTTCAAAAATCCTCTGTAAGGCCTGCATTGATGTTGACAAAAAACGCCAATCGAAAACCGTGATACTTTTGTGAATACCAAACATTTTAAATTCCCTATTTGTTTATGTAATTTGAAAAAATAACAGATTGGACCTTGATTTTAGAGCTTGCTACAAGAGATAAATGAGATTTTTTAAGTATTTTTTGGCAAACCGGATATGACCAATTCCGAAAAAATAATGAAGCGTTTTCTGCGCATGCGCATTATGCGGTACTAGATGAAATTAGCTCTAAACGCATTAAGGGCTGTAACTCTGACATTAAAGGAGACAGTACAATTAAATTTCGACAAAAGGATTGCTGAAAGCCTGGGAAATAACGTCAACATTACATTTTATGATAATAGATCTAATATTTTCCAGAAATAAGAAATATTGCAGTGTAGCGTTTTCACTTTTGTTCAGTATACTTCTTTAAATGATATCTCCTCCTAAACTACTCGGCAAATTTCAACCAAACTTGACAGGAATGTTCCTCAGGTGATCTCCTTTAATTGCTAAAAAAATGAAATCCATAAAAACCCTGGTTGCCATGGCAACAGAAAAAATGTATTTGGCTTAATCTCAATAATATCTTTGAACGACATCTCCTCCTAAACAACTAGGCTAATTTCAACCCAACTTGGCAGAAATATCCCTTTGGAGGTTTCCTGTAATAAGTGCTAAAAGAATTGAAATCGATTAAAAACTATGGTTGCCTTGGCAACAGAATAGGAGAAATTTGACTAATTCTCAATAATTTCTTTGAACATTATCTCCTCTTAAACTACTAGTCTAATTTCAACCAAACTAGGTAGATATATTCCTTAGGAGATCACCTTAAAAATTACTAAAAGAATTGAAATTTATAAAAAAACCAAAAAAAAAAACTCTTGTTGCCATGGCAGCAGTAAAAGAGAAATTACATTAAATCTGTCAGAAGCAAATTCTTCACTGCAGAGCCAAATTTGACAAAAATTGTTTCTTTTTAATATGAAGCCTTTTCACAGAAAAAGGGGAATCCTAGTAAAAATCAGGGGCATAGCATCTACATTTATGCATGGATTTACAAAATTTTATATGGGTGAATGTGTTCTTTATCATGGTCTATTTGAAATAAATATTTAGGTAGGTATAAGGTCAAAGATCTAGGTCAAATGGTAAATTTCTATTTGATTGTCAGTCTGTATGTAATTCCATCTGTCTAAAGCAATTTCTCCATAACCACATTGCCAAATTGGACGAAAATTTGAGTTAAATATGATATTGCATCGAGGTAGTTTTCCGGGTTTTCTATGGTTGGAAATCACATAGCGGCGTTCATATGATCTTTGACCATTTATAGCATTACCTGTAAGAAACCTGATCGTTTTTATGACTCAATCTCATGTGATCGACCTAGGGCCAACGGACCTCTTGTTTCTTGTTTTCGTCATTTTTTTATGTACAAACCAACGGTAAATAGCCAATTGCCGCAGCCAAAACATGTTATATACTAATCGAGGGATACCCTCGATCAGACATCCCTTTCCCACAAAATCACATAACCTTAGAACCTTAGTATCTGCAATTATGAATCAAACAACACAAAACATAGACAATAAGATCTCAAAGGGTTTTGATTTTCAGTTTTATCGCACCGGAAAGCCATGAGTTATGTGTTCTTGAATTTGACGAAACTGCCGTTTTCGACTGTTTTCGACTTTGTTTACACCCTAGCATCTACAACTATTGATCAATCAAGACAAAACATGGACATCATGTTGGTAGCTATGTCAGAATGACAGGAGTTATGTGCCCTTGAATTTGACAAAAGAGCTGCTTTCGAATATATTGCATCTTGCACCTTCAATTATTGACCGACCACGAAGAAATTTAGACACAATGTTGGTGCCATCAAATCCTTTAAGGGGAATGCTCCAGTTTTTCGGAACACTCGGACATTACTGTAGTAAATTAACTGTTTCGTACCAATATGTTTCGCTACCAGATTTTCAATAATATAACGCATCATTACAATTTACCCTTTTCGACGGTAAAAGTGTATTTATTATGCGAAACTGATTTTCTCAAGATGGAAATCGATTATTTAGAGCAAGACAGTCGTAAGTGTGTACGCAGTTACCACTGTTTTGCGTCGTTTTATTCATGTGTAGCTAATAAAAATTGCCGTAATTCACTAATTAGTGCGCTGACCTATACATTTTCTTTTTGAATTATTATCAGAACATGTTGCTTAATACAATGAGAGAGTTTTATCAAATTCTATTATGTAGAATTTGAAATATTTCCAAATATATGCAAATTTTGACATAAAACACTCCAGCTTCGTTGATCTATTTGAACACGTGAGCATGCTGTTTTATACACTTACATATTTATAATAGCACATATTTTGGATTTTCTGTTCGTATTGAATGTAAGACGTTACTTTAAATCCGTTTTCGGGACTAAACGATGAATATACAGCTTTTTATTAGCATTTTAGTGACCTTGGACAGGTGCCAGAAATTGTGCATTTTATCGCTGTAGGGGTATGTGATACGAGTGCCTATAAAATTCAAACAAGATCGCTGACCACCCACTTTTATTTTATTTTTCAATTGGTAATAACATGTGATTTCAACATACAAAATATAAATAAATTCTATTATTGGGAAAAAATTTAGGAAACTGGAGCATTCCCCCTTAAGAGTTTTCGGTCTGACCAGACAAGAATAACAACATCACCAACAATAACAGCAATGGCGGCAGCAGCAGCAGCCGCCAATTCCGAAAAAAATCTTTATCTTACACAAAATTTATTTATTCTGTGTCATTTATTTATTATTTTGTTTTTTCTCAAGGATTATAATTTCTGCCAAGCAATCTAGATTTATAAACTAGTCGAAACTTCTAACCGGACACTTTGAAAAACAAAGATAACTTTTTCTGTAGTGATTGGTTTTTCATGAAATTTGCTATGTGAATTTTTAGGAACTATCCAGATGATTTTGGCGAAAAGTTCCCGTTGTTTTTTTTTTAACTCACCTGAGCAACATGCTCAAGGTGAGCTTTTGTGATCACCCTGTGTCCGGCGTGCGTCGTGCGTCGTGCGTCGTGCGTCGTGCGTCGTTCGTCGTCAACAATTGCTTTAAACATCTTCTCCTCCTCAACCACTTGGCCAATTCTTTCCAAATTTGGTAGAAATGTTCCTTGGGTGACCCTTTTCAAAACTTGTTCGTGAATTTTTGATTCGTCAAAAATTGTGGGCGTGGCAGGGCGGGGCTTATCAGACTTAAAGAAATCATTAGGGAATTCTTCAAAAATCTTCTCCTCCTCAACCACTGGGCCAATTCTTTCCAAACTTGGCAGAAATATTCCTTGGGTGACCCTTTTCAAAACTTGTTCGTGAATTTTTGATTCGTCAAAAATTGTGGGCGTGGCAGGGCGGGGCTTATCAGACTTAAAGAAATCATTAGGGAATTCTTCAAAAATCTTCTCCTCCTCAACCACTGAGCCAATTCTTTTCAAACTTGGCAGAAATTTTCCTTGGGTGATCCTTTCCAAAACTTGTTCGTGAATTTTTGATTCGTCAAAAATTGTGGGCGTGGCAGGGCGGGGCTTATCAGACTTAAAGAAATCATTAGGGAATTCTTCAAAAATCTTCTCCTCCTCAACCACTAGGCCAATTCTTTCCAAACTTGGCAGAAATATTCCTTGGGTGACCCTTTTCAAAACTTGTTCGTGAATTTTTGATTCGTCAAAAATTGTGGGCGTGGCAGGGCGGGGCTTATCGGACTTGGAGAAATCATGTGAAAAATCTTTAAAAATCAATTATCAGGCCAATTTGAACCAAGCTTGGCAGGAATGTCCTTTCAGTGACTGTTTTCAACACTTGCTCATGAATTTTTGATTGGGTGAAAATTGTGGGCGTGCCTGGGTAGGGCTTATCAGACTTCAAGAAATCGTAAGATAATTATTCAAAAATCTTCTCCTCCTCAACCACTGAGCTGATTCTTACCAAACTTTGCAGGAATGTTCCTTGGGTGACCCTTTTCAAAACTTGTTCGTGAATTTTTGATTTGTCAAACTTTGTGGGCGTGGCAGGGCAGGGCTTATCAGACTTAAAGAAATATTTCAATAGTTCTTCAAAAATTTTCTCCTCCTCAACCACTGGGCCAATTCTTTCCAAACTAGGCAGAAATATTCCTTGTGTGACCCTTTTCAAAAATTTTTTGTGAATTTTTGATTCATCAAAAAATGTGGGCGTGGCATGGCGGGGCTTATCGAACTTAGAGAAATCATGTGAAAAA